>OV281343.1:29845441-31329681 GCA_923062675.1 Marasmarcha lunaedactyla | reverse complement strand
TAACCGATACAAATATAAACATTTAACTGAGTTCTTGTCGGTCGATTTTCGAGTTCAATATACCAAAAGTTTTGTTTTAACGCCGCCCGCATTATTTTAAGGCTCGGGTGAAAATATTTCTTTTGGAACTCGTGGAAATCCCGGAAAACTCAATTTCTTCAAAATTTTTATAGACAAATCACGTTCTGACCGGTTTGCAATAGTACCAGTTTATAATAAGTATTTGTATTTATTTATCAAAAGTTTTTACTGATTCGAAGGCATCGAATAACACCTTCAGGAACATCTTCGTTGACGGAAAACTCAAGTTTTCTTTGTTTTTCCCTATTAAATTGTTGACTTTTTACAAAATTTTAATTTCAAAGTTCCATAAAACACTCTGTTTTGAAAATTTTCTTTAAATTTTCTTACACCATCATCTGCGCCGAGTTCTTGCGCGTCTTTTAAGGCACCAAGGGCCCCTCTGCGCGAAAACGGTGTTGGAAAATTTGCAATAACGGAGTGAAATTCGGCATTTTTCGACTAAAATTAGTGTTTTTCTTAGTTATTTTCAAAATTTTCCACTTAATTTCTGTATTTTTTAGTTTCAATAGCCTCCGTTTTTCCGTCCGCGTCGATTGAGACATCAACCGCCCCGATCGGACGGTAAAAACTTTGAAAATTGCAAAATATCACAAGTGCCACGCCCATAAAAAGTCTACCTAAGCTCTCATATTATTAGTATTTATTTATACAAATATAAACATTTAACTGAGTTCTTGTCGGTCGATTTTCGAGTTCAATATACCAAAAGTTTTGTTTTAACGCCGCCCGCATTATTTTAAGGCTCGGGTGAAAATATTTCTTTTGGAACTCGTGGAAATCCCGGAAAACTCAATTTCTTCAAAATTTTTATAGACAAATCACCGTTCTGACCGGTTTGCAATAGTACCAGTTTATATAAGTATTTGTATTTATTTATCAAAAGTTTTTACTGATTCGAAGGCATCGAATAACACCTTCAGGAACATCTTCGTTGACGGAAAACTCAAGTTTTCTTTGTTTTTCCCTATTAAATTGTTGACTTTTTACAAAATTTTAATTTCAAAGTTCCATAAAACACTCTGTTTTGAAAATTTTCTTTAAATTTCTTACACCATCATCTGCGCCGAGTTCTTGCGCGTCTTTTAAGGCACCAAGGGCCCCTCTGCGCGAAAACGGTGTTGGAAAATTTGCAATAACGGAGTGAAATTTCGGCATTTTTCGACTAAAATTAGTGTTTTTCTTAGTTATTTTCAAAATTTTCCACTTAATTTCTGTATTTTTTAGTTTCAATAGCCTCCGTTTTTCCGTCCGCGTCGATTGAGACATCAACCGCCCCGATCGGACGGTAAAAACTTTGAAAATTGCAAAATATCACAAGTGCCACGCCCATAAAAAGTCTACCTAAGCTCTCATATTATTAGTATTTATTTATACAAATATAAACATTTAACTGAGTTCTTGTCGGTCGATTTTCGAGTTCAATATACCAAAAGTTTTGTTTTAACGCCGCCCGCATTATTTTAAGGCTCGGGTGAAAATATTTCTTTTGGAACTCGTGGAAATCCCGGAAAACTCAATTTCTTCAAAATTTTTATAGACAAATCACCGTTCTGACCGGTTTGCAATAGTACCAGTTTATATAAGTATTTGTATTTATTTATCAAAAGTTTTTACTGATTCGAAGGCATCGAATAACACCTTCAGGAACATCTTCGTTGACGGAAAACTCAAGTTTTCTTTGTTTTTCCCTATTAAATTGTTGACTTTTTACAAAATTTTAATTTCAAAGTTCCATAAAACACTCTGTTTTGAAAATTTTCTTTAAATTTCTTACACCATCATCTGCGCCGAGTTCTTGCGCGTCTTTTAAGGCACCAAGGGCCCCTCTGCGCGAAAACGGTGTTGGAAAATTTGCAATAACGGAGTGAAATTTCGGCATTTTTCGACTAAAATTAGTGTTTTTCTTAGTTATTTTCAAAATTTTCCACTTAATTTCTGTATTTTTTAGTTTCAATAGCCTCCGTTTTTCCGTCCGCGTCGATTGAGACATCAACCGCCCCGATCGGACGGTAAAAACTTTGAAAAATTGCCCGCCCCCACACCACCCATTTTCCCGGAGCTTAGGGAGAGAGAAATAATTTCCAAAAGCGTATGTGCGCTTTTATATACTGGTAGCGCCATCTAGTTCCAAAGTTTTTGGAAAAAAATTTTTAAAGTTGGGCTTTCTTTTATCTGTGATATTGACTGGTTTGATATAATTTTAAGTTAGTTTTAAGTAAGTTTTCTTTGTTGTGACGTCTTATTTATTGTTTGGGGACCTCTACACCCCAAACACGTGAATAATATTTACGAAAATTTTTTATATTAGTTTTTAATTTTGTGACGTCTTATTTGTTGACCGGGACATTTTACATCCCACATAAACATAGACAGTGTGCCCATATACAGCACCTTAGACATACGTTTTTGTATAATTTTATTTGATTTAATTTTATTTTGACAATACGAATTATAAAGAATTATATTTTACAACCACTGACGAATACCTCTGGCCAATATGATGCGCACACCAGCAAAGACGACGGGAGGCGATGAAATGAGCAGAAAATCCTCACCGATATTTACGTCAAATGTGAGAAGAAGTGTTGGTGAATGGGAAGCGGCCAGTCTTGAGACTCAAAGAACTTCACTAAATAGAAGAACATCAACAGACTCGGCCAAGGTATATAGCGACAAAACATCCGAGGCAAGAATGTGCATGAGCAAGGCCAAGAAATATTTGAATGCATCCAGGAATATACGCACTGACATAAAAACCAGCGTTTCAGAGTTAATTGGCAGGCTCTACGAAATGGTCAAGGATCTGGAAACTGAACTCAACAGCAAAAAACCTGACAGCAACAATGCACATTCTTCGCCGTCGGACAAAACGCTTAATATCCCATATCCCAACGCAAGTACAGAGCTCCTCAACCAACTACGAGAGACAAATAAAAACCTGTTGGTAAACAATCAGAAAATGCTGGACCTTAAAGAGGAATTAAATAAAAACAGGATTATGGCTACAGACAAAAATGTCACATACGCGAACGTTGCAGCTAAACATCCAGTCCTAGCACAACCCCCAAAGACCGCGCTGCACTCCATTGCCGTCACATCTGAAGACGTGACGGATACTGGTGAAAATGTCCTCGACAAGATTAGGGAAGTTGTCAACGCGAAAGAAGGATGGGTCAGAGTTGAAAGGGTCAGGAAAGCGAAGGACAGGAAAGTCATCATGAGTTGTAGGACAGAAGAGGAAAAGGATAAAATTAAGAACAAAATCCTTAACTCAGGACGGAAGCTAACCTGTGAGGACATGAGAAACAGGGATCCTCTTCTTGTCCTCCGAGACGTCCTGTCCTTCAACACCGATGACGAAATACTCCTGGCCCTTAAGAAACAAAACAAGGAACTATTTGACGGAATAAGCCCCGGGGAAGAGCGTCTTGCAGTGAAATACAGGATGAAGGCACGAAATCCGCTAACGGGTCACATTGTGCTTACAACATCACCCATTATTTGGAAAAGGGCGACTGAAGCAGGAGTACTACACGTTGACCTGCAGCGAATCAGAGTGGAGGACCAGTCGCCCTTAGCACAATGTACCCGTTGCCTGGAATACGGCCATAGTAAAAAACACTGCAAGACGACTCTAGATCGGTGTAGCCACTGTGGTGGTCACCATCTCAGGGCTAGTTGTGAGAAGTGGCTGGCCGGGACGACACCGACATGCTGCAACTGCGAGACCGCAAAGTACGACCAACGTGAGCACAACGCATTTAGCCAGATATGCCCGGTGCGAAAGCGATGGGACGCTCTGGCTAGATCCTCCGTTGCGTACTGCTGAGGACTCCGTTGCGCATACAAAAGCCCGCAATCAAAGAACTGCAAAACCGGCAAAACAGGCGCTCGCACCGAAAGATATCTGGATTAGCGGAGGATTCAATGCCCCGCTATTCTGTAGATATATTGGAATTGAAATCTATCCGCTAATCCAAACACGGAAACAAACTACCATTTGCCGGAAGCAAGCGGGTAGCACCAACTAGATGTTGCCGAAAGTAGTGCAGCGACGCTATATAGTATTGAAGTGGATCTGCATAGGAACAAAACAAGAGCGATAGGAAAGTTTTGCATAGGAAGATGGGAAAATATGTTTTTGTAATATTTTGAGAAATATCGCAATAAAACATATATTTGGAATGAACGTATACAGAAAGGAAAATGCAGGAGAAAAATAGGGACAATAGAGGAGAGTGCTAGTGCTGGAAATATGTAATAAGAATGGATTGATTTTGTTCTTGTAAAATTTTTGACTATTTATATATTGTCTAAAACGAAAATTCGAGTTTTAAATTGAAAAGAAATGTATGCTAACTTTGATATTTGATGTACATGAGTTATGCTGGTCAATTTATTTTTTAATAGACATATGTTGACTTTTTCCTTGTTGTTGTGTAATTAGCTCAAATTGAAAAATGAGTTGAAAATTGAATTGAAATACATGCAAGATTCGCTAAAGGATATATTGTAATAGTAAAGAGCGCTAGTTAATTTGTAGTATAATGGATGTAATGTGTTGAAAAATCATGTTATAAATATAGGTAAATTTTGTGTGGTATAACTTTGAACAAAAATAATTTGCCTGAGACAAAAATTGACTTTTAAAATTGAAGAGAAAAATATGCTAAAGTTATTGAAACGTACACGTATTTTTTGTTTGTTAATTTTATGACGTAATTGACATATGCTGACTTTGGTTCACATTGACATTGGTTCTTGTTGTATAATGTATTCAAAAAAAAAAAAAAAGATCGAATAGAATTGAACAAAAATACATGCAAAACTTGCTAGAAATTGATGTAGATATATAAAAAAGCTTTATTGTAGTATGCAACGCAAAATTTCGCAAAAAACCTAATAAGTAAAAACAGTCTGTGGCCACCATGCCAGAGGTATGAGAATTAAAAAAAAAAAAAAAAAAAAAAAAAAAACCTAACCTAACCTAACCTAACCTAACCTAACCTAACCTAACCTAACCTAACCTAACCTAACCTAACCTAACCTAACCTAACCTAACCTAACCTAACCTAACCTAACCTAACCTAACCTAACCTAACCTAACCTAACCTAACCTAACCTAACCTAACCTAACCTAACCTAACCTAACCTAACCTAACCTAACCTAACCTAACCTAACCTAACCTAACCTAACCTAACCTAACCTAACCTAACCTAACCTAACCTAACCTAACCTAACCTAACCTAACCTAACCTAACCTAACCTAACCTAACCTAACCTAACCTAACCTAACCTAACCTAACCTAACCTAACCTAACCTAACCTAACCTAACCTAACCTAACCTAACCTAACCTAACCTAACCTAACCTAACCTAACCTAACCTAACCTAACCTAACCTAACCTAACCTAACCTAACCTAACCTAACCTAACCTAACCTAACCTAACCTAACCTAACCTAACCTAACCTAACCTAACCTAACCTAACCTAACCTAACCTAACCTAACCTAACCTAACCTAACCTAACCTAACCTAACCTAACCTAACCTAACCTAACCTAACCTAACCTAACCTAACCTAACCTAACCTAACCTAACCTAACCTAACCTAACCTAACCTAACCTAACCTAACCTAACCTAACCTAACCTAACCTAACCTAACCTAACCTAACCTAACCTAACCTAACCTAACCTAACCTAACTTAACCTAACCTAACCTAACCTAACCTAACCTAACCTAACCTAACCTAACCTAACCTAACCTAACCTAACCTAACCTAACCTAACCTAACCTAACCTAACCTAACCTAACCTAACCTAACCTAACCTAACCTAACCTAACCTAACCTAACCTAACCTAACCTAACCTAACCTAACCTAACCTAACCTAACCTAACCTAACCTAACCTAACCTAACCTAACCTAACCTAACCTAACCTAACCTAACCTAACCTAACCTAACCTAACCTAACCTAACCTAACCTAACCTAACCTAACCTAACCTAACCTAACCTAACCTAACCTAACCTAACCTAACCTAACCTAACCTAACCTAACCTAACCTAACCTAACCTAACCTAACCTAACCTAACCTAACCTAACCTAACCTAACCTAACCTAACCTAACCTAACCTAACCTAACCTAACCGATACAAATATATATATTTTGTTGAGTTTTTGCTGGCCGATTTTCGAGATTTTTACATTGAAATTTTTGTTTTATTGACGCCGACCTGTTTATAAGGTTCCGGTGAAATTTTCCGTGAAAAATCTCGTGGAAATCCCGGAAAACTCGTTTTTGATAAAAATTTTATAAGACAAGATACCGTTCTGACCGGTTCTAGTAGGTATTAGTAAATTATATTGTGATATTAGGTTTTTGTTGATCCGAGAAGGTTAAATAACACCTTTGGTACATCGTTGTTGACGGAAAACTCAATTTTTCATTGGTTTTTCATATAAAATAGTTAAATTTTTGTAGTTTTTGTTTTCAAAATTTTTATTGACACTTTGTTTTGCAATTATTCTTCAAACTTGTTATACCATCATCTGCGCCGTGTTCCTGCGCGTCTTTTAAGGCACTAAGGAACCCTCCACGGGAAAACGGTGTTGGAGAATTTTGCAAAACTTAGCGTAAATCCGGCATTTTTTGGTTAAAATTAGTGTTTTTCTTTAATATTTTCAAAATTTTTCATTGAGCCTCCCCATTTTTTAGTTTCAATAGTTTGCTTTTGACCGTCCGCATCGATTGAGACATCAACCGTCCCGATCGGACGACAAAAACTTCGAAAAATAGCCCGCCCCCACACCACCCATTTTCCTGGAGCTTAGGGAGTGAGGATTTGTTTACAAAAGTGTATGTGCGCCTTAATGTACTGGTAGCGCCATCTCTTTTTGTAAATCGAACTTATATTTTAATACTGTGATATTTGTGTTTTTCTGACTGGACTGTTTAAATTGAAGCTTACTGTGATATTTTTAACTAGTTTAGTATTATTAGATATATAGATAATTGACGTGGATAATTTATATTGGAATTCTAAATTTTATTTTATATTTTTAATTTTATTTTAGTTTTAGTATTTTTTACAACTTTTACAAACTTACGTTTTATTGAACTGACAACTACCTCCATCCTAATAAATATGTCTTTATACCGTACGCCGACAAAGCAGACTCGCAGGGATAGCGAAAGTCAATCTCCGCCAAAAACAGTTACGCTCACGTCTAAGGTGAGGAGGAGTATCGGGGAATGGGAGGCAGTCGGAGCGGATCCCATAAACACCTCCCCTATCTCAGCCAGGACTACGCACGCAGGACCTGCATATAAAAACAAATTGACCGAAGCGCGAGCCTGCCTCAGTAAGGTTACCACAAACTTGAGCATTTCACGTAATATCAAAACCGAAATAAAAGTAAGAATTACTGAGGCAGTCGAGCGATTATACCAAATCGTCAAAGAGCTGGAAAGTGAGCAGAGAGAAAACGAAAAAAGGTCCGCTCCAGAAGACACAACCCAGGATTTAAGGTCTCAATTACAAGAAACGACGAAAATTGTTCAAGAAAACAATAAGAAAATGGATGAACTTAGAATACTTCTGGAAAAGTCTAAAGAAGAAACGACAAAACAAGGGCAGACTTATGCTAATGTTGTCGCCCAGCGTTCAGGTGGAGAAACAGTGGAAAGGGGAGTGCTTCACTCAGTGGTGATTACGTCCGTGGACGAGATGGACACGGGCGAGCAAGTTCTGGACAGGGTCAGGGAAGTGATGGATGCTAAAGAGGGATGGGTCAGAGTGGAGAAGGTAAGAAAGGCTAAGGATCGTAAAATTATCATGAGCTGCCGTACAGAAGACGAAAGGAAAAAAGTTAGAGACAGAATTGAAGCAGCAGACAAACGACTGTTATGTGAAGATGTGGTCAACAAAGACCCAATGTTAATTTTAAAAGACGTCCTCCTAATCCACTCTGACCAAGACATAATTAAAGCGATAAAAAATCAGAACAGCGACATTTTCTCTGGCCTTGCACAGGAGGACGAGCGCATGAGGGTAAAATTCAGGCGGAAGGCCAGGAATCCACTCACTGGTCACGTAATCCTTACTGTCTCTCCACCCATCTGGAGAAGGGCGACTGAGTCTGGAGTGTTACACGTAGATCTCCAGCGTATCAGAACTGAGGACCAGTCGCCCTTGATACAGTGTACCAAGTGTCTGGGCTTCGGCCACAGTAAGCGCTTCTGCTCGGGGGAGGCTGACCTATGCAGCCATTGTGGAGGCCCCCATCTGAGGGCAGATTGCGCGGAATGGCTGGCGGGCACCGCTCCCTCGTGCAAGAATTGCACGACCGCTAAAAACGACCAAAGAGATCATAATGCCTTTAGCCAGATATGCCCGGTGCGCAGGCGATGGGACGCACTGGCTAGGGCATCAATAGCGTACTGCTAAGGTCTCCTTGGTCGTAAAAACAATGTATAATGTCGAACAGGGAACCCAAAACGACATGATTATTAGGGATTCTGGGTTAGCAGCGGCAAATTTAAATAATCGGGTGGAATGTAAGGGCCCAAAGATAAGAAGTTTGGCAGACCATAATCATCCTAAGAAAGGCAGAAGAGTACAACAGAGCCGACCGGTCTGCCGTGACTGGCTTTGGGCTCTGCATTTGATTTACAATAGAGGCGGTTTTGTTACCCCAAGGTTACAAAATAAGACTAGGCCTACTGCACTAAAGCGGGAAAATAAATGTATATCTTTATTTTTCATAAAAAGTCACATAACTGTTGGGGAGACAAAACTTGTAGACTTGTTTGCTGCTGCTGATAACAAGAATTTGAACAGACGGAGAGTTTTGGAGAGTTACTTGAAATTAAAAGGAAAATGCTACATCTGCTCGAATGTTATTATAGGGAATGTAAAGTAAAGTATAAGCTGGTAATGAAGGAAAGAAATATGTTGACAAAAAATATAATGAGTATATTTACGTATAACATATTTATGGTACGTTCAGAAAAAGGAATAATAACTAAATCGAGTAAATAAGTAAAATCACAAAAGTAACTATTGCAAACAAAGTATATTAGGAAATTACATAAATAGACAATAAAGATAGGAAATAAAACCCACATGTGTTGCTTCGTTGTCACCATACCTGTAACAATAAAAATAAGATTATGCAAGACCTTGAAATATCCTATATGAAAATGAGTGAAAGATGAAAGAAAGAATGGAATAAACAATAAATGAATGGGAAGTGTGAAAGTGAAATGGAATGAGAGACAAAAGAGAATAATAAAGTCTGCGGCCCCCATGCTGGAGGTAGGAGATATAATAAAAAAAAAAAAAAAAAAAAGAAAAAAAGAAAACCTAACCTAACCTAACCTAACCTAACCTAACCTAACCTAACCTAACCTAACCTAACCTAACCTAACCTAACCTAACCTAACCTAACCTAACCTAACCTAACCTAACCTAACCTAACCTAACCTAACCTAACCTAACCTAACCTAACCTAACCTAACCTAACCTAACCTAACCTAACCTAACCTAACCTAACCTAACCTAACCTAACCTAACCTAACCTAACCTAACCTAACCTAACCTAACCTAACCTAACCTAACCTAACCTAACCTAACCTAACCTAACCTAACCTAACCTAACCTAACCTAACCTAACCTAACCTAACCTAACCTAACCTAACCTAACCTAACCTAACCTAACCTAACCTAACCTAACCTAACCTTTTTTTTTTTTTTTTTTTTTTTTTTTGTCGAGGGGAAATCCATCATGGATACTCAGTCACTCGGGGAAGTGGCTGAGTTATGTCAGACTCTTACTGACTAAAACCCCCCGGTTGCCATCCGCAGCGCATGCAAGGTGACTCTGGGATCTCCAATGGAACGCACCAGTGTCACCCTTGCGCGATGCTTGCGCTCGTCCCTGGCCAAGTGTTGGCCCTGTTTCTCGTCACTGCAATGCAGCAATGTTACCGAGGCAACTTGGTAACATTTCCTGCTACTGGGTTGATTGCAGTGGGTGACTAGGGTCCCCGCCCTGACCACCCACAACCCGTGGCGCCCCCACTTGGGGCATTGTGTCTCGTCCGGTACTGGCTCTGTTATGTAGGGCCCTTCGACGAGTCCTTCTTCGGGGATCTGCTCTTTCGCGGTCCCTCTCAGCTGCCTCCTTTTTGAGCATAACGTTCTCACAAAAGGTGACAGCTGCATCCCAGGAGGAACTTCTCCTCAGCATCGCATCTATGAGGGCAGGTGGGGAGAGGTCTTGTCCCACCTCTTGGGTCAAGATCTGACGCTCGGGGGCCCATGAAGGGCACTCCTCCAGCGTATGCTGTGCAGAGTCTTGCCCTGCCCTGCAGTGATGGCAGTTTGGTGCCTGCTCTTTGCCAATCCTGTGGAGATACTCACCGAAGCATCCATGCCCGGTGAGTATCTGAGTCAAGCGGTATGTTACGCGACCTCTCCGCTCTTGCCATGCTTGGAAGTTCGGGAGGATCGCAGCCACTGCTCTTTGTCGCTGCGCTCGCGGGTGGCAAAGCCGTTCGCGCCAGCAATTTTGTGCCCGTAGATGAGCCCTCCTACGGAGAACATTAGTCTCACGCCCGGGTGGGGGTACAATCCTCTGGCGAAGGACGTGGTAGACTCTGGCGTCCATTTCCGCCAAAATGTCTAGCGGGGGGAACCGCGATAAGACCGTAGCCGCCTCATACGATACAGTCCTGTACCCTCGCACGATCCGTATCGCAATTTGGCGCTGCACAGCGTTTAGTTTAGCTGTGCTACGCTTGGCAGCAGCCAGTTTGTCGGACCAAACCGGAGCCCCGTAAAGTGCGATGGACCGGACTACCCCCGCATAAAGGCGGCGAACTCCTTCCTGGGGACCCCCCAGATTAGGGAGAATGCGTTGCAGCGCACCAGCAATCTTTTGGATCCTGGGGACAAGGCGATCGAAATGCTCTTCAAAGTTGAAGCGCCCATCTAGCACAAGCCCGAGGTATCTCATATTAAGTCCTACTTGGATTTCCAAATCACCAACCAAGACTGTTGATGATGGAGGTTCCTGTCCTCGGGGAAGACCGTGAAACCACAAGGCTTCAGTTTTCTGGGGCGCTATTGCAAGCCCAAGGTCTTGGATCTTCCTCACGACGATAGCGACGCACAACTCTGCAAGTCTTGCCGTCCTCTCGAAATCCTCTCCCTCAGCTAGGATAAGTGTGTCATCAGCGTAACACACAACACTAACACCGTGGGGGAGATCCACACGAAGCACCGCATCGTATGCGAGATTCCACAATGTCGGGCCCAACACGGATCCTTGTGGAACCCCGCAGACAACTCGCCTTCGTTCTGTCGTGCCGTCTCGTCCAGTGTACTGAATGTACCTATTGGTTAGATAGTGGCCTATAATGGCCTGCAGGTACAGTGGCAATCTGTGGTACCTTAATGCCGCTCTTATAGTATCCCAAGGAATTGCGTTGAAGGCATTCACAATGTCGAGACTGACTGCCAGCACTACTTTTCCTTGGGACACGGCCTGTTCTGCAAGACGACGCACTCTCAAGACTGCGTCAACCGTGGAGCGACCTTGTCGGAAGCCAAATTGGCTGTCCGACAGATCAGGGCCTTCACCTGACAAATGCGCATTTACTCGATAGGCAATAATACGCTCTAAGAGCTTACCTACCTCGTCCAGCATACATAACGGCCGAAACGCAGAAGGCGAATTCGAGGGCCTTCCTTCCTTTTTTAAGAGTATTAGCTTAGCCTCTTTCCAACTCGAGGGAAAAGTACCCGTTCGAAGGCAATCGTTAAAGAGGCGCCTAAGCCTATTGCCTAGTACGTCCATAATGACTACCCAGACCCTTCCAGGAATGCCATCCAGGCCTGGCGCAGTATTTCGAGAGGCTAGGCGCCTTACAGCATTTTTAAGTTCTGCCTCTGACACCATGAATTCATCCATCCATACGCTTTGTGGAGGGAGGATAGCTGTTGTATCCCCTACGATTGGAAAAAGGGTAGATATTATTTCCCTTGTGAGGTTGCGGTCAAGAGTTTCCGTGAGCGGTGGAGCCCACGGTCGCAATTTCCCTATTACCATTCGATAGGGGCGTCCCCAAGGATCTCTGTTGAGGTCCATGAGCAGCTCCTCCCACGACCTAGCCTTAGCGTCGGCTATCGCTCGCTGAAGCGCTACTGTGGCCTCCCTGTATCGGCCGTACGCAGACACGATATCCTGCTGGGAGGACCGTCGACGGCGGCGGGTCCTAGTGTACTGTCGACGAGCGGCTAAGCACGTTGAACGGAGTTGGGAGATGTGCTCCGACCACCAGTAAACGGCCCTCCAAGGGGTCACCGTGACTCGGGGCATAGCGGCGTCACAAAGTGACGTCATGGTGCCACGAAACCATTCTGCCTCTGCTTCCGGCACTGTCCTTTGTTCATTCGGCGAAGCCCAAACCGCCACATGCGCAGCAGCGACTAGCATGTCTCGATTCATGCATTTAAGTGCCCAGATTGGAGTTTTATTTCTCTGGGAGTTAGCCGGCCGACCAGCAGCTACACAAAAAGTAATGTGTCTGTGGTCAGAGAGAGTAACTATCTCTTCAGCGACCGCCCAGTCAGAAACTTTTGGGGCTACAGCTGGGGTAGCCCAAGTGAGATCCACTATTGATTCTCCCTGCCAACGAACGCAAGTGGGAACTGAACCCTGGTTTAACAACCGAAGATCCAGAGTAGCAGCCCACTCCAAGACCGCTTCACCTTTTGCGTTGTCGGTTCTACTACCCCAGGCTCTGTTGTGGGCATTAAAGTCACCCATGACAAGAACCTGACGGGGCTGGTATGGCCTTACGCAGACTTCAAGTCTGCCCAAGAACGCTTCGTAATCCGATAAGCTGCAGTTCGGTGTTACGTAGCAGCCTATTATGACGATGCACCCCCACTCCACAACGATGATGCCTTGCTCGGAAGCTAGTATGGTGCAAGGAGGATCTCCTTTGCTTCCTCTCCAGTAGATGGCAACAGAACCTGTGTCATCTCCAAACCAGCGAGGATGGTTAGGGACATTGTAGGGTTCTGAGACAACGGCCAGGGCAACCGATCTCTCCGCCAGAGCCTGCAAGAACAAGTCCTGAGACCCACGACAGTGATTCAGATTGCCCTGAAGAACATTTAGTTGGCGGTTGAATTTTAAGCCTCCATTACCTCCTCGTGGCTTGTACCAGGTTGAGGAGCCGCACCCCTCGCTTGGGCGGCCCTCCCATCATTTTTGCTAGCAGAGATCGCTGCGGTTCTGTTCGATCGTCCCTTCTTTCCAGTTTTGGGTGGAGCGCAATTCTTGCTTCCCATTCGATGTTCCGAAGAACGGCCTGCTTCCGTGCAAAGTGGACATTTTGGTGAAGGTGCGGGGCATTGGCTCACTCCGTGTCCAGGTTGCCCACATCTGAAGCAGAGGTTGCTCCTGTCCACGTTATTGGTGCATTGAGCACGGGCATGGCCGAACTCTAGGCAGCGATAACACTGCAGTGGTCTAGCTGCAAGGATATCAACCCTCGCCGACACCCACCCGACTCTTATCCTTTTGTCCAAAGCAATTTTGCTAACCGCAGTTAACGGACATTTGACCCAGGCTGACCCTAGAGAGGATGCATTGGAGCGACGGATAGCACCTACTTTTACATCCGCAATTTTGCATCCACCAGCCTCAGCAATGGCAGTGGCCACTTCCAATGGAGTGACCGATTCATCTAGATCCAGGACCCGAACTTCACCTGATTTAACAGGGCGAGTCACAAAGACGCCGAGCACATGAAGGGCATCCTGCATAGCGACAGCTAAGGCATCTGCTTTTGAAGCCCCGTCTTCACCAGCCACTTCAAGTAATAAGCCTCCATTGATGGCGCGTTTCTGCCGGACATCTGTTATTCCAAAATCCGCCAGTTTAACCCGAGCTTTGACAGTTTCCATCGCCTTGGCGTATGTTACATCTAAGCCAGCTGGTACAGTGACTGATATAGCCGCTGTCCGAGGAGGCTTAGGTGGATGTACCTTTGCCTTTGCAGTCCCTCTATTGTTGGTTGTAGTACTAAGAGAGGTCGGATTCTTTGAAACTAACTTCTGCCCAGGAGACTTCTTTTTCCGCGCCTTTTTGCCAACAACTGTAGCCCAGGTCTCAGTGGTAGCAGGTGGCTGAATCTGGGAAGCCGGCCTCTCAGGTTGCAACTGAGTAGCATTGTCAACAGCCACGGGCGCGACTGAGATAGCGTTGCTCTTTTTCTTTTTGTTTTTGGTGGCATTCTTAGACTGCATCGATGAAGCAGTAGAAGGCACCAAAGGTCCTACTACTGTGTTTACCACAGGGGCATTGACTTTTTGGCCAAGAGGTGGCCGAAATGCTCGATCCGGGAATAGCTGTGAACGGAAATGTTCCAGCTTACCATCCATCATAATCCTGATCTGTTCTAAAAGAGCAGAATCAGGGTCGTGATATTGTTGGGAAGCAGGTGGTGCTTCAACTGCCATTTGGTGGCGAAGATCGCTGACCTCGCGTTTCAGTGCATGAGTTTCGCTAATAAGGCGATCCACTTGCTGGCGGAGGATTGCGTTCTCTTGCGCCAATTTTTCTGTGTTAATGCGTTGCGAGATTTCAGTGGTCGCCGCTTTAACCGTTCGTACTGCCATCCTTAATTTCCTGACCATATTGCCCTTTAAGCTGCCAGATTTATCCGAAACATACTCAACCTCGTTCAGACATTCAAAAATCTGGGCAGCTAGGTCAGCAGTGGGGTTCTCCCTCATCTCCTCCGCCAAGTCTTCCACGCTGGGTAAATTGGCTTTAGCTCTTGTTTGAGTAAGAGCACATTCAGGAGTAAGAAACTCTTCTCCAACCTCTTCTTCTTCATCGCGCATGGTTTTGCGCTTTGGCTCTCGAAGTGCACTCGGAGGCTTCGATCGCTTCCTAGCCCTAGCCACAGTAGATGCGGCAGATGAGACCGACATCACTGAGCCATCTGACTCATTTCCACTTTCACAGAGAGAAGCAAGAGAGTTCGTCCGTGACAATTGAAACCGTGTCTTCGGTCTTTGCATCTCATCTTTTTTCTCCCTGAATCCGCCTGCTCGGCCAACAACAACTCCGCCTGCTCGGCCAACAACAACTTCGCCTTCTCGGCCAACATCTACTCCGCCTTCTCGGCCTTCAACAACTCCGCCTTCTCGGCCAAACACTACTCCGCCTTCTCGGCCAACGACTACTTCGCCTTCTCGGCCAACGTCTTGGGATTTGGGGTTTGATTTTAAATTCTCCATAAAGTTCCCACGAGTACCGTGTTTTTGTTATTCACAAACATGGCAGTGACACGAATGCCAAGGTGAATCCTACTTACACCTGGGGGGCGGAAGGTACCCAGGGTTGGCGCTTGCAGGTAGCTGTGCCTCAGCTACCACCCCGGAGGGCGGCCGTTACCACGTCTCCCAATAACGGCCCTTTAGGGATTTTTTTTAGAGAGGTTTACTCCTCGCGGTCCAGGCGGTTAAGCCAAGACCCCCGTTCCGTCAAAGCCGCGAGACATGATCCACGACACTCTGACGGTTTACGGTTTTGGTGATGGTGGCAATTAAATGCCAGCGCGGTGGCAGTGTAAGTGCACGCCGCGCCCACCACCCTTGACCCGGACAAAAGCCCCGGCGGTCAACACCTCCATGGTCCGGACAATAGCCCACGCCGACCAAAACTCCCAAAATCAACGCAGAGACAACAAATGCCCCGCGTTCCGCCATAGTATTGACGAAGCAGACTGCCGCCCGATACGGGACAGACGCAGCCCGCCCCAACCACCAAAGGGTGCCCTGCCGCCCACTATGGGTCAGACGCAGGGTACCGACGAAGCAGACTGCCGCCCGATACGGGACAGACGCAGCCCGCCCCAACCACCAAAGGGTGCCCTGCCGCCCACTATGGGTCAGACACAGGGCACCGACGAGGCACGACTGCCGCCCGATACGGGACAGACGCAGCCCGCCCCAACCTTTCCCCCCTCCCCAGTGTTTGGTCCGCGGGGGCCCTTTCTAATAGAAAAAGCCCCTACCACTCTGGACCACTCTTCATGAAGAAGAGTGAGAAGAGTGGCCTCCTATCCGCCACCCGGAGACGCGCCGCGTAGGGGTATCACCTCCCCTCCCACTTGGACAACCAAGCAGGTCCGCGGAACCTAACCTAACCTAACCTAACCTAACCTAACCTAACCTAACCTAACCTAACCTAACCTAACCTAACCTAACCTAACCTAACCTAACCTAACCTAACCTAACCTAACCTAACCTAACCTAACCTAACCTAACCTAACCTAACCTAACCTAACCTAACCTAACCTAACCTAACCTAACCTAACCTAACCTAACCTAACCTAACCTAACCTAACCTAACCTAACCTAACCTAACCTAACCTAACCTAACCTAACCTAACCTAACCTAACCTAACCTAACCTAACCTAACCTAACCTAACCTAACCTAACCTAACCTAACCTAACCTAACCTAACCTAACCTAACCTAACCTAACCTAACCTAACCTAACCTAACCTAACCTAACCTAACCTAACCTAACCTAACCTAACCTAACCTAACCTAACCTAACCTAACCTAACCTTTTTTTTTTTTTTAACGCAGGAAAATCCTCATGGATACCCTACCCCAGCGGGGGCCGAGGTCGGGTTATGCCGGACTCTTACCGACTAAAAACCTGCGGCTTCCGTCTGGACGCACGGAGTCGGGTCACGAGGAGCTCGCGCATTCGTTCGCGGCCCGACAGCGTTGGCCGGCGCTCTGTGCAGCGCCGGCGACGTCCCGAGCGGGAGGGGTCCCTCTCTAGTCGTCCCTCATGAGATGGTGCGCAGGAAGCGCACGCGCCATCTCGAGCCCTGGACCGGAGGCGGATTCCCCCGAACCCGCCAACGAAGGCTCATGGGACTGCGGGAGAGGGAGGCTTTCGGCAACGAAAGCCGCCCTCCGGCGTCCCGTGCGACGGCGACGAAGCGGAAGGGAGGATGCATCATCTTCCCTCGCCCTCTCCGCCGCCTCCTTCGCGAGCATTACGGCCTCGCAGAAGGATCGCACCGCCTGCCACGATCTCTCACTCTCGACCATAGCGCGAACCACGGTCGGGAGCGAGATGTCGGCACCCAATACAGAGCCGAGCGCGCTGCGCTCCGCATCCCACGCCGGGCACACCTCCAGCGTGTGCTGGGCCGGCTCGTCGAGGCAATCGTCGCAGTGGTGGCACCTGGCATTCGGTTCCCGACCGATCCGAAACAGGTAACTCCCGAAACAACCATGTCCCGAGAGCACCTGCGTCAGACGGTAGGTCAGGAAACCGTGTCGCCTACCCAACCACTGCTGGAAGACCGGACGAATTGCCTCGATAGTCCAGAGTCCGGCGCTCGAAAGCGCCAGCCTGGACTCCCACGCTTCGGTAGCCCGTTGGCGCAGCTCAGCTCTGTGCCCCTCCTGTTCCTGCAGTGCAGGCGGGTGACCCCTGGCCCGGAGCGCCTCCACGCGCCACTCGTAGAGCGACGCGAGGGCTCTCGCTTCCAGGTCCCAGGGAATAGTACCCGCCAGCACGCAAGATGCCTCACCCGAGATCGTGCGATAACCCCGTACCACCCTGATCGCCATCACCCGCTGGACTCGCGTCAAGCGGGCGACATTGCTGCGAGTCAGGGCGCTGCCGGCCCACACAGGGGCACCATACAGGGCCATCGATCTCACGATTCCCGCGTAGAGACGCCGGCATGACGTCTCAGGTCCGCCGAGATTCGGCAGCAGCCTTCCCAGGGCCGCAGCCGCCCTCAGCAGCCGAGGCTCAAGGCACTCGAAGTGGGGGCCGAAGTTCCACCGGCTATCCAGGACGAGTCCCAGATAGCGCATCGACGGCCTCACGTCGATGCGGACTCCGGATACGACGATATGGGCACCCCGGGGCGGCGCGTTCCGCGGGCCATGGAAAACCACGGCCTCGGACTTTTCGAGAGCCACCCGCAAACCCAATCGCCGTATGCGGCCCACCACGAATGCCGCGCCGGCGGTGGCGCGCAAGGAAGCATCCCTGTGGCTTTTGCCTCGGGCAGTGACCAAGGTGTCCTCCGCGTAACAGACTACGCCGACACCCGGCACTGTGGCTCCTCGCAGCACCCAGTCGTAGCCGATGTTCCAGAGGAGTGGGCCTAGTACCGACCCCTGAGGAACGCCGCACGACATCTCCCGCCGACACCACCGGTCTCGACCGGGGTATTCCACCGCACGCCCAGACAGGTAGTCCCCGACGACCCGGCGCAGGTACGGAGGAACTCCGTGGAATCGGAGCCCCTCCCTGATGCAGCTCCAGGGGAGGGAGTTAAATGCGTTGGCGATGTCCAGAGACACCGCCAACACGACCTCACCCCGGGCGATCGCGTCCTGCGCCAAGGACTTAACCCGCTGAATCGCGTCTACGGCAGACCTACCCCTGCGGAATCCAAACTGGCAGTCTGCCAGATCCGGTCCGACATCCTCTAGGTGCTCGACGATCCGGGCGGCCACAACTCTCTCAAAGAGTTTGGCGTCCTCGTCGAGCATCACTATCGGGCGGTACGCAGATGAACCTAACCTAACCTAACCTAACCTAACCTAACCTTTTTTTTTTTTTTAACGCAGGAAAATCCTCATGGATACCCTACCCCAGCGGGGGCCGAGGTCGGGTTATGCCGGACTCTTACCGACTAAAAACCTGCGGCTTCCGTCTGGACGCACGGAGTCGGGTCACGAGGAGCTCGCGCATTCGTTCGCGGCCCGACAGCGTTGGCCGGCGCTCTGTGCAGCGCCGGCGACGTCCCGAGAGGGAGGGGTCCCTCTCTATTCGTCCCTCATGAGATGGTGCGCAGGAAGCGCACGCGCCATCTCGAGCCCTGGACCGGAAGCGGATTCCCCCGAACCCGCCACCGAAGGCTCATGGGACTGCGGGAGAGGGAGGCTTTCGGCAACGAAAGCCGCCCTCCGGCGTCCCGTGCGACGGCGACGAAGCGGAAGGGAGGATGCATCATCTTCCCTCGCCCTCTCCGCCGCCTCCTTCGCGAGCATTACGGCCTCGCAGAAGGATCGCACCGCCTGCCACGATCTCTCACTCTCGACCATAGCGCGAACCACGGTCGGGAGCGAGATGTCGGCACCCAATACAGAGCCGAGCGCACTGCGCTCCGCATCCCACGCCGGGCATACCTCCAGCGTGTGCTGGGCCGTCTCGTCGAGGCAATCGTCGCAGTGGTGGCACCTGGCAGTCGGTTCCCGACCGATCCGAAACAGGTAACTCCCGAAACAACCATGTCCCGAGAGCACCTGCGTCAGACGGTAGGTCAGGAAACCGTGTCGCCTACCCAACCACTGCTGGAAGACCGGACGAATTGCCTCGATAGTCCAGAGTCCGGCGCTCGAAAGCGCCAGCCTGGACTCCCACGCTTCGGTAGCCCGTTGGCGCAGCTCAGCTCTGTGCCCCTCCTGTTCCTGCAGTGCAGGCGGGTGACCCCTGGCCCGGAGCGCCTCCACGCGCCACTCGTAGAGTGACGCGAGGGCTCTCGCTTCCAGGTCCCAGGGAATAGTACCCGCCAGCACGCAAGATGCCTCACCCGAGAAACCTAACCTAACCTAACCTAACCTAACCTAACCTAACCTAACCTAACCTTTTTTTTTTTTTTTTAACGCAGGAAAATCCTCATGGATACCCTACCCCAGCGGAGGCCGAGGTCGGGTTATGCCGGACTCTTACCGACTAAAAACCTGCGGCTTCCGTCTGGACGCACGGAGTCGGGTCACGAGGAGCTCGCGCATTCGTTCGCGACCCGACAGCGTTGGCCGGCGCTCTGTGCAGCGCCGGCGACGTCCCGAGAGGGAGGGATCATGGGACTGCGGGAGAGGGAGGCTTTCGGCAACGAAAGCCGCCCTCCGGCGTCCCGTGCGACGGCGACGAAGCGGAAGGGAGGATGCATCATCTTCCCTCGCCCTCTCCGCCGCCTCCTTCGCGAGCATTACGGCCTCGCAGAAGGATCGCAAACCTAACCTAACCTTTTTTTTTTTTTTTTTTTTTTTTTTTTTTTTTTTTTTTTTTTTTTTTTTTACGAGGGGAAATCCTTCATGGATGCCCAGGCACGCGGGGACGTGGCGGGGTTATGCCAGACTCCTACTGGCTAAAACCCCTCGATGTCCCGACCTTGCCCATGATGCGGCACATGGGTACGCTTTTGCATTCTTCCACGTGCCGCGGGCGTTCTCCGCTTAATGCAGAGCCTCCGAGAGAAACAGGGTGTACCTGCGCTCCTTGGTTAACGTGGTCTTCCGGAACATTTGGAAGACCACGTTCCTACGTGACATCGAGTGTCGGAAGAGTCCCCGCTTCCGCCACCCGAGGTTTGTCGTCGCCAGGGTTACGACATTTGGGCGTAAGCCGCCCAGGCCGTCTACGGCGGATCGGAGCCGAGAGGGGATCATCCTCGCGAGTCCTTTCCGCGGCCTCCTTTTGGAGCATTACTGCTTCGCAAAAGGAGACCATCGCCTCCCATGACCTCTCGTCACCGACCATGGCCTTGACCACGGCCGGCAAGGAGAGGTCTCCTCCAACAACGGCGACCAGAGCCGCCCGCTCCTGCGCCCACGCCGGACATGCCCCGAGCGTGTGTTCGGCAGTGTCATCTCTGTCACCACAGTGATGACACATCGCCAGGGGCTCCCTACCAACTATGTGGCACAAATATCGGCCGAAGCTGCCGTGCCCCGACAGAATCTGCACCAGCCGGTATGTGAGCGAGCCGTGACGTCTGTTCACCCACTGCTTTAGCACCGGGCGAACAGCACTCACAGTCCAGGCACCCGCGGACGGCTCTGCAAGCCGTTCCTCCCAGACACGCAGCCGCCTTTCTTGGGCCCGCCGCATCCATCTCGACCTGCCCTCGGTCTCCCGCTCCCTCCGTTGGAAGTACGCCTCCGCTAGGATCTCTGCATCGAGATCCCAGGGGGGCGTTCCTGCAAGTACGCATGCCGCCTCATGGGAGACTGTGCGGTAGCCTCGTATGGCCCTGATGGCCATGACCCGCTGCGCTGAAAACAGCTTGGCCTTATTCGGGCGAGTCAGGGCCCCGAACCACACAGGTGCCCCATACATCGCCATGGACCTCACTATGCCGGCGTACAGTCGCCGGCAGGTCCTACTTGGACCACCCACATTCGGGAGAAGCCTACCCAGGGCCGAAGCGGCCCCGTTAAGCTTAGGAGCCAGCCTGGTAAAATGCTCCCGGAAGTTCCACCGTGGATCGAGGTGAAGTCCAAGATACTTCATCTGGGACTTCACTCCGATCCGCATTCCTCCTATCGTAACGTTGGCACCTTCAGGAGGCCCCCGCCGAGGCCCGTGGAAGTACAGAGCCTCGGTTTTTGCGAGGGCCACCTTCAGGCCCAACGCTTCGATCCGCCCGACGATCATTTGCGTGCCATCTGCTGCAAGCCTGGACGCCTCCTCGTATTCCCTCCCCCGGGCCGTGACCAGCGTGTCGTCCGCATAACACACGACGTTCACTCCCGGAGGTAGCTCTCCTCTAAGGGCCCAATCGAATCCTATGTTCCACAAGAGTGGCCCTAAGACCGACCCCTGCGGAACCCCACACTGGACCGATCGGCGATCGACGCTGCCATTTCTCCCTACATACATCACCACTCTGTCCCGGAGATAGTCAGTGACTAGTCTCCGCAGGTAGAGTGGCACGCGATGGTACTTAAGTGCCTCCTCGATGCAGGCAAAGGGCAGCGAATTGAAAGCGTTGGAGATATCCAACGAGACTGCCATCAAACCGTTGCCCTTGGCCACCGCCTCATCCGACAAACCTTTCACGCACAGTATAGCGTCGATCGTCGATCGCCTCTCCCTAAATCCATACTGGCAGTCCGCCAGATTTGGACCCACCTCTCGGAGATGCTTGACGACACGGGAGGCGATGACGCGCTCGAAGAGCTTTCCCGTGTCGTCCAGCAGCATAATTGGGCGGAAGGCAGAAGGTGACTCTGCCGGACGCCCATCTTTCCTCAGGAGCACGAGCCTGCCCTCCTTCCAGCAAGCCGGGAACCGACATGACGCGAGGCATGCGTCGAAAAGCCCGGTAATGTGGACCCTCAACTCGCCCAACGCCCGTGCCAACACCCGGCCCGGAACTCCATCCGGCCCAGGAGCGGTGTTCTTCGCCCGGAGCCTACTCACTGCAATCGCAACCTCAGACAGCTCAACGGGGGGAACCTCACCAACCTGGTCGATTTCTTCTATAGGTTCCTCTGTCATCGTCGGTGGGACGATTGCCGACCCGTCTGGGAACAGGGCAGCCATCACTTCCCCCATCAGTTGGGGATGCAAGGTCTCCGTGACTGGAGGGGCCTGAGTGCGCAGTTTATTTCGCGCCGCTCGGTACGGGCGACCCCATGGGTCTCGATCAAGCCCCTCCAGCATCTCCCTCCGTTTCGATTTCTTGGACCTGCTAATGGCCAGTTGAAGCTGTTTTTTGGCCTCCAGATGTGCTTGATGGAGCAGGTCCTCGAACTCCTCGTTCCGGTTAGGCCGCCTTCGGTATCTGGTGAACTGACGACGAGCCGCGTTGCTGCAGGTCCGAAGAGCCGCTATTTCGTCAGTCCACCAGTATACTTGCCTCCTCGGAGCAAAGCTCTTGGTTCGGGGCATGGACGCGTCGCAGATATGCGTTAGCGCCCCCCGAAATTTAAGCGCCCCCTCATCCACCTCATCCAGCCCAAACGGCTGCATGGCCCAGGACTGGACAATTGCCGCCTCAGCCAACAGCTCATCGTCAAGGCGGGATAGAGCCCACCTCGGGAAGGCCGCATTCCGACCCTCCGCCCTTCGTCGAGTGAAGTCGATACTGGACAAGGAGGAGACCGCAAACCCTATGTATTGGTGGTCTGATAAGGTCTCCTCATTATCCAGGACCCGCCAGTTCAGCACGTGCGTAGCGAGAACGGGGCTAGCAAACGTTAAGTCTACTATTGACCCTCCCCGTCGTCGCACGCACGTGTTGACAGAGCCTTGATTTAGCAGCACAAGGCCGCACGCTGACGCCCACACGTCTACGGCCTCTCCGCGATCGTCGGTCTCCGGGGACCCCCAACTCGTGCTGTGGGCGTTGAAGTCACCGAGAACAATTACCGGCATAGGTGCCGCTCGTCTCACCACCGCCCCTACCCGGTCGAGGAACAACTCGTACTCGACGAGTGGTCTGTTCGGGGAAAAATAGACCCCGACGACCAGGATGTCACTCCACACAGCTGCCACTATGCCAGGCTCTCGCTCCCTGATGGAGAGGGGCAAGGAGTCCGGGCCAGAGGCGGCAATAATCACCACGGAGCCATCCGTGGCCCCCAACCAGTTTGGCTGGGAGGAGACGTAGTATGGCTCCGATATTACCGCCACATCAATCGACCACTGTAGCACGGATTGCAGGAACAGGTCCTGCGAACCGGCACAGTGGTTTAGATTTGCCTGGAGGAAGCGATGTTGGCACGCCATTAATGACCGGTCAACATCGCCCTCCCTGTTGCCTTGCACATCGGGCAGTTCAGCTCGTTGCTGCATTCAGCCACCCTGTGTCCTGCTTCACCACATCGGAAGCAGTTCTGGCTGCGGTCCACCTTGGACTGGCATTGGACCCCCGTATGGCCAATCTCGAAGCACTTGAAGCACTTCATGGGACGGGGGTCCAGTGTTCGCACCCGCGCAGCACTCCACCCGACAAGAAGGCGCCCTTTAGCGGCAATTGCTTTGGCCGCTTCGATCGGGCACTGGATCACGGCACTGCCAGCGCCGAACATTCCAGACCGGATCGGCCCAACTCTCACCTGGTCGACTGGGCATTTCCCATCCCGGGATATGGCAGCTGCCAGGTCTACGCCAGACACCGAGTCGTCCAGCCCGGAAACGCAAAGATCGATGCATTTCACGGGCCGGGTGATCCGGACGGTCTCCGGGAGGATCTCCCTTAGCTTGACAGCCAGGGAGTCCGCTTTGCTGCCGCTTTCCTTGCCGGGGATTTCCAGGACTCGAGCCCCCGTAGCGGCCGAACGGATGTGGAGTCCATCGTCGATCTGCAGGGAGGTCAGATCGATGCCTCCCCTGGCCTCCTTGAGGACCCTCTCATAAGTGAGGCCCGTCTCAGCAGCCTCGGGCAACAGGGTGATTACCACCGCTGCTGTCCTCGGCCTTGCGTTGCCCCTGGCTGGCTTTCTTCTCGCCTTTTTCTTTGGGGCCGGTGCCGGAGCGGCGCGTGGTCCCGGGGCATTCGCTGTATTTTTCTTCTTGCCCTTGCGCACCACTGTGGTCCAGCTATCAGGTTGGGCCGTGGAGGTGCTCGGGCGTGCTACCGGTTCAAGATCCGGTACCCGGGTAGGTGCCTTCCCCCTTTTCTGGCTCTTCGGCACCGACTGTGCAGGGGGCACCAAAGAAGTCGTCTCCATCCGGGCATCTGCCTTCAGAGGCGGGCGCAGCCTTTTTTCCGGGAGGAGCCGGCCACTGATGCTCTCCAGCATGGAGCGCATCATTGCGCCACACTCCCGGACGATACCTGCCCTGAGCTCCTCTTCAGGTGGAGCAGTTCTCGCAGGCCGAGTCTCCTCCCTAGTCTGGCACGCCGGCCGAGGCACCACCAGGGCCGAGGTGCGGCCCGTCTCCATCTCCACGCGCCATGTCGCCATTTCAGCGCGGAGGTTTTCGACCTGCGCGCTGAGGCGAGCGTTCTCCTCCCTCACGGCCTCCATACGCTCTGCGTGCTCCGCAATGAGGCGGGCGTTTTCAGCCCGGAGAGCTGCCACCTCTTCGGAATGATTCCTCTCATAAATGGAGGCCATTTCTTCCCGGATCTGCGCCGCGGCCCTCTTAAGGGCATTTACAAAAGTGCCCTTAAGGTTTCCGGACTTCGCCGCCACCTCCAGAATCAAGTCCAGGCTCGCTTGGACTCGACCCTTTACTGTGTCCGCCGACGCACCCAGCGTCTTGGTGGACTCTGCGATCGCCAAGTTGGTCGCCAACTCGAGCTCCTTTTTTTGGGCCTCAATTAGGGTCCGTTTGGCCTGAGCAAGACCAACATACTCTCCAGTGGTAGGAGGCCTACCACGTCCCCTCTTGCCCGCCGGCTTGCCACTACTTTTAGCAGCTCCTCCTCCAACCGTGTCTTTACCGCTGCTAGAACTATTTGTCCTAGCTTGGCGCAGTCTTTTCTTGCCCGCCGCCAAAATTTGGCGGGACACACTCCCCTCAGTGTCAGACGAGTTGGTGGACATCTCCTCTATCTCGCTTCCACTCCTCACTTCATCAAATCGCGTGCAATCATGATCTGATTTCCTCGCCGTTTCATTGACAGTTTCAGAGAGCACCGATGCCCTCGAAACTGCTCTTGCTCCTCCGGAGCTACTGCTCCCAGACCGACTCCTCGTAGCCGAATCCCCCCTCCGCACTTCCTTCCTCTGCCTAAGGGCACGGAAGCCACCTTCATCTTTAACTCCACCCTTCGCGGGCCTAACGTCTGTGGTTTTGGTTTTAGTATTTTTTCCCATATTGTTCCCACGAGTACCGTGTTTTTGATATTCACAAACATGGCAGTGACACGAATGCCAAGGTGAATCCTACTTACACCTGGGGGGCGGAAGGTACCCAGGGTTGGCGCTTGCAGGTAGCTGTGCCTCAGCTACCACCCCGGAGGGCGGCCGTTACCACGTCTCCCAATAACGGCCCTTTAGGGATTTTTAGAGAGGTTTACTCCTCGCGGTCCAGGCGGTTAAGCCAAGACCCCCGTTCCGTCAAAGCCGCGAGACATGATCCACGACACTTTGACGGTTTACGGTTTGGTGATGGTGGCAATTGAATGCCAGCGCGGTGGCAGTGTGAGTGCACGCCGCGCCCACCACCCTTGACCCGGACAAAAGCCCCGGCAGTCAACACCTCCATGGTCCGGACAAAAGCCCACGCCGACCAAAACTCCCAAAATCAACGCAGAACAAACAAATGCCCCGCGTTCCGCCAATGAATTGACGAAGCAGACTGCCGCCCGATACGGGACAGACGCAGCCCGCCCCAACCACCAAAGGGTGCCCTGCCGCCCACTATGGGTCAGACGCAGGGTACCGACGAAGCAGACTGCCGCCCGATACGGGACAGACGCAGCCCGCCCCAACCACCAAAGGGCGCCCTGCCGCCCACTATGGGTCAGACACAGGGCACCGACGAAGCAGGACTGCCGCCCGATACGGGACCGACGCAGCCCGCCCTAACCATTCCCCCCTCCCCAGTGTTTGGTCCGCGGGGGCCCTTTCAAATTGAAAAAGCCCCTACCACTCTGGACCACTCTTCATGAAGAAGAGTGAGAAGAGTGGCCTCCTATCCGCCACCCGGAGACGCGCCGCGTAGGGGTATCACCTCCCCTCCCACTTGGACAACCAAGCAGGTCCGCGGAACCTAACCTAACCTAACCTAACCTTTTTTTTTTTTTTTTTTTTTTAACGCAGGAAAATCCTCATGGATACCCTACCCCAGCGGGGGCCGAGGTCGGGTTATGCCGGACTCTTACCGACTAAAAACCTGCGGCTTCCGTCTGGACGCACGGAGTCGGGTCACGAGGAGCTTGCGCATTCGTTCGCGATCCGACAGCGTTGGCCGGCGCTCTGTGCATCGCCGGCGACGTCCCGAGAGGGAGGGGTCCCTCTCTAGTCGTCCCTCATGAGATGGTGCGCAGGAAGCGCACGCGCCATCTCGAGCCCTGGACCGGAAGCGGATTCCCCCGAACCCGCCACCGAAGGCTCATGGGACTGCGGGAGAGGGAGGCTTTCGGCAACGAAAGCCGCCCTCCGGCGTCCCGTGCGACGGCGACGAAGCGGAAGGGAGGATGCATCATCTTCCCTCGCCCTCTCCGCCGCCTCCTTCGCGAGCATTACGGCCTCGCAGAAGGATCGCACCGCCTGCCACGATCTCTCACTCTCGACCATAGCGCGAACCACGGTCGGGAGCGAGATGTCGGCACCCAATACAGAGCCGAGCGCGCTGCGCTCCGCATCCCACGCCGGGCACACCTCCAGCGTGTGCTGGGCCGTCTCGTCGAGGCAATCGTCGCAGTGGTGGCACCTGGCATTCGGTTCCCGACCGATCCGAAACAGGTAACTCCCGAAACAACCATGTCCCGAGAGCACCTGAGTCAGACGGTAGGTCAGGAAACCGTGTCGCCTACCCAACCACTGCTGGAAGACCGGACGAATTGCCTCGATAGTCCAGAGTCCGGCGCTCGAAAGCGCCAGCCTGGACTCCCACGCTTCGGTAGCCCATTGGCGCAGCTCAGCTCTGTGCCCCTCCTGTTCCTGCAGTGCAGGCGGGTGACCCCTGGCCCGGAGCGCCTCCACGCGCCACTCGTAGAGCGACGCGAGGGCTCTCGCTTCCAGGTCCCAGGGAATATTACCCGCCAACCTAACCTAACCTAACCTAACCTAACCTAACCTAACCTAACCTAACCTAACCTTTTTTTTTTTTTTTTTTTTTTTTTGGTTTCGCGGGGAAAAGGTGCATCACCTACCTGACACCCAAGGGGGAGTGCCAGGTTATGTGGGACTCTTACCCACTAAAAACCACCGCGGTATACCTCTGCCGCCTTTGCTGAGGCTCACGGTATCGCCATTGGCATTACCCGCGAGCCCCGGCGACTACACCCGGCCGCAGGAGCCCAGCTCCTCAATCAGGGGATGGTCCGGTATACGGGGCCATCCCCCCAGCCACCGCCATCGTAGTCGCAGCAGATCCCCTCACCTGCTGCGATTGGCTATCAAGAGGAAGAAGGCGGGCGTACCTCCTTCTCCCTCCCCCCCTCCGCCTGCGACGGAGCGGCGCTGTCGAGGCATCATCCTCCCTACGCCGCTCCGCCACCTCCTTCTGCGACATCACCTCCTCGCAGAAGGAGACCATGGCCGCCCAGGCCTCTCTGCTTCCCAGCATGGCTTTTGCCACGCTGGGAAGCGAGAGGTCCCTCCCGACGACAGAGGTCAATTCGTGCCGCTGACGACTCCACGCCGGGCACTCCTCCAATGTGTGCTCCGCTGTGTCGTCAGCCGCCCCGCAATGGTGACACTCCGTATTCACCTCCCTCTGGGCAACCCTGTGCAGGTAGTGACCGAAGCAACCATGTCCGGTCAAAACCTGCACCAGGCGGAAGGAGAGAGTCCCTCTACTCCGCTGCACCCACGCCCTTAGGACCGGACGAATCGCCTCAATCGTCCGGACCCCGTAGGTTGGTGCGGCCAGGGACTCCTCCCACTCCCGCAGGAGTACCCTCTCGGCACTCCTACGCACGCTTGCCACCTCCTCGGAACAGGGGCGCGTGCCCACCGCCCTCCTCTCCGCTCGGTACCGATAAACGGCACCGAGCACTACCGCATCGAGCTCCCACGGGGGGGTTCCTGCTAGGAGGCAGGCGGCCCCGTGGGAGATCGAGCGATACCCTCGGGATGCCCTCACCGCCAGGGTCCGCTGCGCCCTTCGCAGCTGGACTTGATTCTGTCGCGTGAGGGCATCCTCCCAGACAGGCGCTCCATATAGGGCCATGCTCCTTAATATGCCGAGGTATAACCTCCGACATGAGGAGCCTGGCCCACCCACATTGGGCAACAGTCGCCCCAGTGCGACCGCTGCCTTTACGAGCCTTTCAGCCAGCAGCTTGAAGTGCTGGCCGAACGCCCAGCGCCCGTCGAGGATGAGACCCAGATATCTCATTTGCCTCTTGAGAGGTATCTGGGTGTCATCCACCCTTAGGGTCGCGCCTGGAGGTGGACCCTGCCGAGGCCCGTGGAACAATAGAGCCTCGGTCTTCTCCAGCGCGACCCTAAGCCCCAACTCCCTTATGCGGCCCACAACCAGGGCCGCACCCTCCTCCGCCCGAGTCGCTGACTCGGCGAACGTCCTCCCCTGGGCCACTATCAGGGTGTCGTCAGCGTAGCAAAATACGCTGACGTGGGGTGGCAGAACACCCCGTAACACCCTATCGTAACCCAAGTTCCACAAGAGTGGTCCGAGTACCGACCCTTGCGGAACCCCACATCTCATCGTTCGCCGAGTCAACGACCCCCTCTCGTCGACGTAGACGACGTCTCTGTCCCGCAGGTAGTCCTCCAACAGCCGCCGCAGGTACAGAGGCACTCCGTGGTACCGGAGCGCCTCCAGGATTGCCCCGAACGGCAGGCTGTTGAAGGCATTGGCGATGTCCAATGACACCGCCAAAGACCTCTCCCCCCTCGCGGACGCCGCCGCGGTGAGGGACTTAAGGGCAGAGACGGCGTCTATTGTCGACCGCCCCCTTCGAAACCCGAACTGGGCCTCGGACAGGTCGGGCCCTACCTCCTCGAGATGCCGGACTAGTCGGGATGCCAGAATGAATTCCAGCATCTTTCCGACTTCGTCCAGCAGTACCAAGGGCCGGAAAGCCGACGGATTGTCAGGCGTCCGACCCTCCTTCTCGAGGAGGCAGAGCCTCCCGTCCTTCCACAGCTTCGGGAACTGTCCGGTTCTCAGCGAGAGATCGAACAGCTCCCGAAGCGGGCCTCCGAGGGATTCCATGGCAATCCCAAGGAGGTGTCCAGGTACTCCGTCCGGTCCAGGGGCCGTCTTCTTCCTCCTCAAGCGGGAAATGGCACCCTCCATCTCAGCCCCCGTGATTGGGGGGGTCTCAATCTCCCACACTACTCCCACTGGGGGAGGGAGGGCGTGGTCCGGGCTGTCAGGGAACAGCTCGTCCACGACCACCTCCAGGAACTCTGGTTGGAGGGTCTCAGTGAGGGGACGTCCTGCGGCACGGAGTTTGTTCCGAGCCGCCTTGTACGGACGACCCCATGGGTCCCTTTCGAGACCTTCCAGCAGTTCCTGTCGGGCCCGCTCCTTGGCGATGCAGATGGCTGCTTGCAATGCCTTTTTGGTAGCTTTGCAAGCCGCCATCAGCCTTGCCTCCTCCGCCGCATCGCGGTGGCGCCGCCGGCGGAAGTGGTTACACTCCCGCCAGGCACGGCCGTGCACGTCCCGGAGATCCGCAATCTCCTGGGACCATCAGTACACGGCCTTGCGACCACGGTAGGCCCTCGATCGAGGCATAGAGGCGTCGCACACCGCCGTTAGGGCGGCGCGGAAGCGACCAGCTCCTTCATCCACCGTGGCCGGTGCATTTGGCGGCACACACCACGCTTGGACGATTGCCGCCTCACATGCGATTTCGCGATTGAGGCGGCCCGTCGACCAGCGCGGGAAGGCAGGAGCATGCCGTGGAGGCTCGGCTGGAGGCTGGAGCTTTGTGACCTCGAACCGGATGTATCGGTGGTCCGATAGGGTCACTTCATGCTCCAGCACTCGCCATTCTCGCAACCTGCTCGCAATCGAGGGGGAGGTGAACGTTATGTCCACCAGGGACTCCCCCTGCGATCGCACACAGGTTGGCACTGTCCCTCTGTTTATGAGGGACAGCCCTGCTTCAACGGCCCACTCCTCCAGGGCCACGCCGAGCGCATCGGTGATGGTGTCACCCCACACCCGCGACCTCGAGTTAAGGTCGCCCATCAGGATAACGGGGTCGGGCGCCATGCGCCCAACCACCGCTAGGAGAGAATCCAGAAACGGTTCATATTCCGCAAGCGGCCTGTTCGGGGAGAAGTATACACCAATAATAGTGTACTCCCCCCACCTGGCCGCCACGAACCCTGGACCCCTCTCCCTGACACTTAGGGTGTTACACCCCCCCGATCGAACGACAATGGCCACGTCGCCATTAGCGGACCCAGCCCATTGCGGTCGCGGAGCCACGGAGTACGGCTCAGCTGCGACCGCTACCTCTATTTCCCACTGCGCCATGGCCTGGAGGAACAGATCCTGAGCTCCAGCGCAGTGGTTGAGGTTCCCTTGGAGGAAGTTGAATGTCCCAGGCATTATTCGATCATATCAACTTCCTCCATTGCCGAGCGGCGCGATACGATGGGTGCGGCCCTTGTCCCTGGGGCCGCTCTCGTCTTGGTGGGAGGAGGGTTGCAGTTTCTGCCCCCCATCACGTGGCTTGATGGCCGCCCAGCATCAGCACACACTGCACAGTGGGCATTGGCACTGCACGTGGAGGACTTGTGTCCAGGCATACTGCACCTGAAACACAGGTCCCCACGTTCCGCTTGTGAAGGGCACATCTGGCGCGTGTGCCCCAAACCCATGCACTTGAAGCAGCGCATGGGGCGCACCTCCAAAGCCGTCACTTGCGCTGAGCTCCATCCCACAAGCAACCGACCAGCCTCTGTGAGCTTTTTGGCCACTGCCACGGGACAGCGAACAAATACGAGTCCCGAGCCTTGCGCGGATGGACGCAAGGCACCTGGCTTCACCTGGCTGGTACTGCAACCTCCCTTCGCCGCGATAGCCGCCACGACCTCTTCGACATTCACGGAATCGTCAAGACCAGAGATGCGAAGGTCTGCTTGTTTTTCGGGCCGATCTACCCGAGCCACCTCCGCCAAAGCAACCCTCAACTTAGCAGCCAGTTGGTCGGCCTTGTCCCCACTTTGCGACCCCGGTAGTTCGAGCATGCGAGCCCCGGTCGCAGTTTGACGGATCTTGATCTGACTGATGCCCATCTCAGCCAGATCAATGCCCTGTCGTGCTTTTGTCAGGGCCATCTTGTAATCCACCCCCTTGCTGATAGCCTCAGGCTGCAAAGTAATAACTACAGCCGAGGATCGTGGGGGGGTGAGTTTAACGGCTGGTTTGAGTGACTTTGCAGCAGAGGATTTTGCTGGCAAAGTTGTTTTGGCCAACGAAGATGTTGGGGCCTTAGAATGGGCCACAACCTGAGCCACCATAGGGGCTGCTGGGGAGGAAGATTTTTTACCCTTCCCCTTCCCCTTTCGGACCACTGTGGCCCAAGTTCCCGCACTGGTTGCAGTGGGTGCCGGCGGAGTTGCCACCGTCTGACTGGATGAGCTGGATCCATGTTTATCATGCGCCAGAGGTGGGCGCAAGATCTTCGGTGGGAGAAGACGGTCCTGGATGCCAGAGAGTTTGGCATCCACCATCGTTCCCACGGCACTTAAAATACCGGCTCTCAATTCCTCCATCAAGCTCGTCTTTAGCTCTTCCACCAGATTGGTGGGTGTAGGTTCTGCGTTTTTATGAGGGCTCTTCCGCTCAGAATAATCCCGACGCAGCGCAGAGACCTCGGTTTTGAGGTCCTCCAGGTGTCTCTTGAGACGGACATTCTCCTTGCGGAGCCTCCTTGTTTCCTCGGCCTCGGTTCTTCGGGACAAGCTCTCGATGATCTCGTGGAGATCTTTCGCGCATGTCTTGAACTCTCTCACGTAGCCACCCTTCAAATGGTTTGAAGTAGTGGCCAGCGAGAGAATTCTAGCAACGCGCTGACCCGCCCTATCACGAATCTCCTCAACTCCGAGATCATCGACATCGATGAGTAAATCCTCAATTACAGGAGGAGGGGAGGCCTCCTTTCGAAAGGAACGGCTACTGAGCTGCCGCTCTAACGCCTCCTGAGTTTCCTTCTGCTTGGCGGCCTTTTTCGCTTTCGGCGAGTTCACCAAGACCGGAGATCCAGCTTTTTTAGACTTTGGGGGGGGCGCCATTACCAACCCCGTTCCACCCCTGTCAGTTTCCGTTTCGGATCCTGAATCCTCAGTCGCGGAAAAGGTCAGAAAGGACCGTTTCCGACTCCACTGAGCAGCGGCCTCAGAGCCACTGCTTTCCACCTCTTCCGAAAGTTTAGTTGGGCCCATCATATTGATGGGACACCAGTAAAGTAAATGAAAGTTACTACAAACCTACAAAATAAAACAAATTTAGAACTAAAATTCAACCCTAAGCCTATGAAACAAAACAAAACAAAAACAAACAGAAAAAGACCAAAAATACTCCCTTGAGGAACCCCGAAAATCTAAAAGTACCCCAAGGAAGCAAATTTACGTGGAAACGTAAAGGGGCTCTAAAAAGGGCCTCTGAAATAACCTATACGTACCAAGAAAAGGAAAACCTCAACAAAGCACAAAAAACAAAATCCGAGTCAAAAAGCAAACAAAGTCCAGTATACAAAAGCGAAAGTCGTCGGTGAACAACAGTGTCAGAAGTCCCTCACGAAGCGAAAATCTAGACGACGAAAACAGTAGATCATCTGCCGGCCACCCACTGCGTTACCGTGAGTGTAGCCGTTGCCCAGAGCGCGCCACGTGGAGGCTATCTACCCAGCGCTCCAACCTAACCTAACCTAACCTAACCTAACCTAACCTTTTTTTTTTTTTTTTTTTTTTTTTTTTCGGGGAGGAAAATGAATTACGCATACCACCCGGGCGCAGGGGGCACCCGAGTGGTTATGTGGGACTCCCGTATAGGCTAATGAGACCCACGGTATACCCACTAAAAACCCCCCCATCATCCTCCTCGCCGCCCTGTGACGGGGCCACGGGAACGCTCTCGCACACATCCGCGACCCCGCCGGCGGCAGCCACCCACAAGCGGCTCCATCGCCACAGCCCGAAGGCCCTCCACGATGGGCGCACCAGATGTTAAGGTGCGCCTCCCTCCTCGGCCTCCACCAGTACTGTAGTAGACTCCCCCTACGTCTGCTACTAGGAGGCCATGGGTACCAAATAACTGGCACCCGGTGGCAGATCGGGTCTGTGGTTCTGCCACCGACCACAACTCGGCCGCAGAGGATAGGGCAAGCGGCGCACCGCAATACCGACATGCCTCTTCCTCTGCGGCCCCACCAGTGCCGCTTCCACGGAACGGCCCCGCCGGCTCGCAGGGGGTAGGGAGAGTGGCGCACCGTGATACCAACACGCCTCTCCCCCTGCGATCCCTCCACGGCCGCAGAAGATAGGGAGAACGGGACCTAACCTAACCTAACCTAACCTAACCTAACCACACAAAATCGCATATTTAACTGGGTTCCCGCTGGTCGATTTTCAAGATTTTTTCACAGTAATTTTTGTTTTGTTGACGCCCACCTGTTTTTAAGGTTCGGGTGAATTTTTCTTTTTGGAATTTCGAGAAAATCCCGGAAAACCCCAAATTTTATAGTAATTTAATAGACAGTATACCGTTCTGACCGGTTGCAATTGGTATTAATTAATCTTAGTTAGTTTCTAGGTTTTTGTTGATCCGAGGTCGTTAAATAACACCTTTTGGTACATCCTTGCTGACGGAAAACTCAAATTTTCAATTGTTTTTCACGTAAAATAGTAAATTTTTGGTAGTTTTATTTTCAAAATTTCATAAAACGCTCTGTATTGTAGATTTTCTTCAAATTTCTTATACCATCATCTGCGCCGTGTTCCTGCGCATCTTTTGAGACGCTAAGGGCCACTCTGCGGAAAATAGGTGTTGGAAAATTTGCAATACTTAGTTAATTCGTTTAAAATCAGTGTTTTTCTTAAATATTTTCAAAATTTTCCATTGAACCTTCACTTTTTATAGTTTAAATAGCTTCCTTTTGACCGTCCGCATCGATTGAGACGTCAACCGCCTCGATCGGACGACGAAAACTTGGAAAATTTGAATTTAATCGAGTGCCACGCCCTCCCTCCCTTTAGTCTCGAGGCAAGGGAGAGGACATTGATAAACAATAGTGTATGCGCGATTTAATATACCAGTAGCGCCATCTATATTTTTTGGATAGAAATTGAGCATTTTAGTTGTTTTATTGTCTTGTACTATTTTTTGTACTTATTTTTTGTCCTTTTGACCTGGATACTTAACCTTTTATCCTATTACCCTTGACTAAGAGTTAGACTGGGACACTTTACATCCCTCGTAATTAACTATTTACATACAAAACTACTTTAGTTATTTATTCAACTTTTACAAACCTTACTTATACACATTTACACTCGACAACTACCTCCATCAAAAATGTACCGCACACCATTGAAGCACGCAGGCGGTGAAGGAGAAAGTCAAAAAACGCCTCCACAAACAGTAACTCTCGCTCCTAACGTTCGACGAAGCATAGGGGAGTGGGAAGCGGTAGGTACTGACTCAATCGCCACCTCCCCTGTGACTAGTAAGAAAATAACGCAGACAGGAGTTGTCTATAAAGACAAAACTACAGAAGCGAGAGTATGTCTGAGTAAGATTAAAAAACACCTTAGCTTGTCCAGAAATCTTAAGAATGAAATAAAAACCGGCATAAAAGAGGCAGTCGACAAACTCTATAACATAGTAAAAGAGTTGGCCACAATTCTCAAAAGCAATAACATCACCGGACAAGCTAACTTAACAGAGACGTATGTTGACCCACCAATAAATATAACCACTGACTTGACTACGGAACTCCTTCACCAACTGCAAGTAGCGAACTCGAACCTCATTCAAAACAATAAAGCAATGGAAAACTTGAAGGAGGAAATGGTGTAATATAAGGAGTCGATAACAAATACCAGTAGACCAGCCTACGCTAGCGTCGCTGCACAATCGCCAAAGGCGCCACGTATAATCAGACAAGCGCTTCACTCGATAGTTGTGGCATCCGAGGACTCGACGGAAACCGGCGATGAAGTGCTAAATAGAGTACGTGAAGCAGTGGACGCTAAAGAGGGCTGGGTCAAAGTAGAGCGAGTCCGCAAAGCTAAAGACAGGAGAATTATAATGAGCCTCAGGACAGAACAAGAGAAAGAAAAAATAAAAGATCGACTTCTAAAGTCAGGGCAACGCCTCACATGTGAGGACGTTAAAAACAAGGACCCGCTGATTATACTAAAAGATGTCTTACAAATACATAGTGACGAGGATATAACTAAAGCCATCCGAAACCAAAATAAAGAAATATTTAAGGATTTGAACCCAGAGGAAGAACGCATGGCTGTAAAATACAGGAAGAGAGCAAGAAACCCACTCACCGGGCACATTGTACTGAGCACGTCTCCACAAGTTTGGAAAAGGGTGACAGAGGCCGGAACGCTGCATATTGATCTTCAGCGTATCCGAGCGGAAGACCAATCACCACTGGTGCAGTGTACCCGGTGCCTAGAATACGGACATGGAAGGCGATTCTGCAAGAGTGCGATTGACTTATGCAGCCATTGCGGAGGCCCTCACATGAGGACAGAGTGTGCGGACTGGCTCGCTGGTTCATCCCCTAACTGCAAGAACTGCGCCGCTGCAAAGTACGACCAGAGAGAGCACAACGTGTTCAGCCAGGCATGCCCGATCCGAAAACGGTGGGACACACTGGCCAGATCCTCTGTGTCGTACTGCTAAGGGCACTCAGGCTGTATCCAACCCCTACCACATACTGCAGGCGAATCTACAAAGAAAAAAGTTGGCCACTGACGAGCTTGTTCTGGAAGCGGGTAGACGCAAAACGACATTGGCACTCATACAAGAGCCGTACGTTGGAGGGGTCGGCTCGATGAGGAACTACAGGGGTGCAAGGATCTTTCAGTCTACTGGCGCGGGCACGGTCAAAGCTGCAATAGCTGTCTTCGACCCTAACATAATAATAACGCAGTACCCGCAACTATCCACACCTAACGTCATTGTGATAGGTGCCCAAACTGGAGACAGGAAGATCGCATACGTGTCGTTCTACTTCGAGCCAGACCAGCCCATGGACCCGCATCTAGAACAACTAGGGAAAATCGTGGAAGCTGTCGATACAAATTTGCTTGTAGTGGGTGGCGACGCGAACGCGAAAAATATCTGGTGGGGTGGAAATAAAAACGATAAAAGGGGCGAGGACATGCTGGGTGCTCTCGATGAGCTTGATTTGTATATTATAAATGTCGGCAATAAACCGACATTTGATACTGTTAGAGGTGGGGTGCGCTACACTAGCAACGTAGATATCACGGCATGCTCGGCGGGCCTTTTTGACCGGGTGGCAAACTGGAACGTGGATGAATCACTAACTAGCTCTGATCACAACGGTATCTCTTTCGATCTAGGACTTAAAAGAACAAAGGGTCAGAGTATTACTAGAACTACGAGGTTGTATAATACGAAAAAGGCTAATTGGGAAAGGTTTCATGAGAAACTGGAACAATTAAACGCTGAACGATGTGTGGAACCTGGAACAGTGAGAGCTGTCACAGAAACCGGACAACTGGAAAGCCTCGTAGTTCAGTATACAAACGCAATCACTATAGCCTGTGAAGAGTCCATACCTAGAATAAAACGAAATGAGACACCTACCTTGCCGTGGTGGTCGGAGCGTCTTCATCTGCTGAAGAAGGAGATGGTCACCCGGAAGAAAAGAGTTAGCCGTGCTGCGCCTTGCCGCCGCACCAAGGTCATCGAAGAGTACCTGGAAAAGAAAAGTGAATATGAGTTAGAAGCGAGAAAGGCTCAAATAAGTAGCTGGAAAGATTTCTGTGAAAAACAGGAGAAAGAAAGTATGTGGGACGGCATCTACCGCGTGTTAGGAAGAACGAAAAAGAGAGAAGAAGATGTGCCGCTCCAATGGATGGGTAAAACGTTGGACGCTAAAGGCTCGGCTCAGCTATTAGCTGAAACATTTTATCCAGAAGACAATGATAAAGAGGACAACCAACATCATAAAAATACACGAGCCTTAGCGGAAACAATAAATGAGATGCACAAAACGTGTGACCCCATTGATCCACCTTTCACCCTCACGGAACTTTCTTGGGCAGTAAACTCTTTTAGCGCAAAAAAGGCACCAGGATCCGATGGGCTTACAGCAGATATCTGCAAGAAGGCCATCGAGCACAATCCACCAATATTTCTTGAAATAATAAATAAATGTCTGGAGCTACACTACTTTCCTGAATTGTGGAAGGAGGCCACCGTAATAATACTTAGAAAACCCGGAAAGGATGACTACGGTACTACCAAATCTTATAGACCTATTGGCCTCTTACCAATGCTCGGTAAAATCTTGGAAAAGCTGTTGGTGACCCGTCTTAAACACCACCTTGTTCCGAAAATAAGTCCACGCCAGTACGGATTCATGCCACAAAGGAGCACTGAGGACTCCCTCTATGATCTAATGCAACTAGTAAACGCCAAATTAGACCAAAAACAGATTATACTGTTGGTATCATTGGACATAGAGGGAGCATTTGATAGCGCTTGGTGGCCAAAATTAAGAGTCCGGCTGGCTGAAGAAAAATGTCCGTGGAACCTGAGAGGGGTCATTGACAGCTACCTAAGTAACCGAAGCGTAAAGGTAAAATACGCAGGAGAGGAGTACCGTAGGAAATCTGAAAAAGGCTGCGTACAGGGCTCTATTGGTGGCCCCCTCCTATGGAATATTTTGATAGACCCCCTACTAAAGGGGCTCCAAACACGACAACATCATGCTCAGGCCTTCGCAGACGATGTGGTCCTGGTGTTTGAGGGCGATACAGCCCTGGAGCTGGAATCAAAGGCCAACCCCGCTCTTGAGTATGTTCGCGCGTGGGGTGTCGAAAACAAGCTAAAATTCGCGCCACAAAAAACAAGTGCAATGGTGATTACAAGGAAGCTAAAATTCGACACCCCCCGCCTGAAGATGGGCGGAACTGACATTGTTACGATGAGAGAAATGAAGTTGTTGGGCGTAACAATAGATGACAAATTAACCTTCAACACACATGTAAAGCAAATATGCCAGAGGACGATAGCCGCATACAAACAGTTGGCAAGGGCAGCAAAAATCAACTGGGGACGAACTATATACATAGCCACAATTGAACCCATCATTTTGTATGCGGCTAGCGTCTGGGCACCAGCCACCTCAAAACTGTGCATCAGGGAAAAACTAAACTCCATCCAAAGAGGCTTCCTTCAGAAAATCTATCGAGCATACCGCACTACCTCCCTGAACTCGGTGCTGCTACTGACTGGAATACTGCCCCTGGACATTCGAGTTCGAGAAGCAGCTTCACTTTACGAGGCCAAAAGGGGGGTCCCCCAGCCGACATTTGGAGACAGGGAGATTGAGCGAAGAGCGTTGCCAAGTGAGAGGCCACATCCAGCGGAGTATATCAGCTATGAGATCTACAGCCTGGTAGATCAAGAACAACTAGCAGCCAATAGTCATTACGATTTACGCATCTTCACCGATGGCAGTAAGATTGGTGGACGGGTCGGTGCCTCGCTATCAGTTTGGAATAGTGAGACCGAAACCAAGTCCATCAAACTTACTTTGCCATCGTATTGCACTATCTACCAGGCTGAGCTCTTGGCTGTACACAGAGCAACAGAGGAGATACTCAAACAGAAGCAGCGCTCTTTCGCTATATACAGCGACTCCATGGCCGCTCTTCAATCTGTGGTAGCGCTGGACTGCCCCCATTCCCTTGCAAACAGAACAAGACACAACCTCCACCTTTTATCTAGACAAAATAAAACTGTGAATTTATTTTGGATAAAAGCACATAAAGGACTTGCAGGGAATGAACGGGCGGACCAGTTGGCCAAGGAAGCGGCATTACTCTCAAAAAGGAAGCCTCATTACGACAAATGTCCCGTATCATTCGTCAAGCGATGCATTCGGATGCAGTCGCTTGACGAATGGAACGAAAGATATAAAAAGAACACCACAGGGTCAGTGACTAAAATGTTTTTCCCCGATGCGGTAAATGCTTACAAGGTGGTCAGAAAGATCGAAACATCAGGAGTCATAACACAAATCTTGACAGGGCACGGTGGGTTCTCGGAATACCTATTCCGATTCAGGTGCAAAGGGAGCCCATCGTGCGCTTGTGACCCTGACGTGATGGAGACTGTCCCGCACGTATTAACAGAATGTCCAATCTACTCCACCCAAAGACTCAATCTCGAGCAACTCATAGACAAAGAGGTCTCGGCCAAAAACTTCACAGAAATAATGATGGGAAAACACAGAAAGGCGTTCTTGGACTACTGTTCTGAAATAGCTAAAATAGTAATAAGCAAAAATAAATAAATAGATGAAGAAAAATATGTTCATAAAATATTGAAATATTTTAAATGCAACATATGAAGCCATATAATGATGAATCAAATCAAAACACAAGAACAAGTAGGTTTAAGATTAAAATAAAAAAAGGCAACAAACCATGATTAAAATAATATAGAAGGAATTAAGAAGAAATGCAAAAATTATAATACAAATTCGCGTCCCCCCCATTAAGGGATGTAACCAATTACCACTGGTAATAAAATAAAAGACGAAACAAAGACTGCGGCGACTAAAGCCGGAGGTAGAAGTATTAAAAAAAAAAAAAAAAAAAAAAAAAAAACCTAACCTAACCTAACCTAACCTAACCTAACCTAACCTAACCTTTTTTTTTTTTTTTTTTTTTATCGCAGGAAAATCCTCATGGATACCCTACCCCAGCGGGGGCCGAGGTCGGGTTATGCCGGACTCTTACCGACTAAAAACCTGCGGCTTCCGTCTGGACGCACGGAGTCGGGTCACGAGGAGCTTGCGCATTCGTTCGCGACCCGACAGCGCGGGGACAGGTAGTCCCCGACGACCCGGCGCAGGTACGGAGGAACTCCGTGGAATCGGAGCCCCTCCCTGATGCAGCTCCAGGGGAGGGAGTTAAATGCGTTGGCGATGTCCAGAGACACCGCCAACACGACCTCACCCCGGGCGATCGCATCCTGCGCCAAGGACTTAACCCGCTGAATCGCGTCTACGGCGGACCTACCCCTGCGGAATCCAAACTGGCAGTCTGCCAGATCCGGTCCGACATCCTCTAGGTGCTCGACGATCCGGGCGGCCACAACTCTCTCAAAGAGTTTGGCGTCCTCGTCGAGCATCACTATCGGGCGGTACGCAGATGGGGATTCTGCCGGACGCCCTTCCTTTCTGAGGAGAACGAGACGGCCTGTCTTCCACCGCTGTGGAACCTGGCCTAGGGCCAGACAGGCGTCGAAGAGTCTCCTCAGGCGAGGCTCGAGGGCATCCATGGCCAAGACCAACACCCGGCCGGGTACGCCGTCAGGACCGGGGGCGGTGTTTTTGGCTCGCAGCCGCAACACCGCAGCTCCCAGCTCTCCCGGGGTCACTGACGGCGCCACATCCGGGCCGGGCTCCGCGGCAACCGAAGGCATCATGGGGGGACTGGGATGGTCCCCCGTCCGCGGAAACAGGGCCGCAACGACTCTGTCCAGGATTTGCGGCTGGAGACTTCGCGTGAGTGGGGGCGCCCAGGGGCGAAGTTTGCACATCGCCAACCTGTACGGCCTCCCCCACGGGTCGCGGTTCAACGTCCCCAGCAACTCCTCCCTCGCAAGAGCCTTAGCCCTGCCGATCGCTGCCTTCAGCTGCCGCCGGGACTCCTTGAAGGAAGCATGCAGGAGTGCAATCACATTCTCCTCCCGCATCCGCCGCCGCCTGTAATTGGTGTACTGGCGTCGTGCGACCACACAAGCTGCACGCAAATTCGTGAGCTCGGCGGACCACCAGTACACCTGGGGCTTCGGGGGACGACGCCTGGCTCGGGGCATTGACGCGTCGCAAACCTGCGACAACGCGCCCCGCAACCATTCTGCCTCGTCCTCCACCACCACGGGGCCCACAGGCGCGGACACCCACGATTGCACAATTGCAGCTTCCTTCGCGAGGTCCCTGTCGAGGTGCCTCAACTGCCACCTCGGGCCGTCGTCAACCGGGGGCCGGAAGGGACCGGCTGGATCTGACGGGGATACGGCTGCGAGATCGAACCGAATGTATCGGTGATCACACAACACCGCCGTATCCACCACTCCCCAGTCCCGAACACGGCGCGCCAGGGCGGGACTCGCAAACGTGATGTCCACGATCGACTCGCCCTGGGGTCGCACGCACGTGCTCATCGATCCCCGGTTGAGAAGGGCCAACCCTTGTCCGAGGGCAAACTCCTCCAGTGCCTCGCCAAATACGTCCGTTCTGACGGAACCCCAAGCCGTATTCCAGGCATTGAAGTCGCCAGCGAGGAGCACTTGGCGAGGGTGGCATTGGCCGATTAAGGCGCCCACCCGTCCGAGATAAATCTCGAACTCGGCGAGTGTGCGGTTCGGGGAAAAGTAGCCACCGACGACTACAAAATCCTCAAACCACACAGCGACGTATCCCGTACCCTTCGCTACCTTTTCGAAGGGTGGGGAGTTCGCCGCGCCCCATCGGACGATCGCGACGGAGCCGTCATTGTCCCGCACCCAGTTTTCACCTGGGGGGACGAAGTACGGCTCGCAGATCACTGCCACGTCTATCGACCACTCCGCGAAGCTCTGGAACAGGAGGTCCTGAGCTCTGGCGGAGTGTTCGATATTCGCCTGGAGGAATCGGAGCTTGTGGTCCATAACTAGGATTCCATGGCCACAAGTCCGTCCCCGGACACTCCAGCTGAGCTGCCGCTGGCCGACTGCGTTGAGGATGCAGTCGGTGGTGGTAGCCGCCTTTTAGGCCGAGGGGCATGGCACGATTTGCCCCCCAGCCTGTGATCGGCCGGCTTCTTGGCAGCCGCGCACACAGTGCAGTGTGCAGTGGCGGCGTTGCAGTCGCGGGCGACGTGGCCCGGCTTTCCGCAGCGGTAACAATTACTGCTGCGGTCAACCGGACTGCTGCACTGCTCCCGGACGTGCCCGAGTTGCAGGCACCGGAAGCAGCGCAGAGGTCTCGCTTCGAGGAGCGAGACCTTCGCCGAAACCCAGCCGACAAGCAACCGCCTGCCATCAGCCACCTTGTTGGCGGCAGCCACCGGGCAGCTCAGCCAGAGCGTGCTCAGACCCGAATTGTCTCGGCGGATTTCGCCAGTCTTGACGGATGCAATTGTGCATCCGCCATTCTTGGCTACAACCGCCGCAACATCTGCAGCGGAGACTGCATCGTCCAACCCGGACACTCGCAGCTCCGCGCATTTGGTGGGCCTGGACACCACCACGTCCTCTCCAAGGGCGGCACGCAGCTTGTCCGCCAACGCGTCCGCCTTGTCGGTGCTAGTAGCACCGGGCACCTCCAGGACCCTAGCCCCGGTGGCGGACACCCTAAACTTGACGGACTCTATTCCGAGGCTTTGAAGATCGACCTTCTTCTTGGCCTCGGATAGAGCTGCGGCGTAGGTGACGCCCTTCTTCACTGCCTCTGGCTGCAGTTTCAGGACCACAGCCAGAGTTCGGGGAGCACGTGGTTTGCGCGCCCGCCTCCGTCCCTTCTTCTGCGGAGCCTGCTGGGAGTCAGGCACCGCAGATCGTCCCCTCCGTGGTTGCGGCGGCAGGGCGGCACTATTTGGTGCCGCCTTTGTACGCCGTCTCGCCACCACGTTCCACCCCTCGTCCATAGACGCAGGAGCCGGCGGCAGAGGCCGTGGCTCCTTTTGGGGAGGGGAGGGGGCAGGCTGTTTGCCTTTGGCCTTTCCCTTCTTCCCTTTTTTGGGATTTGGGGTGGGGCCAGGGGCAGGTTTAGCCTGGGACGCCAGCACCGATGGTGCCACGGGCTGCTGGGCTGCTTTGGCCTTATCGGCCGCCAGCGGCGGGCGGAGGCGCGGCTCTGGTGGCAGCCTCTGCTTAAGGCCCTCCAGCTTAGCATCCATCATCTTACCAACAGTAAGAATGATGGACCGCTCAAGGCTTTGCACCACGTCCGAAGGTGGGGATGCCATTGGGCACGAACCCCCGACACTGACAGGAGGCACCTCCTCCGCTACCTTGTCTTGACCTCGCCGCATCTCGGCACGCACTTCGGCCAATTCGCGGCGGAGCTCCGCCAACTCCTCTCGCAGCTGGTCATTGTCCGCCCTGAAGCGGTCATTGGCCAGCCGCAGACGGGTCACCTCCTCTGACGCGGTGCGTTTCTGGAGCTCCCCAAGCACCTCAGAAATGGAAGAGGCAGCATCTCGCAGAGCCTTGACGTAGGTACCTTTAAGATTTTTAAAGGTACCTGCCACCTGCGAGATTACCGCCACCGAACTACGGACCCGCTGCTCGAGTTCCGCAGCTGGGACCTCCTCCGCTGCAGCACCAAGGTCCACCGGCGAGCTAGGCTTAGCTCGAGCCGCGCGAACCTTTCGAGCTGCCTCCTCCAACTCTTGCTCAGCGCGCAGCTCCATTTCTGCGCGCTGAGCCGCCACCAACTCCGCCTTAGCCTTGGCGAGGCCGACGTACTGCCCGGTAGTGGGCGGGCGACCTCTGCCACGGCGGGCGGTGGATACCTTCGGAGCCTTCACGGGCTCCGACGCTGAGCCACTGTCCTCATCGGACGTGGTCCCTCTCGCGGAACGGCTGCGCTTGCGCCGCCAGAACCGCCCGGCCCTGTCGGACCCCTCCTGCAAGCTCATCACCGAGCCGGAGCTGTGCTCCTCGGTGAGAGAACCTCCGCCCGTCACAGGCCTTTCGTCTTCTCCGCCCGTCTCAGGCACTACGTCTGGGTTTGGGATTTGTGTTTTTTCCATACTGTTCCCACGAGTATGGGGGAAGTATTCGGTCCACCAAGGGAGTGCCCCCTGTCCCCTGGTAACTCTAATACTGTGCGGGGTCGAGTGGTCCCGCACAGGTGGCCGCTCGCGGGCAGACTTATCCCAGCCTGCCACCTCAACGAGGCAGCCGAACGCCGTCGCAAGGCCCATAAAGGGCGCCCCAACGTTCGGCTTTTGGGGATTTTTTATAGAGGTTTACTCCTCGCGGACCGGGCGGTTAAGCCAAGTCCACCGTTCCGTCAAAGCCGCGAGACATGATCCACGACACTTTGACGGTTTACGGGATCGGTGACGGTGACAATCAAATGTCTACGTGACGGCAGGGTAAGTGCACGCCACGCCCGTCACCCTTGACCCGGGCAAATACCCCGACAGTCAACCCCTCCCTGGCCCAAGCAAATACTCCGACAGCCAGAACAACAGAGTACAACTGCCGCCCGATACGGAACAGACGCAGTGTACTGACGAGGTGCCACTGCCGCCCAATATGGGACAGACGCAAGGCACCTCAACCACCAGAGAGCACCCTGCCGCCCACTATGGGTCAGACACAGGGCACCGACGAAGCACGACTGCTATCCCATTGGGGACAGACACGTCGTGCCCCAACCACCGACGGATACCCTGCCGCCCACTATGGGTCAGACACAGGGCATCGACGAAGCAGACTGCCGCCCGATACGGGACAGACGCAGCCCGCCCCAACCACCAAAGGGCACCCTGCCGCCCACTATGGGTCAGACACAGGGCACCGACGAAGCACGACTGCCGCCCGATACGGGACAGACGCAGCGCACCCCAACCAGAGGAATGTTTTGGCTTCGCCCGTTGCTGGATTGCAACGGGTTACTGAGCCCCCCCGCCACGACAAGGCACATTCCAATTCGGGGGGGAACCTAACCTAACCTAACCTAACCTAACCTAACCTAACCCAGAGTCCGCGGTCACCCCCCGCGACGATAACACGTGCCCAAGGCGTCTCCGCGCAATTTCAAAGTTTTAAAAATTGTGGAAGTGGCAGTTTTTGTGCTAGAAAAGTGGTTAATACCTTAAAAGTTGCGTAAAATTGTGCCGCATATAGTGATATATAGACTTCAAAGTTTGGAGTTTTGTGCGAAGTACAATCACGGAAAACGGCAAAATTTCTTGAAAATTACGACTTCAAAAATTCCTGGAGGGTGCAATAGTAGCGCAATTTTTGCGTTCTTTGTGCCTCCGAGAAGCTATTGGCGGCGCCCAGCCAGCTGCCACCCCAGCCGCCCAATTCCGCCCTGGGGCGAAGTACAGTACGCAAAAAAACAAGTTGCACGTGGCAGTGAAAATCCACACGCGAAGATTTTCTGGAAAACTCTACAGATAACTTTTTTCTCCCGAAGACGACGAGCCAGCCCCCGTTTGCAGAATAAAAATCGGTTAAGTACTTTAAGAGATATTGTATTTACAAAAATTTCAAAAAATTCTCCTACTTAAGATTAGTTATATTTTTAAATTTTCTCATTATATTTTGGAAGATATTCACTGTGTTAATTTATGTACGAAATTTCAAAATTTTTTATTTAGTATTTTAGGAGTTATAAATTTTTAAAAATTAAGGGTTGGCACGAGGGGTTGAAAGGCGTGGCCCCACGGCACTGTAAATAATTTTAAAAATAAGTATAAATATTAAGTAGTATATACAAATTTTTACAAAATTTTTACATTATTTTTTATATTTTTTATGTCAAAGAACAATCTTAAAAGTGTGTTTTTTCGCAATTAAAAATCGGGGGTTGATGTAAAAATTGTGATTAACCTATATTTTAATAGACTATAAAAAGCCCTACAAAACGAGCCCAAACACAACGGAATTGTGTTAGATAGAAGGGTAGAAATAATTAAAAGAAATTTTGGGCGGAATCGCTGACAGTCGTTGGGCAGTTTTGCCCCTAGTCGCCCAAAATTTCAATCGACTATGACTCGGTCAAAATAAACCGTACAGAGCTGCGGTTTTTGTTGTTGGCTTTCTCCTTGACACCCCTGCCCCCCCCAAACCCCCCCCTAGCGCTCCGACCATAGTGGTCTATTTCTCGTTTTCAGCAAAACAGGACGGTAGGGCGGCCCGGGGGAGGAACTTTGACACCTCGCACGTTGCTGTGCGACATTTGGTTGCCGAGTTATCTCGATTTAAAGCTTTGGCGGCCATCTTGGTCCGCCATTTTGTTTTTATTTAAACCTGCGTTGCGTGGGAACCGGTGATCGTAGAGCGGCGGGGTTTTCACTGTTGTGATTCCCTCGAGGTCCCCCACCCCCCCCACCACCTTTGGAGCCGATACGGCACCACCATTTTTTACATTGAATTGACCACCTGGGGTGGTAGAGCTGGCCAGGGGAACCACCCAGAACTTTTTCCCGCTCCTCTGCGTTGCCTCGAAGCGGAATTAAACACTTTTTAAATATCGGCGGCCATATTGGTCCGCCATCTTGAAAAGTTCAATTGACGATATCTCCGCAACCAGGACTCGTAGAGTGACGCGGTTTTCTTTGTTAGTATTGGCTTGTAGAGCTCTTTGACACGAAATAGAGTAGGACTCTACATAGAGTCGATTTTTTAAAAATTGTTTATTGACAATTTTAGACACTATACTCCTGTATTAAGGTGACTAAGCTTTGCAAGGAGGCAATACGTAAGCAATTATTGACAATTAAAGAGTGTGAGCGGACTCTACATTAGTTTAACATTATTATAATTAACAATTTTTTGATTTTGATATTGATTTGGTAGCTTTTGGATTATTATATTGCCTACATTGACAAAGTGACCCTTTATTTATTGTTATTGTTGTGTACCGTTGTTGTTTGACAATTTTCCTGACATAATTTAATTAGTTAAATTTAAATTATAGTTTAAATATATCTTTTATTTATATCTTTTATTTAAAACTTTTACAAACTTTTTATAAAATAACGCGTACCTCCGCACCAAAATGTACCGTACACCAACAAAGAGCGCTGGTAGTGAGGCTGAAAACACTAAGTCCCCGGCGAAGACTGTAACTCTCTCTAAAGTAAGGAAAAGCGTTGACGAGTGGGAGGCGGCTGGCATCGAACAGCCAAACAATACCCCACTAACAACTAAAACAACGCAGGCCGGCCCCGTGCAAACATATAAAGATGTGACGACAGAAGCAAAAGCGTGTCTAACTAAAGCAAAAAAGTACCTAGCGGCTTCCAGAAACATAAAGACCGACATCAAAACCGGGGTCACAGAGGCAATAGACAGACTGTACCAACTAGTAAAGGATTTAGAGAACAAGTATAAGAGCGGTAAAAACGAACCAAGTTGCATAAACAATGAGGTAAGCCACTCACCGCAAAGAGTTGCAATACAGGACCACAAAAATGATGAACTCTTAGAACAGTTAAGAAAAACTAACGAAAATATCAAACAAAATAATAGAAAAATGATGGAACTTAAGGAAGAGCTAGATAAGCAAAAAGAAAGAATAGGATACCTAGGCCCGGTGACATACTCGGAGGCTGCAGCTAGACCAAAAGGACAATCGCAACTGCAGCGTACCACGCTGCATTCCGTAGTAGTAGCCTCGGAGGAGGTCGCTGAAACTGGGGAGAACATTTTAGAAAAGGTGAGGGACGCAGTGGATGCAAAGGAGGGCTGGGTCAAAGTAGAACGAGTAAGGAAAGCCAAGGATAGGAAAGTAATTATCAGCTGCAGAACAGAGGAGGAAAGAAATAAGGTTAAGGAAAGGATAAGGAATGCAGGTAAGAAACTTACTTGTGAGGATGTTAACAACAAGGACCCACTATTGATCCTCAAAAATGTCCTGGCGTGTCATAGTGATGAAGACATAATACGAGCAATAAGGAAGCAGAACAAGGAGTTAATAAAAGATATAAGCCCAGAAGATCAAAGAATCACGGTCAAATACCAACGAAAAGCCCGTAATCCGTGGACGAGACACACAATATTAAGTGTAGCACCAACTATTTGGAGGAGAGCGATCGATCTTGGAACCTTACATGTCGACCTGCAGCAAATAAGGGTCGAAGATCAATCGCCACTCGTCCAGTGCACACGCTGCCTCGAATACGGACATGGTAAGAAATTCTGCAAAGAAACTATAGACCTGTGCAGTCACTGCGGTGGACCTCACCTTCGAGTGAACTGCGAGGACTGGCTAGCAGGAACTCCTCCCTCATGCAAGAATTGCATGACAGCGAAGTATGACCACAGGGATCATAACACGTTCAGCCAAGAATGCCCGATCCGGAAACGGTGGGATGCCTTGGCTAGATCCTCTGTGGCATACTGCTAAGGGCACCTCAACAAATACCTTTCCTTATGCAATTATACAGGCAAACCTCCAAAGGAAGAGACTAGCTACGGACGAACTGATGATTGAAGCGGCCAAACGGGGTACAGCCATAGCACTGTTACAAGAACCTTATGTGGGCAATTCCGGCGCTCTGAAAGGCTACAGGGGAACAAGGATATTCCAGTTCGCTGGTCCTGGCACAGTAAAAGCTGCAATAGCTGTATTTGACCAAAAAATTGACATAATACAATATCCGCAATTATCCACACCCAACATCACAGTGATAGGTGCCAGGACGAGTGCCTGGAATATTACCCTTGTTTCCTTTTACTTTGAGCCAGATCAGCCGGTAGAGCCATACTTACAACATCTTCGAAAAATCAAAAGTGCAACTGGATCCAAATGGCTGCTACTTGGAGGCGACGCGAATGCCAAGAATACCTGGTGGGGTGGCACAGAAACAGATGAAAGAGGGCGGGAAGTTATGGGATTGCTGGACGCTGAGAATCTCCAGATACTCAATGTAGGTACCAAGCCTACGTTTGATACCATAAGGGGGGGTAAACATTACAAAAGTAATGTGGATGTAACCGTCTGCACGACTGACCTGTTAGACCGAATAGAAGATTGGGAGGTTGACGAGGCTCTGACTAGCTCTGACCACAATGGCATCACTTTTAACATAACTCTGCAGAAAGCTAAGGGTGTGAGTGTAGCCAGGACCACCAGGAGGTTCAGCACTAAAAAAGTTAACTGGCCGGGCTTTTGTGAAAAACTTAGCCAGTTGAACAAAGAACATCAATTGACAGTGCAACGGATAAACAACATCACCGGATCTGAGCAATTGGAGAGAATGGTTACACTCTACACGGACAATATTATTGCAGCCTGCGAACAAACCATGTCTAAAAAGAGAAATACTGAACAGACAAGGATGCCATGGTGGTCGGAGCAGTTAGCACAGCTGAAGAGAGAGGTTGCAACCAGGAAAAACAGGTTCAGGCGTGCTGCACCGTGTCGACGACGGTTCGTGCTGGAGGAGTATCTGGCAATCAAAACCGAATATGAGAACAAAGTCAAACAAGCCCAGGTCAAAAGCTGGAAAGACTTCTGTGAGAAACAAGACGGGGAAAGCGTTTGGGATGGGATTTATAGAGTCATTGGCAGAACCAGGAAGAGGGTTGAGGACATCCCACTGGAAATAAATGGAACGATTGTAAACGCTAAGGAATCGGTCAAACTACTAGCAAACACCTTCTATCCTGAGGATAGTGAGGAAAATGACAACAACTGGCACCGTCATATTAGGCAAAAATCGTCGTCCCTAAAATCCCAAATGGAAGGTGGAGAGAAAATAGACCCACCCTTCACCCACATGGAACTAAAAACTGCAATTGACTCATTTAATCCCAAAAAGGCCCCAGGCGCAGACGGTCTCACAGCGGATATTTGTCACCATGCCATCGATAGCGATCCCAAGCTCTACCTGGCGCTTGTAAATAAGTGCCTGGATACTCATTATTTCCCCAAGATATGGAAGGAGGCGACAGTGGTGGTACTCCGCAAACCTGGCAAAGATAATTATCACACACCGAAGTCCTATAGACCCATTGGCCTATTACCAGTCTTGGGTAAAATTATGACAAGACTCAAATACCACCTAGTTCCCAGGCTTAGTACTCGCCAATACGGATTCATGCCCCAAAGGAGCACCGAAGACGCCCTCTATGCCCTGATGAAACATATTCGAGCCAAATTAAACCAGAAAAAAATGGTAACAATGGTGTCTTTGGACATAGAGGGTGCCTTCGATAGCGCTTGGTGGCCGATAATGAGAGTCCGTTTGGCTGAGGAAAAGTGCCCTTGGAACGTGAGAAAAGTCATTTGCAGCTGTTGAAAATAAAATTAATATTGTCTATGTTTGTCAATGTCATGCATGTATGTTTTTGAGGTTATCTGGCAATAAACCAGTGTGCTCACTCATCACTGAATTTTGAAGTATTCTTGATTATTTTATTTCATAATTTTGCAAAAATAATACATGGTGACAGCGGTGATAGTAAAAAACAAATCACCATGGAACCCAAAGGACTTACAATGTTCTCCATTGAGGGTGATATCCATACGAATTGGAGATTATTCAAAAGAAAATTCTTAACCTATATCGATGCTTATTATGCCCACGCTTCGGATCGACAAAAAATTGGGATATTGTTACACCATGACGGAGACTACTGCCAAGATGTTTACGAAGCTTTAGAAATCAAGGTCGAAAAGCTTGACCAGGTTCTGGAGAAGTTTGACTCTCATTTTATACCAAAGGCTAGTGTAACGTATGAGAGATATAAAATATTCACTCGTAAGCAAGAGTCAGAGGAGTCATTTGAAATGTTTGTAACTGCATTGAAGCGGATGAGCCAGTCATGTAATTTTGGAAACATACAAGATGAATTAGTGAGAGATTTGTTTATATGTGGTATTAATAATCCTAGCCTCCAGCGGCAACTTCTGGGAATGACGGATGTTACCTTAGAAAAGGCAATCACAGTATGCAGAAATTATTCTGTAGTTGAAGGCCAGGTTGAGGAAATGGAGAAAGTTAGTGAAAAAAAAATCAAGAAAGAAATAGACATAGATGTACTTAAAAAGAAACCTTCAGGAAGAAGGGGTAACAAGAAATCTGATTGTCAATATTGTGGCTATAAACATGACTATGGAAAATGCCCGGCTTATGGAAAGTTATGTGTCATCTGCCAGAAAAAGAATCACTTTGCTAAAATGTGCAGAAATAAAAAAGTGAGTCTGTTAGAAGAAGCTGAACCTAGTGATGAAAGTGATGGTGACTATAAAATAGCAATTTTGTCTTTAAAAAAAAAAAAACAATAATTATTCTTGGTATTGTGTAAGTTTAGTCATAAACAAAATTAATGTAAATTTGAAAATTGACTCCGGTGCTCAGTGTAATGTTTTAAGTAAAGCACAATTTCTCAAACTCAATTTAAATTATAGTGATTTAAAAAAAAGTAACGTAAAAATTACTTCTTTTACAAACGGGAAAGTACCAGTTATTGGTAAATGTGTACTTAAGTGTAATTTGTAAAGTGTACTTAAGTTTGTAAAAAGTTGTGATACATGTCAGAAATTTCAAGATAATAAGCAAAAAATGGTTTTGAAATTTAAAAAAGTTCTTATGCTACCATGGCAAGAGGTTGGTTGTGATATTTTTGAGTTTAAGATGAAGCAGTATTTGGTAGTGGTTGATGCATTATCTAACTATATAGAAGTTTGTAGTCTAAGGGATCTAAGAAGTGTGACAGTAACAAATCAATTAAAAACAATTTTTTCAAGATATGGTATTCCATTAGTGCTTTATACAGATGGAGCTTTGTGTTTTGACTCTCAACTATTTAAGTCATTTGAAAAAGAATGGGATTTTATACACATTAAGTCTAGCCCACACTATCCTAAGTCAAATGGATTAGCCGAAAGTGCAGTAAAAACAGTGAAAAAAATCTTTATGAAATCTGAAGACAGTAATGAAGATCCTTTGCTTGCCCTTCTCAATCATCGAAATACACCTAGAGGTAAAGTAAATTCACCAGCAACTATATTAATGGGTAGACAATTACGGACTAATATTCCATGTTCCTTTGTTACATTAATTCCAAGATTAACCTATGATAAGGATAGAAAAATATTGAACAAACAGAAGGAAATTTCAAAATGCAATTATAATAAGACAGCTACAACAAGACACGATTTTAAAGAGCATCAGTTAGTTAGATTTAAAAAGAATCCTTTAGATAAAATATGGATAAAAGGAAAAATTATTAGGAAAGCTGACCAACCTAGATCATATGTAGTGGAAAATGAAGAAGGTAAAAGATACTGGAGAAATGAAATATTTATAAAACCAAGTGAAATTAATTTATCTGACACTGCTGATACTGTACCTAACTTGATAACAGATCCTATTCAAAATTATTCTGCAGATATTCCTATACCTAACTCTAATGTAGAGCTTCCCAAACCAAATAATATTGTGACTCGTTATGGTAGAATTGTCAAACGCCCAGATAAGTATTCTGACTAAGCAATCAAAGCAGGGATGTGTTAAAGATTTTTTCAGTTAGGTTGTTATATTTTTGTGAATTTTTGTAATATTAAATCTGTGTTAGTTAACAACATTCAAACTATTTAAAGGCATTGATGGTGAGGCATGTATCTCTATAGAAATAATGTTTTGCATTAATTAGTTTTGGAAATATCTTATAAGGGAAGATGTTGAAAATAAAATTAATATTGTCTATGTTTGTCAATGTCATGCATGTATGTTTTTGAGGTTATCTGGCAATAAACTAGTGTGCTCACTCATCACTGAATTTTGAAGTATTCTTGATTATTTTATTTCATAATTTTGCAAAAATAATACAGCAGCTATCTTGACGACAGATGTGTAAGAGTCAGATATGGAGGGGAAGAATTCCACAAGAAAACGAGCAAAGGATGCGTACAAGGCTCAATAGGGGGACCTATCTTATGGAATCTACTACTGGACCCCCTACTAAAGAAAATATCTGAGATGGGCACGTATATTCAGGCATTCGCGGACGATGTGGTGCTGATCTTCGATGGGGACACCGCGTTAGAAATTGAAAGGAAAGTCAGTGTCACTCTCGGCCGTGTTGAGGAGTGGGGTGCCGCGAATAAGCTCAAATTTGCGCTGAGCAAAACAAACGCAATAATAATAACAAGAAAATTGAAACACGACACTCCACGACTGAGCATGGGCGGGACTGACATTCGAATCGTCAAAGAAATTAAATTATTGGGAGTTATAATCGATCAAAAACTGACCTTCAGCACCCACGTTAAAACACAATGCGGTAAGGCCATAGCGGCCTATAAGCAACTAACTAGAGCAGCTAAGGTCAGTTGGGGTCTACACCCAGAGGTAATAAAAATATTATATAACGCAACAATAGAACCCATATTACTTTATGCAGCAAGTGTATGGGCTCCCGCCGCTAACAAAATTTACATCAAGGACCAGTTAAATAGCGTGCAGCGAGGGTTTCTTCAAAAAATCTGTAAGGCCTACCACACAGTGTCACTTAACTCGGCACTTATCCTATCAGGCACCCTTCCACTCGATCTACGCGTAAAAGAAACAGCACTGTTGTACGAGATGAGAAAAGGCCTGACGAATCTAGAACTAGCCGATAGAGAGGTCGAGAGAAGGACATTATTCACAGATCTTCCCCACCCAGCTGAACAGGTAAGCCTTGATTTCCTCGCCCTGGAAAACCAAGAACAACTTGACGCAAATAGCAGCTACGAAGTCCGAATCTTTACAGACGGAAGCAAGATTGACGGCCGGGTAGGAGCGTCTCTATCCATGTGGAATGGAGACTCCGAAACCAAGGCCGTCAAACTTGCCTTACCGTCGTACTGTACGGTTTTCCAGGCGGAACTCTTGGCTATAAACAGGGCAAGTGAGGAAGCACTAAAGAGCAAACAAAACACGTTCGCGGTCTACAGTGACTCCAGGGCCGCACTTCAATCAGTCGTCGGCCTTAGCAACGCTCATCCCTTAGCTCTTAACACCAGGAGGAACATAATTAACTTATCCCAGATGAACAAAACATTGACTTTGTTCTGGATCAAGGCACATATTGGTTTAGAAGGGAATGAGCGTGCCGATGAACTGGCTAAAGAGGCGGCTCTATACATAAAGCGGAAACCGGATTATGACCTGTGTCCTCTGTCATTTGTCAGGCGTAGCATTCGTGCCAATACGCTTGACGAATGGAACAATAGATACAGATCCCAAGAGACAGGAAAAGTCACTAAACTCTTCTTCCCAGATGCTGTAGAAGCGTACAGGACAACTAGGAAGATAAAAATTTGCAGCATCACCACGCAAATGATGACGGGGCATGGGGGTTTCTCCGAGTACTTGGCTAGATTCAAGCGCAAAGAGGATCCCTCCTGCCCCTGCGAACCCGGCAGAGAGGAGACCGTCGAACATGTATTATTAGAATGCCCAATCTATGCATCACAGCGACACGATATTCAACAAAAACTTGACATAAAGATTAGTACACAAAACTTAGCAGATATCATTGCTGGCAAGAATCGTGAGTGTTTCTTGGAGTATTCCAAAGCAATCATTTTAAAAGTAATTAAAAGAAACAAAGATTAGGCAAACTATGTTGAACAGATATTGTAAATAATATTTGAAGCAACATAAATCGGGAAAATTGTAAACAACCATAGTATAGACAAATGAATACAAGTAAGAAATCCTCAATATATGTATATGTAAGTAATAAGTAGTACTTATAAATAAATTGAATATATAAATTTGTACCATGTAGAGACATAAGTAAATATATAATGTCATAGTAAGTTAATAGTATGTAGAGAACATAATGTAAGAAATAGTATAAAAGAAAGTTTGTATACAAAGATAGATATAAGAAGCATTGATATGTTAAAATAAAAATAACGAAGCATTGTTGTACTTACCTTAATAAAGAATAAAAATAAAAAATCATCATAAATCAGCCTCGTAATAAACTGTGATTCTCAAACAATTTTGGTGAATACAGTCTGCGCCACTACCGGCGGAGGTACAAGAAAAAAAAAAAAAAAAAAAAAAAAAAAAAAAAAAAAAAAAAAAACCTAACCTAACCTAACCTAACCTAACCTGCATATATTTTATTTATATTAAATATTCTGCATAATTCATGCAGAATATTAAAAACAAAAAATAAAACTATTGTTTTATTGGGATGGAAGAACGGCCCTCCTTTCGCTCAAGCGAGCTCAATGCTCTCAAAAATGGCACAGATGAGAGTCGGAGAACGTACATCACCTCGGACTGCTGTAGACAGGATCGGATGCCTAAAACTCTCCGAATTCCACGACATCGTCGTGTACGAAAACAGAGGAGAGGACCTCAGCTACCTCAAACTCAGACGTACAGAAACAAAATCTCCCCCTCCGGAAGCCTGGGATACGCCTACACAAAGCGGCTCGGAAAAGCTACAGCAAAAGACCGCTACGGAAAAAGAAGCTGAATGTAGGAGCAGGGACACAGACACCACGAACAAGAAAGTAGGGCGGCTCCAGCAACTCGTAGATAGCATCTCCAAAATCATCCAGAAAAAGAAAGGTCCCGGAACATCCACAGAGGAAACAAAGGGCGCTGCGCTTAAGAAATTTCTTGCACCTAAAAAGCCCCAAGTTACTTCAAAAATCCAGCGAACAAAAGCGGACATGGGCCTAGTGACTCCGCCGAACCTACGACCAGCCACGGAACTCTTTGACCACACAGTAAACGCATTCCTTGAATTTCTAGCAATAACAAAAGCAACAAAGCAGGCACACCATCAAACATGCGAAAACATCATGCAAGCCTTCACATACGGCAACGAAAACTTGCTAGATATCAGACTAAAGGAAGCAGAAGCCGCCATTTATAACAATGACACAGCCGTAATCATCAGAGGCTCTATGTCGGGAAAATATATGGCGGCTTACAACGCGACCGAGAAGTTTGTGGTCCAAGATGAAGAAAAAACATCGCGGAGTGGCAGGCTCACTTTTAAAACTCCCCCAAATGATCCAATTGTCATAACAGCCAGTTGCACTAAGATAATGCTGGACGACAGGATTTTAGAAATGGCGACCGCCCTGACAGGAAGCCTGGACGTCCATGCAGCCTGGTCGGAATGGAGTGCACCAAAAATCAACTGGATCAATGGAGTACCAGGTTGTGAAAAGACAACTTGGGTGATCTCAAACTTCGATGTAGAAAGCGACATCATAGTCACCACCACGACAGAAGCAGCCAAAGACCTGAAAGAGAAGCTATCGGAGCGAATAGGAAGCGAAGCGAAAAGGAGAGTTCGCACGATGGCTTCTGTCTTAGTAAATGGGTTCAGAGACTCGGAGAACTACATCAGAATGATGGTAGACGAGGCTCTCATGAACCACTACGGAGCCATTGTCATGGCTTGCAAACTGTCAGGATCAAAAGAAGTCCTTCTCATCGGAGACATCAACCAGCTACCATACATCGATCGGGAAAACCTCTTCAAGATGACATATTCTCGACCGACCATGGTAGCGTCAGTCACCCAAGAACTGTTGTGCACACACCGGAATCCGCAGGATGTGGCATACGCTCTCGCTGGAGTCTACTCAGGCATCTACTCAGCAAAACATCAAGTCAGGTCCCTCAGTATGGAGAGATACAGTGAATCGCAAATACTGAAAGATCTACCCAACACTCTTTTCCTCGTGCACACACAGGAGGAAAAGAAAACCCTCACCAACCAGGGTTTTGCGGTGGGCACAGGGTCGCGAATTCTCACCATACATGAGGCGCAGGGACTGACGTATGAAACTGTGAAGATCGTTAACACGAGGAAAGACATCACAAAGCTGCACGACAGCGTATCACACGCCGTCGTCGCAATATCTCGGCACACAAAAAGCTGTGTTTACTACACCGACAGAGAGAACGATGCGATCGGTAGATTTATAAGACGTGCGGTGGAAGCGTCAAGTTTTGAAGTAACCGACTACAATCTAAAAATGGCAATCGCAGACAGAAACGCAGCGGTCGTCGAGGCTTCGGTGGACCAAGTCCGGAAATACTCAAGATGGCAGGCAATGACGGAAGACACGAGACAAGACAAATAAAAAAAAAAAAAAATAAATAAATAAATAAAAAAAAAAAAACAATAACACATTATAGTAAGCAACAAAAACAGAGAGAATTGTAACAATTAAAAAAAATAAAAAATAAAAAAAAAAATTATGGTAATACTACGGACTCACTCAACCCTAGTTTTTAAGTTTTAGCATTAAAACTGTGAGTGCTTTGAGCACGAAATCTAAATGTAAAAAAAAAAAGAAAAATAATTAAACAACATTGTAATGAATTGACAAAGGGCACGGACTAATGTCTGTGGTGCATAAATTTGACTACATAAAAAAAAAAAAAAAACCTAACCTAACCTAACCTAACCTAACCTAACCTAACCTTTTTTTTTTTTTTTAACGCAGGAAAATCCTCATGGATACCCTACCCCAGCGGGGGCCGAGGTCGGGTTATGCCGGACTCTTACCGACTAAAAACCTGCGGCTTCCGTCTGGACGCACGGAGTCGGGTCACGAGGAGCTTGCGCATTCGTTCGCGGCCCGACAGCGTTGGCCGGCGCTCTGTGCAGCGCCGGCGACGTCCCGAGAGGGAGGGGTCCCTCTCTAGTCGTCCCTCATGAGATGGTGCGCAGGAAGCGCACGCGCCATCTCGAGCCCTGGACCGGAAGCGGATTCCCCCGAACCCGCCACCGAAGGCTCATGGGACTGCGGGAGAGGGAGGCTTTCGGCAACGAAAGCCGCCCTCCGGCGTCCCGTGCGACGGCGACGAAGCGGAAGGGAGGATGCATCATCTTCCCTCGCCCTCTCCGCCGCCTCCTTCGCGAGCATTACGGCCTCGCAGAAGGATCGCACCGCCTGCCACGATCTCTCACTCTCGACCATAGCGCGAACCACGGTCAGGAGCGAGATGTCGGCACCCAATACAGAGCCGAGCGCGCTGCGCTCCGCATCCCACGCCGGGCATACCTCCAGCGTGTGCTGGGCCGTCTCGTCGAGGCAATCGTCGCAGTGGTGGCACCTGGCAGTCGGTTCCCGACCGATCCGAAACAGGTAACTCCCGAAACAACCATGTCCCGAGAGCACCTGCGTCAGTCGGTAGGTCAGGAAACCGTGTCGCCTACCCAACCACTGCTGGAAGACCGGACGAATTGCCTCGATAGTCCAGAGTCCGGCGCTCGAAAGCGCCAGCCTGGACTCCCACGCTTCGGTAGCCCGTTGGCGCAGCTCAGCTCTGTGCCCCTCCTGTTCCTGCAGTGCAGGCGGGTGACCCCTGGCCCGGAGCGCCTCCACGCGCCACTCGTAGAGCGACGCGAGGGCTCTGGCTTCCAGGTCCCAGGGAATAGTACCCGCCAGCACGCAAGATGCCTCACCCGAGATCGTGCGATAACCCCGTACCACCCTGATCGCCATCACCCGCTGGACTCGCGTCAAGCGGGCGACATTGCTGCGAGTCAGGGCGCTGCCGGCCCACACAGGGGCACCATACAGAGCCATCGATCTCACGATTCCCGCGTAGAGACGCCGACACGACGTCTCAGGTCCGCCGAGATTCGGCAGCAGCCTTCCCAGGGCCGCAGCCGCTCTCAGCAGCCGAGGCTCAAGGCACTCGAAGTGGGGGCCGAAGTTCCACCGGCTATCCAGGACGAGTCCCAGATAGCGCATCGACGGCCTCACGTCGATGCGGACTCCGGATACGACGATATGGGCACCCCTGGGCGGCGCGTTCCGTGGGCCATGGAAAACCACGACCTCGGACTTTTCGAGCGCCACCCGCAAACCCAATCACCGTATGCGGCCCACCACGAATGCCGCGCCGGCGGTGGCGCGCAAGGAAGCATCCCTGTGGCTTTTGCCTCGGGCAGTGACCAAGGTGTCGTCCGCGTAACAGACTACGCCGACACCCGGCACTGTGGCTCCTCGCAGCACCCAGTCGTAGCCGATGTTCCAGAGGAGTGGGCCTAGTACCGACCCCCGAGGAACGCCGCACGACATCTCCCGCCGACACCACCGGTCTCGACCGGGGTATTCCACCGCACGCTCAGACAGGTAGTCCCCGACGACCCGGCGCAGGTACGGAGGAACTCCGTGGAATCGGAGCCCCTCCCTGATGCAGCTCCAGGGGAGGGAGTTAAATGCGTTGGCGATGTCCAGAGACACCGCCAACACGACCTCACCCCGTGCGATCGCGTCCTGCGCCAAGGACTTAACCCGCTGAATCGCGTCTACGGCAGACCTACCCCTGCGGAATCCAAACTGGCAGTCTGCCAGATCCGGTCCGACATCCTCTAGGTGCTCGACGATCCGGGCGGCCACAACTCTCTCAAAGAGTTTGGCGTCCTCGTCGAGCATCACTATCGGGCGGTACGCAGATGGGGATTCCGCCGGACGCCCTTCCTTTCTGAGGAGAACGAGACGACCTGTCTTCCACCGCTGTGGAACCTGGCCTAGGGCCAGACAGGCGTCGAAGAGTCTCCTCAGACGAGGCTCGAGGGCATCCATGGCCAAGACCAACACCCGGCCGGGTACGCCGTCAGGACCGGGGGCGGTGTTTTTGGCTCGCAGCCGCAACACCGCAGCTCCCAGCTCTCCCGGGGTCACTGACGGCGCCACATCCGGGCCGGGCTCCGCGGCAACCGAAGGCATCATGGGGGGACTGGGATGGTCCCCCGTCCGCGGAAACAGGGCCGCAACGACTCTGTCCAGGATTTGCGGCTGGAGACTTCGCGTGAGTGGGGGTGCCCAGGGGCGAAGTTTGCACATCGCCAACCTGTACGGCCTCCCCCACGGGTCGCGGTTCAACGTCCCCAGCAACTCCTCCCTCGCAAGAGCCTTAGCCCTGCCGATCGCTGCCTTCAGCTGCCGCCGGGACTCCTTGAAGGAAGCATGCAGGAGTGCAATCTCATCCTCCTCCCGCATCCGCCGCCGCCTGTAATTGGTGTACTGGCGTCGTGTGACCACACAAGCTGCACGCAGTTGCGTGAGCTCGGCGGACCACCAGTACACCTGGGGCTTCGGGGGACGACGCCTGGCTCGGGGCATTGACGCGTCGCAAACCTGCGACAACGCGCCCCGCAACCATTCCGCCTCGTCCTCCACCACCACGGGGCCCACAGGCGCGGACACCCACGATTGCACAATTGCAGCTTCCTTCGCGAGGTCCCTGTCGAGTTGCCTCAACTGCCACCTCGGGCCGTCGTCAACCGGGGGCCGGAAGGGACCGGCTGGATCTGACGGGGATACGGCTGCGAGATCGAACCGAATGTATCGGTGATCACACAACACCGCCGTATCCACCACTCCCCAGTCCCGAACACGGCGCGCCAGGGCGGGACTCGCGAACGTGATGTCCACGATCGACTCGCCCTGGGGTCGCACGCACGTACTCATCGATCCCCGGTTGAGAAGGGCCAACCCTTGTCCGAGGGCAAACTCCTCCAGTGCCTCGCCAAATACGTCCGTTCTGACGGAACCCCAAGCCGTATTCCAGGCATTGAAGTCGCCAGCGAGGAGCACTTGGCGAGGGTGGCATTGGCCGATTAAGGCGCCCACCCGTCCGAGATAAATCTCGAACTCGGCGAGTGTGCGGTTCGGGGAAAAGTAGCCACCGACGACTACAAAATCCTCAAACCACACAGCGACGTATCCCGGACCCTTCGCTACCTTTTCGAAGGGTGGGGAGTTCGCCGCGCCCCATCGGACGATCGCGACGGAGCCGTCATTGTCCCGAACCCAGTTCGCACCGGGGGGGACATAGTACGGCTCGCAGATCACGGCCACGTCTATCGACCACTCCGCAAAGCTCTGGAACAGGAGGTCCTGAGCTCTGGCGGAGTGTTCGATATTCGCCTGGAGGAATCGGAGCTTGTGGTCCATAACTAGGATTCCATGGCCACAAGTCCGTCCCCGGACACTCCAGCTGAGCTGCCGCTGGCCGACTGCGTTGAGGATGCAGTCGGTGGTGGTAGCCGCCTTTTAGGCCGAGGGGCATGGCACGATTTGCCCCCCAGCCTGTGATCGGCCGGCTTCTTGGCAGCCGCGCACACAGTGCAGTGTGCAGCGGCGGCGTTGCAGTCGCGGGCGACGTGGCCCGGCTTTCCGCAGCGGTAACAATTACTGCTGCGGTCAACCGGACTGCTGCACTGCTCCCGGACGTGCCCGAGTTGCAGGCACCGGAAGCAGCGCAGAGGTCTCGCTTCGAGGAGCGAGACCTTCGCCGACACCCACCCGACAAGCAACCGCCTGCCATCAGCCACCTTATTGGCGGCAGCCACCGGGCAGCTCAGCCAGAGCGTGCCCAGACCCGATTTGTCGAGGCGGACCTCGCCAGTCTTGATGGACGCAATTGGGCATCCACCAATTCCGGCCACCGCCGCCGCGACATCTGCAGCGGAAACTGCGTCGTCCAACCCGGACACTCGCAGTTCCGCGCACTTCGTGGGCCTGGACACGGCCACGCTCTCCCCAAGGGCGGCCCGCAACTTCTCTGCCAGAGCGTCCGCCTTTTCGGTGTTTGAGGCACCGGGAATCTCTAGGATTCTGGCTCCTGTGGCGGACACTCTGAAATTGACAGAGTCAATGCCGAGGCTTCGAAGATCGATCTTCTTCTTGGCCTCGGCAAGAGTTGCGGCGTAGGTGACGCCCTTTTGAACCGCCTCCGGCTGCAGCTTTAACACTACAGCCAAGGACCGGGGAGGGCGCGGCTTGCGCCTCCGCTGTCGTCCCTTCTTGGTCTGCGGAGCCTGCTGGGAGACAGGTACCGCAGACTGGGCCCTCCGTGGTTGAGACGGCAGGGCAGCACTCTTTGGTGCCGCCTTTGGACGCCGTCTCGCCACCACATTCCACCCCTCGTCCATAGACGCAGGAGCCGGCGGCAGTGGCCGGGGCTCCCGTTGGGGTGGGGCTGGGGCAGGTTGTTTGGCTTTGGCCTTTCCCTTCTTTCCCTTTTGGGACTTCGGGGATGGGCCGGGGCCAGACCTGCCCTGGGACGTCGGGACCGCTTGTGCCGCAGGCTTAGGCTGGGGGGCAGCCTTTGCCTTGTCGGCAGCCAACGGTGGACGGAGGCGCGGTTCGGGGAGCAGCCTCTGCTGCAAGCCCTCGAACCGAGCGTCGAGCATCTTACCCACACTGAGCATGATGCTCCGCTCCAGCTCTTGCGCCTTGTCAGAGGACGGGGTCGCCGTTGGGCACGACCCCCCGACATTGACAGGTGGCAGCTCCTCTGCCACCCTGTCTGGGGCACGCCGCATATCGGCCCGTAATGCGGCCAACTCGCGGCGTACCTCCGCCAACTCCGTTCGCAGCTGGTCATTGTCCGCTTTGTAGCGGTCATTGGCCAGCCGCAGACGGGTCAGCTCCTCCGACGCGGTGCGCTGGTGGAGCTCACCTACCAGCTCCTTAATGGAGGAGGCAGCATCTCGAAGAGCCTTAACATACGTCCCCTTAAGGTTCTTCGAGGTGCTCGCCACTTGGGAGATGACCTCGACGGAGCTCAACACTCGAGCTTGCAAGTCCGTCGCCAAGGTCTCCCCCACTGCGGTACTCGCAATCTCCGGCGAGCCGGGTTTGGCTCTAGCCGTGCGGATTTTGCGAGCCGCCTCCTCCACTTCCTGCTCAGCGCGGAGCTCCATCTCCGCGCGCTGAGCCGCCACCAATTCCGCCTTGGCTTTGGCGAGGCCGACGTATTGCCCAGTGGTGGGCGGTCGGCCTCTGCCTCGGCGGGCGGTAGAAACTTTCGGAGCCTTTACAGGCTCCGACGCAGAGCTGCTATCGTCGTCCGATGTTGCCCTTTCCGAGCGGCTGCGTTTCCGCTGCCACAGCCGCCCTTGAGTCCCTAGAGACTCCGCGACACTCATCGCCGATCCAGAGCTAAGCTCCTCGGCAAGAGAACTGTCTCCTTCTGAACCAGTTTTACGACCGGGTTCGCAGTCGGCTTGATCAGTAAAAGTCCGTGTAACATTGCAAGGGTCGTGTTTACGAAGACCAGCGCGTTGCTGGTCTACGGAGCAATTGTTGCCCCCCCCAGAGTACGAGGGGCGGCCTTCCACCGAGGTGGAGGGGTGGGATTTCCCGGCCTTAGCCGACGTACCCACCTGGGGACCATATTGGCAATTGCTGTTTTCCATCATTCATTCACCGATGACTCCACATCGTCGGCCCATTTTTTCAGGGGTTGGGCTCCCCTGTCAGGTGTCACTGCCGCCGGTTACCGGACAGACGCAGTGCACCCCAATCCCCCCAGCGAGGCATCCCTGCCGCCCATTATGGGTCAGACGCAGGGAACCGACGAGGCGCAACTGCCGCCCGATACGGGACAGACGCAAGGCACCTCAACCACCAGTGAGCACCCTGCCGCCCACTATGGGTCAGACACAGGGTGCCGACGAGGCACGACTGCCGCCCGATACGGGACAGACGCAGAGCACCCCAACCACCAAAAGGTACCCCGCCGCCCATTATGGGTCAGACGCAGGGCACCGACAAAGCACGACTGCCATCCCATTGGGGACAGACAAGTCGCACCCCAACCACCGAAGGATACCCTGCCGCCCACTATGGGTCAGACACAGGGCATCGACGAAGCAGACTGCCGCCCGATACGGGACAGACGCAGCCCACCCCAACCACCAAAGGGCACCCTGCCGCCCACTATGGGTCAGACACAGGGCACCGACGAAGCACGACTGCCGCCCGATACGGGACAGACGCAGCGCGCCCCAACCAGAGGAATGTTTTGGCTTCGCCCGTTGCTGGATTGCAACGGGTTACTGAGCCCCCCCGCCACGGCAAGGCACATTCCAATTCGGGGGGGAACCTAACCTAACCTAACCTTTTTTTTTTTTTTTTTGTTTTTTTTTTTGACCAGGGGAAATCCTCATGGATACCCGGCCGTCCGGAGCGGCGACCGGGTTATGCCAGACTCTTACTGGCTAAAACCCCTGGGTTTTCCTCCAAGCACCAAATTGGCGGAACACGGGTTTCCTCGGAACCGTCCGCGAACACGCCGATGCCGCCGCAAGCGCAGCTCCTCCATCATCTGCGACATGCCAGGAAAACGTGGCACGCCGCAGCATCGTCCAGCGAAGCCCCTTGGCAGAAGACGACGGAAAGCTCCCCGTTTCCGCCGCCTAGGGGTTCACTCAGGCCAGGTCGGCGAACGCCCTCCTTCTCCGACCGGCCCTCCTCCTCCGGATAGGATCCGAGAGAGGATCATCCTCTCTTGTCCTTTCCGAGGCCTCTTTCTGGGACATCACTTCCTCACAGAAAGAGACCACGGCCTCCCACGACCTCTCATTACCAACCATGGCCCTTGCCACGGCTGAGCATTGTCGGAGGAGCGATATCGGGCGCGTCCGGGAACAACGCCGTCACCACACTCTCCAACAGCTGAGGCTGCATGGTCTCCGTGATTGGGACCGTTCGAGGGCGAAGTTTGTTGCGCACCGCGCGATACGGACGGCCCCATGGATCCCTGTTGAGCTCCTCCAACATCTCCTGCCGAGCACTGGCCTTTGCCTGCGCAATCGCCATCTGCAGGCTCTTCTTGGCCTCCTTGTAGAGGTCGTGCAGAAGCTGCCCCGTTTCCTCGCTCTGGAACCGCCGCCTCCGGTATCTGGTGTAGCGACGCCTCGTTGCGCAACACTCGTCGCGCAACTCGGCGATCCGTTGCGACCACCAGTATACCGCCCGCCTTGGAGGTGCGCGCTTAGCCCGGGGCATGGCCGCGTCGCAGATTTGCGTCATGACCCCCCGGAGCCTAAGCGCCTCCTCGTCAACCTCTGCTGGCTCTGCCGACTGCAGGTTCCAGGACCAGACGACGGAGGCCTCCCTCAGCACGTCCTCGTCGAGCCGCGTCAGGGACCAGCGAGGGAAGATTCTTTCCCCAGCTCCCTCTCTCCGAAACGGCGTCTCGGTTGTGGACGAGGTGGAGAGGTCGAATCGGATATACCGATGGTTCGACAGGTTCCCCACCTCGGCCAGAACACGCCACCCTTGCACCCGCCGGGCTACAGCTGGGCTGGCGAACGACAGATCTATTATCGACCCGATCGTCGCCCTGCCCCGCTGCACCTCAAAAGTGTTGGTGCTGCCTCGGTTCAGCAGCACCAGGCCACACGCGGCGGCCCAGTCCTCCACAGCCAAACCCCGATCATCGGTCGCGGGGGACCCCCATGACACGCTTTTGGCGTTGAAATCCCCGAGCACGATGACGCGCCCGGAGGACGCCCGCCGAACAGCCGCACCAACTCTATCGAGGTACGCCTCAAATTCCGCGAGGGACCTGTTCGGTGAGAAATAAATCCCCACCAAGGTAAGGTCCCTCCAAGACGCCGAGACGAGACCCTCCTCCCTCACCTGTACTGAGAGAGACGAGTAAGGAGAGTCTGCCGCCACTGCGATCGCCACGGTGCCCTGTGTGTCCCTGGCCCAATACTGCGATGTTGGGACAAAGTAGGGCTCCGCGACGATCGCAACGTCAATGGACCACTGCAGCATGGATTGCACGAAGAGATCCTGTGCCGCGCTGCTGTGGTTCAAGTACCCTTGTAGAAAGCGATGAGAGGTAGCCATTGCTAACCGGTCGTCATCGCTTCCTGTGGCGGCGCCGAGGGAGTGGGGCGCTTACCTCGCCTGGGTGGCGAGCATTTCCTTCCTCCCATAGAGTGTCCGGAGGGCCTGCCGCCCTCCAAACAGACAGGGCAGGAAGGATCTGCAGCGCAATCGACCGCCTTGTGACCTGGAAGTCCGCACCGGAAGCAGAGCTGGCTGCGATCGACGGCCGCTTAAGGGCACTCACGCAAGTGCCCTTAAGATTCTTGGACTTGGCCGCCACCTCCAGTATAATGTCCAGACTGGACTGGACCCGTTCCTTCACCGTGTCCGCGGAAGCTCCACTCCCCAGCCTCCTGACGGACTCAGACAACTCCATGTCAGTCACCAATTCCAGCTCTGCCCTCCGAGCTTCAACAAGCGCTTGCTTGGCCTTGGCGAGCCCGACATATTCGCCAGTGGTAGCTGGCCTACCACGGCCCCTCTTTTCCGCCGGTTTGCCGGAAGTTTTCGCGGCACCTACTCCCTCTGCGACCTTCTCGCTGCTAGAGCTGGTCGTCCTGTTGCGGCGGAGGCGTTTTTTACCCTTGGCCAGTATAAGTCTCCTCCGACAGATCCGCAGACATTGCTGCCGCCTCACTGCCACTATCCGTTCGCGTGCATTCAAAATCCTTGTTGGATACAGCCAAGTCATGTGTGTCCGTCTCGGACACCTCCTCCTCATCAACTCCGCCCTTCGCGGGCCTAACGTCGGTGGTTTTGGTTCGTTTTTCCATATTGTTCCCACGAGTATGGGGTAAGTAAGTTTCCACGGCGGCAGGGACCCCTGTGCCTAAAACCGTGACCGCAAATACGCCAGGGGGGCGGGAAAACCCCTGGGTTGGCGCTTGCGGGTAGCTGTGCCTCAGCTACCACCCCGGAGGGCGGCCGTTACCACGTCTCCCAATAACGGCCCTTTAGGGATTTTTAGAGAGGTTTACTCCTCGCGGTCCAGGCGGTTAAGCCAAGACCCCCGTTCCGTCAAAGCCGCGAGACATGATCCACGACACTTTGACGGTTTACGGTTTGGTGATGGTGGCAATTGAATGCCAGCGCGGTGGCAGTGTGAGTGCACGCCACGCCCACCACCCTTGACCCGGACAAAAGCCCCGGCAGTCAACACCTCCATGGTCCGGACAAAAGCCCACGCCGACCAAAACTCCCAAGCCCGGAGAAAAATCTCAAGGACTCAACGCAGAACAAACAAATGCCCCGCGTTCCGCCGATGAATTGACGAAGCAGACTGCCGCCCGATACGGGACAGACGCAGCCCGCCCCAACCACCAAAGGGTGCCCTGCCGCCCACTATGGGTCAGACGCAGGGTACCGACGAAGCAGACTGCCGCCCGATACGGGACAGACGCAGCCCGCCCCAACCACCAAAGGGCGCCCTGCCGCCCACTATGGGTCAGACACAGGGCACCGACGAGGCAGGACTGCCGCCCGATACGGGACAGACGCAGCCCGCCCCAACCATTCCCCCCTCCCCAGTGTTTGGTCCGCGGGGGCCCTTTCAAATAGAAAAAGCCCCTACCACTCTGGACCACTCTTCATATAGAAGAGTGAGAAGAGTGGCCTCCTATCCGCCACCCGGAGACGCGCCGCGTAGGGGTATCACCTCCCCTCCCACTTGGACAACCAAGCAGGTCCGAGGAACCTAACCTAACCTAACCTAACCTAACCTAACCTAACCTAACCTTTTTTTTTTTTTTAACGCAGGAAAATCCTCATGGATACCCTACCCCAGCGGGGGCCGAGGTCGGGTTATGCCGGACTCTTACCGACTAAAAACCTGCGGCTTCCGTCTGGACGCACGGAGTCGGGTCACGAGGAGCTTGCGCATTCGTTCGCGGCCCGACAGCGTTGGCCGGCGCTCTGTGCAGCGCCGGCGACGTCCCGAGAGGGAGGGGTCCCTCTCTAGTCGTCCCTCATGAGATGGTGCGCAGGAAGCGCACGCGCCATCTCGAGCCCTGGACCGGAAGCGGATTCCCCCGAACCCGCCACCGAAGGCTCATGGGACTGCGGGAGAGGGAGGCTTTCGGCAACGAAAGCCGCCCTCCGGCGTCCCGTGCGACGGCGACGAAGCGGAAGGGAGGATGCATCATCTTCCCTCGCCCTCTCCGCCGCCTCCTTCGCGAGCATTACGGCCTCGCAGAAGGATCGCACCGCCTGCCACGATCTCTCACTCTCGACCATAGCGCGAACCACGGTCGGGAGCGAGATGTCGGCACCCAATACAGAGCCGAGCGCGCTGCGCTCCGCATCCCACGCCGGGCATACCTCCAGCGTGTGCTGGGCCGTCTCGTCGAGGCAATCGTCGCAGTGGTGGCACCTGGCAGTCGGTTCCCGACCGATCCGAAACAGGTAACTCCCGAAACAACCATGTCCCGAGAGCACCTGCGTCAGACGGTAGGTCAGGAAACCGTGTCGCCTACCCAACCACTGCTGGAAGACCGGACGAATTGCCTCGATAGTCCAGAGTCCGGCGCTCGAAAGCGCCAGCCTGGACTCCCACGCTTCGGTAGCCCGTTGGCGCAGCTCAGCTCTGTGCCCCTCCTGTTCCTGCCATGCAGGCGGGTGACCCCTGGCCCGGAGCGCCTCCACGCGCCACTCGTAGAGCGACGCGAGGGCTCTCGCTTCCAGGTCCCAGGGAATAGTACCCGCCAGCACGCAAGATGCCTCACCCGAGATCGTGCGATAACCCCGTACCACCCTGATCGCCATCACCCGCTGGACTCGCGTCAAGCGGGCGATATTGCTGCGACTCAGGGCGCTGCCGGCCCACACAGGGGCACCATACAGGGCCATCGATCTCACGATTCCCGCGTAGAGACGCCGACACGACGTCTCAGGTCCGCCGAGATTCGGCAGCAGCCTTCCCAGGGCCGCAGCCGCCCTCAGCAGCCGAGGCTCAAGGCACTCGAAGTGGGGGCCGAAGTTCCACCGGCTATCCAGGACGAGTCCCAGATAGCGCATCGACGGCCTCACGTCGATGCGGACTCCGGATACGACGATATGGACACCCCGGGGTGGCGCGTTCCGCGGGCCATGGAAAACCACGGCCTCGGACTTTTCGAGCGCCACCCGCAAACCCAATCGCCGTATGCGGCCCACCACGAATGCCGCGCCGGCGGTGGCGCGCAAGGAAGCATCCCTGTGGCTTTTGCCTCGGGCAGTGACCAAGGTGTCGTCCGCGTAACACACTACGCCGACACCCGGCACTGTGGCTCCTCGCAGCACCCAGTCTTAGCCGATGTTCCAGAGGAGTGGGCCTAGTACCGACCCCTGAGGAACGCCGCACGACATCTCCCGCCGACACCACCGGTCTCGACCGGGGTATTCCACCGCACGCCCAGACAGGTAGTCCCCGACGACCCGGCGCAGGTACGGAGGAACTCCGTGGAATCGGAGCCCCTCCCTGATGCAGCTCCAGGGGAGGGAGTTAAATGCGTTGGCGATGTCCAGAGACACCGCAAACACGACCTCACCCCGGGCGATCGCGTCCTGCGCCAAGGACTTAACCCGCTGAATCGCGTCTACGGCAGACCTACCCCTGCGGAATCCAAACTGGCAGTCTGCCAGATCCGGTCCGACATCCTCTAGGTGCTCGACGATCCGGGCGGCCACAACTCTCTCAAAGAGTTTGGCGTCCTCGTCGAGCATCACTATCGGGCGGTACGCAGATGGGGATTCCGCCGGACGCCCTTCCTTTCTGAGGAGAACGAGACGACCTGTCTTCCACCGCTGTGGAACCTGGCCTAGGGCCAGACAGGCGTCGAAGAGTCTCCTCAGACGAGGCTCGAGGGCATCCATGGCCAAGACCAACACCCGGCCGGGTACGCCGTCAGGACCGGGGGCGGTGTTTTTGGCTCGCAGCCGCAACACCGCAGCTCCCAGCTCTCCCGGGGTCACTGACGGCGCCACATCCGGGCCGGGCTCCGCGGCAACCGAAGGCATCATGGGGGGACTGGGATGGTCCCCCGTCCGCGGAAACAGGGCCGCAACGACTCTGTCCAGGATTTGCGGCTGGAGACTTCACGTGAGTGGGGGCGCCCAGGGGCGAAGTTTGCACATCGCCAACCTGTACGGCCTCCCCCACGGGTCGCGGTTCAACGTCCCCAGCAACTCTTCCCTCGCAAGAGCCTTAGCCCTGCCGATCGCTGCCTTCAGCTGCCGCCGGGACTCCTTGAAGGAAGCATGCAGGAGTGCAATCACATTCTCCTCCCGCATCCGCCGCCGCCTGTAATTGGCGTACTGGCGTCGTGCGACCACACAAGCTGCACGCAAATTCGTGAGCTCGGCGGACCACCAGTACACCTGGGGCTTCGGGGGACGATGCCTGGCTCGGGGCATTGACGCGTCGCAAACCTGCGACAACGCGCCCCGCAATCATTCCGCCTCGTCCTCCACCACCACGGGGCCCACAGGCGCGGACACCCATGATTGCACAATTGCAGCTTCCTTCGCGAGGTCCCTGTCGAGGTGCCTCAACTGCCACCTCGGGCCGTCGTCAACCAGGGGCCGGGAGGGACCGGCTGGATCTGACGGGGATACGGCTGCGAGATCGAACCGAATGTATCGGTGATCACACAACACCGCCGTATCCACCACTCCCCAGTCCCGAACACGGCGCGCCAGGGCGGGACTCGCGAACGTGATGTCCACGATCGACTCGCCCTGGGGTCGCACGCACGTGCTCATCGATCCCCGGTTGAGAAGGGCCAACCCTTGTCCGAGGGCAAACTCCTCCAGTGCCTCGCCAAATACATCCGTTCTGACGGAACCCCAAGCCGTATTCCAGGCATTGAAGTCGCCAGCGAGGAGCACTTGGCGAGGGTGGCATTGGCCGATTAAGGCGCCCACCCGTCCGAGATAAATCTCGAACTCGGCGAGTGTGCGGTTCGGGGAAAAGTAGCCACCGACGACTACAAAATCCTCAAACCACACAGCGACGTATCCCGTACCCTTCGCTACCTTTTCGAAGGGTGGGGAGTTCGCCGCGCCCCATCGGACGATCGCGACGGAGCCGTCATTGTCCCGAACCCAGTTCTCACCGGGGGGGACATAGTACGGCTCGCAGATCACGGCCACGTCTATCGACTACTCCGCGAAGCTCTGGAACAGGAGGTCCTGAGCTCTGGCGGAGTGTTCGATATTCGCCTGGAGGAATCGGAGCTTGTGGTCCATGTGTCGTCCGCGTAACACACTACGCCGACACCCGGCACTGTGGCTCCTCGCAGCACCCAGTCGTAGCCGATGTTCCAGAGGAGTGGGCCTAGTACCGACCCCTGAGGAACGCCGCACGACATCTCCCGCCGACACCACCGGTCTCGACCGGGGTATTCCACCGCACGCCCAGACAGGTAGTCCCCGACGACCCGGCGCAGGTACGGAGGAACTCCGTGGAATCGGAGCCCCTCCCTGATGCAGCTCCAGGGGAGGGAGTTAAATGCGTTGGCGATGTCCAGAGACACCGCAAACACGACCTCACCCCGGGCGATCGCGTCCTGCGCCAAGGACTTAACCCGCTGAATCGCGTCTACGGCAGACCTACCCCTGCGGAATCCAAACTGGCAGTCTGCCAGATCCGGTCCGACATCCTCTAGGTGCTCGACGATCCGGGCGGCCACAACTCTCTCAAAGAGTTTGGCGTCCTCGTCGAGCATCACTATCGGGCGGTACGCAGATGGGGATTCCGCCGGACGCCCTTCCTTTCTGAGGAGAACGAGACGACCTGTCTTCCACCGCTGTGGAACCTGGCCTAGGGCCAGACAGGCGTCGAAGAGTCTCCTCAGACGAGGCTCGAGGGCATCCATGGCCAAGACCAACACCCGGCCGGGTACGCCGTCAGGACCGGGGGCGGTGTTTTTGGCTCGCAGCCGCAACACCGCAGCTCCCAGCTCTCCCGGGGTCACTGACGGCGCCACATCCGGGCCGGGCTCCGCGGCAACCGAAGGCATCATGGGGGGACTGGGATGGTCCCCCGTCCGCGGAAACAGGGCCGCAACGACTCTGTCCAGGATTTGCGGCTGGAGACTTCACGTGAGTGGGGGCGCCCAGGGGCGAAGTTTGCACATCGCCAACCTGTACGGCCTCCCCCACGGGTCGCGGTTCAACGTCCCCAGCAACTCTTCCCTCGCAAGAGCCTTAGCCCTGCCGATCGCTGCCTTCAGCTGCCGCCGGGACTCCTTGAAGGAAGCATGCAGGAGTGCAATCACATTCTCCTCCCGCATCCGCCGCCGCCTGTAATTGGTGTACTGGCGTCGTGCGACCACACAAGCTGCACGCAAATTCGTGAGCTCGGCGGACCACCAGTACACCTGGGGCTTCGGGGGACGATGCCTGGCTCGGGGCATTGACGCGTCGCAAACCTGCGACAACGCGCCCCGCAATCATTCCGCCTCGTCCTCCACCACCACGGGGCCCACAGGCGCGGACACCCATGATTGCACAATTGCAGCTTCCTTCGCGAGGTCCCTGTCGAGGTGCCTCAACTGCCACCTCGGGCCGTCGTCAACCGGGGGCCGGGAGGGACCGGCTGGATCTGACGGGGATACGGCTGCGAGATCGAACCGAATGTATCGGTGATCACACAACACCGCCGTATCCACCACTCCCCAGTCCCGAACACGGCGCGCCAGGGCGGGACTCGCGAACGTGATGTCCACGATCGACTCGCCCTGGGGTCGCACGCACGTGCTCATCGATCCCCGGTTGAGAAGGGCCAACCCTTGTCCGAGGGCAAACTCCTCCAGTGCCTCGCCAAATACATCCGTTCTGACGGAACCCCAAGCCGTATTCCAGGCATTGAAGTCGCCAGCGAGGAGCACTTGGCGAGGGTGGCATTGGCCGATTAAGGCGCCCACCCGTCCGAGATAAATCTCGAACTCGGCGAGTGTGCGGTTCGGGGAAAAGTAGCCACCGACGACTACAAAATCCTCAAACCACACAGCGACGTATCCCGTACCCTTCGCTACCTTTTCGAAGGGTGGGGAGTTCGCCGCGCCCCATCGGACGATCGCGACGGAGCCGTCATTGTCCCGAACCCAGTTCTCACCGGGGGGGACATAGTACGGCTCGCAGATCACGGCCACGTCTATCGACCACTCCGCGAAGCTCTGGAACAGGAGGTCCTGAGCTCTGGCGGAGTGTTCGATATTCGCCTGGAGGAATCGGAGCTTGTGGTCCATGACTAGGATTCCATGGCCACAAGTCCGTCCCCGGACACTCCAGCTGAGCTGCCGCTGGCCGACTGCGTTGAGGATGCAGTCGGTGGTGGTAGCCGCCTTTTAGGCCGAGGGGCATGGCACGATTTGCCCCCCAGCCTGTGATCGGCCGGCTTCTTGGCAGCCGCGCACACAGTGCAGTGTGCAGCGGCGGCGTTGCAGTCGCGGGCGACGTGGCCCGGCTTTCCGCAGCGGTAACAATTACTGCTGCGGTCAACCGGACTGCTGCACTGCTCCCGGACATGCCCGAGTTGCAGGCACCGGAAGCAGCGCAGAGGTCTCGCTTCGAGGAGCGAGACCTTCGCCGACACCCATCCGACTAGCAGTCGCCTGCCATCCGCCACCTTATTGGCGGCAGCCACCGGGCAGCTCAGCCAGAGCGTGCCCAGACCCGATTTGTCGAGGCGGACCTCGCCAGTCTTAATGGACGCAATTGGGCATCCACCAATTCCGGCCACCGCCGCCGCGACATCTGCAGCGGAAACTGCGTCGTCCAACCCGGACACGCGCAGTTCCGCGCACTTCGTGGGCCTGGACACGGCCACGCTCTCCCCAAGGGCGGCCCGCAACTTCTCTGCCAGAGCGTCCGCCTTCTCGGTGTTTGAAGCACCGGGAATCTCCAGGATTCTGGCTCCTGTGGCGGACACTCTGAAATTGACAGAGTCAATGCCGAGGCTTCGAAGATCGACCTTCTTCTTGGCCTCGGCTAGAGTTGCGGCGTAGGTGACGCCCTTTTGAACCGCCTCCGGCTGCAGTTTTAACACCACAGCCAAGGACCGGGGAGGGCGCGGCTTGCGCCTCCGCTGTCGTCCCTTCTTGGTCTGCGGAGCCTGCTGGGAGACAGGTACCGCAGACTGGGCCCTCCGTGGTTGAGACGGCAGGGCAGCACTCTTTGGTGCCGCCTTTGGACGCCGTCTCGCCACCACATTCCACCCCTCGTCCATGGACGCAGGAGCCGGCGGCAGTGGCCGGGGCTCCCGTTGGGGTGGGGCTGGGGCAGGTTGTTTGGCTTTGGCCTTTCCCTTCTTTCCCTTTTGGGACTTCGGGGATGGGCCGGGGCCAGACCTGCCCTGGGACGTCAGCACCGTTGGTGCCACAGGCTTAGGCTGGGGGGCAGCCTTGGCTTTGTCGGCAGCCAACGGTGGGCGGAGGCGCGGTTCGGGTAGCTGCCTCTGCTGCAAGCCCTCGAACCGAGCATCGAGCATCTTACCCACACTGAGCATGATGCTCCGCTCCAGCTCTTGCGCCTTGTCAGAGGACGGGGTCGCCGTTGGGCACGACCCCCCGACATTGACAGGTGGCAGCTCTTCTGCCACCCTGTCTGGGGCACGCCGCATATCGGCCCGTAATGCGGCCAACTCGCGGCGTACCTCCGCCAACTCCGTTCGCAGCTGGTCATTGTCCGCTTTGTAGCGGTCATTGGCCAGCCGCAGACGGGTCAGCTCCTCCGTCGCGGTGCGCTGGTGGAGCTCACCTACCAGCTCCTTAATGGAGGAGGCAGCATCTCAAAGAGCCTTAACATACGTCCCCTTAAGGTTCCTCGAGGTGCTCGCCACTTGGGTGATGACCTCGACGGAGCTCATCACTCGAGCTTCCAAGTCCGTCGCCGAGGCCTCATCCACTGCGGTACTCGCAATCTCCGGCGAGCCGGGTTTGGCTCTAGCCGTGCGGATTTTGCGAGCCGCCTCCTCCACTTCCTGCTCAGCGCGGAGCTCCATCTCCGCGCGCTGAGCTGCCACCAATTCTGCCTTGGCTTTGGCGAGGCCGACGTATTGCTCAGTTGTGGGCGGTCGGCCTCTGCCTCGGCGTGCGGTGGATACCTTCGGAGCCTTTACAGACTCCGAAGCGGAGCCACTATCCTCATCGGAAGTCACTCCCCTGGCGGAATGGCTGCGTTTCCGCTGCCAGAGCCGCCCTCGAGTCCTTACGGACTCCGCTACACTCATCGCTGAGCTGGAGCTTAGCTCCTCAGCATGAGCGTCTTCAGCCTCTGAACCCATTTTACGACCGGGTTCTTGGTCGGCGTTATCAGAGTTCCATTGTTCGTTAGCCAGGTCGTGTTTACGAGGGCCAGCGGTCTGCTGGCCCACGAAGCGGTTGTTGCCCCCCCCAGAGTACGAGGGGCGGCCCTCCACCGAGGTGGAGGGGTGGGATTTCCCGGCATCTGCCGACGTACCCACCTGGGGACCACATTTACAATCGCTTTGATCCATCATGCCTTTCACCGATGACTCCACATCGTCGGCCCACTTTTTCAGGGGTTGGGCTCCCCTGTCAGGTGTCACTGCCGCCGGCTACCGGTCAGACACAGTGCACCCCAAGCCCCCCAGCGAGGTATCCCTGCCACCCATTCTGGGTCAGTCGCAGGGAACCGACGAGGCGCAACTGCCGCCCGATACGGGACAGACGCAGCGCGCCCCAACTACCAAAATGGGTACCCTGCCGCCCACTATGGGTCAGACACAGGGCACCCCAATCACCAAAAGGTACCCCGCCGCCCATTATGGGTCAGACGCAGGGCACCGACGAAGCACGACTGCCTTCCAATTGGGGACAGACACATCGCGCCCCAACCACGAAAGGATACCCTGCCGCCCACTATGGGTCAGACACAGGGCATCGACGAAGCAGACTGCCGCCCGATACGGGACAGACGCAGCCCGCCCCAATCACCAAAGGGCACCCTGCCGCCCACTATGGGTCAGACACAGGGCACCGACGAAGCACGACTGCCGCCCGATACGGGACAGACGCAGCGCACCCCAACCAGAGGAATGTTTTAGCTTCGCCCGTTGCTGGATTGCAACGGGTTACTGAGCCCCCCCGCCACGACAAGGCACATTCCAATTCGGGGGGGAACCTAACCTAACCTAACCTAACCTAACCTAACCTAACCTAACCTAACCTTAATCTTGTGGAAAACAGAGTGAAAGGAAGAAACTCTCTAAAAGTAGAAGTGGCAAAAGCGGGAAACCCCTTGCTTATTGTAAGGGACGTGCTCTCTTATCATACGGACGTTGAAATCGTGGAAAATATCATTTCACAAAACAAACATCTGTTGGAAGGCGTCAACTTGAAAGAGAGCACCTTAAAAGTACGCTACAGAAAAAGAGCAAGGAACCCACTCGAATGCCATCCAGTGCTGGAAGTTTCTCCCACACTACACAAAAAATTCATAGAGGCAGGCAAAATATACATTGGCCTCCAGAGACGACCTGTGGCAGACCAATCGCCCCTAGTCCAATGCACGAAATGCCTAGGCTTCGGTCATACTCGCGCTATGTGTCGAGAAAAAGAAGACTTCTGCAGCTACTGCGGAGAGGCACACTCCTGGGAGAAATGTAAAAAAAGGCTCAAAGGAGACGCACCACAGTGCAAAAACTGCATTTCAGCAAACGGAGCAGAGACGGCCCCGACACACAACGCTTTCAGTAGCGACTGTCGAGAACGACAAAAATGGGATGCAATAGCGAGATCCCGAATCTCTTACTGCTGCTAAGGGCCCCACAAATAACCAAACTTGCCCCTCTCGGGAAAAAGATGACACAGGACTGCATTTCATCCAAGCAAATCTCCAACGCTCCAAATTGGCCACAACGGAACTGCTTCAAGTAGCCAAAGACAGGGGAATCTCAGTCGCCCTCGTACAAGAACCTTACGTCGGCAAGAGTGGCTCTTTACAGCAATACCCTGGAACCCAAATCATCCAGTGCACCCTGAGCAGAAACAAGCCAGTAAAAGCCGCCATCATAGTTTTCGACGACCGGCTGGAAGCTATCCATGATCCACAGCTGGTCACAGAAACGGAGGCTGCAGTACTGCTAGTTGGAGGGGGCACAAAACTAGGAGTGTTGTCGCTATACCTTGAGGGGGACGAAGACATCAAGCCCTATCTCGACAGGACCAAAAAAGTGTGCGAAAAGATCGGAACGAAGCACCTCATAGTGGGAGGGGACATCAACGCATGGAGCCATTGGTGGGGAAGTTCAGCAGAAGACCAAAGGGGTGTGGCTTACAATGCTCTCCTCAATGAGATGGATCTCCACATCCTGAACGTGGGAGATACACCCACCTTCGAGACGCTCAAAAACGGGAAAATGTGCACGAGCATAGTGGATGTCACAGCCTGCAGCGAACCCATCCTAACAAAAATAGAAAACTGGAGAGTGAACCGGAGTCTAATAACATCAGACCACAATGCGATAACGTTCACGATGCGAACGGCGAATAACCTGGAGCCGTTAAAACCCATCACAACGCGCATCTATAACACCAAAAAAGCGAAGTGGACAGATTTCGGAAGACACTTCAGTGAGTCGCTTCAGATGGAAAACATTAGTGTGGACTCCGTTCAAGAGTGCAAAACCCAAGAGGAACTCGAGGCCATCATAGATAAGTACACCGACGCAATTCACCAAGCCTGCGAATACAGCATCCCAAAAGCAGGCAGCAGAAGACCAAACAGAACACCTCCGTGGTGGACACAAGAGTTGGAAAACTTAAAAAAAGAGGCCAAAAGGAAAAAAAGGAGAATCAAGAACGCAGCCCCTCAACGAAAACAATTGGTCATCGAAGAATACATAAATGCCATAACGGAGTACAAGAACAAAGCCGACAGAGCAAGCACAGAAAGTTGGAAGGATTTCTGCACGACCCAAGAAAAAGAAAGCATGTGGGACAAAATCTACAGGGTCATAAGAAACACCGCAAGAAGACAGGAAGACACCCTCCTAAGGAACTCGGAAGGAAATACCCTAACACCACAAAAATCTGCAGAACTCCTTGCAAACACTTTCTACCCAGAAGACTCAGAGAGCACAGACAAACCCATCCACATGGACATCAGGGAACAGATAAGGACGGCAAAACTATCGGACATGCCTGGAGATGACCCTTTTTTCACCACTGGGGAACTTGAGCAAGTTCTCCAGTCGCTAAATCCAAAGAAAGCGCCGGGACCCGATGGGCTAACTGCGGATATATGCACAGCAGCCATACGAAGTCAAACGGAGATATTCCTGGCAATCGCAAACAGATGCTTGCTACTGAAATGTTTCCCAAGACAATGGAAAAAGGCACATGTGGTCATTCTCAAAAAACCAGGTAAGGAAGACTACACCCAACCAAAGTCACACAGACCGATAGGCCTCCTTTCAGTTCCCGGCAAAATAGTGGAAAAGCTCCTAATAGGTAGACTCCAATGGCACATCTTCCCAACCTTAAACACAAACCAATATGGTTTCATGCCCCAGCGAGGCACCGAGGACGCCCTCTATGACCTTGTCCAGAAAATAAAAAAGGAAGTGGACAGCAAAAAGATAGTCCTGGTGGTCTCACTGGACATAGAGGGAGCCTTTGACAACGCGTGGTGGCCGGTTCTTCAACAGCAACTAATGCAAAAAAAGTGTCCCAGAAACCTTTACGCGATGGTAAACTCCTACCTATCAGACAGAACAATTACAGTCAACTATGCCAGAGCAAAGTGTGAGAGATCGACAACGAAGGGGTGCGTCCAAGGATCTATCGGACCCACCTTCTGGAACGTAATCCTCGACTCATTATTGCACAGGCTGGAAAAGGAGGGAGTTTACTGCCAAGCGTTCGCAGACGACGTGACACTGGTCTTTGCAGAAAACTCAACTAAGAGCTTGGAAGAAAAAACGAACAACGCACTAAAAACAGTAGTACATTGGGGTGAATACAACAAACTTAGCTTTGCGCCACATAAAACCAGCGCCATGATATTGACAAAAAAGCTGAAGTACGAACAACCCAATCTCTACATGGCGAACACGAAGATTGAAATCGTCAAAGAAATCAAGCTCTTAGGCCTAATAATAGACTGCAACCTCACCTTCAAAGCACATGTAACGGCGACATGCAAAAAATCTGCCGACATCTACAAACAACTCGCACGTGCGGCAAAGGTGACCTGGGGTCTCAACGGAGAAATTGTGAGAACAATATACGTGGCAGTAATAGAGCCCATCGTGATGTACGCCTCGGGAGCGTGGTCGGATGCGACAGGGTTCCAGATGATACAAAATCAATTGAACGCTCTGCAAAGGGGCTTCGCACAAAAAATTTGTAAGGCATACAGAACTGTGTCTCTCACCTCAGCCCTCACACTATCAGCCCTCCTCCCGCTAGACCTCAGAATACAGGAATCAGCTAGTCTATTCAAGACCAAAAAAGGCATCTGCAAACAATATCTACCAAAAGATGGAGAACTGGAACGCCCAATACACTATCTCCAAAACGCACACCCGTCAAGGATCACATCAGTAGACTACCAGCTCCTAAACAGCCCGGACCAGAAAACCATCGAAAGTCTACAGAAAACAGGCCTCTTAATTTACACGGATGGTAGCAAAATGGACGAAAATGTTGGAGCCGCGCTCACTGCATGGGTGGCGGGAAAAGAAACGCAAAACGCCACCTTCAAACTACACCCCCTTTGCACGGTCTTTCAATCGGAACTTTATGCGCTCTTGAAGGCAACGGAACTGGCAAAGTCCAATGGGAATCAAACCGTGAATATCCTAAGTGATTCAAGATCTTCGCTGGACCTACTGAAGAGCCCCAAATCCAGCCACCCTCTAGCAAGAGCCATAAAGGAAAACATTGAAAGTACCAAAACGGAGGGCAGGGACGTACGACTCTTCTGGTTAAAGGCACACGTAGGAACAGCAGGCAACGAGAGAGCGGACGAACTCGCAAAAGCCGCTGCCGCAACCAACACCTCCTACGTATACAACAGCATACCAATGTGCAGCGTAAAAATGAGAATAAGGACAGAAACGGTTCAAAAATGGCAAAACCGCTACAATTCCTCAAGCACGGGGTCAGTCACGAAAACCTTCTTCCCCGACACGAGCAAAGCCTTCTCAATCGTAAGGAAAACAAGACTGACACCGACACACATCCAGGTATTGACTGGACATGGAGGGACCTCAGACTACCTTCACAGGTTCAACCTGAAAGAAAGTCCTGGATGCGAATGCGATGCAAACGTCAAAGAAACGGTATGGCATATAATACTGGAGTGCCCTCGCTTTGCATCAGCAAGGCAAGACTTAGAGGCTAAAATGGACAAAAGATTGGCCAGGTCTGAACTGCCAGAGATAATCGCAGACGCAGAAAAAAGACCAATATTCTTGTCCTTTGCCGAAAAGATCTTCCGCATCGCCTGCAGTAGAAACAGTTCACCTACCTCCATCTCCCAAACACCAAGTCACAATAAACCAGACAGTCTCCCGGAACCACAAAACCCCTCCGAAAACAATGAGCAGGCAACGCTCTCAACGTGCAAAATCTCAGCTGGCCAAATACTATCTTACGGCGAACCAGGAGAACCAGGCCTCAGAACAAGAGCAGTTGCATTGTTCATGGACAGCAACAGTGAAAGACTGGGTCTCAGTTACTACATAGACCGAAACCAGCGCTCCGTAGAAATATCCCCGGGTCTCGCGTCGCTGCTGAATGGGAGCACCAAACGAGTATCAATGAAACGAAAGATATTTGCCGAACTTCCCACAACATCCATAGAAGGCAATTCATGCAGAATATTAAAAACAAAAAATAAAACTATTGTTTTATTGGGATGGAAGAACGGCCCTCCTTTCGCTCAAGCGAGCTCAATGCTCTCAAAAATGGCACAGATGAGAGTCGGAGAACGTACATCACCCCGGACCATAAGCGTAGACGCTATGTGGCTGGCGTACGAAAGAGGAGAAGCTGTAGACAGGATCGGATGCCTAAAACTCTCCGAATTCCACGACATCGTCGTGTACGAAAACAGAGGAGAGGACCTCAGCTACCTCAAACTCAGACGTACAGAAACAAAATCTCCCCCTCCGGAAGCCTGGGATACGCCTACACAAAGCGGCTCGGAAAAACTACAGCAAAAGACCGCTACGGAAAAAGAAGCTGAATGTAGGAGCAGGGACACAGACACCACGAACAAGAAAGTAGGGCGGCTCCAGCAACTCGTACATAGCATCTCCAAAATCGTCCAGAAAAAGAAAGGTCCCGGAACATCCACAGAGGAAACAAAGGGCGCTGCGCTTAAGAAATTTCTTGCACCTAAAAAGCCCCAAGTTACTTCAAAAATCCAGCGAACAAAAGCGGACATGGGCCTAGTGACTCCGCCGAACCTACGACCGGCCACGGAACTCTTTGACCACACAGTAAACGCATTCCTTGAATTTCTAGCAATAACAAAAGCAACAAAGCAGGCACACCATCAAACATGCGAAAACATCATGCAGGCCTTCACATACGGCAACGAAAACTTGCTAGATATCAGACTAAAGGAAGCAGAAGCCGCCATTTATAACAATGACACAGCCGTAATCATCAGAGGCTCTATGTCGGGAAAATATATGGCGGCTTACAACGCGACCGAGAAGTTTGTGGTCCAAGATGAAGAAAAAACATCGCGGAGTGGCAGGCTCACTTTTAAAACTCCCCCAAATGATCCAATTGTCATAACAGCCAGTTGCACTAAGATAATGCTGGACGACAGGATTTTAGAAATGGCGACCGCCCTGACAGGAAGCCTGGACGTCCATGCAGCCTGGTCGGAATGGAGTGCACCAAAAATCAACTGGATCAATGGAGTACCAGGTTGTGGAAAGACAACTTGGGTGATCTCAAACTTCGATGTAGAAAGCGACATCATAGTCACCACCACGACAGAAGCAGCCAAAGACCTGAAAGAGAAGCTATCGGAGCGAATAGGAAGCGAAGCGAAAAGGAGAGTTCGCACGATGGCTTCTGTCTTAGTAAATGGGTTCAGAGACTCGGAGAACTACATCAGAATGATGGTAGACGAGGCTCTCATGAACCACTACGGAGCCATTGTCATGGCTTGCAAACTGTCAGGATCAAAAGAAGTCCTTCTCATCGGAGACATCAACCAGCTACCATACATCGATCGGGAAAACCTCTTCAAGATGACATATTCTCGACCGACCATGGTAGCGTCAGTCACCCAAGAACTGTTGTGCACACACCGGAATCCGCAGGATGTGGCATACGCTCTCGCTGGAGTCTACTCAGGCATCTACTCAGCAAAACATCAAGTCAGGTCCCTCAGTATGGAGAGATACAGTGAATCGCAAATACTGAAAGATCTACCCAACACTCTTTTCCTCGTGCACACACAGGAGGAAAAGAAAACCCTCACCAACCAGGGTTTTGCGGTGGGCACAGGGTCGCGAATTCTCACCATACATGAGGCGCAGGGACTGACGTATGAAACTGTGAAGATCGTAAACACGAGGAAAGACATCACAAAGCTGCACGACAGCGTATCACACGCCGTCGTCGCAATATCTCGGCACATAAAAAGCTGTGTTTACTACACCGACAGAGAGAACGATGCGATCGGTAGATTTATAAGACGTGCGGTGGAAGCGTCAAGTTTTGAAGTAACCGACTACAATCTAAAAATGGCAATCGCAGACACAAAACGCAGCGGTCGTCGAGGCTTCGGTGCTTCGGTGGACCAAGTCCGGAAATACTCAAGATGGCAGGCAATGACGGAAGACACGAGACAAGACAAATAAAAAAAAAAAAAAAAAAAAAAAAAAACAAACAATAACACAATATAGTAAGCAACAAAAACAGAGAGAATTGTAACAATTAAAAAGAAAAAAAAAAAAAATTATGGTAATACTACGGACTCACTCAACCCTAGTTTTTAAGTTTTAGCATTAAAACTGTGAGTGCTTTGAGCACGAAATCTAAAAAAAAAAAAAGAAAATTAATTAATCAACATTGTAATAAATTGACAAAGGGCACGGACTAATGTGGTGCATAAATTTGACTAATAAAAAAAAAAAAAACCTAACCTAACCTTTTTTTTTTTTTTTTTTTTTTTTTTTTTTTTTTTTTTTTTTTTTTTCGGGGGGGAAAATGCGTTACGCATACCACCCGGGCGCAGGGGGCACCCGAGTGGTTATGTGGGACTCCCGTATAGGCTAATGAGACCCACGGTATACCCACTAAAAACCCCCCCATCTTCCTCCTCGCCGCCTTGTGACGGGGCCACGGGAACGCTCTCGCACACATCCGCGACCCCGCCGGCGGCAGCCGCCCACAAGCGGCTCCATCGTCACAGCCCGAAGGCCCTCCACAATGGGCGCACCAGATGGTAAGGTGCGCCTCCCCCCTCGGCCTCCACCAGTACTGTAGCAGACTCCCCCTAAGTCTGCTACTAGGAGGCCATGGGCACCAGATAACTGGTACCCGGTGGCAGATCGGGTCTGTGGTTCTGCCACCGACCACACCTCGGCCGCAGAGGATAGGGCAAGCGGCGCACCGCAATACCGACATGCCTCTTCCTCTGCGGCCCCACCAGTGCCGCTTCCACGGAACGGCCCCGCCGGCTCGCAGGGGGTAGGGAGAGTGGCGCACCGTGATACCAACACGCCTCTCCCCCTGCGATCCCTCCACGGCCACAGAAGATAGGGAGAACGGCGCACCGTGATACCGGCACTCCTCTTCTTCTGCGGTCCCACCTCCAAGCGCGTCCTCAGCAGACTTCTTCAGCCCACTGGGAGCGCCCTCCTCGGGCCAGCCGGCGGCCCCAACAGGCCGGCCCTGGTTGCCTCTTAGTTCACCGTGGGTGACCAGTCCACGGTTACTAAGCCCCCCCGCCACGACAAGGCGGGCAACCATCGGGGGGGAACCTAACCTAACCTAACCTAACCTAACCCGGCCCTACCGAACGCCAACCAAACAACACGTGTGCGACTTCATTCCGCGTGGCCACGCCCTGAAAAAATCTTATAAAATTCGTAAAAAGTGGTAAAAGTTTTACGTACATACTTGATATATATATCAAAAGTTGAGGAAAAATCCGCCCTACACGATAGTGAAGTGTTTGTGAAAATCGGAAAACCCAGTGAAGTACAAAGTGGAAAAAAGTGAAATTTTGTGAAATTCCAAAACTTCAAAAAATTACGCTGCTCGCTCAGTCGGCCTGACCCCCATATTTTTTGGTGTCGTCTGAAAGGTCTGAGCGAGCCGCATCTTTTGACACCTTTTGCGGATTTTTCCCGCCCAGGAGGGCGGAGTAATCCGCAAAAAAACAACTTCCACGTGGTCGGTGAGCCACGCCCCTGGAGGTGCTGGACCATCTTCAGCCACGGTTTCCGGTGCTCCTGACTGAGGCAAGAACGAAGGCGTTTAGCTGACACAAATAAGTAAAGTAGTTTTTAAGATATTAATTTTCAAAAAATTAGTGAAATTTCAAAAAATCGTGCCCCCTCAGAACGATCTGTAACCCCCCATTTTTATTTTATTTTATGAAAGTTATTGCTGAGTTCTACATTATATGTCAAAATTAAAATTTTATTACCTGTAGTTTTTAAGTTATAAATTTTTTTAAATTTAGGGGTAAAATTGACCACCCCAAAACAACCCCTTAGGTAAAACTTTAATATAAGTTAAAATTGGTAAAAATATATAGAATAATAATCTAGTATTAGAAAATTTTTAAATTCAATTTCTATATTTTTATTTTGTGTTTTTGTTTAAAAATTTATATTTTTGGGGTATTTTAAATAGGGGGTTGACGCTAAAAGGTTTATTTTATCAAAATTGAATTGCTTATTTAATTTCACGAGTGTCAAGCCCAAACACGACGCAAATCGGTTGGCTAGTTCCGGAGAAATTTAAAAATTTTGATTACGGTGGCCATATTGGCGGCCATCTTGTTTTGTGGAGCATTTTTAAAATAGATATAACTTCCGCATTTTTTATCTCAGAAACTCGGGGTTTCTTTTCAGCATAGTCTCCTGTACTCCCCTACCGATCCCCCTCCTCCTTTTCACTTTCCCCCCCCCCCACCTAACCCCCCCATTTTTCCACTGGAAGTGGATAGAGCCGGTCTGGGGAAGAACGTAGAGCCCTTGCGCAGTGTTGTGCGGCATTTGGGTCCGAAGATATATCACTTTAACTTTTGGCGGCCATCTTGACCGCCATCTTGAAAATCTTGAGACGTCCATATCTTGGGAACCAAAGGTCGTACGGGGTGGGGATTTGGACCATTGATGCTAGCAGACAAAGCTCTACAAATAGAGTGACTCTACATAGAGTTTAGAAATATTTTTTAAATTTTTAAATTTTTTAAATTTTTTTATATTATTGTACTTGGTTCGTATTGATTATACCAGGTACTCTGAACCGGGGATTTTACAGAACAAGGCTGACTCTACATTTATTTTAAATTTATTTATTATTATTTGATATAAATTATTATTTTATTTTAATTTTATTTTATTTTATTTTATATTAATATTATTTCAATTTTTCAAATATTTTTACACGATAATAGGGACATTATACACCCCTATTATCACGACTGAATTTATATTTCTAATTTAATTTAATTTTAATTTATTTTATTTGTTGACGTGCGACAATGGCGCTCTATCGTACCCCCAACAAACAGACTGATGGCGTAGCAGACATCTCCGTCCCAAAGACCCACACATTAACACCGAGATTAAGTCAGGCAGGACCTGACGGTAAAACCAACGACTGGGTGTTAGAGGCCAAGATGTGTAGGGAGAAAACGTTCGAACAACTGAAAGCGTCGCGTAACACAAAGACAGAAATAAAAAGGGACATCGCCAAGGCATGCGATAGACTATACACATTAGTCAAGGAGATGGCTAAAGTAATAGAACAGGGTGCGAAGCAGGAATCGGTGGAAAATCGTGAGACGGAATCAGAAACACATAAATTTCCACTCAATGAGGAACTAATAAAACAACTAGAAATGACACAAGAATTCATTGCTGACAATAACGCTAGAATGGAGGAACTCAAATATGTCATTGAGACCCAAAAACTGACAGCACTTAGTGTCAGACCGGACAGCTATGCGGATGCGGTGTCGGGCCGAACAAAAGCTGATGCTTCTGAGCGGACGACTCTGCATTCGGTAGTTGTTTCGTCAGGTGACGTGAATGACACGAGTGAAAACGTACTGGAGAGAGTAAGGGAGGCCGTGAAGGCGAGGGATGGCTGGATCCATGTAGAGAGAGCGAGAAAGGCAAAAGACGAGAAAGTCATCTTGAGCTGTAGGACGACCGAAGAAAGGACACAGGTCAGGCGGAGGATAGAGAAGGTTGGCGAAAACCTAAGATGTGAAGATGTCACAAATAAGGACCCCCTCCTACAGCTCGGAAGCGTACTCGCAGTGCACACGGACGACGAAGTCGTAGAGGCGCTCAGAAATCAAAACCCGCACATCTTTGTGGGACTTAGCGAGGAAGATGATAGGGTGACCGTTAAGTTCCGCAAAAGAACGCGAAATCCGCAAGTCAATCACGTGATTCTGAGCGTCTCTCCGATCATCTGGAATAGGAGTTTAAATAATAGCGTGGTGCACATAGACCTGCAAAGGGTCAGGGTTGAGGATCATTCTCCCTTGATCCAATGCACGAGATGCCTTGGATTCGGCCATAGTAGGCGCCTGTGCAAACGCACAGCAGACTTGTGCAGTCACTGCGGAGGTGAGCACCACAAGAACGAATGTCCGGATTACCGCGAGGGCCTCTCGCCGAGGTGCATAAACTGCGTTGCAGCTAACACACATCGCAACGAAGTATCCCACAATGCGTTCAGCCATTCATGCCCGGTCCGGAAACGGTGGGACGAATTGGCGCGCGCATCGGTGGCATACTGCTGAGGTGGCCATCGCGAAAATAACCTGCTCGCCGGCATTCTGCCTCCCTAACATGCAGAAATAATTTATCAATAGTATCAATAATATATGTATATATAATATCTACACGCACAGGGCAGAAATCGGAAGCGGGTTGGGTATCTTCGCTATTCTGAAGAATAGTGAAACCGGAACCAAGCCTCTAGATTTAGCCCAAGACACCACAACTCAACGTACACAAACATGCCGTTTTTTAAGCAGAACTGGTACAGTCAATTACTCCTCCAGCGTGCATTGGGTTAGTTAGCTAAAATTGACAATGGCAACCAACATCCAGATTGTAGTTTGCCAACAACACTAAATAGGCCAAAAATACAATTCCAGGAAACTAAAATTAGATATGTAAAAATAATATGTTGACAAAAATATTTTGTTAAATATTTGGGGCAACATATAAAACTTAATAAGAATGTAATAAAGAGGAATTATAAATAAGCTAAAATGACTAGATATAATTAATGAACTAAGTGAAATTATGTAAAATAAAGACACAGCCTTTAACATAAAGCTAACTTACAATTAATAACAAAATGTAGAGCTGCAACTCTACAATTGTAACAACAAACTATGTAAAACAGTTAGTATAATACATACTAGATATAAATGTTAAGGAAATAAATAGTATTAAATATATTGTATAGCAATAAATAGACAATAAGGAAGAAATTAAAGAAATGTATTAATTTTTAAGTATGTAAAATGAAACTTGACAAAAATGTATTTCAATGAAACAGAAAAATAAAAACAAATTAAAAGTTAATATAGAAAGCAGAAAACTGTCTACTGTAATAGATGAATAATAAAATTAGAATGTAAAAATTAATATTATGTAAAATATAAAAAACAAAATTTTTCAAAGAAATGAAAATGTAAAACTGAAAGCTTATAATTAAGCACATCAAATAAATAAAGTCTCACGTGTTACCCCATCTCTAAACCCTGTATTAGATAATAAGCTGACAAGTAGCTAGAGATTAGAGGACGATAGTCGGGAATCCCACCCGTAAGAGTGTAAAAGAGATGAATGAGAGAAAGACAAAGTATGAAGAATGAAAGTGCGAGAAGAATAAATGATAGAACTGGAATGAGAGGTATTAGCGCATAAAAAAGTTAGCTTCCCCCATGGAGCTAGAGTAGTCGCAAAAAAAAAAAAAAAAAAAAAAAAACCTAACCTAACCTAACCCATCATACAAATATATATATTTCATTGAGTTTTTGCTGGTCGATTTTTAAGTTTTTTACATTAAAATTTTTGTTTTATTGACGCCGACCTGTTTATAAGGTTCCGGTGAAATTTTCATTTTGGAAACTCGAGAAAATCCCGGAAAACTCGATTTTTACTAATATTTTCGTAGACAAAGAACCGTTCTGACCGGTTCGAATTGGTTTTAATTGATCGTTTTTAGTTTTTAGGTTTTTGTTGATCCGAGAAGGTTAAATAACACCTTTCGGTACATCGTTTGTTGACGGAAAACTCAATTTTTCATTGGTTTTTCATTTAAAATAGTTGATTTTTGGTAGTTTTTTATTTTCAAAATTTTATAAAACACTCTGTATTGCAAATCTTATTTAAATCTTTTATACCATCATCTGCGCCGTGTTCCTCCGCGTCTTTTAAGGCATAAAAGAGCCCTCCAGAGGAAAACGGTGTTGGAAAAATCCGCAATACTTAGTGTAAATCCGGCAAATTTTGGTTAAAATTAGTGTTTTTCTTTAATATTTTCAAAATTTTTCATTGAACCCCCCCATTTTTTAGTTTCAATAGTTTGCTTTCGACCGTCCGCATCGATTGAGACATCAACCGTCCCGATCGGACGACAAAAACTTTGAAAAATCGCAAAATATCATAGTGCCACGCCCGTCCCCACACCACCCATTTTCCCGGAGCTAAGGGAGAGAGGATTTGTTTCCAAAAGTGTGTGTGCGCTTTAATATACAAGTAGCGCCATCTAGTCGAAAATTCTTAAAATATTTTAGTTGGGCTTTCTACGGTTATATTGTTATAGTGACTATTGTGATATAGTTTTAAGATAGTTCTTAGTATTTATATTGGGTGTTGTGACGTTATATTTATTGATCAGGGACCTTATACATCCCAATCAAGTTATTTATAGAGAAAAAAATTTCTTGTATTGTAACAATTGTTGCTTTATTATTAACGCAAATCTAGACTGACCATTAAGTTAATTTAGTGTGTACTGTTCGTGACGTTATTTATTTATTGGTAAGGGACTTTCTACATCCCAATCAATTAATTAGATAGTAAGAAACACTCAACAATTGTTAATTATCATTTATATACTAATCGACCGAGAGCCCAGATACAGCTCTCCAGACAATCGAAATTCCTTCTACCATGGCCCTCTACCGCACACCAACAAAAATTACACAAGAAATCGAAGCGGGAAAGACCCCACCTAAAACGGTGACGCTTTCAAAAGTTAGAAGAAGTGTAGAAGCACTGGAGGCGGCCAGTATAGAAACTTTCACCATAACGCCAACTACATCTAAGGCGATACAGGCTGCCCCCGGCTATAGCCCCTGGGACGTCAGCACCGTTGGTGCCACAGGCTTAGGCTGGGGGGCAGCCTTGGCTTTGTCGGCAGCCAACGGTGGGCGGAGGCGCGGTTCGGGTAGCTGCCTCTGCTGCAAGCCCTCGAACCGAGCATCGAGCATCTTACCCACACTGAGCATGATGCTCCGCTCCAGCTCTTGCGCCTTGTCAGAGGACGGGGTCGCCGTTGGGCACGACCCCCCGACATTGACAGGTGGCAGCTCTTCTGCCACCCTGTCTGGGGCACGCCGCATATCGGCCCGTAATGCGGCCAACTCGCGGCGTACCTCCGCCAACTCCGTTCGCAGCTGGTCATTGTCCGCTTTGTAGCGGTCATTGGCCAGCCGCAGACGGGTCAGCTCCTCCGTCGCGGTGCGCTGGTGGAGCTCACCTACCAGCTCCTTAATGGAGGAGGCAGCATCTCAAAGAGCCTTAACATACGTCCCCTTAAGGTTCCTCGAGGTGCTCGCCACTTGGGTGATGACCTCGACGGAGCTCATCACTCGAGCTTCCAAGTCCGTCGCCGAGGCCTCATCCACTGCGGTACTCGCAATCTCCGGCGAGCCGGGTTGGCTCTAGCCGTGCGGATTTTGCGAGCCGCCTCCTCCACTTCCTGCTCAGCGCGGAGCTCCATCTCCGCGCGCTGAGCTGCCACCAATTCTGCCTTGGCTTTGGCGAGGCCGACGTATTGCCCAGTTGTGGGCGGTCGGCCTCTGCCTCGGCGTGCGGTGGATACCTTCGGAGCCTTTACAGACTCCGAAGCGGAGCCACTATCCTCATCGGAAGTCACTCCCCTGGCGGAACGGCTGCGTTTCCGCTGCCAGAGCCGCCCTCGAGTCCTTACGGACTCCGCTACACTCATCGCTGAGCTGGAGCTTAGCTCCTCAGCATGAGCGTCTTCAGCCTCTGAACCCATTTTACGACCGGGTTCTTGGTCGGCGTTATCAGAGTTCCATTGTTCGTTAGCCAGGTCGTGTTTACGAGGGCCAGCGGTCTGCTGGCCCACGAAGCGGTTGTTGCCCCCCCCAGAGTACGAGGGGCGGCCCTCCACCGAGGTGGAGGGGTGGGATTTCCCGGCATCTGCCGACGTACCCACCTGGGGACCACATTTACAATCGCTTTGATCCATCATGCCTTTCACCGATGACTCCACATCGTCGGCCCACTTTTTCAGGGGTTGGGCTCCCCTGTCAGGTGTCACTGCCGCCGGCTACCGGTCAGACACAGTGCACCCCAAGCCCCCCAGCGAGGTATCCCTGCCGCCCATTCTGGGTCAGTCGCAGGGAACCGACGAGGCGCAACTGCCGCCCGATACGGGACAGACGCAGCGCGCCCCAACTACCAAAATGGGTACCCTGCCGCCCACTATGGGTCAGACACAGGGCACCCCAATCACCAAAAGGTACCCCGCCGCCCATTATGGGTCAGACGCAGGGCACCGACGAAGCACGACTGCCTTCCAATTGGGGACAGACACATCGCGCCCCAACCACGAAAGGATACCCTGCCGCCCACTATGGGTCAGACACAGGGCATCGACGAAGCAGACTGCCGCCCGATACGGGACAGACGCAGCCCGCCCCAATCACCAAAGGGCACCCTGCCGCCCACTATGGGTCAGACACAGGGCACCGACGAAGCACGACTGCCGCCCGATACGGGACAGACGCAGCGCACCCCAACCAGAGGAATGTTTTAGCTTCGCCCGTTGCTGGATTGCAACGGGTTACTGAGCCCCCCCGCCACGACAAGGCACATTCCAATTCGGGGGGGAACCTAACCTAACCTAACCTAACCTAACCTAACCTAACCTAACCTTAATCTTGTGGAAAACAGAGTGAAAGGAAGAAACTCTCTAAAAGTAGAAGTGGCAAAAGCGGGAAACCCCTTGCTTATTGTAAGGGACGTGCTCTCTTATCATACGGACGTTGAAATCGTGGAAAATATCATTTCACAAAACAAACATCTGTTGGAAGGCGTCAACTTGAAAGAGAGCACCTTAAAAGTACGCTACAGAAAAAGAGCAAGGAACCCACTCGAATGCCATCCAGTGCTGGAAGTTTCTCCCACACTACACAAAAAATTCATAGAGGCAGGCAAAATATACATTGGCCTCCAGAGACGACCTGTGGCAGACCAATCGCCCCTAGTCCAATGCACGAAATGCCTAGGCTTCGCTCATACTCGCGCTATGTGTCGAGAAAAAGAAGACTTCTGCAGCTACTGCGGAGAGGCACACTCCTGGGAGAAATGTAAAAAAAGGCTCAAAGGAGACGCACCACAGTGCAAAAACTGCATTTCAGCAAACGGAGCAGAGACGGCCCCGACACACAACGCTTTCAGTAGCGACTGTCGAGAACGACAAAAATGGGATGCAATAGCGAGATCCCGAATCTCTTACTGCTGCTAAGGGCCCCACAAATAACCAAACTTGCCCCTCTCGGGAAAAAGATGACACAGGACTGCATTTCATCCAAGCAAATCTCCAACGCTCCAAATTGGCCACAACGGAACTGCTTCAAGTAGCCAAAGACAGGGGAATCTCAGTCGCCCTCGTACAAGAACCTTACGTCGGCAAGAGTGGCTCTTTACAGCAATACCCTGGAACCCAAATCATCCAGTGCACCCTGAGCAGAAACAAGCCAGTAAAAGCCGCCATCATAGTTTTCGACGACCGGCTGGAAGCTATCCATGATCCACAGCTGGTCACAGAAACGGAGGCTGCAGTACTGCTAGTTGGAGGGGGCACAAAACTAGGAGTGTTGTCGCTATACCTTGAGGGGGACGAAGACATCAAGCCCTATCTCGACAGGACCAAAAAAGTGTGCGAAAAGATCGGAACGAAGCACCTCATAGTGGGAGGGGACATCAACGCATGGAGCCATTGGTGGGGAAGTTCAGCAGAAGACCAAAGGGGTGTGGCTTACAATGCTCTCCTCAATGAGATGGATCTCCACATCCTGAACGTGGGAGATACACCCACCTTCGAGACGCTCAAAAACGGGAAAATGTGCACGAGCATAGTGGATGTCACAGCCTGCAGCGAACCCATCCTAACAAAAATAGAAAACTGGAGAGTGAACCGGAGTCTAATAACATCAGACCACAATGCGATAACGTTCACGATGCGAACGGCGAATAACCTGGAGCCGTTAAAACCCATCACAACGCGCATCTATAACACCAAAAAAGCGAAGTGGACAGATTTCGGAAGACACTTCAGTGAGTCGCTTCAGATGGAAAACATTAGTGTGGACTCCGTTCAAGAGTGCAAAACCCAAGAGGAACTCGAGGCCATCATAGATAAGTACACCGACGCAATTCACCAAGCCTGCGAATACAGCATCCCAAAAGCAGGCAGCAGAAGACCAAACAGAACACCTCCGTGGTGGACACAAGAGTTGGAAAACTTAAAAAAAGAGGCCAAAAGGAAAAAAAGGAGAATCAAGAACGCAGCCCCTCAACGAAAACAATTGGTCATCGAAGAATACATAAATGCCATAACGGAGTACAAGAACAAAGCCGACAGAGCAAGCACAGAAAGTTGGAAGGATTTCTGCACGACCCAAGAAAAAGAAAGCATGTGGGACAAAATCTACAGGGTCATAAGAAACACCGCAAGAAGACAGGAAGACACCCTCCTAAGGAACTCGGAAGGAAATACCCTAACACCACAAAAATCTGCAGAACTCCTTGCAAACACTTTCTACCCAGAAGACTCAGAGAGCACAGACAAACCCATCCACATGGACATCAGGGAACAGATAAGGACGGCAAAACTATCGGACATGCCTGGAGATGACCCTTTTTTCACCACTGGGGAACTTGAGCAAGTTCTCCAGTCGCTAAATCCAAAGAAAGCGCCGGGACCCGATGGGCTAACTGCGGATATATGCACAGCAGCCATACGAAGTCAAACGGAGATATTCCTGGCAATCGCAAACAGATGCTTGCTACTGAAATGTTTCCCAAGACAATGGAAAAAGGCACATGTGGTCATTCTCAAAAAACCAGGTAAGGAAGACTACACCCAACCAAAGTCACACAGACCGATAGGCCTCCTTTCAGTTCCCGGCAAAATAGTGGAAAAGCTCCTAATAGGTAGACTCCAATGGCACATCTTCCCAACCTTAAACACAAACCAATATGGTTTCATGCCCCAGCGAGGCACCGAGGACGCCCTCTATGACCTTGTCCAGAAAATAAAAAAGGAAGTGGACAGCAAAAAGATAGTCCTGGTGGTCTCACTGGACATAGAGGGAGCCTTTGACAACGCGTGGTGGCCGGTTCTTCAACAGCAACTAATGCAAAAAAAGTGTCCCAGAAACCTTTACGCGATGGTAAACTCCTACCTATCAGACAGAACAATTACAGTCAACTATGCCAGAGCAAAGTGTGAGAGATCGACAACGAAGGGGTGCGTCCAAGGATCTATCGGACCCACCTTCTGGAACGTAATCCTCGACTCATTATTGCACAGGCTGGAAAAGGAGGGAGTTTACTGCCAAGCGTTCGCAGACGACGTGACACTGGTCTTTGCAGAAAACTCAACTAAGAGCTTGGAAGAAAAAACGAACAACGCACTAAAAACAGTAGTACATTGGGGTGAATACAACAAACTTAGCTTTGCGCCACATAAAACCAGCGCCATGATATTGACAAAAAAGCTGAAGTACGAACAACCCAATCTCTACATGGCGAACACGAAGATTGAAATCGTCAAAGAAATCAAGCTCTTAGGCCTAATAATAGACTGCAACCTCACCTTCAAAGCACATGTAACGGCGACATGCAAAAAATCTGCCGACATCTACAAACAACTCGCACGTGCGGCAAAGGTGACCTGGGGTCTCAACGGAGAAATTGTGAGAACAATATACGTGGCAGTAATAGAGCCCATCGTGATGTACGCCTCGGGAGCGTGGTCGGATGCGACAGGGTTCCAGATGATACAAAATCAATTGAACGCTCTGCAAAGGGGCTTCGCACAAAAAATTTGTAAGGCATACAGAACTGTGTCTCTCACCTCAGCCCTCACACTATCAGCCCTCCTCCCGCTAGACCTCAGAATACAGGAATCAGCTAGTCTATTCAAGACCAAAAAAGGCATCTGCAAACAATATCTACCAAAAGATGGAGAACTGGAACGCCCAATACACTATCTCCAAAACGCACACCCGTCAAGGATCACATCAGTAGACTACCAGCTCCTAAACAGCCCGGACCAGAAAACCATCGAAAGTCTACAGAAAACAGGCCTCTTAATTTACACGGATGGTAGCAAAATGGACGAAAATGTTGGAGCCGCGCTCACTGCATGGGTGGCGGGAAAAGAAACGCAAAACGCCACCTTCAAACTACACCCCCTTTGCACGGTCTTTCAATCGGAACTTTATGCGCTCTTGAAGGCAACGGAACTGGCAAAGTCCAATGGGAATCAAACCGTGAATATCCTAAGTGATTCAAGATCTTCGCTGGACCTACTGAAGAGCCCCAAATCCAGCCACCCTCTAGCAAGAGCCATAAAGGAAAACATTGAAAGTACCAAAACGGAGGGCAGGGACGTACGACTCTTCTGGTTAAAGGCACACGTAGGAACAGCAGGCAACGAGAGAGCGGACGAACTCGCAAAAGCCGCTGCCGCAACCAACACCTCCTACGTATACAACAGCATACCAATGTGCAGCGTAAAAATGAGAATAAGGACAGAAACGGTTCAAAAATGGCAAAACCGCTACAATTCCTCAAGCACGGGGTCAGTCACGAAAACCTTCTTCCCCGACACGAGCAAAGCCTTCTCAATCGTAAGGAAAACAAGACTGACACCGACACACATCCAGGTATTGACTGGACATGGAGGGACCTCAGACTACCTTCACAGGTTCAACCTGAAAGAAAGTCCTGGATGCGAATGCGATGCAAACGTCAAAGAAACGGTATGGCATATAATACTGGAGTGCCCTCGCTTTGCATCAGCAAGGCAAGACTTAGAGGCTAAAATGGACAAAAGATTGGCCAGGTCTGAACTGCCAGAGATAATCGCAGACGCAGAAAAAAGACCAATATTCTTGTCCTTTGCCGAAAAGATCTTCCGCATCGCCTGCAGTAGAAACAGTTCACCTACCTCCATCTCCCAAACACCAAGTCACAATAAACCAGACAGTCTCCCGGAACCACAAAACCCCTCCGAAAACAATGAGCAGGCAACGCTCTCAACGTGCAAAATCTCAGCTGGCCAAATACTATCTTACGGCGAACCAGGAGAACCAGGCCTCAGAACAAGAGCAGTTGCATTGTTCATGGACAGCAACAGTGAAAGACTGGGTCTCAGTTACTACATAGACCGAAACCAGCGCTCCGTAGAAATATCCCCGGGTCTCGCGTCGCTGCTGAATGGGAGCACCAAACGAGTATCAATGAAACGAAAGATATTTGCCGAACTTCCCACAACATCCATAGAAGGCAATTCATGCAGAATATTAAAAACAAAAAATAAAACTATTGTTTTATTGGGATGGAAGAACGGCCCTCCTTTCGCTCAAGCGAGCTCAATGCTCTCAAAAATGGCACAGATGAGAGTCGGAGAACGTACATCACCCCGGACCATAAGCGTAGACGCTATGTGGCTGGCGTACGAAAGAGGAGAAGCTGTAGACAGGATCGGATGCCTAAAACTCTCCGAATTCCACGACATCGTCGTGTACGAAAACAGAGGAGAGGACCTCAGCTACCTCAAACTCAGACGTACAGAAACAAAATCTCCCCCTCCGGAAGCCTGGGATACGCCTACACAAAGCGGCTCGGAAAAACTACAGCAAAAGACCGCTACGGAAAAAGAAGCTGAATGTAGGAGCAGGGACACAGACACCACGAACAAGAAAGTAGGGCGGCTCCAGCAACTCGTACATAGCATCTCCAAAATCGTCCAGAAAAAGAAAGGTCCCGGAACATCCACAGAGGAAACAAAGGGCGCTGCGCTTAAGAAATTTCTTGCACCTAAAAAGCCCCAAGTTACTTCAAAAATCCAGCGAACAAAAGCGGACATGGGCCTAGTGACTCCGCCGAACCTACGACCGGCCACGGAACTCTTTGACCACACAGTAAACGCATTCCTTGAATTTCTAGCAATAACAAAAGCAACAAAGCAGGCACACCATCAAACATGCGAAAACATCATGCAGGCCTTCACATACGGCAACGAAAACTTGCTAGATATCAGACTAAAGGAAGCAGAAGCCGCCATTTATAACAATGACACAGCCGTAATCATCAGAGGCTCTATGTCGGGAAAATATATGGCGGCTTACAACGCGACCGAGAAGTTTGTGGTCCAAGATGAAGAAAAAACATCGCGGAGTGGCAGGCTCACTTTTAAAACTCCCCCAAATGATCCAATTGTCATAACAGCCAGTTGCACTAAGATAATGCTGGACGACAGGATTTTAGAAATGGCGACCGCCCTGACAGGAAGCCTGGACGTCCATGCAGCCTGGTCGGAATGGAGTGCACCAAAAATCAACTGGATCAATGGAGTACCAGGTTGTGGAAAGACAACTTGGGTGATCTCAAACTTCGATGTAGAAAGCGACATCATAGTCACCACCACGACAGAAGCAGCCAAAGACCTGAAAGAGAAGCTATCGGAGCGAATAGGAAGCGAAGCGAAAAGGAGAGTTCGCACGATGGCTTCTGTCTTAGTAAATGGGTTCAGAGACTCGGAGAACTACATCAGAATGATGGTAGACGAGGCTCTCATGAACCACTACGGAGCCATTGTCATGGCTTGCAAACTGTCAGGATCAAAAGAAGTCCTTCTCATCGGAGACATCAACCAGCTACCATACATCGATCGGGAAAACCTCTTCAAGATGACATATTCTCGACCGACCATGGTAGCGTCAGTCACCCAAGAACTGTTGTGCACACACCGGAATCCGCAGGATGTGGCATACGCTCTCGCTGGAGTCTACTCAGGCATCTACTCAGCAAAACATCAAGTCAGGTCCCTCAGTATGGAGAGATACAGTGAATCGCAAATACTGAAAGATCTACCCAACACTCTTTTCCTCGTGCACACACAGGAGGAAAAGAAAACCCTCACCAACCAGGGTTTTGCGGTGGGCACAGGGTCGCGAATTCTCACCATACATGAGGCGCAGGGACTGACGTATGAAACTGTGAAGATCGTAAACACGAGGAAAGACATCACAAAGCTGCACGACAGCGTATCACACGCCGTCGTCGCAATATCTCGGCACATAAAAAGCTGTGTTTACTACACCGACAGAGAGAACGATGCGATCGGTAGATTTATAAGACGTGCGGTGGAAGCGTCAAGTTTTGAAGTAACCGACTACAATCTAAAAATGGCAATCGCAGACAGAAACGCAGCGGTCGTCGAGGCTTCGGTGCTTCGGTGGACCAAGTCCGGAAATACTCAAGATGGCAGGCAATGACGGAAGACACGAGACAAGACAAATAAAAAAAAAAAAAAAAAAAAAAAAAACAAACAATAACACAATATAGTAAGCAACAAAAACAGAGAGAATTGTAACAATTAAAAAGAAAAAAAAAAAATTATGGTAATACTACGGACTCACTCAACCCTAGTTTTTAAGTTTTAGCATTAAAACTGTGAGTGCTTTGAGCACGAAATCTAAAAAAAAAAAAAGAAAATTAATTAATCAACATTGTAATAAATTGACAAAGGGCACGGACTAATGTGGTGCATAAATTTGACTAATAAAAAAAAAAAAAACCTAACCTAACCTTTTTTTTTTTTTTTTTTTTTTTTTTGGGGGGGGAAAATGCGTTACGCATACCACCCGGGCGCAGGGGGCACCCGAGTGGTTATGTGGGACTCCCGTATAGGCTAATGAGACCCACGGTATACCCACTAAAAACCCCCCCATCTTCCTCCTCGCCGCCTTGTGACGGGGCCACGGGAACGCTCTCGCACACATCCGCGACCCCGCCGGCGGCAGCCGCCCACAAGCGGCTCCATCGTCACAGCCCGAAGGCCCTCCACAATGGGCGCACCAGATGGTAAGGTGCGCCTCCCCCCTCGGCCTCCACCAGTACTGTAGCAGACTCCCCCTAAGTCTGCTACTAGGAGGCCATGGGCACCAGATAACTGGTACCCGGTGGCAGATCGGGTCTGTGGTTCTGCCACCGACCACACCTCGGCCGCAGAGGATAGGGCAAGCGGCGCACCGCAATACCGACATGCCTCTTCCTCTGCGGCCCCACCAGTGCCGCTTCCACGGAACGGCCCCGCCGGCTCGCAGGGGGTAGGGAGAGTGGCGCACCGTGATACCAACACGCCTCTCCCCCTGCGATCCCTCCACGGCCACAGAAGATAGGGAGAACGGCGCACCGTGATACCGGCACTCCTCTTCTTCTGCGGTCCCACCTCCAAGCGCGTCCTCAGCAGACTTCTTCAGCCCACTGGGAGCGCCCTCCTCGGGCCAGCCGGCGGCCCCAACAGGCCGGCCCTGGTTGCCTCTTAGTTCACCGTGGGTGACCAGTCCACGGTTACTAAGCCCCCCCGCCACGACAAGGCGGGCAACCATCGGGGGGGAACCTAACCTAACCTAACCTAACCTAACCCGGCCCTACCGAACGCCAACCAAACAACACGTGTGCGACTTCATTCCGCGTGGCCACGCCCTGAAAAAATCTTATAAAATTCGTAAAAAGTGGTAAAAGTTTTACGTACATACTTGATATATATATCAAAAGTTGAGGAAAAATCCGCCCTACACGATAGTGAAGTGTTTGTGAAAATCGGAAAACCCAGTGAAGTACAAAGTGGAAAAAAGTGAAATTTTGTGAAATTCCAAAACTTCAAAAAATTACGCTGCTCGCTCAGTCGGCCTGACCCCCATATTTTTTGGTGTCGTCTGAAAGGTCTGAGCGAGCCGCATCTTTTGACACCTTTTGCGGATTTTTCCCGCCCAGGAGGGCGGAGTAATCCGCAAAAAAACAACTTCCACGTGGTCGGTGAGCCACGCCCCTGGAGGTGCTGGACCATCTTCAGCCACGGTTTCCGGTGCTCCTGACTGAGGCAAGAACGAAGGCGTTTAGCTGACACAAATAAGTAAAGTAGTTTTTAAGATATTAATTTTCAAAAAATTAGTGAAATTTCAAAAAATCGTGCCCCCTCAGAACGATCTGTAACCCCCCATTTTTATTTTATTTTATGAAAGTTATTGCTGAGTTCTACATTATATGTCAAAATTAAAATTTTATTACCTGTAGTTTTTAAGTTATAAATTTTTTTAAATTTAGGGGTAAAATTGACCACCCCAAAACAACCCCTTAGGTAAAACTTTAATATAAGTTAAAATTGGTAAAAATATATAGAATAATAATCTAGTATTAGAAAATTTTTAAATTCAATTTCTATATTTTTATTTTGTGTTTTTGTTTAAAAATTTATATTTTTGGGGTATTTTAAATAGGGGGTTGACGCTAAAAGGTTTATTTTATCAAAATTGAATTGCTTATTTAATTTCACGAGTGTCAAGCCCAAACACGACGCAAATCGGTTGGCTAGTTCCGGAGAAATTTAAAAATTTTGATTACGGTGGCCATATTGGCGGCCATCTTGTTTTGTGGAGCATTTTTAAAATAGATATAACTTCCGCATTTTTTATCTCAGAAACTCGGGGTTTCTTTTCAGCATAGTCTCCTGTACTCCCCTACCGATCCCCCTCCTCCTTTTCACTTTCCCCCCCCCCCACCTAACCCCCCCATTTTTCCACTGGAAGTGGATAGAGCCGGTCTGGGGAAGAACGTAGAGCCCTTGCGCAGTGTTGTGCGGCATTTGGGTCCGAAGATATATCACTTTAACTTTTGGCGGCCATCTTGACCGCCATCTTGAAAATCTTGAGACGTCCATATCTTGGGAACCAAAGGTCGTACGGGGTGGGGATTTGGACCATTGATGCTAGCAGACAAAGCTCTACAAATAGAGTGACTCTACATAGAGTTTAGAAATATTTTTTAAATTTTTAAATTTTTTAAATTTTTTTATATTATTGTACTTGGTTCGTATTGATTATACCAGGTACTCTGAACCGGGGATTTTACAGAACAAGGCTGACTCTACATTTATTTTAAATTTATTTATTATTATTTGATATAAATTATTATTTTATTTTAATTTAATTTTATTTTATTTTATATTAATATTATTTCAATTTTTCAAATATTTTTACACGATAATAGGGACATTATACACCCCTATTATCACGACTGAATTTATATTTCTAATTTAATTTAATTTTAATTTATTTTATTTGTTGACGTGCGACAATGGCGCTCTATCGTACCCCCAACAAACAGACTGATGGCGTAGCAGACATCTCCGTCCCAAAGACCCACACATTAACACCGAGATTAAGTCAGGCAGGACCTGACGGTAAAACCAACGACTGGGTGTTAGAGGCCAAGATGTGTAGGGAGAAAACGTTCGAACAACTGAAAGCGTCGCGTAACACAAAGACAGAAATAAAAAGGGACATCGCCAAGGCATGCGATAGACTATACACATTAGTCAAGGAGATGGCTAAAGTAATAGAACAGGGTGCGAAGCAGGAATCGGTGGAAAATCGTGAGACGGAATCAGAAACACATAAATTTCCACTCAATGAGGAACTAATAAAACAACTAGAAATGACACAAGAATTCATTGCTGACAATAACGCTAGAATGGAGGAACTCAAATATGTCATTGAGACCCAAAAACTGACAGCACTTAGTGTCAGACCGGACAGCTATGCGGATGCGGTGTCGGGCCGAACAAAAGCTGATGCTTCTGAGCGGACGACTCTGCATTCGGTAGTTGTTTCGTCAGGTGACGTGAATGAATGACACGAGTGAAAACGTACTGGAGAGAGTAAGGGAGGCCGTGAAGGCGAGGGATGGCTGGATCCATGTAGAGAGAGCGAGAAAGGCAAAAGACGAGAAAGTCATCTTGAGCTGTAGGACGACCGAAGAAAGGACACAGGTCAGGCGGAGGATAGAGAAGGTTGGCGAAAACCTAAGATGTGAAGATGTCACAAATAAGGACCCCCTCCTACAGCTCGGAAGCGTACTCGCAGTGCACACGGACGACGAAGTCGTAGAGGCGCTCAGAAATCAAAACCCGCACATCTTTGTGGGACTTAGCGAGGAAGATGATAGGGTGACCGTTAAGTTCCGCAAAAGAACGCGAAATCCGCAAGTCAATCACGTGATTCTGAGCGTCTCTCCGATCATCTGGAATAGGAGTTTAAATAATAGCGTGGTGCACATAGACCTGCAAAGGGTCAGGGTTGAGGATCATTCTCCCTTGATCCAATGCACGAGATGCCTTGGATTCGGCCATAGTAGGCGCCTGTGCAAACGCACAGCAGACTTGTGCAGTCACTGCGGAGGTGAGCACCACAAGAACGAATGTCCGGATTACCGCGAGGGCCTCTCGCCGAGGTGCATAAACTGCGTTGCAGCTAACACACATCGCAACGAAGTATCCCACAATGCGTTCAGCCATTCATGCCCGGTCCGGAAACGGTGGGACGAATTGGCGCGCGCATCGGTGGCATACTGCTGAGGTGGCCATCGCGAAAATAACCTGCTCGCCGGCATTCTGCCTCCCTAACATGCAGAAATAATTTATCAATAGTATCAATAATATATGTATATATAATATCTACACGCACAGGGCAGAAATCGGAAGCGGGTTGGGTATCTTCGCTATTCTGAAGAATAGTGAAACCGGAACCAAGCCTCTAGATTTAGCCCAAGACACCACAACTCAACGTACACAAACATGCCGTTTTTTAAGCAGAACTGGTACAGTCAATTACTCCTCCAGCGTGCATTGGGTTAGTTAGCTAAAATTGACAATGGCAACCAACATCCAGATTGTAGTTTGCCAACAACACTAAATAGGCCAAAAATACAATTCCAGGAAACTAAAATTAGATATGTAAAAATAATATGTTGACAAAAATATTTTGTTAAATATTTGGGGCAACATATAAAACTTAATAAGAATGTAATAAAGAGGAATTATAAATAAGCTAAAATGACTAGATATAATTAATGAACTAAGTGAAATTATGTAAAATAAAGACACAGCCTTTAACATAAAGCTAACTTACAATTAATAACAAAATGTAGAGCTGCAACTCTACAATTGTAACAACAAACTATGTAAAACAGTTAGTATAATACATACTAGATATAAATGTTAAGGAAATAAATAGTATTAAATATATTGTATAGCAATAAATAGACAATAAGGAAGAAATTAAAGAAATGTATTAATTTTTAAGTATGTAAAATGAAACTTGACAAAAATGTATTTCAATGAAACAGAAAAATAAAAACAAATTAAAAGTTAATATAGAAAGCAGAAAACTGTCTACTGTAATAGATGAATAATAAAATTAGAATGTAAAAATTAATATTATGTAAAATATAAAAAACAAAATTTTTCAAAGAAATGAAAATGTAAAACTGAAAGCTTATAATTAAGCACATCAAATAAATAAAGTCTCACGTGTTACCCCATCTCTAAACCCTGTATTAGATAATAAGCTGACAAGTAGCTAGAGATTAGAGGACGATAGTCGGGAATCCCACCCGTAAGAGTGTAAAAGAGATGAATGAGAGAAAGACAAAGTATGAAGAATGAAAGTGCGAGAAGAATAAATGATAGAACTGGAATGAGAGGTATTAGCGCATAAAAAAGTTAGCTTCCCCCATGGAGCTAGAGTAGTCGCAAAAAAAAAAAAAAAAAAAAAAAACCTAACCTAACCTAACCCATCATACAAATATATATATTTCATTGAGTTTTTGCTGGTCGATTTTTAAGTTTTTTACATTAAAATTTTTGTTTTATTGACGCCGACCTGTTTATAAGGTTCCGGTGAAATTTTCATTTTGGAAACTCGAGAAAATCCCGGAAAACTCGATTTTTACTAATATTTTCGTAGACAAAGAACCGTTCTGACCGGTTCGGATTGGTTTTAATTGATCGTTTTTAGTTTTTAGGTTTTTGTTGATCCGAGAAGGTTAAATAACACCTTTCGGTACATCGTTTGTTGACGGAAAACTCAATTTTTCATTGGTTTTTCATTTAAAATAGTTGATTTTTGGTAGTTTTTTATTTTCAAAATTTTATAAAACACTCTGTATTGCAAATCTTATTTAAATCTTTTATACCATCATCTGCGCCGTGTTCCTCCGCGTCTTTTAAGGCATAAAAGAGCCCTCCAGAGGAAAACGGTGTTGGAAAAATCCGCAATACTTAGTGTAAATCCGGCAAATTTTGGTTAAAATTAGTGTTTTTCTTTAATATTTTCAAAATTTTTCATTGAACCCCCCCATTTTTTAGTTTCAATAGTTTGCTTTCGACCGTCCGCATCGATTGAGACATCAACCGTCCCGATCGGACGACAAAAACTTTGAAAAATCGCAAAATATCATAGTGCCACGCCCGTCCCCACACCACCCATTTTCCCGGAGCTAAGGGAGAGAGGATTTGTTTCCAAAAGTGTGTGTGCGCTTTAATATACAAGTAGCGCCATCTAGTCGAAAATTCTTAAAATATTTTAGTTGGGCTTTCTACGGTTATATTGTTATAGTGACTATTGTGATATAGTTTTAAGATAGTTCTTAGTATTTATATTGGGTGTTGTGACGTTATATTTATTGATCAGGGACCTTATACATCCCAATCAAGTTATTTATAGAGAAAAAAATTTCTTGTATTGTAACAATTGTTGCTTTATTATTAACGCAAATCTAGACTGACCATTAAGTTAATTTAGTGTGTACTGTTCGTGACGTTATTTATTTATTGGTAAGGGACTTTCTACATCCCAATCAATTAATTAGATAGTAAGAAACACTCAACAATTGTTAATTATCATTTATATACTAATCGACCGAGAGCCCAGATACAGCTCTCCAGACAATCGAAATTCCTTCTACCATGGCCCTCTACCGCACACCAACAAAAATTACACAAGAAATCGAAGCGGGAAAGACCCCACCTAAAACGGTGACGCTTTCAAAAGTTAGAAGAAGTGTAGAAGCACTGGAGGCGGCCAGTATAGAAACTTTCACCATAACGCCAACTACATCTAAGGCGATACAGGCTGCCCCCGGCTATAAAGACAGATTGACGGAGGCTCGCGCATGCTTCATTAAAGCGAAGAAATTTCTCAACATGTCCCGCAACCTAAAGAGTGACATCAAGACCGGCGTCACGGAAGCATGCGAGAGGCTCTATCAAATTGTGAAGGAGATCGAGTCGGAGATAAAGGGAAAGGAAAGCGAAGGGAGTGAGGTAGAGGACAGGAAGTCGCATAAAGAAGGGGAAAATGGACAGACTGAACTGATTTTGCAGTTAAGGAAAACCTCTGACGATATCCAAGACAATAATCGGAAGATGGAAGAATTAAGAAACATACTGGAAAAGAAGGACGTGACCCCGGTCGCCACCACATATGCGGGTGTAGTAGCCGGCCCGCCAAAGATAGAAACCTTTGAAAGGGTTACTCTACACTCCGTTGTGGTGGCGTCCGAGGACAAGATGGATACGGCAGACGAAGTCTTGGATAGGGTCAGAGGTGCTATGGAAGCTAAGGAGGGTTGGATCCGGGTGGAAAGGGTCCGCAAGGCGAAGGACCAAAAGGTCATAGTGAGCTGCAGGACGGAGGATGAGAGGACTCAAATAAAAGAGAAATTAGTCACATCAGGGCGAAGACTCACATGTGAGTCGATGACTAACAAAGACCCGCTCCTCATCCTAAGAAACGTTCTTGCAGCTCACTCTGACGATGAAATAATCAAAGGTTTCAAAAACCAGAACAAAAAGATTTTTGCAGACTTGGACCCTCCGGACGCCCGGATTCAGATTAAATATAGGCGGAAAGCGCGGAACCCCCAAACGAGACACGTAGTGGTGAGTGTCTCCCCCGCTGTGTGGAGAAGAGCTCTCGAAGTTGGCACCCTCCACATCGACCTTCAGCGCATCCGGGTTGAGGACCAGACACCATTAGTGCAATGCACGCGGTGTCTGGGTTATGGTCACGGCAGGCGTTTCTGCACGGAGGGAGCGGATCTCTGCAGCCACTGTGGCGGCCCGCACCTAAAGGCGGACTGCACAGAATACAACGCTGGTACGCCCCCATCGTGCAGAAACTGTAAAGCTGCAAAGCTAGAACGGCAGGACCATAACGCCCTCAGCCTAGATTGTCAAGTGCGCAAACGCTGGGACGCGCTTGCAAGAACAACAGTGGCGTATTGCTGAGGGTGTCCAACTGGAGAAGAGCGAGAAAACAAACTACGGTAACTTGGTGGGACTTAAATCCTTATACAGAGCAAAAGTTAGTCTTGTGCATAATATAAACGGCAATGGGGGTAGGAACGACGGCAGGGTTGGATACTCTCCATTCTGTATGGATGGAAAGCCCGGAACCATAGCCGTCGGACCTATCTCCCCATTATCATGTAAAGTCCACCAGGCAAAAATAATTGCAAGCTTGTTGTGGGGGAAGATCTTCAGGGCTTCTGCGAAGAGTGAGAATAAAGGCCAGCCTATTACCACCAACCAAAAAATTAAAAGAATTGAAGCTAACCCTAGACAAATATTGTTATTTGGAAAGGATTCAGTATCCAATAAGTTGGTAGGTAATGGGGAAAAGATAGGAAGAGGAAAGGTTCAATTGGAAGCGAGACGGCAGTATTTGTTTAAAATAATAAATACGGTTGGGAATGTATGTTGCCAAATTATTATAAAAATACTCTGGTTCAACATACACTGGAAGCATGGAAAAGGACCGAGGGAAGAAATGAAATGGAAAAAGAGAGAAATAAGTAAAAGGAACAGTATAAAGAAAAAACAGACAGAGAAGGCAAGAAGAATTATTGCAAAAATTTAAACCCCGCGATTTGGATACATATATAAATATAACTCAATGGCAGGTAACAATTAAAAAGATATAAATATAGGAAATAAATGAAAGATAAGAGCGTTAGATTGAAGAAACCAAGATAAATTATAAATAAAAAAGTAGACAAATTATTAACAGTAAGATCTTATAAACAAGAATAGTAAAGAGAATGATATGAAAAGGGAAGAAATTGTGGGAGTAGACCGGAAAAAATATAAAAGAACGAATTTTTAAAAAGAAATGTTTTTATTTTAGAAAAGTAGCACAATAATGGTTGAATACGATATGATTCTAGAAAAATGACGCCAAGAGAAAAGATGTAAAGGAAGAGCAGATAAGGAGAAATACTATCAATAAAACCCAATAACAATAGAACAATAAACTGGAAACTGCCAAAAATAGTCAGCGACGAAATGTGCGCTGGTAGAAGGAATACTATAAAAAAAAAAAAAAACCTAACCTAACCTAACCTAACCTAACCAAGAGTCCGCGGACACCCCCCGCGACGAACACACGTGCCCAAGGCGTCTCCGCGCAAAGTTAAAGCTTTAAAAATTTGTGGAAGTGGCAGTTTTTGTGCTAGAAAAGTGGTTAATACCTCAAAAGTTGCGTAAAATTGTGCCGCATATAGTGATATATAGACTTCAAAGTTTGGAGCTTAGTGCGAAGTACAATCACGGAAAACGGCAAAATTTCTTGAAAATTACAACTTCAAAAATTCCTGTAGGGCGCAATAGTAACGAAATTTTTGCGTTCTTTGTGCCTCCGGGAAGCTATCGGCGGCGTCCAGCCAGCTGCCTACCCAGCCGCCCAATTCCGCCCTGGGGCGAAGTACAGTACGCAAAAAAACAAGTTGCACGTGGCAGTGAAAATCCACACGCGAAGTTTTTCTGGAAAACTCTACAGATAAGTTTTTTCTCCCGAAGACGACGAGCCAGCCCCCGTTTGCAGAATAAAAATCGGTTAAGTACTTTAAGAGATATTGTATTTACAAAAATTTCAAAAATTTCAAAAAATTCTCCTACTTAAGATTAATTATATTTTTTAATTTTCTCATTGTATTTTGGAAGATATTCACTGTGTTAATTTATGTACGAAATTTCAAAATTTTTTATTTAGTATTTTAGGAGTTATAAATTTTTAAAAATTAAGGGTTGGCACGTGGGGTTGAAAGGCGTAACCCTACGGTAGTGTAAATAATTTTAAAAACAAGTATAAATATTTACTAGTATATACAAATTTTTGCAAAATTTTTACTTTATTTTTTGTATTTTTTATGCTAAATTACATTCTTAAAAGTGTGTTTTTTCGCAATTAAAAATCGGGGGTTGTTTTAAAAATTGTGATTTACCTATATTTTAATAGATTATAAAAAGCCCTACAAAACGAGCCCAAACACGACGAAATTGTGTTAGATAGAAGGGTAGAAATCACTAAAAGAAATTTTGGGCGGAATCACTGACTTTCGTTGGGCAGTTTTGCCCCTAGTCGCCCAAAATTTCAATCGACTATAACTCGGTTAAAATAAACCGTATTGAGCTGCGGTTTTCGTTGTTGGTTTTCTCCTTGACACCCCTGCCCCCCCCCGACCCCCCCCCTAGCGCTCCGACCATAGTGGTCTATATCTCGTTTTCAGCAAAATAGGTCTGTAGGGCGGCCCGGGGGAAGAACTTTGACACCTCGCACTTTGTTGTGCGACATTTGGTTCCCGAGTTATCTCGGTTTAAAGTTTTGGCGGCCATCTTGGACCGCCATTATGTTTTTATAGAAACTCGATTATCTCGGGAACCAGTGATCATAGAGCGGCGGGGTTTTCTTTAGGGACATCTCCTGGCGCCGACCTATCCCGTCCACCACCTAAAATCTGAATTGGGGGGGGGAAACCTTCCCACTAAACCAACCACCAGGCTAGGTAGGGCTGTCCAAGGGAAGAGCCCGAAGCCCTCGCACGCATCTGTGCGACGCCTAGTTCCAGAGCTGTGGCAGTTAAAAGGTCTGGCGGCCATTTTAGTCCGCCATCTTGAAATTTTTTAGATAGCCATATCTTCTGAACGGGGCATCGTAGAGCGACGCGGTTTTCACTAATGTTGTTGGGCAAAGGAGCTTTATACGTTGAATGAAGACGGAGACTCTACATAGAGATACCAAAAAATTTTGTTAAAATTTTTAAATAGTAGTTATTATTAAATATATTTTAATTGACCGGTAGAGCTTGCTCTACAATAAACAAGCTGTATATTTTTACATAGATTTTAACAGGATTACTATTGACTCTACCAGGTACTCTAAACTGAATACATTGTGACTCTACATTTTTAAAATTTTATTATTTACTTTAACTTTTATTTTATTCTATTTATCTATACCTTATATACTATACATATATACAAGATAATAGGGACACTCTACACCCCTATTATCAAGACTTAAATAGTTACATATTTATATTTTTAAGTTATTATTTTGACGTTCACGTCTACGATGTCACTCTGTCGTACTCCAACAAAAATGACTGGTGAGGTGGCAGACACCTCTGTCCCAAAACCACACCCTATATCACCAAAGACGTGTCAGGCTGGCCCTGACGACAAAATTAACGAATGGGTGTTGGAAGCCAAAGCATGCAGGGAAAAAACATACGAACAACTAAAAGCTTCGAGAAACATAAAAACCGAAATAAAAAGGGATATCGCAAAAGCTTGTGACAGAATGTATGCTTTGGTTAAAGAGATGGCAAAGGACATAGAACAGGGTAGGACAAAAGGAAGTAGATCGGAAGAACCCAAGACTGGAATAATAAATGCGGAAAATCTATCACACAATGGCGATTTATTAACACAATTAAAATTGACTCAAAAATGCCTCTCAGAAAACAATGCCAAGATGGAACAATTAAAAGAACTGATAGAAAGTCATAAAGAGACAACATCCAGCGACAGACCAGACACCTATGCGGGGGTGGTGTCGGGCCGATTAGAAGCTGATGCTTCTGAGAGGCAGACACTTCACTCGGTAGTTGTCTCGTCAAAAAACAAGAATGATACCAGTGAAGATGTCCTGGAAAGGGTAAGAGAGGCGGTGAACGCGAAGGATGGTTGGGTCCGTGTGGAGAGGGTGAGGAAAGCCAAAGATCAGAAGGTGATCATGAGTTGCAGGACGACCGAAGAGAGGGCAAAGGTCAGGCGCAGATTAGAAGAAGCGGGGGAAAACCTTAAATGTGAGGAGGTTGTCAATAAGCACCCCCTCCTGCAACTCCGAAGCGTACTCTCCGTCCACACGGATGATGAGATAACGAGGGCACTCAGAAACCAGAACAAAGATGTCTTTGCGGGACTTGACAAGGAAGAAGATCGGGTGGTTGTCAAGTTCCGTAAAAGAACCAGAAACCCTCACATGAGTCATGTGGTCCTGAGTGTCTCTCCAAAAATATGGGGCAGAGCACTGGAGAGGGGCACGCTGCACGTGGATCTGCAGAGGGTCAGGGTCGAAGACCAATCTCCCCTGATCCAATGCACAAGGTGCCTAGAATTTGGACACAGCAAGCGCTTGTGCAAACGTGCTGAGGATCTTTGCAGCCACTGCGGGGGTGAGCACCTCAAAAAAGACTGTGAGGAGTACCGCGAGGGCAGCTCACCTAGGTGCATAAACTGCATTACAGCCGATGAACGTATCGATGAAACGTATCACAACGCTTTTAGCCCTTCATGCCCGATCCGGAAACGATGGGATGTATTGGCTCGCGCATCGGTGGCATATTGCTAACGTGACATCTGTGGAAACTTCCCGTCTGGCTACGCTCTGCCCTTCTACTCATACCAGACAAAAACGACAAAACGCAACAAAGAACGTGATCCACAACAGCAACTTTTTGGAGAGTAGGGTCGTGACCGGAAGCTGGTTGGGAGATTCCATTATCTTAAATGATAGGGAAACCATAACCAAGCTTGTGAGACTCAACCCCATGTCTGTACCTATTAATTGTATCACCACACACCGTTTTAAAGCAAAGAGAACTGGTAGAGGCAATAAAACCTCATTAGCGTTCATTGGGCGAGTCAATTTAAATCATAAAAATGGCAACATAACACCCACCCCTTTAGCCTCTGTAACGGCTGAATCTAATAGGGCTAATGAAAGAAATATAGTAGGAAACACAACAATAACTGCTCTAAGCAAAATATGTTGATAAAATATTTTGAGAAATATTTTAGGGCAACATATGAAATCTAAAATTGATAATATAAATAGTAATTAAGTATAATTAGTCATAACTAACTAGCCATAAGTGTATAACATTGTGTAAAGAAAAGAATAGTAATAAGGAAAAATGCTGAATTAGATGTAAAATAAAAAGTAGAGATTAGAACTCTACAATTTCAAAAATGTAACAGCATAGAACAGCAGCTGCAAATTGTATAAGGAACAATATAAGAGTAAAATAAGTAAAAAAAAATAAACTGTATAAAAAGTAATGTAAACAAGAAAATGAGAAAGGAATATAAATGTAAATAAAAAACATTAGTTTAAACATAAGATAGAAATGTAAACAAATAGGATATAAGAACAACAATTAATATAAGTTTGTAATAAACAAGCAGTAGTTGTACTGTTAAAAGTATAAAAGTATAAACTTAAATATGTAAATTGTTAAGATCAAATTGTAGAGAAAGGAGTATATAATACTAAATGCTCTTAATTAATTCCAATAAATAAAACAGTCTCATGTGTTACCCCATCCCCCTACCCCTGTTTAAATAAATAAATCTGAAAAGTAGTTAGATGTAGGATATGATAGGCGGGAACCCCACCCGTAAGAGTACGTAAGAGATGAATGCAAGAAAGAACTTTATAGAATTTTATAGAAGAACCTTTTTCTATCCGTAACAACTCTTCAAATGAAATTAATTTAGGAAGTTCATATTGCTATTGTCAGTGAAACTTGGCTGAATGAAGAAAAAGCTGTAAAGATAAAGGGTTACAATGTTTATAGGAACGATAGAGTGGATGGGTTCGGTGGACTAATGATTCTTGTACATAACTCTATAAAGTCAAAATCTTTTAACTCTTGTATTAATAACTCAGGTATTGAAGTACTACAGGTAAAGGTATTTAATTGCTATCCTATAGAAAGCTTTGTTGCGGTTTATTGCCCAGGAAATGTTAGCACGAAACAGCAGGACTGGGATGAAATTTTAAACTTAAGTACTGAGAAATGTTTAGTTTTAGGTGACTTTAATGGACATCACATAAATTGGTCGACTAAAACTGACAACAGAGGTAATCAGCTACAATCAGCTATTTCAGACAGTAAGTTTGTGATCTTAAATAACGGTGAGATTACACGTCTTAAACTTGTTCAAGGCATTTTGAAGAAATCTGCCCCTGATATTTCCCTGGTAAGCGCGGATATTGCACTTGATTTCAACTGGGCCGTTCTCAACGAAACCCTAGGTAGCGACCATCTTTTCATTAAGATTTCTAAATTTCAATGCTTAGATCATCATGTTTATAATAGAAACAATCATAAGAATATGAAAAGAAATTTTAATAAAGCTGATTGGCGTTCTTATAAACAATTTTTGCATGAGAAATTTATGAACTTTCAACGTACTGGTGGTTTACAAAAAGATTACGATTTTTTTATTCAAAATATAAATATGGCTGCAAATCTTTTCATCCCTTGTTATAAAATAGATCAAAATCCTACTTCTGTATTTACTACTAAATCTTACTGGACGCCAAACTTATCTAAAGCAATAGCCGAGCGCAGACAAGCATTGGCTTGGTTTAGAAAAAACCCAACTCCTCAAAATTTAAATAAATTAAATGAAAAAATTGCTTGTTCTAAGAAACTATTAAATACTGCTATTAGAGAGGGTTGGAACAACTTCTGTTCGTCTATAGATGAGAGCACTAATTTAAATGATATGTGGACAAAAATGAGATGGATGAAGGGTTATAAGAACCCACACCAGTATGTTGATACTTCTGCAATTGAGGAGCTTCTTCATTCACTAACACCTGACTACGTCACTCCTGCAATGCCTATTCTTTCATCATATGATTCCCCCCTTGACGCAAGTATCTCCATCCATGAGTTACTTAAATGTATAAAGTCTAAGGATACATCTCCTGGATGTGATGGTATATCATACTCAATGCTCAAGCATTTATCTTCCAAGGGTCATGAAGTCATGGTAGAATTATATAATGATTTTTTTAAACACGGGTTTGTTCCTTCTCAGTGGCGAAATATTGATATTATACCAATTGCGAAGTGTGGTAGGGATCCTAATAGTGTTTCTTCATTACGACCGATTTCTTTAATGTCATGTTTATGCAAAATCTTTCATTCTATAATTAATAACAGACTAGACTGGTATTTGGAAAAGCTTAATTTTTTCTCAAATAACACCCTAGGTTTTAGGAAGGGCAAATCTTGTCTAGATAATCTAAGCACTTTAGTCTCAAGAATTCAGGTCGGTTTTTCAAAAGGTTTATCTACAATGGGCTGCTTTTTAGATATTGATGGAGCTTATAATAATGTTGATAATACCGTTTTAATATCAAAGTTGGATAACCTTAAAGTTGGTCGTAAAATTTGTTCCTATCTATGGAATTTTCTTATAGAAAGAAAACTCAAAGTCACAGAAGATGGATCAAATATTTTTCAAAGATCTACTTGTCGTGGTCTAGCACAAGGAGATCCATTATCTCCTCTGTTATTTACTGTGGCTACCATGGAAATATGCAAGTCTTTAGAGAACCAGGTATTTATATCGCAATATGCTGATGATTTTGTTTTCTATTGCTATTACGACCATCTAAACACTGGAGTGGGATTGATTCAGAATGCTTTGAACAAAATTCATGACATGATTTTAAATATCGGACTGGAAATTTCGTCCACTAAAAGTAAAATATGTGTTTTCAAACGGGGCTATAAGAGAGATGCAATTAATATAATAATTAATGATCAAATATTACCTGTTGTTGATTCCATAAAATATTTAGGCCTTTGGTTAGATCGTAATCTTCGGTGGGGAAAACATATTAATGAAACAAAAGATAAAGTTTTGAAATATCTAAAAGTTTTTAAAGTTTTAGCAGGTTCGGGGTATGGTGTTCATATGAAACATTTAAAGTGGTTGTAGCTTCAATAAGAAGTCGTATTGACTATGCTAGTTTTTTGTATGCCAATAGTAGCGTTACCCATTTATCTAAATTGGATAAGATTCAAAATATCTGTTTACGTGTCATAGGTGGATTCATAAAGAGTACTCCTATACACGTAATGGAGGCTGAACTGGTTTTACCTCCTTTGTCGGTTCGCAGAGAATACTTGGCAGGAAAATTTTACTTAAAATCTAGATCTTTTAATAATAACGTTCTGAGTAATATTTTGGATGATTTAGGTAACTTGGTTAAAAATTCTTTCTGGAATCGCAAAATAAAGCCTTTACTTGTAAGTACACATAGTTCATTAAAATCCACAGTAATTCAGTCTAGAAACAAACTTGAAATGTATTCACTTGACACATGGGTTACAAATATAGACTTAAGTGACTGTTTAAACACAAATGTAAATGGCATGAATAAAGCAAAGTGTACGTACACTCGGACTCAGATACAATCATTATGTGTTAAAACTTTTGAAAACAATTATTCTGAATTTTACAAAATTTTCACGGATGGTTCAAAATTTGGGAATCGGAGAGGGGCTGCATTTTTGGATTGGGAGACTAAAGAACATATTAATATACGCATTCTCTCAGATATGTCAATCATGGCTATAGAAATGGTAGCAATTGTAGAGGCATTATCGTACATTAAAAGCATAAGTTCTAAAAAGTTCGTCATTTTAACCGATTCTAAAAGCACGATTGATCATTTGAGTCGGTGTACTTCCATTTTTCGGGGCATTCCATTAGCTTATAGTATAATTCAGTTGATTCTTGATTTAAAACAAGAAAATAAAAAGATTGTAATTCAGTGGATCCCCTCCCACTCTGGTATCTTGGGAAACGAGGAAGTGGATGAGCTGGCCAAACAAGCTAGCTCGGATGGTATTGAACTTAATCGGTCTGCGTGGTTTAGTGATTTACTTTATAAGATAAAAAATAAATGCTTCGAGATTTGGTCTGAATATTTTAATGAAAGGTCACGTATTAAAGGCATTTGGTATAAAACCATTCAGCCATCACTTCCTCGAATCCCTTGGTATGAAACTAGTGTAATGACTCGGCAAGATATTATATTAGCTTTTCGACTTCGGTCTGGTCACATTCCTTTGAATAGCTTTGGTTATATGATGCGTAAAACTGATTCTCCAAATTGCAGTCTTTGTGGAGTAGTTGAGGATGTTTTTCATGTTACAATGGAGTGTGGTCGGAACGCGGCGGAGAGACGCCGTCTCAATTTGCGAACTTGTAATATAGGTTTAGTTAATAGTATTTTATCGTCACCTACTTCAGATGACGCAAAATTATTATATAGTTTAGTTAATTTAAGCTTAAGTAAAAGATGAAGATGTTGTCTTGCTGTAGCTTTAGAGAGCCATTATGAGGGTGGCATTTATAAAACCCTCAATAAATAAATAAAGTACAAAAAAAAAAAGACATTTGCAGTTCTTTATATATTTCAAATATTAACTTTTCGATAACAAACAACTAGCGATCTTTAAACTTGTTAGTAGCTAATATGTAACCGTTGTTTAATTTTATATAGTTTTCATAGCTGTAAGTTTTCCTTTAAAATAAAATAAAATAAAATAATATCATCATAGTTATAATAAAAGAAGAAGAAAATATTATGAGGGAACACTATCCCTACCAATATGACAGCTCACTGCATGCCTACATAATGGGTCTGGTCATCATAACTGGTCGTCGATGCGAACGGATGCATTCACGTCGGTATAATTTTTCTTTTAGTTAAATTTCGCTTTTGTTTAAATTCATCAATTTGTTGTTAAAATCGATGTAAATTGTAAATTAAAAATAATGATGTGATCATTGTGTTTTTTTTTTGGCCTAATTTCATTTCTGCTCCTATAATCAGAAATAGGACAGGCCTTCAGCCCACTACGAGTAATTTGCTTTGTTTTTGTTTTGTTATTCACTGAACAGAAGCGAAATTTTGTTTCTTTTTGTTGTTTCTTTTTTCGTTGTGCTATTTTGAGTGTTTTTTTTTATAAAGTGTTTACGTTATGATTACGTTTCGGGTTTTCAATAAGAGTGTCGTTATTTGGTGTTTATGTTGAAACGGTGCAACGTGTTATAGTGAATTTAGCTTCCTTTGTAGCTACTAGTTGCGAATTTTGTGTGTGTGATCATCCAATTTCACTACCGGCTTTCGATTAATTAGTCACCTACGTAATGGCTGGTAGATCTCGTTACCGTTCTCCCAGGCGTTTGCATCGGGGCAGAAGTCGTAGTCGTTCGCGTCGGGACAAAAGTCAGCGTCACTCGCGCTACTGTTCAATATCGCGAAGCAGGAATCATGCGCGTGACGAATCGTTGCCGCGTGATTGTACACGTTCACCGGATGGGCGTGGCAGTGGAAAAGACTAGGTGCATGAATCTTTAAGCTCCATAGTGTCGCGGTTAAAGGCGCTTGAAAAAAGAAATGTGCGTGCGATAGTTTGTAACAACCCCAGTGTCCGAACGCTTTCCGACCGAATCGTGGCAGAGCCCCGTTTGCACTCTAGTGCGTACTTGTGCCCTGATAGTTCTAATAACTCACGTAGGATGGCTGCACAACCTTTGGCAGACGTGATCAAATCGATAGTACCGTCGCGGACACCGGATTTTGTATCTAATTTTGATCCGGCTATTAACGATATTGACGTGAGTACAATGCGCCATGATAGCAAAGCATTGGGAATGTTTGTCGCAGGTTTCAAATTGCTTAAAAGGTGACGCCAAAGTGTGGTTAAATGAGTGGGCTAGTAACCATCGCTCCTGGTCAAACTTTAAAACGGAATTTAGGCCCTTATGCCCTAAAAGCTAGATTGCGCGTCATCGGATCGCTACATCGGATAAATATAGTTCGTATGCAGAGTACGCGCGACATACGTTACTCCGTCTGAGGATCGTTAAAGGTTTAGATGAGGAACGTATGACTCAAATAACAATTAGAGGTATAACGGACGCACAAGTTCAAGCTGCCGCAGCTAACGCTAATTTAACGCCGGATTCCATCGTTTCATTCCTATCTATTAACGTACAACCAAATCGTAGTAAACCGGTCGAGCGTAAGTCATTCCAAAAAAATAATATAGTAAGACACCGACGATTAAGTGTTTTATGTGGACGTTTAGTTCATAAAAGTTTTCGTTGTGCGAATCAACTGTAACATACGGTTATGCGAATAATAATCAAATGCGGATAGTCTGCGAATTTTTTAAGAAACCATACACAAGATAACTGTTTTTTTAAAGAGAGGTTGGGAGAGTGTAACAAACCAAATATTAACTTGTGCTCAAATAGGGTTATCGCAGATCGCTCTAGTTATTTAACTACCGCAGTGGTCCGAGGAATCCCTGTACTCATAGACAGTGGATCAATCAATCAATCAATGTTTCGCTTATTCGTCTGATGCGGTGAAATAATTTTCAGTGAAAAAATATTTTTCTTGCGGTTTAAAATCAACGTATTGCGTTCTAAAAGGGATGAGGAAATAATCGCGCATACTTACGTAACATTGATAGTTGAGTTAAACGATATCATTATGGATTCAGATTTTATCGTTGTTCCGTCGTCGTGTATGAGCACACCAATTATTGTAGGTACGGACATTTTTAACTGCGATGGCATTACGTACGTGAGAACCAAAGGCAAGCAGTATATAACACGATCTGTTAGCACGGCTGAAACGTCGGCTCAGATCGCGACTATTTCAAATTATTTACATTAAAACTCCCCTTCAGGGCGCACGGCATGAATGTCAGGTAAAGCCGACCACCTATAAAATCCAAGCCTTAGTTAAATCTCCCGTCCCCAAAAACGTCAAACAAGTACGAGAGTTCCTAGGATTATCTCTGGTTACTTTAGGCATACCCAACTACGCAACTTAAATCGCGTGCATAACAAACTAACAAAACGAGTTCGTATAGCGGTAATAGAACGTCTTACTAGTGAACCTATTCTATAAATTTTCAATCCTTCTCCACCGACGGAAATATATAACGACGCGAGTAGTGCAGGATACGGAGGAGTCCTAATGCAGGCCACCCATAAGGATGGTACGTAATCTGTCGTTGCGACTTTGGTTAGTGCTCAAGGTGCAGAGACCATTCTTAATAGCTCGAAACTTTAGTAGTTGTGAAATCTTTTTAACATTTCCGCCACTACCTTGTCGGGATAGATTTTAAACTAGTTGCGGACTGTAATGCCTTTAAGTCCATTTAGGGAACTGTGGCGTATACACGCATTACATTATATATATTTACGAACGTAGCCTTATGACTGTCAAACTATCAATCATTAGAAGGAGAATGATACAATTAGATTTATACATAAGACAGGTTAATAATTGTGACGAGGATAATGTATTTTGTACTGTCCAACTAAGTGATTAAAGTATATGTATTAATGTGAACTCCCGTTTAATTTAACTGCACCCCACATTCTCATGTCGTGACCAACCAGGCCCCAAGTTCCTCGTCCAAATTGGTGACCCTGACGTGATCCCACGTGTTCCCGTTGGGCCCCTGGTGTTGGTTTCCACCGTGACTGCATGAGTGTTGGTGTGCCGCCGAGTAAAAAGGGCTGCTGCATGGCATGTTTGTACATTTTCATCTGCTTTTGGTGTTGTGCATGTTAAACATTACCTAACCCTGCCGGCGGCCACGTGTTAGATGTGTGTGCTACTGAGGTGTGGAGCTACGCATAACGAGGTACTCGCTGTTTACTAACTCCCTACGACCTCCCTGAAAACGCATCATCAACACAGAGCAGATTCGCATTGACTTTTTTTTTAAACATTCTGTGCATGTTTGCTGCTCTAGCGTTTGCCAACTTACGTATCTACCAGTTCACAGTGTTACTAAGCCTCATTGTGTTTCTTAGAGTTATCTCACTAAACTGTATGTGATAATACAAAATAACACCCTAGTGTTTACCATTTTTTAACTGCATATGGATGTCGCAGACAATTATTTTATAAATTCAGTGTTTTCACTGCCGGGTTGTGTAGTATATATTTAGTTTTTACTTCCTTTCTACTATGGCTGAAGCTTTTGCTGAAGTAAAGGAACAGTTAGAGCGCGTTATGGCTGAGAAGGCTGTACTTGAGGAAAAACTCAACCAGTTTCCTTCTTGGGAAACCGAAGTTTACGCGGTCTCTGTCAAACTTCCTCCTTTTTGGCCTGCTAAACCAGCAGTTTGGTTTGCCCAAGTCGAAGCACAATTTCAAATTGCTGGGATTGTAGCTGACATTACCAAGTACAATTACGTTGTTGGTCAGATAGACTATCGGCTGGCTGGTGAAATTGAAGATATAATAACTTCACCATTAGAACAAGGTCAGCAATATTTAACTATCAAAAATGCCCTTATCAATAGATTTTCCGTACCCCAGGAGCAAAAGGTCTGTCAGCTGCTTGGTAATGAGGAACTTGGTGACAGGAAAAATTCCCAGTTTCTCCGCCACCTAAAATCTTTGGCTGGTTCCTCACCATTGGACCAAAATATTCTACGGCAGCTTTGGATAAGTCGCCTTCCACAGGAAATACAGGTGCTCCTTGTTTCACAAGCGGATGACCTTAGCTTAGAGAAGTTGGCTGACCTAGCGGATAAGGTCATTGGTCTTACCGGCCGGTCACGCGCGCTCCACTGCACTTCTGCGTCTTCGCCAGATCCCATCGCCGATTTGGTCGCAAAGGTTTCTGAACTCACTAGGCAAGTAAATACTCTTTCCGCTAGATGTCGCACTCGCTCACACAGCCGCTCCACATCCAGAAAATCTTCGCGCGCATCTTCACCAGCTACTGGCACGCACTGCTGGTACCATAAGCGTTTCCGAGCCCGCGCCTCGAAATGCATTCCACCGTGCAATTGGACTAAGGAAAACTCAAGGAACAGTCAGTAGCAGCGGCACCTGACTGCTCCAGTGTAAGTCGCCGCCTTTTTGTCACCGACTTAGTGACAAAACGCCAATTCGTAGTTGATACCGGTTCCGATTTATGCTGCAACCCTGCTAGTTGGCTCCCTCGTCGGCGAGAATTCTTCGACTACGTGCTCAGCGCTGCTACAGGTAGCAAGATAAAGACCTATGGAATTGTAAACCTGCGACTCAATTTAGGGCTGCGCCGTGATTTTGTCTGGCAGTTCGTCGTTGCCAACGTCCAGAAGGCGATAATTGGAGCAGACTTTCTGGCATATTATCACCTCTTGCCTGACTGCACCAGAAAAAAAACTAATCGACAATAAAACTTTCTATGCTCTGCTGCTACTTCGGCAATGATTGAGCAACCGAGTGTCAAGGCTGTGGTTGCTGGAAACTCTACCTACGCGCCAGTGCTAGCTGAGTTCCCAGAAATAACCCGACCGCCCGGCCTACCCAGGGTTATCAAGCATAATACTGTGCACCATATTAAAACTACAGACGGTTTCCCAGTGTCGTGCCATGCACGCCGCTTAGCCCCTCAGAAGTTATCTTCTGCTAAGAAGGAGTTCGAGGACATGGTTCGTTGTGGCACTGCAAGACCTTCTAAAAGTGCATGGTCCTCACCGCTGCACATAACCCCCAAAAATGACAACACCTGGCGTCCCTGCGGTGACTAGCGCGCGCTGAACGCCAGGATTGTACCGGACAAATATCCAGTCCGTCATATTAATGACTTCGCGAATAACTTGTCCGGTGCGAAGGTGTTCTCCACCCTGGACCTTGTGAAGGCCTATCATCAAATACCCGTTTCCAAAGATGACATCTCGAAGACTGCCATCGTTAGTCCGTGTGGGCTCTTCGAATTTCCTTTCATGACCTTCGGTTTGCGCAATGCTGGTCAAACGTGCCAGCGCTCTATCGATGAGGTCACACGGGGGTCTCGATTTCTGGTTTCTGTACATAGATGATATATTAGTCTTTTCAAGCGCCTCCAGGATTATGGCGTTGTTATCAACCCGTCCAAATGCACCCTGGGTGCTATTGAGGTTACCTTTCTGGGTTACCATATCAGTGCTGACGGTACGTGCCCTCCTCAGGACCGTATCCAAGCACTTTTGGATTTTACACCCCCGGAAACTGTCCAAGGCATGAGGAGATTCCTTGGCATGTTAAACTATTACCACCGGTTCATTCCCCATGCCGCCCAGTTTCAGGCCCCTCTCATTGACGCTTTGGTCTCTTCGAATAGCAAAGGCTCGAAACCATATCCATGGACGCCTGAGCTCGTACAAAAATTCGAAGAATGCAAGAAAAGCTTGTCCGATGTGACATTGCTGCACCATGCTATTGCTGATGTCCCCCTCGGTTTGTTTACCGACGCATCGAGCGTACATATTGGCTCATGCCTTCAGCAGTTCATCGATGGCAAATGGTTTCCTATTGCATTTTTCAGTAAAAAATTGACCCCTAAGCAGGCTGAGTGGCCTACATACTACAGAGAGCTCTTGGCAGTGTACGAAAGTGTACAACATTTTCGATATATTCTTGAAGTCCAACATGCGACAACCTTTACAGATCATAAACCGTTGCTCTACGCTTTCGTACAGCGCCGTCAAAAGCTACCTCCAGCACAGCTAAATCAGTTATCTTTTATTAGCCAATTTACCACTGATGTTAAATACATCAAAGGCGAAGACAACGTAGTCGCAGATACAATGTCTCCAGTTGACGCAATTTCGCTCGAGCAAGAATACGAAGCTCTAGTCAAGTCTCAAGAGGCAGACAGAGAACTATCTCAATTATTGCGCGACAGTTCTAGCCTGAACCTTTCCAAAATAAATGTACCCGGTACCAGCGTATACTTGTTCTGCGATCTCTCAACTAGCAAGCCTCGTCCCTTTGTTCCATCTGATCTGCGAAGAGCTATCTTCAATAAGCTGCATAACTTGAGCCACCCGGGAATTCAAGGCACGACGCGCCTCGTAGCAGAACGCTATGTTTGGCCGTGCAATAACAAAGATTGCCGAGAGTGGGCGCGTACCTGTGACGCATGTCAGCGCGCTAAGGTCACGAGACATAACACCACCGCGCTTGGCAATTTCTCAACTCCCTCAGTTCGTTTCATGCACGTACATATTGACATTATTGGACCCCTTCCTTCATGTAAAAGATATCGATACTGCTTGACTGCAATCGACCGGACGTCCAGATGGCCTGAAGTTTGGCCCATGCAAACTATTTCGGCTGAGGAAGTTGCAGAGACCTTTGTTAGAGAGTGGATTTCTCGTTTCGGTGTGCCGACTATCATTACCACTGATCAGGGTACTCAATTTGAGTCCGACCTGTTCCGAAGGTTGATGCAGAGTTTCGCCACGAAGCGCATTAGAACCACCTCTTACCATCCTCAAGCAAATGGCATGATAGAGCGTGTCCATCGCCAGCTAAAGGCATCCATTATGTGCCATGGTGGCGATTGGCTTAGTGCTCAGCCTCTTGTGCTTTTGGGTATGCGTTCCTCTTTTAAGGAAATTCTTAAATCTTCGGTTGTTGAGATGCTTTATGATAAAACCTTGCGTCTCCCTGGCAAATTTTTGGTTTCTTCACCTATATCAAGTATAAAAAGCCCTGCTGATTTTGTCGTATCTCTGAGGCGACATATATTATGTCGAATATACGACCTGTCCCTGCTTTCCGACACAGCGAACCAACCACTTTTGTTTTTAAAGATCTTGCTACCTGTTCTCATGCTTACCTGCGAGAAGATACTGTCCGCCGCCCTCTGCAACCACCGTACTCCGGCCCGCACCAAATTGTTGATAGGGCATCTGATGGTAAGACTTTGACTCTTGACGTTCGAGGCAGGAATGTTGCGGTAAGTGTTGATCGAGTAAAGCCTGCGTTCATCGAACGGCCCAAAACTACAGATTTGCCGCTACCTGCCACTCAGCCGACGTCAGCTCTTAAGCCAGCGCATACGCCATCTGTTCCTTCTCTTCCTCCGGGTACTTCTATTGTCCCGCCTTATACCACACGGTCTGGCAGACGGGTTAGATTTAAGGTTTTTAGAGACTAACTTGTCTCTCTCCGTGGGGGGGTGGTGTGGCGTATACACGCATTACATTATATATAGTTACGAACGTAGCCTTATGACTGTCAAACTATCAATCATTAGAAGGAGAATGATACAATTAGATTTATACATAAGACCGGTTAATAATTGTGACAAGGATAATGTATTTTGTACTGTCCAACTAAGTGATTAAAGTATATGTATTAATGTGAACTCCCGTTTAATTTAACTGCACCCAACACTCTCAGGTCGTGACCAACCAGGCCCCGAGTTCCTTGTCCAAAGAACTTTACCACGCGTTCCCACAGATGTAATTGTGGTGACCAGGCCGCGGCCCACGGTTATATATATTCTAATCGCTTAAGTAAAGTTGATATTGCGATGTAGAACATGCGTTGTTATTGGTCGGTTGAGTAGCGCGTCACCGCTACATCCACATTTAGCATAAGGACCTGCTGCCCCGCGGCGCGCGTTGTTATACCCATACCTTCAAGATTTTCACTTTTAATCGAGCAAATGCTCACTGATGTCACATGGGGACTATGTAAGTCGTAATCCCGTTTGTGTGAATGTCATATCTAAGCCTCGCAATTGGGCTCAAGTTGTACAAGCTGCGGACACTGAGATCGATTATAAAAAGTTCTAAATAACCAGTTAGATAATAATCGGTGCGTTAATCGTAACTGTCTTCTGTACTATCGATATACTTCAGTGGGTGAAGAATAAACACTTTCGTGTTATATCCCCAAGGGATTTTACTAATTTTGCTAAGAGCATTTTCACGACGAGCATCACGATTACTTGACTAAAATAGTCAATCACAAGATTTGTATGTTAATCAAGGCAGACAGGTACCGAGGTAATTTAAAGTGAATGATCTTGTCTTTGTCATTAAATATTCGCAGTCCATCGGCAAGCTCGTCGCAGGTATGCGGGGGCCCTACAAGGTCATTTGGATAAGGTGCGAACTACAGCTATTAGCAGGTGCCTATGGAAAAACTACGCAAGCCGCTGTTGAGTTTATGGTACCTTGGCGCGCGGAATGGTGCTCTGAATCATGTGCTGATGTGTGTACTTTTTGAAAAACCACACGGACCCTCATGTGCGGGTAGGATTTTGCCTACTATTTTCCAGTTATATTGGTAATTGTGTAATTTTCAATGGTAAGTTTGTGATCGACGTAGGAGTTACGTGATCTTTATTAGTATGACTCGATGCAACCGGACAGTTGTAGATAGATACAAGGTCCAGTCGTGTTAAACTATGTGTACCTACTGCGTCAGGCGTAGCTAGATACGCATATCAGTAGATTTGTTTCGTGACCGTAGAGACATGACAACATTACGGACGTAGCAGATACGTGGCTGGTTGTAATCCTCTGGCAGACGTAGCCAGATACGTGGCCTGTGGATAGCGAAACATGACAACATTACCGACGCAGTAGATACGTGGCCTGTGGATAGCGAAACACGACAACATTACCGACGCGGTAGATACGTGGCCTGTGGATAGCGAAACACGACAACATTACCGACGCAGTAGATACGTGGCCTGTGGATAGCGAAACACGACAACATTACCGACGCAGTAGATACGTGGCCTGTGGATAGCGAAACACGACAACATTACCGACGCAGTAGATACGTGGCCTGTGGATAGCGAAACACGACAACATTACCGACGCAGTAGATACGTGGCCTGTGCATAGCGAAACACGACAACATTACCGACGCAGTAGATACGTGGCCTGTGGATAGCGAAACACGACAACATTACCGACGCAGTAGATACGTGGCCTGTGGATAGCGAAACACGACAACATTACCGACGCAGTAGATACGTGGCCTGTGGATAGCGAAACACGACAACATTACCGACGCAGTAGATACGTGGCCTGTGGATAGCGAAACACGACAACATTACCGACGCGGTAGATACGTGGTTGGTTGTTATCCTCTGGCAGACGTAGCCAGATACGTGGCCTGTGGATAGCGAAACACGACAACATTACCGACGCAGTAGATACGTGGCCTGTGGATAGCGAAACACGACAACATTACCGACGCAGTAGATACGTGGCCTGTGGATAGCGAAACACGACAACATTACCGACGCAGTAGATACGTGGCCTGTGGATAGCGAAACACGACAACATTACCGACGCAGTAGATACGTGGCCTGTGGATAGCGAGACACGACAACATTACCGACGCAGTAGATACGTGGCCTGTGGATAGCGAAACACGACAACATTACCGACGCAGTAGATACGTGGCCTGTGGATAGCGAAACACGACAACATTACCGACGCGGTAGATACGTGGTTGGTTGTTATCCTCTGGCAGACGTAGCCAGATACGTGGCCTGTGGATAGCGAAACACGACAACATTACCGACGCAGTAGATACGTGGCCTGTGGATAGCGAAACACGACAACATTACCGACGCAGTAGATACGTGGCCTGTGGATAGCGAGACACGACAACATTACCGACGCAGTAGATACGTGGTTGGTTGTTATCCTCTGGCAGACGTAGCCAGATACGTGGCCTGTGGATAGCGAAACACGACAACATTACCGACGCGGTAGATACGTGGTTGGTTGTTATCCTCTGGCAGAGGTAGCCAGATACGTGGCCTGTGGATAGTGTGAACAGTAGGGACGCCTTTGCTCACTGGGATGTATGGTTGGTTCATGTATGTTCGAAGAAATGTTGTTAAAGTGGTGTAGATTGTTTCATCTGGTACAGCTATGTCACTTATTTCAGACACTCTCCATGAGAAAACCGAGCCAGATACCGCTGCTGGCCCTTCGTCAGCTCAGGACGCACCGCACCGTGATGAAATTTGTAGCGAAGAGCTCGAGGGCAATCTCCGTCAGGAGAAGGCGTATAAGGAAACACCATCCCTACTAACATGACAGCTCACTGCATGCCTACCTACATAATGGGTGTGCTCTCTAATTGGGGCCTCTTTTCTGCTGGTTGTCGATCCGAACGGGTGCATTCACGTCGGTATAATTTTTCTTTTACTTAAATTTCGCTTTTGTTTAAATTCATCAATTTGTTGTTAAATTTTCTGCTGTATGGCGTAGTCCCTTTGTCTTTCTTTTAAGATAAAAATTAACAAAAAAAATGTATATTACTTTTGATCTTGTTTATGTAATCGAGTATAGTAGTTGAGAATACTCTTTGGTTCGTTCATAACCTAATGGAATAGTCTGTAATTGAAAATATACTGACTTCCTGTATTTATGAAGACAACAGCAGCAAGGTTAAGCTGCATTAAGGTACGCCCACGGTAATCAATGGTCACGTATAGCCGCGGGAATTCACGCCCGCGGTACTGGAAAGGTTGATAGACAATCGTCTCAGCTCATTGAAGAGACCTTATTTTCCTAAGCAATTAATTAGAAAGAGTTAGTAACAAGGACCGCCGCCAAAGACGTTCAGGCCTTTAGATCGATGGATGTATCATTCACCAGAAATACCATGGTTTTCTTATACTTACATGTTTGTAATGTCCTTTTGTAACGCGTTGTTTGCGGAGTGGTAATTGAGGGTCCAGAAAGGAAATACCCAAGCTCTCTTCTATGTTTATTTTGCAGTAAAATTAAAAATATACAAAAATCTCGACACTACGTAATTCGTAGTTTAAAATTACGTCGGGAACGACAAAAAAATAAAATTTACTGACAAAAAGAGGTCGAAATAGACAACCGTCACACTTTTACTTACATAGAATTTAGCAATATGTTGTGTTTTTAGTTGGAATTTTGATTAGGGTACAAAAAACGCACTTTATATTTCATATTATATTTATTAATATTTTCAAACTTACTTTCAACAGTTATAAATAAATTATAAATCGTTCAATACTTATAAAAAGTGATCACAAGTTTAGTGTAGTCGCGAGCGAAGCGTCGCGTTACGTACAAAAATAGACTCCCTCGCTTCGTATGTACAATCGTACTTACATATTTACAATGTTCACCCCACCGAGCGGGGGTCGACTTGCGGCTTTATTCATGTTTCTAAACAATAGGACAGGGTGTTATAAAGCTAAATATAATAATTCTACAACATTTATTGAGATCGTTTTCATCGAAGAGCTACCAGGGTGAGATATGGAGTTTGCAATGTGCTTCGTAGAAAGTATCGGCGCCGGGGGTGCCCCGGCGGCGGCGCTCGGTGGCGCTGGTTCAGTCTTGTGGCGGCGCTAAACGCCGGTGCGGCGCAGTCACACGGCCGTGTGCCGCGCGCCCCGCGCCTCCTCCGCGTCCGAGTCCTCGATCTCGCAGAGGTTGGCGGACAGGTCGCTGCACGACGACCGCGCGTCGCCGAGCAGCGAATCCCGCTCTTCTGCAACCACAGTTGAATCAATATTATAAAAACTATTAATTGTTGTATAATTTGTTGAATGAATGAATATGGCTGGGTAGCGGGTGACGCACCAAGCATGGTGATGAGGCTGGCGGCGTCGGGCGCGCGCAGACTGCGCCCGCGCATCCCGTCCGCCGGCGGCAAGTACGTGTCCGGATGCAGCAGGTACGACGACGCTGCAACAACAACCACGTATCATTATCCGAACACGGGTTGATAAGACGAGTACATTTTGTTACTGAGTAACAATTATATGTATAATGTACAAGCTGGTGCCCGCGGGTTCGCTCACAGCTAAAGTGGACTTGTGCTACTGCACATGCGCATGTTCACTTTAGGGTGTAAGTGCATATCTAATGACTGAGATGTTTTTATTAATAAACATAAACTTTTTGCTTTTGAAATTGCTGATTCTGTTTATAACCATTGTCTGGCTTTTCACCTATAAAATGAAAAGCCATGCCATCAGTATCATATACTGCAAAACTGGTGGAATACTCATACCATTTTTTGAATGAAAAATCAATAATCAAAATGTATTTTAAATCTGCTAAAGCGATTATGCTATTATAAAAACTTTAGTATGTATGCAGAGGGCTTTGCAGCAGTCCAACTACACTGTTTTGTTAATGTAAAACAATAATTGGTAGAAAACTGTTCATGGAAAATATTTCGGAAAATCTTGTACGCAGAGTATATTAACGTAAGAGAACTTAAAACAAATGATACGAATGGTTGTTAGTTGGTTGCGCACGGGTGCCAGCACTCATTCGGGTAAGTTCCAGCAGATGTGGAAGTTGCCTTACCTGCGGTAAGTTTAAAGCAAATTATACTGTTATTATCTTTTCTATTTAAATAGAGAATTATATACGGGCAAAAATACTGAAAATTTTACTATTTTAGAGCTATCAATCAATAAGCAATCCGGTTACACGAATACCTTCTCAAGTGATGATCATTGTATAGATTTTTAATGCAAATTGTTTACCGTCGACTGTTCCTCAGCCACGAACCATCGTAGGTACATGAGATAGGTTTAAGAATAGATTTTTATATATTCTGTAACTACAATTGATTTAAATTAATTTTAGATTTTTTTTATCATAATAATATTATGAATTGTTATTACGATGGAAAAAGTGTAATTGAAGTAAATGAAACAAACAAGTTAACTCAACGGTCGTCGGTTTATTACTGCCGGGAATCTGACAGTGCGTGTACAGGCACACGCACACATATACATCATTCCTCCACACTTACTTTAGGTTACACCTGATAACAAAAGAAACAATTTACATCCAAAAGGTATCGCAAGCTATACAATGAAAATACTATTACTCTAAATACAACTAAACAAATAAATCTTAATCTAAAAATACTTTTTATAATCGACTTTAGGTACATTTCGTTTTGGCCGTTGGGGTAACTGCGGCGGTCCCTCAGGACCCCCGGGCGGGGCGCTCGATGGCAACACCTCAGCCTCAACCAGATTGTCCGCACATTCCTCTCCCTCTCTCTCATTCATTGCGTCCTCACAGTCATTCCACTCTTCCATCTCTTCCCGAGCCTGCTGTCCTGCTGTATTACTATGACCATCATCTAGGTCAGGTATGGTAATCGGTTGTGAGTTATCAGATGAAGGCTTAGATGGAAACACAGCAAGCCGAGAGGACTGATCCTGGGGGGTTGCCAGCGTAACTGATAGAGGATGATTTATAAATTTACTGTTATAACTGCCCTTGTAAGCCAGTAACTGGTCTGCATGTCTTATACAATAAATATTAAAATCAAGTATTTGTATTTTATACATTCTTGAACCTATTTTTTTAACTATTTTTCCCATTAGCCAACTTTCTTTTCGCTCATTGTACCATCTAGCCCACACTAAGTCATCTTGGTTAAAACATCTTTTTGTAGTTTGATTTGCACTTGATAAATTTTCTATATAATTATCCGACGGCAAGATCAGATCTAATCGGGATCTTAGGGTTCTTCCAAACATTAATTTGGCAGGTGACTCGCCAGTGGTACAATGCACGCTGTTCCTGTATTCAAATAAATACCCTAATAGCTTTTCATTCCTAGCTTCATTACTAATTTTTTCTAAAAGAATACATTTAAGCATTTTTTTACATGTTCTTACGGAATTTTCAGCTTGACCGTTGCTAATGGGATGATAAACAGGTGAAGTAATGTATTTTATACCGTTATTTAAACAAAATTCTCTGAACTCGGTCGAGTTGATTTTAACATCGTTATCCGATACTAATGATTTAGGTATACCAAATACTGAAAACAAGGTCTTTAGTTTCGATATTAAAGCGTGCGTAGCAGTGCCGTTATTCATTAATAAACAGTCAAGCCATTTGCTATACGAATCTATAACTACGAGGTAAACTTTCTGTCCTATTGTTAGGTAATCAATATGTATCCTGTGCCAAGGCGCCGAGGACGGGGGCCAGGGGGCGGGGGGCTCCCGTGGCGGCGCGGCGCGCACGCTGACACACGCCGCGCAGTCTGCGATCCAACGTTCTATGTCACCGTCTATGCCTGGCCACCACATACGCTGGCGCGCATTACTTTTTGTTTTACTTATACCTAGATGTGTACTGTGTAGCTCTTTTAACAGCCTTTCTCTAAGGGAGCTCGGAACTACAACTTTATGCCCTCGTAAAAGATAACCGTTTTCAAATTGTAGATCTGCTTTACATTGAAAGTAAGGTAAAACGTTTCTACAATTAATTTTACGGGGCCAACCTTTATTCAAGTACTTGATCACTATATTTAAGGTATTATCAAGTCGGGTAGCTGTTTGAATATCGCGTAAGTTAACCGCGGGGGATATCGATTCCAAGAATTTAAGCGCACAATAGGCATCGAACTCAGTATCAGTATGAGTCATTGTTTGTTTTAACGGGGCGCGAGAAAAATAATCTGCTACAATGTTATTTGAACTACTAGTATATTGAACTACATAGTTGTAAGCTGATAGTATTATTGCATATCTTTGTAACCGAAGGGCAGACGTTATAGAAATACCATTTTTTTTATTGAAAATTGATACGAGCGGTCGGTGATCTGTTTTTAAAATAAATGGATCACTACGACCATACAGATATTGATGGAAGTGTTTTACACCAAAGATTATAGCTGTAGCTTCTTTTTGTATTTGGCTATAATGCCTTTCGCTCGCGCCGAGGGACCTAGACCCGAATGCAAGTGGCCTGTCGACGCCGCTAGCGTCCCTTTGCGACAGCACCGCGCCCAGCCCGCCCGGGCCGGCGTCCACCGCCCGCACGAGCTGCGCGCTCGGGTCGAAGTGTGCCAGCACACGCTCCGAGGCCAGCTCGTGACACACGCGCCGCATGGCGCACCTGTGTCGCTGAGACCACTGCCACTCCACGCCGGCGCGCAGTAACTCGTGTAGTGGGCTCATAAGTGATGACGCGTTTGGAATAAAATTCCGGTAATAATTGACCATGCCTAAAAACCTTTTTAACTCGGTAACGTTACATGGCTCGGGTGCGTTTACAATTGCGTTTACTTTTTCTGGAGAAGTCCTTAAACCATTTTTACTGATTACATACCCTAAATAGGTAACACTTTCTTTAAAAAAATCACACTTTTCTTCTTGTAAGCGCAACCCGGAGTCATTCAACCGGTGTAAAACCTCCTTCAACCTGCTTAAATGAGTATTTCTATCCGGCCCCGTAATACACAGATCATCTAACCAGCAACTAACTCCATCTATACCTGCAAGCAAAATTTCCATTGATTTTTGGAAAACAGCTGGTGCGTTGGCTAAGCCATATACAAGACGAGTAAATTTAAACAGCCCCTTCGTAGTATTTATGGTAGTGAGCTCTTGAGAGGAATCACTTAAAATAAATTGATTATAAGCGTTTTTTAAGTCAATTTTTGAGTAAAGCTCCCCTCCACTGAGCTTAGCAAAAACCTCCTCGATGCGCGGCAATGGGTATTTTTCAATTATTAGGTCTTTGTTTAACGTTACAGAAAAATCTCCGGCTATTTTCACTTTGCCGTTTTCTTTGAGAACTGGAACAATGGGCGTCGCGTATTGTGAATGATCGACCGGTACTAATATACCTAAACTTACTAATCTAGTCAACTCTTCCTCAACTTTAGCTTTTAAAGCAAACGGCACTGTACGCGGCTTGAAAAATTTAGGAACGGCGTCTTTTTTTAATTGTAAATGCACTTTAAATTTATTAAATGCACCTAACTCTCTGCGCCAAAGATCGGGAAACTGTTGAAGTAGGTTTTGTAAATCATCAGTAAGGCTTATTTTATTTATGTTTGTTGTTAAAATTAAATTAAAGATGGACATAAAATCGCGACCTAATAACGCCGGGCCACCATTTTTAATGACATAAAATTTAATTTGATTAGTCTGGTCCATAAAGGTAACGTCGGTTTCGAAATAACCTAAGGGCGAGATTTTATGTCCGTCGTATAAGCACATTTTTAAGTTACAGGGCTTCAACTTATAATTTGAAAATTTTTGTTCATATAGTTTTTCTGAGATAACGCTTGTACCTGAGCCCGAGTCTAATTCCATTTTAACAGACTCACTATTAACTTTTATGCTCAATACGATAGGCTTATTAGACACGTACCTTATATTAAGGATGGCGGAAAGAGATGGCGCTAGTAGCTAATGTAAACATCACTCTTCATATAAAAATTTTCTAAAAATAGTAAAAGTGGAAGAATTTTGATTTTGAATAAGTAATAGCTTTCTAAGACATCAACTAAGCTGTGTAAACGTTTGTGATACTGTGCGGTGTATAACAGTGCCCTAATCCAAAACTAAAAAGTTTCAACTGTAAGTCAGTGAACCACATATAAATAACAAAATGTGTAAGTGAAGCTTATGAAACGTATTTGGACCGAGCCTCATTAAATTACAAACTTAATAAATAAATAATAATAATCCAACAAAACAATCAAGATGAATATTCTATAAAGTTTGGTCGGTATTAGAAATAGTGACATCCTACCCGCGCACGATTAATTAATGGTTTTTTTTTGTGCGCAACGGATCTACTATTTCGTCGCCTTATTTCAAGTGAGCAGTGACCGAGTGCGATAAGGCGCTGAGATCTTGAATGCGTATTCGTTGGGTGGATGCGAGTTCAAACCCCAGTTTTCGACGACATTCAAGGAAGGATTTGTTTATTTCTTTTTCTTTTTTTTTTATATAAATAAATAATCTTCTAAATTATTAAAATCGACCATTCTAAATCGATTGGAAATGGATAAATTAATTTGCACCAAATGTAAAAAAAAGGTTCGAGACGGTGAAAACGTGAAATGTTCAAGATGCAAAAAAAATTATGACCTTAACTGTGCAGTTATAACTGAAAAACGTTTTCTCTTAATGAATAAAGATAACAAGCTTAATTGGTCCTGCCCTAGATGTTTGCGCTATCAAAACCGTAGCGAAACAAATAAAACGAGCACTCCTTTAACCAAAAAGATGCACAATAACTCGAATGAACTTAATGAACTTATAGCAGAATCAGTTACAACTCCAACCTTTAAAGTTCAAAATACGTTAATGAATCATAAGACAGTCTGTCTTACTCCAAATGCTTTGGATGTTTCAAAATCAACAACCAACGAAAACTCCTTCCTTTCCACAACTTCTTCGCCGAGACGAAGTTTACCAGACTTATCAACGAGATGCAGCGATGATGTAGACGAACTAAAAAGAAAAAATACTGAATTATTGAATAAGTTACAAATAGCAGATGTTGAAATAGAGAATTTAGTCATGGAAAAATTAGATTTAGAGAAAAAACTAATGGAAAAAGATTCACTAATTACGAAACTTAAACAAATTTGTGTGAAATATCCAGATAAAAAACGAAAAACAAAGCAATGTGAAGTTAATAACATCACATCTAGTTCTTCATGCATGCAGGAGATACAAGAAACAAAACAAAATCAAAAGTTTGGTACCCATACTTTGACACACAAAAATTTAAACTTAGAACAAAAAATTACTCCTTCGATAGGTGAAACTACATTAAAAATATTTGGTTCACAACAAACCAAGGGCCTTGCTTTGGCTCTTTCTCATTCCAGGCGAGGATCAAACTATGAAAAGTTCAGTATTTCTTCTTTGACAAAACCAAATGCTAATTCCAAGGAAATATTGAAGAATTGTACTAAGGACATGAAGACGTCGGACGTATTTATATTATGTGTTGGGGAAAATGACAAAAATCCTTTTCTACTAATAGCAGAACTATATTCTGTATTAGAGATATTAAGTAATAACACAGTTATAATTTTGAGTGTCCTACAAAATCCTTGTTTAAATGAAAATAAGCTTAATACGGAAATTAGGCGTGTTTGCAAACTTTTTAAAAATTGTTCTTTTATTGACTGTCCTTCTGTTTCAAGTTATCACCTAAATTATAATATTTTAAATGTTATTCAACTTTGCAAAAAAATTAATTATATCTTGGATTGTAATTTTTATGATAAAAACTTTCTAAGTATAGGGTCCAGAAATGATGGCTTGAGGGTGGTTACGAAATTGAAAAAGGCAACCAAAGTGGGAACTTTGCTTAAATCTCGACAACTCACCATTCCTTACCTTTTTGATATCATGCGCCAGAAAAAAATGTCCGAAACAACTTCTATACCTAAAAAATTACCGCACCGTTCTAGCTCGTGTGGTGATATTAACTTTTTTCTTGAAAAACAATCCAATAAATGTTGACTGTTTCAAATTACTTCACCAAAACATTGCTGGTTTAATAACTAAAAAAGAGAACTTGGAAATCGAACTGCAGAAATTAACCGAAACCCGAGTTTTACCAAATATTGACATTTTGTGTTTCTCTGAGACGTTTGTTAAAGCTGGGAATGAGTCAAATATAAACATAAATGGGTATTTTCTGGCAGACTGGTACTCAAGAGTATCCGAAAAACGTGGCGGCACATGTATTCTTTGTCGTAATCATATTGAATTTAATAAGGTAAATTTTTTAAGTGAATTAAAAGTCGATTACATATTTGAAGCATGCGGGATTGATATCCCAGAATATAAATGTACAATTATTTGCATATATAGAACTCCTACTAGTAACCCGTATCAATTCTTGCGTAAATTTGAGAAGCTTCTTGAAATACTGCGTAAAAAACGGAACAGACGCATTATAATTACAGGTGATTTTAATATTGACACATTGAGACTAACCAGCGTTGCAAACGAATACCAAAGAATACTTCAAAACAATAATTACACTATCCACATTGACAAACCTACCAGGGGCAAGGCATGTTTAGACCAGATTATTAGTAACAGTCCGGAATCTGAAGGAGATATTATTCATCTATATCTGTCAGATCACGACACAGCTCAGTTTCTGGCTATACCTACAGAAAATTATAGGTTACCATTAAAAACTACATTTTATAAAAAAAGGGATTACAGCTCTGAGAATTTGGAAAAATTTATCAATTACTTAACAAAATTATCGTGGAATGACGTGTATGTGGAAAAAGATACAAATGTAGCTTTTAATAATTTTTATGACATGTTTACATTGCTATTTGACTCATGTTTTCCAGAATATACAGTAAGAAAAAATAATAGGCATAAAAATCTCAAATGGCTTACTCGGGGTCTAAAAAAGTCTGCTGATACTAAACGAAGACTTCGATTTAAATTATATAAAACCCGAAACATCATAGACAAGCAAACATATTCAAGTTATAACAAATTGTTCAAAAAATGCATTTTTACGGCAAATAAAAAATATAACACTGATATTATTGCAAAGGCGTCAAATGTTTCTAAAGCTACTTGGAATATAATAAAAAATAATGTAATTCAACAACAATGCCAGCGTGAAACAACAAAATTAATAATTAATAATATTACGTATGACAACCCTCTTGATATATGCAATAAATTTAATGACTTTTTTATTGACAATACAAAGATAGATCAAACTTCAGAATCGGAAATAAACAAACATATTTCCACAAACAGCTCTAGTATGTACTTATTCCCTACAGACACCAAAGAAATAATTACAATAATAAATAACCTTAATGCAACGAATTCTGTAGGATCCGATGGAGTACCTACGACAATTTTAAAACAGTGTAGATACATAATTGCACCAGTACTGGCACATATAATAAACTTGTCCTACAAACAAGGACTTTACCCGGAAAGATTAAAAATAACTGTTATTAAGCCAATACACAAGAAAAACAAAAGAGATGATCCTGCAAATTATCGACCATTAGCTCTAATAAATAATCTATCAAAAATCTTTGAAAAAAATATGTATCTGCGTATAATAAATTTTAGTGATAAACATAACATCTTAAGCCCGTGTCAATTTGGGTTTCAAAAGCGAAAATCAACCAGCCTAGCTGCGTTTAAATTAACTAATGAAATAATAAAATGGACTAATAAAAGAAAGAAAGTTATTGCTTTGTTTTTAGACATGAGTAAAGCTTTTGATTTGGTTTCGCATTCAAAGCTATTAAGAAAATGTGAAAGATATGGTATACGGGGAATTGCAAATGAATGGTTAAAAAGTTATTTAGAAAATAGACTTCAATATGTTCAAATAAAAGCTGTTAATGAAAAATCTGAATTAACAAATTGGTCTTCCGCTACTAGGCATAATAAAGCCGGAGTGCCTCAAGGAAGTCTATTGGGACCACTTCTTTTTCTTTTATATGTAAATGACCTACCTAAAGTATCAAATTTTAATATGACATTATATGCTGATGACGTATCAATAGTTATTCCGGACATTTCAAGTGAAAAATTTATCGACGTTATAAATTCAACAATATCTGACATTTTAAACTGGCTGACATTAAACGATTTGACATTAAATATAGGTAAAACAAAGTTTATCCAATTTTTTAATAGAGGAGCACAAGAGTTAACTTTAGATGTCTTCTGTAATAATGAAAAAATAAAAGAAGTAAATTCAGTCACCTTCCTTGGAATAGAATTTGACCAACATTTCACGTGGAAAACCCATATAGAAAAAGTATGCTCTAAAATAAATAGGTTTGCTTATGCTCTTTGGAAGCTAGCCAAACTATCTAGTAAAGAAACAGCGCTCAAGGCATATCATGGATATGTAGCATCCATATTGGGTTATGGAATTTTGCTTTGGGGTAATTGTGTGATTTCCGATAAAGTTTTTATTGCACAAAAACAGTGCGTTAGAGCTATTGCTGATGTGGATTCGTGCACCACCTGCAAGCCATTATTTAAGTCAATGAAATTGCATACACTTCCGTGCATTTATATTTATCAGTGTTGTACTTTTGTAAAAATGAATCCTGATTGCTTTAAAACAAAAAGAGATTTCTGTAATTTTAATACAAGATTTCCGGAAAAGCTATGTTTGCCAACAATAAAATCAGAAATATGCAATAGAAATAGTGAATGTATGTCAATAAGACTATACAATAAATTGCCATCCGAACTAAAATGTCAACCACTCAATAGATTTAAGATGATTCTAAAGAAATGGTTAATCGAAAAATGTTTCTACTCTATAAATGAATATCTAAATTTGAAAAAACTTGATATGAATTTGTAAATGAATGTAGTAGTTAAGTAATAATTTAATGATTTGTGTATTAACAGTAATAATTAACAATCCCAAATTATATACATATTTTATTTGACATTGCATGCTGTTACACAGTAAAATATGAGAACGAATAATTATGTCAAACCACCACAGACTACCATATTTTCAGCAATAAAGATTATTATTATTATTATTATTATTATTAAAGTTTTTACATTCCTCGCAATCTAAATCCTCCTCAGTATCAATACTCTCGGAAATATTGCTTACTCGTGACACTTTTGCATCACACACTTTCTTTAAATGCCCTTTCCTTCCGCATTTTAGGCATTTATAATTTTTAAAACGGCACTTCTGTTCGGAATGATTTTTCATTCCACACACTACACAAACACTTTCAATACAGCGGCCATCGTGGCGCTGCTCGGCGCGTGCGCTGGAGCCGCCGCCGCCGCCGCCGCCAGCGTACCCCTGACGCCGCTGACACACGCCGCTCGCCGCTCCTGCAGTATAGTGTCTCCGACTCTCGCTGCGATATATCGGCTCCTCCTTCACAAAAGGTCCTTCGCCACCACTGATGCCTTCCATTGATTTGGCCCTCTGTGCACACTCGGCTTGTTCCGCTACTTCTAACGCTTTGACCAACGTTAGCGTGGAAGCGTGCTGATCAAAAAGCCGATCACGTACTGGACCACTACCCAGACCGAGGACGAACCGATCCCTCACGTTCGATTCCAGCGCGGCACCAAAGTCACAATAGCTTGCTAAGCCACGTAGACGCGCCATCCACTCTCCTAGGTTTTCGCCTGGGCCCTGGTTGCACCATAGAATTTTGCTTTATCGGCAAACGTGCACTGCTTTGGTTTGAAGTGCTGGTCGAGTAATAACACCAACTCCTCGTATGTCAAACTGTCCACCTCCTTCGGATACGCCATGTTGCGTACGAGGCGAAATGTTTCATCCGACAGATTTGTTATTAACACACCACTTTTAAAGTCTTCCTTGACATTATTTACTTTTAAAAACTGTGTTAATCTCGTCTTAAAAATAGCCCACTCACAATTTTTATGATCAAAAGTGGATAAAGTACCGAAAAACGCCATCGCAATTTGATTTTTTTATTTTTTTTTTTTATTAACGCGGGTAAATATTCTCGTCGCCAGTGAAGTAAATGAAACAAACAAGTTAACTCAACGGTCGTCGGTTTATTACTGCCGGGAATCTGACAGTGCGTGTACAGGCACACGCACACATATACATCAGTAATACAGATCTCTGATCTCAAATAAAGATTATTATTATTATCCTTAATATTTTTGAAATACCTACATGAGTAAAAGTCAAAAGATAATGACAGGAGTCTGATGGGCATTGCGCAAATTCAAATACATATTTGTGATGAGGATTTCAATAAATAATATGGATACACATACACACACACACACCTAAACATACATACACACAAAGAAACACACACACACGTGCTAAGATGCTTAGCATTAAATCAAAAACTTAATATTTAATATCGAATTAGATGGCGAAAACGTAAAACATCACTTTAAAACAAAGATAAAGAGAAATTAAAACTGATTGTTAAACATATGACAGGTAACTGCAACCCCCCGATGGTTGCCCGCCTTGTCGTGGCGGGGGGCTTAGTAACCGTGGACTGGTCACCCGCAGTGAACTAAGAGGCAACCAGGGCCGGTCTGTTTGGGCCGCCGGCTGGCCCGAGGAGGGCGCTCCCAGCGGGCTGAACAAGTCCGCTGAGGACGCGCTTGGAGGTGGAGCCGCAGAAGAAGAGGAGTACAGGTATTACGGTGCGCCGTTCGCCCTATCTTCTGCGGCCGTGGAGGGATCGCAGGGGGAGAGGCGTGTTGGTATTACGGTGCGCCACTCTCCTTACCCCCTGCGAGCTGGCGGGGCCGTTCCGTCGAAACGGCACTGGTGGGGCCGCAGAGGAAGAGGCATGTCGGTATTGCGGTGCGCCGCTTGCCCTATCCTCTGCGGCCGATGTGTGGTCGGTGGCAGAACCACAGACCTGATCTGCCACCGGGTACCAGTTATCTGGTATCCAAGGCCTCCTAGTAGCAGACTCGGGAGGAGTCTGCTACAGTACTGGTGGAGGCCGAGGAGGGAGGTGCACCTCACCATCTGGTGCGCTCATCGTGGAGGGCCTTCGGGCTTTCACGATGGAGCCGCTTGTGGGCGGCTGCCACCGGCGGGGTCGCGGATGTGTGCGAAAGCGTTCCCGTAACCCCGTCACAAGGCGGCGAGGAGGAAGATGGGGGGGTTTTTAGTGGGTATACCGTGGGTCTCATTAGCCTATACGGGAGTCCCATATAACCACTCGGGTGCCCCCTGCGCCCGGGTGGTATACGTAAAGCATTTTCTCCCCCGAAAAAAAAAAGGTAACTGCAGGGGGGATTGTGGCGGTCTTGCTAGTCATCGCTTGCGGCGTTTTACACAAATCGTACCTCTGTTATCCTATATAAAGCATCCTAAGCTTTAACTGTTCAAATAAAATACAACTGAAAAAGACACAACGTTCCCTAGAGAGTACACAATCGATATTTAAGAATGTTACCTTGACACGAGTTTAAAACCCCTTTAAATCGTGAATCGTTGCATTATAACTGATTATTGCTTAACTTAAGTTTTTTAGATACATTTCACAATCACACGTGTAACAAGCAACTATTAATGATAGATATACCCAGGCGGGAGAACACTGGGCTGTGTGAAGGCTTTATGAACCTACAATAAGTACTTGACAAAATATGACTAATACTTTCACGACAAGCCTGGCGACTAATATTTCGGTGACATAATTTGCTTGAAATATTTCGAGACGAAATGACACTGCTCAGCCAAGAAAGTAACGATGTATAAATTTACTGAATAATTAGATTAATTGAAATCTTCATTCTCTAGTATTTAAGTTAAATGTCGACCAGTTTAGGTAAAATACAGTTCTTGTGTCACATTAAACTCTATAAGTGGAAGTAAGTAATTGACGTAGAGGTATTACATGGTCAACAAACAAATAAATGAAGTCAAGAGTCTCACCGTCGGGCAGCTCGTCGCCGCTGGTTAGGTCGGGCAGCGGCGGCAGCGTGGCGGGCCGGGCAGCCGGCGGGTCCGTAGCGTCCGCCGGGTCGCTGGAGTCGCGGCGCTCGGAGTGCGGCAGGTCGGGCACGTCGAGCGGCGCGCCGCACCAATCGCTGCAATCCCAGTGGTAGCCCCCCACCAGCCTCGGCTCCGCTCCCGCCGCGTACTTGCCGCCTTTTAAGTCTGGAACAGTTCAGCCGTTAGCGACCACGATACAGGTTTATGTGACTGGTAAAAGTAAAAAAGGCGATTAAATCGACAAGTGAAACTAACTATCTAGGTAAAGTTCCCACTGTTCAAGCTGCTTGTGTCCAGGCAGTCGACAGCGGCAGTTGTTGTTGAAAGTGCACCAAGCCACTCAGAGATGTTTGCGAACAATGGTTTGTATGTATGAAAAGCTGGCGAGTTATCATTTATTTCAAAAATAAAAATATATTTGTTCAAAATTATATTCTCCTCAAATTTTTTTCCAGCGTTATAACTATTGTGTCTCATACAAAAATGGATCTGCGGCGGTACATTTTGGTGCAATGACTTTGTACGACTTCAACTCTAACTTAAAACCTGATGAATCATTTAATTGACTTCAATTAGCTTTCATGAACAAGGCGCAGTCTAAAGCAGCACTGTACCGCTGGTGTAACGAGTTCAAGTGCAACCGCTTACATCTGAAAGATGAAGAAGGAAGGTCGTCCTTTGACTACTGTTATAAAAGAAAACGTGCCAGAAGTGAAAATTTCATTCAAGAACACCGGCGAATCACATGCGAGGAGATTCACAATCTACAGAGTGGTTTGGGAAATGTTTCAACCACCTTTGCGTAAGGTTGTTTCGCGCTGGGTACCCAGATCCTCACCGATGCTCAGAACCAGGCGCGCATGGAATGGTGCCATGATATTGTTTTTTATTTTTTTAACTTGTAAAATTTTTTTTTTGTATTTTTTTTAAATCTTATTTGTAAAATAGCTGTTAAATGTCAGTTTTATAAATAAGTTGTAGCTGCCTTTAATTGGATGGCACACATTTTAAGTTCTTTTATATGTTTAATTTAGTTACGTAAGGTGTCTCATCTGTTGGCAACTTAATAATAATAAATAAATAAATATGATTGATAAATAAACCGATCTTCGATTTATCAATATACTTCAGAAACAAAGCGATAGTCAATAAAAACTGTTTCAAAACGAACCAACGCAAAGGCGGAAAATGAAACGATCGAGAAGCGCTGGAAAAATGCCAGTTTTTTCTCCTTATTATGGAATTTAGAATCAAGAACCTAAAGAAGAACCTTAAGAACCTATTGCAGAGTGCAAATGTGTAGACGGTGGTGGATTGTACTTTTAAAAGATGTAATAACCCATAGAAAATGTATACCTTTTTTCTCAAAACTTTCTGACTGTCTCACTTTTATGGTGAAAGTGAATGATTTTTTTTATACAATTGATATAAAAGGCGTGCATTTGCGAAAAAACATTGCAATTGTTATGACATTACTTCGCTACTTCCGCGACAGATAAGTGTGTAAGCAGCACTCTCTGCCATTGAAGTCCCATGCGTTAGTGCAGAAATATAGATAACACACAATGCTTCCGCCACCGACAAGCATCGATCGGGGCGCCATCAGGGCACGACGACCGACGGAGGAGTCACCGCATGGCCAACTCTCCATCGGGTTCGAATCACAATGCCACGAAGGCTAAAGGTCAGTCCGAAAAAGTCTAGAAGTAATATAAAAATGAAAAATAGGAAACCGTTGTAACGTAGGTTATAAAGTACCTAAAGTGATATATTAGGTCTTTACCTATGAAATTGCCGTTTTTCACGAAATAAATGAAGCGTAATTTTTTTATATATTTTTTATTTCTATTAATCAAAATAATCACCCATGCAATCAATACATCTTTGCCAACGCATTGGTAGCTTATTGATGCCTTTCTTGAAGAAATCAGCTGGACGGGAGGCAACAAATTCTTCAAAGGCATTTTGTACTGCCTCTCGGGTATTGAATTTTTTTCCCGCCAAGAAGTTATCCAAATTCTGGAAAAAGTAGAAGTCTGTAGGCGCAAGGTCTGGTGAGTACGGCGGATGACGGAGAACTTCCAACCCCAACTCTTGTAGCTTGGAGACCGTCTGCTGTGCAGTATGAGGTCGCGCGTTGTCGTGCAGGAGCAGTGGAGCCGAACGATTGACCAAAGCTGGTTGGAGACGTGCGAGCTTCTCCATCATTGTGTTCAGTTCTTCACAGTACACATCTGCAGTAATGCTTGTCCCGTTTGGCAAGAAGCTGTGATGAATTACACCCGCGTTAGACCACCAAACAGTGACCATCACTTTTCTAGGGGTAAGATTTCGTTTAGGGCATTGTTTGGGTGCTGAACCAGGGTCCAACCAACTTGCTGAGCGCTTACGATTGTCAAACAGGATCCATTTCTCGTCACAAGTAACAATGCGGTTCAGAATTCCGTCGTTTGTATGCCTGCTGAGCAGTGCAAGGCACGTCTCCACGCGTACTTCGCGCTGGCGGTCATTGAGTTCGTGGGGTACCCATTTGTCAAGCTTTTTTACCTTGCCAATTTGACGCAAATGGACCAATATTGTTTTGATGCTAACGTCGAAAGCTGCTGCTAATTCAGCCGTGGATTGAGTTTCATCAGCTTCCACAATTGCCTTTAATTCGTCATTGTCGACCAAAGTTTTCGGACGACCACGGGGTTCATTTTTCAGGTCAAAATTTCCAGAACGGAAACGGGTAAACCAATAACGGGTGGTGCGTTCGTTTGTAGTGTTCGCTCCGTAAACGTCGTTGATGTTGCGTGCCGCTTGTGCCGCTTTGCTGCCACGACGGTACTCATACTCCATAATTACTCGAATTTTTTACTTATCCATGATGACGAAAAATGTTCGAATGCGTTGAAAACAAAACACTAACTATTAAACAAATGACGATTTTAGAAAAAGAATTCCATGTTTGTCAAATAAAATTAATTTGAAATTAGAATTATCAGTCAAAAAAAATATTTTCATTTGAAATGGCCAGTACGGCAAAACGGCAGTTTCATAGGTAAAGACCTATTATTTATTTTCTAATAATATTTTTATTAATTAATCATATAATAATAATTCAAAAAATAACTAAATTCTAAATACATAATACATATATTTTACTATATAAATATAACTCAAAATAAATATAACGTTTTTATTATGTTCAATAAATAATAAACAAACGGATGGCCAAACACATCCTAATTCATGATTAGCTAGCAGTGGCGCGCTCTGAACAGCTTAGGAATGTGGCTCGGGACCGGTTTCGACTTGGAAGCGGCCACGCAGCGGTGCGGCGGGCCTGCGTCATGGAGCAGGCAGCGATTTGCTTTTCTACTGTGCGGACGATCCTTGATCATTTACCAACATATCCATACTTAACTATGAACTACTATATCAAGTCAAAAACTACAGTGTTAGTAACATATGTTTAGAATGGGTGCTGGGTAAGTAGGTTGTGCCGTACAGAAGTAAAGAACCTCGTTGATCTCGTCATAATACCATTTCATGTTGCCTTTGCTTTAGGCGATAGTAGGTTTTGGAATGTTGAAACTACCTGCATTGTTTTTTTTGTTAAAACTATAATTAATCAAAGAATTTAAATTGTTTTATTGTGTGTTTTACCTATCATTTATAGCACTTACTTAATGCCTAATAAGTAGGGACATGGTATAAAGTGATTTTCTTAATAAAGGCCCAGCACTGAACTTGTAAACGTTTCTGAGTAATTTTGCATTTAAAATTTAAAAAGGGCCGCCTTGATTGCCTTTCGCCTCGTAGATACTAAATGCTTGGTTGCCTCATTATCCTTTCTGCTTGCCAACATTGGTATCTGGAATAAGTACCTAAGCCACCACTTTAATTTGCGTCGCTTCGCTGCCTACCCGGAACACCGGCTGGATTTAAATAAAAATATATAAAATTCAAAATTCAAATTCAAATATTTATTTCTCAACATTGACAATTACTTGTTCTTATTGACGTCAAATAAAACATGATTCTACCATCAGTTCGAAAAAAACCTTCGTGAAGAAGAACTGGCAAGAAACTTCACGGGTATATTTTTTTTTCAAAATAAATTTACAGAGTCTCTTTATGTCTATACAAAAATTATTCTTTTCTGCATCTGTTAGCTCGGCAAGTCTCCCTCCCCCCAAGTATCCAAACGACGAACACCCTCAAACGGAACCCGTTCACGAGTTAACGCGGGATCCAGCCATCGCCCTCCTCAACCATATTAGAGGGAAGTGAGCGACCCGTCACCCGACGCTACCATAAGAAGACGTACTTTAGTGACAATGACGCTTTAGATATTCATCGGGACGAAGAACTCATCGCACATACAGACACATTACACATGCTTTGTTACAAATACTAGTACAATCCTGTTAATGAGGGGATTTTACCCAAGGGCTTTTATCATCCAAATAATCGGATAGTTTATAATATGCTCTAGCACACAACTTCTCCTTTATAGTTTCTTTGAATTTGTCAATAGGAAGACCTTGGATATCCTCAGGAACCTTATTATAAAAGCGTATACATTGACCCATGAATGAGTTAGTGACTTTATGAAGCCTGCTATTATGACCTGCCAGCATATTTCTTCCTCTTGTGTTAACATTGTGCAGATCTTTTTTTCTTTTGAACAAGGTTATGTTCTTTTTAACATACATTAAATTTTCTAAAATATATTGTGAATGGAAGGTAAGAATATTTATTTCCTTAGATTTACTTCTAAGTGACACCCTTGGACCGAGCTGATAGATTGGGCGAACAGCCCTTTTCTGCAGAATAAATATAGCATCGATGTCGGCAGCACTCCCTCACAACAGAATACCATATGTCATGAGGCTGTGGAAGTAACCAAAATAGACTAATCGAGCAGTTGTTTCATTTGAAATTTGTCTAAATTTTTAACAGCATATGCGGCAGAGCCAAGCCTTTTCGCTAAACCATCAACATGCGGTCCCCACTGGAGTTTGGCGTCTAAGGTTATGCCCAGTGTAATGTTGTATACAAACTACATATCAATTAGGTGTATGTAATACTTATTGTAACTCATTTATAATAGATTAGTAATAAACCAACTTTACTCGATGACAGTTGTTTGTATTGGTTGCCACCTCCCTATATGGCGACCCTGCCAAACGCAGCAAACGGGATAAAATAACAAGTAACTCATTACGCATAATATATTAAAATGATTTTTTTCTTGCGATGACTTCTTCAACATACTCGTGTATTTAAGTGGTGAAAATATGGGAAAATCTCAATCAAAACAGGAAGCCACATCAGAAAACTTAGAGCTCCATCTTTATTCGACCAATATAATTCTTATAATTATAGTGACTCTGCTGGCATTATTTGCCATTGTCTTTTTTACAAATATTATAAAAAAGGACATAAGAAATTGATTCGGCGAGAAATAACCCTAAATGATCTGCGACGATCATTTCACCGTCGATCTGCACAAGGTTACCTGACCAGAGACCTGCCCGAGTTGTCTCCAGCGTCGGAAGCAGCAGCCAGAATGGAAAAAGTTTAGTGGAGTGATAGTGATTAGTGAAAGTGTGATGTTGCAAAAATGCGTAAATATAATATATAAATAAAAAAAAATTAAAAAATAAATAAAAAATTAAAATATATTAAATATAAGTATTACCTACGTATATTATTTTGAACTAAAATGAGAAAAGAACTACATAATTATATATTTAGGGACATTAAGTGAATAATTTAACACTCTATTATTTTACTTGTGTTACTCTAATTTGATTTTAACTCCATGTAGATTATCATATTATGGTAACGCGGCGAATTCCATGTAACAAACGTGTCCCCTACTACTGGTAACTCATAAAATGGTAAGTTGAATTTAATTATTTTATGTTTTAGGGCATGGAAAAAGAATTATTAGAATATTTATATGAACTTACAAAAATTAAGAAATACTTAGTAAGAAAGGGAAAAGCTAGATTTTCGGGTAAAATAGCTGAAAATAAATTATCCGAAGCAGAAAATATTTATAAAAAGAGTGAGATTATAATTCAGTATTTTATTAATCAGAAAAACATAGAGTCTAGTTTATTACAGATAGTTAATTCTAACTGGGATAATATTAAATTTACTTATAGGAATATTATTCAATTATGTACTCGTACTAAAATACATTCTAGTAGTAGTAGTTTCAGTGATTATAGTGAAACTAGTGAATATTTTTCAGCGACAATGGAGTTCGATTTGAAAACTGCTTGTAATTTAGTTCCAGTTATGGACGGTAATGAAAAAACTGTTAAAACTATAATTGATGCTATAGAGATGTATTCCGAAATGCTTTCATTAAATGGTAATAAATTATTGATTAAGTTCGTACTAAAGAGTAGACTTTCCGAAAATGCAAAATTACGTTTAGGGCCAGAGTATTCGTCAGTAAGCGAGTTGGTAAAAGATATAAAAAGAACATTAATTACTAAAAAGTCTTTCACCGCAATACAACAGCGTTTACAAAACGCTACGCAAGGGTATCGTACTATTGATCAGTTCGGAACAGAGATAGAACGACTATTTTCGGAATTAACCATAGCCCAAGCAGATGACGATAAGGAAAAATATTCTATCTTAAAACCTTTAAATGAAAAAATTGCTGTAAAACGTTTTTCAGACGGTCTGCGCGATTCACGGCTGAGCACGATTCTTTCAGCGAGAAATTATGAGCACCTGAATGATGCTATCCAAGCTGCGAAGGACGAGGAGCTTTATGGAGCTTCCACGTCCAAAGGTGAAGGTGTCTTACATTTTTCACGTCGGGGTAGAGGTAAGCCTTTTAATTATTCTCGTGGGCATTACGGTGGTCAAGCTCTAAACCGTCAAGTTTATCATCCACGACCCCAGATGTCAAGTGGTTTACAACATGGAAAAAATAATTATACTCGTTTTCCACAAACTCGTAATTACGCAAATCGTAGTACGGGTCGTTCCCGATCGAAAAATTTTTCTCGATCGAATTATCGAAATACAAGTAGTAGAGGTAATAATTCTCAACATCGTGTATTTTACTCGGAACAAAATACTAATAATTTAGATAGCGCAGCTACGACTTCAAAATTGGAAGATAATCAGTTTTTTCGATCTTAAGAATAGTATTTTATCTTTAAGTGGTAATAGCAAGTTCATATCGTTTTACGTAGATAATAAGAAATATTTTTGGTTGATTGATACAGGGGCATCCCTTAGTGTAATTAAACGAGAAGCTTTGCCAAAAAACATTACCATATTTAGAGACGAGACTACAGTCAACGGCATAGGTGGTCCGATACAGTCATCGGGTTATGTAAACTTAAATTTGATCCACAGCAACCGATCTAGAACAGAATTTAGTCATCACTTTTATGTTTTCGATCATGTTCCTTTAAAGGCTGATGGAATTTTAGGTTTAGATTTTCTGTGTCAATACGGTTCGAATATCGACTTAAGCTTAAATATTATTTCATTTTACAAAAATGGATTGGAATATTCTATTCAACTTAGTGATTTTATTGATTATTCAAAGGAAATTTTATTTATTCCTGCTCGAAGTGAATCGATTCATTATTTATATATTAATTTAGAATCACATGAAGATAGTTTAATCTTGCCTCAACAATTAAAGGAGGATATTTTTCTTGCCGGAGCTATAGTAAAAATTAGAAATAATAGGGTACCAGTAAAAATTTTAAATACTAGTGACTATGACGTCATATTACCTTATTTTCATCCTGAATTACATTCAATTCAGAATTACGATATTTGTAAGTTTGATCCATGTACGAAAAATGTACAGAGACTTAATAGGTTGTTAAATATACTGAATTTAAATCATTTGAATTCGGAGGAAGCTGGCTCTATTAAGGAAATATGTTCTAAATATGTCGATGTTTTCTTTTTGCCAGGAGATAAATTAACTACAACAAATATTTACCAACAGTCTATAACATTAAAGCCTAATACTAGTCCTGTTTACGTGAAGCAGTACAGACTGCCACAATCGTTAAAGAAGGAAGTAGACAATCAAATTAAAAAATTAATTCAATGTGACATCGTAGAGGAAGCAAAGAGCGAATGGTCAAGTCCTGTTTTATTAGTGCCTAAGAAAAGTATAAACCCAGAAAATAAATGGAGATTAGTTGTAGATTATAGAAAATTGAATGATTGTATAGTTGATGATAAATTTCCTTTGCCAAATATTTCTGAAATATTAGACTCACTCGCTGGTGCTATCTATTTCTCACATTTAGACCTCAATCAAGGCTATTTTCAACTGGATTTAGATGAAAACAGTAGGAAATATACAGCTTTTACTACAAATACAGGTCAATATCAGATGAAACGACTGCCAATGGGACTTAAAACTAGTCCATTGTATTGGTTGCCACCTCCCTATACCAGAAATACAGTTGAGTTTACAGGAATCAGTTCCTGGCTCTTAACTACAATGTTTGTGTTTACCTGTTTGACATTTGGCAATGTAAATTTAACACATTTAGTTTTTTTTTTCATTGAGGAGCAAATTATTAGCTGAGAACCACTGCTCTGTGTTGGAGATGCATTTGTTCACCGCTCGATACCTAGTCAATTTCTTGTCTTTTGATTTTAAACAAGAAGGAAGTATCGTCAGCAAACAATATGACCTCGCATTGATTCTTAACGACCGATGGCAGATCATTAATATAAACTAAAAATAGGAAAGGACAAAGAACTGAGCCCTGGGGCACACCCATTGTCACTGCCGATCCTGATGATTTTTCTCCATTTATTGCAACTTTCTGTTTTCTATTAGAAATATATGATTTAATCAAGGCAAGCGCTCGGTTTTTATTGCCGTAATGGTGCAGTTTCATGAGTAGAGTAGTATGATCCACACAATCGAACGCCTTGGACAAGTCACAAAAGACACCAATCACACGACTCCTCCCAGGCGCTGAATACGTGTTTTATGAGCTCAACACCGGCATTGGTTGTTGAGCGACCCCGCGTGAAACCAAACTGCTTAAAATTCATTAAACCATTACCGTAAAAATGAGAGAGTAATTGATTTAAAATTAATTTTTCAAAAATCTTACTGAGCGTTGGTAGTATAGATATAGGTCTAAAATTATTAGGGTCAGACATACTACCTGCTTTGAATATTGGAATGACCTTACTCAATTTCATTAAATCAGGAAAAACACCATTATCAACACAGTCTATATATATAGTATACATATATAGGGTAAGCAAGTTGCCAGCGTTGAGCCAGCCAAAAGGCCACGACGCATCATAATGTTGTGACTTATGTCGCTACGATGTTATTTTGCCGCAGTCCCTGGATATACGCCCGTTTACTATATTACTTAGTTGAAAATATTATAAAATGTATAAATACAATTTGAAGTGGGTTAAAATACGAAAAAATAAATTTACTAAACTACTTAATACATATATACTTACATAATCGGTTTGACCACCACTAAGACCACCATCCACTGCGCAAACATTATTCTTACCCCTATCAAAATAAGCACAACAAAGGATTACTTGTGGTAAAGATTCGCTCATTAAAAAGTGAGCATTTGCATCCACGTTTTCAAATTTCCAAAAGTTCTTGTATGGTCTCACTATTATACAAAGGTACCTATGCTCACGCTGCAGCCTACTTAATTAAATTGCATATTTTAGTTTCGTTTGCACATTTAATTCACCTTATTGATAAATGTTTAACTATCGGACAGATCGTCGATAACCAAAATGAAATGAAATATTTATTTCCCATCATTGACAATTACTTGTTCTTATTGATGTCAAATAAAGCACGACTCTACCGCCAGTTCGAAAAATCCTTCGTGAAGAAGAACTGGCAAGAAACTTCACGGGTATATTTTTTTCAAAATAAATTTACAGTCTCTTTATATCTATACAAAGTTATTCTTATCTGCATCTGTTAGCTCGGCAAGTCTCCCTCCCCCCAAGTATCCAAACGACGAACACCCTCAAACGGCACCCGTTCACGAGTTAACGCGGGATCCAGCCATCGCCCTCCTCGACCATATTAGAGACCCGTCACCCGACGCTACCATAAGAAGACGTACTTTAGTATATACTTTAGTACCATAAGAACACCCTACTGTTAACTACTCAAGGAAAGAATTGCCAAACTATACTACTTGTACTTCTACAATATAATGTTGAATCTTACTGTGCGTTCTTTCTATTCAACGGTCTCTCCTCCATCTAACTACTGCCACCAGCAGGAAGACTACTTTAACCTCAACTTGAAAGGTGCGCGTGCTATACACTACGGCGCGTACAGTTCTAGAACATTGTAGCGTTATCCTTTGTTGCACTTAGGTAAGATCTGGTGTCAGGTAAGCTGTGGTTGACTTCAGCAAATGCTTAGCAAAGTGGACCTCATTGTGGTGTTTCAATCTATACGCGGCGGAATTGTCCTTAAAACGTGTTTTAAAACTGCGTCCCGTGTGAATAATGTAAACACCAGGGCAGTCACCACAGCTTAGTTTATAAAGTCCTGCCTTCTTAGCATTCTAAACCTTTTCTTTACAATGGTAAATTCTAGATTTGAGTGAGTTGTTTGCCTTAAAAGCCACGATTATTCATTTATAAACGCGATATTTTTTCGGAGATCAATCCTAAATACGTTAAACTACATTAGTAACAATTTAAATCTCGTTAAGGTGGTACTCCACATAACAAAAGCCTCACTTTTTGTTGTTCTTTCCTTTTTCTTATGTTAGTTATCCTTTTTAGTAGTTTTTCGATTTTGAAAAACGCTCATAAGGTTCAACACGTAAGCATAAAAAGACGCAACTTCATGTTGCCAGGGATGGCAGGAAGAGGCAGGGATCACGCTATTTAGGTAATTTCTGATGGATTTGTCTCTGTAATATGGCATCCGAAACATAACTGTTATGCAGATATTGAAATTTAAAGATATTTCGAAAAAATCTTTCTTTTTTGGTTTCGCTATCGATTTATTTTGAGATTGGAGCTCCTAATGTCTTTTTTTGATGTGTCTAGTTAGAAGGATATCAATAAAAATTATTAACAAAAACTGAACTTACTACTAAAAGCTTAAAAAGGCTGCTCGACAACGATTGGAATCAAATAATTTTCACTAAGTGTTTTTCATTATGAAGCACTTTTCAAAAAAACAATGTATGGAAAACAGGGTCGGGTAGGCATGTTTTGTGCTCGGGAGACGTGCGGTCAGGAATTGTTAAATCGTGGCGTTTGTTTAGTCTGCTAATGACATGATTCTTCCGTGGTAGATGTCTTATCCGTGCTCTTCTATAATTTTCGGTACAAACGCGACTTGGTTTGGAATTTTGGACTTTTTCATCTTCTAACTGTGTGACGTTTTTATTTTATTTCATGCAAATAAGAGAAAAATTTAGAATTTCATATACGAGTATCCCTCTGTATGAAGACCTTGCTTTTCTAGCTTATCTTGTAGTATTTGTAAGGATTCACAACACGGAAAATTTGTAAATAAATTGTCCACATGTAAAGAAATTAATATGGCACAGAGATGGCAATATCAATGTTTTCAATAATATTTACCAAATCTTGAGTGTTGGAAAGACTACACAATGGTTTGAATGAAGTTTTGCTAACTCGTAAGCTGGATCGGCCCCATATGAAACAACTGGTCTGATTGGTACATGCTCTTAGGTATTTTAGGAAGTCCACATATTATAGGTGCTGGTGGATTGTGTGTTTTAGAACTTTCTGCAAGTAGTTTTTTACTAAACGCTTGAAAGTCTTGCACACTTAACTCTCGCGGAAGTAGCGAAGTAAGTTTATACTAGCTCAGCCGGCAGCTGTTGATGTATTGATTTCTCTTAAATAGCTTTTGTGATATTTTTTTAATCTGTCATTTTTTAAATCTGTAAAGTTCAGAATATGTTTATGCCCTTGTCTGTAGCAGACTCATTAAGCTGAAACAGTTTATATTTTATTTTCTTGTTTATTAGTATTTTTTAGTAGATAATGTCATTGTTACGAGCATCAAAGTTTATCAAGACTTACGAAATGTGCGAAGTTAATAATGAAGCCGAAATCTATTCTTAAAACTCAAACGCCAACTTTCTTAAAACTTATCTTTGCCGAGTAAAATGGAAAAAAGCCTACCCTTGCAATCGTTTCATACTACCTTTATACAAACACATATTTAACTAAGACCATTCGGTCAACAAAAAGCAACTAAACCAATGTGTAGTGTGCATACTACTGTTGACATGGCCGATGCACTTTAGTTCGTTTACAAAACTTTGCCAGCTCAGAATCGTCTACAGTCCCAATATTGTCAATACTAACTCCCTTTATTCTTTTGCTATTTATAAATATTGTTGCTGAGTTGATTTCATGTTAACCAACTAACATTTTAAGCCTTTATATTCAGTGCCAGAACTACAGCAAGTAAGCAACACACAAACAATCTTAAATATCGTGATGGAGAATATTATTCATCAATTCTCCTCGCATCCTCGTAAAGCAGTACGCAGCCACCTAGTGCTCGCCAATCCAGTGACACTCGTGAAGTCCATGCTTTATATGTGAATGTCGGTACAACGAGCGGTTTGTAAATCTATGAGTCGCTTTTTTTAATTTATCACAAAAACGTCAGTACGCTACTATTAGCTTGAGTATGCAGGCTGAATGTTCTGCACGATTGCTTATATTACTTCACAGCAAATCAACTTCACGAAGATATTAAGCAAAAATAAAAAGCAGCTAAAATAATGAAAGAAAAAATATTCTAAAAACTTTTTCTACTCCAGGTAAAAAATTAAAAAGTCATATCCAAGATGGAAAATATGGAGTTCCACACAAACGCTTAACTGTCGTGTCAAGTAAAATGAATACTAGACTGATCAAAGCTACACACCTTTCTATTTTACTATGAACGTCGCAGAAGGTGCGCGGGTCATCACAATCTAATCATCACCTAGGATGTAATACACACAGCAAAAATAATGTGAAAAATAACAATAACAAAGAAGAATATACCATCAGTCTCGTCAAGCATGGAGCGAGAAAGCAAGTCACTAACCGTTGTAGATCTTGTTGTCGACGAAGGTGTGCAGGTGCATCTGCTCGGACCAAGGCTTGCGCTCGGGCTCGGGCGGCAGGTTCAGGTTGCGGCGGTAGTCGCGCGGCAGCTCCAGCTCGTCGCCCGCCGAGCCGTACGAGCGCAGCGTGTCCGCGTTGTTGAGCGGCGCGCCGGCAGACGCGGGCCGCTCGCGCCGCGCCGCCGCCGCCAGGTTGGACAGCTTGGGCGGCGGCGGCTTGCCCGTGGCCGGCGGCGGCGCCGGCTTGCGTCGCATCAGCAGCGGCAACAGCACCAGCAGCAGCAGCAAGCCAGCGCCAGCGCCCGCCAGCAGCGGCCAGTGCGGGGACAGCCAGCGCCACGCCGCTCGTACCCACCCCGCTCCGTCCGCTGTCACAGCGTCCGAATACAGGGGGTTGCCACAGTTCATGCCTGCCGTACAATATCAAGTTTTGAGTTAAGTACAAATAAACTAATCCTTAAGTACAATTGCAATTGGGATCGACTTACAATCAAGGAGCAAAGGAGAATCAAGAACTGACCGGTTTTATCTGGTGGACATAAGCAGCGAAAAGAGCCGGGTTCGTTGAGGCAGGTGGCGCCATTGAGGCAGGGCTCGCCCGCGCACTCGTCCACGTCGAGTTCGCAGCGGGCGCCCCAGTAGCCGCGGCACGCGCACTGCGCCGACGTCGCACCGTCCTCACACACGCCGCCGTGCAGGCACACGCCCGCGCCGCACCAGCGTCCGCGCTCGCAGCACGTGCCCGCTAGCCCCGCCGGGCACTCGCAGCGCCACGTGCCGCCCGCTGCCACGCACGTGCCGCCATGCAGGCACGGCTGTCCCGCGCACGGCGCCGTGTCACGCTCACAAGCAGCTCCTTCGTAGCGTGCGTGGCATTCGCAGAGGTAGCCGGCGGGGGTGGCGGCGACGCGGCACGTGCCGCCGTGTCGGCAGGGGTAGCTGCCACAGGCATCGGGCGCAGGCAGCTCGCCACACGCCGGCAGGATGCGTGCGCGCAGGCGGCGCAGCACGCTAGGCGCGCCGTCAACGGGCACCGCGCCTTCATCCAGCGGCACTTCAACGCCGCCCAGCTTTACGTCCGCCAGGCAGCCTTCAAACCCGTAAGTTATCTGTAATAAATATATATATGAAATTTTGGATTTGCAACTGGTACTATGTTCATTCTATAATTAGAACTTCTCTCTGGCTTTGCAAAAAGCAACATTAACGTATTTTAAAGATATTCGAAGATAAGTAAGATATTCGATTGAAGTAAAAGTTTAGAATATTGTTTCGCTTTTCAGGTAAGTCGATAGTATATTGATTTATACTTAATACTAATTGTAGTTATGTTTGCTAGTCATTTGTGATTGTTAATAAAATTCTCTTTTCAGAGCTACCACCTATTATTTTGTTTCAATAAACAACTTATTACATATATTAACTTTACATATTTATTGTAAGGCGATACATTTCTTTGTCTTTGTTAGCATTACTAACCATAGCAAGTACAGGTTAGTCAGCATTTCAGAGTTAAAGAGCCACCAGACATGTGCGATGAATCCTAACTTGTTAGAAGCTATCTGCGGCACAGTTTCAATATGTCGACCGAAGTTAAGTTTCAATGTGATGCCTTAGATTGCTAGTAACCGGTACAGATAAAAATTTTTTTGTATGACAAATCAATAACAAAATGAAACAAAAGTACCTGTTCAGGAGCAGTAGCGTGTGCGTGCTGCTCGAGGCGTGCGCCCAGCAGCAGGCGGTCCGGCGGCGCATCGAGCACCGCGTGCGGTCCCCCCGCCTCCCCGGCCGCGCGCCGCGCGTCTACGGCCAGCCGAGCCGCTGCACCACGCCGCTCTAGACGCACCGCGTGCCACGCACCGTCATCCACCGGCGCACCCGCCGTCAGTGCCAGCTCGTCGCCACCCAGCGCCAGCCGCAGTACTACTCGGCCTTCCTCCAGCTCCAGCGCCAGCAGCTCCGCGTGCCCCGCCGCCCACAGCAGTGTGCCTCGTGAGCGCCGCGTGCGCAGCCGCAGCGACAGCACCAGCTCGTCCGCCGGTACGCGCCTCCCAGCGACAGCACCGCGCGGCGCCGCTAGCTGCACGTAGCCGTCGCCAGCCAAACGCAGCACGCGCACGCCACATGCTGCACCACACTCAGCCACCCGTTCGCAGCGCGACCCCTCCCAGCCCGCCGGACAGGCGCACCAGGCGCGCAGTTCGTGTGCCGGCGCCGCCAGGGCGAATACGTCGGTGGATACCACGCGCGCGGGCCCCGGAAGCAGCGCCACGCGCTCGGCACACCCTCCACGCTCGCAGCCCCCACACGCCGCACGCCGCAAAGCCTCTACCACCAGGCGCGCGCGCTCTTCCAGGCGTTCCACGTGCGCGTGCAGGCGCCGCCGTAGCGCCTCAGCCGGCAGCAGCGTGGCACCAGCGCGCACCGCGAAGGCCACATCAAGGTCGCGCGCCACCTGGCGCCGCACGCGCCCTCTCTCCGCTGGCTGCACGCTCACGATGACCACGTCCCCTGGCTCGCAGTCAGCAGCCTCGGCCACGGCGCGCAGGAACCCCTTGCGGTGGCCAAGCACGAAGTCTCGGTCGGTGACCTCACGAAAGCGCACTACGATGGCCTGTGCGAGCGTCTCGTCGGTGACGAGCACGATGGACACGCGCACGGCGGCGAAGCCGGTGAACTTACCGTCGTCAACGGTGACGTTAAGGCGGTAATCCCCGACGTCAAGCCGCGGCGCCGCGCGCAACTCGCCACTGCTGGCGTCCAGTTGAAACAGATCAAGAGCAGCGTAGGGCGCACCATCGACTGGCGCCAGAGCGTAAGTAAGGATATCGTAGGGGTCGCGATCTGACGCAAACACGCGGCCAATGGGCCCGCCGGGGAACTCGTCGTTATAGGACACGACAACGATGTCGAGCGGCGTGACGACGGGCGGGTATTGCGACTGCTCCACCACCCGCACGTACACGCGCGCGTCGCTATAGCGCGGTGGCGCCCCGTTGTCAAACACGCGGACGGTAAGCGCATACCGCTCACGCACGCGGTGGTTGAAGCGCGTCGCGGTGCGCACCGTCCCATCCGCTTCCACGCGGAACACTCCGCCGTCATTGCCAGCCTGTAGGTCAAAGGTGAAGGGAGCGGCGTTGGGAGGCGCGTCGCGGTCGTCGACTTCAAGGCGCAACACGGCACGACCGAGCGGCCAATCCTCGCGCACTACGGCGCTGTAGTTGTCAGCGGAGAACTGCGGCGCGTTGTCGTTGGCGTCCAGTACCGTAACGTGCAACACGGCGGCGGCCTCCAAGGCGGGAACGCCGCGGTCGCGCGCACGCAGCTGCAGCGAGTAGCTTGCCACATTCTCGCGATCCAACGCCGCCGCCAGCGATACGTAGCCAGTGTCGGGATCCACAGTGAAGCGCGCGTCGGGGTCGCCACGAACTATGCTGTATGTGACGCGCCCATTTTCTCCGGAGTCGGCGTCGTCGGCGATAACCTGTACGATGCGCTCGCCGATTGGTGCGTCCTCACGCACCCGCGCCGCATACGTCGCTTGTGAGAATACGGGCGGGTTGTCATTGCCGTCCAACACTGTGACGTTAACGGTGGCCATGTCGCTGAGCGGTGGCTCGCCGGCGTCCACCGCTTGCACGGTGAGCAGGTACTCACGGCGGCGCTCGTAGTCAAGCGGGCGGCGCACCGTGAGCGCGCCGGTGTCGGGGTCGAGACTGAAATCGGCCCGCGCGTCACCCGCGAGCAACGCGTAGTGCACGCGCGCGTTTTCCCCGGCATCACGCGACACGGCGCGCACGCGGAGCAGCTCGGAGCCAGGTGCAGCCAACTCGGGCACACTGGCGCAGTACTCGCGCGTCTCAAACTCGGGAGGGTTGTCGTTCACGTCGGCCACAGTAAGGCGCAGCACGGCGCGGCCGACCCGCGGCGGAGAGCCGCCGTCGCGCGCCGTAACGGCCAAGCGGTGCTCGGCGCGGGTCTCTCGGTCGAGCGGCGCGCGCAGCGTCACCACGCCGCTGTCGGCGTCGAGCGCAAACACGCCAGCGTTGTCGTCTGCCGAGTAGCGAACGTTGCCCGCCGCGCCAAGGTCTTCGTCCGTGGCGTGCACCTGCGGAGTAGCGAGCGGTGAGTGAGACAGCCAGGTCGCAGAGAGCCGCCGGCGTAGCGAGCACACCTACCTTGACGACGAGCGTGCCGACGTCGGCGTCCTCGGGCAGCGTAACGCTGTACACAGGCTGGCTGAAGACGGGGTCATTGTCGTTGACATCGTCTAGAGTTACTGTGAGCGGCACGCTGCAGTTCCACTCAGGGCGCTCGGCGTCAGCGGCGATGGCCGTCAGCTCGTACACGGCGCGCGTCTCTCGGTCCAGGGCCGCCGCTACTGTGATCTCGCCAGTCTCCTGCGATTTATTTTATGTTATTTATTTGTGGCAAATTAACTGTAATTCAGGAACTGTAAAAAGAACTCTACCCTCTAGCGAGTAAGCACTATTTAACTAGGATCTAATATTACTATTTATTAGGATCATTGCGACAAAAATGTTTCAGTGGCTATTAAATTTCAGCTTCCGTCAAGTGCCGTTGACACTGTCAACTGACCTGGTCAATGTGGAAGTGCGCTGCGGCCGCGGCGGGCGCGAGGCTCAGACGCGGCGGCGGCGCGGCGTCGGCGTCAGTGGCGCGCAGCGAGGCCACGCGCGCACCGACCGGCGCCGCCTCCGACACGCGCGCCGCCAGCTTCGTGTCCAGGCACTCCGGACCGTTGTCTGCAACATCATTCACCTTTGTTCATTCAAGTACGCCAACAATGAACACACAATAATATTACAGTTAAACATTTTTAATATAAATATCAGTATGGAAATTGATCAATGACATTCACTGCTATCACAAGTTACAATTGCTTTTCGTTGCTTAAGCTAACGACATTGTCTAAATGAACTGACGTGTCGTGTAAATGAAAATGTCTTGTCAACAGTTACACCCAGATCTCGCAAATGTTAATCTACTTCAAGGAATTTATAAATAATAAATAAATAAATAGTTAGGGTAGCTAAAAGTAGCCGTAGTAGATACTAACGTTCGTGTACATACTCTCACAGCTGACCTCGATTTGGCGCAAGAGCAATCAATAGAAGAGGGAAATTCAAATTATTTTATTTCATCATAAGTTACAAAAAATTTACATTTGGCGAAAGTCTTCTTTTACTTCATGTTCATCGAAATTGCGTAAATACAACTTAATTTCGGATTTTAAAGGGTATCATGGGTAGACTGAGAGGAAACAAGCCGGCAGCAAGTTATTTTTTTTATTGATTTATTTATTTACGACGTAACAGATGCATTACAGCGTCCAAAAATGACAGCCCTACCGTTACTGCTACCGGGCGCTGGAGCCTGCACGCCACAATGAACTGAAACGTTCGTACGCATAGTTTGTTACAGCCATACGCTTATGTATACGCTGACGTAGATTTATGTATGTTATACGTAATAAATAGTGTCCAACATGCAATTTCGCGGAATACTCGTAATATATGTCAAAAAAATTGAAATTACAACATAAAGCCTAGGATAACTCCAGGCCTTATGCGCTGTATGAAGCATAGAGACAACTTACGAAAAAGGGCAAAGTCAAACCTCGATAATTTAAACTTACAATTAAACTTAAACAAAAAATTTAAACAAAAGATACCGGAATTTCTGTAATAATCTTCTGAGAAATATAAAAATAAATTATGAAAAATCGCAACTAGAAAAGGCGGGAAACAGTAATAAACAAATTTGGAATTGTGTTAAAAATGTCACAAACACTTCAAATAAGAATCAATCGCCGTTAGGGCTATTAACAACGCAATTATCACATGCACTTTCCGCTGACAAAGTAAATAGTTTTTTCATTAATATTGGCAAGTGTTTAGCGAAAAAAGTCGGTCATGCACAGCCGGCTATGAGCAACAAACATACAACTAACACTAATTTAACCTCTTTTGCTTTACTTAGTACTGACGAAAGCGAGGTGGAAAGGATAATCATGGGTCTAAAAGATGATAGTGCCATTGGATGGGATGGGATATCAAGTGTTAAGGACACAAACGGTCAAAGCATAAATTGTATTAGAAATATGTTGATTGATGATGTAAACTAAAATATAAGATTATCTATGAATCCGGTTCCAGTGGCAGTACTGGCTTTGCAAAAATGATGTTTGTCTTTTTTTTGAGTCACTCAAGTGTCAAGCTTCGCTTTGTCACGAAAATGTCGTTTGGTTCTTTAAAAATGCCAGCAGAGCGACGGAGCGTCGGAGCACAGCTGTACGTTACGAGGCAAAACTGTTACAGGCGACAAGTTTTATTTTAAATATATACTTATTCTGATGATCTCTAGGGATTTTCCTTGACCTTGCCAAGGCCTTTAGTACTGTTTTTATACCAATCCTAATCTCCAAATTAGAAGCCATAGGAGGATTTCAGTTCATATTATTTTGAAGAGCGTACCCAATGTGTTAAGGTAAGCATTGTTCTCAGCAATGATCAAGCTTACACTTCTTTTGGATTACCAGAAGGTAGTATATTAGGGCCTACATTGTTTTTAATTTACGTAAATGACCTCTGCAATCTTAAACTTCCTTATGGTAAAATTATCTCCTATACTGATGATACCCCTCCTCTCTTTTCCGCGGACTCAGATACGGATTTATTCGTGCATGCTCAAGAGGGATTTAACATTGTAAATAGATGGCTTTAGCACCATTTACTAACACTAAACACAGATAAAACATTCAATATTAAGTTTTGCATGCGTAAATCAGATATTTCCAATTCCAACACAATTATATTTGCTCACCACTGCAAAACCTCTGCCTACACGCAATGTTCTTGCCCAGTTATAAAAACAACTAACATTTAAACTGTATATTGAAGCACTAACAGGAAGGAGACGTAAGTGAATATATGTATTCAAAAAATTGCGTTACATTGCAGAATTTAAACTAGTGAGACAAATTTACCTTGCACTATGCCAGTCAATTCTAACCTATTGCATCACCCCAGTGGCGCGGGAAAGACGCTTTTACTAACTATCGAAAGATTCCAGAGAGCCCTGCTTCCTCTGTACCTTCCGCCCTTTCCTTTCCCCGACCAGTCGCTTGTGTATGGAATGTATAGAACTATCAGTTAGACAAATATTCATAATTAATACGGTCCTAAAACAGCACAAAGAAATTTCCGTACTACACTAGCTTTACTGACAAACGAAGAAAAGATATTGTTTGCCCTCAAAATGTAACCCAAAGAACCAAATATATTTTTACCATTAGATTCTATCTATTCTAAGGACCATACTTTTATAAAAAGCTCAATAGTACATTTTCAATTTTCCCAGAAAATAACTACATAACCACAAGAAGAGTTATTTTGCATAACCACATTTGCACAATAACTCTTCAGCCTCTTTATCTGACGAAGCCACTGAGAACATACTTGTCGTTTTACCTTATTTTATAGTTTTACTGTACTTGCATAAAATGTTTTTTACCTGTTACACTTTTGATTAAAATTTACAATGTATTTCATTGTAAACTTATTTTATGTACCTAGTATTTTTTATTTTGATTCAGAATAAGTTATGATAGGACATGGCTTGATTGCCTGAAACACAGGTAAACCTATTTCAGGCGCATATTGTTATAAAGATTAAGAAAAACCATTGTATTATATGTGTAAAAATTCCATTGTTTTTATGAATAAATATTATTATTATTATAATATGTTTTAATATATTATGTATTTTATTGCCAAGATAAAGCTACGAATTAAAAAATAATGTAGGTGCGCAAACCAAGTAAAGCTTATTTTTTATTTATGTAATGGAAATGTTATTCGCAAGCCACCGTTGATACAATACGCGCACACGCTTAGCCCCAGTCAACGCAATCAAACACCCGAGTCCACTCGACGCCTTCCAAAGATCAAGAACGCCCGGTATATAATAAACATATTGCGGCGCGCCAAGACCCTCGTCATCCTATCCAACACTCCCAACTCAAGGGAGATCTTCAGAGAGGCTCGCACAATCTGCAGACTCTCGAACATCTCCGTCGAGGGTCCCGACCCTCGCGGGCACCCTGGGCAATGCCACCGTTGTCAGCATTACGGCCACGCAGCTGCTAATTGCTCAGCCCCTCCCAGATGCGTAAAGTGCCATTACGAAGGAGTGCACTGGCACTACCGACTCCACTTCCCCCCCTGCATGTGTGCTATGCGATCATTCCGGCCACACAGCTAACGACAGGGGTTGTCCGCGCGCTCCGCGCTCCGCTGCTAACAGGGTCGCGCCTAAACAGGCGCCGCCGCTCACTCCCGCCAACTTCCCACCGCTGCGCAACCGGGCTCCCCCGGAAGCAAAGCCCGTGCAGCCGACGCCAACTCCGGGTCTCTCCTGGAGACAGTGTCCAGCCGCTTCACCTTCCCGTCCTATCTCGGCTCCCGTAGCTCCCGTAGGCCCGCGTCCCGGTCAGTCATCTTCACCTCAATCGTCGTTGGCTGAGGACATGCAGACCGTGTTTGACGTCATTTAAAACGTCGACATTAGGGAAACCTCCGACCTCGCACGCAAACTGCGAGCCGCCTGCTTCTTTAAATAAATAGTTAGTAAAATGTCTAGACTTGCAAGACCAGTCGTATCAAACCCAAGGGCTTATCCCTTGTTTCATTCAACATTCGCAGCCTTAGTACTAATCTTCCTGAGCTCAAACAGTTCCTTCAGAACAACGAGCCAGACTTATTGCTTCTTGAATAGAATTGGCTCACTCCTAACCGCTCCAGGGGACTCGCTATTCCCAAGTACGCGTTCACTCGTAAGGATAGGCCCAACTCCGACAGTTTTGGCGGTACAGCTATCTACTACAAAAGAGGTTTCCACTGCATTCCTCTGCCTACCCCTTCTCTCTCCAACATGGAAGCCACTATTAGCTTTGAATGGTCTTCCGCCCATCATCATAGCTTCAATCTACATACCTAGTGGCATCAGAACAATCCGCAGCGATTTTGAGGCTATTCTCGCCCTCGGCCATTCAGTCATTATGTTCGGAGATTTTAACTCCAAACATACTGACTGGACGTGCCTATCAACCAACAACAGCGGTATCGCACTCCTTAACATCACTCAGCAACTCGACTTAGAAGTCATCTCTCCCGTCACTCCCACTCACTATCCCGACAACTCGAACCACTCTCCCGACATCTTCGACTTTGCGGTAGTACAGCATATCAACCTTAACCTCAGGTCAATCGAACCGCTCGATGACCTAGGCTCTGATCGCCGCCCGCCTCTCTCGTGCTAGGACCGCCTAACGATAACGTCACCTCTCCTAAGATATTTACCAACTGGAAAGGCTTTAAAAATACGTTAGTTTCAGCTTTAGGGGCCCCGAACTCTCCGCTCGCGATCTCGCCCGAATCTCTAGATAGCCCAGACAAAATAGATTCATTATTCGATTCCCTCACTGATGCTATCAACTCAGCCATCAGTGTTAAGGAAAAGGTTGCTAAGCAAGGCAAACCTACGCTTCCCTTAGCCGTTAGCACTCTTATTAAAGCTAAGAACGCGGCTCTCCGGAGAGCCAAGCTCTATCCCACGCCCGCCTACAGATTAGCTGCGAATCAGCTACAACGTAAAGTTAGGTTAGGTTTCCAACGGATGGCGATCCCCTCATTATTCCCCATCAGTTCGGCTTTCGCGCTAAGCACTCCTGCCCTCAGCAAGTCCATCGAATCGCCGAGTACATACTCGACGGCTTATATCCGCGGCGTTAGAAAATGGTCGCAGTTTTCTTTGACGTAGCCAAGGCTTTCGATAAAGTCTGGCACAGCGGTCTCGTTTATAAACTGTATAAAATAGGCTTACCGGATCGCCTAGTTAGAATAATAGCGTCCTTTCTCAAAGACCATACGTTTCGTTTTAGACACGAAGGCGCGCTTTCCGCGCCTCGTCCCGTAAAGGCTGGTGTCCCTCAAGGCTCAGTCCTCGCCCCTCTGTTGTACACCATGTATACTAACGACATTCCCATTCCGCCGAAAGGCGTCGAACTTGCCCTCTTTGCCGACGACACCGACCTTTACACCAAATGCCTCAGTGTCCCGGGTCTCGGCACCAGACTCCAAAAGGCCGTTAACGCCCTCGGTGTATGGTTTGAAAAATGGCGTATCGACGTGAACCTAGACAAGAGTTCTGCGGTTTACTGCGACTGCAAACACTGTCGTATCGCCGACAATCTCCACGTTCGAATGTTAGGCATTCCCATCCCCTGGAAGCGCAGTACCAAATACTTAGGCGTCAACTTAGACCAGACGCTTTCTTTCAAGGCACACATCGATAGAGTAACGAAGCTCGCCCGTTTTTACTCAGGCCACCTACATAGTATGTTAGGTAGGAAAAGTAAAATATCCTCGCCAATCTTTGCCCACGCCAAACCCTCCGTCCTGCACAAACTGCACGTAGTTCAAAATCTCTTCTGCCGCAGAGCCACAAACGCACCTTGGTATGTGCGTAACGCGGACCTGCACAGAGATCTCGAACTACCTACAGTGCAACGGCACCTCAAAAAACTCTCTGAAGCGTTCTTCAAACCCTCCGAAACCCACCCCAATCCTCTAGTTCGAGATTCAGTCTCGTATACTACCCCTGTCATAGATTCGAAGTTCAAAGTCGCTAGACCGAGAAACGCGCACACAAACGCAGCCACGCAACTAACACTAGATCTCGAAGCCCTTCAGGGGTTTTATTCATAATTTTTTTATTCATTTTTTATTTTCATTTTGAGCACCTTCAGTGCTATGTATTCACCTTCATTGCTTTGAGCACCTTCAGTGCTATGTAATTCCCAGCGGGCCTCTTTCTCCAATTGGTCGTCGCTCAGATGAAGGCTGTGTGGCAAAAAATTGCACGAGTCATTCAGGGAGTTTTTTAGTCGCGCGCGGCGAGGTATGCGTAAGAGCATTTTTTAGATCCTCCTGCCCTCTCCGTGGAGGGGAACAAAACAAAAAAAGAAAACGCGCCAAGTACAGAGTTCTTGCGCAGCCTCTAACTGGCAGTCGCTTTCGATGAGGGCTGTGAGACAAAGATTGCCAGAGCCATAGAGGTGGGTTTTATTGGGTAGGTACTCTTCTAGTGGTCGTTGTCTTCATCACATGAACAACCCGGGAGTACTGCAGTGCGTCTCTGCGTACCCGACGACTGCGTGCGGCGCCGGCGCTGCCGCGACTGCTCGCGGCTCCACTGGAACCAACCTGTTGCAAAAAGCGCCTCTCACGCGCGCATTGCTGACTATTAATCTGGTAGCAGATCGTATCGGCTTGTTTTGCTGCTCACAGAAGGAGTTTGCAAAAGTATTGTTTTTTTGTCATGTCTTGACCATTAATTGATCTTATGGCTGGTTTACACGCGTGTAAGGTAAGGTAAGTGGTTAAGTTGGTAACTAAATTTTAAGTTAAAAGTTGCATGTAAACAGTCAATTAAGTGACAAGTGGTAACTAAAAATTTAGTACGCAAGTGATTAAGTCGTTCTATTTTTCGTACAAGTAGGTGGGCGGGGCTTCACACTTAACATGTTTGGACGTGATTTTTTAGTTAAGTGCATAAGTTGACAAAGCGGGTGGCGGCAAGAGCTTGTATTTTTGTCGCATTTTCTCTTTTTTTTAAATGTCGGAGTGGAGTTTAGTTTCTACTTACAAATTTGTGGAAGAATATTTAAGGGTTGTTACCACACCAATCGATCGACCGTAATAGAACAGTCGACGTCGCAGTAGGCGTGATGGCCTTTAATTGTCTGACGCCACCCCTGAGTTGGGAGAGGCTGATATCCCTCCAGTGATTATTAAGGGTACCTAATTAGTAAAGGTACCACACCAATCGATCGTCCGTCGATCGACGTCGACCCGTCGACGTATAAAGTTTAGAAAATTACATTATCTTGAAAAGATTTTAATTTCCGAATCAAATTCTTCTCTGAATTTGTCCAAAATAATGTTTACCACATATCTAAGTACAGAATTGACGAATCCCTTGACATTCATCACTGCTCATCTTCATTGAACTTACGAACTTAACTACTTAATCCGTTTGGACACACAAGTGACATGTAGTAACTTAAAATTTAGTTAAAATTTAGTTACCAACTTAACTACTTAATACATGTTAACCGCACATTAGTAAACAGTGGATAATATTAATGATGTATAACAGTAATTATTTCATTATTTAATGTTTGGAGAACCAACATTATTATAACTTTAAATCTTTCTTTATAATTTCTGGACATTTTATTGCATTACTTGATTTTTAATGAACTTATCAAATGTATATTAATTTGTAATTTGTAAGCTTAAGATAATTTCAGTGGGTCCTCGGGAACCGACACACTATTTGTACAGCAATGAAATGAAATAAATGAAATTAAATATTGATTTCTCAACATTGACAATCAATCAATCATTGACATTGAAAATTGTTCTTATTTACGTCAAATAAAACATGACTCTACCACCAGTTCGGAAAAACCTTCGTGAAGAAGAACTGGCAAGAAACTTCAAGGGTATATTTTTTTTTTGAAAATAAATTTACAGTCTCTTTATGTCTATACAAAATTATTCTTATCTGCATCTGTTAGCTCGGCAAGTCTTCTCCCCCAAGTATCCAAACGACGAACACCCTCAAACGGCACCCGTTCACGAGTTACGAGCACAAATCAATGCCCCGATATTCTCGATATATTCGTAGCTGTAATCTTACAAAGAGTTAACTTAACGGAACACTCGGTAGAAGTCACCACCAGCTTACTTCGGACCACCGACCGGCAGTCATGCAGCTATGTATCCCGAGAGACCCAGCTCCTCAAACGAGGTCACACATCGATTGGTTCAAACTAATGGAAGCCCTTAAGGACAGCACGGAACCGCCAGCCCGACCGACAGCTGCAGGCAAGCTACTCTGCTGAAGGGCCGGTAAGTGTTTAGCATGCGCCAGTACATCGCGCGACAGCGGCCTGGCCAAATATACTAAAGACTGAAACCCGGTCGTCACCCCCACCTGCTCTCGGTTCTTTAGGTAGAATTTAAACCAACTTAACAAGAGTCTTGAGAGTCTTGGGTCATGTCGTTGTCATTACTTGCATGGAAAAATAGCTGCAGACTCAAATATACTAAGTAAAATATAACCTTCTAATAACTAAAGAAGAATTCGCACAAACATGTAGACACTGACCGTTTACATCGAGAACAGTGATGTGTACGTCGGCGTAGGCGGTGAACTTGCCGTCGCTGGCGGCCACGAGGAGGTCGTAACGCGGCGTGCACTCGCGGTCCAGCGGCCGCGCCACTGTCAGCTCCGAACCGCGCAGGGTGAAGCGCCTCGAGTCATCGCCCGCCGCGATCCAGTAAACCAGCGGCGGCGGGGCTGCGTCCGCGTCCTCGACGACGAGGCGAGTGACGCGCGTGCCCGCCGCGGCGTCCTCGGAGACTGACGCGTTGAGCGCGGCGGGCACAAAGCGGTGTGGCTCGTCGTTTTCATCGAGCACGCGCAGCAGCAGCGAAGCACGCGCAGCGAGCGGCGGGCGGCCTGCGTCCCGCGCCAGCAGCGGCAGGCGCCAGCTGGCGCGCGCCTCGCGGTCGAGCGGCGCGCGCAGCACCACCCAGCCCGCGGTGTCCACGCTGAATGCGGCGCGCGCGGCGGCATCCGCCTCGTCCGCCAGCGAGAAGGTCACCTCGCCGTTGGCGCCACCGTCTGGGTCGTCCGCCATCACTGCCGACGAAACAGCCGCCAGATCAGACAAGCCATTTAAAAGCAGCGGTTTATTAATAAACTAGTAGGTAAAATATTCACGCAAGATCATTGCAAGATCTGTAGTAAAGGCTGCAGTAAAGACTAACAGTTTTAGGGGTGTACAAATATATTACAAGTTCAGTGAATAAATTTTACCTGCTGTCTAATAAATTATGCTAGAAAATGGTGAGTTATTTATTTTAGCTGGAAGCAAAGTAAGTACCTTGCAGCAGCGTGGTTCCGGGCGGTGTGGCTTCGCTGAGCGCCAGGCTGTAGGGCGCGGCGTGGAACTCCGGCGCGTGCTCGTTCACGTCCGTCACCTGCAACGCCAGCTCCCATAGCACGCACGCGCTCGATGTTGTAGACTCCGCTAGGATGCCTAGGAAACAAGTTCGTATTTATATCACGGATACATACATTTATATTAAATATAGACGCACTCGTCACAATGACACAATTTATTGATTTGAATGGCTTTTGAGATAAAAGTAAAACGTAAACGTAAAAAGTTCATCAAAATATGTGTAAAGTTCGTATCAAACTAAAATAATGATATTGTTTTTTATTTCAGTGTACCAACTCATAAAATTCCTTTTAATTTTTTAGGTCGAATGTTGGCAAAAGTAAAGAAAAGCACTGTAAAGAAATAGCATTGCAAAATACCAATCGTATACTCAGGCGCGGTCTCCCAGTCGAGTGGCGCCGTGAGCGTGAGCTTGCCGCCGGCGAGCGCCACGGGCGCGGCGCGTGCGGCGGCGGCCAGGCGCAGGCGCGCGCCGGGCGTGGCTGACACCGCCGCCAGCACCGCGCCCACCGCCGCGTCCTCCGCCACGCGCACCACGCGCGGCGCACTTATCACCGGCGCCGTCTCGGACTCCTGCAATACCCCCAATGTGTCCACTATAGTTGTACTTGCGCATTTACCTACAATAACGCAACTTATTACAGTCGTTAACTCCTACTTCTCAAATACGGTCTCTGCATAGTTTGCAGCACCTGCAAAACAATTAATTTAAGGAGCGCTACCCAGACGTTTGGGCGACTTGGGCTGGCGGTATTGGCAGAGCGGCAATGCCGGTCCGGACCAACTGCTACACATATTTCGCGTGTGCCGATTGAGTAGTCCGGGCTAGAGACTGGTCGGCTCATTCAGTTCGACTCGCCAAAATCTGGATCTCTCAAATCTTGTCAAGCGCCCTTGTCTCATGACAGGTTGTCACAAGAGGACTTAGATTAGAATACATATACGATTTTCCGACTTTCCGATTAGAATATATACACAGTTCGCGTTTAGCGCACGTAAGTCCGTCACTTAGTCCGTCACGCATTCCCTCATATAGTGTCTAAAATAAACCTATCTGAGTGCTTATTTGCTGAGGTTTAATTGATCGTATTCGATATTCACCCTAAAGCTATACGTTAAAATTTGTACAATTGGATGTTATAAAGTTATTTCGCATTTTACTACCTAATAAAATGCATTGTGCAAAGTGTAGTGAAATTGTTACCGATTTCGTTCTCTGTGGCAAATGTGATGGACACTATCATTTTGGATGCGCTGGAGTATCTGAGTCGAGTTACCGAAGAATGGGGCAAGAAAAAAGGCATCCTGGAGGTGCGTCGCTTGCCGCGGCCAACCCTCGGATTTTGCAGGAAATGTTTCTCTTGCGGACATTCTAAAAGAGATGAAAAATCTACGCACCGGTTTTATTAGCCTGAAAACCGATTTAAGTGACATCAGATTAGATATTAGCAGTACTAAGCAATGTATAGAAGATTTAAAAACGAAATGGAACGACATGGAATGCAAATTTGGTAATCTTGAAGGTAGCCTAGATATTGTTGAACACAAGCTTTCCGGCGTTACTGCAGTTCAAAATGAGCTTTCAAAGGCACAAGAAACAATATCTGAATTAAAAGAGGCCAACAATATGCAGGATCAATTCCCACGACAGAATCACGTCGACACATCTGGCCGTACCGTTGCGCAGTGTCTACACTCAGTATTGCATGACCTTTGTTCCGTACTAGGATTCAGCCTGTATGAGACGAACGAAGATACAGTGCATCGAGTTCGCCGGCATACCACCAGGGTTCATCCAATTCTAATAAGTAGACTGTTTAAAGAATTTTCGTTACCTCTAACCATAATTTATAGAAAATCAATATCCGAAGGACAATTTCCAAACATTTGCAAAAAAGCCTTAGTAACCCCTATACTAAAAGGTGGTGATGAGCATGATATCAAACAATACAGGCCCATTTCTAAACTTTGCATTTTCGGTAAGATTTTTGAACAAATTATCACTTCTTCATTAAGCTCTCAAATGCTTCAGATATCATCCGATGACCAACACGGATTTCGTAGAGCACGTGACGTTAACACTAATCTTGTCACTAACACGAATTTTATATTGAACTCCTTGGATGCTGGTTATCAAGTAGATGCCATATATACCGATTTTTCAGAAGCGTTCGACAAAATAAATCACTCCATTCTCATTAAGAAGCTATTGAGGATCGGTATACATGGTGATCTCTTGCGATGGGTTGATTCCTACATACGCAATCGCAGTCAGACAGTCACATTGAAAGGTTATCGGTCAGTGTTCTTGGAGAATCCTTCAGTTCTGGACCCTTTACGCTTTATGTTATTGACATTGGGAAATGCTTCAATACCTCATATTCTATCCTATATGCTGATGAAACTAAAATCTATAAAGTTATAAAGACTGCTCAAGATTGTCTTGCCTTGCATAATGATTTAAATGCATTTGATCTATATTGCAAATCTAATGAGCTGTACTTAAATATCGAGAAATGTCTAATAATCACTTTCACACGTAAAAGGAGCCCATTAATTCATAACTACAATATTGGAGGTCACTGTCTTAATCGAGTTTCCTCTATACGAGACTCAGGTGTAACTCTAGACTCCAAACTGCACTTAATGAACATATTGATGCCATGGTCGCTAAAGCTTTCAAACGCCTAGGTATGATACTGCGAATAGGAAAGCCCTTTAAAACTTAATGACAATAAAGCTGCTGTATAACGCTTACATTCGCAGTGTGTTAGAGTGTTAGAGTTGTGAGAGAGCAAGTGTAGTTTGGAGTCCTCGGTACGCCATCCACATAGGTCGCATCGAACGTATTCAACGGAAATTGGTTAGGGCACTCGACTATCGATCTTCCTGTCAGCATATCAGTTATAGTGAAAGTGCTGCTAGGTACAACATACATTCGTTGGTCTTAAGGCCCAAAAATCTGGATGGTTTATTTCTTTATAAAATATTACATAACTATATTAATAGCTCTCACCAACTCAGTCAAGTTAATTTTAAAATTCCCCGACCTTCTTCGCAATCAGAAGATACCTTTTATATTTTACCTTACCATACTAACTATGCGAAAAATACCTTCTTCAGCCTTCAGCTCTTTAGCTAAGATAAAAGCTAAGGATATATATATATATATATATATATATATATATTTGGAGGTGGTGACGCAATAAAACCAAAAACCTTTTAAATTCACTCAGTCTATTATTTTCAAACACTTAAACGTAGTTACATAAGTCAGTATAATAAGTCCTTATCTTATGTAATACAAGTTGACCTAGCGAGGCGGTGTTGCGCAGACGACTGACTGCCTAGAACACGCGGCAGTCCAGTCTGGGGTTTTGCTGACTTTGCTAACAATGTATAGCCGCTACATCACACCCCTTCTTTTTTAAAAAAAAATTTTATAAACTATCTTTACCAAAAAAAAATTTTTATACAATTCAACAAACAAACATCCTGTATCTCGTAAGTGCTATTGCATTTTAATTATACCTTGGAGAGAACAAAAACAAAACAAAAAAATTTTTACCAGTTTTTAAAAAAATATGACTCCATAATATTACCTTACACTAAACTTATTACAGAAGTGTACCAGATGACGTTGATTCGACATGATTGCTGAATCTGTGTTTACATTACGGGTTACTAGGTCTGATATCGCATTCCAAAGCTCAATGCTCTTTGTTTCTTACAATCTATTTATAGAACAAAATATGTTAAGGCGATGCTTCGTAACAAAATATGTTAAGGCGATGTTTCATACACAATGTACCTGTAATTGAATTATTTTACAAAAATTTGAAATAAGAAATTAGCAACAATAATTATTTATAAGTTGTTTGAAATGGGTACAAAATTAATTACACGTAATTTAAAAAATATCACTTATACAATAAAAAAATAACATTTTGCGGATACCTATTTTTCAAGGGCCGACTTGATGTAGGTACTTGACCTAATAATAATCATTAAAATATTAAGGGTATATTGCCCGAGAGGCCGGTCTGCAATATAAAAAAAACGTCCCTTAGGACTCACCTTGCCTCCTCTCGCGACAATAGCCAAAAAAAACTCCCTCATCGGCCGACCTGTATCGGCTTATACCGTGCCGCTTGCGTCACTAGCTGCTTTCCACATGGCTCTTACTCTGTTATCCATCCAGCTTCGAGTGTTTTTACGACATTTTTGAATGCAATAGTACACGAAAATTAATACCATCATTATGAATACTGCAAATACAATTGCTCCGAAAAGCTTAACGTGCGTTATTATTTCATTAGTACTGGCGTTATTTGCACCATTTTGTGCTATGATTATTTCTTGTTCTTTACTATACGATTTACCCATTTTTGGATTGAACAAAATGTTATATACGAGTTACTACGTTAAATTCTTTTGCAATTAGAATAATGTATGATTAATAACTATGTGAACTCATCTATTTTAGTTCATCCCACATCAGCAAATCGCACCGGCTGCTTAACTGCGCGGCCACTGCGCGTGGTTAAAGGTTTAGGCGGTAGCGATTTTTGCACCTGTGGAACATCATTAAAAAATTTTTTACTATTTGAGAACATAGAATTTCTATTTCCATCATTGGGATCTGATTCATATAAGCAGTAAGCGGGTTTCACTCTATCTATGGAAACGGTTGTTCGACGGCCCCCTATTTCAATGGTCATACTCTTTGGTGATCTATTTATCACAAGATACGGTCCACTATAACTAGGCATCAATGGCCTTTGCACTAAATCATTTCGTACGAAAACATGACTACATGATTTTAAATCTTTATGAACGAAAATTGTACCAGAATCGCTATTTTCTCGTGTCTGGGGCCGGAGACTTTGTATAATATTGCGTAATTTACCTACGTATTTTTCTTGCGACGTTTCTGCGTTCGCGCAATCGACATAAAAATCGCCAGGCAAGCGTAACGTGTGCCCTAATACCATTTCAGCTGCGCTGACGCCGCTGTCGCTACGACATGCTGCACGTAGCCCCAGCATGACCGTTGGCAGTTCATCAACCCATGACCCATTTTTATTCTGTAATAAACGTGCTTTCAAAGCGACCTTCAGAGAACGATGTAATCTTTCTACCTTGCCGTTACTTTGGGGATGGTACGCTGTGGTTCGGAATTTATTAATGCCTAATACTTTCATAAGTTTATTAAATAATTCACTTTCAAATTGCCTCCCCTGATCGCTAGTTAACCTACTTGGGCATCCAAAACGGCAAATCCAGTTTTCATATATTATTTTAGCGACGGTCTCGGCTGTTATATCGCTGACCGGAACGGCTTCCGGCCAGTTTGTAAATCTATCTATCATCGTAACTAAGTACCTATGCCCTTCCTGCGTGGTCGGCAGGGGGCCCACGATGTCTACGTGTAAGTGCTCGAACCGTTCTGCTAGTGTAAAAGTACCTAATTTAGAATGTGTGTGCCTATGCGTTTTTACCTTTTGACATTGTATGCACGCTCGGGCCCATACACTGATATCTTTATTCATACCCGGCCAGTAATATTTATTCGTAATCATTTTACGCGTTGTTCTAATTCCGGGATGGTTATTACTATGTACGACATTGAAAGCCACTTTTCTGAACTGCTGAGGCAGGTAGGGTCTCACACGGTTCTCTGAAGTTTCGCAATAGATCGCACTATTACACAGTGGTGATTGTAGTTTTTTAAGCACTATATTACCTTGAGATTCCGTCAGCATTTCTGCAAGCTTATCGTCTGTTTCCTGTGCCCGGGCTACTTCGTCGAAATCTAAAACGGTCGGACAAACAATGGTCTCTATAACTCGGGACAATGCGTCAGCAACTGCATTTTCGTTACCTTTGACGTATTGTATATCGCTCGTAAATTCGCTTATATACAATAGTTGTCGTGCTCGCCTGGGCGTCTCTTTATTATCTGAACCTATTTTAGAAAAAACGTGTGTTAATGGCTTATGATCCGTCATTATGGTGAGCTGCCGGCCTTCTACCATGCTGCGAAAATGTACTATGGCCAAGTATACTGCCAATAGCTCTCTGTCGTACGTGCTATATTTCTTTTGAGCCTCCGACAATCTTTTGGAAAAATACCCCAGCGGCTTCCAGACTCCTTTAACCTTATGTTGGAGGACTGCGCCGACGCACGAGTTTGACGCGTCACACATTAAATACAGCGCACCTTCGTCTCCCGGATGTGACAAGGTCACCGCGTTTTCTAAAGCTAACTTACATTGCTCGAAGGCGGCTATCGACTTATCCGTCCATTTAATCTTTGATTTATCCTTCTTTTTGGCGCCATGCAGGAAGATGTTCAAGTCGGCCTGTTGATCTGCCGCACGCTCTAAGTGATTCCTGTAAAAGTTAACCATACCTAAAAAACGGCGGAGCTGCTCGATTGTTTCAGGTCTGGGGAATTCTTTGATAGCTTCCACCTTGCTCTTCATGGGTTTGACACCTTCCGCGCTCACTTCGTAACCTAAAAACTCTATATTACACTTACCGAGACTACACTTCGCCAGATTAATGGTTATGCCGAACTCTTGAAACCTGGCAAAGACCTGTTTAAGGTGCTCTCTATGTACGTCATGATTCGTACTAGCTACGATGACGTCATCAATGTAGGAAAATAAATTAGAGCTCTCACGCACTTTGTTATTTGTACTCTTACCCTCATCCCCAAGGGTGCAGGTTTCGATTCCCTGCAGCACGCTATTATTCATGAATCTCTGGAACGTTTGGGCCGCATTCCGCAAGCCGAATGTCATTCTTGGAAATTCGAAAAGACCAAACGGCGTTATAATGGCGGTTTTCTCTACGTCTTCCGGTGCAATGCTAATATTATGGAACGCTCTGTTAATATCTAACCGGGAAAAAACACACTTACCTGCCAATCCATATGTGAAGTCCTGAATTCTCGGAATCGGGTAGCGGTCTGGCTTCGTGATCGCGTTGAGTGCACGATAGTCTCCGCAAGGCCTGATCTGGCCGTCCTTCTTTGGTACTACATGCAACGGGCTTGCCCATGGACTCTTTGATGGCCTGCAAATACCTAATTCTTGCATTAACCTAAACTCGTCCCTAGCGATTTTATATCTTTGCGGCGGTAATGGTCTTACTTTAGCAAAAACCGGGGGGCCAGTAGTCTCTATATAATGTACGATACCGTGTTTACTGGGCTCCTTAAAAGAAATTGGTTTCGTTATTTCTGAGTATTGTTCTAGAAGCTCGCGATATGGGTTGTCATTTTGAATACTCGTTATCGCGGGCTCGTTATACAAAACTAATATACCTTGCGTATCTAATTTAGTGCGGCCGTCCAACAACCGTCTATTGTATAAATCAACTACTAATTCGTGTGCCTTTAAAAAGTCTGCCCCAATTATGGGTTGTTTTACGTCAGCTATAATAAAATTCCATCTAAAACTACGGCGTAAACCAAGATTAATTTCTAACGATATTACACCATAAGTTTTTATTTCCGTATTGTTCGCAGCATACAGTTTATACGGGCATTCGCTTGCCTTTCTTTTGTCCGGCACTTTATTCACTGGAATCACTGACACGTTAGCCCCGGTATCGACCAGGTACACTAAGCCGGTTTTCTGTTCTCGGACGCACAATCGGTGATTGCCCGCAGCGCAGTCGCTCACCGTCGCTGACTGTACTGCAACTAGTTCTTCCCGATGTCGTGACGCTGTCCTGCTCCTGGGTCGCGATCTCCACCGACCTCCGTCATAGCTTCTGTCCTGCGGTCGTCCGTAGCTCCTGCCTCGCGACCGGATCTCTTCGATCTCCCCGCGGAGTTCCTTTAGCTCCAGGGACATGTTGCGCAGGAATTTGATCATTTCCGACTCCATGTCGGTAGCTGCAGGCGCGACGCTTTAATATTCACTTTTTATTTATTACTAAACAATATGCACCCTCGCTAGGTTCGCGCGTCACCGTGAGTCGTCTTCTTGATCACGTCGGGGTCACCAATTTGGAGGTGGTGACGCAATAAAACCAAAAACCTTTTAAATTCACTCAGTCTATTATTTTCAAACACTTAAACGTAGTTACATAAGTCAGTATAATAAGTCCTTATCTTATGTAATACAAGTTGACCTAGCGAGGCGGTGTTGCGCAGACGACTGACTGCCTAGAACACGCGGCAGTCCAGTCTGGGGTTTTGCTGACTTTGCTAACAATGTATAGCCGCTATATATATATATATATATATACTTACTTTAGGCCTAATTCTGTTCACTATCTGTAAATATGTTTGTTGTCCGATGCTGTCCGATCTATCAGCAACCAGCAAACATGTGTCTATCAATAACAAGACGCCGATGGGCACTAATTATTATTGTAGCGTTATAATCCTAAAAAAGCTTTTCAACACTTATTGGGCTTGACCACGGAATCGGTTATACATTTTTCCTCAGATTGAAAGAGTTTTGTAATGTTAATAATGTAATGTAATGTAACACGACTCACTTGTAGAACGTAGACTCGAAGCGGCACTTCGTCGCTCTTGTCGGTGCTGGTGGCGACGAGCCAGGCCTGCAGCGGCGCGGCAGGGGCACTGGGGGCCAGCCACACATCGCCGGTGGTGGCGTCGACGCGCAGCGCGGCGGCGGCGGGCGGCTGCAACGCATGGTGCACGCGCGCCAGCGGCGGAGCGTCGCGGTCCGCGGCGGCGGCTCGCAGCACGGAGGCGCCGGGGCGCGCCGCGCCGCAGTACTCGCGCAGCGGGAAGCGCGGGCCCTCGTCGTCCACGTCGCCCACTAGCACGCGCACGCTGCCCGCCGCCACCAGCCCGCCCGCGTCCGTCGCTACCACCCCCACCTGGACAGACAGGGATAATGTCTCATTGGGACCAAGATGTTTTATTTATTTAAGAAAAATCAGCTAAAGAAAATTTCGGTTCGCACAAAGACATGTGAAATGAAAAAGAATTTAATATATAATAATAATAATAATATTTTTTTTTATTATGGCATCCTGGCCCAATTGTCCCTCGTACACTTTGGAAATATAGGTTATTATATTTTACGAGCAGCTTACTATACCCAGTTTAAATTTAAAAAAATGGTCACAAGGAATGTTGCAGTTAGAGAGCTATCTAGACGGATACGATATTAAACCTTATCCAATTAAATAGTTATTTACCGTAAGTCTTTCATACTCAATATGATTGCTCTTTCGACGGTGCACTTTAAAATCACATCTTCGGCGTTATTGCAAAACTAAAACTATCGCTCGCCAACATGGATTCGCTTACTGTTGCCATGGTGTTGTTTTCCAGAGCTCTGTCTTTAAATAAGCATATTTAAAATAAAAATTCATAATATTGAACGTACCTTTGATTAAATAAATTTCATCAAAGGTCAGTTTCATCAAATTAGATATTTGATTTTATAATAAGTAGCTTTTCTGTATGTTTTCATTACTAGCAGGATAGTAAATTGGAAACTTTAAACATATTTCAAGTATGTTCGGTGATTGACCGAACACCTTAACTTGCAGTAGGTATTCATGGTATGACGTAGCGTTGACCGAAATCGGGTCAAAGTACAGAGATTGGTTGGTAGGTAATTTGGTAATGTTGTAGGCACTGTGAACATTACCTATCATCGTTATAAAGAATGTTAATGCCATGACAAGATGTGACAGACTTCCGTACTTCCGGGTATTTGGGTTTTGTTTACTTGTTGACTGTTGTTTACTGTTTATTTGCTCTTCCTTTTGGTTTCCTGTTTGAAGCGGTAAAAGTGAGAGTTTGATGACCGGTCTTTTTATTATGCCGTTTTTTGTTTTTAATGCCACTACTCGAACATAGCCGTCGCTCCCCGGAAAAAGTTCAAGGACCCTTCCCATAGCCCATTTTCCTGTCGGGATGTTGTCTTCATGGATCATAACTAAATCACCAACGTTTAAGTTTCGTTGCGGTCTCTGCCATTTTTGTCTAGATGTTAATTGACTAAGATATTCTGTCCTCCACTGTTTCCAAAAATGATTTAAAATGTTCTTAGTTAAGTGCCACCTCGTTCTTGCGTCTTCCTTTGTATTAATTACTGTTAGTCCTGGTCTACCTTGTAAGAAATGCGCCGGTGTTAAATAATCTAAGTCTTCGATATTTTCAGTGAGCGGGCATAACGGCCTTGAATTCATGCACGCCTCTATCTGTGTGAGAATCGTCGTAAACTCCTCAAATGTTAGTTTTTGTTCGCCAACAACTCTTCTAAGGTGGTACTTCAAGCTTTGAACCGCTCTCTCCCACAGGCCTCCCGCACTTGGCCACGACGGTGCATTAAAATGCCACTCAATGTTCATCTCAGCTATTTCTATCATGACATGGTTGTTGTACACTTGCTGCAGCTGTTCATACTCTTCCTGTAAAAGGCGGTTGGCACCAACGAAGTTTGTTCCTTGGTCACTATATATATGACGCGGGGCACCCTTTCTAGCCGCCATTCTAAGAAGATTCTAAGAAGGCAGAGCTGGTCAGATCTGATACCAGTTCTAGGTGTACGGCCTTGGTAACCATACACACAAACACTGCCACGTAACCTTTCAGTGTCCGAACGCCTCTGCCCTTGTTGGCCTTGATGTCGAAAAACCCGGTGTAGTCCACTCCAGTATGGTAAAAGGGTGGGGCTTGATTTATCCTCGCTGCCGGCAGATCTCCCATTATTTGACCTTGCTTCTTCACATCGAATTTTCGGCATGTAACACAATTTCTCAACTTGTCCTTTGTAGCACTATAACCTCCTGGTATCAAATACTGTTGTCTGATAGTAGTCAAGGTCAGTCGAGGTCCTCCGTGGAATGTTAATTCGTGAGTTTCTAGTATTAACAACTCCGCTAAACGACTCTTATTAGGTATAATTTTAGGATGTTTCATGTTGAAGTTTATATTTGCGTGTTTTAGTCGCCCTCCGACCCTTAAGAATCCGTCTTTATCTAAGAAAGGTTTTAAACATACTAATTTACTGGTGGCCGAAACAAAACCATCTTTTTGTAATTTCTCAATATCTGCTCGAAATTCCTTTGATTGTACATATTTGATTATTGTCGATTTTGCTTTTCGCAATTCGTGCAATGTTAGGTAGGTTGGTAAATGTTTACGCTGCGATAGAGGTGTCAATGCTCTGTGTATCCACGCTAAAACACGTGTTATTTTATTAAATGAATTATAAAGTTGCAATAGGTCATCTATGATTTGGCCGTTATTATGTTGAATAATGTTTGTTAGTTTTAAATGTTTTATTTCTTCTTCAGTTTCGATTATAATTTGTTCTGGTAACGTTTCAATGTTAAGGGTAGGTAACCATGACGGCCCGCTCCACCATAGTGTATGGTTTAGTAACTGCGATGCCATTAAACCTCGACTAGCGGAATCAGCGGGATTTTCGCTAGACTTCACATAGCGCCATGTTTTTGAAGGCATAATTTGTTTTATTAAATTTATTCTGTTCGCAACAAATGGTTTTAAACGATTCGAATCGCCTTGTAACCAACTTATAACAATCATGGAATCGCACCACCCATAAATCTCTAACTTACAACTTAAACTTTGTTTTATTTTATCTATAAGTTTTGAAAGCAAATAAGCGCCGCACAATTCCGTCCTAGGTAATGTTAAAGCTTTCTTATGAGGTACCAATTTCGATTTAGCGGCAAGCAGAACTGTTTGTTTTTGATTTTTCGACTTTGCGTATACGACGCCAGCGTAGGCATAGTTCGATGCGTCACAGAACCCGTGGATCTCGATGACGTCATCTTGTTTGCATAATATCCATCGCGGAATAGAGCAATTATTAATGTTATGAATATCGGTTATTATTTTAGACCACTATCTTTGGATGTCATCTGATACTTCGTCATCCCATTGTATGTTATCTATCCATAGTTTTTGGAACATTAATTTTAATTTTGTTGATAATGGCGTTAACCAGCCGAGAGGGTCAAATAATTTAGATATTTCCGATAATAATAGTCTTTTTGTCAATTTAGACGTTTGTGTAGCCGATATTTTGCAGTTGTAGGTGAACTTATCATACTTAGCGTTCCAGCACAATCCTAAAGTTTTAGACATATCTTCGTTTTTGAATTGAATAATCGCATGTTCATCATGGTCCTTTATTTTTCGCAGTAATTCCGGCTGGTTAGTTGCCCACTTTCTTAGGTTGAATCCACCTAATTTTAAAAGTTCGATTAAATCCATCACTAGCCTTTGGCCGTGCTTTACCGTAAAGCTACCGTGTAATAAGTCGTCCATGTAAAAGGCTTCCTCGAGGACAGCTGCCGCTTCCGGGTAGTTATGTTTTTCATCTGAAGCTAACTTTTTTAATGTCATCATAGCCAAAAATGGTGCCGCTTTTGTTCCATAAGTTACCGTTGTTAATTGAAATGTCTGTAAATTATGTTTTGGAGATTCTCGCCATATAATCTTTTGAAGTTGTTGGTCGCTATCTTGTAAATTAATCTGTCTGAACATCTTTTCAATGTCGCCGGTAAAAGCGTAGGGAAACTGTCTCCATTGTAAAAGTAAAGATTGTAAGTTCTTTTGTAAGTTAGGTCCTTTATGCATGACGTCATTTAAACTCCATTTTGTTGATGTTTGGGCTGATGCATTAAAAACTACTCTTAATTTTGTCGATTTTGAGTCCTCACGTAGGACTCCATGATGTGGTAGAAAGCATTCAAAGGATGACAATGTAGAAACCTCTGGTTTCATGTGTTTCAATTCGGCGTATTCATTCATGAAAGCTTTGTATAGTTTGGCTAACTCTGTTTGTTTTTGTAGTTTTCGTTCCAAGTTTTGAAACTGTGCTATAGCCATGGGTTTAGATGAACCTAATTTATGTTTGAAATTTTCTTTAAGAGGCAATTTTACCTCATAGCGACCCTCTTTGTTCCGAGTTGTTGTCGATAAAAAATAGTCGATACATTGTTGATCTTCGACCGATAAGTTTGTCGACTCGTTAATTTCTTCAACTTCCCAAAATCTTTTTATCTCCTCAACATCGTTCAATACTATATTGCATTGGTATGTCTTCACATTTGTATTGCCGCATAAAAGCCAGCCTAAATGCGACTGTTGAGCGATGGGTTGCTGTGAGTTTTCGCCCTTAATTATGCCACCTATGAGAATGTTAGCATAAACATCGGCTCCCAATAAAAGGTCAACTGGACGACTGTAGAAAAATTCAGGATCCGCTAGGTTAATATTTTTTATGTGTGACCATGTCGGTTCTGGCAATGTTTTGTTCGGTAAATGTTTGATAAGATTATTCATGATTAACACTTCTGTTTCAAATGTATAATCATCATAAATAGAGCAAACTTCGATGTTCAGCAACCCCTTACAATTGTTCTCCTTTTGACCTATGCCAAATATAACTCCCTTGCAACGCTTTCTTTCTAGCCCTAATAATTGTGCAGCCTTCTCTGTTATTAAGGATATTTGTGAACCCTGGTCTACTAAAGCTCGCATGTTTAGGTAAGTCCCGTCAGCTGTTTTAACCCTTACCATTGCCGTTGCAAGTAATATTTCCGAGCATTGATTTTGTGACGCATGTGAAGTTCCGGTCACGTTTCGTTGACTCGACACAGGTTGTTTTGAACTGTTTAAGTATGTCATTGATTTTGTAAAAGCCTCGTGTAAAATAGTGTTATGTGGCGCTAAGCATTTACGACATGTTAAAGTTGATGTACACGGGTTTCCATAGTGACTAAATAGGCAATTCGTGCATAATTTTAATTTGTTCGCTGTTTTTAATTTTTGTTCATCACTCATTGTTAAAAATTTTTTGCAATTATAGATTCCATGTTGATTATTGCACAGCGGACACGTGATATTCGACACTTGCATGGATTTCGCAATTGGTCTGTTTCCGGCTGGATTGTTTCCATAGGTAGGATTATAATTGTTCGATTTTGGAAATGAATAATTTTTTCTTTGCATGTTAAATGATGGTTGATGTGGAGCTGGAATCATCGGTTTTGGTGCCAATGTGTCTTGTTTCCGCCTAGAGGTTTCTAGAGTAGTAAATTTCATTTCTAAAAATTCTAAAAAATCCTTGAGAATAGGAAGTTCCTTTGAATTTCTCAGTGAAGCGATGTATTCCGTGTATGTTTCATGGTCCAACCTTTGCCCTAAAATATGTATTACCATAGGGTCCCATGATGATATGTTAACACCTAAGTTTTTGATGGCGTTTAGACATTCTAAAGTAGTATCATGCATCCTTTTGATTTGGACCACAGATTGTTGTTGCATGGTAGGTAGCCCTAGCAGTATGTTCATGTGGGACGAAAATATTAGCTTTTTGTTGTCGTAGCGATGAGTTAAAATATCCCAACAAACTAAATAATTGTCTGTACTAATCTGCAGATGTTGTATAAGTTTCTCGGCTTCTCCACGGACTAGACTCTTCAAATGTTGCATTTTTTGGCCATTAGATAAGGAAGTGTTGTTGTGTATTACCTCAGTGAATAAATCCTTGAAAGGTACCCAGTGGTTGTAATTACCGCTGAATACAGGAATTTCTAACTGAGGAGTGGCTTTCTCTCTATGAGCGACCGAACCCATTTTTGTATACAAAGCTCTTTTCAAATTATTGTATCTGCTCTCATACCGATCATACATGTTATTATACGTTTCATTATCTACATCCATCTCGCTCTCTATGTCCCAGTGTAATGTGTCAATGGCAAACCACCTCATTTTCAATGTTTTTAACGCATCTTCGAATTCCCACTTATCCGATATAAACTCTACATCGATGTTCGCTGCAGTTCTTAAGAAAGCCTTAAAGTTAGCATATTGCTTACGCAGCAACTCATCTCGTTTCCCTGGTGTACCCTTGGCTTGATTCGCGAGCGCCCTTTCATCTATTTGTTCTTTGAAGCTCGGTCCTGCTTCTTCAAATACCTCCTCCCTAATTACCGTCGGTGTTCTAGGCAGTACAGCTTCCTTCTCGACCACCGGCGTACGGGATCCCTGACCATACATAAGGTGATACTGCTCGGTGATCAAGGCCCTTGTTGCCTCATAAGCCTTTTTACATTTCTCATACTCTTGTTGCACGAAGTAGGGATGAGATTTACTAACCTCCATACTTATACGGTCATGGTTGAATTCGACTTCTTTCCAGTACCCTTCCAATGTTTCTAATCTTTTCTTAAAGTAGTCTACTGTTTTCCGATCCAAACTATCTTTCCTAGTATTAATACCGAGTTTAACGATGCTATCGTAGAGAATTGATTGTATGTCAGCGAGCTCCGCCATGTTTCAGTAAGAAAAACCCAGTAACTGATAGGAAAATACAAGAAATGAATTACTTCCCTGCTGTTATACTGCTTCTCCAATGTTAATTATCACTGCAATCCTCACAGTACGTTGCACAGTTTATTGTTTCACCAGTTCACTACCTCGCCGACACGGGACAACGCGACGCAAGGACCTTTTCGAAGGACCAAAAAAAATGTCGTGTACGGGGCGAGTATTGCAGAGATTGAATGTTAGAAAAAACTGTTTAACTGTTTATGATTCTTATTTATTTGAACTATACTTATATGTTAATGAAAATGTTACAAATGTTAAATGTTATGAATGCACCCGGGTGCTACGCTAGTTAAGTGTGCACTGAAAATTATTTATAATAATTTAACAACGAAGTAAAGTAGGTCAACGCTACGTCATACCATGAATACCTACTGCAAGTTAAGGTGTTCGGTCAATCACCGAACAAAGTACGTTAAATAAACGTTACATTACAATATAACTACATGCTCGACGCAACAATCTGACGCGACATGAAGGCATGCATGCAATGCACTGTTACCCGAGTGCAACCGGGCCGGGTCGCTAGTGTTAAAATAAAACAAGAGTTCTCGATTTTCAAAAATCAGTAAGAACGCAAAACCGGGACCTTTAAATACATAAATCCACTACTCTATCCAAATAATAATCACAGTTCTAGCTGCCTCGTTAACGCTATCAATGCTAAGTGGCCCTCGCGAATATACTTAGAAAGGAATGAGTAATAAACACCTGTTTCGGCGAGACGAGTACACAAGACTCCAAGGAACGTACCTCGTAGTAGGGCGTGGCCTCGCGGTCGAGCGGCGCGCGCGTGGTCAGGGCCCCGCTGACGGCGTCCAGCGCGAATAGCTCGCGGTGCCGCGCCGACGGCAGGCTGTAGCGCACGCCCCCGCCGCCCCCGGTTGCCTCCTCCGCGCTGTCCTCGAACGACTCGAATGCTTTTATCTATGGATAAGGCCGTTGCTTGAATTAAATGTGGTTTCTAAATTAATTCTTATTTAATGTTGCTAATTTCTTTGAACAGATACATAGAGATTTTATTTTTAAAGGAAACTTACAGCTACTTACTCAATACTATTTAGAATATTAAATAAGTTACTATGAGCTAGGATTAGTTTTCGTACACAGCTTTGTGATCACATTTGAAATATTTACTTAATTTTAAAAAAGATTTCAGTCTGTAGTCAATAAAAGTTTTTAAAAAGAAAATAATATTATATGCGTATCAAAATTCAAATTCAAAACCTGCAAAAACTTCATCCAACAGGCTTTCTCATCACACATGTTCCCTTGCCAGTACTCGCGTCAACGAAACTTTTGAGTTGCAAAACAAGTCAAGTTCAGAAATATCGCTCATTTTTTTATTTTATTTATAATTAGCAGGCGTTTGTCTTCCATCTCACCTGATGGAAAGTGACGATGAAGACGAGGATCACACACGCCTGTCCAAGAGGTACCTATTCACTCTACACTTGAAAGCTCCAGGGTTATATTTGTCTGGTAAAACAGACGCAGGCAAATCGTTCCACTCTTTGGCAACACGAACCAAAAATGAGCTATCGAACCGTTTAGTTCGGCTCTTCGGCACGCTAACCACAAACGGGTGAAATTCAGTTGAACTAAGGACAAGTCGAATACAACAACAGTGAGACGGCAGTTTGTACGCACCAACGCAACACGCCTCGGTTCCCTCCGTTGCCTCTCGGCCACAGCCATGCGGAATCGCACAATTACTACATCGCATGGAGGTGTCTATAACACCTTTGTTTGCCATTTTGTTTTTTTTTGGCGCAAGTCTTTTTTTTATTTTTATTTATTTATTTAATTCACAAAACTGGTAATAATATTTCTTAACACTAAATGAGTATAAAATAAACTTATTTACTCTTTAATTATTTTGGATTTTGTGATGATATCAGTAAAGAGATGTTGTGTTATATAAATTGCGTAAATGATTTCGTAAATATTTGCTTAAAAAATTTACATGCACCTTTGACAGCAAAATGAGTTCAAATCTGAATCTTACTCGGCGATATCTTTTATAGATAAGGTTAAATTTATTACGACGAGAAGGTTTTAACCCGGTTCGAATTAAATAAATAAGTAACGCTTTTCACAGACAGTTTATCATAATTATACCTTCCTGACTAACAGGTTGTTGTATTCCAATTGTATCGTAATTCTTTAGAAGTTGATAAAGTTAGCATGAACAGGGAACACTCACGGTCGCGACGTGGAGCGGCGGCTGCTGCGCCTCGAGCGCACGAGCCTCGTGTACGGCGTGCGGGAAGCGGGGCGGCACGCGGCGCGGCCACGCCGGCGTCAGCTTGATGCGCGCCCAGGCCGCGTGCGCGCCGTCGGACACCGACACGTTGATGGTCCGCGCGCCGCCCGTCCAGCGCCGCGCCACCTCCAGCGTGCCGTCCGGCCGCACTGCCACGGTGCCCGCGTCCCCCTCCGCCGCGAACACCAGTTCCGCGTCAGCGTCCGCGTCCCACGCCACCACGCGGCCGAGCGCGAGCCCGCGTGGCGCGGCTGCCGACACCGCCAGCGCCAGCACGCCGCGCTCCACCCGCGGTGCGTTGTCGTTGACGTCGCGCACTGCGACACGCAGGCGCGCTCGCGCCGCCCGCGCTGGCCGCCCACCGTCCCGCGCCGTCACCACTGCACGCACACGTACCCGGTTATAATCACTGCGCTTATTTCTTTTAATAATAAGCAGTGATTAAATTTAAAGCTCGATGAATATGCAAAATCTTCCGCCATATTTAAAATTATTTGGGGTATATAAAGTATTTGGAGAATGCTTCGCAAATACATGCGACAACAGTCTTATGTAGTGCCTTTGTAATCAGGAGAAGGTAATCCAAAAGTTCTCAGGTTGGTTCACAACAGTCATAGGATTTCATCTCTTATAATATAACTCTTTAACGTAAATACAACGTAAATACATATACCACGTGAAAGTATAAATCATCTTCAGTTTAAATCAACTTGAACAATAAAGTAGAATATGAGCTAGTTCCACACCGAGTAGATGTTCGGCTGCCAGCTCGCGGTCGAGCGCCGCGGCCACGCGCACCTCGCCGCTGCGCTCGTCCACGCTGAAGGCGGCCAGCGACGCCTCCTCCGCGCTCCACAGAGAGTAGCTCACTTGCCCGTTCTCATCTGTAGCATTATAACATTGCGTAGCATTATTCAATCTCATTACCATGTACTTATTCTATAAGCGTTTGTTTACATTCATAAACTGCACAAATACCCAGAGCGCATAAACCGAGTGACTTCTTTTACCGTTCTTAGAAATGGACACGGAGCGCAGATAATAATTCTAAGCAAGTTTCCCAAAGACACCACATAGCGAAACTACTCAAATACAAACTCGTGAGAAAAGGATAACCAGGTTAATAAAGTGTGACTGGTGAGCACGTCGTTTACAGTTTTGCACAAGATGGAAAACACTGCAATACAAAAATAAATTAAACGACAGAGTTTTAAAACTAACTTCCAAAAGGAATGAAAATATCCCAACCATCCCTAAACAGTTCTATGAAGTAAGGAAATAGCTGACATCTCATTTCTCGCTCATTACTTGTAAACGTCCAATCTTCAAAATGACTGGGAAATTTTTCAAATTTACTGAACAAAGCAGTGGACGTAGATTTGTTAAAACATTCAATTCTTTCGAAGTTGTTCTTTTAAGCAGTGGTCACGAAAGGTTTAAGTCCATAGTATTTGAGCCGTCGGCCGATGATGTTTCAGCATATAATACCGTCATGATTATTTTTAGTACATTGACTATATAGTCATAAACCAATTTAAAAGGTTATTGAACAAAATTTTTTGTTTTTGGTATTTAAATTAAATAATGAAGTCAAGGAAATCTTACGTACCACATTAGAGTCACGTGACCAAAATCTTAATTAGAATATAGAAAGATAACACATTTATACATTACACTAACCTAAAGGCCTTTAAAGGAAGAGGTTTGTACCCGCGACAAGTCGAGGAGGTCTCAAAATGCGAGAAACTGGCGCTACTGAGCCATATTATCTTTCGACCCGAAGCGAGTGTTTGTCGCGTTTAGATACCTCCTCGGCTAGTTATGCTAGCCCCGTGCAACTTTAATAGATAAACAAGTTTAACCTTCCGCGCTTATGAAGCTGGTTTTCAACTTGAGTTCTTATTGTCTAACACAGGAGAGCTTTTTTGGATAATTTAGTTTATTTTATGATAAAATACGTTCTAATATAAAGGAAAATCAAAAAGGAAATAACATAGGAAGAAAAAGAAGTCAAAAAAAAGGAAAACCGAAAGAGCAAATCCACTTGTTGCAAAATAACAGAGTGAATATTGAATTGACGTATTTGAATTTTGAAGTTTGGTGATAGGGATCCCGAACTAAAAGAAAACAAATCTGACAAAAAGTTATAGTTGCAATCGAAATAATGCTTTGCAAGATTATACAATCAACATAATTAAGTTTGTAATATGTTTTTGTTATTATATTTATTTAGTGTTAAATGTATACTTTACATGTTTACTTTACTTTTTATAAAAAGCTTTATGCCTTTATCTTTGAATAAGTCACCAGCAAAACTTATTTTGCATTGAATCAGTAACCCCAACGTTGCGCAGCTATTGTATGGAGACTCCTCACGTTTAGTTTCTTACTAATTGAGATAATTTTATTGGGAAATATTTTAGTTGTGATACTTTTTTTAATAACCATTTACATAAATGATACGAATTATCGTGCATTCCATTCGTCCATTAAATGCTGAAACAAAAAGCTTACTGACGGCCTAAAATGGACTTAACCGTTTATCATATGTTTATTTGTTTTTCTAAATTCATTTGTTTTTATTCAGTAGTGTATGTATGTCATTTCTTTTTTTGTTTACAAATTTATTTTTTGTTAGTATTGCCTACAAAGGCTTTTTATTCGTAGAACACGCCCCTACCAGGCTGTTCATATATTATATTGAATTGTAGCTGTAACCTTTACTACTAAAATTTAAAAATAATAGTCCAAGATCGAGTGTTTCAATTTAATAAGATTCGCACAGAAAATGTCTTGTTTGAACTTTTTATTAACAAAACAATGCTACGAGCAGAGCTTTGGAAGCAACATTATATATAATAAGGGCGATTTTCACGATTCATTATATTAAATAAAACACTTATTAATCGAATTTTACAGGAATTTAACGCAATAAAATCCAGTTAAGAGTTTTATCTAAGTCCTAGGAGCACATATTAATGTTTGCTGTTTTCGTCTGGTGTGAGGAAACGGGATGTTGACTTATATCTGACTGAGAAATTCTGTGCAGACTAATACATTGTCCGTTTGTACAGAAAAGCTAATTCCAACATTGTTCGCCTATTTTGAAACCTGTGTAATAATACAATCTTCATATATGCAGCCCTGTGATTTGTTCCAGGCGAATCATTTATAATAGAAGAACTTATATTAATGCTTTCTAGTCTTTTGGCGTGGTTGCACACAGTCTGGCGTCTCCGAAATCTTTGGTGCATATTTTATTGGTTTATATCCAGCGTCCTCGCAGATCTGGCGATTACACAGTTGTGCGTCAGTTCGGAATAGTGCTGCCAGGTCTCGTACTCTGGCCACTCTCTGAACGCCCTGTCCCTCGCCGCAGTACTTAGTAATTATTGATCTTTTTTATTTAGCCTTATAAATTTTCACATCGTCAGCGGATTTCCAACATTTAAAATCTTTGTTACCATCAACTATATCATTGACAAACAACGCCAACACCATAGGACTGTCTGGGTTGAGGTATGAGGAAACACTGATTTTGGTGTTATAGTTTCAAAGATAGTTTCAGTAAAAATTGTTTGTAATAAAAATTAAAGTAAATTAAATAATAGTATAATTGGTTAACACATGAGTTAGTAAAGGTCCGTTTTCACGACAATCACGTACTAAGTATGGTATCGTTGCACCACAAGCAGCAAGGTGAGCACCACGTGACTACGTACCACTATCAGCGTCAGTGGCGTTGACGAAGCCGACGTGCGTCCCGACGGGCGCGGCCTCGCTGACGTCGGCACGGTACAGCGCGCGCGCGAACTGCGGCGCGTTGTCGTTAGCGTCGAGCACGTGCAGTGCCAGCGCCAGGTCTGCGCGCGCGCCCGACACGGCGTCCGCCACGCGCACCACCAGCGCGTACTGTCGCCGTGTTTCGTAGTCTAGCTGCGACCGCGCCTCTAGCGCGCCTGCAGTTACAAACAAAATTTAAGTAAAAATACACTAGAAAGATAACACCGTACAAAAATACACTCCAAATATAAGACTAAGGTAATTAAAAACAAACATTCGTGTCTATTTGAGTAATTTAACCAAAAATAACGTTGTGCTCGATACAAATTAGGTTCCATCACAAATAATCATAACATAGACTAAATCAAGGCATGCCGGACGACAGCGTAAGCGAGTGCATGCCGGCGAGGTGGCCGCGTCGCTGCACTACAGCGCTAGTTACTCACACAGATGCGATGCCAGAGCTCCAGCTACAGGACAAAATACTTTATTATATTAAACATTAATGTTTTTAAAGCACACGGCAATAAATTCTTATTGTAAGATCGTACAAGGAGGCCGCGAGGTTGTTTTGATATCAGACAAAAATATTTTATTTGTATAGTATTAGTGAGAACAACAGCTACTAGCAATTATATAACAACTTCGAGAAATGTATTTGTATAAAAAGAAGAAAAAATGTATATAGTCATTACTAGGCCGATTACAGGGCACCACAGGTCGAGGATGAAATGCAATAGTTATACAGCTTCATAAACACTAAAGGCTGGTTGTGATCGATTTAAACAGGCTCAAGGCAGACGCAGAACTAACCGGTGTCATAGTGCAGGCGGAAGTACTGCGCATCGGGCGTGGGAAGCAGCGTGTAGAGCAGCGGGCGGCCCAGCGGCGAAGTGGCGGCGGGCAGCGGCGGCAGCGGGTCGCCCTCGCGCGCCTCGAGCCGCGCCGCCGCCACCGCCCACGCCGGGCCCGCGCCGCCCGACCACACGCGCACCGTCACCACCGCCTCCGTGCCACACGCTGGCGTACCTGGAGATACAGTTGTCACTATGTTATCCCAAATAAAACTACGGACCGAGGTTAGATCGGGTCAACACAGCCCAATTTAGTCATCCTTATGTAAGTTGTTTTAACAAACAAAACAATATCTCACCTCCGTCGAAGGCGGCAACGACGATCTCGTAGGGTTCGTCGCGCGCGTCTAGCGGCTGGCGCAGAGTCAGCTCACCGGAGCGGCGGTCGACGCGGAACAGCTCGGCGTGGCCGCGCTTCATCTCGTAGCGCACGTCGGCGTTGTCGCCCGCGTCGGCGTCGAGCGCGCGCAACGTAAGCAGCGGCTGCGGCGCCAGGCCGGCGCGCGCGGCCGCCACCAGCGGCCGTCCAAGGAACTCGGGGCAGTTGTCGTTTACGTCGGCCACGCTGACAGCGAGCGTCGCCAGTGCCTCGCGCGCCGCCTCGCCCGCGCCACTGCGCGCCAGCACCAGCAGCGAGTAGTGGCCGCGCGCCTCGCGGTCCAGCGCCACGCCTGTGGTTCGCACCGCGCCCGACGTCACGCCGATCTGTGTACACATTACACCTATTTAAGTATTTATCATCTATGTAAGGTACCTTAAATATAGTAACTAAGTTCACAATGTTTGCAGGCTAAGTTCATCTATATTTAGATTGCAAAAACGTCTATAATTTTTCATATTTTATCGGAAACACTGAATTGACAACATTGATAAAATATTGCTCTCATATTAAAAACTCTAAACTGTGCTAAATCCAAGTTTATATCTACAAAAAGTATAACCAGTGCGTTCAACAGTCTGTGAAACAATCGAATAATCTTTGGAAACTTCTGAACAGTAAGAAATTACATCAAAAAGATATTGTTTACTAACGTATTGATTTATATAACTACCCTCCTAATATTTATAAAAACTCTGACAACTGGATACTCTGATTGATTGTTAAGTCATCTTGAGTTTTGTGTTGCCGATTTTTGGGGCTCATATTAATTATTGGGACGGATTTTCAACAATAAAACGAAATTATTTTATTGATTTAATTACACGACTGCGCATCTGGATAGAAAATGATTTGCAAAAAATGCGGAAATAACGCTACTGATTTCGTGGTTTGTAGTCAGTGTCATGGACAGTTGCATTACGAATGTGCCGGAATAGCTGAAACCAGCTATAAAAAGCTGAGTTCTGATAAAAAAGGTGCGTGGCGCCGTCTTGAATGCCGTTCTGTAAAATCTGTAAAACCGGTTACTGTAGCTTCTGCCTCGTCCGTCGCGGAATTCCAGACCATTCTGCAGGAGATTAAGGGGCTTAGAGATGAGTTTTCTACCATAAAACTTGACCTACAAAATGCTACAACAGCTATAAAAAACCTGGATACTAAATGGACAGAGATGGAGTCTCGTTTTTCCAGTATGGAGGATAGACTTACTACGGTAGAGAATAAAATGTCTATGTACACAAAATTACATTCAGACCTCAGCGTGGCCAGGGATACTATTTTGAGTCTAGAGGAAAGCAATAATGTGCGGGACCAATATTCCAGAATGAATAACGTGGAGATATCCGGAGTGCCAGTAACCAGTGGAGAGAATCTAAAATCAATTTTGCATTCAATATGCAGTAAAGTTGGTTTTACGTTAGACGACAGAGATATTGACAGTGTACATCGTGTGCGTCGGTTTGAAGGTACTGATGAGAGAGATACCCAACAACGTGTGAAAACGACGTCACGCATTCCAGCTGTTGTGGTAAAATTCACGAGACGTTTATTTAAAGATCAACTTTTATCTGCGGCACGCGCGCGTCGCGGCATTTCTTCGGCTGACATCAACTTGGCCGGCCCGGCTAGCAATATTTACGTAGGTGATCACTTAACTCCAGCTAACAAACAGCTGCTTAAGCGCGCTCGAGAGCTAAAAATACAACTTGGATACTCTTATCTCTGGATACGCTATTGTAAGATACTTATGCGAAAGAATGATAAGTCGGGCACTGTACGTATTTCCAGCACTAGTGATCTAAAAAAGTTGAAATGACATTACAGGATCCGTTCTGCATCATTTGTTAGTATAATCGTGTTTTAACGCTGTGTGTTGTTGTTTTTTTGGATATTATCAACACAAAACTTTTTTTGGATATTATCAAAATGTGAGAGGGTTAAGAACTAAGTCACACGATTTTCTAGCTAAAGTAGGGCTGGCTGAATATGATTTCATATGTATTACTGAAACATGGCTCACTGATGATTTTTTTAATAGTGAATATTTTGATAATATATACACAGTTTATCGCGCTGATAGATCTGCCGAGGCGAGTGGCACAGCGCGTGGTGGCGGCGTGGCTGTGGCCGTGCGAGACGAGCTGTGCTCTGTGCTTCGCGACTGGCCCGTACCGGCCCTCGCTGCTGCCGAGGCACTATGGGTTTCTATGCCGATTGGAAAGGCACGGGCAACCCGATCCTATCAATCTTTCAACGGGGTGGGTGATTTTCGTGAATGTTTAAATTTAGCCTGTGTCTATATACCTCAAGGTCCGGGGTATCGTGAAGCGCTAATGTCGTTTTTTGATACCACGAGCCAAATTATTTTGGACAGACCTGAAGATGTCTTTCTTGTATGTGGAGATTTTAATATATCCGAGGCACAATGGATAAATACTAGTTCTCGTGGAATGAATTTACTGCCCAATGGTTCTCTTTCGTCACAACTATTATATGAATTCATATCTTTTTCTATTTTAGAGCAGTACAACACCATACGTAATGCAAATTCGCGGATACTGGACTTGATACTCAGTAACAGCGAATGTATTGTAAAGCCTACGGATTCAGCATTAACAACGGAAGACTCGCACCATCCTTCACTTTTAGTTAATGTCACTTTGGAATACGTCCCGGAGCTAAGGGCAACCCAAGAATAATTCAGAATTCAGAATTATCAAAAATTAATTGGTTCGAATTTTTCGGTTCACTTGGCGTAGAGAAATGTGTATCTAAATTTTACGATCTTTTAAATAGCTGTATTACAAAATTTATTACCATGCGTAAGTTGAAATCATCGAGCGCTACACCTATTTGGTACACAAAACCTCTAATAAAATTACTTCGAGAAAAGCGAAAGTTTCACAAATTATGGAAAAAGTATAGTAATCCTTTAGACTATGACACCTTGAGAGTTCTAAGAAAACGTGCAATAAAAATGGAAAGAGTATGCTACAATAACTATACTCAATATGGTGAAGGAAAAATTAACTCCGACCCCAAGTACTTTTGGACTTACATAAAATCAATACAATCAAACAAAGGTTTACCCCAAACTATGTATTATGAAGGCGAATCTATTAGTAACGGAGAAACGATTGTAATGCTTTTAATCGACATTTTCATTCAGTTTTTGTACCATCAAATTCCAGCGTTTCGAATTATAATAATGGAACTTATAATTTTCTCTTATAAATTTACACTCCTTAGAAGTAACATCTGCACAACTTCATCATAAAATTAGATCTATAGATAAAAATAAAAGCGCTGGTCCTGATGGTGTTCACCCTATTTTAATTTACTCTTGTTCGCGTACATTAGAATTGCCTTTAACAATCATATTTAACAATTCTTTACGCGAGGGGCGAGTTCTGAGAATCTGGAAGACCTCTTTCATAACCCCGATATCTAAAGGACCTATCAGTCAAGATATAGTCAATTACCGTCCCATATCAAAAATATGTCATTTTGGTAAAATTTTGGAAAAGATCGTAACAGAAACTCTTTTTGAAAACGTTCGCTCTTATATAATTCCCAACCAGCATGGCTTTAATAGAGGTCGAAGCGTAGATACCAATTAATTGCATTTCACGGATGTTATCCTAAACGCGATGGATTTAGGCTATCAAGTGGACGCTGTGTATACCGATTTTGCCAAAGCTTTTGACAAAATTTGTCATGATACATTATTAAGGAAGCTTTGGGAACTCGGTATACACGGTGATCTTCTTCGCTGGATGAAATCGTACGTAGAGAACAGAAGTTAAGCTGTAGTGTTGGGGGGGTATCGGTCTGAATATAAAACAGTTAGTTCGGGAATCCCGCAAGGGTCTCACCTCGCGCCTTTGCTTTTCATTTTGTACATCAATGACATTACTAGCTGTATAGCTCATTCAGACATGTTACTGTATGCGGATGACACTAAAATTTATAAAGTTATTCGTAACAGGCGTGATTGTGAGTTGCTGCAAGATGATTTAAAGAAGTTTGATTGTATTCTGAAAATAATAACCTTTTCTTAAATTACTCTAAATGCCAAATAATAACTTATACCAGAAAATTATTTCCAATTATTTACAACTATGAGCTCGGCGATGAAACTCTTAACAGGATATATCAAATTCGAGATCTAGGGGTAATAATTGACGCTAAGCTTACGTCTGTCGCTCATATTGACACAATTTTGAATAAAGCGTATAAAAAATTGGGTTTTATACTTCGAGTAAGTAAATGTTTTAAATCGTCTTGCACATATAAACTCTTGTATTTCAGTTATGTCCGCAGTCATTTAGAATTTGCAAGTAGCGTCTGGTACCCTTTTACAAAATCCACATAGAAAGAATAGAAAGATTACAAAACAAGTTCACTAAAACCCTAGATTATAGAATGGGTCATTGCTATCTAGAGTACGAACATTCAGCTGCCCGATATAGGCTAGAGCTCTTGAGTGATCGTCGTGACTTCATCGATTGTACTATTTTATTTAAAATTTTAAATAACCTGATTATTTCACCTTCTTTACTACACAAAATTATGTTGAGGGTACCACGCAGACGCGAAAGAAGTTGTCGCCTGAGATCTCTATTTCATGTACCGACTAGTACAAGATGTTATACAAACAATTCATTTATTCGGCGAGCTTGTAGATCGTATAACAGTAAGTTTATAGAAATAGATATCTTTTCCACTACAATGGCACAATTTAAGAACAAGATAAAGAAATTGTTGATAAAATAATAAAATTACTATAACAACTAAATATAAAGATAACTGTGAATGTATATTTAAATAAGTAGCTTTATGTTTAAGCTTTTTAGCTTTAATTTTACATTGTACTAAGCTATGATTTCTTGGATGTTGGTTTGCTTTTTTTTTTATTAGTGTTGTATAAAAATTTTAGGAAGCTATAGGTCTACATTAATAACATATATTTATTATTTTTTTGTGAATGACTGTTTGTTTCTTTTTAAAACAAAATAAAATAATTGTTTTCTTGTATTCTTATCACATGGCGAGCACTGACCTCGAACTCCGGCGTGGGGTTGAGGATGGAGAAGTGCACGTGTTCGTTGAGCGCCGCGCCCAGCACTGGCAGCACCGCGACCGTCGTCACGCGCGTCGTGTTCTCCGGCACTGACGCCTCGAAGGCGGCGCGGGCAAAAGCCAGGCCAGCTGCGCGCGGGTCGCGCGTCGCCACCACCAGCCGTGCTGTGTCCGCGCCGCGCCCGTCCGACACCCGTATCCGCAGCTCCGCAGCCGCCGGTAGTCGCTCTGGCTGCGCCACCCACACGCGGCCCACGCCGTCTATGCGGAAGGCGCCGGCCACATCGCCCTCCATGACGTCATAGGCGAGGCGCGCCGCGGGCGTGTCGGGGTCCTCCGCGCGTGGTGCCGCCACCAGCACTCCAGGCGCAGCGGGCAGCAGCACGGTGGCGCTGTAGGCGGGGTGCTGCCAGCGCGGCGGAGTGTCGTCTTCGTTCAGCACCACCACGCGCACGCGCGCCGAGCAGTTGGCGGCGGGTGGCAGGCGTGGCGCGCCCGCGTCCAGTACGCGTACGGTGAACTCGTGCACGGAAGCGGTCTCGTAGTCGAGCGGCGCCAGCAACGCCAGCGCACCAGTGGTCGCGTGCACACGGAACAGGCGCGCAGCGTCGGGCTCCAGGATGCGGAAGACGCGGCGGCGCTGTGAGGGGCCGTCGGCGTCGGTGGCGGCCAGCACGAGCGGCGCGCCATCCGCGTCCCGCACTAGCGCGCCGGCCAGCGCGGCTTCGCTCGCCTGCCCCACGTACTGCCGCGCGGCCAGCTCGGGGGCGAACTCGTTGCGATCCACCACGTGGATGGTCACTTTCACCTCAGCGCTCAGACCAGCCTGAGAAACGATACAATGAACAGGAATAAAGTATTATAACATTTGACAGAATCCACAATCAGGACAAGAAACTATTGACGCTTTCTGACAGGTAGCTTCAAGGGAAAAGGCGACTAATGCAGTATATGTGGTTGCACCCAACACTATTTGACTTACGCTTACTTTATTCTTAACGCTAAACAATTATTATTACTGACGAATTAAAAACAAAACAATAAAAATGTCAAGACCATGCACTATACCCAATTATGACAACGTAAGGTGTTTTGATTAGAAAACGATGGCGCACTTATTTCTCTATTTTTTAAATCACAATTAAAGCAGAAACGCACTCATTATAATTACAAATTCACTTAAAAATGGGCTAAACTACAAATAAATTTACCATGTTGTAAACCGTAGCGGTAAGGTTGTAGAGCGGCGTTCGTTCGTAGTCAAGTGGCGCCGCCGTAATCAACGCGCCCGACGTGGGGCCCAGAGCGAACAGCTCCGCACCCGGTCCCGCCAGCGCCCAGCGCGCGCCCGCCGCGCCCCCGCGCAACTCTAGTGCTCCCAGCGGCAGCCCCGGCGCCTGCCCCTCTGCCGCCGACAGCTCCACGTGGCTGGAGGCGGGCTGTGGCGGCGCAGGCGGCGCATCTGTCACTAGCACACGTAGCGGCAGCGACGCCGTGCGCGCTGCCGGCGGCGGCCCGGTTGCGCGCACCACCAGCGCTAGCTCACGCGCTCCAGGCGGTAGCGGCCGCGCCAGGCGCACGAAGCCCGTGTCGTCCACGCTGAAGACGCCGCCGCCACCTCGTAGCGAGTAGGCCAGCGCATCGCCGTCGCGGTCAGCGGCACGCAGTAGTGCCACCAGCGTGCCGGGCGGCGCGCGCGCTGGCACGTTAGCCTCGGCCAGGCGGCGACCCCAGTGCGGCGCGTGCAGGTCACCGCGCGCCACACGTACGAGTACGCGCGCGAAAGCCAGGGACGCCCGCGGCGCCTGGTCGCGCGCCCACACTGTCACCTCATGCTCAGTTGCAAGTTCCCTGGTGAGAGGTATTCATCAAGTATTTTGCAAAGGCTCAAATTCAAATAATTATATCTCAACATTGACAATAACTTGTTCTTATTGACGTCAAATAAAACATGACTTTACCACCATACAAACGATGAACACCCGCCAACGGGTGTTACAGTAAACTATTATGACTTTATGTGTCCTGATTCTAGGACTGTTTTTTTTTTATTATTGTCGATTGTATGTCATTATCGCAATGTCAATACGTTGTTATAATAAAACTACGAACCACTTTGGCAAACCCCTTATTTTAAAGTCTAAGATTATTGGGATGACAAATGGGCGTACAAAATAAAATATAAAAATCGTGGACACAGCTTGGCTGCAACATAACAATGGAACCCACGATTAGCTGTATTGTGGTTGTTTCTTTTATGTCGTAGTCAAATTGTATTTTGCATAATTACAGTTCGAAACTTGAATGAGACTCACTGATCGAGCGGTCGCGCCAGTTGGAGCGTGGCGGAGCGTTCGTGCAAGCGGAACTGCGGCGCGCTGGCAGGCCGCCGCCACGCCGCCACGCCGTACAGCAGCTCGCCGCCCGCGGCCGGTGCATCCCGCACGCTTGCGACCAGCCGCAGCACGGTGGCGCCAGGCGACGCGCCCGCCTCCACGGTAACCTCATAGCGCTCGCGCTCGAAGGCCACGCCCGCCTCATTGACGTCGTTGACAACGCTGATCTCGAAGCGAGCCGTGCTGCGGCTGCGGCCGTCACTGGCGGCCACCGTCAGAGCGTAGTGCGCCGTGCGCTCCCAGCGCAGCCGCCGCGCCAGCAGCACGCTGCCGTCCGATCGCCCCACGTGGAACTCGCGCAGCGGGTCGCCGTCTGAGGAAACACCGAGTCAAATGCGTCAATATTTGTGAATAGATACTTTTATACTTATCGATTATATAAGGAAATAACTTTATAGAAACTTTAAAGTTGCTCAATATGCGGATGTACGTTTCACTACAGTTGTGTGGGAATGTCTAAGGAAAACTACACTAAGCAATCCACTAAATCTAAGGCTTCCTGGAAATTTCAGACATGTAAGCATCCAAGGAAAATAGGAAACCACGACGAAACACCGGTGAAAAGTGACGGTAAACCTGCACTCGCAATTTTCGCCTCCTGTTTATGTCATCGATAAACGGATGGCAGACCTTGAGACATCGTTATCTGCAAAATTAGACAATATTGTTATGAGGTCGATCGAGCAGCTGAAGAGTAAATTCGTAGCCTTCCGTGCTGAAATTCAAAAACTTCCAGAACTAATTAAATCCGTCGGATTTATGTCCTGTAAATATGACGAGATGATGGGTGAATTTTCCCTGCTTAAATCAGAAACGGAAAAGTTGAGAGTTGAAAACACACATATGAAGGAGGATATTAAAAACTTAAACATAAAACTGTCACTTATAGAGCTGCAGGCCCGCGACTGTAATATTGACATGCAAGGCGTTCCGGAACACTCTAATGAGAATCTGGTATCAATAGTTATCCAATTTGCTAAAATTGTCTCGTGTCCTATGGAAAAAAATTACATTCAATCATGTTCGCTTCTAGGTGCATGCATTCAGTTCAACAAGAAGAATAAACATTGCATGCTCAAAATTAAAAAAAAAAATCTAATTCTTTATTGCAAAAAATACGGTACAGGTCAAGTTCTTAATATCAAATAGGATCTCATATTTTAGTGTCGTGCAGCATGCAATCTTAATAGTTTATATATTTTTATACTTTACAGAGTTCCAATTAGCATTCAAATATTCATCAATACTATAAAAACATTTATCGATTAGAAAGTGGCTCAAGGCGGATTTAAATTTATTTATAGTCAAACATTTACAATTATTTGGTAAATTGTTATAAATTTTTACAGCCATAGATATAATACTGCGTTTACATATGTCTGTTTTTATGTTTGGAAGGCACAGTCTATCAGGGAACCTTGTATTTAAAATTAACATTTTTTTTTTTTTTGAAAACAATTAGGAATTGTTTTTACGAATAAACAAGTTTCATATAAATACAGACTAGGTAGTGTCAATACTCTCATAGATTTGAATAAAGGCCTACATGATTCCCAAGAGTTAATATTTGCAATAGCTCTGAAACATTGTTTTTGTGCTACGAAGGCCCTATTCAATTTTACGGAGTTTCCCCACAAAAGAATACCATATCTCAATACTGAGGCTACAAAACCGTGATATGCTTTCAGAGCAGTTTCTGCACTAGTTAGTTTTGTTAGCCGCCGGAGTGCATAACCGAATCTGTTTATTTTTGAGGACACTTTTTTATGTGGTCATTCCAGGTAAAATGTTTGTCCAATACTATGCCAAGGAATGTGTGAAGTTCGGTTTTTTAAATCTTTTTATTCTCATATGTAACGTTTAAGTCCAAATCCTTTGCTCCTCTGTTAGAAAATTGGATGTATTTTGTTTTATTAGTATTTTCAGTCAAATTATTTATTTATTTCAACTCTTCTCACCTGGGAATAGGAGGAGACAAGAAGAGAAAGACCATCAATACAAGTTTGTTTGGACTCGTGAGGGTCGTGTTTTCTTACGTAAAGAAGATTCATCTCCTGTGATTTGGAGTGAAAAGTGCTGACATGGTGACTGTGCTTGCGGAGCAATAATTAGATAAAATTAGTATTTTATACTTTATATTTATAGTTTTTTTTTCTCTAATGTCGTCGATTAATATCTATTACCAGAATACTAGAAGCATACGTGGAAAGCTGAATGAGTTGCACTTGGCTAGCCTTAATTGTGATTATGATGTAATTGTATTTACAATTGTGCAAAATCTGATGGAGGGGGAATTTGAATGGCTGTTTCCAAAAAGTTTAACTCTAATCGTGAACGTCACCTCGAAAGCGGAGGTTACTATATATATAAAAGGTTATATAATCTATAATTTTAAAGTTATATTACTATAACTCTCTGGGTTACTATAATGAGTAATCATCATGGCAGACAAAATAAATTTACACTTTGTGCTGTATGTACCTCCTCCTATATCTCACTCGAAACTAAACGTACAATTAAATGCGTTGAGCGATGCTTTATCCCACATCAACTTAAACAACTTACTCGTTTTAGGTGATTTTAATGTAGGACAGTTAGATTGGAAATATTTACGCACTTCTTTTCTAAATGATGGTTCATTACCTCCATAATTCTTCAATAACAATAGGATCGTCAATGATAGATTTCTTATCACTTAACAATCTTCATCAAATCAATACTATTTGTAATGAAGACAATAAAATCCTTGATCTTGTATTTTGCTCAAATAAGATGGCTAAGACAGAGCCAGTTCATGATCCCTTAATAAATATAGACAAACACCACCCTCCATTAGAAATTCAACTAAGTTTCCCCATTGCTAGATAGATTGGGGCGAGTCCAACTTGGTCAAATTTAACCCGTCCAAAACACAGGCGTGTTTATTCTCCGCGAAAAAGTGCAATTTCGACGTAACGCCCACTTTCCAAAATGTTTCTGTACCTTTAACCGACCACCTAGGGCTTCTGGGCGTAACTACATCGTCCCAACTAAACTTCGGGCAACAAATTGTGTCCATGGCTCAAACAGCTTCAAAGAAGTTGGTAATCATCTCGAAGGTCCAACGGTACTTCAGCCCTGAACAGCTACTTAATTTGTATACAGCTCAAGTTCGATCTTGTATGGAGTACCGAGCCACCTTTGGGATGGTTCTGCAAAGTACCAACTAGAAGCGATGGACGCAGTTGACCGAAGAGCCCGAAAAATTATTAACAACTTTGACCTCTCCACCAAAAAACTGCAAAGCCTCGACCATCGTCGGAAAGTTGCCAGTTTTGCAGTCTTCTACAGATTACATTTTGGAGAGTGCGCGAATGCTCTTTTTAATCAGGTTGAACCCACACCCTTCTTGCATCGGACTACTAGACGCAGACAGACCTTCCATCCCTTCATGGTAGATATCCCAAGAACCAAACGCTCCGATAGTTCCTTTTTGGTGCGGGTCGCCAAGGCGTGGAATGAACTGCCTGCGTCTGTTTTTCCAGAAAACTATAGTCCTAGTTCTTTCAAGCGTCGAGTGAATAGGTATCTCGTAGATAGACGTGTAACGCCTTCGTCTTCATCGTCACTTTCCATCAGGTGAGATAGAAGACAAACGTCTAATCCTTTTTCAATAAAAAAAAACCTAAGCGAATTTTTTTGCGGCCTACTATTCTATTATAAACAAGGTAATAGCTGAACTAGATTGGAATAACATTTTAAAATTTGGTGACTCAATTGACACGATGACCGAAAATTTTTATGATATTTTGAATCTAAACTAAACATGTCCCAATGTCAAAGAATCGATCTAATATTTACCCCAGTTGGTATAGTGCAGAATTAATTAAACTTATTAAAAGAAAAGATCGTTGTTGGCGAAAGTTTAAGTTGTACGGAAATTCTTTGGACGAATTAGAATTTAAGTCAGTCAGATCTGCATGCCATTCGCTAATCAAAGAATGCTATATTCAATATATTGAACGCATATAGTCAGCAGTATCTACTAACTCCATGAAACCCTTTTGGTCTTACATAAAATCGAAACATTCTCAAAGAAGCTCAATCTCGAACCAGATGTTCAACCAAAATGCAACCTTTCAAGAACCAACCTCCATATGTAACGCATTCAGTAGCTACTTTTCCTCGGTATACAGAGAAAATACTGAAGTTACCGATTCACCCAATTATTCCTTCGAGTCAGTACCAGACTGCAATAACCTACTATTCTCAATTACTCTTAATATTAAAGATATTGAAATGGCTTTGGAAAAAATAGATCAATCCAAAGGTCCTGGTCCAGATCAAATTCCAGCCATCTTTGTAACAAATTGTTTTAAAACTCTTGCAACTCTTTTACACATTTTATACAACAAATCTCTGTTACAAGACATCTTTCCTTCTCGGTGGAAATGTGCTAATATAGTACCAGTTCCCAAAAGCGGCGATAAAAAAGATATACAACATTATAGGCCTAATTCACTACTATCGATATTTGCAAAAATATTTGAAACTTTAATTTGTCCAATTTTTTCTTACCATATTAAACCGATGCTCATAAAGCAGCAACATAGTTTTCGTAATAAAATGTCAACTTCTTCTAATCTGGCGTCATACGTTGCGGATTTAGCTGATGGTATAGATAGAAACACTCAAATAGATGCTGTTTATACGGATATAAGTACAGCTTTCGATAGGGTTCCACATGACTTACTAATTAGCAAACTAAAAAGGTTTGGTGTTTATGGTAAAATGCTGCAATGGTTTGCCTCATATTTGCAGAACAGAACGCAGAAAGTAGTAACGTGTGGATTCGAATCGTCATGCATTTCTATCACATCAGGGGTACCCCAAGGTTCCCATTTATATATAGGATATATCAGACGCTATAAAATATTATAAATTTTCACAATTTGCAGATGATCTTAAAATTTATAGAACAATTAACTCACCAACTGACTCCACGTTACTACAAAGTTATTTAGATAGCAAACTAAACTGGACAACAGTGAATAAACTTCCACTTAATACTAATAAATGCAAGCATATAAAATTTACGAGAAAAATTTTACCTCTGCAGTCATCTTACAGCTTACTTGATTCGAGACTGGAAGAAGTTGACCAGATTAAGGACTTGGGAGTGATTTTGGATCAAAAATTGTCTTTTAATAAGCACATTAATTTAATAACTGCTAAATTCTACAAACTTCTTGGATTTATTTGGCGTAACTGTAAACCCATGAAACTTTCTGTTACTTTTAAAGTTCTGTATTCCGCTATTGTTAGGTCTATATTGGAATACTGCTCAGTTATTTCGAATCCCCAATACCAATGTAATGTTGACAGAATAGAGCGAATCCAAAAGCGATTCTTGTTTTTCTTGACAACCCATAACAATAAGTTAAAAACTTTATCCTCGCTATAACGACCGGTTAAAATATTTCAAAATGGTGTCTCTCTCTGATCGCCGATGGGTGGCATATCAAATTTTTCTTTATAAAATCCTGAACGGGTTAATTGAAGCTCCTGATTTACTTAAAAAAATCAACTTCACCTTACCACGTTCCAGCTATCGTTCATGCATCTATAAACTGTTTAGAACTATATAAATCTTGTTGTGTGTTTAAAATTTGTAATTGTTGATTGTTGTGTTTACCTGTTATTGGATAATCTACTATATCTATGTTCTTAGAAATTGTTACTCTTGTCACTGAGTATTATCTGTTGGTAAACTTTATTAAATAAATAAATAGAAAGAACTCCACGCATTCAGAAGTTTAACACGGCAGATTATACTTATTTATACACTTAACTTGTTTAGTTAATCTATAGCCAGTTGAAAAAATCCTCCTAAAAACGATGTTAATATCCACGTACTCAAATATGATCTAAAAATTTTAGTTTTTAGGAACAAAAAATAAACTGACCGAATTTTTAGAAAAATCAAAAAAGATTTATGAATTCATTCACCAATACAGTAAATTTCAAATTCAAAAAACAACGACTAAAAATACCTACAATATCCTACCTATGATATCCTACCTAAAATAGCCTACCCATAATATCCTACCAATTATATCCTACCTACAATATCCTACCTACAATATCCTACTGCAACGTTTGCTTGTGCCGTATTTAATAAAAGAGGTTATTGCACAAACAAACTTGCCGACATTTATGACTGGCAACTTATAAGTCTGTCATTATTTGATTTTATTTAAAAAATGTAAAATATATAGAATATGGATGATTGTTCCAGGACATCCCTTGACGGGATTCCGTTAGAGAATTCCTTTAAGGAATTCAATTGAGGGCTTCGTCTCCAAAATAGTCTAAGAATTATTCTTGTATTTTATTATAAAATAGATTCATCATAAATAAAAGTAATTTAAAGTTATAAGTGTTTTTCCTTAGTTGATTAGGAAGACCTCCCTAGGTTAGATTAGGTCCATCTAGGGTCCCGGACCGCTAGACTACCTACAATATCCTACCTACAATATCCTACCTATAATATCGTAAAAGACTGGATCGCCCTCCGGGTCGGTGGCCTGCAGCACCGCAAGCAGGAAACCGGGTGCATCGAGCTCGGCCACGGCGACGGACGCGGGCGCAGCCAGCACGGGGGGCGCGCCGCTGCCGGCCGCCACGCCACGCACCCGCACGCGCGATACGCCGCAGCGCGCCGGACGCCCGCCGTCGCACGCTCGCAGCTGAACACACCAACCAGTTATGTTCTTTACTCTTGGGGTTCAATTTGTTGATTTAATTTTGGGGAAGACTAGACAGCACACATTGTTCATTATTAAACAACAATAATACCAATAGGAAGCCATTGACAGGTCCTCACAAATAGATCACAGTCAAAACAAACAAAAGTTTTTATTTTAATTCTGTACACAATTATAAAGACTAAGTACTAATACATGGAAAGTTATTAGTGTAGCTATAATCACTGATCCATAAAATGCATCGAAAAACAAATTTATACATAAGGGCACTATTGCAGTTTTTTAGCACATATCCTCATACAATAAAACAAAACCAAACATTAAAAGTTACCTACCAGAGCACGCTTTGCCATCTCAGATCCGGTATTCAATAGATCAAGTTCAAATTTATTTATTATTTTATTGCAGAGCATAACTGGTCGCAAATTTGCATTGCAGAACCTTCGCCACTCTGTAATTTCGATATTGGTCTATAATTACCTACAACGCTTTTAGAGCCCCCTTATGAACAGAAGTTAACAAAAAACACGAAGAATGGCAATAGATTAAGCACAACTCAAAAAAAAAATGATGGTAGATAATCTGTACCAGCGGGTTTTATTTATTTATAATAGAAACAAACGGTTATGCAAATATTTTGAAAATTCATACTATGCGATTCAAATGAGAATAGGAACGTCAATGACCTCTATCTGTCAAATGTCACTTGAAAATTATTGTCTGCAAAGAAAACTTTTTGCATAAAAATAACATTTATTTTACTTTATTTATTAGTCTTATATCGAAAATAAATTTTTCAAAATAAAACTGTAATCAAAAAAAACTGTATGAGTTAACAAACCACCAAAAAACTATGTCATAGATAACATTTTCAACTCTCACGGGTTTAAAATATAGAGGCTGCCACCTTACAATTGTGATTTAAATCCAATCGAATATATTTGACACTTAATTAAGCTTAGGGTGGCAGACATAACGTCTGTTAGAAAGCCACATTGAGAGTTCGACGCTAGAAGCTATTGCTTGCGTAAATAAATTATATTGAAAAATATTATTTTTTTGCTCACCCTACCTAACGTGTTCGAGTTTACGGCTATGACGTCGCAATATGGCGTTAAGTCGGTCCTATTGTTACTTGAAATGCATAGTGCTTAACATTAAAATAAAAACCTATACTTTCCTTATTTGAAATTTTTTTGTTGAATTTGATATTAGAAACGGATTCGGAACACAAATCATAACAGGATGTATTGGTTATGTTAACAAAAAAGCTATTTGGATAAAGCGTCGCAGATCAACGTACCGGACTTGCAAGTGGATCCCTTATAATTTAAAGTGCAAGTTATAGTGTATTAGTTGGTATTTGATCGAACGAAACTTAAAAGTTTTTAGGCTGCTGGATATTGGCGTTTTCTATCGAAGTAATATAGTTCTAATGACATGCTTCTACTTACAGCCTCAGCAGCAGGTTGGAAGTCAAAAGCTCTGTACGATGTATATGTATATGACTTTACTTTTTACGATTATATTCAAGCCTTCTCCGTAATTAACTTTATTAAAAATTTTCGATGCCATTTTGGATACGCCTCGTGAAAGTGAGCCATTACTTTTACTTATCTCGAAAATTCTATTTTAGAAAAAGAAAATGTTGCATAATTTTAAATATTCCATCTTTATTAAATTTTTGTATTCATAAATAAACTATTGCAAGAGTAATAACCCTAAAAATAATTTTCTTTTGTTATTGTTGTTATCAATCAATTTTAAGTTTTCTCTAAGTTAAACAAATAAATAACTGAATAATGAAAAATGCGTATCAAATAGACGCGGGTGAATGTATACCGTAAGCGTGATGGCCGGCAGTGCACGCGCGGCGTAGAGGCGGCCGCTGGCGGCGTGCACGCGGGCGGCGAGGCGCGGGCGGGCGCGGGCACTGTACCGCACCGTGCCGTTCGCTCCATCGTCGCCGTCTAGCGCCAGCACCTGTACATCCCAATTCAATTCTTTACCTTTCAGTTTAAAATAAAATATTTCTTGTGCTTATTGAAGTTAACCACCAGTAGGGAGTAAAGACCTCCGTGAAGAAGAACTGGCAAGAGTTATTTTTTCGAATATATATGTAATTTTATCATATCCATACAAAATAATTAACATCTGTATCTGTTAAATCGGCAAGACTCAACCACCAAAAATTTATCAAATGGCGGACCTCCACGAACGGGAATCTGTCACTCCACAGTGACATCAGAGGGACGTGAGCGACCCGTCACCCAACGCTACCGTCATTCAGTCGGCATGTCATGGCTCAGCTAAGTGTGGTCAAGCCATCGCTGGATATAAGAAGTAACAACAGCTGACCGTGGCGATGTAGAGCGGCGGCGCGGCGCGCTCGTCGTCGAAGGCGTCCCAGCGCGCGTCCTCCTCCCCCTCGTCGTCGCTCTCCACGCTGTTCTCCTCCGCCGCCGCCGACTCGTTCTGCGCGAGACACAAACTGACTGGCTTAGTTCAGCAATATACAATAAGGATTTGTACGAGCTTGGAAATGGTTTAAATAAGTAACAAGCTAAAGGTTGACTCTTTAATCTGTTTTCTTGACTTGAATTGATTCTGGTATCTTTTTTTACTTTAATTTAAACGTATCAAGCTTTTGCAAGTTCAATTTCAAATTAATTTATTGCTAAATGTATGGTACAAAAGTTGTTTATAAAAAGTTTCGTTCCACATTATAAACTGTTACACAGCATGCAATATTGCAATAGTGTGTTATTTAAAAGCTAAAAAAATTGTCACTACAATTTTCATTCAATTAAAAAAATCTTATCTCATACAACAAAAATTTAGTTAATTCAGTTACAATTATATTCATTTAGGTACATTCTTTAAGATTAAAATTATTTGCAATACATTTATCATAATTAAATTAAACGCCGATGACCCAAAATCATAAAAACTGAGGAGGACTCTAGGTTCCTACAATCTCAAACAGACAAAGTGTTCGCGTGCTGTTCTCGAAACCGGTTGTCATTAAATATAAGTAAATGTAATTGTATAAAATTTAGTAAGAAAAGGAATAAAAATAAGTATATTTATACGATCAACGGATTAACTTTAAATGAGGTGTCTATTATCCGTGACTTGGGTGTTATAGTAGACAATAAATAAAATTTCAAAAATCACATTGATGCTTTGGTATTGAGGTCCTCCCGTTTGTCGGGTTTTATTAATCGACAAGTGACCTCATTCAAAGATCCAACTGTAGTCATACCTATCTATAGCAGCCCAATACGTAGTTCTTTAGAGTATGCAAGCCAAATCTGGAATCCTTGTTACAATGTCCACTCTAGCAGAATCGAACGAGTCCAAAAACGTTTAAATTGTATAATTTAGCGTATAAGATGAATAAATGTAAAGATTGAAAGTCATACGATTCTCGGCTACAGTATTTCGGTTTAGATACACTGTATTCCAGACGGAAAATTGCTGACATTACGTATTTATACAAAGTAGTGAATGGATTTGTAGACTGCAGCGATTTTCTTCAGAAAATTGTGTTAGTGGTTCCTCGACAAGGTAGCAGGCTATGCAACAGACAAACATTGCACATTCCACATTACAGGACTAATGTAGGACAAAATTCACCTCTCTGCAGAATGATTAGAAGCCATCGCTGCATTCAAAGTAAATTTGATATTTTTAATAAAGTGGGCATTCGCACAGCTAAAACTACCATAAAGAAATACCTGAATGATGTACGTAATTTGTGAGCCAAAAATGTTTGTTTTCTTGATTAAATAATGTATTTTTTCTCTCAGTATATGTAATAAATGTATCAGATTATTCACCATTTTTAAATTATTGTTTATTCTTTTTTGTTTTGATAAAAGAAATATTTCCTAAATGTACTATTTAATAATATGTTTTGTTGTGTTCACTATTTCAAGATAAGCACTGATGTAATACATCTAAGTATAAATATTGTGACTATTTGTGTCTTGTCTGGTTTGTGAACTAAATAAAAAAAAATTATAATTTAGGATTCACATTTAAAAAAATTCATTAAGTGTTTAAAAACAATTTTCTGTTAATCAATGTGAGAGTTCGCTTTTTAGGTTGTTTGCTGGCAATAATTTAAAACGGTGTGGTAGCTCATTAAATTTGTTTATGCACATTGCTTATGATTGCTTGAGACATAGTTGTAGGCGGGGTACATCGTCATACACTAATCTCTCTCTGTGACGCGTAGCCCTGCTTACATTCTTAGCTCGACTAAAATAATGAATGTTATGCTTAACACACATAGCAATTATCAAAATATACAATTCAAAGATTTAAATAGGGGTTTGCAAGTTTCATCAGGCTCTTTGCTTAGCATCACCCGTAAATACTTTTTTAGTGCAACAAAACTTTTACAAAAATTCGACCATGATAATAACAAAACAAGATTTTATCAAAATGACGGGATTTCAGATTACTGTCAAGGAATAGAAAATAAACGCACAAAACGTCCCGACTGACTGAAACATTTCACATTACATTTGTGACAAACAACCAACAATGCCACGACATTAAAAAACACCTCAGCTCTGACTCGAGGAGATTTAGCCGCCTCTGAGTACCGCCACACATCAGCGCCATCTCTCGAGCCTATGAGAATGTTGGGAAACATGAGCTTCTTTTTTGATTGTAGCTTTTGAAAGTAAATATTCCATGATCACTTAACTACTGATAATAGTAATATATAAGTTTATTAGGGTTTTTTTATACCTATAATATGCGTGAATAAAATACTTATCTCAATATGATTTTTATCTCTATCTTGAATGATAATATTATCTACCTAATCAACAAATTATTTTATTCTTACAACTACACTGTAATACTGTACTACATAAGAGAAGTCCTTCTAGGTTAACTCATACCTCCTTCAATCTAAGACCGTTAAAAATTATATGAGTCGTATAATACCCACTCAGCAGCTCAGAGCGGTCAATGAAAGAGTCTCAGAACGTACCTGCATGTCATCTGTGACATTGTCAGGCAGCGGGAGCTTAAACTCATAGTATCTGCTGGTGAAGACGGGCGCGCGGTCGTTCACATCGGCGACGGCGATTCGCACGCGCGCCGACGTGCCCAGCGCGCCGTCCCCGCACCACACCTCCAACACGTGCTGCGCCGCCACCTCGCGGTCCAGCGTACGACCCGTCGTCACGATCTTTCCTGTGCACCACACCGAAATACGAGTCATTGTAATTCGTCTTTTTAAAAACCTATTTATTGTTTACACATTCTAACGGTGGAGATAAAACGAGCACGTGACCTAGCTGACGGTCACGCAACCGCACCCGTAGACATCGTTAATTTCGGTGATTTATGTAATAATAGTGATTGTGTTTATTGTATCGAGTAACGAGCGTGTGCTTTAGTTGTGCCTGCCCTTGGACCGGAACACAACCGAGTGAACGTGGCTGTTGTGGCGGTCCAGGCTACATGCAGTAGCATACACAATGACGAGGTCACTGCCACCGGCTTCGCATCCGAGGAGGTTGATACAGTGACAAATCTTTTTCAGTAATTTGAATCTCAGGTGAACCGCAAAGTGTTCACGCAACAGGAATATTTTATTTACTTTTGCTTCAGCTGCGTCCATTAAAACTGCAGATGTGGCAAACATTTCGACGTGGTATGTCAAAAGCTTGGGTGTCGGTTTTTTGGGTATTTCCCATTGGTCAGCTTGATGGTCCGACTGGTCTAGCCATTATTAAGATTGACAGTGGTGCGTCAGGATAAAAAAAATGACGAAAATAAAAAAAATTACTACCTCCATTGAACATTGATCCATATGAAGTGGCGTGTAATACATGAAATCAGCAAAATTTGCTTATAAATGTTTGTTGTAAACAGCTGAAAACTCAGTAAAAGTTAACTGATCGACACTTTAAAAATCCATGCTGTTTATCAGACACGTTACTAGAGATTGTAAAATAAATCGAGTCGTACACAAGTTTTTTTTTAAGTTTTGAGTATGTCAACGAATGCCAAGTATACTGGAGGAAAAGAAGAAGAGCTCGAGAGCCGGTCAGCGCTGGTTCGCGTCCTGAATGAGACGTTCTTTTTCTTTTGTTTTCATTTAATTACACTAAGTATCGTCTACACTTCCTTCAAATTACTTAAACAAACAAGGATGCTTCTATATTACATAATTAGGTCTTTTTATGCAGCAGTACTCAGTTATGTCAAGAGCTGACCTGGAGTGGTTGAATGAGTAATCATTGGAGTTTTTAGGCCCACATACGCAGAATGAAAAATTAAACTTCGGTAACAATTTATCATATGTATCTATCTGTCCAATAGAAAACATTTTACGCCGAGTGAAATACAAAATTGCAATAGAGAAATTTACTCTTGACGGCGTTTGTACCTTAGACGTAGCCAACGTTAATTTTTAATCCCTTAATTAAAGCACAGTTGGACTTTAACATTTTAGCAATAATTTATGATAGGGTATGGAAATCGAATGCTAATATAAAATAGGCTCACTTTATTCGGCGTAACCGTGCGGCGGCCAGCGAGCGCCTGCCTGCCGTCCGCTGCGTTACACTTACATTGTCAACCTAAGCAACCCCCACAACATCAACCCTCACGTGAACGCAGGTGAACAGTAATAATTAAATTGTTGTAATTAACGCAAGTAATTATTGTTCTGGTGATTTCCAATGTGTTGCGTTAGGTTGTACGAATTTCACTTCTGAATTTTCTTATTGTATCTTTAATTTCAATTAATCTAAAATGTAAAAGTTGAGTAGGTACTTCTGTAATTATTTAAGAAATAATGAGTTATTTTGCAATGCTTTTGGTTGGCGACCCTAAGAAATAAATATATAAAACCAGGATAAGTATTTTTACCCGTATGCTCATCTATCGAGAACAATCCATCGGGGTTTCCAGCGACAATGCTATAGGTGATGTTCGTGGGCGCGTCGTCGTCGTCGACGGCGCGTACCGTGGCCACGGCGGTGCCGGCGGGCGCCAGCTCTGGCACGGTGGCCGTCACCAGCGCCGCCTCCGGCCACGGCGCGCAGTCGTTCACGTCTTCTACTTCGATATACACCTGAAAGTGCGATCGTATGTGGTTGACATTTTAATAAAGGTTAAAAGATAAAAAATTTACCCTGACTACCGCGGAACACGACCACATGAGACATGCACAGTATGTAAACTAACTGAACACAATCCGTTTAGGCCAGCTACGTAAAGGTTGGAAAGTTCCAATGATTTTTCCAATTTTGATCTTGATAAAAAAAAAGATTATAAAAATAAATAAATACTGCAAAGTAAGCCAAAATTACTTCAATAAAAATTTTAAAAAGGAGTTTGTCGTCGAAAATTAAACTTGAATTTAAGATCTAAAAATAAATTTTCACAATGTCAAACATTATCAGTTGTAAGGTTAGGCACACACGTTAAATAATATGCGTCTTAATTCGATGTGTCGAGAGGCAGCGCCAGCGCCAGTCTCCACGCGCCGTTGGAGCCGACGATGGCTTCTTTGTTGAACGCGTCGCATCAAATTTGTGCCTTCTCAGATACGACTTTTAATAAAAGAAAATCATTAATAACACTTAATTTCATTTCATCACGTATTTGTGATTCAAACGTCCCTCGCAAACATGTCAATCAACTTTTCTCAGACTTTGGATGACACGGTTGGTGGGCGCTTCGTCGTGTTGATACCATGTCTTCTTCAATTGTGAAAGAATATTGATGTGACAATTCGCGGCTTACGTGAGGATTTCTAGTTTCTGGAGTCCAATGGTACACAACTTGTCACTCCACATTATATTACTTGTAAACTAGAGAACTTAAGTACTGGAGTCAGACAAAAGCGATTTATTATTTGCACACCTATATTGCAATTAGTTCCACACCAACTGGAACAAATGGTTGTGGGCTATCTGTGTTTAACACACGGATATTGCATTTAAGATAACTCGAGCATTATTCGGTTGCGGAATCTGTCCGCATACAAACGAAGGGCTGCACTTCCATTTATTTTATATTCACATTCTGCGTAAACTAGAATCATATCTATGATCTCTTATTCCTTTCTTCCATTCTTATTTCTTATTACGAATTTGTTTATTGTATCGTACTTTTGCATTTGCTTGCTTATTGGCAATCAGCCGTAGGACTGACAACTATTTCAGCCAGAGTCGCGTGTTGCAGAAACACGTGTTGCGAACCGAAAGAATAATTACTAGCCGGAAACGGCCGTTACAATGCAAGAACTACATGCAAACAAAAGAAAACGAAAAAGAGCACCAAAAATAAAAAAACATAAACATAAACTGGTCGAGGCTTTGCAGTTTTTTGGTGGTGAGGTCGAAGTTGTTAATAATCGCTTCTAGTTGGTACTTTGCAGAACCATCCCAAAGGTGGCTACAGTACTCCATGCAAGATCGAACTTGAGCTGTGTACAAATTAAGTAGCTGTTCAGGGCTGAACTACCGTCGGACCTTCGAGATGATTCCCAACTTCTTTGAAGCAGTTTGAGCCATGGACACAATTTGTTGCCCGAAGTTTAGTTGGGACGATATAATTACGCCCAAAAGCCCTAGGTGGTCGGTTAAGGGTACAGAAACATTTTGGAAAGTGGGCGTTAGGTCAAAACTGACGCGAAGAATAAACATGCCTGTGTTTTTGACGGGTAAAATTTGACCAAGTTGGACTCGCCCCAATCGGACGCTTTCTTTAAGGCCAAATCCACCCGCTCAATCATGGACTCTCTCAAAGCCCGAACTTCTTGAGGACTCGCTCGCGCATTGGACATGTATCTCTCTACAAGGGTGCTGTCATCAGCGTAACCAATAATGCTTGGGGCTAGCAGGTCATTAATGTGCAGCTAGAATAACGTTGCAGAGAGAACAGATCCCTGAGGTACCCCGGCATTAATTGCCATTAGGTCAGAAGAGCAGCCGTCTAAGATTACTCGAATTGACCGTTCCCTCAGAAAATCAGATATCCAGTCGCAGAGCCGTTTAGGTATTCCGTATACTGGAAGCTTACTCAAGAGACCATCATGCCAGACCCTATCAAAAGCTTTGGAAATATCTAAGGATACAGCTATAGCTTCACCGTGACCTTCCAAGGCTTTGCTCCATAAGAGAGTGGCATACACAAGAAGGTCTCCAGTCGAGCGTCCACTGCGAAAACTATATTGGTTATCACTAAGGAGCTCGTTGGACTCAAGGTATGCCAGGAGACGATTGGTCAATACACGCTCCATAACTTTGCAAAGTTTGCAAAGTATTGCAATAGACCGATAGCTGATAGGATCTGCACATCCTTCTTTGGTACTGGTATTTATTTGTTATTATTATTTTTGGTATTAAAACACTTTGTTTATTGGTAGGAAATAAAATTGTGCATTATTAGTGTGCAACACAAACAAAAAACATCATGGCGGAAAAAACTGCATTTTGACAGCAGCTAAGGTTTACTTACATCTTTATGTTTTGTGTGCCGAGTAGTATCGAGGGCTGGTTGCCATTGAACTGAATTGTTTTGTGTATTTTTAGCTTATTTAACAGTTGTAAAGTTAAAAAGAAACCGAAAGAAAGAACTCAAGCGCAACGAACAATCAAACACACAGACCGACAACTATCAATGTGATGTGAGTGAAGTGTGCTGAGAGAGAGGTGGTTGGCTGTCCCCTCGGCTTACTTCACTTGACAACTTCCGCCATAGAAAAGACTCTCTGTCAATGTTGCCCGCTAAAACGAACACAAATAATGTTGACTTTTTTATTTTCTTACCATCTAACTACTAATTAAATCAAATTATTTGTATTTTTCCTATAATTACCATTTATTTGTAATTTTTTTTAGATAGTGTACAAAGACCTAGCCCAGGTTGTGACATTTCTTTTACTTTTAATTGAAACATTTTCATAAGCAACCACTTATTTAAAATGCGGTTTGACGAGTGACTCACGTGGATGCAGGCGTGTTTGGGGATCAGGCCGTGGTCGTGCGCGCACGCCGTCAGCCAGTAGAACGCCTTGAGCTCGCGGTCCAGTGAAGTCAGCGTGTGGATTTCACCTGGAAGTTAATTGTTAAATAACTTAAATTAAATAAAAACAATATATTCTTGAAACTCGAACAAGGTATAAGTTTATTTTATTTTATGCGATGCTTTATGAGGATGTGAGTTTGCGATAGAAAAAATTGATTGATGCATATTGAAGTCCATTATTTATTTAAAGTTTGTCTAATTAGAACATCGATAGGTTCATTCACCTGCATTCTATTTGCATATTCAAATTTTCTATAGATACGTAAGTATACCAAGCATTATTATATTCCCAGCGATGAGAGCGTGGTACATTACCTGTATCGTCGACAGTGAAGTGCGGCATGCCGTCACCGTCGAGGATGTAGTAGGCGAGGCGCGAGTTGGGCCCGGGCGCGTCGAGATCAGCGGCAGGCACGCGCGCGGCCGTGGCACCGGGCGCGGCGTCCTCGCGCACGCTGCCGCGCGCCACGCGCTCCGCGAACTGCGGCGCGTGCGCGTTCTCGTCGACGTCCAGCACCTCCACGCGCAGCGCGCCCGCCGTGCACAGCGCCGGCGACCCGCCGTCGCACGCGCGCACCGACACGCTGTATGTCTATGGAATTCGCAATAATTACAAAAAAAAACGATGACAATACATTGAAAAGTATCGCATATTTTTAGAAACCCTGAAATCATCAGGAAGATACATTATTGTATATTGGCATGCTATTTGAACAATATATTTTTCTCAGGTTTACGAGGGAAGGCTAAAGAAAGCCACAAAGACAAAATGGTGCACGAACAAATTACACATACAGTTGATTCAGAATTTCTCCAGGTTCGCTACACAAATAATACTTGACTCCGCTTCCTCATTTAGACTTTGTCAAGTCTGCAATAAATTTTTTTTGCACGGCAACCACAGGTGAATATTGAAATGGTTTATATTATAATTCATCCGTCGTACAGTTTCCAAAACTTATAAAATGTGTTCTGAAAATTAACATGGTATGACGTACTGCTGCTACTCTCGTACATCTTAGTGCGCTTTGACATCAGCAGCAGCAGCAGTTAATACGTTAAGTCAGGTTAGCAAAGCGAGTCTGACAATAAACGCCGCTACGCTCACTCGCCCCCTTGGCATTACCTCATGACAGTGAATTACTTGAGCAACCGACGGGATGCTCTAGCCCGTACATAATAAAATAGCTTACTGCGCCAAAAACCGGGAAATAAGATTCGAACTCATAAATCAGAATAAAACATGAAAGTTTGTAGTGATATCTAAAAATTTCTAGAATTATTAAAAACGAAACAGATTCCCAACTTCTGCAAGAAGACTTAGCGCGTATATCAAAATGGACTTTAAAAAATAGATTACCGTTAAACATAAGTAAATGCAAACATAAAATTTAGAAAAAAAATGATTTCTTTGGCTACTACATACACCATGGATGGTGCTGCTCTAGAAGAAGTTTCAACAATCAGGGACCTGGGGATTATTTTGGACTCGAAACTGACATTTAAGCCTCATTTTAATCAAATTGTCAACAAGTCTTTTAAAATGTTGGGTTTTATATGGAGGAACAGCAGACAGTTCAAAAATATTTCTGCATTCAAAATCCTATATATTGCTTTAGTTCGGAGCAATTTGGAATACTGTTCCGTGTATGGAATCCGCACTTTAAATGCGATATTAGCAGATTAGAGCGCGTCCAAAAACGTTTTCTGTTTCTTGCCTCAGTGCATCAGAGAAGGCTTCGACAGTTAGATAGCTACCAATCGCGATTAGTTCATTTTAAATTCATACCCTTAACTCAGAGACGCTGGATAGCTTATCAAGTCTTTCTGTTTAAAACTGTTCGAGGCTTCATAAATTGTTCTCCGTTGCTGTGTCAGATCGGTTTCCTGGTCCCTAGATCAAATAGAAGACTAGACAGTGTTCACCCGTTCGCCGTCAGTAGATTTAAAACTAACGTCGGTTTTCACAGCTCAATCCCTCGTATATGTCGCGATCACAATAAATTGTTCACGGATACAAAAATCGACATTTTGAGTGGCTCTCTGTATAGTTATAAGAAACAGCTGTATGACTATTTATATTCCAAGGAGTCTGGCTTTGTGATAAAGGAATAGTAACAATGTTGACTGTTGTAATAAAAAAAATGTTTACGTATTTTTGGTCCTTTTTGTGTAATGCCTTAACTTTAGTTTATAAGAGGTTGTTTTTATTAAGTTTGTAAAGTAAATTTTATATATTTGAAGTTATATAGAAATGTAGTATAATTTGGTACGCAAGTAAAAAAAAAATTTTGTTGGTTAAAATTGAGAAGTTATTGCCTGTAATTGGATGTACACCCTACCATGTTTTCTGTTATAAGTAATTTAAGTTGTGTTGGCAATTCAATAAATAAATCTACATATATTGAAAATGTATTGAATACCCAGAAAACTGTCTACACTGGAGTCTTCTTCAAATAACCACTTTATAAATTTATATGATTACATTTAGTAAGACGAATTGAATATTGAGTGTGCCTTCTCACCTGTCGTTGTTCGAAGTCGAGCAGGATATTGGTGCGCAGCACGCCGGACAGCGTGTCGATGGTGAAGGGAGAGTCGTCCGGCACGTCCACCAGATCGTAGCGCAGCGTGCCCCCTGGTCCCGCGTCCGGGTCCCACGCTGCCAGCGCCGCCAGCATCGTCCCACGCGGCGCATCCTCCGCCACGCGCACTGGCGGCAGCGGCGCCCAGCGCGGCGCACAGTCGTTGACGTCGTCCACTGCCACGCGGATTGCAGCGTCCGCCGCGCGCCCCCCTCCGTCCACGGCGCGCAGCTGCAGCTCGTACAACGCGCGTCGCTCGCGGTCCAGCGCACCGCACACGCGGACTACGCCCAGCGCGCGCTCTACGCAGAAGTCGCCGCCACCGCCACTAAGCGAGTACGACACACGGCCCCACTCGCCCGCATCCGGATCACTGGCGTTGGCGGCGAACACCACCGTGCCGTTGAGCGCGCTCTCCGTCACGCGCAGGCTGGCCAGCGCGCGCTCGAAGCGCGGCGAGTTGTCGTTCACGTCCAGCACCGTCACCGGCAGCAAGCGCGAGCGAGCGCGCGCCGGAGAGCCCAGGTCCGTCACCGTCACGTTCAGGTAGTACTCCGCCTCGCGCTCGCGGTCCAGGTAGCCGATCACCTTCAGCTCGCCGGTGTCCGGGTCGATCCGAAAGGCAGAGTCGACGTCGCCACCCGAGATGGCATACATTAGCAGGCCGTTGTAGCCGGGGTCCCGGTCGTGGGCCTGGATGCGCACCAACGAGGTGCCCAGCGAGACTGACTCGTTCACTTTGATCTCTACGGGGAAGTCAACGAAGTCGGGGGTGTGCAGGTTGTCAGCAAGCCGCGTAGCAGGGGTGGCATCGGCTGCGGGATCAGGCGCGGTGGCGCGAGCAGCGGCGGCCCTCAGGGACGCCAGGCGAGCTCGCACACCCGTGTCACGACACTCGGGCGCACCGGCCGCAGTGGTGCCGCCTGCCAGATGCAGCGTGACAGTGACGTCATCAGCAAAGTGCGTGCCGTCTGTGGCAGTGACGTTTAGGGAGCGACTGTCGACGCGTAATGAGCGCAGGTCACAAGCAGCGCGCAGCATGCCGTTGGCCGCGTCAAGCGCGAAGCAGCCATCGTCGTTTCCGGAAGCGATGCGGTACTGCACGGAGTCACCGGCATCAGCGTCGAGCGCCGCCAGCGTGAGCAGCTCGGCACCCGTTGGCAGCGAACGCGGAGCATGCACCACACAGTCCACGCGCTCAAACTGCGGCCGGTTGTCGTTGACGTCGCGTAGGCGCACGGTCAGCCGCGCCTCAGCCTGGCGTCGGTACGGCAGACCCCAGTCACTGGCTCGCACTCTTACCGCCCACTCGTGCCGCATGCTCTCGAAGTCCAAAATGCGCGAGGTGCGAACGACGCCAGAGAAATGGTCCACCTCGAATGGCACCGGCACCGAGTTAGCGATGCTGTACGATATGTAGGCGTTTTCTCCAGAGTCAGCGTCGCGCGCGGTGAGGCGCGCCACGACTGTGCCGGCGGGGCCGTTCTCAGGGATGGTCACCTCCAGGTCGTCCTGTTCAAACACGGGGTCGTTGTCGTTGCAGTCCAGCACGGTGATCTTGACTTTGGCGGAGGACTGGCGGCGCGGGCCGGCGTCAGCGTGGTCCACGGCCGACACGGTGAGTGTGTACAGCGCGCGGCGCTCGGCATCCAGCGGCACCGCAGTGTACAGCACGCCGGACTCAGCGTCCACAGCGAACTCACCGCCCTCGTTGCCGCCCACGATCTCGATGTGCACGCGAGCGGCGGCGGCGGCACGGTCTGCCACCTTGAGGCGCACGAGCGGCGTGCGAAGAGGAGCCCACTCCGCCACGCTGGCTTCGTACAGTTCGCGGCTAAACACGGGCGCGGCCATACCCGCTGCTGGCAACGACACACCCAGCGGGGTGTATGCACGGCGCGGTGGCTGACCCGTGTCCTGAGCGCGCAACGTGAGGTTATAGTGGCGGCGCCGCGAGCTAGGCTCCAGCAGCGAATGCACCGCTACGTGCCAGCGTCCCGCACCCACCGGCCGCACACGGAAGTGTCCATCCGGGTCGCCATCCACGATGGCGAGATCGGTGACGTAGTCGCCGGGGTCGGCGTCGCTGGCTTCCACGACCGCATACACGTCTCCAACGTCGGTGGCGGCAGCGTCATGCAAGTGACGCACGGTAATCTCCGGCACGTGAAGATTGGCGCGCTTTACGCTGACGGTGAGCGTGGCGCGCGCGGCAGCTGCGGCGTCGCCCAGTGCCAGCAGGGAGGCACGGTCGCGGGCCAGCAGCTCCACGCGCAGGGGGCTTTCTTCGGCAGACAGTGGCCGTGTCAGCGTCACCACACCGGTAACGGGATGCACGGCAAAGCGCAGCTCCTCCGGCGCGGCGAAAGAATAGTAGATCTCGCCGTTGAGGCCGAGGTCCGCATCCTCGGCAGTGACGCGCGCCACGCTGGAGTGGAGTGGAGCGTCTTCGCGAACGGTAGCCTCGTACTCGGTGGGGTAGAACAGCGGGCTGAGGTCATTGACATCGGTGACCCGCACGGCAACCTCGGCGTCAGCATCCTGGGTACCGTCCGGCGTCACGACAGTGGCGCGCACGGCCAGCAGGTACAAGTCGCGGCGCTCGCGGTTGAGCACGTCGGCATGCGTGGCCCGCGTGCGCAGCAGCAGGAAGCAGAAGTCACCGAGCGCGCGCTCCTCTGCCTTGAAGAACTTGTCGCGGTCGCCGTGCTTGATGCGGAACCGACAGCGCGCGCCGGTTGGCAGGCGCACGCCGAGCGGCGGTTCGCCCGGGTGCTGCGTGACGTAGGTGCGCGGGGGGCTGTTCTCGGGAATGCTCACGTTATAGAGCGGCTGAGCGAACAGCGCGCCGGCGGCGGGCGGCCCTGGCCCCGCGCCCGCCCACGCCGTAAGCCACAGCACAAGCCACGCGCGACCGAACATTTCACACACGATCTGAAATCAGACAAATTATCAAATTTATTCTGATTGTACTGGACATATTTTTAATGCATTCAAATTTGGAAAGCTATATTCTTCAAAAGTAGCATAAGCAATCAATTTATGATAGTGAACATCAAAAAATCTTTCTGCTGCCGCTAGAAATAATGCAAAGGACAAAAACTACGCATTTTGTGGGTCCGAGGAGGTGCCTATATTTACGTAAGGACATTAATTCCACATCCATACTTGTAAATGCTCATAACTTGAGTTCCTTGTAATGTTTTATTTTGTATTTGTTTTTAAATTACATTAATTGTTCCACAGTTTGGCAAAATATTAAAGCTAAAGACATCAATAGCAAAGTTGATGCCTTTTATAAACAGATTAATGCAATTATAAATCGACATACTCCTCATAGCAAAACAAAAAATTCTACATATCCAGTATGGTATAGTAAACCATTGATGAATTGCCTGAAAGAAAAGGTTAAATATCACAACAAATTTAAAAACTACGGCAATCTTATGGATAATTTAACTTTTGAGATACTTCGAAAAAGATGTGAAATAATGATAAAAAATTGCTTACAAACATTAAAATCTAATTCGGCGCAAACATTACGTAACATTCCAAAACATTTATGGTCTTATATAAATTCACTCAAATCAAACAATCAGCCAATATATCTGAAATATCAGACCTGATAAACCTGTCGTATAAAGTACGCCCTCCTAAGTTGAAGCCTAAAGTTGTGTTGCGTCGTAATTTTGGTGGTATGAATGTAGAAAATCTGCGCAGTGATGCAGCTGATATGGATTGGTCTGTCATTGACAAAACAAAGGATGTTAACGAACAGATTGGGCTTTTCAACGTTTTTTTTGACAGAACTCTACGACCACCATGCACCTTTGCGTAAAATTAAATTAAAACACCTGCCAGCCCCATGGCTAACTGATACAATTAAACAAGTGCTACATAAGAAAAACGTTGCCAAGGCTAAGTTGAAAGCAGACTAATCCTAAGCGAATAAGGAGCGATACAGTTTCATTAGAAATCACTGCAACAAGGTGTGTAGGGATGCACAACGGCGCCATATTCACGCATCCGTAGAGAACGGTGATCCAGCTAAAGTGTGCAAATTTCTTTAAACACTGGGCATTGGCAAGCCAAAAAATTCTGTAACTTCAAATGTCGATATAAACTTACTTAATCGACATTTTTCCTCAACTTCTGCAATGGACGGATTACTAAAGGGCCGTACCTTAAAGAATCTTTCTACATTGACATGCTCAGACATAACTCTTTTTACGTTTCAACCTTTCACTGAATATGGTGTTAAGCATAGTATACTTCAATATACATCCAATGCCATAGGTTGCGACAGTATCAGCCGTACCATGGTTATTTATATCCTAGAATTCCTTCTCCCGACGTTGACCAAGATCCTTAATAACTCCTTATCATCATCAACATTCCCTGAATCGTGGAAAGTCGCTAATATCATTCCCTTACCGAAAACAAACAATCCTATACATCCAACTGATTACTATTCCAATCCGGATTTCGTTCCGGGCATAGCACGGTGAAAATAACCGATGACATCAGATATGGCATGGAACATCAAAAATTGACCTTGCTCACTTTGTTAGACTTCAGCAATGCCTTCAATACAGTTGATTTTGATGTTTTACTCTTAACATATCTCCAGAAGGGATTGAGTGGTTTCGCAGTTATCTGCAAGGCCGCCGGCAGCGTATTTCAGTGGAGGACAACGTGTCTTCATGGTGCAATACTACTGCTGGTGTACCCCAAGGCGGTGTGCTTTCTCCTTCATTGTTTTCAGTTTTTATTAATACTATATAACGTAATCTCTGTCTTCTTCCTACCACTTGTATGCAGATGATCTTCAAATTTATACACAAGTCAGTTTTGATAACATCGGTGTGGCACTTAACACACTCAAACTGACCTTTTGTTATTGCTTAAATGGAGCAAAGATAATGGTTTAAATATAAATCCTTCGGAAACGCAAGTTATCTTTGTTGGCAGTTCAAAAATTAGGCTATGTGAACTTAGCACCCGACTTTTGCAAAATGGCTCTCCTGACGGTTTTTTTGAAAGATATTGGTTAGTAGTAGATAGTAGTGAAGTTATTTTCGTTTGTAGTAGAGCCAAAATAATTTACAGAACAAAACAAAATTCAGCTCAAAAACTAAAAAAATTTTTTTTATTTCTTGTGTCATGCAAGAAAACGTTAGTTTTGGATTGTATTGCAATGTTTTTCGTCTGTAGTAAAATAATATTCACAGAAAAATTAACTTTTCGCTTGCAATTTTTCCAATACTAAATTTACCACATTAGTTCGATTTCAAAGAAAATCAGGTTACTATAAACGCTGGAAATGGCTGGAATGCATGTGCAGAGGTTATAGCTAGATTGTAGTGCAATGTTTTTTGTTTGTAGTAGAATAATAATGACAGAAAAAAATATTTTTACCCTTGAAAATTTTCAAATACTAAATTTACCACACAAGTTCAATTTCAAAGAAAATTAGGTTACTACAAACGCTGGAAATGGCTGAAATGCATGTGCAGAGGTTATAACTAGATTGTAGTGCAATGTTTTTTGTTTGTAGTAGAATAATAATGACAGAAAAAATATTTTTACCCTTGAAAATTTTCAAATACTAAATTTACCACACAAGTTCAACTTCAAAGAAAATTAGGTTACTACAAACGCTGTAAATGGCTGGAATGCATGTGCGGAGGGTAGTAGTAGATTGTAGTGCAATGTTTTTCGTTTGTAGTAGAATAATAATGACAGAAAAAATATTGTTATACTTGAAAATTTTCCAATACTAAATTGACCACATCAGTTCGATTTAAAAGAAAATCAGGATACTACAAACGCTGTAAATGGCTGGAATGCATGTGCGGAGGGTAGTAGTAGATTGTAGTGCAATGTTTTTCGTTTGTAGTAGAATAATAATGACAGAAAAAATATTGTTATACTTGAAAATTTTGCAATACTAAATTTACCACATTAGTTCGATTTCAAAGAAAATCAGGTTACTACATACGCTGGAATTGGCTGAAATGCATGTGCGGAGGTTATACCTAGATCGTAGTGCAATGTTTTTTGTTTGTAGTAGAATAATTATGACAGAAAAAATATTTTTACCCTTGAAAATTTTCAAATACTAAATTTACCACTTAAGTTCAATTTCAAAGAAAATTAGGTTACTACAAACGCTGTAAATGGCTGGAATGCATGTGCGGAGGGTAGTAGTAGATTGTAGTGCAATGTTTTTCGTTTGTAGTAGAATAATAATGACAGAAAAAATATTGTTATACTTGAAAATTTTCCAATACTAAATTAACCACATCAGTTCGATTTAAAAGAAAATCAGGATACTACAAACGCTGTAAATGGCTGGAATGCATGTGCGGAGGGTAGTAGTAGATTGTAGTGCAATGTTTTTCGTTTGTAGTAGAATAATAATGACAGAAAAAATATTGTTATACTTGAAAATTTTCCAATACTAAATTGACCACATCAGTTCGATTTCAAAGAAAATCAGGATACTACAAACGCTGTAAATGGCTGGAATGCATGTGCGGAGGGTAGTAGTAGATTGTAGTGCAATGTTTTTCGTTTGTAGTAGAACAATAATGACAGAAAAAATATTGTTATACTTGAAAATTTTCCAATACTAAATTGACCACATAAGTTCGATTTCAAAGAAAATCAGGTTCCTACAAACGCTGTAAATGGCTGGAATGCATGTGCGGAGGATAGTAGTGGATTGAAGTGCAATGTTTTTCGTTTGTAGTAGAACAATAATGACAGAAAAAATGATTTCACTACTATCTACTACTAACCAATATCTTTCAAAAAAACCGTCAGAAGAGCCATTTTGCAAAAGTCGGGTGCTAAGTTCACATAGCCCAAAAATTATAAATAAAATCGATTACAACCAACTTGTTCCAATAGTTTTTGATAATTGTATTGTTCCATATAGTACCGTGGTTAAAAAATGGGAGTTCTCATGGACCCTACTCTATCATGGAAACCGCAATTGCAGTATATCAGTAGAAAGGTATTTTCCGCTGCACGTTCTCTCCGAAGGCTTCGAAATTTTCATTCCAATACTGGATTATGGCGATATCAGCTATCTCGATTTGACCGAAGAGCAACTAGACAAGCGTGAGCGTTTTCAAAATATTTGTGTGAGATTCGTATTTGACTTACGCAAATATGACCACGTATCTGAATTCCGCGCTAAGCTCAAGTGGCTCCCGATTCGTCTCCGAAAGAATACTCATGCACTTCATCTTTTATACGGTATATTGTTCAACCCCTGCCTGCCAACTTATCTTAAGGAACGGTTTACTTTTCGCCACCAACCAACTTGCTGGCAACTCCTCGTCACGGTACCCACTTTTATCAGCAGTCGTCCACGGTGCAAGCAATTTTTTTCTGGAAATCACTACCCTCTTCTCTTCACCATGTTAAAAGAATAGATGCTTTCAAAAATCATTGAAAGAACTTTTATCTGTAACAATGATTCGTACAATCTGTCATGATTTTCCTCAAAATGTTTGCATATGTATGTATATCTATGAAGTATTGTGTTTTATAAAAGCGCCCTGTATAGTTCGGCATTACTAGGCAGCCCGCGCGCTGGCCCAGCTTCGTGAGCATTCTCCGTAGTCTAACTAAATGCACTTCGAATCATGTGAGACCGACGCCGCAGGCACAAGCTAGTGCTAACTAGTATGTTCAGGTAAAACATGTGTTCTCAGTTCTTCGTTCGCTCACCTCTCTTTAATATGGTTGAGGAGAGCGATGGCTGGATCCCGCGTTAACTCGTGAAAGGGTGAAGTTTGGGCCAACAGATGCAGATAAGAATAATGAAATGAAGAACAAATAAATTGTCTATGCAGAGAAATAAATATTTGAACTTGAATTTGTATAATATGATAAAGCACGTGTCTCTCCGGGTACGACAACGTGGAGACGCGATAAGAAAGCGCGGCGCCCCCCTGCCCCCTCGCCGGGCCACGGGCGCGCGGCGCGGCAGCGTGATGACTGTAAATAACCCTAACTAATAAATGTAATCTTTTCCTTTATCTATTTACTCACGCATCCTTATTTTTGTGACAAATTTGTTTTCGATTGTGAATTTAAATTGCTCTTCTTTTTTGTTGTCTTAACTCAGATATCCGAGTTCCAAATGGTTACTTTGCGATTTAGATGTATACATTGTTTTTTTTTTAAATATAAGGTTATTTGGCTGCTGTTACTTCAATATCTTTAAAGCATTTATGATATATAGTTGCCATGTATAATATTTGTATTGGTGTTGATACCACACTAGTACCTATTATAAATAATGTTCTTATTGATTTGTCAATATAAGTAAATACATATTTTTAAAGTTATCTTTCAACCAAACAGTAGTGTTCTCAGGAAATAGGCGTGCGAACACACGGGCAAAATCTAGTAATTATGTAGAACAGAGTAGAGTGGATCGAGCAGCGTAGTTACCTCATAGAGCAGAGTGCGGCGGCGCGCGGCGGCGCGTCGCTAGCTGCGCCGGGCCCTGCAACAAACGTAAGATATCAGCCATTGTTTAACACCATACTACATAACATAAGTAATTCTACTGTCCTATTTATTACACTTGGTTTCAAAATCTAACATCAAAAATTTCAACACAAAACTGTCACTGTTCAAGTGACAAGTCAATGGTATTCAAACTTTTAATTACCAAGTTAAATGACACGACGTGCAGGTTTACATGTCATCTCATTGATTAAATTGTGATTAAAAGCAACAAGAATAATGTAACGGAAGTTACACAAAAACGTGACGCAGGAAAAACAAAGACGTGCGAATACAGGCCTGATCGTACAGCGCGAGGACCGCTGCACGCGAGCTGCGGGCGGTCGTAGTATCAATAACAATGTATAGGTTTAGATATTGGTACAGCACACCAACAGCTACACGACTTCGGGAGCAACTCGCCACGCTGCTAGCACCGGCAGCTGCTCAGGCTGACACTACGCAAGGTCACAAACACGCGAAGTCGCGACCCAGCATTACGTGGACGGCCCCGGCCGCTGCTGCTGGAAGTCAAACGAGGACTTCCAGATTAACGATTTATTGCTGCTTAGGTAATATTTAAATGATGCTTAGTAGATTAAGATGCCATTGAGTAAATATTGCTAAATTACGAGAGATCGCTGCTGCTTGTCATTAATTTGTCAAATTCGCTGACTTTAGAATCAGTTTAACTTAGATTATTTTTTCGTATAAGTTTAGATAGCTTCCAACAATTAGTGTTGTGTTTATTTGAGTTTATTTACTCTACAATGTATGAGATCAAGTCACACTATTGAATGAATGTCACTGACCTTCGTACTCCAATAATCCTCAACGCCGTACACACATCCTTCGACCAACCAGTTGGGTGGGTTGTTTCATTTGAATTTGATTCGTGATTTAGTTTTTCTTCTGAACTCGAGTTACTATTTTTATTACATATTTTATCGGTCATTTAAATATCATCTTGTATCCGTAATTTATTAAAAAATTGCACAGTAGCCAAGGCTACATTTCATCGCTCTTTCAGATTTCTTCATCAAAAACCCGTGTTTTGTTTATGTAAATGCACCGTTGAGAAAAAACGAAGCAGCACACTAGCTCTAAGCGCTGGCGCCACCAGAGGCTGGTATTGTCCAATCACCCAGCACCAGAGGCTGGTATTGTCCAATCACCCAGACGGACACCACCAGCGATGACGTCAGAATTCACCAGTTGTGTGGCGCGCCGTGTTATTGTTTGTCATTGTTTGTTATTGTTAGTCTTTACTTCTACACTTTGACAGTTGTCTTGACCAAAACTCTAGGCTAACTCTAAGCTTTAACCGCTCAAAATCGAGCAGTTGCAGCAAAACAGAGCATTGACAATCATTTGAACCATCACTTAAATGGTGTAATATAACCCATATTTGACTGATCACTCTACAAGGCAAAGTAAACCTACCTACTTAGGCATAGGTACTACATGTACTACATTTTTTGACAATGTCTAATATTATGACCTTCGCTTTCACTACTAAAAATTTCATTAAAAATGAACCAAACAAGAAATGTTGCACAATCACAACGCTTGGGGAACGGCGTCAGTAAGCCAGCCCTCGAGCCAGCGGCGCTGCGCGGCGCGGCGTGCTTGGCGATTTTTGCTTTTACGCCGCCGTCTGATAAAGTCAGAACTTTTTATGACGAAGTACAAAAACCTTAATCAAACTAGTTTTACAAAGTGTTCTGAACATTTTCAGTTCGAAATGAAAATGACGACAGAGGTACGCAAATGTTACAGACACACATGCACTTACAGGTCTCTTTTTAATTTTAAAACTGTGCTGGAATCTAGCCTTCCATAGAAAAACATTACTTACTAGTACAAGTCTCGGTCTGCGAACGAGATGCAGCGGAAAGTAGCCATTTCTTAGTTTTATTTCATAATTTTCGCACAGTTTTGACTTTCCTAACATTACTTAATGTTTTTATTAATTTACTTATATATTTCACGATATAACATTCAATATAACATTTGCTTAAAATAATTAACTATCCTAATCCAAAATGAAAGGTCAACATTCTCTCCTCTACTCAGTTTGGTTTTAGGCGGGGCAAATCAACTGAGGACGCAGTGACCGTATTTAGTAATCTCGTAGCACAGTCTTTGGAAAGGGCGTCAAATGTGTCTCGGTATTTCTTGACCTGAAAAGTGCTTTCGACTCTGTATCTGTCCCCATTCTCCTACGCAAACTGGAGCGGCTTGGAATAAGAGGTGTAGCACTGGATTTATTTAAAGATTATCTCAGCAATAGAAAACAAAGTGTAAAAATTGAAAACCATATAAGTGATTGGGAGGAGGTTACATACGGTGTACCCCAAGGTAGTGTCCTTGGCCCTACTTTATTTTTAGCCTACATCAATGATCTATGTAACATGACCATCAATAGCGCAAAAATTTTGACTTATGCTGATGACACAGCGATTGTCTTTACTGGGTCCACGTGGAATGACGCCAAAGTTAGTGCTGAGAGGGGTTTGATCCGGATAGCTGACTGGCTGAGAGTCAATTTACTTACTCTTAATACTTCTAAAACGAACAATGTCTGTTTTGGTCTTGACTCTCGTAATCAACCCAATGTAGATTTTAATGTTAAAATACACTCTTGTAATCGGGCTGCTCCGAGCTGTGATTGTCCAGAGATCAAAAGAGTCACTGAAATAAAATACCTTGGTGTAATGGTGGATCAAAGACTATCATGGTTTTCACATCTTGATCATGTCATAAACAGAGTCAGAAAGCTATCATATATTTTCAAGTCACTACGGCATGTTGTACCGAGTAACTTAAACGTACAGACTCAGGCAAATTCAAATGATTACAATAACCTTTTTAACAACGTATATATATCTCTAGTTCAATCTATTCTTATTTACTGTATAACGATATGGGGGGGAGCAGTTAAGACGCATTTTCTTGACCTTGAAAGAGCCCAGAGATATCTACTTAAAATTATGTATTTTAAGAGAAATATATTTTCAACCGTATCTTTATACCAAGAATGCAACCTTCTTACTGTTAGACAGTTGTATATTTTACACTGTGTATTATCAACTCACAAACATTTACATTATAACCCTCTAGTAAAATATATACGAAGAAAAGACAAAGTCGTTGTAGTACGTAACTAGTTTTGCACAAAGACAATTTTACGTAAGACCAGCATTCCTATATAACAAACTTAACAAAGAGCTTGATATTTATGACAAATTATATGCCCAGTGTAAGAAAATTATTACTTTATGGCTTAAATCTAAAACCTATGTCGAAACAGAAGCTCTCCTGAATATAATAACTTAACATAATACGATCAATTCTATAACACATATCCACTCACGCTGGTATGTATCACAAACTCTCACAAACACACACACATACACACTTACACGCCCACATACACACCTACACGCACTCACTTTTACACACACATTTACTTTCTATTTTTCTTTTACATTAGTCTTTTAAAATTCTTAAACTGTAAAAAAAAATACTGTAATCTGTGTAATGGAAATATTTAAAACCTAATTTATTGTGTAAATGGTATGTTAACCTATGACGTGCTTATATGGAAGAGCGGAGTCCCCTGATACAGGCTATGTACGCTTAAAAGGAGACTCCAATCTCTAACATTATTATGTACTTGCTTTAAATAATAAAAAGTTTTTGTTTTTTTTTTGTAGTTTGTTTGTTTATTCGTTCTGCATATTCCAGTCTCAAGCTTGTTATTTCAAGAATGTTTGTTTGATCTGCGCCATATTTTTGTTTCACAATATTTAAGGTCTAACGCCAAGCGTGAAATGTAGACAATTGAACAAATAACACCTTCAGTGCCTATCGATTGTTCTTTAAAAGCAGAAAATTACTTACATCACGAAAAAATACTTACTGAATTACTTACCTAAATCAAAATACCGTAATCAGAACGTGCAAGGGGAAACAATTGAAATCATTTTCATAAGTTTAGTTAAATGTGAATAATAAAATAAATAAACAAATAAATGCGATCCCTCCTCGTCCCCGAGCCGGTTACTGGACCTAGGTGTATTGTATTATTTGGAGTTTTGATTTAAATACGAAAGATTTTGAATTTAGTTTTAATTTGGAAAATCCCACACCACACGTTCCAGGTCATTTCATTCATGATTTTGTTTTGTTACGATTTGAATTTTCGAAAAGAAACTAAGACTGTTAATAGGTACCTATTTACCATTTATCTTAAAATATTAAATATGAGCGATGGCTACACGACATGACGTATAACTATCGTGACGTGACAGCACATTTCTTAACGGCGATTCTCTTGCATTCAAGTAAACTTTCATGCATGTACCTTTCAATTCGCAGACAAAGCAGTGATCGATATGAACCACAAAAACTTTAAGTACGTATAATCAATTTTACAAAAGAGGTCCCGCAGAATTTTGTGGAACTAAGTTATAACATAGAAATTCTCTGTGAGTTGAAACATAATGTATGACTACTAGCGCCGCCATAAAAGGTCTTCTTTCGTGGAACAAACTCTACATTCGGCATCGGATGTCGCGTCACCACGGAGTCATCGCAAGTCAAAGAGCCACTAAGTCCCGAATGCGTACAGCGTGACATCAGCGTATTAAAGTAGCTGTAATTACTTGGGCCAGCGCACGCGGCGGCGGCGCTCGCTACTTCCATGGAAACAGAGGATCTCAACTCACAATTAAGATGTAATTTCTTTTTATTAGTTAGCTGTTGACAGGACTAACAACTTTTGTAATGTACAGAAAATCTCTAGGTTTGGTAGTTTTCGAGAAAAAGTTTTTAAAGTTTTTAGCTCGTGTTTGGGGTTTGTCTGCGACGATGTGTTATACGCAGGGGAGCAGACGAGCGGGAGGAACTTGACGTCACAGCGGCGTCAACGCACGGAACAACACAGCGCTGCGCAGGAGCAGTCGCCACGCACGCCTAGCGACGCTCGGACCCCTGCGCTGAGATGCCACCGACCGCATGGTTTGCGCACCCACCTCCCTACCCGGGTGTCGCTCCGATGAAGGCTGCTTAGCATTCCCATGCCACAGCCAGCAAGGTGGTTTTTAGTGGGTAGGTGCCACTCTGATGTGTCCCACATCACCCCCAGAAGTCGGTTGCCTGCTGAGGTATGCATCATCTTCCACCTCCCTCCCGTGAGGGAAAAAAAATGATACCTGGTGCCGTCAGAAACGTCAATTGCCGCCCCGCGAATGACGAGGCGTGGAGCTTTCACATCAATTGTAGATTTTGCGAAAAATAGTCATTTTAGCTGAATTATTATACATTTGTTGATCTTCTTATTTATGAGACTACTTTATGTAATAATAATAAAATAAGTTAAAATAATCAAATTGTAATTTTACTATTTCTCATTGTGATTGCGCATAAGTCTCACTTAAGTAACGGAAAATATATTGTAAGATGTAAATTGGCAAAGTAACCCTGTATAACGTTTAAACACTTTGTACACGTGTACAAACAACACGTGTCATCTTCTTAGGATTGGATTTTTTCTGTTTATACTAAAAAAAAAACGGATATGTTTCAATAATGTATGAGATATTGCAATCTTAGTTTTAAATTCAACTTTCCGAGATGTAATTTAATGAATTTACGGGATTCTTATAACGATTTCCGATTTTTTATCGCGCATCCGATATTTCGATGTTGTTGCAAGCACCATGATCGCGGACTGGCAGATGAATGATGACAGTTAGAAGCAGATAAATCGATCTACCCTCTTTCTTGTTCGTTTTAATCTGCTTCTACTGGAACTCACATTATTGTCGTTTTTGCAATAACACTTACAGTATCGGGTACACTTCATAAATACGAAAAACTTAATTCCGATAATCATAATCACGAATGGTCCAAAATTCCGATAATGAAAACTCCTAATTTTTCTTCTTCGAAACTCCAAAATTCCGATTGTTATTTAGTTTTTTGTACCGAGTTATTTCTTGAGTATATAGGTTATGTACTGAAATGCAAATCCCTTTTTGGCGCTTCGCCGGCCGCTGCCGTGGCACGCTCGCTGCATTATCTACTAACATTATCTACTACAGAATGTATAATTTCAAAATGTGTCATATTAACTTTAATATGCGTCACAGGAGATTTAGATTATAATTTTTAATATGAACCCTATTTAGATACAAAATCTGAATGTTAACATTGAATTTTCAGAAAATTTAAATTCGGAATACCATTATCGGACTAGTAACACAGCGGGTTTTTAATTCTTCGTACTTGAAAGTCGAAAATTAAAATTTCGTATTTATGAATATCGATAAAATAAGAACCGTGTTTTTGAATAGTCGGAATTTAGTCTGTTAGGGATTGTGAAATTCGGAATTTTTAAAATCGGAACATTCAAATTCGGAATTACATAATTTTGGAACTTTTGGGTGTTCCCCACAGTATCACTGGGTTTTTGACCGAACCGCTTCTTTAACGAGTCGCGGTATGTAGTGTCGTTCCGTAGATAAAATCCGAGTATTATAGAACTCAATCCAATGGTTAGGGCCTGATTCTAGCAAATGTTCGGCGATGGCCGACTTGTTTGTGGCTGAGTTTTTTATGGCTTTTATATGTTCCTTAAGACGGCAAGAAATGGTTTTTTTCATCTGGCCAATGTAGCAGCTGCCACACAAGCATACTACATTTCCGAACATTTTTAGTCCGATTCATACTTAATTGACTTATTCTGTTTAAATTAACATGCAAATCATATTCTTCCGGCGACTTTAAATAAATTTTAATATTTTTCAAAGTACAAAGTGAAAATATAGAAGAAAATAATTTGTGTTTTAATTGTACATTACAAGTCATCGAAATACTCGAAAGAATATTAAAATTTGAAGATGAATGTTTTCAACCACGTGCCTGTTTATCGCATTAATAAAATAACAAAGTAGGTACAAGTAATCGAGTGGGGAGCCGCCGCGCTGCCGCCGCGCCGCCGCCGCGCCGCCGCCGCGCCGCCGCCGCGCCGCCGCCGCCACGCGCCCCGCCGTGCCGACTATTGCCGACCATGTCGTATAGCGATGGTGGCTTTCAATATACAGTATTATGTTACGACAAAGAACGTAGTCAAAGAATACGGTATTTGACTAATAATTTAAACATTTTGAAATAGTTTAACAACAGTATTTGAAAATTGCAGGCATAACAGTGTGTTTACAATCAATCGTTTTCTAGATGCAGCGATGTATTTGAGGAGCTTACAAAATGGTACTGAGTTGTGACGTCACAACCTGTAAATCATACTTAAAATTGTATGGGCATTTGGAAGATATATAAAATAGGTACGTAGATAATGCGTTCTCATGCATACTGTTTTGATAAAAATTGTTTTATTTAATTTCAGTGGGCTAATTATATTTAAAAAATTACATGTTTTACTCGTTTAATACGTTTTTGCTTCTTTTTAAAGTTTTCTAATCTATACATATTATTATTGATGTAACGAATTTTGGATTTTTCACATTGCGAATGCGAATGTGAAAAATCCAAAATTAGTGAAAAAATTTGCAATTGAAACCATATGTTAACATTACGAATATTAGAAGTTTACTTTTGTTTAAAATAAAAATAAGTAAATATTCTTTTGTTTTTTGTAAAAAGTTTATTTACAAATAGTAGTTAAGTATTTATTATTTTGTTTTTTAAGTTCATATATAATTCATTCATTATTTAATTCCTCGAAAATATATAGTGGGATGAAAAAATATATAATTATAGCCAAAGGTTATACGAGTATATATAATACATTGGATATTAGAAGTTTAATTTGGTTTCAAGTAAGTAATTGTTTGGTTTTAGTAAAAATAAATTGTAAACTTTATTTAAATATGGTAGTAGTAATAATCTATCTACTAAATGAATGCAAACCTTACGTAGTTGTAACAAGGCTGATTAATATTATATTTCGTCGCTTCATTCTTCAGATAGAATTAAATAACAAGGTAGTCCTTTCAAGGTACTAGGTAACTTCGCACAGTTTTAGAGTATGTCATTTGACTTATTCAAAAAACGTTCCGTCTTTTTACTTGATCAACCCCGGTCGTCCCGGCAAGTCTTCATTATTTTTTCGTGCGGTAACAAGCACACGTCTTATACCAACCAGTAACTTAACAGTTTAATATTAAATATGCTGTAAAAGTTGAACTTAAAGTTCGAAAATGAGAACTAACCATAAAGAATATACGATAGCGACTCGTTAATTCTTCCAATGAGGTAAGGCATTTTTTGTTTTTTTTTTTCTTTAGTGATCGCGGGTATCTATAAACTATAATTTCATTTTATGAGAAAGATGCAGAAAAAATGTGTTATCTATATAACAGATATAAAACGTTATCTGCATAAATTCCTGGTAGTCTTCTACCTGATGATTATTATTATATACTATAATTTTCGCTTTGTCGAAAAGATGCAAAAAATACGTGTTATCTACAAAAGATATATCACGCTATCTGCAAAAATTAGTCGTAGTCTTCTACCTGATGTTTTTTATTATAAACTATAATTTCGCTTTGTAGAAAAGATGCAGAAAATACGTGTAATCTAATAGACATATCACGCTACCTGCAATAATTCCAGGTAGTTACTACCTTATGTTTAATAATATAAACTATAATTTCGCTTTGTCGAAAATATGCAGAAGATACGTGTCATCTATAATAGATATATCACGCTACCTGCAAAAATTCAAGGTAGTTACTACCTAATGTTTAATAATAAAAACTATAATTTCGCTTTGTCGAAAAGATGCAGAAGATACGTGTTATCTTTAATAGATATATCACGCTATCTGCAAAAATTCCTGGTGTTTCTTATTCCGATTAATGCTGTATAGTACTTGTATTGTTATTTTTTGGTTTTATTTTTCAATAATGTTCAAAAAGTTTAATACGAATACAGAAAATCTGAAAGGGATTTAACACGATATATTTATTTCGTAATATTCTATTATTTCTATTTTTTTTTCTAATCTGAAAGTCGTCATTGAAATTATTTAAATATAATGATGAACCCAGTTGACGAATCTCCAGCTAGCCATTTTGGTAACCGCAATTCCTGAGCCCTCTATGTAGACGCTCCCTAATCTGGAACCGTCGACCTCCCAGAATGAACCGGGCCAGTCGGGAGAATTATTTCCGACATGGACCCAGAGATTCTTTCTAACCTCAGGGCGTAAGGGGCTTCAGTTACGGACTAACCGCTATAAAAATAAAAATAAACTAATAATAATAATAATAAAGTACACCGAAGCTATCTAAGTACTCCCCAAACATCGGCAGACAACCGGTTAACCCAGTCGGGAAACTGGATTCCCATCCAGTTACCCGTCAAACGGGGGGGGGGGCGACGTCAATGGAAAGTGCCTCCACTTCAACGTCCACATTTGAATTCGGCATTTCACGCAAAATTCAACCAGTCCGGGACTCGTGCACCGAATCAACCATAATAATTCAGGTACACGCAGGTCGAATCCATTACTTTTACGATTATTGGCCTAAAATAACAAATAATGAAACGATCTAAAAATGGATAAAATTATGTTTCTCAATTCCATTTCATGATAAAATTACACCAGTATTACTCCCAAACATATTTTGTCGCCAAAACTCAACAGTGATATTTCACTTTCGGTTCGTACCTACTAAAAAAAAATCAATAAAATTATACAATTTTGTAGAAAAACTTCATTTCAAAATGGAAGCTTGTAAAATAGCTTCTAAATTAATTCCCCATAATGGTTTCTTAGCTAACATAGATAAGAAAGATCATACCTACTCGTACCTTTATTTGTTAATTACAAAAAATACCTGCATTTTGAATTTCAAGAAAACGATATGTTCGAGCCAAACACATACGAGTTTATGGCCATGCCGTATGGATTATCCGTTGCTCTGGGGGTATTTACAAAAAATATGCGCGAAGTTATTAGTCACTTGTTGGGAATTTGGACAAAAATCGACTAGTACCGACAAAGTCAGTAACATTTTTAGGCTTTATGTTTAACATCGAGCAGATGCCTATTTCTTTACCTGACGATAAGCGTTATATAAATAAATAAATTGATGAAACTTCAAATATGCTCGATACGAGGTTTTGCCAAACATATAGGTGTACTTACTGGTCGCAGCCTGTATAGCTACAAAATAAGTAAAACTATGAGGCAAAAATTAAACTGCCTAAATTACTGTTAGAAGATTTATTCTGGTAGAAAAGTATAAGTAAATATACCATTTCCTGTTCAATCACTTCACAAATTTATAAGATATATACAGATGCATTCATAACAGGCTGGGGCGCAGTATTCCAAAACAATACATTTTATGATTTTTGGAAACAAAGTGAAAAAGAATACCATATCAATTACCTAGAATTACTAGCCGTTTCCTTAGGCTTCAAAAGTTCAACCGGGGAAGAGAGAAATTGTGCAATATTATTACGTATTGAAAATACCACCGCTATTAGTTACATCAATAGGATGGGTGGTATTCAATTTCCACATTTAAATACTCTAACTAGACACTTTTGGCAAAGGCATTTGGCGAGGAACGTAATTTAAGGATTTTTGCTTTAATGTTTGTTTGCAAATGTGACGCATTTGTAACTAGGTATCCTGAACCGTATGCAGTCGCAATCGATGCGTTTACGATTAATTGGGCCTCTGCGTAATTTTAACCATTTCCTCATTTTCCCTTGTCTAAAAATCTCTCTCCCATAACAGCACCAAAGCAAAGCACTCCAGCCTTACCCTGGGTGCCGAGAGACGCTCTGGGCGGCGTTCGCACGGCGTGGCTGTCCGCCAGAGACCCCGACGTTGGTGCTCACTTCTGTGGCATCCATGACTATTTGTCAATACAACATCACGTTGAGGTCATGGTGGCTGTACGTTACGTAATACTGGTATGTTCAAAAACCTGTTTTATTAGTTCACTGTTTTTTAAATGAGCAATTTAATAAGGTTTGTTCATTCGGTTCATTAAATTCACAACGTTCATCCTTGTCTCTATTGCTAGGCGAAGATATGGGCAATGATGAGGCAAATTTTACAAGAAGCCTATAAACTGAAACCAACTAAATCGAAGTACACATTTTCTTTGGATCCAAATTAGTTCTTAATCAGCTTTCTCTGTGATATCCTTATATTACTTTAACTTTTGAAAAAAAATACCAAAAAGTTACCGTTACATCGTCAGCCGTATGCACCGACGTAGGGTCCAGACATTAAATTAGAAAATATAGTTTTTGCTTCCGTACACAATCATAATATACACAATTAAAACCACAGCCCCAAATCGTAAACAACCTATGTTATACTTGCCAATCTTTAAAAATAACATAGTGATGTGTCCTGTATCGTCTCTAAAAGATTATATTTTTTGTGACGAAAAATATTAAAGCTTCGAACTCGGGGTTCTAACATTAAAGGCCCCCACAGAGCCGCGTCGAGTCAGACGCTACGTCGGTGGATAAAGCAGACTAGGTACGAGCGGCGTTGATATGAGTGTGTTCAGCGCACTCAGCACGCGGCACGTGCTCAGTGTAGGTTATCCGAGAAACGGCTGGGTGGACCTAAAACTCTCAGGCCTTTAGAAACTTTTACCATAAATAAACCTATATTAGACCCACTAAACGACTTTGCCTTGTTCATGCTCAATAAAGGTACAAACCACCCAATATCTTCCGATAAAGAGATTAATTACAATTAAATTATTCTGTTTATTTATTTAATTAATTTGGCAATCACCAAGTGCATAATAAACGCCTAAAGTTTACTGGATTCTTAAAATATGTACTAAAGTAAGAAATGTAATGAAGACAAAAGAAAACAAAACTTAATCTCTAAAAATCTACCTTTTTAATTAAATACTATCTGAAGAATGAAGCGACGAAATATAACAGATGATTAAACGAACTTCCAAGTGAAGTTCTATCGCTATTATATGAGTCGCTTCATTCGAAGATATATAAAGAACCCGACCCTCCCGGAACCCATACAAAAGTTTTGTTTTGATCTCTAAAAATGAAGACTTGCCGGGACCGGGGTTGATCAAGTAAAAAAAGAAAGTTTTTGAATAAGACAAATGATATACTCCAAAACTGTGCGAAGTTACCTAGTACCTTAAAAGGACTGCCTTGTTATTTAAATACTATCTTCGAATGAAGCGACTCATATAATAGCGATAGAACTTCACTTGGAAGTTCGTTTAATCATCTATTATACTTAGATTTGATTAGATCTCTGAAGTTCATTTTTCACAAAAGATACTTTAATTTAGAATTATATTTTTTCAAACTGAATGTAAGGCATGGACATTAATATTTTTTCTGTGGTGGAGTTTAATTGTGATTTCGTTAATTTTTTAATTAGACTAACAATAACAAAAGAGAAATTATTCCTAATTTAGTTACTTACCCAGACTGTTTTATAATACTGTTCTAAGTTCAAGAAGGATTAAATAAAAATATATAAATCTTAACTGTTGTATTATCATTTCATATGCATCCATAATCCATATAATAATTTCCTTTTTGTTTGTTGAATACATTCGCTAAATATTCGCATCGTTTTTTTGCGAATACGAATGCGAATATCGAAAAATATGCGAACATACGCGAATGCGAATATTCGTTACATCAATAATATTATGAAATTTTGATATACTTACTTAAGTATATAAGCCTCAAAACCCTATTTATAAAAAAAAAATTTGTGTCAAAAAAACTTACATTTTCTAAATACTTAAAAACCTAATAAACTTGCAAACCACCAACTTGTAATATTTTTCTATATTTATTTATATAATGCTGTATGTTTTCTTAAATAAATAAAAAAAATGAAATGTTGTCGAATACCCAATCATAATAAGAAGGTCTCCATACTTCCCGGTTCCCTGTGCTAACAAAACCAAGGAAAAATTTTACATGTTCCTTGGTACGCACAATCAGTTCCAGTGCGGCTATATGTAACTAAACAACAGCCGTCGATATATCGATGTGATTGTTGGAATTGTACAAAAGCCGCGTCGGCTGTAGGCACAGATGGGTCCACACACTCGCGTGCGTGTCAACACGCAACTTATGTACTAGATGGCAGCCGCCATCTTGTCCAACCGTGTTCTCGTCGCTGTAGATTGCGTGCACAATCTGCACATTTTTGTCACGCACACACCGTTGCTGTGTATTCACAAGCTCAGCGCACACATGGGCCGCGCGAAGTAACCTGAGCATTTATTTAATGTTTGTGATGTGTGACAAGCAAGCATCAAACATGTTAAATAGACACGCCGCGCCAACTCGGCAGTGCAGCAACTAGGCATTTGTTTGGGTTATTTTTATTTGTTATTATTAGTTTTGTTTATCTTGTGTGAATACCACGGCACTATCCATACAACTTGGTCGGTCTTTATTTCGTTTACGATGACTGTTATGAAATGTATGGGAAGATGATGAAAGTCAACAGTAAACTGCTAGTGTAACTGTACTATCTACGAAAGGACTTCTCGGAACCAAAAAGAAAGCAGTGCTTCCACTCCTCATTGGGTTTCAGTAAGAAGCCCAGTGCAGCGTTCACTGCGTGCCGTGAAGCTCTGTCGTCATGTGCACGAACTGAGCCAGCAGACGACGAACGACCGATGCAGCGTTCACTGCGTGCCGTGAAGCTCTGTCGTCATGTGCACGAACTGAGCAAGCAGACGACGAACGACCGATGCAGCGTTCACTGCGGACCGTGAAGCTCTGTCGTCATGTGCACGAACTGAGCAAGCAGACGACGAACGACCAGTGCAGCGTTCACTGCGGACCGTGAAGCTCTGTCGCCATTGTGCACGAACTGAGCAAGCAGACGACGAACGACCAGTGCAGCGTTCACTGCGTGCCGTGAAGCTCTGTCGTCATTGTGCACGAACTGAGCAATCAGACGACGAACGACCGATGCAGCGTTCACTGCGGACCGTGAAGCTCTGTCGTTATTGTGCACGAACTGAGCAAGCAGACGACGAACGACCGATGCAGCGTTCACTGCGGACCGTGAAGCTCTGTCGTCATTGTGCACGAACTGAGCAAGCAGACGACGAACGACCGATGCAGCGTTCACTGCGGACCGTGAAGCTCTGTCGTCATTGTGCACGAACTGAGCAAGCAGACGACGAACGACCGATGCAGCGTTCACTGCGGACCGTGAAGCTCTGTCGTCATTGTGCACGAACTGAGCAAGCAGACGACAAACGACCAGTGCAGCGTTCACTGCGGACCGTGAAGCTCTGTCGTCATTGTGCACGAACTGAGCAAGCAGACGACGAACGACCAGTGCAGCGTTCACTGCGTGCCGTGAAGCTCTGTCGTCATTGTGCACGAACTGAGCAAGCAGACGACGAACGACCGATGCAGCGTTCACTGCGGACCGTGAAGCTCTGTCGTCATTGTGCACGAACTGAGCAAGCAGACGACGAACGACCGATGCAGCGTTCACTGCGGACCGTGAAGCTCTGTCGTCATTGTGCACGAACTGAGCAAGCAGACGACGAACGACCGATGCAGCGTTCACTGCGGACCGTGAAGCTCTGTCGTCATTGTGCACGAACTGAGCAAGCAGACGACGAACGACCAGTGCAGCGTTCACTGCGTGCCGTGAAGCTCTGTCGTCATTGTGCACGAACTGAGCAAGCAGACGACGAACGACCGATGCAGCGTTCACTGCGGACCGTGAAGCTCTGTCGTCATTGTGCACGAACTGAGCAAGCAGACGACGAACGACCGATGCAGAGCAGGACTCGCAGCTGCGGATTGCCGCCACACGGACTGTTGCTACGCCGCTCCAGCCCCACCAGTCCCTCCATCGACGGCAATACTCAATACTTGATTTCCCAAAATAATGCATAGTTTCACACAGATTCTCAGATTTAAGCGAATTACTTATAGAGCTACCTAGAATCGTAACAACCCAGGAAGTAAATCACTATTTTCAAAAATCAACGTTATTTTACTTTCTAAAAAACCCACTTTTTATTGCGAGATTACAACTTATTTTGGTAAAAAAACATAGTTAAGAGAACATACAACTCTCGCTTGTATTGCGTGGAAGTTACTGAGTGCAGTGTCGAGGGTACTTTGTAGTCAGTGGTTGCTTCAGGAGCAGAGTGAAGCAAACTTCGCCGCGGCCCTGTTGCCTGTGTTCTCATATTCACATGTCAAACAAAACGTTGTCATTAAAAAGCTATTTCAACATCCAACATTCTGTCACCGCTCGTAGCGCATGTTACAGTTAGTCCGGATTGTGGCCGTCAGCAGCAGCATGGCGTCGATGGCGCACCGGGCGCAGCGCGCTGGCGGGGGATGGATGGGCCATTTGGCCGCGCCGCCACCTGAGCCTGGCGCCGCGCCAGCCCCGGCCTGCGCTAATGCGACTACGATGTGCTCCAACTACGATCACTAAGCCAAGCTAAGGCTCCAGGAATTTTTAATACTTTTGTATTTTTTACTTTTCAACTGTTCCAACAGCACAGTCTGTTCTAGCGTAGGTAGGTTCCTCTGTTATAATGTCGATTATATTGTGCAGCGCAACCTGGAAACAAACAATATGTTTCTGTCTGACCATTGTTCGAGCGCGCGGCGACCGCGCCGAGCTCGCGGGCAAGCGACCGCCGCGGGGGGTCGCGCGTCTCTGAGGAACTTTATTACCGGTAGAGATAAAAGCTCTTTCAACTATTTTATAGCCAATGAAATACCAAAAACATAAAATGCTCAGTACTGATCTATTTCTATATCACGTTATCCGTTATCTTACTTGCTAAGTAAACTCATTTCGAATGAAACCTTCGACGCGGTGTACCTAAACACCATCCGGCTATTCTTGATTTTCATTTTAAGTAGTTCGAAATGAGATTGTTTCTTGCAAGTTCACGCACTTTCTTGGAATTCGATGAATAAGCGCGGGATGAAGTCGGTGGCAATAATGATATTCAGACGGAGCTGTGTTGCGAAAAAACGTTCTGATCTACTGCTGGTAACAATAACGCGTTGGATGAATTTTATTTTGGGACCCTCCAAAATAAAATCATTTGTCGATGAAAAGCATTTATGTATGAAATAATACATTTTCAATGTTACAAATAGAAAGTCAAACGGTCGTAAATATGCAAACATTCGCATTAATTTGTTTGTAGGGTTCAGTAGGTACCTTTGTTCACACAAATATCGCCATAGAAGGCGCGTGTTGTACCACACCCGATGGTGAGAGGCGGCGGTGCCGTTGGCGTCATTCGTCGCAGATCTAATGTATCACAGAATATCATTGATTGATGATGTTGTCTTGGTTTTTGTCAGTTTGCTGGAGGTTTTGTCCCTCTTGACGGATCACGATCACGCAAACGTGCCACTAAGGTACCTAACTAAGGTAACAAAAGTAAGTAGTAGAGTAGACGCGTCGATCCGGTGTTCGAATGTAATAAACACCCTACGCCAATGAGGGTGGCCGCTGACCCTAGCACTTGTAATGTAATGTGGCCCAACTAAATCTTGTGCGTAGGTATATTCTGCCAGCTACATCGTACGTATCCATTAGAAGCCGTGATGAAGCACTCGCAAGTTCTTCCTACTAGGAAGCAACTTTTGCAAAACCATCCAAGTAACGCGCCACCGTGTGTTCAACAAGACATGTGTGAGTCAACCCACACTCAAAGTTACAGGTTATCTATTTGACAGTAAATCGAAGCGTCTTATTTTGCTAAATACCTATGTGTTTTCTAAACGTAAATAATTATTTACCTAATTTCAAAATAATCAGAGCATTGATTTGCTTACCTCTGATCAGCACTTGTTCGATGTGCAACTAGAGTCACGAGTAGTCGGACCGACGTGTTCCTAAAGTGTAGATACGGTATTGTGGCGCAGGCACTGGAGCGTTTTCTTCCCATGTTAGTAAACTGGATTCGCGGGCGTTAAGTAATGGTGGTCAATTATCTCTTCAAACCCTCTTCTTTTTTAAACTTTTTAAGATAACAGGCGCATTATAGTGTGACACGTGTATCCGAGCGATTGTGTCTCGACACATTCCGGCTTTGTTTGTGTGCAAGCGAGTGAGTGAACTGAACTTGGCACGGCCTGCGATGATAAGCATGCTTCGTCATTACTAATTACCAAAAACAGTAAATTATACGGTTCAAAAGAAAAAAGTCCCCTCTCACTAGAATAGGAACTAATCACAATATGTACCTATAAGTACCATATTTCAATTCAAAATGACAACTGCGTGCTGCGGTGTAGTGGCCAGTAATTTGTCGCCATCCAACACACGTCCACGGAGGCACGTGACAGTACCCTGTGTGTTACCTTCGACGTTAAATGCACTACTCGTTTGAAAAATATTAAATAAATACTTAGATATAATACAGGGTGGTACCTGGGCTTCAATTCAAACGCTGCAAAACGGGGGGGGGCACCGCTCTATACCGCAGTGAGTAGGCTAGCATCAAAGATAGGCTAGTCTTAAATAAAAGTGCCATGGCTCTCACTTTAATAGAAAAAAATCGAATACTATTTTCATCACCTATTTAACTCCTTAAGTTTGACTTGGATAGATTTCAAAATGTTTATTCTTTATGTTTTATAAAGAACCTACTGTTTCATGCCCTTAGTTTCAAAAATAACAAACCCTTCTATACATATTTTCAACCCCCATTTCACCGTACTATTTCTGGGATGAAACTACCCTATGTCCTATCCAGTTCTAAAACTAGCTCCAAACCTAACATCTGAATCGGTCGGGCGGAAGAAGGTGACAGACAGAGCTACTTCGCATTGTAATATTGGAATGGATAATTTAGTGATTGTCTAGCAGGAGGGCGCGGCGAGCGACCGGCGGCGGCGCGGGCGCGGAGAGGGTGTGGCGCGGTCGCCGGGAGGGGCGCGGGGAGCGGGGAGAGCCGCGTGCGCTGGTGTGTTCGTCGAGCAGGGTCCGTTAGGCCGGGACTCCACCAAAGCAGAGATGTGTGCGGTGTGCTGTGTGCTGTGCGAGAAGAGATGTTTTTCAGCTCGCGGGACTCCACCAAAGCGGAGATGTGTGCGGTGTGCTGTGTGCTGTGCGAGAAGAGATGTTTTTCAGCTCGGGTGCGGGGCGTTGAGTGCTCAGTACGCATTCTGACACGAAAGGTAGACGATGTCGCTATTATTACAAAAAAAGTATCTTCTTTTACTTGAAGAAGAACTACAGTCTGAAGAAGCAGAATTGATAGCTTTATACTACCTAAACAAAAGAAAACATCGGTTTTGGAAAAGAAGTCACTTGTATTACCATACCAGTCATGGAGAATTTTTTACTCTGTTTAATGAGTTAGATGATGAAAGTTTTACCAAGTCCTACAGACTACCGAGGAATATATTCTACGAACTACATAACTTAATTAAACCACATATATTTAAGCAAGATACTAACTACAGGAGATCTATCTGTACCCAAGAGCGGCTAGCAGTATGTTTGAAGTAAGTACCTACCTAATTATGTTTTTGTTAATGTGTGTTTGTGTTTATGTGTGTTATCTGCGTTTGAATGTGATCAGTCTTTTTTGAGTGTTTGTTTTTTTTTTTGTGTAAAAGGGCTAAGTGAGAAGTACTCAAAACGAGAATCAAGAAGTACGAGAATACATGAAAAATATTATGTAAACTGAGGTATGTAAGGATTACGAGAAATCGAGATCCGTTGTCTCTTTCTACCCCTCCGGGAGACTGGAGTGATGCATATTATGTAAAAACCAAATATATTTTTATATTATCTTATTTATTCATAAAGAAAACAAAAAAACCAACTGCCTTTCTGGCAGTAGCAAAAAAAACGTAAGGTTATATTAGAAACATAACGTACAAAAAAATTATAACAGTAAATCACATGAGACATATTGCTTTCTTTTCCATATAGTTACAAATTATCATATGTGTCTTCTTCGTTTCTGAATGCTTCTATCTGTTCATCGGTCATGTGCGTATCTTCCAAGCTTGGAACAGGTGCCTGTGTCGAACTTGGACCCGGTATTTGTGTTGAGCTAGGAACCGGTGCCTGTGTTGAGTTAGGACCACCGGCCTGTGTTGATGTAAGAACCGGTGCCTGTGTTGAGCTAGGACCCGGTGTCGAACTTGGACCCGGTGCTGAAGTGTAACCGGGGGAATACCATTTATTTTCATTTGTGTTATACCATGTGTTTTGTAGCTCAAGTTCTTCCAATTCTAAAAGAACATTGAAAATTTTACGTTTAGCCTGAAGCTGCATATATTGAGAAAGTTTTTTTACACTTTTTGATATCGACAGAAAAAAAGTGTCCATTTCGTCAAGGGTATTATTTTTCTCTATCAATGATTGTATTTCTAGTTTTTCTTGGCGTATTCTTTCACGGTTTGCATGGTGCTGTATAAGTAAATTACTTATTTCATCCGATTTTCTTGTTGCATTTCTGCATGTCGAGGCTGAGACGCTTGATGTCGGTGACGGCGAATGTTGTACAGATGGACGATCTTCTGGAGTGCTTCTTGTATGATTGCTTGATGTTTCAAAAAACTCATCGGTTACATTACTTTCCAATGAATTTGTTTCCTGTTCATTTATATTTGTTTGTGAGGTATAATTTGTAGTCCTGTTTCTATTCGTCATATATGGTATCAAAAATTCCATTACCTTCTCATATTTCCATTCACGAATTTGTTTACCACTCTGTCCACTTCTAGTGGCATTCTTCCTTTTTAATGCGTCCCGGTGGCTGTCTCTCAACTTTTTCCACTTAGATTTAGCCGTTTTTACTGAAATAAAAATAATTGAAATCATTATAAATATTAAATGTTGACATTGCCATAGTCAAAATATACTTACCGCATTATCACTCATGCAGAATTTATAACCATTATAAATATCTAAAAAATACCAGAGTTTCAAGGGAAACCAATTTATAAAAAAAAATATCTGAAATCAAACAAACAAAACGGATTGTATCTCTCGTACGTGGTCGCGGCAGACGGCGGCGTCGAAATTTGAAATATTAATAAATAACGAGTGATAAATCCATTTTATTTGTTTGATTTCAATGTATTGTGCTCGTGTGAATCTTAGACTTTTAATTGTTTCTTTTCTATTATTTAAAAATGGCTATAACTTTTGAACGAGTGAAAATTCTGTAAATACATAATTTCAGTAATGCCTAATCTTTTATAGTTCCGGAAACAACACGACACTGATTAAGATATTATTTTGAAATGACCCTTCTATTCTAACTGAAACCACGACACATAAATATAAATCTATATTATAATTATTACAGGTATTTGGCGACTGGTTCAAAATTTTCACAAATAGCTGAAAATTTTAGGATTGGAAAATCGACTGTTCCAAGAATTATAGAAGATGTCTGCGATGCCTTGTGGACAGTATTACAACCTTTGGTTATGCCAGAACTTAACGAAAATGATTGGAAAAAAATTTCAAAGCAATTTGAAGAAATCTGGCAATTCAAAAACTGCGTCGGGGCCATTGATGGCAAGCATGTGTACATGTTTGCACCCCCAAAATCTGGGTCCTCATATTACTGTTATAAACACAGGTTTTCAACTGTAATGATGTGCGTAGCCGACGCTACCCGAAGAATAATTATGGTAGATATAGGTTCAATGGGAAGGTTCAGCGATGGTGGTATTTTTGCTGATAGTATATTCGGAATTCGTTTGAGAGAAAACAGACTAAATCTACCACAGCCACAACCCTTGTACCAAAATGGAGAACCTGTACCGTTTGTTTTTATTGGAGACGAAGCTTTCCCTTTGATGACTAACTTAATGAGACCATATCCACGCGATAATTTAAATAACGAAAAACGAACATACAATTATAGACTTTCAAGAGCTCGTCGTATTGTGGAAGCTACATTTGGTGTATTATCACGGAAATGGTACGTATACCGTAAAGAATTTGAATGTAAAATAGAAACAGTGGAAAAAGTGATAAAAGCAACGTGTGTTCTACACAACTTTTTAATTGACAAGATGCCTGGCTATCTAGATAATAATGAAACGGGTTTGGCCACGACTATGTTTAACGACACAAACGTGGAAAATCTATTATCGAATGACAATATGGATGCCTATCAAGTTCGAGAAAAATTCTGTAGTTATTTCAACAACGAGGGCGCCGTTCCATGGCAAGACACTCGTATTACAATATTACTTGAACGAAATACTTAATATAATAAATTGCACTTACCGTCAGATAATTGAGTTTCTTTCAAAACGTTCTCCCAAGCTGCATCTTTGACGTCAGTAAGTTTATTATATATCTATTGATGTGTTCCATAGACATGGATATTTTTTTACTGATTCAATAAATTGTTCATCCATTACGTTTTATTTAAATTAACTAATTGTTTACGTTGAAAAATACAAACTGCACAAATTATTCACGATAAAAGCGTGTGCTCGCGCGCACGGTACTAGCAAGATGGCCGGCCGGCGCGCGCGCGGGGTTCTGCGGGTTGCTAGCGGGCGAGAGGGGTTCAATGCACTACTCGTATGAAAAATATTAAATAAATACTTAGATATAATACAGGGTGGTACCTGGGCTTCAATTCAAACGCTGCAAAACGGGGGGGGGGGGCACCGCTCTATACCGCAGTGAGTAGGCTACCATCAAAGATAGGCTAGTCTAAAATAAAAGTGCCATGGCTCTCACTTTAATAGAAAAAAATCTAATACTATTTCATCCCCTATTTAACTCCTTTAAAGTTTGACTTGGATAAATTTCAAAATTTTTATTCTTTATGTTTTATTAAGAACCTACTGTTTCATGCCCTTAGTTTCAAAAATAACAAACCCTTCTATACAAATTTTCACCCCCCATTTCACCGTCCTATTTCTGGGATAAAACTACCCTATCCAGTTCTAAAACTAGCTCCAAACCTAACATCTGAATAGGTTGGGCGGAAGAAGGTGACAGACAGAGCTACTTCGCATTATAATATTGGAATGGATAATTTAGTGATTGTCTAGCAGAAGGGCGCGGTGAGCGACCGGCGGCGGCGCGGGCGCGGAGAGGGTGTGGCACGGTAGCGGGGAGGGGCGCGGGGAGCGGGGAGCGCCGCGTGCGTGTTCGTCGAGCAGGATCCGTTATGCGCGGTTTACACGTGTTGAGTAAATTTTAGTAAAATTTTGAGTTTATTGCACTTGGGTGTCCAAGGTAATTAAGCTCATAGGTTAATAAAAAAAGGAGAAAATGCAAAATTAGTACGTACTCTTGCCGGAATCACATTGTCAACTTATGCACTTAACACAAAAAAATCGTATCCAAATGTGTTAAGTGAGAATCCCCGCCCAATCGAACGAATTCTAATCTACTTAATCCCCTGAGTAATAAATTTTAACTTATCAATTTTATTATAATTTAGTTACCAACTTAACTACTAGTCGCGTGTAAACCAACCATCATTTAGGTTCCTAGGTACTAACATTATTTAAATGAATCCTGCGCCGGCAATACAACAGCGATCGAGCTCGGTAAACTGCCATGGTAGAGTGTACGTTGATTGATTCCGTGTTTCTGCGTAGGTTAGTTATTTAGGTTTTCTATATTAAATGTTCTGTTGATCATTTCGAAATGTTTCAATGACGTTTATTAACTATCGAGTTATTTATTGAATCATATCACTTAACAAAGAAACGTTCATAAATAGCTTTTTATCAATGTTATTTTGTTCGTCTTATTAGAGTTACTTATAAGAAATGTAGTTCATGCGAGCGAAGTCCGCGCCGCGCGGCGTGACTCACGGCGACCTCGACTTGTCGCGACGCGCTCGAGCCGCGCGGCACGGGCCTGCTCGTTGTGGTGCTGTCTACGTTCGAAACATCCAATGCTAACAACAACCATAGATGTGCAATGACAATTTTACAAACGGTACATTTTGTTTTTGTTTTGAAATTGACGACCGAGTAGCGTAGTGGTCAGTAGCCCCAGAGGTCCCAGGTTCGAGTCCTGGCCGGGGCATTCATTTCTGTGATGAACATAAATGTTTGTTCTCGGGTCGTGGTTGTTGATATTTATATATGTATGTTTGTTCTCGGGTCATGGTTGTTGATATTTATATGAAATTAAATTAAATTAAATATTTATTTCTCAACATTGACAATTACTTGTTCTTATTTATGTCAAATAAAACATGACTCTACCACCAGTTCGGAAAAACCTTTGTGAAGAAGAACTGGCAAGTAACTTCACTGGTATATTTTTTTCAAAATAAATTTACGGGGTCTCTTTATGTCTAAACAAAGTTATTCTTATCTGCATCCGTTAGCTCGACAAGTCTCCTTCCCCCAAGTATCCAAACGACGAACACCCTAAAACAGCACCCGTTCACGAGTTAACACGGGATCCAGCCATCGCCCTCCTCAACCATATTAGAGGGAAGTGAGCCACCCGTCACCCGACGCTACCATAAGAAGACGTACTTTATACAATAGCGTATACATTGACCCATGAATGAGTTAGTGACTTTATGAAGCCTGCTATTATGAGCTGCCAGCATATTTCTTCCTCTTGTGTTAACATTGTGCAGATCATTTTTCTTTTGAACAATTTTCTAAAATATATTGTGAATGGAAAGTAAGAATATTTAGTAGTGACACCCTTGGACCGAGCTTTCGAACAGCCTTTTTCTGCAGAATTAATATAGTATCGATGTCGGCAGCACTCCCCCACAACAGAATGCCATATGTCATGAGGTTGTGAGAGTAACCGAAATAGACTAAACGAGCAGTTGTTTCATTTGAAATTTGTCTCATTTTTTAACAGCATATGCGGCAGAGCCAAGCCTTTTCGCTAAACCATCAACATGCGGTCCCCATTGGAGTTTGGCGTCTAAGGTTATGCCCAGAAAAACAGTTGATTTTTCTGGGTTCCCCCCAGTTTGCTGTATGGTCATCCATAGCACAAGCTCTGCTTACAATGGGGTCATACAGTTGTGATTGTCTGGGGACTAAAAAAAAATTAGGTGCCTACTTAAATCTATCTAACATTATCAAAAATAAACAGTAAACTATTTAAAAACCTACTTACGTAAGTAGGTACTTAGTTTGTCGACAACAACGAAACGTAAAGACGAAAGAGATTAAGTAGGTGCTATGTTGATTGCGCGCCTAGGAATTCCGTATTCCAAACATTCATATCAAATAATTCGTAATATAACGTAACGTAAAAACGTTAATTACTTAACCAAAATAAAAAAATTTTTTTTTAAAAACAATCAAAAGTTAAATAGAAATGGAAACATCTGTGTTTATGGCGGGCGAGGTGAAACGGCGTTTCAATTAATTGGCGGGCTCAACTTCAAATCCAAATATTTGCTTCTCAACATTGACAATTACTTGTTCTTATTGAAGTCAAATAAAACATGACTTTATCACCAGTTCGGAGAAAACCTTCGTGAAGAACAACTGGTATTAAACTTCACGGGTGTATTGTTTTTAAAATAAATGTACAGTGTGTCTTTGCGTCTAAATAAAATTATTCTTATCTGGATCTGTTAGCTCGGCAAGTGGCCCTCCCGTCAAGTATCCAAACGACGAACCCCCGCAAACGGCACCCGTTCACGAGTTAGTGCGGGATCCAACAGTCGCCCTCCTCAACCATATCATTTGGGTATTTGGATTATATTATTGTAATAAAAAAAATTCACAACATTGGTTGATAAATTGGTACATTAGTTAAATACTTGTCCTTTGTTCAGAAAGACTCACGCAATATAAAACATCAAACCAAATAACAAAATAAAATTTGAAACCCTCCTAAAAGCTATCAGCTGAGCGCAGCAATCAAAACTATGTCTACCAGTTCCTCCCATGCAACATTCAACTCTCAAGTGACTCTCTACACGGTAATGCAGAACCAACGATACCGCAGCCGCAAACTGAAAATGAAACTGAGCTCCGAGAGTTCATACTCCAAGTCGTGATGCCGTCAGCGTGCGGAGCGGCGGCTGTTGAGTGCTTGTTGAGGGCAGGTGTACAGTCAGTACGAGAGTGAACCTATAAGAGATAGAGATATGCACGGATATATATGGTCTAAGAAACTATGTCATCGGTTTTAGTGAAAAGAAGTAGAAAAACTGCATGCAATGATTTTCAATAAAGCTAATACACCCCTCGGGAATTGAACCCGGTCATGTTCCCAAAAAACTGTAAATGTGTTATTTTATTATTTACAAAAAAAATTCGTAAGAAATATTTTCTATGAAATCTAATGTTTACGTACATCAAGAGATGTTGCTTTTCGAAAATGTGGTTGACCGTGCGAACCTGGGAGAGTAGGTAAACTCTAAAAATAACGCTGTTTTCTGGTACACGGGCACAGTGACTAGCTTGCAAGCTGGCGTGGTAGCTGCAGGCGGGGCGGAAACGGTAACTGCAGCTTGCCAGACGCGCCGCGCAACACGTGGCCGCGGCACAGCCCGCATCGCGCCACGTCGCGCCCGTCGCGGCGGATCTGTTGGACGCGAGCGATTTACTACCGCCGCTCGCGGATTACACGCCGCCGGCGTAATTATGAAGATAAATTCCAGGATTGGCTGCGAGCCAGAACTTAAGCCGGATTACTCTGCTTCCTCTACAATACTGTTACCTAAACATTTTAAAAGGAAAATATGTAAATTAAAATTAAATAAAAAAAAACGACAAAGATGCTCGCAGTAAACGCACACTACGCTGGTTGCTTTACACAAGCTAGAGCGCGGGGGGGGGGGCGCTCGCGTTGTTTAGTGCTCGTCATAGATTGTGAACGTTCGACGGAGCCTCGGCGTAGCAGCCAGCAGAGAATGCTAGCTGTAGGTAGCGTGAACACGTTGGCTAGCCTACGGGTGTTGATTAGTTTTGTTTTACTAAAAGTAGTTTTATTTTTGAAGCGTTTTGTCGATCTGTATGATTTTTGAACATAATTCTTACCATTTTATATAGGAAAATATTTAGGGACTTAACATAATACACAATCTCTTTTGTTTCTTATATTTATAAACCCTAAAATGAGCCTGTTGAAGAATTTCTTTTGCTAGGTATAATTACCTCTAAAGCTTATAATTTTTATTGAAACGTCTCCGCGGCGTCAGCTTGCAACGCAGCGCTCCCTAAATTACTTTCGACCTGTATGAATTCCGTAACACGCGTGTCGCTGGCGGGCGGCGCCGTGGCGGGACCTCCGCGCCAACTTCGCCCTACTTCCACAGTCACCTTCAACAAACAAGTTGTCCAGTACGAGACAGCTCACTTTCCCCTCTGCTTCGTTACATGTCATTATGTCTCCGAACCCAACTCTTAAGGGATTCGGAGTTTTCAAACCAGCTTGCAACTGTTTAGTACAAAAAATAGATTTTGTATCTTAAAACACCTTTCTTGCAATGTTAAAATAAAGTTCCGCTGATATTAAGCATATTATGTGCTCCAGGGTTTTGTGTTATTTACCTTTTAACAAATGAAGCCGCTTGGCAATGGCTGCCACTTCTATAGATGCTGTTTATCTTATATAGCTGACTCTATGGCAATCACGTGCTGCGACACCGAAATATTTTGTGAAGTAGGTTCCTACCTAAGCAAATACTGGCTGAGTAGGTTTCAGGCTAACAATTTCTGAGTAAATTGCGTGCGAATGTCTTAATTTTTGTCTGAGGAAGCAATCCAAAGGTTTTTCGATAACCTGTAATTTACTACAATGTCATAACCTGTCATAATAATAGTTGCGTCTTCACCTCGTCACTGACGTCACTCTCGCTACTGCTGCTTAAGAGAATGACACCCCGCGAGTATCCGGATCTTTAATGTCACTGGATCATACTGGTACATTGTAATGTACACGCAGCGCATCGCTGCCGGCGGTGCGCGGGCGGCGGCGCGGGCGGCGGCGCGGCGGAGGAAACTATGGACCTGGCATTTTGCTATTCTGACGATGTACCGTAACAATAAATAAACGAATGATAATAGTTAAATACCTCTAATTATCGTCACAACCTGCACGGGAAGGCTATTCAATTCAAACTTTTCAGATTTTAATTTCACGTGACATTAAGTCTTTTTAAGTTATTAATTATAAGTATAAGCTGTTTGCTTTCCAACAATGTTAAAATATGTGATAAAAATACTTAAAAATACTTCTGACTTTTAATACTAAGCAATGGCGGCCGCGGCGGTGCACCTGCGGTCGCCAGGGATTTGTTTGAAAGGAAAAGATCACACTATATTTAATAGCAATATTTTAAACTGTTGATGGGATTTTAACTGCAGTCGGGGTCGTATGGTTTCATCAATATAGCATGGTGCAATCTGAGTAAAGCGAGGCAAATCACAGGACGTGTGGAGAATGACAAGGCGGCAGGCGGCGGGCGGCGCGGCGAGATTGTCCAGCGAGACACACACCTCCAACGAATCCGCATTTTAGGAACAATGTTAACTACAATTTTTTTTGATACAACCGACGTTTTAGATGATCTCATTAAAATAATTACATCTACAAAGTATTAGTAACTTTGAAATTGGATTTGGGTATAAAATTTCTTTCTAATAGGAACGAAACCACACAAATTCTGATTCTTCCTCAAGAATTCAATTCCACCGGGACTGAATTGAAATTTGACTAAATTGAGAAAGAGAAAAGACTTTAAGAGTAGCAATACTCCATCATTCCAATCACGAGTGAGTGAAGCTTGCCTTTAGTCCATTGCAGACAGCCTCGGGTCGTCGCGACCATTGTGCTGGTAACAATGTACTAATGAACAACATTACAAAAGAAGTCCTTCACGTGCGGGCTGGGGTGGGGCAGGGGGAGTCTAGTCCTGTAGGGAAGCAACGCGTCAGAAATTACAAAAGCTTCAGGGAATGCACCTGCAAGTTCTTAAATAAAAGTACTCTGTCTTTGCAGTCGCAGGACTGCAACTGGACCCTGCGACTGCAGGACTTCCCTCCGCGCTGGCGTGCGGGTGCGAGCGGGTCGGGCTGCAGGGCGGCCTTCACCCCCATCTGACTCGTGAATATTTCTGTTGTGTTTAACTAGGGACCCGCCGCGGTTTGCGCGGGTAGTACGATAGAAAGATGCATATTAGTATTCTTAATTTTATTAAATATTTATACGGGCTATTAGATAATGGTCAATAGACGTCATAAGACGTGTAATAAGTTTTGTGTCATAAGTAGTGTAACAATTCAGCCTGACGCGGCGGTGGCGTTCCTGACTCATTTGAACAAAACACGTTTTTTGTGACGTTTTTTGTACAACTAATACACATATAACCTGACGGATTTTTTGTGGGTACTGAATGATGAGCACTAGACACATGTGCCTCGTTCCCTAGTTCACGTATCATCAATAGTTTTCGCAGCGAACTCCAAATAAAGACTTTTGTAGGCAAATTTAAAATACCGCGGGTTGCATTAGGTATTGTAATGTTCGTCGGGGCGGCGAAGTAGCGTAGTGGGTAGTGGCCCTGCTCATACGCCGGAGGTCCCCGGTTCGAGTCCAGGCCGGGGCATTCATTTGTGTGATGAACACAGATGTTTGTTCTCGGCTCATGGTTGTTGATATTTGTAAATGTATGTTTATTCCGGGTTCCCCCCCAGTTCGCTGTACGGTCATCCACAACACGAGCTCTGCTTACTTCGGGGCATACAGTTGGTGCGCTTGTCGGGGGATTATTATTATCTCTAATTTTGTTGAAAACAAAACACAGCTATGTTACTCGCTGACGACGAAGCTATCTATTGGTGAAAGAATTTTTTAAATCAGTTAATTAGTTTTTGTTTTAATCCATTACATACGATCATACAAAAAATCAAATATTCCCTCTTTATCTATTTAGTATAAGTGTAAATAAGGACCTGTTGCTGACAAGAATGTACATCGACGGTCACAATGTCAGCACTTTTCAAGGTATTTGCGCATTCAGTAACAATACGCCTACTCCGACCGAGTTGATTGCTACGCATTTCTAATTCGATAAATTTAATCGATTCTATCAAGGAACACAAATGCCTCTCGGCTCGCTAGAGGCAGGCGTTTTTCTTGTTGTAGCCAGAAGCTTGTATGCGAGTAAGTACTTTTTGAATGTGCCACTGTGTTTTGTTAGCAGGCTTTATAAAGAGGCAATTTGTGGGCTCCGACCCACATGCGCCTCCTCCGACGCCAATGATTTGCATACGACGCCCCACTACTTGCCCGTCTATTTAGTAAAGTCAAAGGGTTGGGTACCTAATTTTCCTCAAATAATATTTGCTTTTGTTCGATAATGGAGTTAATACAGCGCTCGTTTCACTTGAATCTTAACTTCGTCTTTATTAATTAAACTCTCGATTTACTTTTGAGAGCAACTTGTGTGCAGCGCGTAGACTCAGCTCCGAGTTCGAGGCATTCTTTATTTATAACAAATAGGGTAAAATGGCGGCTCGTGTTCCGAGATGATTTGAAAAGGGCCAGGCCTGGCTGGTGATTGCTGTCGGCGAAGGGTCTCTATTATACTTTTGTGTTGCATCCAATTTTTTGTTTAGAACGAGGCCCCGACATTACGAGTCTTTGCAGTCGTTTTTATTCATTTGTTACGTTTAAAGTTTTTACACATTTTGAAATAATACGTTGAACCTAACGTAGAGGTCGAGTCTGACAATGTTTTAAGTTTTGGTAGGCAGGAGTTTTGTGGTAGGAAAGACGAAAGGTATTTTGAAAGTTCACGAGGTAAGTACCTATTGACAGATTTGTGTGATATTTGAAATTCTTTTTTTATAAAGGCATACCTACTTACTGCAATGTTGTATGTCGCTGTGTATGTTTTACACATGATTCAATTTGTATAATGTATTTATTTATTTATTTGATAGTTTGTTTCTTATCGTGTTTAAACTTCATGAAATGATACTTAGCGATATTAACATCGGGTGTTTTGTACCCGTATGACCGAGGCGTCGCGTCGTCGCTCGTGTACGCAGAGCAAGACTCACTCGGTAGTCAGTGAGGCCGGCGGAGAACGGCGGGAGCGAGAACTGGTTCTGCAGCTTGACTCGAGCTATCTAACTATAAGTAAAGTTACAAAGCTGGATGTATCGCTGCCAGCATTCCCGACAGAGGTTCCTTCAAGTACTCACCTGTTAATTTTGTATTGATATGTAGTTATCCCACAGTAGAGCTCATGTGGCTCTCAACGAGCGCCAGTTTAGAAAGCACGGCTGCAGCACGCTGTACGCACTGTGATACACAACACAAAAGCACCAATTTCATAGAAACACTTTCACTGATAACATTTTAATAAAATCTCTTAAAATCCAGCGAGAGTTAAATCCGTTAATGTCGTTATCGTTCGCGCGAAGTATGTGGATTCAGAAGACCGAGCGACACACACTCCACTGACCGAGGATGGCGGCGTACTGGTGCGGGCCGGGTGGGCGAGGGGCGACCGCGCGGGGCGGGAGCCGGCTCGTTCGTCCTGCATTTTTGTGAAAGGCGCTATTCCGCGGCCGCAAGCCCGCCGAGCGGGGAGTGGGCGAGCGAGCGGGCCTCGTTGCGATGCCGCACCAACAAAGCTCGTCTTGATCGCTACAGAGATGCGAAATGAACCAGGTCATTAATGCTTGACGCTATTATCTACAACCTTCTTAACTGAGGGCAATGTACAGTAGGTGGACAGTACAATTTAAGTAAGTAGTTACAGTGGTATTGAAACAAATATGTTTTTCAGAGGAGCTGACAAGGTGAAACATGAATAATAGAATGAAAAGTTAGAAAAAACAAATGTAGTATAAATAAGTCCATGAATAACATTTCGAGGAGCTTGGAGTTCTTACGAATGGTTCACCGGCACGGCGCTGCTCGGCCCGGGCGCGCCGGTGCTCCTCCGCGCGTTAAGACAGCACATTAGCCTACAAAAAGCACATTCAGCCTACAAAAAGAATTAATTTGGAAATATGGTTCTATCTAGGTACTCAAGTATGTTAATTGCAAACTAATAATTGTATTTGTGAAACTTGCAATTAACGATGAATTTATTATTCACAAATGAACAATAGGACAAAGAAAATTAGGGAAAGCAAAATATTTAAAGATAATATAATAAAACGCCTGAACTGTTGGTACACAGGGTAAAGTAGCCAAAAGGCTGGCGGAATTACCGCGTTGCATCTCCAGCGATAGTGATCTCATTTTGAGGCTTTCGACGGCGCGACTTCGGGGCCTGGAGCTCGCTCGTAGAGTCCTCGGTGAAATTTCTCACCGAGTGGTGAGTGAGACTCGTGTCCTACGCCTGGAACTTGTTTTGCACATTGCTTGACGCTAGCGATCCAACGGTGCAATTAAAAATTTAATTTCTAAGATTCTCAATCGTTGCATGGGATCTGATCGTTGGTATATTAAGTGGGATTGACCTACCTTCTTACTACCACATCGATAAAACTTTACATAGTAAATCGCAACTAAGCGCCAATGTGGTACATAGAGCCAAATTAGAATTGTAAGCTCCGTCCAGCAAGGATCGCGTCATTTCATGACACAATGCGTATAATTACGCCTGAGCGAGAGACGCGGCTCGCACGGTACGCTTGTATACCATCAGACTCTTATCACGTATGATGATAAGACCCTCCTCGAACACTACTCGCCAAGTGGATCGCCTCGTTACAACAAATATAACGCTCCCGTACGAGACGGGTGCCATCAGCACGTCAGCTCGAAGGTACCGAGCTATTGTATTATCATTATAACCGCCTACACACCTGTGAAAACTTCCAAATTGTAACTTCAGTTAGATATCTTAATAGACCGTCTAATGACCTGTGTATTAAGATATTTGAGATAGACAATCTGGGAGGACGCCATCTCGCTTTATCACGAGCCAACTTCTCCACTTTATTATGAATACGAATTGTCAGACAGACACATTAAATAAGAATGGCAACATACTCACTTTAACACGTGAATGTATCATCATGTTCTTAGACTGTATACTTACAAGCAAAATAGGTGTGTATTTATTGGAAATTCGACAAGTACTACATACTGCGGGGTGTGGTTCACTGTGGCTCCGAGCCACTCCGACCACCGGCTCTCGAGCTGGCAACTAAAACAAACTCCATCAGTGATGAGTTTATTGAGTGCTTCCTGTTAGCGCGCACAAGGGCCGAGGGACGCATAGTCGGTGTTTTGATAGCCCTATTTCAAATTTCAACCAAGTAGTAGTAAGTTCATCGTCTCGTTACCACCGGACGGTGCGTTGTTCAATTGTTTTGAAATTCACAGCTGGCAAGCGAGTGCATGATCCACCTGGAAGTGAAACATCGATCATAGAGTACTAAGGAAGGCGAACCCCGCTAATGCTCTGAGTAAAATAAACATTATTGCATCTAATTACATTTACACATAAAAAAGATGTTCGTTCATTCTGTTTGTGTGTGAATCACACCCTGCACTCTGCCCAGGCCAGGCGTCCGTGGAGCCGCGTTTGTGTGTTTGAGTAACATATACACAGCATACCTACAAACACCATGGGCAATGCGTAACATAAGTAGGATACATTTAAATACAGTTTTGTTAATTTGTAACACCGATCGATTGGCGATGTGACTCCATTTGAATAACGTCAATTTGATTATTGAAATGTTTTCAACTACTTTACAAAGGCGAACGGGAGAGCTCTCCGCGTAGGGGCTTCTTGAGAGGATAATACGACAGAATAATAGGAAAACTCTAAGCACTAAGTTAAGTACGATAGAATTAAAAGTTTCAACTTTGAAGTAGATATTAATTTCTTGCTGGAACGCAATTATTTAATGATCGAAAACATATATTGTTAAAATGCTTTGCCACCTGCTCCGCAAGCACAGATCTGCGGTGTCGTGACTCACTGAGATGAAGTATCGACCCACGCACACCATGAACCACTTGCAAAGGCCTACTAAACAGACGCGTCATACAGTGAAGGCTCTGTTTCAAGTTACATAAAGTGTCATATAAATTCCGTTGTTTTCTCTGCGGTTTAAATTCAGTGACCTTAGGGTTCTTCGTTTGCCGTTTGCTGTGATATTTGTGTGATTTACTATACATTAAATGTAGTGGTTCGTGACTTCACGCACGCGATGGAGATCGACACAGGCTAAGTCATAAACTTTCAATCACAGAATACCAGCCTCTGCGCTGATTGCGTGGGACTCAGGAATCCTTTGTGTGAATGCCTGTGTTACTAACACAGGACCAACGCATCCATACTGACTGAATTCAAAGTATCAATGAGACCCTCAATATGTCTGCGGGACAGCTGCGAATACTTTGATCACTTTGCCAGAAAGAGAGGTGACGACTAAGAAAAGCTGTTATTAACAGGCGAGGTAGACGGGAAGTGACCCCGAGGCAGATCCCTGATGAGTTGGTCAGATCAGACCTGAGCTAACCTGGACACCACAGCATGTCATCACGACATCTACGCCGCCGAAGACAGGGCTAAATGGCGTGAGATATTCTAAATCATTCGGCGACGTCACGCCCCTCAGCCACGGGGAAACACAACGCAACGAGGAGGATGTCACTGCTGCGATCTGGACAGTTTGTTTCAGAAGGTTTAGATTGCATCAAGTAGGTACGTATCAACAGACAGACTAAATTGTTATAATAATAGCAATGATAAATGTTAGTACGTATACAAACAAATATCCTAAGCATGGTTATCTTTACACTCGTATAGATAACCATGCTTAAAGAACGAATCCTAAACTCGATCCTCGCAGAAAGTGCAGCAACTTGTAAACTTCTACAAACTTGCTTAGACGAGTATATCTCTCAGTCGTAATAGCTATAACTTTGATCACAAACGTTAAGTAGAACTTAAAAGCAATGCACGACTCTAACTTGACTTACATATCCTGAATTTACCACTAACAAATACATGCGTCAGTAATATTGCTTAATCCCCGCCGAGCTGAGGTACGGCGCGATAAGCGTTCGCGGAATTTGTCGCACCCTCTTGTTCTAGTTCGTTTAATTCCGAAGGGGAATTTATCGTTAATATGACGCCCCAGAGAGTCGCGGAATTGGTTTACGTACTCGTCTAGTGCGTCTGATACAGCGACAAGCGACGCGCCGCGACGCGGCGTGACACGACACGAACGATCGGTCCATCCGTCCCTGCGCCCGTCAGCTCCCGCTCACTGCCACGTCAATACCACTAAGAGGCAATTTGCCGAGACGACGTAATAAAGCGTCGTGTCCCGGCCACATTCTACAACATTAGATGTATTAAACCCCCCCCCCCCCACGTTAATCATATCTCCCTGTTCGGCAACTATGTTCCATCGAAGTCAGCGCTAGTTTATGTCGCGCTTCATAAGTGAAGTTTTCGCGGGAAACGAGCGAGCGCGCGGCGTCGGTACTGAACGCTGGGGTTATTGGATTCCTGGCCTCATCGCCTCGCTGTCGGCGGCCACTTCACTCCGCAGCCGAAGAGCTCATTAAGTTCAAGGAGGATCAATGCCTACACTCCTCAAATATGCTTTTTATTTACAAACAATTGAGCAAACAGCCGTGCGCCAATTTTATTTATTTTTTTGTTCAGCGCTCAAAAAACATTGCTTCTAAGAATTGTACATCGAGTGCACTGTTGAATCAGATGGTTTCAGTTTAGTTTGTACATGTTTTGATTCGAAATTTATTTAACGGGATGCATCGTATCTCGGAATCATCAATTAGGCATCTGGCGAGCGCCGGCGCCGCTAACAAATCGTAGTCAGATTGCCCTCTGATTTAAATTATTTGAAAACAGTACTTAGTTGCGTGTCATACGGTTTTAAATTGCTTTAAACTTGCTGACATTGAATGTCACGTCAAAGCAGCGAGCGTTTAATATAGGGATATACATAGACATTTTATAAGGTTTGTTCAAAAGTTGTTTTGGTATCACAGAATTCAATCAGTCGAACGTATTCAGAAACCCACTCTGTAATTGCAACGTGCTCTAGGTTAATGGGCAATGTACAGGCTAGTAAATAGCAATTTTTCTGACAAATGAGTGCACCATGCTCGCGAGCCCATTCTTCGTAGAAGTACATTTCGGTCACGTAGTGCAGCTCGCAGCGGGCGATCTGCCAGAGTTCGAGCTCATAAACGTCGTACTTAGACTTTCAAAAATTTGGAAGCCACCGACCGAATGTGAAAATTATGAATATTGTGGTTATTAGTGACGCGAGTCGCAAAAGTGGGAGGTAAGTTCTTTTTTGTTTTCATAAGTTTAACAAAGTACATAACATACTGCTCACCATTAATACACAACTCAAACGAAAGTATTTTTATTTGAAAATTAGCCTGGAAATCATTGATTTCCAGGAACTAGCTAGCCAAAGCTTGGAATGCAATTTATTTTCAATTTCAAATATCATAATCGCTCATATCGAGTGGTAAGTAAACGCTCGCGTTTTCGAATATTTACTTACGTCACCTTTTCTTATCAACAAATAAGCAGGTCAAGAGATACGCAGTAGCACCATCGGGCTGCCAGGGAGTGACGCCACATCGGACACGCCGCTATTAGTTTATTAGAAAATTCTAGGATAAGATTATACGATTACGAGTAAATACCGCGTTTCAAGTGAAATGTACACAGTGACAGTTGCTTGGTGCGCATTAGTGGCCGGATGCCGAAGGTGATAAATTACCGTTAGTGAACACATTTTGTGTTCAAGATCTGTTTGGTAGGTAATGTGGCGGCACATGCGGAGACAGCCGCGGAGCGCACGCACCCAATCAACCAGACTAATCGCGCGAAAAATGGTTACGTCATGAATATCCCCTTTGCAGACGTCGCTCCCGCCGACGCGCTCGCCTTTTTGTTCTTAAGTTATGAGCTCATTGAATTTACTTTTACGGACCGACAGAATAAAAAGATATTTATTTGGCTCAGCTGATTCAACACCTGCTCATGTACCGTGGGAACTTTTGGATAATCCGATATATTTTACATAAAAGGTCCTTCGTATAGGTTTTCAGTTCTTTCTCTCACCGGTACTCCGAACACACACCCCGTCGAATGCACGATGACTCGCAGTTCCTACGAATCTTTTGTTGTCAATGTTCATTTACCTTCTACACGGGTTTAGTTCGCCGCCGCTCGTTGTGTTTTATTATATATTTGAAGGCGTCGTTACACATTTACGATCATCTATAATTGGGATACTGACATCATGCGAGATGTAATTTACGGGCGTTGTCGTGCTTGTAAAGGTTGTGTCGATTGCGACACGGCCGCGCCGCACCGCGGGCGCTTGGCCGCTCATTTCCCTGCCTTTTTTAGGTCAACTCTATTAGCATAATTGGATTCGCATTTCTTTGAAGTCTGTGATTTAAAAGCTCGCGCAGGTAAACCTCCGCATGTCCTTGTTGGGTTGTTGTGCTGTGGCGTCTGGCTGGATTTACGACACGGTGGAGGGATTTGGTCATAATGTTGTAATGTTTGGGAACTCGTTATTGGGCGGTTGGGAAAGCTGCCCACGCGGCGTCCACGCGCCGCAATGAATGGAGAGGTGCGGGGGCGGGGTGGGGGCGGCACTACGCGCGGTCACTCACTTGCCAACGCATTGTTTACTATTTCGTGTGAGTATTCTAAAATTGTAAAACAGAATGTTATTAGCTTCAGGTATGAAATTAAAATTATTTTTTGTGAACCGCATTGAAATAGTCTCACACATCGGCGCACTACTGGTTCATCGGGCGGTGATGTCCACCATGGACAACGGTGGGCTTGTGAAGATTTGGACTTTTTTGTGAAGATATCCCCGCCGGATAGCAAATATCTACTCATGAGGTGCTGGTCTGAACGAGTTTAACTACGAAAACAAAACAGATAAACAAAAAAATACAGAAAACAATTGAATATGAATAAATACAGAAAACAATTGAATAACCTTTCAATGAAGCATTTGTATACTAGTTATCTGAATAATCGTACATTAAAGCAATTTGCCAACAACTATACGATTAATTACTGAACACGTGAATGTCAACTCGAGTGCACATCGGCGCTTGCAATATCTCCATATACTGTAAGCGCACACGCAATTATCTCCATAAATAGTTTCACCGAACGAGTCTTGAGGTGAAATGGTCGCGCGCCGCTGCGGTGGTGGCTCGATGCTGCCAACACCGTGCCAAGTACACCCATTGTTGCGATGCCGATTCTAGATACAAAACTAATAAAAAATCAAACGAACTTAACAAGTGAAGTTCGATTGTTATTATACAAATCATTTCATTCGAAAGATATAATATTATTCAATACGTAGTACTCTTTTCCTGCACTGGCAACATCGCACGTTTATAGACACAAAGTTTTTTTTTTTTTTTTTTTTTGTCTTTGTATCCGTTTCCTTTGGTGTCGTTTTATTCGGCACGTGGAGTTAACTCATTCTTTTCAGAGCCCTAGTCTTGCAAAAATATCTAGGTGAAGGGAGGGAGGGTGTTTATATCTTTCGAATGAAATGATTTGTATAATAACAATCGAACTTCACTTGTTAAGTTCGTTTGATTTTTTATTATACTTCATCATTTCATTCTCAGATATAATATTATTCACTACGTAGATGTTAAGAGGTACATTTGCAAGACTATTGTTTGCTTATATGAATAAAACCCAACATGGCAGAGTAATCATGTTTTTTATTCAAATACTTAGTAATCAGCAATACACTTAAGTACCTAATCAATACAGGTATTATTACTTAACAATTATTCGTTCTTAGGCATACTGAGCACAGAGTCTGCAAACTCGTTTTCCTCAACGATATTTAGTTTGTAGAATTTAGCGAAACTTTCTGAATTACGTGTCCATCCGGCGGTTTTACGTATGGTTTCTATACAAACGCCAGCTGAGCTGGCCATTGATGTCGAAGCGTGTCGTGTACTATGAGCCGTGAAAACAGAAATGTTAATGCCACTTTCTGACAACACCGATTTTATCCAACGACTTATGGTCTGTGTTGTGGCTGGTCTATGAGGCTTTTTAATAGTTAGAATTAATCCCGGGTCGTTGTTGGTTCTTAAATTTTGGGTAGTAGTTAAATAGTCCGAAAGTGCTGTAGCTGGGCAAATAGATGTATTTTTGCTGAAATAAGGCAGAGAAAGTACCGGTTGGTCACGACCTGGTGCTGAAGTTTTGATTAAATCAGGTATAAAGATTTTTACTCCATTATTTGAAAAAAAATATGTTATTTAGTTTGACCAGAGATAATGTTTGAACTCGCTGGGCTGTGCAAAGAGCGAGGAGTATCACCATTTTTTTGTTAAATGTTCCAGGTCAATTGTGTCATTGGGAAACCAATTTGAGATATGATTCAAAACTACTTGCGGGTCCCATGTACAATTATATTTAGGTTTACTTGGTTTTAATTTAAAAGCACCCTTAAGGAGCCTTTTAATGCATTCATCGGAACCAATGTTGTTGCCCAGTAACAACGATAATGCAGATCTGTGAGAGTTTAGACTACCATAAGAAGCTCCTTTATTAAATTGTTCAGTTAAAAATGAGATGACCCTTGCTACAGTACCTTCGAACAAATCAGCCTTGTTACCTTGGCAAAAGGAACTCCATAAACTGTATGTAACACCGTATTGTTTTTTGGTATTGTCAGAGAGTGAAGCCAACATTAAATTAACCGATTCTGGTGGAATATGTCTCCTTAAGAATGCTTTCCGGAGAGTTTCGCTGCAGCCAATGTAAGATGGTTGTGCAGCGTTTGATTGGCGATCCTGGAATCAGAATTTTGGAGAGCTTTACAAGGTTTGAAAAATAAAATTTCAGATATTATTAAATCTTTAGCAAGGGGGAACCAGGGTTGAGAAGGCCACCAGGGGAATATAAGTATACCACACGCTTCGTCATACACAATTTTTTGTAAGCATTTAAGAATTATACAAAATGGAGGGAATGCGTAGAAAAACATATTTTTCCAACTAATAGTAAATGCATCTATAAAGGAAGCATCAGGATCAGGATGCCAAGAAGCGTAAATTTTAGATTTTGCATTGGTACGTGAAGCGAATAAATCGATATTTGGCTGTCCTAGTTTTGTTGTTATTGTTTTGAATGCATTTGTTGTCAAACACCATTCTATATCTGGATTACTCTTTCTTGATAAAGTATCAGCTTCTACGTTCTCCTTAGTATTGATATAAGAAGCTACCAACCAAATGTTTCGATTCTCGCACCATTGCCAAATTTCTCTTGAAAGTTGATTTAAATGAGGATATTGTATTCCCCCCATCCTGTTTATATAGCTTATAGCAGTTTTATTGTCTACTCTTAGTAATATTGCACAGTTTGAATAATCTCGAGCAAAAGATTTTAAAGATAAAAACACCGCTAATAATTCTAAGTAATTGATGTGATAAACTTTTTCACTCTCTTTCCAGGAGCCGTGGGCGCGCTTGTCATTACAAAATGCGCCCCAGCCCGTTCTTGAGGCATCAGAATAAATTTCTAACTTAAAATCTTGTAATATAGAAAAGTTTTTACAGCTATCAATTTTTTGTATCCACCAAACTATGTCTTCTAAAATATATTCATAATTTTTCAACTGTACTTTTGCATCGTAACTGTCAAATTTTTTCAATAAAATGAACTTTACTCTCTCTAATATCTTCGTATAAAGCCAACCGTATTTTGCCGCTGGGCATGCAGCTATTAATACGCCAATTAAATGTGACAATTCTCGTATTGTACATGTAGGTAGTTTTGAAAACTTATTAAGTAACTGCGAGATATACTTTCGTTTATCGTCAGGTAGCGAAATACTCAAGCTACCCGAGTCATAAATGAATCCCAAGAATTTACATTGTTGTTTAGGTACTAAACTACTCTTTTTGTAATTTACAACGAAACCTAAACAAGATAAAAGTCGTAAAGTTTTATTGACGTTGTTTAGACAATCTTCATAACTATTCCCTATGCACAAAATGTCATCCAAAAAAATTACCGATTTTAGACCGTTTTGTCTGAGATGGGCCATTACCTGTTTCATAAGTTTTGTAAATACCCTCGGAGCGATGCAGAGGCCATAGGGCATTGCATCAAATTCGTAGGTAACATTTTGTAAGTTAGTATTCTGAAAATTGAATCTTAGGTATTTTCTAGAAGTTAAACTAATAGGTACTAAAAGATAGGCTTCTTTAAGGTCTATTGTAGCTAGATAACCGTTTAAGGGGATTAGTTTTGCTGCTGTTCTATAATCTTCCATTTTAAAATGCAATTTTGACACAAATTGATTCAGAGCTTTAAGGTTTAAAATGAACCGGTTTTCGCCATTACTTTTTGGTGCTAAGAATATTTTAGAAATAAACTGATCATCTCTTGGTTTACAAATTTCAACGGCACCTAACTCTAATAGTTTATGAATAGCTAGAAACATTTCCGATTTTTCAGTAACCGACCAATTTTGTTTTGGAATGTTATTTTGAACAACCTTTGCACGAAACGGGATATCGACGCCATCTTTAATCCACCTTAGGACAGTTTGGTTTTTTGTAATTCGAACCCAACAATCATAATAAAATTTTATTTTGCCTGCGTGTACCTGTTCTAACGTCGAGTGGGGGCACGGTGCTTGTAGTTCGTCGTCCTCGACTGGGCTGGTGTGCTGGCCGGGGGTGCCCGATAATTCACTCGCTTGAGACCTCCTCGCCCCCCCCTGTTCGTTGCATAACGAGAAGGTCCTGATCCGTTTCCCTGAAAATTTGTTCTAGTAGGTGTGTTAGGGACTGAGAGTCTTTGCGCAGTTATAGTTTTTCTGATCTGTTGACCCTGTTTTGCGATGGATTGAGCAGATTTAATTTTTTCCCCAATGTTTTTGCCAAATAGAGTGTTGTCTCTTTCGGACTGTTCTGTGCATTGCAGAAATGATTTATCGAGACATGGTAGTATAAATTTAGTTCTTGTCTCTGTGTTTTGGTGATGTAAGTCGCAGAGGATACGGCAACCATCACTGATGAATTTTATTGCGTCCAGCTTCTCATCATTACTCACGAGTAAGTTAAGTCCTCTACTTATAGCAGTTATGCCAACTCCTAACTGCTGAAATGAAATGAAATGAAATGAAATGAAATGAAATGAAATGAAATAAATGAAATGAAATAAATGAAATGAAATGAAATGAAATGAAATGAAATGAAATGAAATGAAATATTTATTTCTCAACATTGACAATTACTTGTTCTTATTGACGTCAAATAAAACATGATTCTACCACCAGTTCGAAAAAAACCTTCGTGAAGAAGAACTGGCAAGAAACTTCACGGGTATATTTTTTTCAAAATAAATTTACAGAGTCTCTTTATGTCTATACAAAATTATTCTTTTCTGCATCTGTTAGCCCGGCAAGTCTCCCTCCCCCCAAGTATCCAAACGACGAACACCCTCAAACGGCACCCGTTCACGAGTTAACGCGGGATCCAGCCATCGCCCTCCTGCTGTTGCGAGTTATTTAATTTTTTATCCCGAAACTTGCCGGACTCTGCCAAAGCGGCCTGAATTTCTGGGTTGAGAGATGGTGCTTGTAAAAAGGTGCAATTTTCCGGTACTAAATAATTTTTAAACAGTTGGTCTTTACATTCCTTAGACATACCTTTTTTCAGTAATGGTGTCCATATTTTTGCTAAGCTCTCATGGATTTTATCCCCAAATTCAGGCAAGTCATCAGTTATATCTCCGAGAGCTGCCAAGATGCTTGGGTCTATAACTGCGGGGGCGGGGTTTTCAACGGTCGATGACTCGTTATGATTAGGGTCTGGTACAGATGTGGTCTTTGGTTCTTGAACCTCTATATCCATTTGTTGTTGGATTCCCACAGTTCTGGGATCTGGCTCTATGGCTACTATGGGTGGCAGTAAAAGTTCCTCAGTGTCGAGACCTGCAACAATTTATGTAAAATGCGGTCAAAATATATCATTCAAGAGACCGGTAACCTTAGAATAGTTTAAAGTGTGTTTTAAATTTCTTAAAACCACGTTTATTCTGTAATAGCCTTCGTGTTACCATCTCGGGCAACCTCCGGGCTTACTTTTACCATCGTGATGCCATCGCGGGCATCCTCCCGGCATAACAAAAGTTTTGTTATAAGTGTGTAATAAAACTCACTTTGTTCTGAATCTGATGATGACAGGACACGTAAACGATGAAATTGCTTCTTCTTCAATTTTCTTACTTTATTCTTGTAGTATTCCAATTGCTCCGTAGAATTTCTTTTAGGCATTCCGAATTCTTTTCTTTTCTTATCTTCAGATGAGAACGTCCGTTAGTTGCAGCGCACGAAAAAAGAATGAGTTAACTCCACGTGCCGAATAAAACGACACCAAAGGAAACGGATACAAAGACAAAAAAAAAAAAAAAAAAAAAAAACTTTGTGTCTATAAACGTGCGATGTTGCCAGTGCAGGAAAAGAGTACTACGTAGTGAATAATATTATATCTGAGAATGAAATGATGAAGTATAATTAAGTGCTAATTAATAGTGAAGGGATATCGTAATATAAAGCATGCTTCCACTGTTGAGAGTAATTCCATAAGGCAGTAATCATCGCCGTGGGCGCGACAACGACGTAATTACTGCATGAGCAGGGCGCGCGGGGTGCGGGTGCGGGGTGCGGGGTGCGGCGCGAGGCGGCAAGGAATGCAATCTTGAGTTGAAAATAACTTTTCATAAGTGTCGCGACTCCACCGTCCACACAGTCATAAAAGTCGTTGGCACTTATAAACGCTCATTCACAACTCACCTGCACGTTCCCTTGGAGTCCATGTTGAGCACAGGCAGGATATTCTTTAAGTTTCAATTAAATAGCAAAGTTGAAGATTCATTTCAAATTAGTTAGTAGCAAAGTAATCACTTAGAATGCTAGAACCCCAGTTCGTCGGCGCCTAGTTGCGAGGCGGCGGAAATTGGCGATGGAATTAAATTTCCGGCTTACTTCGACAGGTAATGAAACAGCCGAGCATTTGTCTGCAGCGACATTGCCTGCTCGCTGCACCCGCGCTGCCCCGCTACTTGGTTCTCATGTTTAACTTTATCATGACGCTGAGTTATTTCAACGTTTGTTGAGAGTTCCAAAGAGATATTTAAATTAGTTTGAACATATGAATGTTCTATGTAATTTTATAAAATTTTAATTTCAAACTCAGTAATATAGAGGGGTATTTCTTTTATCTACCGCAAGGAAATAAATAGTAATACACGATCAAAGGGATGCGTCTACCTTCTTGTTGCCGCCGCGGTTCGTGCGGGTAATAGAGCATATACTAGATATTAGGGTTCAGACCCGGGACATTTCGGTCTCGAAGTTACACACGGACTATCCGGTTCTTTTGTCAGTAAAACACTCACTTACTAACTCACTCTTACTATACTTTTTCATACTTTTTACTGTACAAAAGTTCAAAACTTACGTGTGTGCCATACGTTTTCTGTGTCGTTTGATGATTGGAAATCAGTCCGAAACGATTGTATCTGACTTTGAATTCATACTCACGTCATTTTTCTGGAGCCAACAACTATAAAAATTTGGGGCTAAAAAGAGCAGCGAACTAAATGAATTCGAGATGTCACTGGAAGATGACATCATCGCTGAGAAAAATGCAGTATGATGTTCAAATTCTGAAAATTTCTGTCATCTTATCACCAAAAATGTATTGCCAATGCACTCCAGCTTGCAATTTCAAAGGTTTTTCACAACACTGATGTCACATGTGACTAAGAAGAACGAGCTGAAGAAGAAACATTCCTTATGGGCAAACTGCACAGGATAATTTATGTGACAGGGGAGAGACCTAAACCCTAGTAAACCTAAACCCTACGAAGCCTAAGTCCCTAAAGTCTTATCGGCCCTAAGCCTACCATATAAATGTGAAATATATATAAATATATAAATAAGTGCGGGATATCTGCGCCGTGAGACCTAAGGAAACAGACAGATGGGGGAAGGATGTAAGTGGTGTGTACGTCGTGCAATGTACACAGAATAGGGTTTTCTCACTACCGGTCAAGCATTTTCATCACTATTTATACTTAATTCATTGCACTCACACTATATGTTCGGTTCTTGCCTCAAATGTAGGTAGAATTAAAACTGTACAAATTGCGGGTGACCGACGTTCGGTCGCTTGACGTGTGTCGAATCTGCATGGGCGTTGCGCTGCATCGTTAAATACCTTAAAAAATACTTTGAACTGTGTTCTTCCTGTGTTGTGAGCTTGGTGGTGTCTACACTGTGCTGTTTGAGAAGTGCTGGACTATCAGAACGTTTCTGAGAGCTGAGCTGGCTGCCTGGAAGACGCCCTTAACCTACGTGCATGAACGTTGAGACTACTGACGGAGACTGGCGGTGGAAACTCGAGGTTTGTGCAGTCTTTCTTCCTTATTTGAGGCAGGGGTCCGTGATTCTCCTCATTTAAATCAAGACTTTGAATCCTTAATTGATACATTACTTTTCTACTTTTCAAAAACTTAAGGTTCCATTGAACCAGCAAAATAATTCTTACCAGTCCCAACCATTGGTCCTTCGAGCCGGATATCTTTATTCTAGATATTCTTAATTAAATACTTTAACGCATACTTGGAAGTTAATCTTGAACATAACCTAAATTCTTTGTTACAAAATCATTAGAGTCTAATAAATACTTTTAAAACTTGTTAATATAACTTAGTTTAGATTATAGTAGAACGTTATATAGCAAAAATCCTTGTTTCAATACTTAATTTGAAAACACGTAGTTTCTTTGTTCAGTATATTAGGTAATTCAAAATGGTGACACGTAGCCAGCAAGAAAATAAGTCTGATTCAGAATTGTTGTCAAAATTAACTTCTCTTAATGCCATTAGACAACGATTATTTTCTCAGATGCAACAGTTATATGATACCACTTTGAAAATAAGAACTCATCCTGAATCTGTAGACATAGACATGTTTTTACTTCGTGCTTCTGAAATCACATCAATTAGAGAGAAATATGAAAAGGTTACAATGAATATTTTTGAATCAGAAATACAGTTAAATCCCAAATTACAGTTTTCTGAAAAAGACTTAGATAGCTTCGATGATTTATTTTATACAGTTAAAAGCTACGTTAAAAGATGTGATATCAAAAGTGAAGAAAACTCATCCCTCACTTCCCGTGGAAGTCAGTTGGACTGTCGACCTAGGTTACCTAAACTCGAGTTAGTCTCTTTCGAGGGAGACATTGAGAATTTCACAACATTCTATGAAACGTTCTGCTCTTTAGTGCATAATCAACCTAACATTTCAAAGATAGATAAATTTCATTATTTATTATCGTGTACGAAGGGTTCTGCCTTAAATATTGTTAAAAGTGTACCTATAATCGCTACTAACTATGATGTTGTTTGGCAAGCTTTACTTGATAAGTACCAGGATCAACGCATATTAGCTGGTAAATACCTTGACAAAATGTTAAACTTTGCTCCTCTTCTAAAGGAGTCACCTGTTGGCCTAAATCAGTTTATTGAAATCTTTGAAAATTCATATAAAGCTATTTGTTCTTTACAAATACCTAATTTGCATAGTTTTGTTGTGTGTCATATTGCGTTAAGATCACTAGATCAAAACACACGTAAATTATTCGAACAAAGTATCGATCAAAAAACTATTCCTTCGTATGAAAACTTAATAACCTTTGTTCAAAACCATATTAAAGTTTTAGAGCATTCACAATCCTATAACAATAACTTAATCTCACCCAGCAATAGCACTCAACGAAATAAACAAAACAATTATAATAATATAAACAAAACTTTAACTACACGTAAAAACTATTCTCAAACAATATCAAATAAAAATCCTTCGAATAACTTGTTGTGTCTACATTGTGGTGGGAATCATATGATTTTTCGTTGTTGTGAGTTTCGTAAACTCACACCTAAACAGCGTATTAGCCGTGCTAACACCCTTAATATATGTCACAACTGTTTGAAGGTCAATCATTCATCAGCTGATTGTCGCAGTCAATTCAAATGTTTTACTTGTGGGCGGGCGCATCATGCGCTGCTGCACGACGACTGCGGCGGGGCTCGCTCGGCCGTGCCAGCGGAGTCCCAGCCGGCCGCCGCCGTCGGCGCCAGTATGGCTGCCGCCGCGCGTTTACCTAATATTACTAATTCGAATTGTCATGCGTCCGCGGTAATTAACAGAAAATATTCAGTAATTTTAGGTACAGCCGTAGTTAATGTTGTAGATATTTTTGGTAATGAGCAACCTTGTCGAGTTTTAATCGACTCGGGCGCACAATCAAACTTTATAACGACGAAATGTCTAGAACGTTTAGGGCTTAAACGTTTTAAGTGCCCTTATAGTATTTATGGCTTATCAGGAGAAAGAGTAAAAGTTAATGGTATGACTTCGTGCACAATTAAATCTAGAAATAATAGTGATTCCATGTTCACAATAGATGCCGTTGTGCTTCCAATAATAACTTCGGACTTACCTACGTTTGATATTCCGGAGAATATTGTAAAAGAATATAAAAACCTTGTGTTAGCGGATCCTTTGTTTTACAGACGTTCTGTAATTGATATTATTTTATCGGGAGACGTTTTTCCTTATATTTATGACGGGAATCGAATCGTATTCGGTCCGTCACTTCCACTAGCGTTAAATAGTATATTCGGTTACGTAATTAGTGGGAAGTTGGAGGTACCGTGTACTTCAAACAGTAACTGTAGCATATCAGTGACGTCAAACTTAATGTCCTACAATAAGGATGACGACGCCATCGATGCATGCTTACAGCGTTTTTGGGAAATCGAGGATTCACCGTGTGAAGTACTCATCGATCCTTTAGAGCAGCAAGCTGAGGATATTTACACATCGAGTACATACCGCGACGCAAGCGGTCGGTACGTGTGTCCTCTGCTGCTGCTGGGGACGCGCGAGCTGCTCGGAAACTCTCGCGCCGCCGCCGAGCGCCGCTTGCTGCATCTGGAGCGGCGCCTCGCGCGCGACCATAGCCTCCGTGAGGCGTATGTGGCGTTTATGCGCGAATACGAAAGCCTTGGTCATATGGAGCCATACACCGGCAGCGAGCCTAGTCAGTATCTTATACCTCATCATGCCGTGGTTCGCCCGGGTAGCGCGACCACGCCGGTTCGGGTTGTGTTTGACGGCTCGGCGAAAACATCAAACGGGATGTCGTTGAATGATTCGCTTTTGTGTGGTCAAAAGTTACAACCAGATATCTTAAAAATATTAATTAATTTTAGATTGTATGACATCTGTTTTACCGCCGATATAACTAAAATGTATAGATGTATACTTATCAAACCGGAAGAGCGGAAATATCAACACATATTATGGAGAGAATCATCGGACGATCCTATTAAGGTGTATGAACTAAAAACGAATACGTATGGTTTGCGCAGTGCACCTTTCATTGCTGTACGTACGTTACGTCAGCTGGCGCACGACGAGGCCGCGCGGCATCCGCACGGCGCGCGGATGGTGCTTCATAATTCATACATTGATGATTTTTTAGGGTCTGCGAGAACTTTACAGGAAGCCTGTACGTTACAGGACGATCTCATCGAGCTCCTCAAGCTTGGTGGTTTCGATTTACGAAAGTGGGCGAGCAGCTCGCCGGAGTTACTGGCACGGGTCGGCGTCGATCAGTGCGCGGTTGTCAACTTTGATGAAGATACGTTATCTTCGGTTAACGTCCTAGGATTAAAATGGGATCCTAAAGATGATTGTTTTTTCTACGATTATAATTTAAAAGATAATACCTTTACAAAACGCTCCGTCTTAAAATTACTAGCGAGCATTTTTGACCCTATAGGTTTTCTTGCACCGTGTGTCTTTATTGCAAAATGTTTAATGCAAGATTTATGGAAACTTAATATAAATTGGGATGAACCCCTTCCATTAGATCTTCGTAAGAGATGGGAGGAATTCACTTTGTCGTTATCCATTCTTTCTGAACTTCGCATCGAGCGCCACTTGTTAATTACGAATTTTACTGACGTTCAAATAGTCGGATTCTGTGACGCGTCGTCGCGTGGTTACGCCGCCTGCATTTACCTGCGCAGTGCGGATGAAAACGGCAAAGTTAAAACTAGGCTACTGTGCAGTAAAACAAAAGTAGCTCCTATAAAACCTCTTTCTATTCCAAGATTAGAATTGATGGCATGTGTACTTCTGTCTAAATTATTTTCTTTTGTTAAAAATAATATAACTGACTTCAATTATAAAATTATAGCCTTGACAGATTCTAGCGTGGCCCTAGCATGGCTACAAACAGAACCTTATAAATTAAAAGTGTTTATTTCGAATCGCGTAGCACAAGTTGTTGAAGTGGTACCGCCTAGCAACTGGTACCATGTTAACAGCGAGAATAACATAGCTGACGTGTGTTCCCGCGGTGTGGCGCCGCGCGCGCTGCTCGAGCTGCGGCAGCGCTGGCTTCACGGCCCGCACTGGCTCAGTGAAGACGTTCCTCACTGGCCTATCAGTACATTTTACGTTCGGAATAAAAATAATATTTTAGAATTAAAATCAAATACGGACAGTTTTAACTTAGTAGCTAATAATGAACTTTTTGATAACGAGCTGTTTTTAAGATTTTCATCCTTTAATAGATTACAGCGCGTCACAGCTTGGTGTCTGCGATTAATTCAAAACTTACGTAAACAAAAGAATAATAAAATCTTATCTAAAACCTTGTCAACTCTCGAGTTGAATAGTGCACATGACCTAATTATCAAAATAACGCAAAATCAATATTATTTTAAAGAAATATTGCAATTAAAATTAAGTAAAATTTCTTTTATTCCGACGTTACGGAAATTAAGTCCTTTTTTGGATGAATCGGGGCTCCTCAGGGTGGGGGGTAGAATCTCCCAAGCGAGCCTACCGTTCAATCAAAAGCATCCCGTTTTGTTACCAAAGCGAAGTCACGTGACAAACTTACTGATTGAATATTATCATAAAAACTATTTACATGTGGGACCTCGTACGTTACAAGGAATTCTTTCACAAAATTATTGGATCGTTTCCGCTCGTAGCGTGATCCGGTCGGTTTTGTCTCGGTGTGTCACGTGTTTCAAGTGTAGTCCACGCGGAATCCAGCCTAGCATGGGTACGTTACCTAAGGCGCGCTTAGAGCCGTACAAGGTCTTCAGCCACGTCGGCGTAGATATTGGCGGACCCTTCTATGTAAAAGAAAGTTGTCGGCGTAATGCTAGGTTGAATAAATCATATCTTTGTTACTTTGTCTGTTTTTCAACTAAAGCAGCTCATTTAGAAGTTCTAAGTGATTTATCTGCAGATTGTTTCCTAGCTTGTTTGGATAGGTTTGTTGCTCGTCGTGGTTTGTGCGCGTGTCTGTATTCAGACTGTGGAACAAACTTTACAGCTGCAAGCAAGCATCTGCAAGAGGTTGGCAAATTTTGGCAAAACAATAACATAAAAAATACAATTGCAGATGGTTGCTCAGTTCGTACTATAGAGTGGAAGTTTAATCCTCCGAGTGCTCCCAACATGGGAGGACTTTGGGAGGCAGGCATTAAATCTGCCAAGTATCATTTAGTGCGCGCAGTTGGCGATAGATCTCTAACATTCGAGGAACTTACGACTTTATTCTGTAAAGTGGAAGCTGTGTTAAACTCACGGCCACTGTGTTCTCTGTCAGATAACCCTAACGAGTTTGAGGTGTTAACTGCTGGACATTTTCTTATAGGTCAGAGTCTTCTAGCCGTGCCAGAATTTAATTTTGAGGACGTTTCTCACAACAGGCTGTCACGGTGGCAGCACATACAAAAAATGTCTCAACCATTTTGGAGACGGTGGTCTCATGACTACCTCCATACATTACAGCAAAGAGCGAAATGGCATTCGTCGCCACCTGGTGTTCAGGTCGGTGACCCTGTTTTAATAAAATCTGACCTAACTCGCCCATTGCAATGGCCGTTAGGCAGAATTGTAGAAACGTTTCCTGGTCCTGACGGCCACATTCGGGTCGTTAGAGTTAAAACTTCTAAAGGTCTCTTAAAGAGGCCAGTTAATAAACTATGCCCTCTTCCATTTTCCAATTAAACAGTACTAAAATTTATTTTAATTAGTAGGTACTTTTAGGTTAAGTTCAACCGTTTTAAGGTGGTGTTATAAAATTGTTGCATCATAAATTCTCTTTTATTTTATTTTAAAGCACAAATATAGTGCTTGTTTATAGTAAAACACTTAGGAATCTTACTCGTAGAAAAGGTTCATGTAAAACTTTGTGTACACATATATTTTCTAATTTTTGTTACTGGAAATCATTACAATGATTTCGGTGGGGGGTATGTTCGGTTCTTGCCTCAAATGTAGGTAGAATTAAAACTGTACAAATTGCGGGTGACCGACGTTCGGTCGCTTGACGTGTGTCGAATCTGCATGGGCGTTGCGCTGCATCGTTAAATACCTTAAAAAATACTTTGAACTGTGTTCTTCCTGTGTTGTGAGCTTGGTGGTGTCTACACTGTGCTGTTTGAGAAGTGCTGGACTATCAGAACGTTTCTGAGAGCTGAGCTGGCTGCCTGGAAGACGCCCTTAACCTACGTGCATGAACGTTGAGACTACTGACGGAGACTGGCGGTGGAAACTCGAGGTTTGTGCAGTCTTTCTTCCTTATTTGAGGCAGGGGTCCGTGATTCTCCTCATTTAAATCAAGACTTTGAATCCTTAATTGATACATTACTTTTCTACTTTTCAAAAACTTAAGGTTCCATTGAACCAGCAAAATAATTCTTACCAGTCCCAACCACTATAACAATATTTTCAAGAAAAATCTTTGTATTACGTCCGTGTATTTAGCAGCGTTGCACAATCTTGCGTTCTTCTTATTGCGTGTTTATTTAGTATGATCGAAGGTTGCGGGTCAGCGTTTCCGTGTGTCGATCAACAGTTCGTAGCTGAACAGGAAGAACTGGAAAATGTGCTTTGAAAATTGTTTCAGACGCGTAAAACTTAATATAGACGCTGACGGAGGTTTTTTGAAAATATAACCTATAGAAAATTTTTCTCAAAACTTTCTGTGTCCTACATATTTTCTCGCCCAAGGAGCGCTCAAATGTGTGAAGTAATAGTATTACTGCTGAACCGCACTAAAAGCTAAACAACTTCGGTATCTAAAGCTGATCCCCTACCAACCGCACTAGGTGAGCCGACGAGAGAGTGGGAACGCGACTGTGATGTACTTGAAATACAAAGCATTGCTTTGACGAAAGGCGCTGAGTTAAATACTGATCTTGCAAAGGCTGTTAGTCGAAAACGCATTAGATCTTCTGCCCAAGAAAATGAAGATCTTTTTACATCTGTAAGGATCGAAATGGCTCTCTTTAAAAATGTAGGAGATCGTGGGCATTACTTGTCTAAGGCATATGACCATCTGTTAACGATGCAGCCAACCAGCGTTGAACGGGAAAGAGTTTTCCCTTGGGCTGGTTTGCTATGCAATACAATAAACTTTCGTTTAAGTGGTAAAAGTCTAGAAGTGCTCTTGTTTTAAGGTCCTATTATAGAGAGAGTGAGCAAAAACTACAAAGCAAAAATGCACTTTGGACGTTACAGTGATTTACTAAAAACCACAACCTACAAAACCAACGCAACTGCAACTGTCCATATTTGGATAAAAACATTAAAATATGCTAAAATTCGATACACACCGATCACAGGTTTTTATTCATGATCGAAGACCTAAGGACCTAATTTAGCATCAACCACCACAGAGTTAAAATCTACAAAATAAAACAAACACAACCATTAAAGCCCGGATGAACTAGGCATCTTTTAATATACTTTTTTATACATATAATGGTCCCAACCCTCCCTTATGGATTCGCTAAGCGTTATTAACTTCGCGAAAGCGTTCACCCAGGCGCTTGCTGCCGCAGGCGTCTCCATTCCGAAAGACATCCTAACGCAGGCCTTGCAGGCATCAATCGCGTCCCCGGCCCCTCAGGCCCCAACCCCAGCCCCTCAGGCCTTCAACGTCCAGACCCCTCAGGTCTATAGCTCTCCCGCGTCTCCTGTTCCATCCGATATGGACTGCGCGTCGGTCTCATCATCTCAAACGTCGCGCCGTAAGCGTACCGCTCCCGGGAGCGACTCGGAATCCGTGTCTGATGCGTCATCGGACGCCCCGACCTTAACCGGCTCTCCTGAGCCTCCTTTTCAATTAGTTGCCAAACGCTATAAAAAGCGTTCGAAGAAAGCCGCGGTGTCTTCAACACCCGAGCAAACCCCGGTGTCTTCTACACCCGCCCCCGCGCCGCTCATGTCACTCGAAGTGACCGCGTCTCCGTCGGTCCCGTCGAAACCAGCGACGCGCTGCGCTCCCGTCCCACCGAAGCCTCAGCTCCCTCCGCCCGTCTTCCTCCGCAAAAAGCGCGCTGGATCGCGGTCTCTAACTTGTGCAAAGAGCACAAAATCAATTATCTCAAGGCGAATAACGCAGGCGATACTATTAAAATCCAAGTCGCGACTATCGACGATTTCCGCGCGTTCACTCGTTTACTCTCGCTTTAACAAATCGCGTACCATACTTACACCCTCCCGGAGGAGCATAAGATCCGCGCAGTATTACGGGGCGTCCCGTTTGAGCTCGAAAACGATGAAATCCTCGAGGACCTTAAGTCCCAGGGTTTCCCGGCTGAAGCAGTGCACAAGATGCACTCCAACCGCGGTAGGCGCTCGCACAATCTGCGGACCCTCGAATATCGCTTTCAAGCGTCCCAATCCTCGCGGGCACTCCGGGCAATGCCACCGCTGCCAGCTGTCTGGCCACGCAGCGGCTAACTGCTTAGCCCCTCCCAGGTGCGTTCAGTGCCTAGATCCACATATTATGACTCCACTTCCCCCCCTGCATGTGTGCTGTCCGCGCAACAGGGTTGTCCGCGCGCTACGTGCTCCGCTTCAAAGAGGGTCGCGCCTAAACCGGCGCCGCCGCTCACTCCAGCCAACTTCCCGCCGCTGCGCAACCGGGGTCCCCCGGAAGCAAAGCCCGTGCAGCCGACACCTACTCCGGCTCTGTCCTGAAGACAGCGTCCGGCCGCTCCACCTGCACCTTCCCGTCCTATCCCAGCTCCCGTAGCTCCAGTAGGCCCGCGTCCCGCTCCGTCGTTTCCACCTCAGTCGTCATTGGCTGAGGACATGAAGACCGTGTTTGACGTCATTCAAAACGTTGACATTAAGGAAATCTCCGTACTCACAAGCAAACTGCGAGCCGCCCGCTCTCCTCAAGAGCGTCTATTTGCGTTAGCCGAGCACCTGCCTCAACAGGTTCTTACCTTGTTAGCTGTTATATTCAATGCCTGCTTCAACCATAGCTACTTTTCAAAAGCTTGGAAAGAAGCGACAGTCATAGGCATTCCCAAGCCGGGTAAACCTCTGAATATCCCGGCTAATCATAGACCCATCAGCCTCCTCAAGGCCATGTCTAAACTTCTCGAGAGAGTCATACTCGCTCGAATGCGGAGCCATCTGTTTCCGACGGAAGGCGATCCCCTCATTATTCCCCATCAGTTCGGCTTTCGCGCTGAGCACTCCTGCCCTCAGCAAGTCCATCGAATCGTCGAGTACATACTTGACGGTTTCTATCCGCATCGTTATAAAACAGTCGCGGTTTTCTTTGACGTAGCCAAGGCTTTCGATAAAGTCTGGCACAGTGGACTCGTTTTTAAACTCTACAAAATAGGCTTACCGGATCGCCTAGTCAGGTTAATCGCGTCGTTTCTCAACGACCGTACGTTTCGATTTAAACATATAGGTACGCTTTCCGCGCCTCGTCCCATAAAGGCTGGAGTCCCTCAAGGCTCAGTCCTCGCCCCTCTGTTGTACACCGTGCACACCAACGACATTCCCATCCCGCCAAAATCCCGCGTCGAACTCGCCCTCTTTGCCGACGGCACTGCACTCTATACCAAAGGCCACAGTATTCCGCACTGTATAACCGGACTCCAAAAGGCCGTAAACGCCCTTGGTGTATGGTTTCAAAAATGGCGCATCGATGTGAACCCTGAAAAGAGTTCTGCGATGCGCTTCGACCACAAACGCCGTCGTCCCGCTGGCGATTCCCACGTTCGAATGTTAGGCATTCCCATCCCCTGGAAGCGCAGTACTAAATACTTAGGCGTCACGTTAGATCCGACGCTTTCTTTCAAGCCACACGTCGAAAGAGTTTCGAAACTCGCCCGTCACTACTTAGGCCGCCTAAATATTATGTTAGGTATAAAAAGTAAAATGTCTTTCAGAAACAAACGTACACTTTACAAGGTCTGCGTTAGACCCGTCATGACATATGCCTCGCCAATCTTTGCCCTCGCCAAACCCTCCCTCCTGCACAAACTGCAGGTAGTTCAGAACCTCTTTTGCCGCAGGGCCACAAACACACCGTGGTACGTGCGAAATGCGGACTTGCACAGAGATCTTGAACTGCCTACAGTACAACAACACCTCAAAACACTCTCTGAAGTGTTCTTCAAACGCTCCGAGACCTATCCCAATCCTCTAGTTCGTGATTCAGTCTCATATACTACTCCTGTCTTAGATTCGAAGTTCAAAGTCGCTAGGCCTAGGAATGCGCAAGCGTACTCTTCCACCAGACTGTCAGCCGATTTCGAAGACCTTCTGGCCGCAAATTCTAATTCTAACGTAAATTCTAATTGTAACGTAAATCCCAATTCTAAAGTAAATCCGAATTAATTCAATTTTATTTTTCAATTTTTAATTTTTTTAACGATTTACTTTTCATTTTGAGCATCTTCAGTGCTATGTGTTCACCTTCAGTGCTTTGAGCACCTTCAGTGCTATGTAAATCCCAGCGGGTGACCCCTTATGGGCCCCGCTAGCGTGGCCTCTTTCTCCAATTGGCCGTCGCTCAGATGAAGGCTGAGTGGCAAAAAATTGCACGAGCCGACAGGGGTTTTTTTAGTGGGTAGTGGTTCTGGTAGGCGTCCGAACGAGCCCCACATAACCTGGATCGCGCGCGCCAGTGTATGCGTCAGAGCATTTTTTATCATCCTGAACTTCCCGTGGAGGGGAACAAAAAAAAAATAAAGCCCGGACGGCCGGTGGTCGCTCGAATTATACTCGCATAGCAACAGCGGGCAAATTCATTCTGTAGCGCGATAGTTTTATTTTTGCTATAACATCTAAGAAGTATGAATGTAAACAGATGGTGTAAACAGCAATTATGATGAGTATAAAATGTTTATTTAATTGGATAGGGATTAATATCGTATCCGTCTAAACAGCTCTCCAATTACCACATTATATGTGACCATTTTTTTAAACTTTAAAATGGCTATAGTATGTTACTCGTAAAAGATTTTTCTGTAGACCTATAAAACAGGAGCATTTTCACCATAAGTTGTTTTATTATAATAGGTCTTTACCTATGAAACTGCCGTTTTGCCGTACTGGCCATTTCAAATGAAAATATTTTTTTTTGACTGATAATTCTAATTTCAAATTAATTTTATTTGACAAACATGGAATTCTTTTTCTAAAATCGTCATTAGTTTAATAGTTAGTGTTTTGTTTTCAACGCATTTTTTTTCGTCATCATGGATAAGTTAAAAATTCGAGTAATTATGGAGTATGAGTACCGTCGTGGCAGCAAAGCGGCACAAGCGGCACGCAACATCAACGACGTTTACGGAGCGAACACTACAAACGAACGCACCATCCGTTATTGGTTTACCCGCTTCCGTTCTGGAAATTTTGACCTGAAAAATGAACCCCGTGGACGTCCGAAAACTTTGGTCGACAATGACGAATTAAAGGCAATTGTGGAAGCTGATGAAACTCAATCCACGGCTGAATTAGCAGCAGCTTTCGACTCGAATTTTCGACTTTCGAATATTGGTCCATTTGCGTCAAATTGGCAAGGTAAAAAAGCTTGACAAATTGGTACCCCACGAACTTCATGACCGCCAGCGCGAAGTACGCGTGGAGACGTGCCTTGCACTGCTCAGCAGGCATACAAATGAAGGAATTCTGAACCGCATTGTTACTTGTGACGAGAAATGGATCCTGTTTGACAATCGTAAGCGCTCAGCAAGTTGGTTGGACCCTGGTTCAGCACCCAAACAATGCCCTAAACGAAAACTTACCCCTAGAAAAGTGATGGTCACTGTTTGGTGGTCTAACGCGGGTGTAATTCATCACAGCTTCTTGCCAAACGGGACAAGCATTACTGCAGATGTGTACTGTGAAGAACTGAACACAATGATGGAGAAGCTCGCACGTATCCAACCAGCTTTGGTCAATCGTTCGGCTCCACTGCTGCTGCACGACAACGCGCGACCTCATACTGCACAGCAGACGGTCTCCAAGCTACAAGAGTTGGGGTTGGAAGTTCTCCATCATCCGCCGTACTCACCAGACCTTGCGCCTACAGACTTCTACTTTTTCCAGAATTTGGATAACTTCTTGGCGGGAAAAAAATTCAATACCCGAGAGGCAGTACAAAATGCCTTTGAAGAATTTGTTGCCTCCCGTCCAGCTGATTTCTTCAAGAAAGGCATCAATAAGCTACCAATGCGTTGGCAAAGATGCATTGATTGCATGGGAATCTACTCGCAAACGTAATAAATTCCAATCAGTATACAATATCAAAGGCACTGCCATAACTGAAGTTGCTGTGATTAGAGACTTGGGTGTTTATCTGGACGGTAAGCTAAATTTCTTGGAACACATTAATACTGCAGTAACTGCAGCCAATCGGGCACTAGGGTTTGTTTTGCGTAACTCAAAGGAGTTTAAAAAATCTTCTACCTCAATCCTTCTGTATAACAGTCTTGTCAGAAGCAAGCTTGAATACTGCAGCACAGTCTGGAACCCGGGCTACGAAGTACACGCAACACGGATTGAACGAGTTCAAAAAAGATTTTTACGTCATCTCGCCTATCGCTCAGGAACTTACAGATCTCTCAATTCCTATGTTGATAGGTTAATACATTTCAAAATGCTCTCACTGAGCACACGACGCATACTGTCAGACCTTTTATTCCTACACAAGTTACTCAATAATCACATTGACTGCTCAAGTCTACTGACCAAAGTAACTTTTCAAGTCCCGCGTAGAATACCGCGTCATCAATGTGCTCTTCTGAGACCGCCAAGATACCGCACTAATCTAGGAAAACACTCCACCATTGCAAGACTTAGTAACCTTTACAATAGCATATCCAGGGACTCGGAGGATATAGACATTTTTTGTAACAACTTACATAAATTCAAGAAGAACATCTTGACTAAGTTACAGGCTGGTTCCTAGACCTTTATATAAGTTCTGTATTTGCTGAACTTTGCTTTTAGATTTTATTTTTACCTAAATTTTTTTTTTTAATTTTAAATTGTATTAAAGTTTGAGTAGTCGTATTTTGTTTTAACTTCAAATGTTTATTGTTTTTGCACGCTGTGGTTTCTTGTAACTGGAAAAGCACACGACTCAACACTGCAGCTATATTATTTAATTTGTAATGTGTATTTTTCGTTAGAAACCCAAATAAATAAATAAATAAATAAATGGGTGATTATTTTGATTAATAGAAATAAAAAATATATAAATAATTACGCTTCATTTATTTCGTGAAAAACGGCAATTTCATAGGTAAAGACCTAATATAAGGCAGCGTTATCGATGAAAGCTCCCAGTTATCATCACATTTTAACTAACTGTTAAAGAATTATACACATAAACCTTCCTCTTAAATCAATGCATCCAGATGTGAAAACCGTATAAAAATCCCTTCGGTAGTTTTTGCATTTATCGCGCCCAAAAAGACAGACAGACGTGGCCGCGGGTAAGATGTATTTAAAAATAAGAGTCAACGTGTTGGTATAAAATGGCTTTAGTAAATTCATGCAGTGAAAATATATTCCAGTGGTTTTCATTTATTTATGAATACGGAAATTAGGTAAATCAAGATAAACTCTGGCAAAGTAAGTTGCGCCCGGCATCCGCCTGGGTCTAGTCATTACCCGAACCCGGTAGCAGAAATAGTGCCTGATGCTTGTGTACGACGCGAGCCGCGGGGGTACTCCAATAAGCCAAGCTTGCACGTGTAGCCGCCGTAGATGTAAACATGGCGGACACAGCCCGAATCTCACCCAGCTCTAATTAGCTCCACAAAAACAAAACGATCAAAAGTAGATTAGATTTATGAACTGAAGCCTGAACAAAGAATTACAAACTCACTCAATGACTCATCAATGTAAGACTCAAAAGCGCAAAACTTTCTAAATTGAAATTAATGAAACATTTTAAATCCCAGACTGATTTGATCCCAGTAAGTTGATTTGAAAGTAATATTCGGATTATAGCAGATCTGCGTTTAAATACGATTTTATGACGGTGGAGGCCTCTGGAGTTATAAAACAGGACACGTTTTATTTTCGTGTTGGTGACGTGGCCCGTGCTCTCGGAAACTTCGTCTGAGTCACAGCGTTTGAATGTTGACGGGGTTTACAAATGTCTCCCATTCGCTTTGTAGTTACTTTGTATTGTTACACTTAACATGTTACATTATAACACTTGTACTGCGTCGGTATTGCTCGTACATGTATCCATAAAACTTGTTTCGATATATATTTCAATATTGTAGCGTGATTTTTGGGTGACATTGCGGAATGTGCGATTTGTAACCAGTGTTTTTAATTGGACCAGTGTTTAATGACTGATATGTCACTTTATGATCTACTTAAAACTTTTTCTTTTGTAAATTGTCTCCTAAGAAATCGTTTAATAATTTAAAGATATCTTATTATGTTTGTATACCATAGCGTAATTCAAAATTTTACGTAAATTTTATTGGTCTAAGTAAGTATTTGAATTTGGTTGCATGAGAAAGTTTCAAATGTTTACATTTCTTTATACTGCGTTATTTCCTGTCATAATTTTTACCTTTTTTTAAAATTTACTTTTGGCTACACTGTTGAAACCTCAAGCCTTCTATAACTATCGACATACACTTCAATTCTGTGACACAGAGCTCAAAGATAAAACTTGAACTGAAGCGGCCACTCTGTCAATAACAGTAACAAAAGCCATTGATTGTGATTATAAGCACGTCTGCCAAGTGTAGTGCAGGATCTCCGCACACGACAGGCAACAGGCAATCAGCTTTGTGCTGTGTAGCGTCGCGGCGGAGCGGGTGCTCCGAGCCGCCCGACCGCGCCGACCGCTGTTGAATCAACGTCACATTTCAAGTGCTTTTTCAGTTAATTCTGTCGTATAGGCCATGAATGTAATTCTATGTCTATATCTACATACATATGTTTTTATTTCATGTTCATTAGAATGTTTTATGTTTTTACGTACCTTATTATATTTCTGTTCGTTTTGGATTAGGAGTGCATCATCTCGCTATTTTAAACCCGTGCGTTAATCTTACACCGACAAATATTTTAGTATTATTAAAAAAAACAGACAGCAGTGCTGTAGCCCCACTTGTTGATAAGTGACTTTGCAATACTCAAGTATTTTCTGGAAAGCCTTTATGTCATAGAAACACTATAGATATTTTTTTGAATAATGTTAAGAAAACACAGGTATGTTTAATTAATATTTTCTAAACTGATAAGACGTTAATTACATATTTCACTTATCCTAATCTGATACAAAGCACGCTGCTCACCGCCTGCTGCGTGGACGCGAGTGTTGGTCTACATCTGCCTTCCAATACGGAGGATAACATTGATCAATTGGTGAGTTATTTATAGCAAGCCAATAAATCTGGACCCACGTCGGCTTTTGACTAAAAGTGTGTGTTTTTTTTAAAAGCATTACATATAAAACCAAAAGGTACGAACTGACATATCAGTTGTCCCAACAGGAGACTTGACATTTGGCAGAGAGGTAGTTTATACAGGTAGAACACATTTGGGACCTCTTAGACTTTCGCAAGTTTATATGAAGGCCTTTGGGATTTTGAACTAGAGCCCTGAAATGTGCCAACGTGGTTGTAATACGTAGGATATGTCAGTTAAGAACGGATTTTGTGCCAGTTTTATACCTTTAATGGCTTCATCTAGACAATTACTGCAATAATTCCTACCAAAACTGCTTTACAATGTGCGTATACTTCCGAGGATAGCTTTGTCGGAACACAATGATTTGTGAGCTATTGATACACTCAGCTCCTGGCTCAGACACGCCACTTCAGATTTGAATTTAGAACATCGACGGGCCTGTGCGGAACTCAATTTTATGTGGATTTTGTTTTTGCTTATCATAGTTTAGTGGTTCGGCTCAATAAAGAACTTAAAATTCAAAGTCAAATATTGATTTCTCCACATTGACAATTACTGAATGACGATATAAAAAGCTTGACTCCAACTCCAGGTCGGAAAGATCTTCGTGAACTTAAATGACCACAAGATGAATCTGGCTATTTGTAAATACCATCTGAACAGCCGACATTACTAAACATCTATGAATATTTTATCTCCGAAGTCACATTTATTACTTAAAAACAATATACACGCACTTGATATTTTACGGGAGCAAAGTCGCGTTTATATCTTAGAAACGGTTTTATTTGTTAAGAATAACTTAGACAAATTTGAGTGTTTAAAAAGCCAGAGACTTAAGCACAAAATTAGATCTCAACCTCGTAAAACCACGCTATATTCTGAGAGTTTCTTTGGTAAGGCTCTCAAAATCTACTACATTATATAAAGGACATTAATAATATTAATCAGTTCAAACAAAAATTGAAATATTTACTAATAGAAATTTTTTATTATTCTGTACAAGATTATTTTAATGATAAATGACAGATAATATTGGACTTAAGAATTGTTTTAAGAATTTTATTTTACGGAAAATACTAATATAAAATTGTAATGTACCTGCCTTGATGGTGATGTATGGCTGAACTATTTTGTTTTTGTATCTGTAATGATCCTACACCTGTATATACCTATATTTGTGCAAAGAAAATGATTTGATTTGATTTGAACCTTCTATGAAAGGAAGATTCATGTTTCTTCGTGTTTACGTCGTGGTACCTAAGTTACTTTAAGCTGACTCATCACGCATGTGCGACGCGCCATTTATTCCGTGAACTCTCTGACAGGTGTCATCTTTCAAGCTGTTATCAGTGTGGTTCATTCTATACAATACAGTTGAAAAGATTTTTTAATTAATAAATTCTGTTTTTAAGTAAGTACGGTATTCAAAAAATTTAAGTAGTTTTGGGTGACTCAGGTCGTTGAACCTCGTTGAAGCTGGAAGTTTTCGAAGTACAGGTTTTCTGTTTACATACACAAAGTTATAAAAAGACATGGAGTGTGACCGACACCGGCGACATGCGCCACGTGCGCGCGGCTGTCTGCGGGCGCGGCGCACGCGCAGCTGGGCTATTTCTGCCCAGACTGCAGCACGACGCGACACTCATTCATGTTTTTTTATATCAGTGCTACACACCATATTTTATGTTTATTTAAATAGTCGCTCAGCATTAATAAATACCAATAACATATTCATTAATTATTATTTATGCAGATAAATATAGTGTCAGTCTCAGATCCGTTTAAGCAGACAAGTGAGAGCTCCTTATCTTCTCCTTCCTTGGAGATAGAATTACAAACTGATTACGTCAGGTAATCACTTAGATTATATCAAAATTAATTAGAATAAACCAATAAAATCGCAGACTCACATTTACCTACTTCATCCAGTCAGTATGATACATTTCAGTTATTTTGATAGTTTAAAGTCTAAAGGATACCATTTATGCTACTGCAGGGAAATGTCGCAGACATCCAAAACGACCTTCGATCTTCACAAAAAGGCTATTCGTGGAACATATCAACTTCGCCCAAGAGACTCTCTGAGAGAAAAGGGTTGATATATTAATCCTTGCATCACAATACATTTATGAACATATGTTTGCATATTCAAAAGATATTAATATACCTTTACCGGAATGTTAATACGAGGTTATAATAAAACTCAGAATTCAATTCAATCTCTGCCTTGCCATAAATTCAAGAAAATTAATAAAGAAAATATATGTCTAAATTCATATTATTCGATTATCAGAAATTATTAATCAAAGGTTATTTCGATGACAACACGGCGTGGGTCTAGCTGTTTCTGTTTCTCAAAAACTAAATAAGAATAATAATAAGAATAAAATTTATTTCTGGAAAACTGACATCTAGGAATACACAATAACAACTTACAAATGTAATTACTGTAATGATAGTAAGGTCTTTCCACCCTGTACGTTGTCACTTTCATCCAGTGATACAAGTTATCCACTTCGCAAATTTTTTTTTAAATGTCAGAATGCTTTCAAAATGTTCCTAAACTCTTAGACAATCGCAAGAATGTCCCTACATTTCTCTCTCGCAGTTTTAGGCGGGCGTAAATCATTATTCACAAAGGGCTACGTTGCCAAAAGTCTGCCAATGGGACAAATAAAACGTTGTGTTAAAACAGCTGAGTGTAACCCTTTGTGAATAATGAGGATATTTAAAAAAGTATAATCAAAGCAAGATTTCAAAGACGACACCTCGACGTGAAGTCATCATAGTAGGGCCACGTTTTAACAAGAAAAATAAGAATACAGTAATTTGATCAAACTTTAAAAGTTATTCAAGCTACAGTTCAAGTTTCGCATTTGTTAGGCAGAACCTCTATCTGGATCATCGTCCCTTTGAATCCCTGAAATAAACCATATTTGTTTCTTACCTCTAACAACAATGTATTCGTTAATTGTAAATAAATAATAAACATGAGAGTTTTAGTTCCGCGGTTAATTCAAACAAACAACAAAGAATATGTAAATACCCGGTAATGTAATTACAGCGGGTCCTCGTGCGCTGTCCTACGTGGCAAGTTGGCCAGGGCGAGCGTCTACGTGTGCGGAATGGGTACACTACATAAATACGAAAAATTTAATTCCGATAGTCATAATCACAAATTTCAAAATTCCGAATTTTATAACACCGAATGGTTCAGAATTCCAATAGTGAAAATTCCGTCATAATTCCTAATTTTTCTTCTTCGAAACTTCAAAACTCCGGACTTTTATGATTACGAAAATCAATATACCGAATTTGAAAATACCGAACCATAAAATATCCGAATTATTCATAATCCGCATAATATTCCGAATAATATTAGTTGAAATAACCGCCTTGTAAGACTGCATGAGCACATCAATTTATACGTTCGAGCATTCAAGTAGTCAGCTGGAAATGAGAAAGTTTATTTAGTTTTTTGTACCGAGTTATTTCTTGAGTATATAGGTTATGTGCTAAAATGCACATTCTTTTTTGGCGCTTCGCCGGCCGCTGCCCCGGCACGCTCGCTGCGCTCGCTCGGCTCGCGCTGCGTTATCTACAAAGTTAATTAGTAGTAGTAGTAGTAGTAGTTAGTATAATTTCAATATGTGTCATGTTAACTTTAATTTGCGTCACAGGAGATTTAGATTATAATTTTTAATATGAACCCGTTTTAGATACAAAATCTGAATGTTAGCATTGAATTTTCAGAAAATTTAAATTCGGAATACCATTATCGGACTAGTAACACAGCGGGTTTTAATTCTTCATACTAAAGAAAGTACTAAAATTTCGTATTTATGAATTTCGATAAAATAAGAATCGTGTTTTTGAATTGTCGGAATTTAGTCTCTTAGGGATTGAAAATTCGGAATTTAAAAAATCTGAATATTCAAATTTGGAACTACATCATGCGGAATGCCGCCTCGCCTCCGCGCCACTACTCCTGCTACTCTGTCCGCTAGCTAACTACCTTAACGTTGAATGGAATTTGCTAAATAGATACTGTTCCCATTTCATAACGCGGAGCTTCCCTTTGAGTGCAGTCTTAGAGCTACCCCGTTATTTACGCTTCACGACGAAATATTCTTATTCAGTATTCTGCTGCTTGACGTTAATACTTACAGTATTTCCTACCCGCTCGACGAAGTCTTAATCTGAAGACAACAGTGGTTGCATACCGAGCTATCACTGGTGAGTTATTAATGTACTGTCCGGTAATCATATGAAACTATTTAGAACGATAACTAGGTATATGAAAGAGATAATAGTTAGACATGAAACATGGCTCCACTAAATAAATGTGGAGGTAGAAGTGAGTGCATGCCGGGCGACGTCGGAACGAGCCAAGGGCGCTCCACGAATAATAGATGCCACCCGAGGCCGCACCAGATCAATGCTGCTTCCGAACACTTCCGCCGATAGCGCCACTTGTAACTACCTACCTTCACCTGATGGCCTGGTAATAGCCACCAAAGGCCTTATTTAGTAGCGGCTGGCCTCACTGCGAAGTTGCCGGCGCCTTTGCATTTGTTTAAAAAAACTAGAATACTAGAACACCTAAGTAGAGCCGCGTCGCATCCGTCGCAGAGCAGTTTAAACTCATAATCGTAGACGACGCGACGCTCATATTTCCCAGCGAGCTTTAAATGCCACTGACATTAAACTATTCTAATTGACAATAAAAATGCGCAGATCAAGATTATGTCAAAGCACTTAAGGCCAGAAGAACTTGTTATTTTTTTCGGTGTTTTTTACGAAGAAAGATATAAAACTTATGTAAAGGCGAGACATTTTACCATTAAACGACGGGTAGACCCGCAGCCGGGCGACGGGCCGCCGCCAGCCGCTGTGAACTCCACGCTGTAGTTTATGAGATTTTAATTGCACTTAATTAGGCTCAGTACCATTGTGACCGCGTGTCAATACTGGTTTATGGAGGCCTCACTCTGTCGGGCGTGTCTCGCGGGATGGAATGTCCAATTACGGTTCATGGATGTCGTTAAATGTAAGATGGAGGATAAAGTTTGTTGAGTGCTGTTCTTCTACTCATTAATTTTTAAGCGTCATTTCAGTTAAGTAAGATAGGTATGGCGGGGCGCGGGGTGCGGGGTGCGGGGACGGGAGTCGTAAAGTGTATTGCGAGTAGTTCGTGGGGTCGTCGCGAGCCCGGCCAGTCCTCCGACCGACACGAGCGCTATTTGATGGCATTTAGTCGCTGCAGCCGCCGACTGGCGTCGCTCACTGGCAGACGTCGATCGCAGGCTTACACTTAATGGGATTTTAATCTCTCGGATCGCTTGTCGATCTCGCCAAAAAGAGGAAAACTTCTACCCCACCCTGATTTACTCCCATTTACAACGAAACAATCAAAATTACTTTTTAACAAGATTTGTAAAGGAGTAGTCTGAATTAAAAATTTTACAATTATGGAGCAATGCTATGAAAGAATTTAGGGTAACCAGCGTTAATATTTGCAGCGTTGTCACGATTTCACGAAATTTTATCGTATAAAATTCTCATTTTTCGGGTCCGCAAGCCATGTGTGAATAATAAAAGTAGGTAATATGACGCGAATTTCAGATCGTTATCGGGAAGACAAATCTCAGGGGACAGTGAGAAGACAGCGCGTTTGGCAATATTGTGCGGTATTGCGTGGCTCCGGTCGCATGGTAGAGGCGGGTGTGGAGAGGAAGCGGCAGATTGCTGCCGGCGGCGGCGGGACTTCCTCTGCGCGCTAGTTGCAGTGCAGCCGCAATCAACGCCCGACCTCGATGCACTGAGCTCGTGCGCTAACTGCTAATTTAACTAATTAAATCCTCAGTATTGACAATCGATTACGTACACAATATTTTACGTTAATAATTTTATATAATTCCCTTGTAAGGTCGCATCTTGTTTACGCCTCTACTGTGTGGAACCCGCAGTACTCGGTGCATAGGGATGCAATTCAACGTATTCAGGACAAATTCTATACAAATTTTTCTTTACAAAATACTTAATAACTGTGTTGATTCCTCATAGTTACTAAATAACATTGAGTTTGAATGTCAGAGACGCAATCTTCGGTCAAATTTAAGATCTACTTTTGCTCTTCCAGCCTGTAAGACTAATTACAGTAACAATCGCTTTATTGTTAGAGCCTGTAATTTTTATAACCAGAATTATCAAACCTTAGATATATTTAATCTGAAATCTCACAAATTCGTATCTACCATCAAGCAGCTTAAATAGAAATGGCTTTAAAACTTTCTATTAACCTCTTCCTAACATATTATAACTTTAAATTGTAACTTAACTTCTGTTCAATCTACCCACGATTTGTTGTAATTAACAGTGAAAACTTAATTGGCTTGTGAACCACCTACTTGTCATATTTTTCTATGTATTTATATAATGCTGTATGTTTTCCTGAATGAATAAAAATAAAAAACAATATGCAATACTCAAAACCATAGCAATAATAATAGGTTCTAAAATGCTAACAAATTCAAACATAATTGTAACACTATGTATAGCCCTACTACACTTTGCATGTACTCGTATTGTATTGAATTGTAGCTGTCCGCTTCCCTGTGCATGCAATGCAATATAATAACTCCCGTTAATTATTAATAATTTATTTATTAGACGGACGCGGTAAATAAGCGCCTGCTTAGGTTTTATCTAATGTGGATTTGCAGTAACATAAAAGTGATTGCAATAAAAGGTTTGAATATAAACCTGAAGTACTTAATGTCGAGCTTTAGTATGTATGTTGTTTAGAACTAATATCGGACGTCGCTGGACAGTATACGGTCGAGTTGAACGAGGCACGTAGCGACCCGGGGCTGACTCACCGCTAGCCTAGAGACCTCATTTCAAACGGCAGTCTTATTAGACGAACTATATTGATTTTGTAATCGAAGTTTCGTTAAACAAAAATAAAATGATTATACTTTTCTTTGAAATACAAGCTCAATTTTCCGTACATTACTACAACCTGATTTCTGCCACGTTCCGGCACAAAGGCACGGATGTAACTTCTCGTTGGTCGGCAATTTGCATTTACGTTTCCTTATTCATTACACCGTCTTACAACGCTTACAATTAAACATGACCGTGTGCAGTGGGGGGGCGGCGGCGCGCAGACCGCGGAATGCTGCGGCGAGGGCTAAATGGCGGCAATTAACAGTCCTGCTTACTTACTCGCAGCCTCCGCGCTAAAGTCAACTTTACTGCGATCTGGATACGGTCGAAACTCAGGAGAACAGATCCTGCGGGCATTTTGTTTGATGTGTCTTTGCGGGGCCCGCTGTCCAGCTGTCGCGGAGACAATAGCGCCACTCGCAGCGAGCGGTGACAAAGGTGCTCGCTGCCAGCTCCTCCATATTCTCCAAAAATAGATCGACTCAAATTCCATAAGCTATATATCGTATCAAGCGACGAGGTTATGAGGAAATCTCAGGAATATTATTATTTTATCTTCGACATGAAATGCCTTCAGTCTCTTTTGTGACGACAGTAGAATACGAACAAAACAGATTTTCGATTAATGTATACTTTACGGCTCATAAGCCTTGAGTACTTACTGGCATCGATGCAGTAAGTCGAGAAGGGTTCCTGCTGATTTTGCTATTTAATTTATTTCAAAAAACTAGGAGGTTTTGAGATCGGCACTATTCATTAATAAGCACTTGCCCTATAATAATGAGTATTTCAATTTTAGTACCTACTTGATAATGTTTGCCAAGTCAGCTAGCTACTGGGTAATTATTATAGGTATTTAGTCAAAGTTTTTTAGGCAAGAACATAGTTTTGTACATGTCGGGCACGTTTCAGGAAATCATCATACCAGTAAGCGCTTCGAGCCTTGTTCCGGCTCACATTGGGCAGCTGACGGGCGCTCGCGTGATGCGAACGCATCAGGCGTCAGGAGTCGTGGCGTGGCGTGTGGGGCCACTCAGCGGCTCCGGAGCGGCGCCCGGCTGCGGTCTCACTGCCAGGGTGAATGTTTCTGCGAGTAGCGAACGACGTGTCACGCGAGCCGCCGCCTCCGCACGCGCTATGTGGCTTCTTACCGAATATTTTGGAAACACCCACGCTCATAGAAATAATTCTTGTTGAAATAATGACAAAGCTTTTTATAGCTCGTCGGTTAGCGTCGAACTTCAAATGGAACATGGGCGTTTTCGTTTTATTAACTATTGTGTTTGATTGTTTCCCATAAAAGGCAGATTACCATTAGCAGGAAAAGAAATTTGTTTTATGAATTTCCATAAATCATTATTTTTTTCTCTTAATTAAACTTTATGCACTAAAGTTTTCTGCACGAATACCTCTCTTACGAGTTACATTAAGGTATAGTTAAATTTTATAAATTAGACGTTCCCTAATAAGTAGACCTCTAATTGCAGTAAACAGGACCGTCGAGTGAAATCACTGACATCGCTACCAGCTACCGTAACTTACAAGGCGAGCAAACCTGGAGTCCATCCTTAGGTACATCCAAACATCAGGATCGACCGGGAAGTGATCGCGGGCAGCTCGCGGCGAGGTGCGTCTTCTGCTCAACCGGATGAACCGACGTATCGTGTCATATGCGCGTGATTGTTTCTTTATGTGCTCACTTACCTTGTGAATACCTACCATGCGCTGCATGTTCTTGAACTCCAGGTCCTGTATCGTGTAAACTTTTTAATAAGCTAAATACTTATAAATCTTAACAGTTTCAGAACCTAATTTTAGTTAGGCTAAAAAACGCAAGGCCTGAACAACTTAGTTCGGTGTACCTTCTACGAACTCGAGGCAATGATACATTTCGGGTTCTCACCAAAAACTGTAATTCAGCTGAGAGTCGGGAGTGATCGATTCTACGAATCCTTAACCAACCTGAATACCTCGAGCTGTAGTTGTGACTGGGCGCTGCGTCAGTAAGCGCTGTCGCAGACAGAGACACGCTCACGACGATTGTTGTATTCTTTTTAATTTACGCGATGATAATTCACTTTTGCGAAGTGCCGAAAAACTCAGCATGTTGGTCGGCGCCCAGCGCTGGCATTCATTGTTTCAACTCGATCAATAGCATTCATTAATATTGTAATTACTGGAATGATTTCAATTTAATGTAATTAACGACCACATTAAATAGTCCGCTCTGAAATATAGTTTCCGGATTGAACTCTCCGAGCAAACATTAATGTGCGGAAACTGTAAATGTATTACCTACTTATTGGAGAATTTAAATGTCTGTACCTTCTTTAATTTAACATCAGTTAAAATGAAACTACTTTCCAATAAACTTTTAATTCTGAGGTTCATCATTGTAGCTTTTCTAAATGCCACTTCACATTTACTCTCCGCAGTGTTCATTTCATGTGGTGAATACGCGTGGTGTGAGCAGAACCGGCTGCTGCGGCGCGTGACGCGAGCCAATCAACTCAGCAACGCGCCTTCGTGTTGCGCCCCGCGTACCTACAAGCTGGGTTACGGCGTGCTCGCTGTACTAACGGCTTTATTACGTTGTAACAAAGTCGATTATCGCCAGGGCGTGGAGCAGTAGCGGCGCAGTGGACTCGCACTTGACCCGCCGCGCGTGACGTTACCTGGTGCGCAGCTCGCGGACTAGACACTTGCTGAGCACCGAGATGTTATGTTGACAGATTGTGGAGGCCTCCCTGACACTTTACGCTGTACACAAATGCACGTGTATTTGTGTACAGTATAAAGTAATTTCTTCATAACGAGCTGTAATGGAAGGCATCTACTAAAATCTCACAAAGGAAAAAGGTAGGAACAATAAAGAAGGCACGTGTAAAAGAATATTAAAGTACCTGGCTTTAATAGCTTGTGGATTAGAGCTGTTAGCTTCCTCTGCGAGATCGTCTTCGGCTCCGAGGCCACAGCTCCCCGCTCCCCCTCCCCGCTCCCGCCTGCTGCGGGGCGTTGCAGGGATGGCTTGGAGAAGTGAAATCTGAGATTACCTAAATTTTGGTCATCACATCTATTGGTCTATACATATATTACTAAATATAAGATCACATTCTTTTTATTGAATACAGTGTAGCTAATTATTTTTGAAGTATTGACTGATGATCTTAATAACACTAAACCCATTCTTGCGCGTAAGCAGAGTGCGTATCAGCAGGCAGGGCGCCGCCAAGTCAAGTTCTCAACCGGTACAACCGTCCCAAGTCCCAACCACGATCCCCGGAATATATTTTTAGTTTATGATATTCGATTGATAGTGGAGGGAGGTTTTCATGTTGAGATCTCGTCTGGGGTGGTGCTGCAGTCCTTCCTGTGTTGACCGCCGTAATAATCACGTTCACGTGGTTGTGTTCCGGTCCAAGGGAGGGAGCCAGTGCTAAAGCTGGAACAAAGACAGTTCGGCTATGCTGGCTATGACAAAGTTAGAAAAATATGAATACCGCGCCTACCTGTTGTTCTTAACTGTGAAATGTAATGGTGTTACCACTTTAGTTAGATATAATGAAGGACTGTTGTTAATCAGTAGCAGCGACTACATCTTGGGCAAATTAAAAATTTGTTTAACATTTAATCTGTGAGAAGCGGGGGTGTGACTGAATCAGATGTTCATATTTAATTTTGTATCTGAAGAACACAATTTGTATGTTCCAGCTACAGATTTATTTACTCCAAACTAAAATCTATTAAATAGATTTTTTCATCAATTTTATTTCGGAGAAATAAAAAATGTTTACTTCCACGTATACCCACCTTTAGCCCATTAACTGCATGAGGCTTTTGTGAAATATATTGTAGGCTTAAGCAATGTTCTAGGGTAGTTTATCCCCTCGTTCACCCGCCTAGGTGGCCGAGGCCGCATAAACACGCAGCGGGGCGGCGCGGCGCGGTGCGGGCGCGCTGCCAACGCCGAGCTCGCACTCCGCTGCCGCCCCGAGGCCGCCCCGCCGCCGCCACGCCGTTTGCAAACATCGTCATAAAGAAAATTACAAGTGAGAACGTAAATAAGGTGAACACGTTAAAATCCGGAATGTTACAAGGAAAAGCAGGTTAAACTGTATAACAAAATCAATTTTCAAAAGCTGCGCCTACCGAGGTTATGCGTACTGCCTTATTTGAAACGGGAACTTATTTGACGGATGTTCTTTATACAAACTAAAAGGATTACAAAAAGGTTTCATTTCTTCAATTTCTCTTTTCATTGAATATCGTGCAGACCTTCAATTTCACCTGATGGAAAATGGCAATGCGGAGAGATTCTGTAAGTTCCAAGAATTCAGTATCGATTCATTTTACTTTTAATATTGGTGGGAGTTTGTCTGCTCTAATATTAGGTCATTACATATGAAATTGGCGTTTTGTAAGGGAGGAACATAAAGTAAATAAAAAAATATATAATACATTTATTTAATCAAAGTATGTACCATTGCTATCTATGTATATTGATATCTTATCTCAATTTATACTAAATAAATAATTTACAACGAAATAAGAAGCGAGTGGTGCTCGGCTAACGCGAAGTGACGCTCTTGAGGAGAGCGGGCGGCTCGCAGTTTACGTGCGAGTACGGAGATTTCCCTAATGTCGACGTTCTGAATAACGTCGAACACGGTCTTCATGTCCTCAGCCAACGACGACTGAGGTTGAGACGGCGGAGCGGGACGCGGGCCTACGGGAGCTATGGGAGCTGGGATAGGAGGGGAAGTTGGAGCTAGAGCGGCCGGACGCTGTCTCCAGGAGAGGGCCGGAGTCGGCGTCGGCTGTATGGGCTTTGCTTCCGGGGGAGCCCGATTGCGCAGCGGCGGGAAGTTAGCGGGAGTGAGCGGCGACGCCGGATTAGGCGAGGCCCTCTTAGAAGAGGAGCGTGGAGCGCGTGGGCAACCCCTGTAGTTAGCTGTGTGGCCGGACTAGCCGCACAGTACATAGGCAGGGGGGGAAGTGGATTCGGGAGTGCACTCCTTTGTTATGTGTGGATTCAGGCACTTAACGCACCTGGGGGGAGCTGAGCAGTTAGCCGCTGCGTGGCCATAGAGCTGGCAATGGTTGCACTGCCCAGGGTGACCGGGGGGGTTGGGACGCTCGACGAATATATTCGAAAGTCGCAGATTGTGCGAGCCTCTCTGAAGATCTCCCTCGAGTTGGGAGTGCTGGTTAGGATGACTAAAGCGACTGGGAAACGCCTAACGTGGTTGGAGTGCATCTTGTGCACTACTTCAGCCGGGAAACCCTGGGACTTAAAGACCTCGAGGATTTCATCGTTCGCGAGCTCAAACGGGACGCCCCGTAATACTGCGCGTATCTTACGCTCCTCCGGGAGGACGTAGATGTCGTACAGGATTTGTTTTATTGAAAGTAACCTAGTGAACGCGTGGAAGTTTTCGATGGTCGCGACCTGGATTTTGATTGAATCGCCTGCGTTGGTTGCTTTAACATAATAAAATTTTTTGCTCTTTGCAAAGATTAGATACCGCGGTCTCTCCCGGTAGTCGCTCCCGGGAGCGGTACGCTTACGACGCGACGCGCGAGAGGATGTGACTGATTCACAATCCATCTCGGATGGCATGGGAGATGCAGGAGAGCTATAGACCTGAGGGGTCTGGGCGTTGGTGTCCTGAGGGGCCGGGGTTGGGCCTGAGGGGCCGGGGACGCGATAGTTCCCTGTAAGGCCTGCGTTAGTACGTCATTGGAAATGGGAACGCCGGACGCAGCAAAGTTTACCAAGCTTTGCTGGTCCATTGGAGGGCTTGGGACTACAATATATAATATATAAATATATAATAATGCCTAGGTTCCCTAACAAACCTAGCAAACCCTAGCGGCTAACCTCCCTACCAGCGATAGGGGGGTTGGGGACGAACGCGAAGTGTTGCCCCTATTGGACAAGCGCTGTACTTTCACCCTGGGAAGAAAGGCCCCTGTACCGGGATACGGTCTGCCGGTTTCTCCAAAACCTGAAGGGCTTTGGAAGCGCACCGGGGCAACGCTAACAGGCTTAGTTGTCACCGTTAAGTATTCACCTGCTCAACGCGAGTCTACTACGGAGTAGACCTGACGAGGTTGGGTTGCACTGAAAGTGCGGGACTGACTACGTTACGACCGGACGAAGCCGGCCGCAGAGCGAGTACGTAGCCAGAAAATCGACCCGAGCCTTGCGACCTACTATCGAATTTAATCGACCATAGTAAGCTTGACTCTGTTGTTGCTGCGAGACTGACTTAGTTACAGCCGGTCGAAACCGGCCGCAGCGTAAGTCCTACAGAGGCTTATCTCAAGTCGTCGAGGACGAAGCAAGATATTGTACGAATCTCAGCGTATGAGTATTGCTAAGAGTTGTCGTCGTGAGACGACAATCGTGACTCAACGGCTGGTGCGACCACGAACACGTCCAAGCCGGGCCGGACGCAGAACGGATCTGAGAGTGGCGTTTGAGTATTGATACGAAGGAAGTCGTGAGACAACAATCGTGACTCGGCAGCCGGGAGCGCAACTCGTCCGAACGGAAGCAAATCGGGTCTTGCGACACCGTTTTTTTTTGTTCCCCTCCACGGGAAGGGCAGCAGGATAAAAAATGCTCTGACGCATACTCTGGCGCGCGCGATCCAGGTTATGTGGGACTCGTTCCGACGCCTGTCGGCTCGTGCATTTTTGCCACTCAGCCTTCATCTGAGCGACGGCCAATTGGAGAAAGAGGCCGCGCTAGCGGGGCCCAAAAGGGGTCACCCGGTGGGTTTTACATAGCACTGAAGGTGCTCAAAGTGAATGTGAATACATAGCATTAAAAGTGCTCAAAAATGAAAAATAAAAATTGAATTAATTCGAATTCACGTTAGAATTAGGAGCTACGGCCTGAAGGGCTTCGAGATCTAATGTCAATTGCGTGGGTTCGCCAGTGTGTACGTTTCTCAGTCTAGCGACTTTGAGTTTCGAATCTAAGACAGGAGCAGTATATCAGACTGAATCTCGAACTAGAGGATTGGGATGGGTTTCGGCGCGTTTGAAGAATGATTCTGAGAGTGTTTTTAGGTGCTGTTGCACTGTAGGTAGTTCAAGATCTCTGTGCAGGTCCGCGTTGCGCACGTACCAAGATGCGTTTGTGGCCCTGCGGCAGAAGAGATTTTGAACTACCTGCAGTATGTGCAGGATGGAGGGTTTGGCGTGGGCAAAGGCTGGCGAGGCATATGTCATGACTGGTCTAACGCAGACCTTATAAAGCGTACGTTTGTTTCTGAGGGACATTTTACTTTTTCTACCTAACATACTCTAAAGGCGGCCTAAGTAAAAACGTGCGAGTTTCGTTACTCTATCGACGTGAGGGTTGAAAGAAAGCGTCTGGTCTAAGGTGACGCGTAAATATTTGGTAGTGTGCTTCCAGGGGATGGGAGTGCCTTGTATTCTAACGTGGAGATTGTCGGCGATACGACTGCGTTTGTAGTCGAAGTAAATCGCAGAGCTCTTCTCTGGGTTCACATCGATACGCCATTTTTAAAACCATGCACCGAGGGCATTTACAGCCTTTTGGAGTCTGGTGGTGAGACCCGGGACTCTGCGGCCTTTGGTGTAAAGGGCAGTGTCGTCGTCAAAGAGGGAGAGTTCGACGCCTTTCGACGGGAAGGGAATATCGTTAGTGTACATGGTGTACAATAGAGGGGCGAGGACTGAGCCTTGAGGGACTCCAGCCTTTATGAGACGGGGCGCGGACAGCGTGCCTTCGTGTTTAAATCGAAACGTACGGTCTTTAAGAAACGACGCGATTATTCTAACTAGGCGATCCGGTAAGCCTTTTTTGTAGAGTTTATAAACGAGGCCGCTGTGCCAGACTTTATCGAAAGCCTTGGCTACGTTAAAGAAAACTGCGATCGTTTTAAAATGCCGCGGGTAGAAGCCGTCAAGTTTGTACTTGACGATTCGATGGACTTGCTGAGGGCAGGAATGCTTAGCGCAAAAGCCGAACTGATGGGGAATTGGAAACAGATAGTTCCGCATTCGAGAGAGTATGACTCGCTCGAGAAGTTAAGACATTGCCTTGAGGAGGCTGATGGGTCTGTGATTAGCCGGGATATTCAGAGGTTTACCCGGCTTGGGAATGCCTATGACTGTCGCTTCTTTCCAAGCTTTTGGAAAGTAGCTAAGGTCGAAGCAGGCATTGAAAATGATAGCTAACAAGGTAAGCGCCTGTTGAGGAAAGTGCTTAAGTGCGTGGTTGGAAATACCATCAGCACCCGGAGCCTTTTTGGGCTTTTGACTTTTAATGAGAAGCGAGATTTCATCATTAGAGACTGTGACGGGGTCGGCGGTGATGGGGAGAGAGTTTCTTCGGAGAACTTCGTCCTTCACCGCCTTGATGTGAGAGGGATCCGCGGGTTGCGTGCTGGGCGAGCATTGAGACGCAACGCTGTCAGCGAAGCGTTCGGCTTTCTCTTCGTCTTCGAAGGCGATAGAGCCATCGGGACGAGTGAAAGGAGGGACGTGAGAGGCGGCGTCTACGCGTAAGACTTGGGCCATACTACGCTTGGTGAGACGGGGAGATATTCTTCATGAGATCGTTCATCTGAGCGTCTCGCAGTTCCGCAAGGCAAAACCTAACTTTACGTTTTAGCTGATTCGCAGCTTATCTGTAGGCGGGCGTGGGATAGGGCTTGGCTCTCCGGAGAGCCGCGTTCTTAGCTTTAATAAGATTGCTAACGGCTAAGGGAAGCGTGGGTTTGCCTTTCTTAGCTATCTTTTCGTTTTCACTGATGGCTGAGTTGATAGCATCAGTGAGAGAATTTAATAATGAATCTATTTTATCCGGGCTATCTAATTGATCGAGCGAGATCGCGAGTGGAAAGTTCGGGACTCTAAGGCTGAAACTATCGTATTTTTAAAACCTTTCCAGTTGGTAAAGGTCTTAGGAGAAGTGGCGTTATCGTTAGGCGGTCCTAGCACGAAGGAGACGGGGCGTTGGTCAGAACCTAGGTCATCGAGCGGTTCGATAGACCTGAGATCGAGGTTGATTTGCTTGACAATTGCAAAGTCGAGGATGTCAGGAGAGTGGTTCGGATTGTCAGGATAGTGAGTGAGATTGATGGGAGTGAGGACATCTAAGTCGAATGAGTTGGTAATGTCGAGAGAGCGATACCGCTGGTGTTGGTTGATAGGCACGTCTAGTCAGTATGTTTGGAGTTAAAGTCTCCGAACATAATGACAACGGCCGAGGGCAAGAATGGTCTCAAAGTCGCTGCGGATAAGTCTGGTGCCACTAGGTATGTAGACTGAAGCTATGATGATGGTCGGATGACCAGTCATAGCCAATCTACAAACAGTGGCTTCCATGTTGAGAAGAGGAGGGGTAGGGAGAGGACAGCAATAGAATCCTCTTTTGTAGTATATAGCAGTGCCGCCGGAACCGTTGGGAGTTGGGCCTACCGTTACGAGTAAACGCGTACTTGGGAATCGCGAATCCCCTGGAGCGGTTAGGAGTGAGCCACGTCTCTTGAAGAAGCAATAAGTCTGGCTCTTTGTTCTGAAGGAACAGTTTGAGCTCAGGAAGATTGTTGCTAAGGCTACGAACGATAAAGGAAATTAGGGATAAGCCCTTGGGTTTGATACGACCGGACGCGGGATTTGCGGGTCTAGACATAATATTTGCTTATTTACGAATTTATACAAAAAATAAAATTTATAACGAACTTAGAAGCGAGTGATGCTCGGCTAACACAAATAAACGCTCTTGAGGAGAGCGGGCGGCTCGCGGTTTGCGTGCGAGTACGGAAATTTCCTTAATGTCGACGTTTTGAATGACGTCGAACACGGTCTTCATGTCCTCAGCCAACGACGACTGAAGTGAAGATGACGGAGCAGGTCGCGGGCCTACGGGAGCTACGGGAGCTGGGATAGGACGGGAAGGTGCAGGTGGAGCGGCCGGACGTGTAGGCGCAGCCCTCTTAGCGGTGGAGCGCGGACCGCGCGGACAGCCCCTGTAGTTTGCTGTGTGGCCGGACTGGCCACACAGTATACAGGCAGGGGGGAATTGGATTCGGGAGTGCGAGTGCACTCCTTCTTAATATGTGGGTCCAGGCACTTAATTTGGCACGATTTGTTTTAATGAAAGTAACCTAGTGAACGCTCGGAAGTCGTCGATGGTTGCGACCTGGATTTTAATTGAATCGCCTGCGTTGTTTGCTTTGACATAGTTAATTTTTTGCTCTTTGCAAAGATTAGATACCGCGGTCCATCGCGCTTTTTCGTGGAGAAAGACGGGCGGAGGAAGTTGAGGCTTAGGTGGGACAGGAGCGCGTTGCTGGCTTGGACGGGGCCGAAGTATTCGCGGTTACTTGTAGTGACATTAACGGCGGTGGGGCGGGTGTTGAAGATACCGGGGTGGGCTCGGATATTGAGGATACGGAGGGTTTCTTCGAGCGCTTCATGAAGCGTTTGGCGACTAACTGGAACGCGTTCTCAGGAGAGCCGGTTAAGGTGACGGCATCTGACGACGCATCAGACGCGGGTTTGGAGTCACTCCCGGGAGCGGTACGCTTGCGACGCGACGCGCGAGAGGATGTGACCGATTCACAGTCCAGCTCGGACGGGACGGGATACGCGGGAGAGCTATAGACCCGAGGGGTCTGGACTTTGGAGGCCTGAGGGGCCGGGGTTGAGGCTTGCGGGGGCCGGGGACGCGATAGTTGCCTGTAAGGCCTGCGTTAGTACGTCATCGGATATGTTGGCGCCGGACGCAACGAGCGCCTGGGCGAACGACCTAACAAATTTTACCAAGCTTTGCTGGTCCATTGGAGGGCTTGGGACTACAATATGTAATATATAATATATGCCTAGGTTCCCTAACAAACCTAGCACCTAAACCACCCTACCTGCGGTAGGGGGGCTGGGGACGACGCGAAGTGGTGCCCCTAATTCGGACAGCACTGTACCGTCACCCTGGGAAAGGCCCAAGTGCAATGGGATCGAGTCAGCCGGTTTCTTCTTGGCCTGAAGGGCCTTGGAAGCGCACCGGGGCAGCGCTATCAGGCTAAGTTGTCACCGTTAAGTATCCACCTGATCAAAAGCGAGTCTACTACGGAGTGTGTTGTCAATAAATTCCGACAACAAAAACCGGCCGTAGACCTGACGAAGTTGGGTTGCACTAAAAGTGCGGGATTGACTACGTTATGACCGGCCGAAGCCGGCCGCAGAGCGAGTCTCTAACTAACGTAACAAGCGCTCAGCGTCAAATACGTAGCTAGAAAAACAGCCCGAGCCTTGCGAACTACTATCGAATTTAATCGACAGTAGTAAGCTCAGCTCTGTTGTTGCTGCGAGACTGACTTAGTTGCAGCCGATCGAAACCGGCTGCAGCGTAAGTCCTACAGAGGCTTATCTCAAGATAGTCGAGGACGAAGCGAGATTTGTACGAATCTCAGCGTATGAGTTTTGCTACGAGTTGTCGTCGTGAGACGACAATCGTGACTCAACGGCTGGTGGGACCACGAACACGTCCGAACCGGGCCGGACGCAGAACGGATCTGAGAGTGGCGTTTGTGTATTGGTACGAGAGAAGTCGCGAGACAACAATCGTGACTCGACAGCCGGGAGCGACCTTCAACACATCCGAACGGGTCCGGACGCAGATCGGGTTTCTCCGCGGTCTGATTGCAACACCGCCGCTACACACAGCATTAATAATTTGACTTTTTTTGACCGATTCTGCAGCACTGGTGCCACGGTGGAACTCGTACTCGTAAATATCGCGATATTTCAAGTATTCCATTTTGTAAACTAAGTGTCGCAAAGAAAAATCCGAAAGAGGAAAAAACAAATGAATTACGGTTTTCGAAACACAAATGCGTGAGTAAATAGCTGTATAAATTTGAAAGTGAAATTCTTGACCAAAGAGGAGATAATACAGATCAAAATGGCCAGTACGACAAAACGCCAATTTCATATGTAAGGACCTAATATTATAAATAGGAGAAAAACAAATGATTACAATTAATTTTAAAATTTATTTCACCTATCGAAAGCTGCGTTATCAGCGGGTAACACAGGTTGTATTTTATTTTCAAAAAATTAAGAGATCCCGAACAGTATTACAATATCGAATAGAACCCAAGGCATCAAACATCCTGCCATCTGCGAGCTCCAAAAACTGTAAGAGTGGCACAAATATAATGTATGATGGAAATATTTATCTTAAAAAGTACAATAAAACATTTTTGTAATGGCATATATATGTAAGTCGTTATTGCCATATTAGTGAACCATAAATACAATACAATTTTATTCTTTATTTCCACTGCACATTTTGCAGTAACAAATAAAATATGTTCAGAACAAATACTTTTACCGCTTCTATATTTTATGAAGATAAATATTGTCGTTCACACTACGTAATTTGTACAGATATTTTAAATGTGACGACGATGAGAAAGTGAGTGTGCGCTACTGAAATGGCGCGGTCCGGCGCGGCGCACTGCAGGCGAGTTTGGGGCTAGAATCTTGCACGATTGTGCCTGTTAAACGAATTTTCTAGACACTAGCAATTTGTTAAAAACGCACTATATTATGTCATGTATTGGGTAGGCACTGAAAGGTTTTTTTTTGTGGATTCTTAAAACATGTTACTTGCGTACTACTTGCGTATGAATTGCGTACTGCATGTTGGTGTCATTAAAAGCAGGTACGCATTTAGATTTTTGGATGAGTATATTTAATTAGTGGTTTGGAGTTTGAAGATTTTTGAATGGGGCTTGACATCAACTCCGATCATCTTTAGTTTTTTTACCTTTGTACCTATAAGAATGAAAAAATAATGTGTTTTGATATTTATATAATGACGTCTTAAGTATTGTCGTCAATTATCTATTGTATTCCAAACTAATGTCAAGTTAAACTTTTGCACATCTCACAACGGTTGAATATGCTGTACACATTAATTTTAACATCTAGCCTAGACCATATTCTGCAAATAAGTTATTTCTTTCTTTCATTTCAAAATCATCAAACACCAAACTACTAGTTAAATATATTATACTCATCTAAAAATCTAAATGGGTACCTACTTTAAATGACATTCGAATAATTCAATCATTTAAATAGTTTATTCCACCAACATGCAGTATGCAACTCGAATAAAATATAAGCATAGTGGCTTTTATAGTTTGTGTTTCTTGGAGTGTCCCGACTGGTTTATAGGATTCATTTTTGGTCAACTTACAAAACTTACTCTTGCGTTTTAAAACTAAGTATGATAATTTAATAGTGATATAAGGTAAAGGCCTGTTATTTAGACTCACTACAGCGTGTAGAAAAGCTTTAAATGAGTTTTTTAGTCCTTTGTAAAGTTTCTCAGTTACGATGTTTTTCTACGACAAACTCTGAAATGTGACATTTTAGAGAATAGTAGCTAATTATATACAGCATTATGAAATTTACCTCTTATTTTATTGTGCGCAAGTGAAGCCGGGACAGCAGCTAGCCATTAATAACATGGTGTAAAGTTGTGTTGAACATGAAGATGGCACAACCAATCTATCACAAACCAGCGAGTTAAAATTGTAAAACCTTCGCCTCCTGTTGTCTGGGTAATAATCAGCGGTAGGGATGGCAAAGGATTCTATCAGTCCTAAATTGAGAGTTACTAATATCTTTACAAGGCCGACAACGGGTGCTGTTTGAGGGTGTTCATCGTTTGGATACTTGGGGGGAGGGAGACTTGCCGAGCTAACAGATGCAGATAAAAATAATTTTGTATAGACGTAAAGAAACACTGTAAATTTATTTTGAAGAAAGTATGCTATAGTTCGTTCGCGTTAAGAATACAGTGACGTGTCGTCTCAGCGTTAGGTAATAAGCCAATAGCGTCACCGACAAAAAGAAAACTTGTCCAATACGGTAATCACTGGCTAATATGTGCACCATGATTCACTGTTTTCCTAACGCGGATAGACTAATAGGTTTAAATAAAACGTATCTAGGTAAAATATATTAATGTAAATATAATTAGGTTTCTGCCAACTGGTGGTACAGTCATGCTTTATTTGCCGTCAATAAGAACAACTCATTATCAACGTTAAGAAATAAATATTTGAATTTGAAATACTACAGCTTCGTTATTTGAATACACAAATTGTCATCACCATAACACCTAAAGCGAAACTTCATACTGCGGATTGAAGCATACAAGACTTTTCAACGTTAATAATATTTTCACATTATACAAAGCAAAACCTCGCACGTGTGCTGAGCTGAATCAGATAAGTAAATACTATTAATAGTTCCAAGTGAATCAGCCCTTTGTTGACACTAGCTGGCGCCGTCACCGAGCGCCCGCGCCGCGTCCACATTTGTCTGCAATACGGCAGCGTTGCTCTAGTAATAACTACATTCTAACTAGAACCATATTTTAATAACTTTTGACGCTATAAAGTTCTATTTTATCGTTTCATTCCAAAAAGGCAAATATTCAATATGAGAAACTCTCGTCGACAGCAGCAGTTAGCGTTGACACCGAAGATAAAAAAAAAATGAATAAGCAATTGTTTCCAACCATCTGAACTTATTTTTTTATTAAAACAAAATTTATGAAATCGATAACCACATGTTTAGTGCCGGGGGGCGGTAGTCTGGTATGACCTGGAGCTTGGAGACTCACAAAGCACACGTAAAACTTTTAAGTTGTCGTAAAATAACTTTCTGAACACTCGTTGGCGAACGGCTGCGCTGCGGGCGCTTAGTGCAATGCGAATTTAGAATTTGTTCGTATGTTTTAAAATGATTTTTTGAAATTTTTCTAATTGCATTTCAGCGTTTACGTTCCTTCCTACCTGTTGCCCTGTATTTAGTGTGATCTAAATTGGTTTAAGTTGGTTTAAGTTGGTTTATTTAATAAAAAGAGTTCCTGAATCTCAATGAACTTCATGGACTTGAGGCAAAAAATGTTGACTTTCAAATCACAGTTTCGGGGTGATGGTAAACTTTGTTTGAAGTTCAAGACTTCACTAATCTACGATATGCGAAACTTCGGACCGCCCGCCTTCATTTAGTCCTTCTACAAAATTCGGTGCTTTTCCTACCATGATGTGGTTCGTAAGCAATCATTTTAACAGTTATTATGTAAAAGCCTTCTGCCGTTCGTCCGGCGGTAAATAGTGGCGGCACGTGAATTGCATTAAAGGTAGGAGTTACGGACGCCTCCGACCGTACGTGGGTTGCACGAACACTTCTCCTGTTACATGCTTCTGTTCCTGTAACTTCGTTGCTGTCTTCCTCTGCCTTAACCGGATACTTCCAACATAGCAATGCGCACACGAATAAGAAAAAGTTGCTAACTTATTATTTTTCTAAAAAGGTATTTAAATAAAAAAGAAATTCCATTACATCTCGAGAAGTTATTGGAAGCGACAGAACCACATAACGCTCGTGTGGGCTGCCGCTGAAGGTACCTGTGGAGCTTTATTGAGGATCATACTTGTAGGCGATCCTTACGACGTTAAGGGTATAAACCACGTTCACCGCAAACCTTAATAATTCGCAAAATACATACCAGAGTGCTCCATCGGCAGATCTTTGTAAGAGATATAGCTTTACACTTCTTCTTTCCCGGCTCTTTGCTCTCGTTGAACGCTGTTGTGGCACATGTATATATGCACGCTCATATCCGCGACTCGCAAACTTGTCGACTAATTATTCAAAGGGGACGACACAAATTATCTTCACTAACGGAGCAGTCAAAGAGGCCGCCCAGCGTCCCACGACAAGTTTGTTTGCGAACTTTAAATGAAGTCCAACGTTCTCTGACTTAGTGAATTAACACAGTCTCGGGATAAATCCCAAGACACATCCTTTTCAGAGATGGATATAAATAATTCACTGCTCGCTCCAAACGAGAAGATATCTGAAAAAAGTTTTTGCAGTGGAGCGGTCCGTGAGTGGAAATTTAAATTCAATTTCACACTGGCCGGCGGGCGGCGAGCCGGCGACTCCAGCCTTGAATTTTATCGCAATTTCCAAGAAGACACTTCAGGTGCTAAGTGAACTGACTTGAAAACGCCCTTACTGTTTTATTTGACTTAATGTTTAATGGACTATTATTATGAAAATATTATAATCTGCCCCCTTTTACACTTACCAACAATGAAGTAAAACATGTCTAAAAATGTGTAACAAAGGAAATAACACAATTTTCTGCTCAACAACTGCTCTTAGATTGAAACGGTTTTAAAGTACAGGGTACTCCAGTGTGTCAGACATAAAGTTCTACGACATCAATAAAAGTTTAGACGTGACTTAGAAAGTAACAAAGCGCATCGACAAATTCACAAAGAGAGCTCGCGACAGCTGCAGCGGCGATAAATTTGATCATTGTCACGCTGCAGTCGGAGGGGTATTCTCGCCGCTTAGCTTGAAAGCAAAGTTGTCCCAGCGAGTCACCGCATGGAAATTAAGTTCGCAACAAAGAGAGTTCCTCGCGGCTACGCGCGTTGTTAATCTCGAACTCGGATCTGTGCTACGTTTGCCTCAAGGAAATAAGGTTGAGTGTTGTGGATTGGACTGGTTTCGTGCGCTGCACAGTGACCCAGTGAGCCTTGCGTGCGGCGCGGCGGCCCTTAGCGCTGCGCCTCTTCAATGTTTGGGAGCTAGTGCAATATCCCGGACGTGTGACGGGCGCGGCATATCACGCACCGCTACGTGAGTGAGCAAACTTCAACAAAAACACCGGGATTGTTGCTACTCGTTATATTTTTCCCCAAAATGTGGAACACATTTATATAGTAGTAAAGCAAATATGTTCACACCTGATTAATAAAGGCGTAAGCCTAGAGGTACGAGAACAACAGAAAATAATCAAAAGATGTCTCTTTCAACGAGCTTTTCCTTTGAAACATTTCTTTTATGTTCCTTTTCTCATCAAAGAATTTTAAATAAATCTCCGTTTCATTCGAGCGCCGAATTCCAATCTAAAGCCTTTTGCTTATTTGCCGTGAAAGTGGCGCAGCTCCGGCGGGGGCGGGGCAGGGCAGGGGCGGCTACTTCACAGGTATTTGTATTTTTGAGTTTGTTTGTGAAGCAGCTGCGGCCTCTCATCGCCGCGAAAATAACATAAAAATGTAATTGTGGCAAGGTCTGCTACAAGCCCCGGAACATTTGAAGTTCAGAGTATATTTGTTAAGTTAGGGTCAGTCCAGGTTGGCGGATCTTATTGGCACAGGCGGCTTGTGCGGGCTTTGTTAACTAATAAAGATGTCCAGTTCAAACCAAAATTCCACTTATTTTAAAATGGTTACCCAAAAAAATTATGGCAAACAACATTGCAGTATTAAAGTTGAATATAAAAGCAGCAAAGCAAAGGTATTAGCTTGGTACTGAATGTTTGCAGTAATAGGCATTGGGATTTTTTTTTGTTTCCCCTCCAAGGGAAGGGCAGGAGGATAAAAAGTGCTCTGACGCATACACTGGCGCGCGCGATCCAGAGTTATGTGGACTCGTACCGACGCCTTCCAGAACCTCTACCCACTAAAAAACCCCCTGTCGGCTCGTGCATTTTTGCCACTCAGCCTTCATCTGAGCGACGGCCAATTGGAGAAAGAGGCCGCGCTAGCGGGGCCCTTAAGGGGTCACCCGCAGGGATTTACATAGCACTGAAGGTGCTCAAAGCACTGAATGTGAATACATAGCACTGAAGGTGCTCAAAAGATTCTCGCTCCGATCGCCGCCCGGTACGGGCGTGCAAGACCCCGTTCTCCGTTGATTGGTCCCTTTAAGATATTCCGTGGCGCTCAGTCTACTGACGTCACAGTTTAGCGTGTTGGTTCCGTGCTACGGTTTTCAAGGTTTTTCTACTCCCTCTCAGTGCTATCGAAGTGCGATTTTTCTTTGCTACTAAGACCCTTAATCTTCAAAGTGCTGTGCTGTTGTGTTGTGCTTGTGCTGAGTGCAATGTTGTGCCCAGCGTAAGTAATCTGGTTTCAGTACAAAGGATACTTAACGGTGACAACGAATTTGTACTGAACCAGTCCTTTTATTTTTATTTTATTTCTCTTCTCTATTTTATTTATTTTTCTCCTATTTTCATATTTATTTTTATCATATCTGTGTGTTTTCGTGTGTATTTATCCTAAAGAGTTGACCCTAACGCGGTCAACTCTTTACCTGCGTACCCTTTTTTAGGTTTCTAGGTAGCGGCCTTCGGCGTATTACGGTTAGTTTTAAGTTATTCTCCCCAGCCCCTCTACCGCTGGTAGTGAGGTTAGCCGCTAGGGATCGGTAGATTTTTATTTAGGAACTCTAGGCATCTGTTATATAATTATATATACATATCATAGTCCCAAACCCTTCCCAAATGGATAAGCAAAGCGTCATAAACATTGCGAAGGCGTTCGCCCAAGCACTCGCCGCGTCGGGTGTTTCAATTTCTGACGACATATTCACGCAGGGCGTACTAGCACTTAACGCGTCCCCGGCCCCTCAGGCCCCAAACCCAGCCCCTCAGGCCTCCAACGTCCAGACCATCAGGTCTATAACTCTCCCGCGTCTCCCGTTCCATCCGATATTGACTGCGCGTCGGTCTCATCCTCGCGCTTATCTCGTAGGAAGCGTACCGCTCCCGGGAGCGATTCAGACTCCGCCGCATCCGAAGCTTCGTCGGTCGCCGCAACCTTAACCGACTCTCCTGAGCCCGCGTTCCAATTTGTTACCAAATGCTCTAAAAAGCGTTCAAAAAAAGCCGTGGTGTCTTCAACACCCGAGCCAACCCCGGTGTCTTCTACACCCGCCCCCTCGCCGCTCATGTCACTCGAAGTGACTGCGTCTCCGTCGGTCCCGTCGAAGCCAGCGACGCGCTGTGCTCCCGTCCTACCGAAGCCTCAGCTCCCTCCGCCCGTCTTCCTCCGCGAAAAAGCGCGCTGGACCGCGGTTTCTAACTTGTGCAAAGAGCACAAAATTAATTATCTCAAAGCAACCAACGCAGGTGATACTATAAAAATCCAGGTCGCGACCATCGATTACATTAGAGCATTCACTAGGTTACTTTCACTAAAACAAATCGCATATCACACCTACACCCTCCCAGAGGAGCGTAAGATCCGCGCAGTATTACGGGGCGTCCCGTTCGAACTCGCGAACGATAAAATCCTCGAGGACCTTAAGTCCCAGGGTTTCCCGGCTGAAGCAGTGTACAAGATGCACTCAAACCGCGGTAGGCGCTTTCCGTTAGCTTTAGTTATCTTGTCTTATACTCCCAACTCGAGGGAGATCTTCAGAGAGGGTCGCACAATCTGCGGACTCTCGAATATCTCCGTCGAGCGTCCCAACCCTCGTGGTCACCCTGGGCAGTGCCACCGCTGCCAGCTCTACGGCCACGCAGCGGCTAACTGCTCAGCTCCTCCCAGGTGCGTCAAGTGCCTGAACTCTCATATAACAAAGGAGTGCACTCGCACTCCCGAATCCAATTCCCCCCCTGCTTGTGTGCTGTGCGGCCAGTCTGGCCACACAGCTAACTACAGGGGTTGCCCGCGCGCTCCGCGCTCCTCAGCCAAGAGGGCCGCGCCTAAACCGGCGCCGCCGCTCACTCCCGCTAACTTCCCGCCGCTGCGCAACCGGGGTCCCCCGGAAGCAAAGCCCGTTCAGCCGACGCCTACGTCGGCTCTTTCTTGGAGGCAGCGTCCGGCCGTTCCACCTGCACCTTCCCGTCCTATCCCAGCTCCCGTAGCTCCCATAGGGCCGCGTCCTGTTCCGTCATCTTCACCTCAGTCATTGTTGGCTGAGGACATGAAGACCGTGTTCGACGTCATTCAAAACGTCAACATTACGGAAATTTCCGTTCTCGCACGGAAACTGCGAGCCGCCCGCTCTCCTCAAGAGCGTTTATTTGCGTTAGCTGAGCATCACTCGTTACTAAGGTCGTTATAAATTTTAATTTTAATTTTTTATTTAATTTTTATTTTTTTATATAAATTCGTTAAATAAGTAAATATAATGTCTAGACCCGCAAATCCCGCACCCGTCGTATTAAACCCAAGGGCTTATCCCTAATTTCCTTTAACGTTCGTAGCCTTAGCACAAACTTCCTGAGCTCAAACTGTTCCTTCAGAACAACGAGCCAGACTTATTGCTTCTTCAAGAGACGTGGCTCACTCCTTACCGCTCCAGGGGATTCGCGATTCCCAAGTACGCGTTTACTCGTAATGATAGGCCCAACTCCGACGGTTTCGGCGGCACTGCTATATATTACAAAAGAGGATTATATTGCTGTCCTCTCCCTACCCCTCCTCTTCCCAACATGGGAGCCACTGTATGTAGATTGGTTATGACTGGTCATCTGACCATCATCATAGCTTCAGTCTACATACCTAGTGGCACCAGACCTATCCGCAGTGACTTTGAGACCATCGCCCTCGGCCGTTCAGTCATTATGTTCGGAGACTTTAGCTCCAAACATACTGACTGGACGTGCCTATCAACCAACACCAGCGGTATCGCTCTCCTCGACATCACCAACTCACTCGACTTAGACGTCATCTCACCCATCACTCCCACTCACTATCCCGACAACTCAAACCACTCTCCTGACATCCTCGACTTTGAAATTGTCAAGCAAATCAACCTCGATCTCAAGTCTATCAAACCGCTCGATGACCTAGGTTCTGACCAACGCCCCGTCTCCCTCGTGCTAGGACCGCCTAACGATAACGCCACTTCTCCTAAGACCTTTACCAACTGGAAAGGTTTTAAAAATACGATAGTTTCAGCCTTAGAGGCCCCGAACTCTCCGCTCGCGATCTCGCCCGATCTATTAGATAGCCCGGATAAAATAGATTCATTAGTAAATTTTCTTACTGATGCTATCAACTCAGCCATCAGTGAAAACGAAAAGGTTGCTAAGCAAGGCAAACCCACGCTTCCCTTAGCCGTTAGCAATCTTATTAAAGCTAAGAACGTGGCTCTCCGGAGAGCCAAGCCCTATCCCACGCCCGCCTACAGATAAGCTGCGAATCAGCTACAACGTAAAGTTAGGTTTTGCCTTGCGGAACTGCGAGACGCTCAGATGAACGATCTCATGAAGAATATCTCTCCGTCCCACCAAGCGTAGTATGGCCCAAGTCTTACGCGTAGACGCCGCCTCTCACGTCCCTCCTTTCACTCGTCCCGATGGCTCTATCGCCTTCGAAGACGAAGAGAAAGCCGAACGCTTCGCTGACAGCGTTGTGTCTCAATGCTCGCCCAGCACGCAACCCGCGAATGCCTCTCACATCAAAGCGGTGGAGGACGAAGTTCTCCGTAGAGACTCTCTCCCCATCATCGCCCCCGTCACATGAAATCTCGCTTCTCATCAAAAGTCAAAAGTCCAAAATCCGGGTGCGGATGGTATTTCCAACCACGCACTTAAGCACCTGCCTCAACAGGTGCGTACCTTGTTAGCTGTTATATTCAATGCCTGCTTCAACCATAGCTACTTTCCAAAAGCTTGGAAAGAAGCGACAGTCATAGGCATTCCCAAGCCGGGTAAACCTCTGAATATCCCGGCTAATCATAGACCCATCAGCCTCCTCAAGGCCATGTCTAAACTTCTCGAGAGAGTCATACTCGCCGGAATGCGAAGCCATCTGTTTCCGACGGAAGGCGATCCCCTCATTATTCCCCATCAGTTCGGCTTTCGCGCTGAGCACTCCTGCCCTCAGAAAGTCCATCGAATCGTCGAGTACATACTCGAACGTTTCTACCCGCGGCGTTTTAAAACGATCGCACTTTTCTTTGACGTAGCCAAGGCTTTCGATAAAGTCTGGCACAGCGGCCTCGTTTATAAACTCTGCAAAATAGGCTTACCGGATCGCCTAGTTAGAATAATCGCGTCGTTTCTTAAAGAACGCACGTTTCGATTTAAACACGAAGGCACGCTGTCCGCGCGCCGTCTCATAAAGGCTGGAGTCCCTCAAGGCTCAGTCCTTGCCCCTCTATTGTACACCGTGTACACTAACGATATTCCCGTCCCATCGAAATGCGTCGAACTCGTCCTCTTTGCCGACGACACTGCCCTTTACACCAAAGGCCGCAGAGTCCCGGGTCTCACCACCAGACTCCAAAAGGCTGTAAATGCCCTCGCTGCATGGTTTCAAAAATGGCGCATCGATGTGAACCTAGAGAAGAGCTCTGCGGTTTACTTCGACTACAAACGCAGGCGTATCGCCGACAATCTCCAAGTTAGAATGCAAGGCACTCCCATCCCCTGGAAGCGTACTACCAAATATTTAGGCGTTACCTTAGACCAGACGCTTTCTTTCAACCCTCACGTCGATAGAGTAACGAAACTCGCACGTTTTTACCTAGGCCGGCTTTACAGTATGTTAGGTAGAAAAAGTAAAATGTCCTTCAGAAACAAACGTACGCTTTATAAGGTCTGCATTAGACCAGTCATGACATATGCCTCGCCAGTCTTTGCCCACGCCAAACCCTCCGTCCTGCACAAACTGCACGTAGTTCTAAACTTCTTCTGCCGCAGGGCCACAAACGCACTTTGGTACGTGCGCAACGCGGACCTGCACAGAGATCTTGAACTACCTACAGTGCAACAGCACCTAAAACACTCTCAGAATCGTTCTTCAAACGCGCCGAATCCCATCCCAATCTTTTAATTCGAAATTCAGGCTCATATGCTGCTCCTGTCTTAGATTCGGAATTCAAAGTCGCTAGACCGAGAAACGCGCACACTGGCGAACCCACGCAATTAACTTTAGACCTCGAAGCCCTTCAGGCCGCAAATTCTAATCCTAATCCTAAATGTATGGTGTGTGTTGTGTGAATAAGTATGTATGTAATATGTGTGTACCCAATCAATAATGAAAAATGTGTAATATAAATAGTATTTATATATGTATACTATAAATGTGTATTAATTTATAAATTTTTATATTGTGATACAATTAAACTCCAAGTACTTAATAATAAGTAAAATGAGTAGATTAGTAAGTAAAATTCTTGAATTCGAGTGATTCAATATAAAGGTTTTTCGTGGCTAGCTCAACTTCGCTACAAAAATAATTATCGTTTTCAAAACTGTGGCCAACGCCCGTTCCGAACACACAGGTTACAAACCTTACGTCTTGCTACCCAGAACCACAGACTAGCAATCTTTCGCATTAATAATAATAAATCCCCAGACAAACACACCAACTGTACGGCCCCAAAGTAAGCAGAGCTTGTGTCACGGATGACCACCCAGCGAACTGGGGGGGACCGAGGATAAACATACATATTTAAATACAAACAACCATGACCCGAGAACAATCATCTGTGTTCATCACACAAATGAATGCCGGTATTGCATGCATTGTACTATATTTATGTTATAGATTAAAAATGCGAGCTTACTGTCTTATTAATTATATAAAAGTTAGAATTTTAAAATTACATTAAGTTGCCAGCATTAGGTTTGGAAGGTTAATAATTTTTTAGTTTGAAAATAGGTCATAGCTAATAACTAGTCCCTTATATTTTTTTTTACATTAATACACGGTTTGGGGGAAGATGTTAAAAATTTTATTTATTTTATTAAAGGTTTACAGAAAAGCCTACAGTCCTTCCTGTTGCAACCGCCAGGGCAAACACGTGATCTAGGTACCTACCCAGTGACGAAAGTGCGGCGTCGAGATTTTACGGTTTTAGGTGAATTTAGAAGTCGTGTAAAACATTCCAGTCTTGGTTCCGGCAAAGAGGCGCGTGCCCCAGATCACAACCCCCCGCCCCCCTCGTGCAGATTCGATCGGTTTCCTGTCGAAGAACACAATCTGTCATACTGGCATAAGTTCCTATACTTATAAATTATTCTATAAACTAAATGTTAAAAGGAACCAACATCAAAATATTAAATCTAAATTGAGTCTCACAATGCAAACAAAAATCTGTTTTACAAAAATAGCCATTAATTAAATAAAACCACTTTCCAGTATCTGTTCTCATCAACAATGCTAACGCTATTTTTAATATTTTTTGGTCGCCTTCAGGGTACTGACAAGTGAACCCGCGGGCGGAACTTGTTAAACTACTAGCAGGGGCTGTGGCTTCCGCACGCTCTCGCGCCGTCTGCAGCGAGCTCTGTCAACACTCAGAATTAGATCCGCGGGCTCGCTAAACACAAGCCAAACGAGGAACTGATTCTTAGCGCAAACATTTCAACTGTCTTATCGGCTCTCTAAACATTGCGCCACTGGAGTTTGCTCGGCGGCCATTGACCTCGACGAACAGGAGCCCACACCGTCGCGACCGGTCGTATCGATAACCAAAGTGTTTGCTGACTTGTTATATATTCTAAGTGGTAGCATGTTTATTTGATAGGTCTTTATTCAGTATAGTCATGTCGGAAATTTAGCAGGCCAGCTTGTTAACTTGGTTATTCAAATCCCACGTGGCAAGGTGGCTCGCCGCGTAGTGTTTGTGCCCCAGCATCTTCACCCGGCTAGTTGAATATGCAAACCAAGTCCTTGTCCCAATATCTCGGGCGCACGTGTCGGGATGCTCCGCAAATTAACTATGTATCAGCGAGGCAGAGGAGCGAGACACTCCGCGCCGTAGGTCCACACGGGCGACCCGGGATCAAAGCGGGCTTCTGTGCGCTGATGAATGAAGGTACGTATAAACATTAACCGACTGCTGACCGCCCGCATGAATTATACATGGGCCCGAACATGAATCATTATTTGAAATATGTATTGTTTGCTAGACAACTGATGAAATATTCATTCATCTTTTGACCTACTTATAAAAAATAAATCCTTTAATCCTTACTTTTATTTTAATTAAATTAGACCAAAATATTTTGACATGATCACCTTATAATACTGTATCTGTAATCAGAAACCTTACTTTAAAAGCATTACCAGGAAATGGATATCTCTATATTTTCAGAGACTTATCTCGGAACGGGTTTAGTTAAAATATATGTAATGTACATTGTCGGAAACTCCAGCAGTTGTCTGAATGTTGAAACAGCCCAGCAGCAGACCAGGTGTTTATTTGTCTGGCCCGCACCCGCTCACAAGCAGCTCTACAAACACGCTATAACTGATCCAGTTTATGTTTCAGCCAAATGCATAGATCTGTTTTGAAATCGTGTTCATGTACTGCGACTAGGACGTCGTACGCGCGACTCCCGCGTCGGTAAACTTTCACGGAAATCACGAGGGTTGCTTTATAAATCACTATGAAAAATAAATTTTTTAGATAGAGTTTATTGAATTTAGAAAATAGTCTGAACAATTCAATTATAAAAACAAAACAAGCACAGACCCGAGACAAGAAGATTTTTGAACCAGTAGTTATTTTCATAAGCAATTGGCAGGCGTTGGTCATTCATCCCACCTTGTGGATAGCGATGAAGACGAGGGCGGTAAACGCTCGTCCAACAGGAACCTATTCAATCTAATCTCATTCAATCACTCACAAAATTGTCAATCACTCACAATTTTAAGTATGGGATGCTGGCTATTATAATTTATTTTGAAAATTTGATTATTTAAACGTAAAAATATATATTTTCGAAATTTAAGTACCCCTCTACTTTACCTGAAACTATTGTGTGTAATTTGGAAAATGGATCTGCGTTGAGAACATTTTCATCATTATTTTTTACGATTTCAAATTTAACTTGAAACCTGGTGAATCGTTTAATCGACTACAATCAGCTTTTTTGAACAAGGCGCCTTCTAAAGCAACCGTGCGTCGCTGGTAAGAGTTTAAGTGCAGTCGCTTAAATTTGAAGGATAAAGAAAGAAGTGGTTGTCCTTTGACTAATGTTACGGAAGAACACAACCCACAAGTAAAAAGTTGATGCAACAAAACTGGCGAATCACATACGAGGAGATTCAGCACAACTGCAGATCGGATCAAGAAGCGTGTTGATATTCTACAAAATCAGCTTTGCGTAAGGAGTGTAACGAAGGATTGCTTCGCGCTGGGTACCTCACAACCTCCCCAATGCTCAGAAGCAGGCGCGCGATGTGATTGCTGAAATCAAAGCAGTTCTTCCCGCCGTGTTTACGATATCATAGCATGTGACGAATCTTGGATTTATCAATATGATCCAGAAACACAGTGCCAGTCAACAGTATGGCTGCTTCAAAACGAACCAACGCCTGGGATAGTGAAACGATCGAGAAGCGCTGGAAAAATTTTGTCCGCCAATTTCTTCTCCATAACGCGGTATCAATCCTCTTTAGAAACGAGAAGGCCGTTGATGAGGTACCTGTTGGGGATCGGGGCGAACTTGTTCGAGTAAGTACTTAAACAAAAAACTGAATTGCGTGCGAAATGCGTGGTAGCAGTACTCGGACTCTTAATTCAAAAAATACTGTTGGTTATACTCCCCGCGCGCCGCCACGCACCCCGCGCTCTATCTTGGCAGTTGACAGTTTAACATCAGTTCAACATTTTATAGATACGTGTAGGTAGTTACATTAAATGTTATATTTATCAAATAAAATTATAAAATGAAACAAAATATTTTTGCTTTTTTATTTTTAGCGTTAGCGAAATTCTTATGCATCGTTAACAGTACCTGTGGTAGACTGCAAAATGTGCTTTGAAAATAGGTTCAGACGCATGAAACTTCGTATAGACCGTAGTGAGTTCCTTGAAAAGATGTGAAAAATTAAATATTTATATTATAGTTTATTCCGCTCCTTGGCAATGCGAACCGAAAAAGAGCTATCAAAACGTTCTTCGACTTTTCGGCAAATTAACTAGCGACATACGGGTGAAACTTTGTCTGCACCTAGTCGCGTCTAGTGCGCCTAGTCGGCCACTGGACGGAGAGTGAAGGTTCTATTCGTTCAAATAGCACATTCACTCAATTACATTCTGTAAAGCACCTACAGACTTGCGACTTTTATACGGGGCTCAAGACTTTGAGTCATTTATGAGTTTACGGGCTCTTCGTTCTGATGCTTCTAGTTGATACTTAGCAGAATCGTCCCAAATGTGGTTGCAGCTTCCATGCAAGTTCGCAGCTGGGGTGTGTATAGGTTAAACAGATGTTCAGAGTAGAAGCACCGCCGGAAGTTCGAGATGAATCTTAATTGTTCGAAGCTGTTTGTACCATAGATTAAATCTGCCGAAAAAAGTTAATTTAGACGCAATGGTTATGCCCAGAAGCCCTAGCTGGTCGTAATCGGAACAGATGCACCTTTAAAGTTTAAAAAAGGCACGGCCAGGGATATTTTGGATGTGGTGAATTCGATAAGATTGGTTCCGCCCCAATCGAAAAGCCCTAAGCTGTGTCAAAATTTACCCGATCTAGTTTGGACTCGATGACGCATTGAATATGTATCTCTCCACAACGGTGCAATCATTAATGCCCTCCGACACAAGAAGGTAACCTATATGCAGCAATAATAATGTTTATTTTAGTTATTTTATTTTATTTTTATTTTAAAAATTTTTGGGAAGCTAACAGCTGAAAAAAAAAACACTAAAGTATAAAGGCAATTGAAACTGATGTTGCAATGTTGCTGAAAGAACTAACACCAAGTTTTCCCAGCATTACCAGGTCAGATGAAAAGCCATCAATGACAACTCGAATTGATCGTTCCCTCAAGAAGTCAGATTTACAGTCGCAGAATCCCGACGGAAGCTTGCGTAAAGTCCTATTCCCAGACTCGGTCAAAGGCCTTAGAATTATCTTACGATATGGCAATTGACTCACCGTGCCCTTCCAAGGCCATGCTCCATAAGCGTGTGACCTACGATAGAAGATCTCCAGTAGAGGCACACGCGGAACACATTTTGGTTATCATTTAGGGGCTCATTGGTCTCTAGGTACGCCAGGAGGTGATTAACTTCTGCACGGCTTCCATTTTTTGTACTGGCAGTACATTCGCAAGCTTCCAGGATCTTTGGACTACAAGTTTAGTGTTTCAGTCATTAAGGAAAATCGACAGAGGCGTATCGAAATAGGAGACATTTCGACTGCACAGTACTTTATTACCCCTGCTGAAATGCCATCTGAACCGCTGGTCTTATAAGCCTATGGCGTAAATGCACCGATACGTCGAGCTAAAATGTAAAAATACAATTAAACGCAATAAAATCCCGTCAAAAGTGTTTTATTTCAGCTGTGAGAAACCATGAGTTACTGCGTACCAACTGGTTTTTCTCCTAGCATCAGTGTCCTTAAATAAGTACAACGACTTTCCATGGTAGGCATTGAAAGACGTTATAGTTGATCACTTCCCTGACATAATATATCCACACGCCCGTGTTGGGATGAAATTTGGAGTCCAGGCTGTATCCAGGATATTGTACTTGTGTCAGATCCGAACAATCACTACATCTCCGTGACAATGAATAAGTGCGGCCTCGTGTGTCGAGATTGTGGTGGATACTGCTGAGCTTGCAGTGCACTCCTTGGGTGTTGCTGAAGTGCGCTTTAAGGGAAGTGGGCAAATGGAAGTGCAACCTCCGCTGTAGGTATTTATTTTTCTGTTTAGTAATTTTGTTGACTAAAAGTTGTTAAATAGTCTAAAAGTACTAAAAGTTGACTAATTTCAGCCCGGTTCCATTTCAAAGAAGGGTGAAAAGGGGAGAATTACAGAAGTAAAGTGAAGCGCAACATTAGACAGAATCAAGCAACTCGTGTAGGTAGACTTATTTTATCGGGAAATCATTTGCTGACAGCGGGAACTCCAAAATGAGCCACACAGTGCGTCGTGACCAATTACTATTTACAATTACTATTTACAATTACTATTTCAATTACTCCGACCTATCCTTCTCCACTGCCAATATTCTGGACATCATACCGGAACGTGACTACGTTATTTGGTGGCATCGTTTTGACCAGAACTTGATTGAAAACTGCGGTTAAATGCTGCCACACGCAAAATGGTCGCCAGAGCCAGAGCCTCGTCTGTTGTCCGCGTCGCGCAAGTGAGGTTGGCATTTGGGGAACCTTATTGATAAGTGACTCCCCTTTATGCCCCAAATTATTTCCGTATTCCATGTTTTATCCTTAAAAACCTCCAATAAAATCCAATTTTGAAGGTACAGAATTTACGGTACAGAGGTACTTCGCGAGTCAAATATATAAATTGATATTCGAAACTTTCCGCGTCTTAGCATTGAACCATAGCCATATTTTTCATGTGACGCCAAATGAAGAGTAATATAGTAGGTTGTCACCGGCGGTGGGCTGTCTCCGGGCTCGCGTGTCGCAGACCTCCATTACTTTACAAGTCACCGTAGCCATATGGATGAGACGAATAGGGAAGCCATAAAAGGTCACCTTTACAATGATTTATTTCAATATCGAAAAAAGGTTCATTACAGGTGTAGCGCCGAATGTCGATATTCGTGAACCCGAGGAGTATTTCACGTAGATTTTTGAGTTGAGTGTAAATGTATTTTTAAATTTTATTAAACTTTTGTCTTTTATGAATTTAAGCCTTTGTTACGAAAAGGTGTAAAATGGCAAATAAAATGTATTGTGACGCCATCTTATTGCAATTATACTTATTAATACCAAACAGACCGTAAGAATAAGTACCTATTTATAGCCATAACATATTATGTACGATAAACGAATGGTATTGAACTTGATTTAACAAACGCAAAAGCAATAAAATTAAGATTTGACGAACTTAACAGAATAAACAAGATCTACTTTTATGAGATTATGTTTGTTTTCGGTTTGTGCACCTGCGTCACGCGAGATCGCCGCCGCGTGTTATTAATATTAACAAAACGTGGTAAAGGCGCTCGCGGGACGTGCGCGGAATCCTTGCTCACCGCTCACACATCAAAATACTATTATTGAGCGATCAAACAATTTGCTTGGTCACTGTTCATGTCTAGAAAGTTGAAAAGGGATTTTGGAAACCTCAGAGTAGAGATTTAGGTCGAACATTCCGCTTATGCCACAAATAGGTAAGTCATGAAATATGTTATCGCTCCTGAGGAAACACGTCGTTCTAGAGGACCTGTTCAACCAGTCTTTGGCCTGTTTCAGCAATCCCTAATGATGTTATTTTCCGCCATCATCGGATAAGTTAGATCTGATTTCATTTTGTTCGAATTTCAAACTGATAGTTATCACCGGCTGTTATTTTTCCAACTATATTTATAATGTACGCGCAGTCCGTGCTCTAAACTCTGTCTTGTGAGTTTTCTTGAATTTTCTTCTTATTTTGCGTTCGGGCAGTTATGTTGAGGCTGCCTTGTTAAAATGCTGTTATTTATAAAGTAGATCTTAAAACAAATGTTCTGGATATAATATTTGTGTGGCGGTGCTGTTATATCTGTATAAAAACAGATATAACAGCACCGCCAGACCGCGCTGCAGGGGGCGCTCGTAGGGTTTCGTACGACGCGACGCGCCCTTCATGTCACTCTTGATTACGTGCAGTGTGCTGATGTTTTGTTTCTAGTTTTATTCAAAATATATCAGGCACGACAGCTAGCAAGCCGGTACGAGTATTTAAAAAATATGAATTGACCTCTTGGAACAAACCTTGCTGAGCTGTACATTTTTATTAGATATCCTTAACTGCATCAAATGTTTGTCCATATTGTAACTTGATCTTTAAATATTTTTTCGACTCAAATAACTACAGAATAAATCATCTGAGGTGCAGAAAAGTGACCAACTTGAAAGTGAGATTTTTAAGCATAAATGTGGATTATTTGGTTGAGTTCTTCATAAAATACGTGAAACTATAGATAGTGTTTATACTATAGCGGGTGTTTAAATATGTAGCACATGCTATAACAAGTCGGGGTGGTCCCGCCGACGGAGCCATCGCAATGGAAGACCTTTCAATCCCACGCAATGTCTTCGAGAGCCAGCCGTGAGCTTGAACCGACACTGCGAGCGCCATTCTGTATACTGTACTTTGTTACGGTGGCTTTATGTTTGGAGAAACGTTTTGAATGTTTTATTATTTTTCAGGTTTCCCGAGATTCGTAAAGAGACGGAAAATAAACGACAATTTTTCGTCTGACCGATGCTTAGTGATTTATTTAAACATGGTTCTTACTTAGTTTTTGAAGACAAAAACGGGCTCGCTCTACTTAGACGGTTAGAATACACATACCTGCCAACACAAAAAGATCAGACACAATTCCGAAACTATTTAATGTCTGAACGTTAACTGATAGATAACACCTACACGCCAATCTAACTGAGCAATCGTCTCGTAAACCCTACTCGACAACTTTGCTCGCCAAACTTTGCAGGAGTCGTTAACGATCTGACTAAATACTTTTACCTGACTTTTTTATTCGGTGTATTCTCAAATAACAGGGTTAAACATCTCGTAACGTATATTGCGATGCATGAGTGGCGTAAGTACGTCAGGATCGCACATGCATCCTAGAATGAATGAACGAATATTTATACTTCTTAAAGATTTACACATTATACGCCTTAAAGATTTACCTTTTTATACAACGTTGATAAAAGCGAGAGGCATTTAATGAAACCACATATACTGTAAGTGTCTACTGTTAATCCGAAACTATTAAAAAAAAATTTACGGGAAGTATACGAAAAAACGTTTTTCAAAGAACTTAAATAGCTTAATAATTAAGTTAAAATGTAAACATCCTTTGTTGAGTAGCCTGCCGCCACCTGCGTATCAAATTGGCAACGTAGCATTTGAATAGCATAGCGCGTGCGGCGGCGGGCTCATCGGCTCGCACACCTACCTACACAGCGGAGCGCCCGGGTTTGATGTGGATGATAATGTAAACATGTGTTGTAGGTAACGTTGGAAGGTATGATCAATGAAAATAATAAACAAAAATAATTAATTGTAACACTTACACATTCAATCTTCAATTGTTCGAAATGTCCGCGTTTGCCATGGTACACAAATTATAACGACGTATAATATTGTTATTTAACCGTGCAATAAGGTCACTGTTTGTTGTTAAACTTCTTAATTTATTAAACGCTAAAATAATCCGGTTTTTAAGTTCCTCTACGGTATTCACGTCTGTCGCGTAAACTTCACTTTTCACAAACCCCCAGATAAAAAAATCCATTGACATGCGCGGCTGTCTCCATATCTTTCTCGGTAAGTTCGCAGAGCTAGAGCTGCGGTTCCGTGGGATTCCCCGTAGATTAAAATCATGTCAGTGTATTCTGACGCCGTGTGTGTAGCACGAGGCAATGTGGATGTCTTACGTACTTACAAAAGGATTAAAAACTACTCACAAAACTAAACCTAAAATACTCATTTACGTGTCCTATCACAATAAAAACTTAACATTAGTAAATGGGACGCGTGAGCGACAATTACCTGTGCTGAATTGCGCAACGTGCACCCCGGATGCAACGCGTCTTCGCACTAAACAAAGTAAAAATTGTGCCCTTGACCTAATTAGCCGAGCCGCCGCCGGCGCAATAGCAACATACTGATCTATTTCTATTTTTGTTACGCTTATTACATTAGAGTGAGATAACCGTGATCTCTACTTTCTTTTAAGGAGAGATTTAGTACAAGTACTTCCTTGTTTGTACTGCAAACTTACGATGCGAACTGGCAACGTCGCATCGCTCGCGTGAATTTTGTCGTTTAGATAACTACGTATGCCTATAGTACAAACTTACGATCAGGTGATCGGGATGATACAGAGTGTTTAAATGAAGCTAAGTAAAATCTAAAAAGCATTCCTGTGACTAAACTATGGCTTACATTGATCTTGATTTTATTGTGTAGCCTGATAATGATACACAGAATATGTGGTTTCATTTAATGCCTCTCGATTTTATTAAGTTGTATACCTTTTTATATATAATATCTTTGTTAAAGAAGTTCCCAGGACCATACATTTTATATGTTTACTTTTACAATTACTCAAAATTGGCAACATAAGTCTATTTCTTTTTACCTTTCCAAAAAACTCTGTTTTCGCCAAATTATTTTATAATTGACTCAAAGAACAGGAAAACGTCCCTCACGTTTCCTCATATTTGATAAAATCTTCAAAATATTGTTTTGTTAAATTGGCTTTCTAAATTATATCGAAATTGGCCACAAATCAGACCAGCCCCACTCAGGCACAACTCTGGGAACGCGACATGTCTGCGCGATCCTAACAGGATGAGCTACAAGTTTGCAAACACCGCTAAGCCCCTGAAACGTGACTTCTATGGACTACGATCTGTACACAGCTCGACGCGACTTCGCTGCTTGCTGAATAAAAGGCACAAAGTTTTATCATGAAAACGTTTCAAGTTAGGCTTAGGATTGTGTTACACGAATACCACTTTAGCAATCCAATGATTAAAGGCGATGTGATTAAATGACGAAAGTTTCGCGATTTAAATAAAATTATTTTTGGTGGGATCTGTTTACTGTGGTTAAGTTAGGTAGGTACAATGTCTTTGCCGGAAAAATTTGTCTGTGATCGGAAAATTATTACCTATCTGCAGCTTTACGAAAAGATATTCTTTCACATAAACTAACAATGCATTTTATTAATGACAGAGCTCTGAAATGCCAAATGAGACGTTTCATTTTCGCTAGCGCATGTACACATATTCTAAATGTATGATAAAATGTGGTAGACATACTAACTTATATATACTTTGAACCAAAAAACCAAACATCATACGGTCGCACGGAGATAACGTTTCCATGCTCCACATTGTTGAATGAAAATAAGAAACTTCATTTTCTTAAGTTTTCACGATACATACTTTAAATAAAACACTTTTTACCGGATATTATCGCGTATATTTTAGTTAATTTTAAAATTATTTCGACGTTTCGGCATCTTTGCAGTTGCCGTGGTCACGATAGACTAAGGTGTTGTTCATCTATTGCCAGTAATAAAAACTACATGATTGTCAATACATATTAACGCCATCTGTTTCTCAGTCTTCTCGCATAACGTCCCGGATTGACACAAAAGGCACTGACTGTGTCCTGAGTTTGCAGTCTAACAGTTTGCTGGTTTTTGACACATTTCGTTTGGTTTGTTGACAGTCAAACCAAACGAAATGTGTCAACTCGCATTAAAGAACACATCTCTGATGTTAAAAAATAAACGAACCTCAAAATCTGCAGTTTGTGAACATTCCATAGACAAGCCCAACCATTATTTAAGATTTGATACCGTGAAGATCCTAGCAAAAGAGAAACATTTTATACCTAGGATGGTCAGAGAAACTATTGAAATTAAAAAACATCCAAATTTCAATAGAGAAGATGGTTGGAAACTTTCATCAACATGGGATCCAATACTTAAAAACATCAAAATGAAAAACCAGCAAACTGTTAGACTGCAAACTCAGGACACAGTCAGTGCCTTTTGTGTCAATCCGGGACGTTATGCGAGAAGACTGAGAAACAGATGGCGTTAATATGTATTGACAATCACGTAGTTTTTATTACTGGCAATAGATGAACAACACCTTAGTCTATCGTGACCACGGCAACTGCAAAGATGCCGAAACGTCGAAATAATTTTAAAATTAACTAAAATATACGCGATAATATCCGGTAAAAAGTGTTTTATTTAAAGAAACTTCATACTTGTACCAATGAAGTTTCTTGTACCACTGGCCACTGAGTCTGTAACAACTTGTTTTCTTTCTAGTCTGTGGTTTGTTCTGAGTTAGAGCTGACCATACGTTTTAATAATCGATATTCACTGCGAATAACGACCAACAAAAATATTTAAAAATAAGGTATAACTAGCACTATGGTCATTTGAATGTGTTTTGAGGTGTTTAATGTTCGATTACAATCGTAATCGTTTTGGCATCCTGAAATAATCAAAATATGCCTTTACTCACCACAATATACCTACTCATTATAAATCAAGATGTTTGCTGTTTTTATATCAATGGTAAATAATAATATCGGTTATAGTACAATAATTAAATTAAACGAAAAACTCCAAAGGAGCTCGTAAATTCCATGAGCGATAAATTGGAAATAAAAGTAACAACAGAATTAATAAAACATCAACATGATCGATAGCGCCATGTTTTCATTATGTAGTGTGACTAATTTACGGATTGAAAATGTTTTCCTAAGACAAAACTAAGTAAAATTATGAAATATTGGCATTTTTTTTTAATATTTATACATCACACCACTTTATCTAGCCCAAATTAAGTATCATTAAGAACTTGTGTTTCGGATACTAGATAACGGATAAATAAACTTAAGAAATATATAAGCACACATAAATATTTTTTTTCATATATAAATATTAGAAATAAACTTAAATAAACAAACATTCACATCCATGACTAGAAAGTGAATATAATAAAATATCTGCCTTTACCAGGATTCGAACCCGGGACCTCTGGCATGGAAGGCAAGTGTACTTACCTCGACACCAAACAGGCCGTCAAATAATACTTGTTACTTGGCATATAATACTTGTTCTATCTATTTAATGCAATCCTAGGAACACCCGTACATAAGCTAGCCAAGTGCCCCTTAAATGTTGAAATGTCTCCTTAAATAATAATAATTCGATATATAATTTAGACTCCTACTCCTTTCAAAGTCAGTTAAAACTGTCTTTAATCTCGAGCATTTTAAGGAAAATACATATAAAATAAGGTGTTTTATTAAGATATAGAATAATTTAACCAGGTAGTACCTTAAACCTAAAGGCAATAATCGATTGTTTTATTAAACCATCGACTTATGAGCATCACTAGAGTGCCCAGGCTAACCCTACGTCGGCTTTGTTCTTCATTCCCTATTCGTGCGAGGCAACAAGCACACGTAATTCAAAATGCCTAAACGGGGCCCTGACGAAAAGTTAAAATATTAGAAAAATTAAATTAATAACTAGAACAAAAGAAAAAACGTGTATGAAGATTATTATCATATTCATCGGACAGTGAGCTGGGTGAAAACACAGAAGGTATGTAACTTATTCAATAATTCTATATACCTACTAGACTACGTAGGCATTATAGTTTTATTTCTTTTTCACGTTACAATTGACTGCGAGTGAATTGTAATTACTGGGTAACTGCGAGTTATCCACGTACCATATTAGCTTTTTTAAAGTACCTACTAACGAAGGTACGTATTTTATAAAATTTGCCTAAATCGGTATAGACTGATAGTCTATCTCGATAATGAGTGTTACTGCGAGTCAAAAAACATTAAAAAGACACTATTTCATAAGAAATCTGTGTATTTTTGGTTAGCTTATTCTATAAGGAAAATTTCGATACTTAGCGGTATTTTTCAAAGTACCCTCAGTAATTCAAAGTGTGATAATATAGTTAAATATTATTATTTGTACTTACAGTCACGGGTCTTGCCGAACTTATCGTGGATATGACAAAAGAGAAATCCATGGAAACATAAGAAATACTGGAAAATCAGTTGGGGTAAGCCCAGGCGGGTTCACCAGCGCCGCAACTAATGTCCAATCTAGTTTTGGAAAGGACGGCAGCAACGTCCACACCATTTATTGAGGTCCCAACTGAACCAACCTTGGACCCTCAGTTGCTGTCTGCACTAGGTGCTTGCTCGTCGGATACATCCGACTTCGGTGAAGATCACTATAGCTTAGCAAATTTATGGCCTCTTCTATTACGTAAGGGGTTGTCTAAAGAAGACAAGGATAGCCTTACTGAACAGTATTTAGTCCCTGCTAACTGCTGGTTACTTCAAGTCCCGAAGCTTAACGCTGAGATATCGGCGGAAGTCTCTGAAGTCGTCCAAGGCTGTGATAAAAAGCTTACTGGATTTCAGTAGGAACTCGGCGTGGGTATAGCGGCCATTAATCGTGGAATGGAAACGATGTTAAAAACTGATAACAAGGCTGCGGCTCTTAAGAAAATAATCGATGGCTGCCGTCTGCTGTGCAATTTACACCATTCCCTGACAAAGGATAGCAGCAAGCTTATCTCGCCGAGCTTGGAAAAGGGTTTCCTACACGTGATGCAGGAAAGTAAACGTGATGATACTTTATTCGGCAACTCGTTAGCCGAAACAATCAAGGCCAACAAGGCCATGGAGAGAAAAAGCCTTCAAATCCGAAATAAGGCTCATTTGAAACTGACGAACTCTCCTCAAACATATGTCAATCGTTCCGTCCAGGAGATAAACTGGACAGGACCTCCTCGATACCCGTCAAACAGGGGGCGGGGAGGTCGAGGCAGAGCAGCATCAACGTCAGCTCGTCGATACTACCCCATGACATCGAGTCAAACAACGAAGACCTCGAACCAAACCAAGAACCGTGCCAACACTCAATAATAGTACAGGTACATGCTGCCCGACTTACATATTTTTATCATTGTTGGTCAAACATGTAATAATTCTGTCATGGATTGCACAAGGCTATACAATCCCTTTCAGCACACCGATAATTCAAACGCTAATTCCTCAATCTAACTTTAATTTTAATGATCGTTGTGAAATGAATACTGCCATAAATAAATTAATATAATTAGGAGCTGTAAATCCTTGACCGCCCTGTGACGACTAACACGTTTCATACATATTTTTAGCGCCTAAGCCCAATGGTGGTAAAAGATTCATTCTCAATCTTAAATCAATAAATAAATGTATTCTAAGTACGCATTTCAAAATGGAAGACTATAGGACGGCGGCCGAATTAATTCCGAAGAATGGATTTTTAGCCATCATTGATTTAAAGAAAGCTTACCTATTAGTCCCTATTGCCTTAACTGACCGAAAATACTTAATAATAGGTCTTTACCTATGAAACTGCCATTTTGCCGTACTGGCCATTTCAAATGAAAATATATATTTTTTTGACTGATAATTCTAATTTCAAATTAATTTTATTTGACAAACATGGAATTCTTTTTCTAAAATCGTCATTTGTTTAATAGTTAGTGTTTTGTTTTCAACGCATTCGAACGTTTTTCGTCATCATGGATAATTTAAAAATTCGAGTGATTATAGAGTATGAGTACCGTCGTGGCAGCAAAGCGGCACAAGCGGCACGCAACATCAACGACGTTTACGGAGCGAACACTACAAACGAACGCACCATCCGTTATTGGTTTACCCGCTTCCGTTCTGGAAATTTTGACCTGAAAAATGAACCCCGTGGTCGTTCGAAAACTTTGGTCGACAATGACGAATTAAAGGCAATTGTGGAAGCTGATGAAACTCAATCCACGGCTGAATTAGCAGCAGCTTTCGACGTTAGCATCAAAACAATATTGGTCCATTTGCGTCAAATTGGCAAGGTAAAAAAGCTTGACAAATGGGTACCCCACGAACTCAATGACCGCCAGCGCGAAGTACGCGTGGAGACGTGCCTTGCACTGCTCAGCGGGCACACAAATGAAGGAATTCTGAACCGCATTGTTACTTGTGACGAGAAATGGATCCTGTTTGACAATCGTAAGCGCTCAGCAAGTTGGTTGGACCCTGGTTCACCACCCAAACAATGCCCTAAACGAAATCTTACCCCTAGAAAAGTGATGGTCACTGTTTGGTGGTCTAACGCGGGTGTAATTCATCACAGCTTCTTGCCAAACGGGACAAGCATTACTGCAGATGTGCACTGTGAAGAACTAAACACAATGATGGAGAAGCTCGCACGTCTCCAACAAGCTTTGGTCAATCGTTCGGCTCCACTGCTCCTGCACGACAGCGCGCGACCTCATACTGCACAGCAGACGGTCTCCAAGCTACAAGAGTTGGGGTTGGAAGTTCTCTGTCATTCGCCGTACTCACCAGACCTTGCGCCTACAGACTTTTACTTTTTCCAGAATTTGGATAACTTCTTGGCGGGAAAAAAATTCAATACCCGAGAGGCAGTACAAAATGCCTTTGAAGAATTTGTTGCCTCCCGTCCAGCTGATTTCTTCAAGAAAGGCATCAATAAGCTACCAATGCGTTGGCAAAGATGCATTGATTGCATGGGTGATTATTTTGATTAATAGAAATAAAAAATATATAAAAAAATTACGCTTCATTTATTTCGTGAAGAACGGCAATTTCATAGGTAAAGACCTAATATTTGAATTTCAATCCCCAAACATACAGAAACCAATGACATATGAATTCAGGGCTATGCAGGGTTATCTGTAGCTCCTAGGGTTTTTACCAAAGTGGTGAACGAGGTTAATACTTTCCTCAGAGGTCAAGGTCATAAATCTGTTATTTTTCTAGATGACATATTGTGCCTAGGAGATAGCTTTGAAGAATGTACAATCCACATTAAAACTGCTACATTGCTTGGGCTTCGTAGTGGACTTTGAAAAGAGTTCAATATATCCCGAACAAACCAAAAACTTTCTAGGCTTCATATATGACTCAAAAGAGCTCACAATTTCCCTACCCTCAGAAAAACGCAACAATATCGCCCAACTAGTAAAAAAATTATCGCATTTACCCATATGCACTATTCGAGATTTTGATAAATTAATTGGAATACTAATTGCAGTCTGTCCTGCAACGAAGAACGGTTTTACATATACGAAAGGGTTAGAGCCCCGACGCAAAAATCACAATTCCTAATAGTGTTCTAGAAGACTTATATTGGTGGAAGGATAATATTTTTACAGTTTATAATAACTTTAGGAAAAGGGAACACAAATATAAAATTTACACCGATGCCTCCTTGACGGGATGTGGAGCCATATGCGGGGATAAGAAATTTAGTGGTAGATGAAAAGAAGTAGGAAAGATCACCATATTATTTACTTGGAATTACTTGCTATTTTCCTCGGTCTTAAAAGTTTGGTTAATAAAGAATCTGATTGTGCAATATTGTTGCTTTGTGATAATACGACGGCCATAAGTTACATCAACAGAATGGGAGGCATTCAATTTCCTCATTTAAGCAGTCTAGCCAGAGATATTTGGCAGTTTACGAAAGTTTTTTATCAAAGGCTGCTCATATGGGTTACTTAACAGTCACAGATCAGCCCTCTCTCAATAATGATACTATAGGATCCGACGATAGAATTAGGCATCTCCTTAAAGGAGCATATAGAGTTAAGCCCAGTTATCCTAAATATACCTCAACGTGGGATCCACAAGTGGTCCTAAACTATATTAGCAATTGGTACCCAAATTTAAAGCACAATTTAGAGAAACTCAAAGTACAAACTTTGATAAAATTGTACTTTGATAAAATTGAAAAATATAATAATTTTGGAGAATGGTATCAGAATACTAATATCGGATCCAGTAAAAACCTCAGCACCCGGTCGGTACCAACCGGTGCTATTCTTACCATATTTTCTCGAAAACTCAAGAGTTTGTCCGGCATTAGCCCTCAAGGATTATATCTATGTAACAAAAAATTTGAGGACCACAAATGCAGGTAATTTAATATTGAAATTTAAACAACCACACAAAGCAGCCTCAGCTCAATGGATCAAATCGATGTTGTTGGAAAGTGGCATAGATGCTCAGATATTCAGCGCGCATAGTACTCGACATGCGGCGACTTCCGCAGCAAGCTCCGCGGGACTTAAGTCGATGCTATAAGAAAAGCAGCGGGTTGGAATGCCGCATTTTATAGTTTTGCTCGATTTTACAACAGACCCATTATTAGTTCAAATGATCTAGATTTCACAAGATCTGTTGCTTTTGCTCAATGTTATCAAATTTATTATTTTTCTAAGACACAAATCCTTTCTGATCATGACTGACTTATTATAATTTTCATGAGACTGTATTTGTTTATAATTACATTTTTGTACATTAAATAAAAAAATTATTCGAAATCATTCTGTTATTAAACCCTTCATAGTTAGTTAGTCAAAAACAACACTTAATACTCTGAATATCTACCTAGTTAAATTATTCTATATCTAAATAATGAAGCGACGAAATATCGATGATTAAACGAACTTAAAAGTGAAGTTCGATCATTATTACATGAGTCGCTCCATTTGAAGATATAGTAAAGGGTTGGCCTGGGCACTCTAGTGATGCTCATAAGTCTATGGTTTAATAAAACAGTCGATTACTCCGACACGTGCGAAGTTGCCTGTAGGTTTAAGGTACTACCTGGTTAAATTCAAATGAAGCGACTCATATAATAATGTGAACTTCACTTTTAAGTTCGTTTAATCATCTATCAAATAAGCTTTTGTTTGAGCGATTGATTTGACAAATTTAAATTGTTTCCAATAAGTTTGTCGAGCGCAACGTGCAACTACGCAATTCTCTAAAATCGCAACGACCAACAAATCCAACATGATTTAACTTTAATACATAGGTACTAACACGATTCGGGGATTATCAGGCCGCAATAATAGTAACACTCCAGTTTAGCCAATGTACACTCGTGCTGTAATTGCCGGTGCTAATCCCGGGTCCGGTAGCCCGGCCGGGACACTCGGCTCAGGTTGGACTAGAACTGCGACAGTCTGATTCTGCTCAGCGAGCGCACTCATCAGTTTATATAAATTTAACTCGGCTTTTCTACTTATTTGCACGACAGAATAATTAAGTTTCGAGCAAGAGCAATTAGATATAATGTATTCTAATGTCTTTTTATTTAAATGATTAGGATATCCAACAGCTCAGTTAACAATACAATTAAACAATGTACGATGAATTTGTCTAGGCTAGTCACAGGATACCGCAGTGTGAATAAAGCAGGGTTCGTAAGTTAGTGCTGAAGCGTGACCCTCGCAGGACTGTGTGATCTAGAGGTACATATAATACTTGTATATATTGATAAAATCACGCCAGGAAAGAGTCTGCAGATAAAGACTGGATTGCGAAACGAATTTTTATATTTTCTCTTTTTAAGCACTACTCAAACCAACCAATCACAACGCGTGATCAACATCGCAATATCAGCTTTACTTAATCAATTAGAATATATCACAATATAGAATATTGCGACAACGATTGTCGCAAGAGACTCGGTTTGCGTGCGGATCTGTTCGCACGTCGATCGCTGTCGCTTTCCTCTCGCTTAGCCCCGCGCTAATACTAATTTCACACTGACGTTTTCACGTCAGAGGTTTACCGTATAATCGTTTTCACAAGGAACGCCGTTTTCACGGCGTTCTGGTTCGTCAACTGTACTTCCTTCCTCGCACGAGAGCTACGTCGACGGGTTCCACGTTCCAGGTGCTTTGTGTGTAAGTTCGTCGAGTTCAAGACGTCGTGAACAGGTGGATACGTAACAGTGCCAATGAAACATGTAAGCGTTTGCCCAGTGCCCTGTATTGGCCCTTCAGACCGTAATAAACCAGAAGTCCCGATCCCAGTGTACTAGGCCTTTCCCAGGGTTACGGAAGAGTGCTGCCCGAATTAGGGGCACCACTCCGCGTCGTCCCCAACCCCCCTACCGTGGGTGGGGAGGTTTAGGAAGTTAGTCTGCGTTGGTAGCTTCATAGTATATATATTTACATATTGTTTCATATGTATGATCCCAACTCAATCATCCTTGTTAAGAAGCGATCTAAGAAGCGCTCGAAACAAGCCCCAGTATCCTGAACGCCCGCCCCAGTGTCTTCAACACCCTCCGCGGCGTCTACAATGCCAGCTGCCTGGTGCCTTCAACACCCGCCCCGGCCCCACTGATGTCACTCAAAGTGACTCCACCCCCTACCTCGGCTTCAGTCAAGCCTCAGGTCCCACCAGCCGTATTCCACCGGGAAAAGGGAACATGGTCCGAGGTTTCGAACTTTTGCAAGGAGCACAAGATACAATACTCTGAGAAGTCCATTAGAACCGCCGTCTCGTCGATAGACGATTTCCGTGCTTTAACAAAGCTCCTTACCGGTAAGTAATACGCTTACCATACTTTCGCTCTCCCAGAAGAGCGTAAATTCAGAGCGGTACTCAGAAAAATCCCGTTCGATTTATCGAACGAGACCATCTTCGAGGACCTGCAGGCACTAGCTGTGCATAAAATGCACAGCAGGTTCGGAAGGCCTCACCCTCTGTCATTGGTGGTCCTCACCAACGTCCCCAGGACCAAGGAGATTTTCAGAGGGGTCAGCACTATATGCGGCCTCTCTGGGATCTTGATCGAGCCGCCTTATCACCGCGGTCACCCCGGCCAGTGCCACCGGTGCCAGTTATAAGGGCATGCGGCGGCCAACTGCGCCGCCTCCCCAGGTGCGTAAAGTGCCTGGTGCATCATTTCACCGAGGAGTGCAATCGCACTTCTGAAAGTCCCTCCCCTCCTGAATGCGTTATTTCTGGCTTGTCTAGCCACACCGTAAATTACAGGGTCTGCCTTTTAGCACCCCGTTCCATCCGGTCAAGCTCAAAGAGGGCGACACCCAAACAGGCCCGGCCCCTTACTCAGTTAAACGTTCCGCCGCTGCGTAGCCGGGTTCCTCAGGCTGCAAAGCCTACGCAGCCCAAGCCTGCTCCAGAGTACTGGAGACAGCGCCCCGCTGCACTCCCGAATCCCATCCTATCTCCTCATCCATTCCAACGTACTCCTCAACATATTACATATAGACAAGTCATACCCAAACATTACCGCACAAAAAACGGCGTCAACGTAACTATAGATACCTACCCGATATATAGAGTAATAAGCAGAAGTATGGAAATTTCTTAAGTCCGTTGGAATTAGTAAGTCTCTTCCCACTGATCACAACATCTTAAATTTAGACTCCCTTAATAAACAATTTTCCGAACCTCCTATTGTTGTTTGCCGCGCTGTTAAAGATGAAACTTTGAAGTCCTTATCATATGCTTCCTCTGCTCATTCTCCATTTTCACTGAAAACTGTTTCAGAAGACATTGTGAAGAGAGCCATTCTTGCTATTAAATCTCCTGCTGTTGGTGTTGGTGAGATAACTTTGATTTTGCCTACGTTATTACCAATACTCACCCACATTTTCAATTTTTCCCTCACAACTTGTATCTTTCCCACGTCCTGGAAACTTGCTCATGTTATCCCATTACCCAAAATACCAAACCCTAATTCACTCGCTCATTTTCGCCCCATATCCATCTTACCTTTCCTTTCCAAAGTGCTCGAACATATTGTTCATGAGCAACTCTCCAAGTTTCTTGCACACAATGGCCTCCTCAGCGGTTTTCAATCTGGCTTCCGCCCTGGCCACAGTACCACTTCGGCTCTTATAAATATCACTGACGATATTCGATGGGCGATGGAGAATCAATCTCTGACTATAATGGTACTTCTGGACTTCAGTAGCGCGTTTACCTCAGTCGATTTCGACATCCTTCTCGGAGTTTTAACTTCAGTCAACTTCTCCTCTTCTGCATTGGCCTGGTTCAGCTCGTATCTTCGGGGCCGGTCACAGCGGGTCCGCTATGGTGAGTCTCACTCCGATTGGTGCGATCTTATTGCGGGCGTGCCTCAGGGTGGCGTCCTCTCCCCATTGCTTTTTTCAATTTTTATTGACTCCGTTACTACAGTCCTTTCTTGTAATTTTCACCTTTACGCTGATGACTTGCAGGTCTATCGCCATTTCACACTCTCAGATACAGTAATTGCTATTGCTGCAATCAATGAGGACCTCAGTCGTATAAGTGACTGGGCTAAATCATTTGGTTTATGTGTGAATCCTAGCAAGTCTCAAGCTATCATAATTGGTAGTCGGCATATGCGCGGCTGCATCGATTTTGCCAATTTGCCCTCTGTCGTCCTGGATGGTGTTCCTATTAATTTCTCTGATACTGTCAAAAACCTAGGAGTGATTATAGATTCTTATCTTACGTGGAATGCTAACTTCAGCGAAATTAGTAGGAAGGTGCACTATTCCATCCATCAACTAAAAAGTCTTCAGAGTTTCCTACCCTTTCGGACCAGGATCACTCTTGCTCAAACACTCATTCGACCAATAATCGAATACGCAGATGTCTGTTACTTGGACATAACTGAAGAGCTATTAAATAAACTGGAACGATTACAGAATGTGCGTATTCGATTCATCTTTGCTCTTAAAAAGTTTGATCATGTTTCTGAATACCGCGGTAAACTCCGATGGCTTCCTATTCGGTACCGTAGAGATTCTCGTATCTTATCCCAGCTATTTAACGTACTGTTTAACCCATCCTCCCCTCGTTACCTAAGTAAGCGTTTTTCCTTCACGCACACCGATGATGCTCACTGCAGAAGGAATAAGCGTACTCTTCTCAAAATGAAACCGCATAAAACTGACTTTTTCTCTTATTCCTTCACCATACACGCAGTTAGGTTGTGGAATGCACTTCCTTGCATAATCCGTGAATAGAAAACGTTATCCTTATTTAAAAAGCGAGTAAGAGAACATTACCTTTCTCGAGTCTATTAGCTTGCGTTCTTGTTTTTGTAACCCCGTAGTATTATTATTGTCTATGTTCATTTCTTTGAATAATTTGTAAAGGTCAAGTATACTGTGAATATATTAGTTTGCATTTATTTATATATCATGGATATTCTATTTATAAGTAGATAAGTAGTTTATATTTATATTTAATACAATATGTAAGTATATTAGCATTTGTTTATAGTATTTATCTTATGTATAACAATATATAATTTAGTACACACTAAATTTGCTATTATTCACACTCTCCAGTCTCAGGTCTGTTGGAAGAGATTTCTTTTAGAAATAAGCAGTACCTTTGTACATCATTTGGTAACTTCTTTTTATACTGTAATTAAAACCTGTGTGTACATTAATTATTAAATAAATAAATAAATAATTTTTGGGAGAAAGAAGGAATAAATAATAAAGGACGGGCGTTATCGTGCAAAAAAACGATACCGGAAGTCAGCATACCACGGCGTTTGTTCTGAGACGTCTATCTATGAAATCTCTTAAAACTTTATTAAACACAAATATCATCAATTCAACCATAAATCAATGTTATCAAAATAGCATTCAAAATATACCTATACCTAGGTTCCTTTTTTCTTTTTTTTTGCCGCCAAATCAACACCCTCACGGGAGGGAGGTAGAAGATTCGTCATGAATACCGCCGCAGCCGTCTGCGGGGTGATGTGGGACTCACCAGAATGGCACCTAACCACTAAAAACCACCTCTTCGGCTGTGGCAAAATTTTACCGTTAGCCTTCATCGGAAGCGACACCCATTGGAAAATGGGCACAAAGCACGCAATCGGGAGGAGAGGGAGTTTCAGGAGTGCGATTGCACTCCTTAGTGAAGTGAGGGACCAAGCACTTTACGCACCTGGGCGGGGCGGCGCAGTTGGCCGCCACATGCCCGTACAACTGACACCGTAGGCACTGGCCGGGGTGATCGCGGCGATGAGGCGCCTCGATTGAGATTCAAGAGAGGCCGCATATGGTGCTAACCCCTTACTCCCTGGACTTAGGGACGTTGGTGAGTACCACCAAAGCGAGAGGGTGACGCCTTCCGTACTTGCTGTGCATTTTATGCACTGCAAGTGCCGGGAAGCCTTGGGACTGCAGATCCTCTAGAAAAGCCTCGTTCGATAATTCGAACGGGACTTCCCTGAGTACCGCTCTGAACTGACGCTCTTCCGGGAGAGCGTAACTGTGGTAAGCGTATTGTTTACCGGTGAGGAGCTTAGTCAAAGCTCGGAAATCGTCTAACGACGAGACAGTGATTTTAATAGATTCACCCGAGTTGGTCGCTCGGGTGTAGAGGATCTAGTGCTCTTTGCACAATGTCGAGACCTCGGACCATTTGCCCTTTTCCCGCAGGAATACGGGTGGTGGGACCTAAGACTTTACTGAAGCCGCGGTAGGGGGTGGGGTCACAGTGAGTGTTATCAATGGGGCCGGGGCGGGTGTTGTAGGCACTGGGGTAGCTGGCGTTGTAGTCGCCGCGGAGGGTGTTGAAGATACCGGGGTGGGCGTTGAGGACGCCGGGGCTTGTTTCGAGCGCTTCTTAGAGCGCTTCTTAACAAGGGTGAAAGAGGGAGGCTCAGGGCCAGTTGGGGTGGATGACTCGGTCACGGGTGCGCGCTTGCGGCGTGGACGGGCGTCCATTTCACACTCGGTGTCACTGGAGGTGGGGGACGCGGTAGGGCCTAAGACCAGAGGGGTCTGGGGAACTAGGGTGGCCTGAGAGGCCAGTCTGGAAATCAATGCCAGGATTTGAGGAAGTGTCAAATACACGACCCATATGAGGGGTGACGTGAATTTTTTGAGCTTCGAGCTCATTGAATAACTCATCCCTAATTTCATTGAGGCTTAGGGAATCCATTGCGGAGGGGTTGGGGAGGGATAAATATATAAACTATGACACAATCCTAACAACGAAGACTAACTTCCTAAACCACCCTACCAGCGGTAACGGGGTTGGGGACAACGCGGAGAACTTACTCGAACACGAAGACTCGAAGTCGTGGGACGCAGAGCTTGCCGGAGCGGCGACGGCGACGCAGGTCGGCGACGACGGGCTGCAGGCGATGGTGTCGAAGATGCGTCTTGAAAACGACGTTCCTATGAAACTTAGGAAGATACGGTACGAAAACCTGAGTCGTGAAAACGACCCGTGAAATTTGGGGTGCTCAACTAGTGCGGGGACTAGAGAGCGGAATAGCGTCTGCGATGGACGTGCGAACGAATCTGCACGCAAACCGAGACTGTTCCTATAACAATTCCTAATTTCCTATAAGAATCTTATTATACATGAAAGAGATAAACTTATTCTTTATCTCGCTTACTCACACTGGAGAATGACCACCCATACAAGGACGGGCACAAGTATCGATAGCGCTGACAAGCAAATATTACCATTGAATCTTATAACTTACTAACAATTTGAACGACCCGGTGCTCGAGTGTGGGCGCAAGCAGTGAGTGCGTGGACTAGCGTTATTTACAAAATTACTTATATGACTATGTCCATATTATGCCGAAAAACTCGCCCTCTTTGCCGACGACACCGCCCTTTACACCAAAGGCCTCAGTCGGCGGGTCTCATCATCAGACTCCAAACAGCCGTAAACGCTCTCGGTGCATGGTTTACTTCGACTGCAAACACCGTCGTATCGCCGACAATCTCCACGTTAGAATGTTAGGTATTCCCATCCCCTGGAAGCGCAGTACCAAATACTTATTATTTTATTTTTTTAATTTTATTTTATTTAGACACAAACGGTCTAGTCTACAGTCTAGGTTACAAAACAATTGAGCACAGATTTGACCTATAGTTCCCTTAGTTTAAAATTGACAACAAACAACCAACTTAACTCTAATACGAATATACAAAAAAACAATATGTAAAAATTTTTGTAAACATATCAAAATTTTAAAGTATGAATTCCAGAAAGTATAAAATAGACATACACTTAATTCATTTGAATACTTATAAGCATTTTTCAACAACTTTAATCACAAAAAAAGAGAATTAAAAAAGAGAATTAAAGATTTACGACTCTTAGTTATACAGTACTAACAATACTATTCTTTTTCAGGATCAATTGCTATGATTCATTTAATTTTTCGTTTAAAGTGGGCCAATGAATTAGAATATAAGTCAACGCTACAAAATTTATTGTTATACATTTTACAGGGTCGTCGAATAAAAACATTATTCACGTAACATCTCGGACTTGTAGGTATGGTAAACAGCGCCTTTACACGAAAACTTCTCTCTCGTCTGCGCGGTACCCTAAATTGCACATTATGTAACAATAGTGGTGAAATTATATGATTGTTCAATAATTTGAAAAGTAAAACTATGTACATGTAATCTCGGCGATCTTTCAAACGTTCAATGCTGTATTAAGCTGCAGATTGTTCGTAATCTTGATAAACATGACCCATTCTATACTCTAGTGTTGTAACAAACTTTTTTTGCAATCTTTCGATTCTATCAATGTGTATATTATTAAAAGGACACCAGATACAGCTCGCAAACTCCAAGATGCTGCGAACATAGCTATAATATAAAAGCTTGTAGGTGAATGAGTGTTTAAAAAATTTACTGACTCGCAACACAAAACCTAATCTTTTGTATGCTTTATTAATAATTGCATCCAGGTGATTGACAAAAGTAAGTTTAGTGTCCATGATCACGCCCAAATCTCGAACTTGATAGACTCTATTAAGATTTGTTTTAGGCAGTGTGTAACTGTAGGTAATTGGAGACAATTTTCTTGAATACGTTATTATGTGACATTTAGAGGAATTAAGAAATAGGTTATTATTTTTACAAAACTCTTCAAGTTTATTTAAATCATTCTGCAGCAATACGTAGTCACGTGTATTACGAACAATTTTGTAAATTTTTATATCACCAGCGTACAATAACATATCTGAATGGGCTATACATTGATTAATGTTGTTGATGTATAAGATAAAAAGCAAGGGCCCGAGTTGCGATCCTTGGGGGATTCCGGAACTTACGGTTTTGTAATCAGACAGGCATCCTCCAAGAGCAACCGCTTGGTTTCTATTTTTATATAAGATTTCATTCAGCGCAAAAGATCGCCATGTATCCCAAGCCGCCAAAGCTTCTGTAATAATATCATGACAGATTTTGTCAAATGCATTGGCGATGTTGGTATACAAGGCATCTACTTGGTAGCCTAAATTCATTGCATTCAAGACAATTTGAGTAAAACATAATAAATTTGTATTTTCACTTCGACCGTTATAAAAACCATGCTAATTAGGAATTATGTGATTATACAAACTGACAAAAAGAGATTTCGTTACGAACTTCTTGAAATTTTTTCCTAAATGACATATTAGATGAGATATGACGATAATTTACAATATCTTGACTAACAGCGCCTTTAGGAATAGGGGTTATCCAAGCGGTCTTCCAGATATTTGGAACTACTCCCTCTTGTAAAGATTTGTTAAATATAATGGTTATTGGTAACGCCAATGAAGAAGAACAAGCACGAATAAAAATTGGGTGAATGCCATCAGGCCCTGCTCCTTTGTTGACATTGATTGATAATAAATACTTATAAGTACATTCGGATGTAATCTGCAGAGAGTGTAAATTAATGACAGCGTCCGAACTTAAACTCGAATGATCAGTGTTAAAGGAGTTTGAGTTTACCGGTTCGAAAACAGAATGATAGTGAGTGTTAAAAGAATTACAAATGTCTTCTCCACTGGTAATAGATCTGCCTTCATAAAACATAGTCTGAGGTAATCCGTTATTCGATAAAATATTTTTTACGTGGGACCAAAATTATTTGGGCTAAATCTTTATTTTTGCTTCAGCATATTGAATATAATTATTGTAACATATCCTTTCCATCTTACATGCGCGTTTTTTGAATATTCTAAAAGTATCATAATCTAAGGGATTTGCGTACGTCTTCCACAATTTATGAAATTTTCGATTTTCTCTGAGCAATTTAATAAGGGGCTTCGTATACCAAGTAGGCGAAGAAGTAGAAGATTTTAGTTTACGCATTGGCATGAATTTATTTATTTAATAAATTATAGAATTTGTTAACACACGCCTCCACATTAACGAACCAAGAAACTCAACCCAATCAATTTTAGACATTTCAGAGTTTATTGCGTCATAATTACGAGCGTGAAAGTTCGGTACAAGTTTTTGGATCTGCTCAAGAGGTTCAAAACAATCTAAAGTGATGTCGACTAACAGAGAAGGATGGTGCAAATCTTCTACAGTTAGGGGCGCATCGGATGGACTCACAGTGCAGTTCGAGTTGCAAAGTATTAGGTCAAGTATGCGAGAATTTGAATTGCGTACATAGTTATATTGTTCTAAATTTGAGAATGATAAGAATTCTTCTAATTACTGCGATGAGAAACAACCATTCGGTAACATAGCCACTTTGTGAGAACAAATATTAATCCATTGCGCTTCGGATATATTAAAATCCCCAGATAAAAGAAAAAGATCATTAGGTCTACCCGCAATTATTTCACTGGCGTGATCGAAAAAAGTCATTAATGCTTCGCGATACCCCGGACCATGTGGTCCATAAATACAGTCGAAATGTAAATATTTATAGCGCTCTTCAGTAGTATTATAGGGAGAAAGGGAAGACCGTGCTCTACCAACAGGAACAGAAACCCATACGGCGTCGCAGGAGGCGCGCGGCGATACGGGCCAGTCCCGGCGCAGCGGGCAGAGCATAGCCCGCACCGCCACCGCAACTCCACCACCACGCGTCGCTCCACTCTCCTCGCTTGAACGATCTTCCCTATATACTATGTACCCATCATCAAAGTTTTCTCGGTTATAGAAATCGTCGGTAAGCCAAGTTTCAGTTATACAGATGAAATCGTAATCAGCCGCTACAACTTGAGCGAAAAAGTCATGTGACCTAGTACGCAAGCCCCTCACATTCTGATAATAACCATGTAAAGTTTTATCAAGCACCATGATCCAAATTACTCACAAATGATATACTCAACACAATCACAAACAGAAATACCACCGAATGTATACCACGCAGAGAAGGGAGAGACGTAACAATTGAATAAATTCTGAACCGTGTTTCATTGTTCATTGGCATAACATTAACTATAATCAGAAGCAAATGACACAATATAATAAGCTTTAAACAATTATGAAATGAGACAGTTTTACTTATAAAAATAATTACTTTATCAATGCAAAAACAGTTACACAAAGTGAAAATCTTGCATTTATAGATTTTAAAATAAAATAGGGTTTGATTGTATAAACACACAAATATAGACCTATAAAATAAGTAAATCAATAACAAACTAGAAAAAATACATATTCTTAAACACAGTTTACTATTTACTTCAACTTTTTCAGGTCATTATCCCTAGAAATGCGAAAAACGCCAGACTTATCATTTTTACGCATTAATATTTTGCAATCACGTATCCATAAGTAGGAATATCCGTATTTCGTCTTTAATACCCGGGCTCGCTTGAGTAACTGTTTGTTAGTCGGGGTCAGATGATCTCCGACATAGATGTTGACCGCCGCTCCCGCCACGCTGATGTCAGCCGAGGTGAGGCCGCGGCGCGCGCGCACCGCTGACAATAGCTGATCCTTCCACGAGCGTCTAGTAAACCTTACCACAATAGCTGGGACACGGAGGGGTTGACGTTGATTACCCTTCTCATGGGTGCCTTCAAACCTGCGCACGCGATTAATATTGTCAACGTCTCTCGCATCCAGAGTAACACCGACCTAACTATAAATCGAATGTAATACGGAATTAAGATTTTCGCCATTACTTATCGGCACGCCAGATATCTCAACGTTATTCATCCTCAAAAATTGATCTCTATAATTGTTGCTTTCTTGTTGACTTAGTATAATGTTTTGCGCGGCACAGAGCTCCGATTGCATTTTAGTGAATGCTGTCATTTGGTTTTCTACCGTAAATAAGCGGTCTTCCATGTCAGAGAAGCGGGATTCCATCTCAGTCCACTTGGTGTCAAGATTTTTTATAGCTGCAGTTGTGCCGTGTAGCTCGTGTTTGATAGCAGTAAACTCGCCGCGAAGCCGTTTGATTTCCTGCAGAATAGCCTGTAACCTGGTTGCAGCAGGGCCCGGTGCAGTCGCTTTCGCTGACTTTCCAGAACGACACTCAAGACAGCGCCATGAAGCTTTTTTGTCAGAACATTTCATTTCATTTCATTTCATTTCAGTTGTCCATGACAAACACTGCATTCCGCATAATCAATGACATTAGCTCCGCACTTTTTACAATTCATGTTGGATGACGTACAACTGAGTAATACATTAAATCGTAAATCATTAAAAATAAAGTAAATCGGTAACACCAAGTTTAAGCCTGACAGTTATCGACGTTGATTTGACAAATGACAGATTGTTATTTCTGAATTGTTAAAATATGAAGGTAGTAAAATAAAAACCAATAGTTCAAAACAAACTGTTGTCGGCCACAATATACCACTATTCTGGTTCCCACTTCGTGTACTAAATGTTTCACACAGCTTATAATCAACTAGCATCAACTTTGTCGATGTTGTCTTTATAGTGTTGCCTGATAATGATACTTAGGGGTCACCTTAGACCAGACGCTTTCTTTCAAGCCACACGTCAATAGAGTAACGAAACTCGCCCGTTTTTAGTTAGGCCGCCTATATAGTATGTTGGGTAGAAAAAGTAAAATGTATTTCAGAAACAAACGCACGCTTTATAAGACCTGCGTTAGACCCGTCATTCCTCGCCAATCTTTGCCCACGCCAAACCCTCCATCCTGCATAAACTGCAGGTAGTTCAAAATCTTTCTGCCGCAGGGCCACAAACGCACCTTGGTACGTGCGTAACGCGGACCTGCACAGAGATCTTGAACTATCTACAGTGCACCAGCACCTAAAAACACTCACGTTTTTCAAACGCTCCGAAACCCACCCCAATCCCATAGTTCGAGATTCAGTCTCGTATACTACCCCTGTCATAGATTCAAAGTTCAAAGTCACTAGACCGAGAAACGCGCACATGAACGTAGCCACGCGACTAACACTAGATCTCAAAGCCTTTCAGGCCGCAGCTTCTAATTCTAATATAAATTCAAATTAATTCAATTTTTACCTTTCATTTTGAGCACATTCAGTGTTATGAATTCACCTTCAGTGCTTTGAGCACCTTCAGTGCTATGTAATTCCCACCGGGTGACTCCTTAAGAACCCCGCTAGCGCGGCCTTTTTCTCCAATTAGTCGTCACTCAGATGAAGGCTCTGGGGCAAAAAATTGCTCGAGTCATTCAGGGGGTTTTTTAGTGGGTAGTGGCCCACATAACCTCGATCGCGCGCGTGGGGTATGCGTCAGAGCATTTTTTATCCACCTGCTCTCTCCGCGGAGGGGAACAAAAAAAAATGCCGATTCCGTGTCATGTTGCGTCGCTAACGTCGCTAACCTTATAACCCCAAAGCCTGAAACAGAACGTCTATGTGGTATCTAATGCAACCATTTGATTTTTTTCAAATGTTTCACGTTATTACTTCAGTGAAATTTATTGCTACAATGTCACGTCCTCTTGTCTTCCGAACTGTGTTTCTTCCTTCCTCTACACATCACCACATGACACCAGTCGGCATACTGTTGGCAGTGACCCTGACACCATCACGACCGAGTCCGCTGAGACCGCCACGTCGCCGCGCACTTGATGGAAGACAAAAATAGCAAAAGAAAGTGCCAGGGACAGTGTACATTGGGTCAAGTCGGAATGTGAAGGACACTCGAGAATCGGGGTATTCAAGAAATGCTTTGCAGTTTATTCAGGTGGCATACTTTAGCTCAAATGTGGTCACGAATCCCCAGGCGTGACAAGCTTATTTTCAATTATATCAGAATGCAGTTTTTCTTCTTTTTAAAAATAAAGGAATGTTTCCCTAGAGTAAAACTTGCTATCTCCAGTATTTAGAGAACTTTACCTCCAGGTGGTTCGTAAAATTCCACCCTTTGTATAGGATAACTCGGGAGTTCGATCCACTGGCTGTCATAAGTGCCAATCAGTATTTACAACTTACCTCAGTTTACCATACTCGTAGAATGCATGAAACGGTTACTTATTGTCCAGGTCTTTATAACATGGCATTGGATTAGTATGTAATGACAATGAACCTTATAACCACCCCAGTATCCAGGCTTTTATCTAGCACGTAATATCCCCCATACAAATCCAAGCATACAAAGAGATCAGATCATTTCCAACATTCCACAGCGGTAGGCCGGCAGTGTATAGATAGCAAGAACGACGGCGGCGGGGCGGCAGCGGGGCGGCGGCGTGGCATTCCTTGCACAACATCAAATGAAACGATTACTTGTAGACACGCGAGGACTTCAATAAAACTGCTCTTGGTGATTAACCAAGGGATCCCAAGCTATTCCAATTAGTTTGTGGCCACATTTCTTTTGTATATTGTCTTGATACAGACATTGATATATTAATTAAAACTACCTTCCTTGAACGAGATAAAGGCTTTTACAATTAAGTGCTATTGACTTTCAGGGGGATCAGGGTTTGTGTATCAAAAATACAAAGGTATTTGCAGTGCTGTTCGCACTGAAGGATGCTAGACTGCTTCGTGCATCCTTTTAGAATTCAAATCCAATTACAGATGATGGTATATCAGGGCCGATTTAAGATATTTCTAAACCCATCTATATTACAACTGAATTATAAATGCGTAAGTCCTCATGCTTTCCCTTCGGAAGTCCTACGAAATTTGATCTACGTATACATTGGCTTTTTATGAACCTTTTATACCGAAAAAAGCACTCTAAAAGTATAATAAAAGAAGTATAATAACAAATTTGCAAAAGATATCCTCCAACACTATCCAAAAAATTTATTGTATTTTTTATATTATTTTATTATTATTGTTATTATTTTTTGACAATGTTACACATTATTTTTGACATTTATATTTCTGCTCTGACATAATTTTACACTTTTATTTTTTGATATTATCACACATGTTTGAAATGATATAGAATAATTTTTCTTTTGTCATTTCATTTTAACATTATCACCATTATTTTGACATTATATAGATTATTTTTTAGTTAAAATTTCTTTGAATAATATTATAATTATAAGAAATAGTAACTATTATTGTTATTGTAAATGACTTCAATTTATTATGATTTCTCTAGCTTGACATGACACATTCTGTTTCGGAGTTCAGCTATAAATATTATTTTTAAGTTGCAGATATTGTTTAGTTGCATCCCAGTTCCTACTATGTGTATTTCATTAAATTATGTTTTGTATTGGTTGTAACAAAATAAATAATTTTTTTTTGAATGTTCATTTCTGTTAAGTTTATTCCTAACCCTTAACTATCTACTTGGAGTTTTCCAGACTCCATCAAGGTTATTTTTGTTTATAAGTTTGAATGTAGGCATCTCTGTCCTTTGCGCGTCTGTGTACCTTCTCCCTGCCACCCGTAGTACCGAGTCTGCGCTCATCGGGGTCAAACTAGTGCGCGCTGCGTTTTGGTGAGTAAAAATATTTTTGACGGAGTCTAAGAGACTCCTGATAGGTAGTTACGTAACATTTTCATGAAGTGATTTATTTTCTGTTATTGTTGAAAAGGCGACTAGGGATAAAATTATTGAGTGTTGGTTGAAGGAAGACCTTTCTTCAAATAAAGAGGATGTTCTGAACAGGAATCGCAGTGACATAGAAGTGGATATCGACGAAAGTCATGTACTGCCCTGTGATTCCGCATCAAATTCAGAAATAGAAGGCGATCTCGTAGAAAAGTTAGCTATACGCAAATCATATTCTTTATGTGATTCCAAAAAGAAGCGAATAACCCAATATTTATTGTTGTAGGTACAAAAACCCTATTTGTCTAGAGTATTCCCACATGGTGTGTCTATGCTGCCGTCAAAAATCATAACCAGCAACCACCATCATCAACCTTTGCAATTTTATAAAAATGTTGCGATTTTGAAGAAAATTTGTTTTTTGCTAAGTTTGTTCATTACTATAATTTTACCTTGGAAAATTTAATATTAAAGTTAATAATTTTTTTTAATTTTAGTAACTGATGTCATTTTATAAGAATGTTTTGAGTTTTTTTAGCTTTATTGGAAGTCCAGAAAGAAACTGAGTTTATAGAATAAGTAATGCAAATGTTACAAAATTTTATAATTTAAGCGTAAATAAACGAATATAAAAATAACGTTTCGATTTTAATTTTTCCAAACCCAAGTCATAGTTTTTATTCTAAGTCTTCAAAATGCTGGAGTCTAAGAGACTCCAAGTAGGTGATTGTGTGTCTGAAATGAGAGGTAGGTAGCTAAGGGTTAAAATTAATTTACTTATTTAAAATAATTTAATTACTCAGAAAAACTAGCATTGTTACATCCATGTCACAGGCGCGCGACGGCCCCGCCCGGATTACGAACTAGCACAAACTAATGCTGCGTTCCGTTTGCCGATTACAGCGTTCACAGCGCTCATATACCCGTTTCGATTGCCCGTGAGCGCGCTCACAGCAATATCGATACGTCATCAGTGACGTCATAAACGCCGCCATCTTCCCGCTCACAGTGCCAAAGCTACGGAGCATGGTCGCTGTGAGCGGCCTGTCAAAACTGACACATGACGTTACTTTGTTGATGTTTTTATTAGTCGATTAAAGATTTTAAAAGCTTGCTTATTAATTTTCTTTTGTAATAATAAAAAAAAATGGCTCCTGCTTCATTCAGGGTCAAAGATCTTAATGAAATTGTAACTTTAGACTTAATCGACGAACAATCAGAATGTTAGCGCGATATTTACCGTTCCGATTGCAATAGCACTAATAACACTTTTAGCGCGCTCAAACGAATCGGAACGGTTTTGAGCACTTTTAGCGCTGTGAGCGCTGTAATCGGCAAACGGAACGCAGCATAATTAGTGATGCTACGCATCAGACGAACGTCTTCCTAACTACAACACTAGGAACTAGGAACCCCCACGTTTTCAATTTGACAACTATTTTTTTAAAAACAAGATTGTCCTTCATTTCTTAATTTTAAAATGACGGCCTTGGATTTTGGCGTAATGCCATTGTGGCAGCGCGAAAGCCCCTCTCCTTTTCTACAAGATATTGTAATAATCTAAAAGATAAAGAATGTAAAATAAATAAAAACTTGTATATTTATGATTTTTTTAAATATCTTAATTTAGTTTTATATTTTTATATGCTTTGTTTGTATTGCACGGGAGGCAAATTTTTATTTTCTAGAAACGAGACATCAGTACCTTTTATTAATATCCTGTTAATTATGTTACACCAATTAAACACCGTTATTCATATTGAGTAACCCAGAAAACATTTCTTGTGAGGCTCACAAACAATATACAAAGTTTTACCACACTTAGTCCTTGTAAGCACAAAGCACTATTAGCACAAAGACACGGTAACCATTGTTAAGTCCTATCTCAGTTCTTGGAAAGTGATGGAAAATAACGTCCTTGCGGCTACTTTCTCATTCACTACACAGCACTTGTACATTGTGAAGAAACGAATAAACGCAAATTACTATATTTGGTAAATGAGAGGTTATGTTTCGGAAATTGATCAATGCAAACTCTTCACTCGTCAAACATTGAAACCGTAATGGCAGATCGAGCTGATTGATTGAAAATTAAATTAAATTTTGCGTTTTATGGCAATCAGCTGTAGTTACTACACAATAACTATTTCTGCCAATTTCAAGTATTAATATAATAAAAGTAGTTTTAACATAATTAAAATATTGAAACATAACCTAAAAACGTACATCATTGATTGAACATAGTGTTATCATTCATCATTCACATTGAAGTGACATATGACAATTGTTCGCTTGAAAACGGAGCTGTATTATATATTAATAGTTGGTAGTAGCCCGTTTCCTAAATAAATAGATCCTCTGTTTCTTTATAGTTTAAGGACAAAAGCCAAGTCTTAACAATGGATTTGCATTCATGAAGTGAATGTGGATAGAAATTAAATTTTTTGTTTATTTTATTATAGAGAAAAACTGACAGGTATGCTCGCTGTCGCCTTGCAAGAGCAGTCCGGAATGCAACTGGGGAAAGTACGTTTGGTATAAGACGTTTATTACGGCATATCTCTGGGTTGTAAGAGGCTTGGACATGCTGTTGGATTATTATATTATAAACAAATAACTGCCTAATAGTAAGTAGTTCACACTGTTTATATAGAAGTGTGGTTGAAAATCTGAAGGGTTTAAAGGTCATTACTTTTAGTAAAGACCTTTGAGCTCTTTCAAGTTGCATGTATGCAGTATCCGTTACGATTGTGCTAGGGCAAAGTAAACTGTGCGGAGGAGTTGGTAATCAGCGGCATAGCGTAATTTTTAAAAAATCCAGATTAATTTTCTCGTGCGTGCAGTTATAAGCTCAATATGAGGACGCCAACTTAATTTATGATCTAGCACGATACCAAGGCATTTCACAGTCTTACATTTCGTTATATTCATGCAAGAACATTTACACTCATGGTCACATGTGTGTATAATGAGATTAATATCTGCCACATGAGAAGTTACAGTTTGAAATTGAATGTAAGAAGTTTTAGAAATATTTAGAGTAAGTAAATTTTCTTTGAGCCATTTAGCCACCTTTTGAAGTCCAGTTTTAGCAACTTTTTGGACCTCAGTCCAAGTATCCGCATAAAAAACTAAAGCCGTATCATCGGCATAAGTAAACAATTTGCCATTTGTTAGAGCCATATTACATAGTTCGTTTATGTAAATAAGGAAAAGACTTGGACCGAGAATGCTGCCTTGCGGAACTCCAAAAGTTACATTGGCATCAGTGCTAATATAATTATTTATCTTAACTCTTTGCACCCGATCTGTAAGGAATTCTTTAAAAATAAGCAGGGCTGAGTCCCTTATCCCAATAAATTCCAGTTTGTACACAAGAGTAGGTATCGAAACGGTATCAAATGCCTTGGCAAGGTCGAGGAAAACTCCAATACATTTTTGTTTCCTGTCAAGTTTCTCAGTGACATACTCTGTCAAACTATCCACGGCATCGTTTGTCGACATACCCGATCTGAAGCCAAACTGGGCGCTTGACAGAATATTGTACCGATTTAAAAACTGTATTAACCTAATGTTTAGCATCCTTTCTAGGATTTTAGACAGTGGCGGAAGTATAGAAATTGGTCTGTAGTTTGCTATACCATTTCTAGCCCCACCCTTGTGAACCGGAGAAATGAGTGACCTTTTAAACAGCCGTTTTCAAAACATCTCTGAAGCAAAATCGTTAGCGGAGCTACAATTACATGTCTCAGCATTTTAAAAAAAAAGTGCTGGTATGGAGTCCCAACCAGTAGCACAGTCATTTTTGAGGCTTGAGATAAGAGACTCAACCTCTGACTCATCTGGTGGCATAAGTACAAAAGAGTATCTTAAACTATTGGATTTTATATTATTTATGTGTTTTTTGCCATTCTCCGTAATTTTTTCGGCTAACTCTCTACCAACATTAGAAAAATAACGATTTATTTCCTCTTGATGAGAGAATTGTTAATTATATGTAAAAGGTTTAAGATAAATGAAATCTATTTAGTAAGAAATGAGAAAAATAAAGATTTAATAGGTGGGCTTATTAATACAATAAATAATTATGACAAATGGAAAGAGTTAAGAGTGTGTTTCTTAAATAAAGCGCAATAAATAAATAATATTGATGATAGACAGGTAACATTGAATGACTTTCACTTGTTGCCCACTAGTGGCCACGCAGGCATCAAGCGAATGACGAACAATATTAAAAGGTACTATTTTTGGCCAAGTATGAAAAAGGATATTGTTGATTATGTTTTCAAGTGCAATAGGCAAAAATATTCAGTCGGCACAAAGCAACCCTTAGTGATAACAACTACTGCTAATTCAGCATTTGAAAAAATATTTTTGGATATAGTAGGTCCGATCCCTAAAGATTCAAATAATTTTAGTTACATACTCACTTTACAATGCGAGTTAACTAAATTCACAGAAGCCTATCCGCTACAAGCTAAAGACTCGCTAAGTGTGGCTTCAGCTTTAGTTAACAATTTTATTTTAAGATTTGGCATACCGAAAGTAATTGCGACAGACCGGGGTTTAGAATTTCTTTCAAGTACAATGAAAAAGTTATGCACAATCTTAAAAATTGACCAAATTGCTTCCACAGCATATCACCATGAAAGTATCGGTGCGTTGGAAAATTTACATAAAACTATAGGTGCGTATTTGAGAATTTATAGTGAAATCAAAACAGATAATTGGAGCAGCTGGTTGCCCTACTGGTGTTTTTCGTACAACAACACGGTACATTGTGAAACACAATATACCCCACATGAGTTGGTGTTCGGTAAGCGATGTATATTACCTAATAATTTTAATAGTGGTATTGTAGATCCTTTATATGCTCACGATTATTATCCTTTAGAATTTAAGTAAAGATTACAGTTAGCGCAAAAGGAAGCTCGAGAAAATTAAATTAATAGTAAATTAAAACGTAAAAGTAAACATGATTTAAATGTAAACCCAGTGTACTATAACAAAAATGACTATGTATGGTTAAGAAATCCTTCTGATAATAAAATGGATCCGATATATTTAGGACCATATTTAGTAGTAGAAGATTTAGATTGTAATGTGAAAATAATAAAAAATGGTAAAGAAGATATTGTGCACAAAAATCGCACTAAACTTTGCAAATAATTTTGTGTAATGTTCTTGATTTTATAACTTTTCCTTCTTAAATGAAAAACACATTTTTTTTGTATAAATATTTGCACTATCAACTTTTTTTTTTGCTGTATTATTATTATGTAAGTACATATATTTATCGTTAGAATAAAAATGGCATTCTTACATAAAAAAAAAACTTGTACGTTATTTTTTTTAAAGGGGTAGATGAGGTGTGTTGTCTGTATTGTAATCTATATAACCCAATACTATTCTTAAATAAAGTCAGTATTTATCCAACATGCAATAGTATCATTTCGCTCCCGACACGCCACCTGTTTACTATGAACCATGGTCAGTACGTTTTCTCTATGTTCACATTAAAGGCTTCAAAACGTTTTCATTATTTTACAACATTCGATTTCCGAAAAAGGTTTTTATACGTTATTATATATTATTCAGTTATTATACCTTCTAATTTTCTTGCAAAGGCGGATTCAATTTTCTATATAACAAGTTTATAAAGATGATTTTACTTATTTGGACTGTATGAATCTTGAGAATACATTGGGTAATCTGTACATACATTTTTAAATTATAATGTTTATTTGTGAGGATTCGGCAAGTTCCCAAAGGAAAGGCTGGGGATGATATTACCTGTAACCGTTCCGACGACCCTACTGCAAGTTGCAACTTTTTTTATAAAAGACTGTCGAGAGGTTTTTTTTCTCCGCCGGCTTGTTTCCTCTCAGTCTACCCGCAATACCTTCCAGAAGCCGAAGCAAAGTTATATTTACGCAATCTCGATGAAGATGCAAAGCAAGAACACTTTCACCAACTGCAAAACCTTTTACCAATGATGAAATAAAAATATTGAAATTTTTAATATGTATTTAGCGCTCAAATTGTGCACTTACGCGATATTATTATTTAGAAGTCTCTACTTTCTTGTGCATTAGGGCTGCCTACGCTATTGTGCAAAGCGCGGTCCAGTAATAGTATCTCGAGACAGCCCTAACACAAAGCCTCGCATTGACTGCCTTTTTCAAAGGTGGGGGGAGTGCCGACTGCGTCGTACGGCGTTGCCAGCCGGTAATAAGCATGACAGGGTGATAACACTATATGTACAAGCAGACAATTACTGGTGCAATAATTTCTTGAGACCCGATCTGCGTCCGGCCCCGTTCGGTCGTGTTGACGGTCACTCCCGGCTGCCGAGTCACGATTGTTGTCTCACGACTTCCCTCGTATCAATACTCAAACGCCACTCCCAGATCCGTTCTGCATCCGGCCTCGCTCGGACGTGTTCGCGGTCGCACCAGCCGTTGAGTCACGATTGAAGGGGTCAGTTACAGTATTAAAATACTTTTAGTTTAATTCCTTTGATTTTTATTAAGCACTACTTAATTTATGATTGTTTAACTCCACTTTAAACATATGTCTCCCTATATCACAATAGCACGTTTTAAAGTTAATACGAACACCACGTCAGAATGCTCTAGTCAGAATGCCCGATAGTTTGTTTGTTCAAACCAGTTGCGGCCCCACCCAAAAAAATATCCTTTCGATAGCGCGGCAACCAGCCAGGTTGCAACGGCTAGGTCTTTGTTTTAGTATCATGACTATCAGTACTAAAATTAGTCAATATCATTACTTTTAACTTAATTGTATGCTTAAAATTATTAATTAAATACTTATAGGCTTACAACTCGGCCATCCTGTATAGAGCGAGTCCCTTCGCGAAAAGACAACTGATAAATGTATATATTTTGAGTTAATTTTATGTTTAAGTACGTAAAAGTTAAAGTGCTTATTTATTTCATGGATATAAAGAAAATATGCCTAAAATACGTCTACCACCAGTTCGGAAGGACCTTCGCGAAGAAGAACTGGCAAGAAACTTCACGGATGTCCTTTTTTATATATATATTTTTTTAATATATATATTTAACTTTAACATTTATCTCATAAGTTACAATCTAGTTATCTTAATAACATTGGATAAATAAAATCAAATTATATGAATGCAATAATGACAAGAGTTTTTGGATAATGAAATCAACCTTAAATAATTACATTGGATAAAAAAAATCAACTTATATAATTGCAATAATTACAAGAGTTATTGGATAATGACAATCAACCTTAAATAATTACATTACCCATGTAAATAACATCAAGTTGTACAATTGCAATCATTATAAGAGTTATTTTACGTTGAGTTCGACATAAAGCTGATTGATTTCACCATATTATCAAGTAATTTCACAAATGTGACAACAAAAAGAAATCATAATAATAGTAGTATTTTCAAATTGTTATTCATTTTAATTTTATTTTATACCTACAATATCAAATTTACAAATAGAAAATCTTTTTTTTTTTAAATTAAATGATCCTGTTTACAGCTATGCATATATTGTGTATTTATATATATATATATATATATATATATATATATATATATATAAATACACATGTATTTTTTTTAAACAAAGTCCCAAAGTAAATGTAAATTAGCCTATATATTTTAATCTTCCTCACTATTTTCATCATTACTTGTTTCTAGGTTCCTATCAAAACTTAGCCATGGTTGGATTTTGTCTAATGCTACTACAGCCTCATACCTACGGCCCTGTTTTCGAGTAAGAGGGGTATCTTCGATAACATATCTGTCATTTGGCAGCACTTTTATCACGCGATAGGGATATTGATATTTATTGACTAGTTTTTGAGATTTGCCGTCATGTGGCACCTGTCTTTCCACACGTACCAGATCACCCTCCGTGTATATTTTACCTGGTTTTCTTTTCTTATTAAACTGCTGGGCGTCTCTCTCCTGCTGTTTTTGGATCTTATCCTTAGCTTCTTCTCTGGTCTCTTCCAAATGCTCAGAATCCACAACATTGAGGGTGTCGTTTATGATTTCGCTAAGTATCCCTTGTGTTCGATTAGTTACGTTAAATCCGAATAGTAATTCTGAAGGGCTTTTTTGCGTAGTTTTATGGATTGTAGTATTGAGCCCCATCTGAATATCGACTATGCGCTCGTCCCAATTTTTTTCGTCATCTCCATGGGCAGAACTAGATAGAGCATTCAGGATGGTGCGATTGAATCGCTCTACTTGACCATTAGCTCTTGGCGTAGCGACAGCATTCTGAATGTGTTTGATTCCATAAGATTCTATGAACTCCTTGAAGCTCTTGCTTGTAAAGCTGGTGCCTTTATCAGTGATGAGCCTCGTTGGAACACCAAAGTAGCTGATGTGCTCTTTGATAGCTCTGATTGTGGTAATTGACTTTGTATTTCTTACAGCTGTGATGTTAACAAATTTGGTAAAACCATCTACGAGAATAAGGAGATAACAATTTCCTTTCTTACTCTTGATGAAAGGGCCAAGATGGTCGGCGTGCACAGTATGAAAAGGAATACAAACTTTTTCTATCGGGTGCAGCTCACCTTCTCGTTTACCTCCAGGTGCTTTGTGATGAGCACATTCTAAGCAGGAAGAAACGTATTTGTTTACGAAACGACGCATTTTTGCGAACCAATAATGGTTCTGAATGCGTTGCAAAGTCTTGTCAAATCCACAGTGACCCACATCATCGTGATTCTTCTGTACAATTTGCCACCGTACCCCTTTGGGTACGAACCATTTAAGTTCACCGTTGACTACACGGTAGATGCGATCATTTTTTAGTTTGTAGTTCTGACAATACTCGCCAACCTTTTCAGAGTTAGGGTCCTTTAAGATCTCTCTAATCCTCTTTACTTCGTCATCGGCTATTTGGAAAGTAGTAATCCAATCTTGTTCATTGGCATCTGTGATTCCCTGTATCTTGAGTACATCAAGAACATGTGTTGAGGGTTCGCCATCAACAGGATTACGGCTGAGTGCATCCACATGAGTCATTCGCGTGCCAGGTCGATACTCTATTGAACAGTCGTATTCCTGGAGTTGGACCCACCATCGCGCAATGCGCGGCACTACATCACGTTTTGTGAGAGTAAATCTTAAGGCATTGCAATCCGTAAAAATCTTAAAAGGTATTCCAATCAAGTACACTCTGAATCGGTTTAGGGACGCTATCAAAGCCAAAGTCTCTAATTCATATGAGTGAAATTTTCGTTCATCGCATGTTGTTTTTCTACTGAAATAGGAAATGGGTTGGAAAATTCCAGTGGTAGTAGCCTGAAGGAGTATACCCGCGACACCTTCTTTACTCGCGTCAGTGTGTAACTGCGTCTCCGCTTGTGGGTTATATAAAGCCAGTAATGGGCGTTGCGTGAGTAGAGCCTTAATCTCTCGAAACGCGCACTGCTGCCTTTCACCCCAAATCCAAGGGGAATCTTTTTTAAAAAGATCAGTGAGTGGTGAAGCTTTAAACGCGTACCCCTTTATGAAGCGACGGGAAAACCCTGACAGCCCTAAAAACTGCCTGAGTTCGTGTTGATTCTTGGGAGCTGGGAATTTGGATACCGCGTCAGTTTTCCTCGTACCTGGGCGGATGCCTTCCGCACTAACCTCAAATCCAAGAAACTCTACCTTACTTTGGAAGAAGTTGCATTTACTCAACTTTAATGTTAGTCCTCCCATTTTTAATAACTGTAATACCTCTTCCAGCCTTTGTAATCCATCGTTAAAGTTTCTCGCCGGTATAAGTATATCATCCATATATACAATCGCGTATTTAATTTTTGCCTTAGAAAGTATCTTATTAATGGTTCGTTGAAAGACGGATGGTGCGTTAACTAAACCAAATGGCATACGGGTATACTCATACTGGCCGTCGGGGGTTACAAAGGCTGTCTTATGACAAGACTCCTCTGCGATGGGTATCTGATAATAGCCAGAAGCCAGATCTAACGACGTAAATAGAGTGTTCCCAGAAAGCTGATCCAACTGATCTTCGACACGTGGCAGAGGATAGTGCTCCTTTTTAGTCTTGCGGTTCAGCGCCCTATAATCAACGCAGAGGCGTTTTTCACCTGTCTTTTTCTGTACAAGGACTATTGGACTCGCAAAAGGTGAGGAAGACTCTCTTACAATCCCAATGTCCAGCATTTCCTGTACCATATCCCGAACTACCGTTCTTTCTGCGACGGACATACGATAAGGTCGGTAAACTACAGGCTGTGAATCTTCAAGTTCTATGACCATCTCTGTAATTCTTGTGTATCCAAGGTCATCAAGACTCTTAGAAAAACAGTCTGCGTATTTGGAAAGCAAGGTTTGGAGTCGAAATCGCTGGTCTTCATCGAGACTGTCACCGCAACTAATTGATTCATCGATCTCTGTTTCACTGAATGTTACGCTGCAGCTATAGACGGTGGTGTTACTTAACTCTCTGAAGACAGCCCTTGTTATAAGGAAGCCTTCGTTGATCATAATATTGTTGGCTGATACGCTTAGAACCAATAACGTGCCGCAACCATTATTGATCTCGTACAGACCGGGGAATAAGTAGTATTCTCTGCCTTCAGGGCCCCTCAGTGAACCTTCAACCTGGAGGAAACCTGTTACTGGTGATGGTGCTACTACCGGAATAGGTCTCAGAATATTACTCACTAAAAATACTTGTGCACTGGCCTTCAGAGGGAGTTTTTGGCTGTGAATTTTGTTAAAAGCCAATTTAGTGGGAGTTTTGGTTATAAAAATGTCAGGTTTCTCAGTGAAACTATGCCCTAATAATACAGGTTGCTGTATAACGAAGTCTTCTACGACGTAGAGGTCAATCGTTTCCCGTATACTCTGAACTTCCACAGTGCACGTAACTAAACCTAAGGGTCTCACCAGGTTAGCACCTATCCCTTTTAGGACCGGTAAGTTTTCCCGCTGTAATATCGTAAGATTAAGCGCTTTCGCTTGGCTGACTTTTATTAGCGAACATTGGCTGCCCAAATCGACGTGACATTTGACGAGAGTTCCGTTGGCTCTAATGTTTATGATGTATTTATCGTTGGCATCGTCAACGCTCAGCTTTAAAACCTGCTTTTCGTCTCTGTCTTTAGCCTGCCCTTGACCCACAGCATCCCGTTTGTTTGCTTTTTTTCTGAAGCAATATTCTTCTAAATGACCAAATTTTGACACTGACACATTTTGAGCTGCGATGACCTAATTCGTTGCAGTTGTAACACTTTACATTTAAGTGGAGTTTTCCCCCAGTACTTGGGCCGGTAAATCTTCGCTCATTACGTGAAGAAGAAGGTTCATGCGAAGATCTGTCCCTAATCTGACCAACCTTTACGGTCCTAAAATATTTAAGAACTTGTTCTGGTTCACTAAATTGAGCTGCTTGTGCACCTACTTTGACCGCCCTATCTTCAACACCATAAAGAATACAATCAACTGCATAACTTATAATATAATAATATATAACATAAATAAAACACTTTTTACCGGATATTATCGCGTATATTTTAGTTAATTTTAAAATTATTTCGACGTTTCGGCATCTTTGCAGTTGCCGTGGTCACGATAGACTCCTTTCGTTGATTTCGTTACATCGTCCATGGACTCTGGTGCTCAAGTAGATACAGTATATACTGATTACAGTAAAGCGTTTGACCGTATAGATCACACAATACTTCTAAAAAAGCTTCTCTCGGCAGGTATACATGGAAATTTGTATAGATGGCTAAAGTCATACATAGAAAATCGGACTCAATCCATTGCGCTGAATGGTTATCTTTCTTCGTGGCGTTTAATCCCTTCAGGAGTTCCCCAAGGATCATTGCTGGGCCCATTGCTGTTCAACATCTTTATTAATGACGTCGGTTCTTGTTTCTTTAACTCGAAATTTTTGCTTTATGCAGACGACATGAAGATTTATAGAGATATTAGTTCTATAGATGATTGCATTCTGTTACAGCAAGATCTTAACAGATTTGAGGTTTACTGTGCAGAAAATAACCTGGATTTGAATGTGTCAAAATGTCAACAAATAACATTTTCTCGAAAGCCCCATCATATTACTTACTCTTACCAGCTTAAGAAACAAGAACTCAAACGAGTTTGTGAAATTTCAGACCTCGGTTTGCTTTTGGACGCTAAATTAACATTCGAAAGGCATATTGATCATATTGCCAAAAAAGCAAATAAAGCCTTGGGGTTCGTCATGAGGTCCAGTAGTCAGTTCAGCAGTATAAAGTTGATAAAAATTCTATATTGCAGCCTGGTACGTAGTGTTCTCGAATATTGTTCGCAACTTTGGAATCCACAGTACGACGTATACATAAATAGAATAGAATTAATTCAAAAAAAAATTTCTGAGATACTTACAATTTAAATGTAAACAACATGACGAACATTACGAAACGAGATGTAAAAGACATCATATATTACCACTGAAAGAAAGACGTAGGATTGCAGATGTTTTCTTTTTGGTTAAATTAGTTCAGTATAAAATTGACTGTCCAGACATGCTTTCAATGATTAATATAAAAGTTCCCTCTAGGTCTGTTAGGCATCCCTCCTATTTACATGTGCAAACTTGTGGCACTAATTATAGAAAGAATTCGTTCTTCGTTAGAGCTGCAAACTACGTTAACGGTCTTGTGGACGTTCCCGAACTAGACCTATTTGTTTCCAACCCTTTAAACTTTAAGCGAGTATTAACAAATCGTTGGTTCGATTCCGTGTAGTAAATCCCCAAAGAATAATTTTTATTTTTAGTTTTTTTTTTCTTTTCGTTTTTGTATAAATTCACTTTGTCTTTTTGTATGCTCAAGCAACATTGTTCAAGCTACTGTTAGTAATAAGCGATAACATATTAATGGTGCTCTGTTAACTTCTATGTTTTATACTTTTTTATTAAATCACTGTTTGTTATCTTATGAATAAAAAAAAAAATAAAAAAAAATATTTTCCGTAAATTCTACATCTATTCAGAAGGTTCACCTTCGCATAATAATAGTGCTCCAGTGACTCCCCATATTTAACTTTCTTTGATAACATCTCTGTCAGGAGCTCAGCATAATCCTCTCGACAGGGAAAAGATTCAATAAGTTTCTTCTTCCATTCCGACCAAGTATATAATACCGAGGGTAGCCCTTGATACCAGGTCTTTGCTCCGCCGATTAGTTTAGGAAGAGCATAGTGAATCGTTTCCCTGTCCTCCCACCCATAAATAGATGCACATTCTTCTACTTTCGTCAACCACGTTAATACGGTCTGCTCCTTCGACATAGGGTCGAATTCCGGTATAACATTAGTGTTAAAGGTGAGTTTCGGCTTGTCTGAGCTCCTAACTTGTTGCAAAATAGATAAAAATATTATTATTTGAATCTTTACTACAATTTAATCTAGTGCGCTTACGTGTAACATTCTGCTCATCAGATTCTTCCGACGACGAACTGTAATATCTCCGACGTTCACGACGTCCACTAGAACGGGAAGGTTCTCTTGCATAAGGACCCTGACCCCTACCGGGTGCTCCTGGGACACTATCGTCGGGATCCCGACCCATTGACCTAGGTACTCCTGGATCTTGGTTTTGACATGAATCCTGGCCCTGTAACCTGGGCGCTCCGGGATTGTAATCTCTTTCATGACTCCGGCCCTGTAACCTGGGCGCTCCCGAGTCCGAGCCACGGCCTTCAGTACCAGGCACTCCTTGGCCATAACGTTCATGGTTCGAATCCATATCTGAAACTTCAAACCACTTAGCTTAGAATTTGGTCTTGCAAACCAGGAATGATATCAATAAGAACAAGTAATTGTCAATGTTGAGAAATAAATATTTGAATTTGAATTTGAATTTGAATTTTAAGTTTTCGTACTAGTTAACGCTGTTGGTTCAGGTCTAAAATCAGTAAATGAAAGGACAAAGGGAGAACAGTAAATATGTTCTTTACTTAATTAACAATGACGTAACAAATAGAAATAGAAATCTGAAAACAGGTAGAATGACAAATCAAAGCTACCATAATTAGTTTCAAGTAGTTTTATAATGGAGTTATAAAATCTAAATATGATATATAAAAACAAAATAAACTCTATAAAAATAGTCAATTTAAATCGTAATTTATATCGTATGATTATTACAAAAATGTAAATTTTATTGAATGAGAAAAAATAAATAAATAATCAAAGATAAAACCAAACCAAGTTTAATTACAAGACTTTCGCAACAGCGGCTACACGTCATTCTTCATTATGTTACAGGTTATTCCTACCTGTTCCAATAACGCTATAAATTTTATACTTAGTGTAAATTTCTTTTAATGGCCTGTTTGCTTTCAATACAGGAATCTTAATATTATGAATAATGCATTTTTTTATTTAAATTTAGTTTAAATATAATTTAATTTCAATTAAATAATTTCAACTGAAGTAAAAAGAAAGAAAAAGAAACTTTAAATATACACAATGTAAAAACGTGATGGTCAAACTCAATATGGGGTTTTGACCTGCTAATGGTCAGTAGTACACATGAAAGATTAACTCATGAGTAACCTATTCCCCCTTTAACTTCCCTAATTTTAAATCTAAAAATCTTGAAAAAAAAAATTGAAAGAATAATCAATCATGAGTTACCATTTCGTTTTCTTTTGAAAGTATCAATGTCAATTATCAAAAAAAAAAAAAAAACATAACTATATATATAAAAATGAAACATAATTAAGTCGAGAAAAATAAAAACGATGTCGAATGAACCCACAAGGCATTGACATTAATGACGGATTAGTTTTGCCAGTCAATCAACAATCTGTCAATTCCTTTTTTTTTTACATGAATTACCTAGAAAAGAAAATAAAAAAAAATCGGGGAAAAGATATATTTTTCAAAATACCTTGGAATGGTAGGAAGGGCTATATATTGAAATTAATGAATGTATGATAATCTATATTTATTGCTCTTTAATTTGAGATACTGACTATTAGTAGGTCATCTTTTTGCTACCTTTGCCCAAAATTTAACCACATCTTTGTCCTTGCGGTTCGAATGCATAAATCCGTGACGCAGTATATAAAGAGAAAATATGTCAAATATACATAACCTTCATAAAGAAAATAGTAAAAAAAAAATATATATCTACTTACGTTTTAGGCGTGGTAAAGAAATTTGATCCTTTTGATCCCACTTCTGAATCTGAAGGGGTCAGTTACAGTATTAAAATACTTTTAGTTTAATTCCTTTGATTTTTATTAAGCACTACTTAATTTATGATTGTTTAACTCCACTTTAAACAAATGTCTCCCTATATCACAATAGCACGTTTTAAAGTTAATACGAACACCACGTCAGAATGCTCTAGTCAGAATGCCCGATAGTTTGTTTGTTCAAACCAGTTGCGGCCCCACCCAAAAAAATATCCTTTCGATAGCGCGGCAACCAGCCAGGTAGCAACGGCTAGGTCTTTGTGTTAGTATCATGACTATCAGTACTAAAATTAGTCAATATCATTACTTTTAACTTAATTGTATGCTTAAAATTATTAATTAAGTACTGCAACGTTTGCTTGTGCCATATTTATTAAAAGAGGTTATTGCACAAACAAACTTGCCGAAATTTATGACTGGCAACTTATGGGTCTGTCATTATTTGATTTTTATTTGTAAAATGTAAAATATAGAGAATATCGAAGGTTGTTCTAGATCATTCCTTGACAGGATTCCTTACGGAATTCTATTGCGGGCTTCGTCCCCAAAAATAGACTAATAATCATCATTGTATTATCTTATAAAATAGATTCATTTTAAATAAAAGTGGATTAAGTGTTATATGTGTTTCTTTCTTATTAGTTAGGAAGACCTCCCTAGGTTAGATTAGGTCCATCCCGGGTACCGAACCCCGAGATGGTGGAGGCGCCGGGTAAAGTGTAGTGTTTTGTGTTTTATTTCAGCTATATACCCCACTGAGTATAGCGGAAAGAAAATTAGATATATAGAAGATAATATAGAAGCCAAGATCCATCTGAATACCAGGAGTAAAGGAAAGATTCTAAAAAAGTGACGACGCTTTACGGCAAATAAAAGAATTATAAAAGTTATATATATAAGAAAATTATAAAAATAGCCATGAATTTAAATAAATACTCTGGCATTTCTACAATTTTGGTGAGTGAATTTTTAGCACAGTTCGAAGTAATTGCGGCATTACATAAATACAACGATGAAAGCAAGAGGCTAATTATTCAAACATATTTAGAAGGACCTGCGTTGTATTTTTACAAAACGATAATTGATGCATGCGAATCGTTCGACGAAATTAGAAAAAGATTTATAGAAGAATTTGGCAGAGAAATAGATCATGTGGCTAATTTTTATTCAAGGAAGCAACAAGCCAATGAAGAACTAATATACTATTATTACGCATTGGACATGTGTGCAAACAAAGCTGGTACAATAACAGATAGTATATTTATAAACCATTTCTTGAAAAATTGCAAATACACGTATAAATGCCGACTAGCGTCTCAAATCTATACAGATAAAAAAATGTTAAAAGAAACGATCATGCAGATGCACGAAATTCTCACTGAAAAGCAGGAAGAAAATTTATGCCTTCAAACGAATATGGAAATATTACAAGAAATACCAGTATGTTCTACAACATCACCGAGGAGTGAGAAGGAAGATTCTCAAAGGTTAACCAACATGGACTACGGGAACGCGAGAGGAAGATTCGCAAACGACTACAACCGATCTCCATATGCTTTAAGAAGGAGAGGAGACCGTGGCGATGCATACAATGGATCAAAGATGGATGAACCTGGAGTACAATCGGCGTCAATCAGACAGATGGAGACTCAATTGATGCCAAATAGTCTAGAAAATAATTATACAAGTGAGTTTTCCCCATCCATTAGTTTAAAACTAAAAAATAAAAATATTTCAGCTTTGCTTGATACAGGTGCATCAATTTCTGTAATCTCCCAAAACTTATGTAACCAATTGAATATAACAATACATAAGGTTGAGAATGTAAAGATTCGAGCCGTTAATGGTAATCGAATGGATTTAATAGGTAAAGTACAACTATGTTTGGAGATTGAACATGTTGTGTATATACAGAATTGTTATGTAGTTGACAATATTGAAAGAAATTTAATTCTCGGGCAAGACTTTCTTCAGAAGTCTGGTGCATTATTAAACTTTAAAGAAGGTCATGTTCAATTGAACAACATTATTTGTAACTTTATTATAAAAAATAAAGTAAATAATCTTAATAATAATGATATTATCGAGAATACCCTTCAGGTTATACAAGTTTCAAATGAATTAAGTAAGGACGAATATGTTTATTTTTCCGATTTAGTAGTTAGTAATGATCATAAATTAGTGGTAGCTGAAGTCAGTGAAAATGAATTTAATTTAACCCCGAGTCCTCAAGACTCCAAAGTTGTGTGTTGTTCTGAGAAACAGAATCTTAAAGTTGAAGTAGTGGAAAAGGTTAAGAAAAATATCAAGAGTTGTATACCTTGTCAAGAAAAGAAAATATATAATAAGATAGTGCCATTACGCCCTATAGTAACGGATCATTTATTTCAAAAGATAGAGGTTGATGTACTAGGTCCTTTTAATCGTTCAGTAGATGGTAATAAATATATAATAACATGTATAGATTGTTTTTCAAAATATGCTATTTGCAAAGCAGTTCCACGAGTGACAGCTCAAATAGTATATAATTTCTTTATTAATGAAATTTTAACAAAGTTCGGGACAGTATGTGAAGTATTGTCAGATAAAGGTTCCATGTTTACGTCAAGGTTAATTAAGTCTTTATTAAGGCAATATAATATAAAACATTCCTTAGCTACCACTATGCACCATCAAACATTAGGTTTAGTAGAAAAATTGAATCAAACCATTTCATATTCATTAGCTAAATATGTAAACCAAAGTCAAAGGGATTGGTGTCAAATTTTACCTTTTATAATATATGCTTATAACTGTTCAAAACAAGCTTCAACTAAATTTTCTCCTTATTATTTAATGTTTGGTAGAGAACCTGAAGTTCCGTTTGATAAAAGGTTGAATCCTAACTGTAATATGACCGTTCAACAAAAAAAAGATACTTATATAAGTGCAGTGAATCAAGCCAGAGAAAATTTAAGGAAAGCTCGTTTAGTACAAAAAAGATCATATGATAAAAAGGCTTCTAATATTAAACTTCGTGTAGGACAATTAGTTTTGTTACATTGTCCAAAAAGAATATCAGGTAGAAGTCGAAAACTTAGTCGACTATATAAAGGTTTATTTCGAGTGTTACGATATATAGGATGTGACAATTATCTTGTAAAAAAAATACAAAATAACCAAGAACTAATTGTACATGTGAATAGATTGAAACCTTATAAAATTCGATAAAGTAAAACTAATGATAAAACTATGTCTGTATTTATATATATAAAATAAAGTTTTTGTATATACATTTATGTATTGAAATATTACGATAATATTATAATTCCTTTATTCTTAGAATTAATAGAGTAAAATTAGGTGTACAAGTATATATATCGTTCATTTGTAGATATGCAACGGTTAGAATTTCGTTGGGGTTTTAGAATAATATAAGAAACTAATATTATTTTTTCTCAAATTCTATGTACACTTCACAACGCAATGTTCCGAGATGATATATCCTGCAAAGCCGATCCAAACAGCATCACCAAAAAAGGAGATGCAATGGATGAACGATGCAGATAAAAGAAAATAAGGAAAAGGTTTTTACATAAAATATATTGAGATAAGAGGGTATTTTATTTAATGATTTAATAAATTAATTTTAAATACCCGAAGAGACACCTCAAAGGAGCGGCAGGTACACGCGGCACGTATTTACCGCGTTACATTTTATTTACGAATCATAAATATACGTGTGGTGCCAATGCTCTAAAGAAGTCAATTTTCAAAGACTAAAATAACACTTTAGATAATGTGCACGTTTAATTTGAGCCACGCCTAATAATCTCCATAAGAGAGAAGGTGATAGCCGATTTAGCTATGCGGCCAAAGTTTACGAGTATATATAATATTGTGATATTGATGTCTGTGGGTCAACACGCGGATGTAGAATAGGATCCTCAGTGGTTTGAATAGTAAAAGGGTTGTGATGGAATAGATAATGTATTTTAAACGGTATTGGTATAGAATTTTGTCAGGTGTATTTCGGTGCATTTTAAAAAAGTTCTCTGCATTGCGTTGTGAAATATTAAATCCATTAATTTATAGATATCATTCTGGGTTAAGTAAAATACTTTGGATCCGATTTTATGATCTATTCATAGGTAAGTTTGTCCGGTAATAGTTAGGCAGGTAAAATCTTAATATTTAGGTAGGTAATGTTTAAATTTTCGAAAGTTATAAACTTTCAAATAAACTTTTAATCATTCAGAAAAGTTTAAAGTTAATATGACAGTTCATGTCAAACGTGTTTGTTTTGCCAACTGAATGATAATGTTTGATAATATAATTTGATTAATTTAGTATTAATTTTAATATAAATGGGATTAATTAAATTTACTTTTATTGGGATATTAATATATTTATTACTTATCAATTAATTATAATTATAATTTGATTGTATTCAATGGGTTATTTTAACAATTGTTGATTAATTTAATAATAAATATTGGTTATTTGAACTTGCGTATGATTGTGTAACGTAAATGATTAATATGGGGTTGTTGATTATTCATGAATTGTATGAGAAATTAAAATAATTTACATTGTTTTATTTAGATATTAATTAACCAGCCGGGATCTTGGCTGATTTTCATCAGGATTTGTGGCTAAGGCTCTATTGATGGAGAATAGATACTATAAGATCATTTTTGGTGTAATAAGATGTGGTAATTTAAACATGATCAAGTATATATATTCCTATCGGTAGGGGGCTCATCTGAGAGTTATCCCGATTAATGTATATGATCCTGATTTAAGTAGGGTCGTTATTTAAGAATGAAATGTATATAGGAATTTATTTAATCAGCTTCACTAATTAAATAAATTAAACAAGAGGGGCGATTGCAACGTTTGCTTGTGCCGTATTTATTAAAAGAGGTTATTGCACAAACAAACTTGCCGACATTTATGACTGGCAACTTATGGGTCTGTCATTATTTGATTTTTATTTGTAAAATGTAAAATATAGAGAATATCGAAGGTTGTTCTAGATCATTCCTTGACAGGATTCCTTACGGAATTCTATTGCGGGCTTCGTCCCCAAAAATAGACTAATAATCATCATTGTATTATCTTATAAAATAGATTCATTTTAAATAAAAGTGGATTAAGTGTTATATGTGTTTCTTTCTTATTAGTTAGGAAGACCTCCCTAGGTTAGATTAGGTCCATCCCGGGTACCGAACCCCAAGAGTACTTATAGGCTTACACGATTGTCGTCTCACGACGACAACTCGTAGCAATACTCATACGCTGAGATTTGTACAATATCTCACTTCGTCCTCGACTACTTGAGATAAGCCTCTTTAGGACTTACGCTGTGGCCGGTTTCGATTATATTCGATAGTAGTTCGCAAGGCTCGGGCTGATTTTCTGGCTACGTACCTGACGCTGGGCGCTTGTTACATTTGTTACAGACTCGCTCTGCGGCCGGCTTCGGCCGGTCGTAACGTAGTCAATCCCGCACTTTCAGTGCAACCCAACCTCGTAGGTCTATGGCCAGTTTTTGTTGTCAATTTATTGACAACTCACTCCGTAGTAGACTCGCGTTGAGCAAGTGGATACTTAACGGTGATAACTAAGCCTGTTAGCGGCGCCCTGGTGCGCTTCCAAAGCCCTTCAGGTTTTGGAGAAACCGGCAGACCGGATCCCGGTACAGGAACCTTTCTTCCCAGGGTGAAGATACAGTGCTTGTCCATTAGGGGCAACACTTCGCGCTCGTCTCCAACCCCCCTACCGCTAGTAGGGAGGCTAGCCGCTAGGGTTTGCTAGGTTTGTTAGGAACTAAGGTATTTCTCTCCCCACCATGGTTCCTTCGCAAAGCGTGGTAAACTTTGCAAAGGCGTTCGCCGCGTCGGGCATGACAATTCCTGACGAGTTCTTCACGCAGGCCTTATTAGCACTAAACGCGTCCCCGGCCCCTCAGGTCCCAACCTTGGCCTCTCAGGCCACCAACGCCCAGACCCCTCAGGTCTAAAGCTCTTCCGCGTCTCCCGTGCCATTCGTGATGGACTGTGAATCGATCATATCCGCTCACGAGTCGCGTCGCAAGCGTACCGCTCCCGTGAGCGACTAAGAACCCGCGTCTGATGCGTCGTCAGATGCCATCACCTTAACCGGCTCTCCTGAGCCCGCGTTTCAGTTAGTCGCCAAAGGCTCTAAGGAGCGCTCGAAGAAAGCCTCGGTATCCTCAATATCCGAGCCCTCCCCGGTGTCTTCAACACCTGCCCCCGCGCCGTTTATAATCACTAAAAGTGACCACGAACATGTCGGTTCTGTCCAAGCCAGCAATGTTCTGCGCCCCCGTCCCACCTAAGCCTCAGCTCCCTCCACCCGTCTTCCTCCGCAAAAAGCGCGATGGACCGCGGTATCAAATCTTTGCAAAGAGCAAACAATTTTATTATGTTAAAGCAACCAACGCAGGCGATTCAATCAAAATCTAGGTTGCGACCATCGACGACTTCCGGGCGTTTACTAGGTTACTTTCGGTAAAACAAACTGCGTAGCACACCTACGCCCTCCCGGAGGAGCGTAAGATCCGCGCAGTATTACGGGGCGTCCCGTTTGAGCTCGCGAACGATGAAATCTTCGAGGACCTTAAGTCCCAGGGTTTCCCGACTCTCGAATATCGCTGTCAAGCGTCACAATCCTCGCGGGCACCCCGGGCAATGCCACCGCTGCCAGCCCTTCCCAGATGCGTTAAGTGCCTAGATCCACATATAACGAAGGAGTGCACTCGCACTCCCGACTCCACTTCCCCCCCTGGATGCGTTCCCTGCGGCCAGTCCGGCCACACAGCTAACTACAGGGATTGTCCGCGCGCTCGGTGCTTCGCACCTAAGAAGGGTGCGCCTAAACCGGCACCGCCACTCACTCCCGCTAAGTTCCCGCCGCTGCGCAACCGGGCTCCCCCGGAAGCAAAGCCCGTACAGCCGACGCCCAGTCCGGCTCTCTCCTGGAGACAGCGTCCGGCCACTCCAGCTCCACCTTCCCTTCCTATCCCAGCTCCCGTAGCTCCCGTAGGCCCGCGTCCCGCTCCGTCGTCTCAACCTCAGTCGTCGTTGGTTGAGGACATGAAGACCGTGTTCGACGTTATTCAGCACGTCGACATTAGGGAAACCCCCATTCTCACACGTAAACTGCGAGCCGCCCGCTCTCCTCAAGAGCGTCTCTTCGCGTTAGCCGAGCATCATTCGCTACTTATTTCCTTGTAAATTATTTATTTAGTATAAATTCTTTGAATAATAAAGATAATGTCTAGACCTGCTAATCCCGCGTCCAGTCGTATTAAACCCAAGGGCTTATCCCTAGTATCTTTTAACGCTCGTAGCCTTAGCACCAACCTTCCTGAGCTCAAACTGTTCCTTCAGAACAATGAGCCAGACTTATTGCTTCTTCAAGAGACATGACTTACTCCAAACCGCTCCAGGGGATTCGCTATTCCCAAGTACGCGTTTACTCGCAACGATAGGCCCAACTCCGATGGTTTCGGCGGCACTGCTATTTATTACAAAAGATGATTCCATTGCTGTCCTCTCCCTACCCCTGCTATACTCAACATGGAATCCACTGTGTATAGATTGGCTATGACTGGTCATCCTACAATCGTCATAGCTTTAATCTACATACCTCCAATCTACTCAATCCGCAGCGACTTTGAGGCCATTCTCGCCCTCGGCCATTCATTCATTATGTTCGGAGACTTTAACTACTGACTGGACGTGCCTATCGACCAACACCAGCGGTTTCACTCTCCTTAATATCACTAACTCATTCGACTTTGACGTCATCTCTCCCATCACTCCCGCTTACTATCCCGACAACCCGACCACTCTCCTGACATCCTCGATTTTGCAATTGTCAAGCGAATCAACCTCGATCTCAGGTCTATCGAACCGCTCGATGACCTAGGTTCTGACCACCGCTCGTCTCCCTCGTGCTAGGACTGCCTAACGATAACGTCACCTCTCCTAAGATCTTTACCAACTGGAAAGGCTTTAAAAATACGCTAGTTTCAGCCTTAGAGGCCCCGAACTCTCCGCTTGCGATCTCGCCCGATCAATTTGATAGCCCGGATAAAATAATAATAATAATAATAAATCCCCAGACAAACACACCAACTGTATGGCTACAAAGTAAGCAGAGCTTGTGTTATGGATGACCATACAATGAACTGGGGGGGAACCCAGAATAAACACACATATATAAATACAAACAACCATGACCCGAGAAGAAACATCTGTGTTCATCACACAAATGAATGCCCCGCCAGGACTCGAATCTGGGATCTTCGGCGTATGAGGCAAGGCCATTTACCACTACACCACTCGGTCGTCAATAGATTCATTAGTCAATTCTCTCACTGATGCTATCAACTCAGCCATCAGCGAAAACGAAAAGATTGCTAAGCAAGGCAAACCCACGCTTCCCTTAGCCGTTAGCAATCTTATTAAAACTAAGAACGTGGCTCTCCGGAGAGCCAATCGCTATCCCACGCCCGCCTATAGGTTAGCTGCGAATCAGCTACAACGTAAAGTTAGGTTTTCCCTCGCGGAAGTCTGAGACACTCAGATGAACGATCTCATGGTGAATATCTCCCCGTCCCACCAAGCGTATTAAAGTATGGCCCGAGCCTTACGCAAAGACGCCGCGTCTCACGTCCCTCCTCTCACTCGTCCCGATGGCTCTATCGCCGTCGAAGCTGAAGAGAAAGCCGAATGCTTCGCTGACAGCGTTGCATCTCAATGCTCGCCCAGCACGCAATCCGCAAATCCCTCCCACATCCAGGCGGTGGAGGACGAAGTTCTCCGCAGAGAATCTCTCCCCATCACCGCCGACCCCGTCACAGTCTCTAATGATGAAATCTCGCTATTCATTAGAAGTCAAAAATCCAAAAAGGCTCCGGGTGAGGATGGTATTTCCAACTACGCACTTGAGCATCTGCCTCAACAGGTGCTTACCTTGTTAGCTATCATTGTCAATGCCTGCTTCGACCTTTGCTACTTTCCAAAAGCTTGGAAAAAAGCGACAGTCATACGTTTTCCCAAGCCGGGTAAACTTCTGTATATCCCGGCTAATCACAGACCATCAGCCTCCTCAATGCTATGGCTAAGCTTCTCGAAAGAGTCATACTCTCTCGTATGCAGATCCATCTGTTTCCAACGGATGGCAATCCCGTCATCATTCCCCATCAGTTCGGCTTTCGCGCTAAACACTCCTGCCCTCAGCAAGTCCATCGCATCGTCGAGTACATACTCGACGGCTTCTACCTGCGGCGTTTCAAAACGGTCTGAGTTTTCTTTGACGTAGCCAAGGCTTTCGATAAACTCTACAAAACAGGCTTACCGGATCGCCCAGTAAGGATAATCGCATCGTTTCTCAAAGACCATACGTTTCGATTTAAATGCGATGGCACGCTTTCCGCACCTCGTCCCATAAAGGCTGGAGACCCTCAAGGCTCAGTCCTCGCCCCTCTGTTGTACACCGTGTACACTAACGATATTCCCGTCCCAACAAAAGGCGTCGAACTCGCCCTCTTTGCCGACGACACCGCCCTTTACACCAAAGGCCTCAGTGCTCCGGGTCTCGTTACCAGACTCCAAAAGGCTGTAAATGCCCTCGGTGCATGGTTTCAAAAATGGCGTATCGATGTCAACCCAGAAAAGAGCTCTGCGGTTTACTTCGAATGCAAAAGCCGTCGCATCGCTGACAATTTCCACGTTAGAATGCTAGGCATTCCCATCACCTGGAAGCGCAATACCAAACATTTAGGCGTCACCTTAGACCAGACGCTTTCTTTCAAACCTCACGTCGATAGAGTAACGAAACTCGCACGTTTTTACTTAGGCCGCCTATATAGTATGCTAGGTAGAAAAGTAAAATATCTTTCAGAAATAAACGTAAGTTTTATAAGACCTGCGTTAGACCCGTCATGACATATGCCTTGCCAATATTTGCCCACGCCAAACCCTCCGTCCTGCACAAACTGCAGATTTGCAAAATTCTTCTGCCGCAGGGCCACAAACGCACTTTGGTACGTGCGCAACGCGGATCTGCACAGAGATCTTGAACTACCTACAGTGCAACAGCACCCCAAAACACTCTCAGAATCGTTCTTCAAACGCTCCGAAACCCCCCCCCCCAATCCCTTAGTTCGAGATTCAGTCTCGTATACTACCCCTGTCTTAGATTCGAAGTCGCTAGACCGAGAAACGCGCACACGAGCGAACCCACGCAACTAACACTAGATCTCGAAGCCCTTCAGGCCGCAACTTCTAATTCTAATTAAAATTTTATTTTCATTTTGAGCACTTTCAGTGCTATGTATTCACCTTCAGTGTTATGTAAATCCAAGCGGGTGACGTTCTGGGTTTCGCTAGCGCGGCCTTTTTCTCCGATTGGCCGTCGTTTCAGATGAAGGCTATGTGGCAAAAAATTGCACGAGACATTCAGGGGGTTTTTAGTGGGTAGTGGTTCTGGTAGGCTTGGAGCGAGTCCCACATAACCTCGATCGCGCGCGCGAGGTATGAGTCAGAGCATTTTTTTATCCTCCTGCCCTCTCCGTGGAGGGGAACAAAAAAAAATAAAAGCAATAATTTTTTCCAAAATAAGATTGGTTTTTACACAGCACCGTCAACAAAACTTATTGCCATGCTATGTGTAACCTGGCAACGACAGAGGTCGTTAAACAATTATGGATTTTTAATAAACCTACTTAACTAATACACTCAAGGTAGTTCTATAAAACATTGCTTGAGATCAGTGTTACATTTATTTCCTGAAACATTATTTTTAACTATGTAGTTAGGTAATGTGTTTAAGATGTCTGGTAATCTATTTTTATTTATTTATTATTTTAACAATCCACAGCACTTAAAATGTACATTCAATATATCACACATAAAAAAACTTATAGCCATTAACGGATTTACATTTTTTTTGTTTGCCTTTATTGCCGGTTAACAATAAAAATTAATTAAAAATAAGTTTGTAATTCATGTCAAAAAAAGAATAATTAAGTTATAATTTAAATTAAAAAAAGTTTAATTTAAAGTTTAGGTACATATTTTTATGAGAATAAAATCTATGCTTTTCAATAAAATCATCAAAACCATCAAAACATCCGATTGATGTCAAAATAATCATAATCATAATAATCATCAAATAATAAAAAAAAGGAAATTTACAAGAAATAATAATAATAATTTTTTTTTTTAATTAAAGACATTTAATAGTAATATAAATATTACATATCCCCATTGTCTCTTACCATATGTATTTTAATATTTTCTAATTTATATCGTTTCATATATGCAGTTGGTCTTAATTTTTTTCTACGCTTATATTCTATGAGGTTTTTAAATTATGTATGTGAGTTCTGAGGACAAGCCATAGTCAATTATTGAGTCTGCCAAAGCAAAATACAATAATCTAAGTGATTTATAAAGTAAGTAATTTAAGTATAGTTAGTATACTTAATATGGTTTCAAAATGACATGTATGATCTATAGTTAAACATATGGAGATGTGTTATTTGACTAGTTCCACTTTACTACAACTACATGAGTCCAATACACCATGTCAGCTGTCAAGCGAGTGGGATTATGCGAGGAGTGTATTGTCAAGACAAACCCAATGACTCTAAATACGTTGGGATCACCAGTCGCCAATCAAGAGTTCCATGTCCAGCTCCGAGTTTTAATGTCAGACCTCCATCTACAAGTGATGACTCGGACTGATCGGAATAACAACGTGCGCCCAGATCAATCGCAATCATTCACGGTTAGTTGAGTGGCTCGGTTTGTTTGAATGTGCTGTTCGACCTTGAGGAGGTCCACTTTCTGCGACCAGATCCAATCCAAGATGTCTTTGACCACAGTACAGTTAGTTAAAAGGCTTGTACTTTCTAATATACATATATATGTAAGCGAAAATCGATTGAACCCTTCAAATGAACGTGCTGTTTGACGTTGAGGTCGAGTCCGTTAAACCCTGCCTCTTACGCCGGAGGTCCCAGGTCGAACCCTGGTCGGGGCACTCATTTATGTAATGAACACAGATGTTTCTTCGCGGTCATGTTTGTTTGTATTTATATATGTATGTTTATTCTGGGTTCCCCCCCAGTTCGCTGTATCCTCCTCCACTGTGTCCCCCAGTCATCCATAACACAAGCTCTGTTTGGGGCTATTCGGTTTGTGTGTTTGTCTGGGGATTTATTTGATTGTTTTTATATATTTAATCTAGTGACTGTAAACACTACCAATGGAAATGATGAGTTCCTACAAAATAATGCCCAAATCACTACCGGTGTACCTATAATTTTCGAATAGAAAATATCCGTGTGCCACCAAAAAAAAAGGAATTTTAAATCAGTTTATACATGACGAGTTCCGAGGTAACAAATATAAAAAAACAAAGCACCCAAGTTAGGACTTAGAAGTTGGTGGATAAGTTAGTGTACAATCCTTTTAACCACCAAAATCAGTAACTCAACTCTAATGCAATTAAGCACAGCGACACAGTTAAACTCCGAATCTAAGAAATTATGCAGGCAACGAGGTGTCACCGTAATTTATCATTATTATGTAAATTAAGTTAAACTGCGGAAAAGTCTTGTGCCGGAGGAGCTGCGGTCCAGCATGGGAGACAGCTATTAATACAGTGGAGTGAATTGAAAATAGACAAAATTTACATACCTCGGTTAGCTGGCAAAATAAATACGATTAAATATTTAAATACTCTAGAAAAACAATCAACTGTTCGACCCCACAAAGTCAGGTTTCCGAGTCAGTCAGCCAGTCACTGTGCTGAACTCAGTATGAATCCGCTCTTCCAACACTTCCAACTGCCAATGTTTTTTCAAACCAAACTGTTCGGCTACGCTGGGCTTTTTTGTTCAAACACTCCAATACCTAGCATTCACTGTAGGGTAGAAAGAAACTTGTAAATTTTTCAGTCCGTTGAAAAAATCACAAGTTTTAGTGTTTCTTTCAACGTAGTTGGATGGAGAAAAATGTAAACGGAGAGAAAACTTTGCACATAAATCAAATGTATTTTTTACTGAGTTTCGTGCACAAAGAAACAAAAGAACCGCATCATTTGCAATGTAGCACACAGAGGCAATGCTGCAGACAGCTGGTTCATACTCAGGGAATTAAATAATTTTAAATGTAGTATTGTTAAGATATTTCTCAGCAATGCGATTGTATCTCCACTTTGCTACTTATTTATAAGCTATTTAACTTATTAAGGAGATACATTTTTAGAAATCTTTAACGCTCCTCTGTTCTTTGAAAACAACTATCAGAACTTCATGCTTTTAGGTCTACTGGTTCTGTGCGATGTCAGTCAGACAGCGTTAGCGTTTGTAAAGTGGGTCAGACCTTATCACAATATCCCCTGAGAGCTATGCTTGCGCGGTTTGAAGGAAGACTTTTAAGTTCAGTAGATTCAGAAATTAAAAAAACAGAACTAGACCAAAGTTATCCCTGTATAACATAAAGTATATAACATTATTGACAAACACCGCGACACCGCTCACCAATTAGAGACATCACTAACTTCGAAGACAAAAATAGCAAAAGGCAAGTGTCAGGGCGCCCCTTACCGCCCGAGTCCACTCGAGTCAGATGTGAAGGACGCGGCTCTTCTTCACATTGATGCTTCAGCTGTTATTCAGGTGAAGCTTTGTTCTGTTCCATGGTGAGGTAATGACCATTGGAAATTCGTCCGGGACACAACAAGATTCCTGAATCCATTATATCAAAACTGCATAGATTATCATGTAAATAAAAACGATTTATTTAGCACAAAACGAGATATCCAAACATTTATCTATTGTAATGATACTACAATGTGCCCTTGTCCGTCTTTAAGGCAAGTTCATAAAGTAAAGGGCTGCGGATTATAAAGCACGAATCATGTCGTTCTAATTTCGACCCTTTAAAACATATTTGACCTTGACCTTGCGAACTAAAGCGGTGTCTCTGAATATACTTTGTATTAGGTACAAGAAATCCCTCTCTCGTGGTACAATAGGCTGTCGTAGCCACAACAAAGGGCGGCCCAGTAACAGTATGCTGTGACAGGTGTAACACAAAGCAGCGCATTAACTACCCCTGTCAGATGTAGGCGCGGCGCGGCGCGGCCGAGTGCCCGGGGAAATATTGCCAGTAATCATAGAGGCATTGGAACACCTGCCGAGCCTTTGCTGTAATTGAACTAATTCCACAAGGATTCCGTAGAGCATACCATAATCTGTTAGATCGAGGTCTAGTTTCATTTAAATTTATAATTTATAGTATAATTTAACTCAGAAATGTAACTGTCCGAGGCTCTCCGGGCCAACATTATTAGTACTGTTTGATTTGATTTGTTTATTTCAGTCTCGTCAATACGCAATCCACAATAAAGTGTTCTAATAACCGAGGACATTTTTACCGTTCGAAAAATATTGACATGGGCTTGGCGCACAAGTCGGAGCAACTTTCCCCAAGGAACCACACAGACTCAATGAAAAAATGGGTAAAAATTTCACCGGATAGTAAAATTTAATGATTATGATATAGTTGCGGGAATGCTCTACGATTTTTATAGTACTTTCATAATCAACAAACGAGGACGCGTTCCACCTGCTGATCACAGACACAGATGCGTGCCAACACGACGTTTGTCGTAGGAGTTGTATGTAAACATATCGGTTGTGATTATTATAATGGAATATCAATAAAGCTGCGTTGCCGATTGTAAGCTTTACTTACAGTCGCCTTTGTTCATGTTCATTATTCACAATTGTTCTCGGCGAAGACGGGTTCTTTAGTAATTTAACGCAGCCCTCAGAATAACCAAGATGGAAAATTAATATTCCCAGAACATTTGCTTTACGGTGAAGTTGTTACCAACTCTCGAACTATAAATACTTCACAACTTCTAGATTTGTTCAAGCATCGTTCATCGAGAAGGTTGATGTGGTCACCTTAACTCAAAGTTGAAGCGGTTTCTCAAACAAACAATATCGTATTGATGATGTTGTCTCCGATTACAGTGCTTTGATATTTGTTTCGATCATTGATCTAAACGCTTTAAGCGTCAATCGCGTTGGTCCGCAGAACTAAGAGCTGTATCAGAAGTTCTCTGTGACGGTACGATCACAACAGAATTAAGAAAAATACTTCGTAGGTGCAGAGTCCTTATTTATCATATTGGTTTCGGTGATAGTCTTTAAACGCCAAAAATTGTGTTTGATCGTACGCTCTTTTCAATGTATATCAATTCACGCAGTCGTCTCTTGGAATGCCTGTAAAACATAAAGTAAATGACTAAGTTTTCTGAATTTATTGGTGCTACGGAACGGAATTGTAAACCCCGCAAACAGCCTCAAATAATTCATGACATTAGGATGAAGTTGCATTATTTAAAGCGCATTTGGAAACTGAATCTATTAAGCCAGCTTCACACGTTTGAGGTTCCCGCGAATACAACTCTCGTCAAACTTGCTGTGAGCATAAAGCAAATAATACGGTGTATGTGTTGTTTGTCTAGAACAACTCTGCCGGGAGGTTAGGTTTTGATTGAATGTACGAGCACAAATGCAAATGATTTTCCTAAAATTCACAATTGAACATATACTGCCAAATGGCTCATTATGATTTGGTCCGTTAAATGTTATTGCAAATCAATTTATGCGTATACCGTGTTATAGCAGTGAGGTTGCTACGTACATATGTGTCAAAACAAATCAACTCTAAATGACACGGACAAAAAGGTTGCTGTGACACTAGTTAGCAATAAGGCTACGCAGATGAAGCGAATACGTCCTGCTGATGTCACGTAGCCATCGCCGGCCTGCACCTTGTGATTCGTCGCTTTTGAACATTTAAGTGAGTAATAATAACCAGTTATACACAACCTAAATGATTGGTGGAGGTGATGTCTCATACGAATTTCTTTTCATTTACAAGCACTCGGTCTGGCATCGAGCGCTGTGTTCCGAGCTTCAACTACTCGTTGTTGCCGTGTTCGGAAACTTGATCCTATTCTTTGTGGGTTTGAGGTAAAAGCTTTGTTAGTATTACGTTTCAGTAGTGCCCCTATTATATATTATGGATACATTTACAATAAATAATGTTTATCGATATTGCACTACATAAGTTTTAGATACTTGGAGATCAAGAGAGAACGACTTGATCGCGTATGCTTAGTTAGGAATAAGTAGACTGCATGATGGAGCCCAAGCGGGGATTTCGGGATTTACTAAAGCGCGGCAGATTAATATGCAGGAAAACCCCTTGTACCGGTTAAGTACCTCCACCAAACATGAGCCTTATATTAGGTCTTTACCTATGAAATTGCCGTTTTTCACGAAATAAATGAAGCGTAATTTTTTTATATTTTTTATTTCTATTAATCAAAATAATCACCCATGCAATCAATGCATCTTTGCCAACGCATTGGTAGCTTATTGATGCCTTTCTTGAAGAAATCAGCTGGACGGGAGGCAACAAATTCTTCAAAGGCATTTTGTACTGCCTCTCGGGTATTGAATTTTTTTCCCGCCAAGAAGTTATCCAAATTCTGGAAAAAGTAGAAGTCTGTAGGCGCAAGGTCTGGTGAGTACGGCGGATGACGGAGAACTTCCAACCCCAACTCTTGTAGCTTGGAGACCGTCTGCTGTGCAGTATGAGGTCGCGCGTTGTCGTGCAGGAGCAGTGGAGCCGAACGATTGACCAAAGCTGGTTGGAGACGTGCGAGCTTCTCCATCATTGTGTTCAGTTCTTCACAGTACACATCTGCAGTAATGCTTGTCCCGTTTGGCAAGAAGCTGTGATGAATTACACCCGCGTTAGACCACCAAACAGTGACCATCACTTTTCTAGGGGTAAGTTTTCGTTTAGGGCATTGTTTGGGTGGTGAACCAGGGTCCAACCAACTTGCTGAGCGCTTACGATTGTCAAACAGGATCCATTTCTCGTCACAAGTAACAATGCGGTTCAGAATTCCTTCATTTGTATGCCTGCTGAGCAGTGCAAGGCACGTCTCCACGTGTACTTCGCGCTGGCGGTCATTGAGTTCGTGGGGTACCCATTTGTCAAGCTTTTTTACCTTGCCAATTTGACGCAAATGGACCTATATTGTTTTGATACTAACGTCGAAAGCTGCTGCTAATTCAGCCGTGGATTGAGTTTCATCAGCTTCCACAATTGCCTTTAATTCGTCATTGTCGACCAAAGTTTTCGGACGACCACGGGGTTCATTTTTCAGGTCAAAATTTCCAGAACGGAAGCGGGTAAACCATTAGCGGGTGGTGCGTTCGTTTGTAGTGTTCGCTCCGTAAACGTCGTTGATGTTGCGTGCCGCTTGTGCCGCTGCCACGACGGTACTCATACTCCATAATTACTCGAATTTTTAACTTATCCATGATGACGAAAAATGTTCGAATGCGTTGAAAACAAAACACTAACTATTAAACAAATGACGATTTTAGAAAAAGAATTCCATGTTTGTCAAATAAAATTAATTTGAAATTAGAATTATCAGTCAAAAAAGAAAATATTTTCATTTGAAATGGCCAGTACGGCAAAACGGCAGTTTCATAGGTAAAGACCTATTATATAAGGCCGCGCGTCCAGGATACAGGATCAGATTAGTAAAATAAAATTGAATATCAGAAATTCTCGAGCGCGTCAGATTAAGGTAGGGTGAATTAATTACTCCACTAATCTGACAGTTTGAGAGTGACGTAAAGAAAAAGGAGAGCTACAGTTGTAAAAAAAAACGTCATCTCGACATTTGTCGAGCATGGCCAATTTTTTTTTTGAAGTAAATAATTTAAGGATAACGAGAATTCTCCTTAGAAAATCTGACGCGCTCGATGAAAAATATTTTTTTCTCATTTTCAAGCCTTACGTACGACCACTCAGCATCATTCAAACGCTCAGATTAACATACGTACATAATTACAAATACGTAGGACATTGATGCTATCAATATCTGACGCGCTCGAGTATGTCCATGCAACAGTATTTTTTTACATATTTGAAGATCTATAGCCGCTTCCCCCACCGATGAAAAGGTATACATTATTTACATTTTTTTTCTTCTTATCATCTAAGCTTTCCAACCCAATAGGTCTCTGTGAAGCTCGAGTAAATCCCCATTTAGCATCGTGGGCTCCCCTACAAGTAGTATCAAAGTAGATCTTTTTTTTTCAATGTTTTATTTTATATGACCAATAATTAATAAAATAAGTTAATTTTTAAAACCTTAATTAACAAGCACGAAAATCTAATCGACTTTAGCTCGGTTCCTTAGAAACTTTCTCCATTCTCTTTATAAACCAACAGTAAATTAATCTGATAAAAATAAAGCTCACTCGGGTTGCTAAATAAACTTGTATCCACCGAAGTTATCAGAAGTTTTCTCATTATCTCGTCCCAGGCACAACAAACGAAGCAGTTACTGTTCAGATATGCCCTGTGCCTGTAGTGCATCCTTTTTTTGTTTCGAAATGGAGAGTTTATTTATGGCCCTATAAGCCTTTTAAATTTCACCGGACTTTGTGGCCTAGCGCTGAGGGCACTTAAACTACATCTACAAACGATACGCCCAAGGGCACCGGAGAGGGAATGGACCTCGGCTTAGGGCGTCGTATATTGAAACTACCAGTGGGTCGGAAGGGTCATTTACTGCCAAAGCACCAGCTAGAAACTCAGTATTACGGAGGGACTCATATCGAGTAGAGTCTGAAGGTCCTTTGGCTTTGCAGCAGGAGCACAGGTGGAAACCTTTACTTTACCTTCTACGCCCTTTTAGAGTAAGTCTTTGGGGCTCTGGGGCCTAGGTAATTGCCAGTGGGTGCCAACAAACTTACAGAAGATGCATGTGGGAGGTTCGGCAGTCGCGGGGTTCGCACGCAATCCGCAGTGCCACGGTCGCCCGGGCACTGGACGGTCGGCTTGGCGAGGCAGTTTCTGGCCGTATGGCAGAAACCGCGTCAATTAAGTGACAAGTGGTGAGTTAAAATTTAGTACGCAAGTGATTAAGAAGATTAGGATTCGTTCTATTTTTCCTACAAGTAGGTGGGCTGGGCTTTTCACTAAAAACGTTTGGACGTGATAGATGCATAGGTTGTCAAAGCGGTTGGCGGCAAGAGCTCGTGTTTATTACGCATTTTCTCTTTTTTTTCAAAATGTGGAGTTTAGTTTCAACTTTAATATTTGTTGAAAAATATTTAAAATAGGAATGCTTGTAGAATAAACGAAGTAAACAATTTAGAAAGAAAACATATTCTTCAAGACATTTTAATTTCCGAAACAAATTTTTCTCTGAATTTGTCCAAAATCCCGATTATCACATATCTAAGTATGACGAATTCCTTGACACTATCAGCATCGTTCAACTTTATTGAACATATGAGCTTAACTACATAATCCGTTTCGACACACACGTGACATGTAGTAACTTAAAAATTAGTTACCAACTTAACAACTTAACACGTTTAAACCGCGCACAAGGGATTTCGTATAAAAAACGACGAAGTAGCCCCGTAGCGAGCTCAAGTTGCCGGTTTAACAAACCGAGCCGGGCGCTGTATCATGCGCTGGCTTTGAAAGAGCACATTTTAGCTCCCAAGTAATTAAAAAAAAATCTAATTTACATCACTGAAGATAAAGTCAACATGTCATAAATGAAAGCAGTTCACTATTAAGTTCACAAATAAACACTGTCATTTCAGCATTTGGTAGTCGACGACGACAGTGGCGCATGACTGCGGCTGCCGCGTCGTAAATATTTTTCATAAGTATCCGTTATACGTTACCTCCGATTCCTCACAAATATAAAAATTAAAGTGCCAGAATAAAAATAAAATAAAAGGATATTTTATTTATTTTTATTTTCACATTTTCGGAAAACTAACAGCTAAAAATAGTATAAGTATACACATAGAAGAAAAAGGCCAATTATAAGTTATATTGTCGGTTTTATGTCAGAGACGTCATTGCATGGACCCATGGATATTTCGAAATTTATCAACTGATAGGAGGCAGTGGATGATACTAATTGTGCAGAAAATTATGTGTAAAAATAAAATTCAGTAAGTAGCAATTTCTGCTTGAAATTGCGAAGGGAAAGTTCAGTTTTGATTTGGAAGTATACAATTTGAGACGGAGATATTGAGAAAAATAGTATTTTTTTTTAAATAAACTGTTTTGATAGTACAAGTATAATTTGTTACATACACTTAGAATTTTTTTTGAATATGAATATCCAACCAATTATACTTTGACTCTATTAAAATACGTTTCTACATAACTTAGGTAGTTAGGTTGGTACTGCGTCGCTTCACTTAATTAACCAATGGTATCGCTCACTAGCGTGCCAAGCCGCACTGAGCCGCGGGCAGAACGTAGCCGAAGCCTCAATAATTGAATCGCATATATTATGACTGAAAACGTTATTAAGTTTAAAATAAGGTACCACAGTGAAGAAAAAACGCGAAAATTGGCATTTAATATTCAGAAGGTCCATTTTCCGACGCTTTTTATTTAGGTAAGTGCCTTACGCGGTATTATCTCCGGCGGATGGCGGCGCGCAGGGGCGAGGTGGGTCGCGCCGCTCCACCGTGTGCTTTACGGAGTGATTCAACTCATTTGTGATACAATAGAACTATAGAAAGGAGACCGTGGTTTTGTCATTCATAGTCATTACAATTTTTATCACATTATAATGATCTTTTAATAAGAGCATTATCTGTTTTGGGGATCTTATCGATTGTGCGTGTAAAGCGTTAGATATCACAAAAAAGTAAAACACACTGTTTCAATGTATAACACAGGTATATAAAATATAAACTCCATCAGTATAGTCGACAGGGTTGCAGTTAGAAAGAAACTCAGCGGGGCTACCTGTACCTTTGTACAGTATCGGCGGATAAACGAGTTATTAAATAATATTTTGGTGAGACCGTTCATGTTTGAGGTAGTTTTGTTTTAAGAAAATTTGATGACATTTCAGTATAAAATATATATTCGGTTTTTTTTTGTAAAAACCGGACCACATATTTGATTTTGGAACAAATATTTTCGATTTGCAATTAAATATAAAAACATATGAAGAAAAACCCTTATAAAATAATTAAATCACAAAAAAATAAACATAAATTAAAAAGTCATCTTTGTCAAGTTTGTGTTTACTTACAAATAATGCATAAATTTCTTTAGAAACTTGTGTAAATATATCAAACAGTGTGTCTTAGCAGACTCAAGCGGTACTTAAGGAAACTTTATCACATTCACCCGAGGAACGTTCGGCGTTCTAAGTTTACGTCGTTGAAACAAACACAGTTTGCGAGCGGCGTCTCCCGGCGCGCGATTGTCTCAGCGTGATAGTGTCCGCGCACTCGCCCCTCGCGTCGCGTCGCGAGTGTGCCGCGGAGACGTCGCGTCGCATATACAACTAATGTATGAAAGAGGCACCTCATGGATATCACCTTATTAGAGAATTTATTCAAACTATGTCTGTGTGCCCTATTATCAATTAATATGTATCCGTATTAAATTCGGAGTACACGTGTATTATATATTATTGTATTATATGTTACAGAAAAACATTCGTATAGTGTTTTTGGATTGCAGTGAAAGATAATTTTATGATAATGTATAAAATATTATAATCGTTTTACCAAATGACAAGCCAAACGAAATCTTAAAATGTTACTTACGTATGTGAAAAACTATTTCACCGCAATCCGAGAAAAGTATATCAATATTTATCTGAATCCATGAATGTGATTTTTTTGCCTCAAAAACTTTATACAATCATATTTGGACAAGTTTGACGAAAGGGTCTAAAGGGACCAAACGACATTACTAGTTGTTGTTTTATGCATGAGACCCAGGTCACACACACACACCCACACCCACGCATTCGTCCTCAAGGTACAGTGCCGAAATAGTAGGTCTCCTCTTGTTCTGACAGCGTCCGCCCAGTGAGATCATACGCACTCCAAAGAACTGCGTTTACCACTATGACTTTGTAACAAGGCGCCAGTGTGTGATTGAAATTAAAGTCATTACGAGCTTTTGTTGTTTACTTTTCGACGGAAAGCTTGCTTTCAAAATTTTGATTGAATCTGTTATACTTTTTTAATCATTCGGTTAAAGTGACTATCATATTGAACAGAAAACACTGACTGGAAATTAAAGTGAATTCCGAAATATATTCAATACCTGACCTTTAATGAATTCAAAATACTATCAAGCAAGCTTTACGTTAAAAAGCTGTGTTGTGTTTGTTCTTTTCATGTCGTAGTCTTGCTGTATACCTGTTGACAAAGGAGCGCCGAGATATTTTCTCCGCCGGCTAGATTCCTCTCTCAGTCTACCATACCATACATACCAGTCATAAATAAATAAATTGAAAAGCTAAAGTTAAGATATATTTACGCAATCACGATGAAGAAGAAGAAGTGTATTTTTGTTTACTACAATGAAATAAAATACTTAGTTTGATTTTGAACGTTTGACCCGCGACCTTAAAGCAGTTTCACTGGCAGGATTACCTCATTACATAGTCATGTTAAGAAAAAAGAAATGCTTATGGATGTTTCTTTCTCAGCACATCCCAGCCAAGGGCCCATGTACGTGTAGGAGCTGCGTATTCGCGGTATTGTAACTACTGAACTGACTGTGGGACGGAGTTACTGCTACAACAGCACGGTTAACGTTCCAAACAATCGCCCCGTTGCACCATCTGCTTCATTTCCGTCATCCATTAAATTCTCATGGATTCCAGTACAGGTGGAACCGGAGTGGTTGTAATCAAATCGTCCAAGCAGTAAGGCTTGAAGAAATTGCCACATTTTTTCACCAAAACAGTCCATGATTCCAATTTAGTCTACATATTTACCACAAAGGCTTTGACCATTTAAAATGTCCGGGCTTTGACCTGTATCGAAGTTGACCCGCAGCCTGACCGCAGAAGCCAGCCAAGTTCTGGCCGGGAAAGGGAGCGGTCTGACCGCAGAAGCCAGCCAAGTCCCGGGTGGGGAAGGGAGCAGCGCATCAACCCTGTAGTTTACCGACGTAAGATACTTTAGCTTTAGGGGTAATCCAGTGTTAATTCAATATCTGAATATAAATTGTTTGGTAAATGAAATATCAAAGGCCTATTTTGAAACAAAGGGGATGGCGATTAAAATATGTATCGTTGCAAACGTACGGGAATTGTCCAATGTTCGAAAAACATAGCACAAATGAAAATAAAATTTCGCAACCGTTCTATACTGTTGATAGTATCCATTCGAAATACTGACACTGTTAAGCTTGACCACGTAAGCTGATTGGTTTATCAATATCTATTTCTAGGTTGTGATTGTTTGAATTTATTGTACAAAGTGTATATAAAATTTAGTACAAGTATCGTGCTTTTTTAAATTCTAGTAAGTTGTAGAGTTAAAAATATTAAAAAAGCCACTTTAATAATGTGAGTTACCTTATACGAGAATAATAGATATTATTAGCAGTAACACACTACGTTGTATTTGAATTGGTTGCCTCAGCGTTCTGTCAAGTGTGGATATCTTATGGCACTCACCAGTGTTGATTACTCATTGAAATAAAGTTGGTTTTGTTTTTATAAACCAGATATATCCTCATTACACAAACGAGTGCAGCACAAATGTGAATGTCGTCAAGTTGCAATCCTTACACTAAATGTTTAGTTTCGCGCATTCTTCACCCAATCACGGCATAGAAACAGATTTCATACAAAATTTTATTGAAGTGACTGACATCTTCTACTGTCACAACGTTTTCGCGTTTACCACCGATACGACTTTTCCCGTTGATGACGTTCAAAACTGAAATGTAAGTATTTTTTTTATTATTTATAAAAATAATTGGAGGATCTTGCCTCCATGGGTTTCGTCAAGCTGGATCAGAGCGACCAGATAATTTACATACCAAGACAGAAGTGGATTCCTTAGAGAATTGAATCAAACCGTAATGTGTACTTGTATTAGAATTACATCATAAAATAAATCTAATACGAGGTACAAAGGTTGTGACTGTAAAATTATTCATTGGTAGGGATAGTGGATGAGAACCACTACTTAGTTAAAATATATTTCTAGGTAGTTATCAGTATCCCATTTTGTTTGTAAGTGCGTTAGTGGCAATATATTCCGAACGTGATTCAGAATTTGCGAAAACCAGTCATGGCGAAGTTTTGTACCGAAAGAGCTTGTTTCATAATTAACTAACAAAATGGAGTTCCAGTTACCAATATTCGTATGTAGAGTAAATGTTGATTGAATCTGTGGTTTTCGTTATAAGACTTTCAGATTCAAAGTGCTCAGTCCAGTCCAAATATAGCCCGTTCTAGAAATAATTGAAAATTATTTAGTTTTTATTTTTGAGTTATGTATATATTTTTCATTTTGCGCCCAAGCAAGCACCCTCCACTGGGAGGAAGGTGGTAAATGCGTCATGCATACCTCGCAACCGGTCTGCAGGGTGATGTGGGACTCATCAAAGTGGCACCTACCCACTAAAAACCACCTTGCTGGCTGTGGCATGGGAATGCTATGCAACCTTCATCTGGGCGACACCGGGCTAGGGAAGGGGCGCGCAAGTGGGGACCCGATCATCAAAACTAAAAATGAACACTATAAATGTGAGGTGGACTGTTAGCAGCAATAATAAGTTACTGACACAAACGACCACCCGATCCGTCGTGAAGTCTCAAGGTGGTAAATTGGGCATAAGCTTTGCAACTTTTGTGTTTGGCAGAATACTAATACGCGTGGCCCAATGTGTGTCTGAAGAAGATCCAAAATGACATAAGCAGCGAGCCACGAAACTCGTATAAAAATACATAACTAAGAGCAATACAATCCCTTACATGATATTTATACTTTGAAGCGCCTAATTTACGTCTCGTTCCCGCGATACCCGAGAGGCTGCGAAAGAATGTTGGTTCCCGAACCCGCGGAATTATTTATGAGATACTTTCTGGGTAAAGTGAAAAGTTAACTTGTTTCATTTGTTGTTTGTGTTAATCTCTTTATCAGTTTATTTAAAAGGGAATCTGAAATCTACATTTGTATTAATGGATTTGTCTTATTTTATAAATTAATGGAAAGTTTCTTGTGTGTTGTTTTACTAACACTTGTTCGTTTCTTAATATTACTGAGAACCAGATTACTAGAATCTGAAATGTCAAAAGAAAAACTTGGCTTATAATTCTCGATGAAGCAGTATTACGGAGATTACAAAGCTTATGTTGCGAATAATTGAGCGCAGTTTAGTAGCAGGTGGCCGCCGCCGCTGACCCGCAAAGCTCCCGGCCGCCGTCGGACAGCGAGCTAATTGGAGCCCGCGGTCCCCCCCCCCTCCCAGGGCGAGGAGGGCAGGGGTGCTAGTCAGACTAATTGAATCCTCGTTCAACTCTATTAATTCCACACATCTGGTATTTGCAGCTTTGATCCACTTAGAAAACCATATAAAATCGGTATAATTATATACCTGTGTATATATACCTGTTAGGTAAAATTTACTTTGGTTCAGTTTTCTATTTTTATACAGGATTATGAGGATATTTAGATACCGTAGAACTTAAAGATAGACACGCTACACGCTTGTGTTAACCATCACTCCCCATCAGGTAAGAAGGAATACGAAAGCACATTATATTTAAAACAAAAGATTCACATTATGAAGCCTGTCTCTTCATCGTTATAATTCAAAAGAAAGAGACTTCAAAACATGGTGTTCTTGGCTATGGTTCCTGTCAAAGTTTGTTAAGCAATTCTGTTTTGTTATACATACTCATCGACATTTAAAAACGACAAGCCAATCCAACTGCAATACAAGCCAATGCAACTACGAGCTCTGCAATTCAGGGGTTCTATTTTTCAATCGCTTGCAATTCCAAAATTGAATTCTTGATTTCTATAAATGTTCGTTCACCAGCAGATTTATATTTTGAACTGTTTGCTGCTCCGACTAGTGCTTATGGCTATTTATCGCAATGCGAGTAATATAAACGAGCTTTGGAAGGAAAACTGAATCTTTTAGTACTTAATAAAAATTATTAATTAAACTATTCATTCTGTTTGAAAAAACAAAGTACTATATATAAAACCTTTTTTCGCAAAACTTTCTGAGTGGCCTGGTCAGTATTTAGTATGCATTAAAGCGACGATGACTAAGAAGTCATATCGAGGATTTACTATGTCATTCAAACGCTGCGCAAATAGGGTGCCGCCTCGGAGTTATTGACATCAATAACGTCATCATATGAATGCAATCAACCGTCAATTAGATTAATTACCCCTTTCCAATTCACATAATATACTGACTTATCGTTTGTTCCGTACAGAGAGGCCAACATCCGCAACAGGTTCCTGTACAGACTTGCTGACGTTGAGTTCAGTGGCAGAAGAGTTCCTTTATTAAGATCTCGACCGGGCGGTTCTACAGCGCTTCCTATTTTGAAATAATCACGTACGTGGTTGTGTTCCGATCTAAGGGAATCAGCTGCCCGCGCGATCACAGGGACAAAGGAGTTTTAACTGAACCCTACGGGTGGCAATGTATCATCACTATTTATAAATGAAACAATTGCGACTGACGATGTCCGTGGAGCGGGTGCCCCCCACCATCAGGCTTGGTGCGCCGGCGACGCATCAAGTTAAAATAAGAAAGATTCTGATGAGAATAACTTCCGACCGCCGCCCAGTGCGGACGTGCAAGACCCCGTTCTCCGTTGTTTGGTCCCTTCCCGATATTCCGTGGCGCTCAGTCTACTGACGTCACAGTTTAGCGTGTTGGTTCCGTGCTACGGTTTACAAGGTTTTTCTACTCCGTCTGAGTGCTTTCGAAGTGCGATTTTTCTTTGCGACTAAGCCCCTTAGTCTTCAAAGTGCTGTGCTAAGTAGTGTTGTGCTTGTGCTGAGTGCAGTGTTGTGCCCAGCGTAAGTAGTCTGGTTTCAGTGCAAAGGATACTTAACGGTGACAACGAATTTGTACTGAACCAGTCCTTTTTATTTTTATTTATTTCTCTTCTCTATTTTATTTATTTTTTCTCCTATTTTCATATTTATTTTTATCATATTTGTGTGTTTTCGTGTGTATCTGTCCTTTCTGTCGGTAAAGGTTGACCCTAACGCGGTCAACTCTTTACCTGCGTACCCTTTTTTAGGTTTCTAGGTAGCGGCCTTCGGCGTATTACTGTTAGTTTTAAGTTATTCTCCCCAGCCCCCCTACCGCTGGTAGGGAGGTTTGCCGCTAGGATTTTGCTAGGTTTTAGGAACTAGGCATCTTTTATTATACTTATATTTATTAATATTACTGTCCCAACTCTCCCTTATGGATCCGCTAAGCGTTATTAACGCGTTCACCAAGGCACTTGCTGCGGTAGGCGTCTACATCCCGAATGACATCATAACGCAGGCCTTGCAGGCATCAATCGCGTCCCCGGCCCCTCAGGCCTCAACCCCGGCCCCTCAGGCCTCAACCTCGGCCCCTCAGGCCTCAACCCCGGCCCCTCAGGCCTCAACCCCGGCCCCTCAGGCCTCCAACGTCGAGACCCCTCAGGTCTTCAGCTCTCCCGCGTCTCCCGCCTCGTCCGAGATGGACTGCGAATCGGTCGCATCCTCTCACGCGTCGCGTCGTAAGCGTACCGCTCCCGGGAGTGACTCCGAACCCGCGTCTGATACTTCGTCAGATGCCGTCACCTTAACCGGCTCTCCTGAGCTCGCGTTCCAACTTGTCGCCAAGCGCTCCAAAAAGCGCTTGAAGAAAGCTTCGGTATCTTCAATACCCGAGCCCTCCCCGGTGTCTTCAACACCAGCCCCCGCGCCGTTAAAATCGCTCGTAGTAACCGCGTCTCCGTCGGTCACATCGAAGCCAGCGACGCGCTGCGCTCCCGTCCCGCCAAAGCCTCAGCTCCCTCCGCCCGTATTCCTGCGTGAAAAAGCGCGCTGGACCGCGGTCTCAAACTTGTGCAGAGAGCACAAAATCAATTACTTAAAAGCCGCCAACGCTGGCGATACAATCAAAATCCAAGTAGCGACCGTCGACGACTTCCGCGCGTTTACCAGGCTACTATCATTAAATCATATCGCGTATCACACCTACGCCCTCCCGGAGGAGCGTAAGATCCGCGCTGTACTACGGGGCGTCCCGTTCGAACTCAGTAACGAAGACATTCTCGATGACCTTCAGTCTCAGGGTTTCCCGGTCACAGCAGTGCACAAGATGCACTCCAACCGTGGTAGGCGTTTTCCCTTAGCGTTAGTAATCCTGTCGAATACTCCCAACTCGAGGGAGATCTTTAGAGAGGCTCGCACAATTTGCGGACTCTCAAATATCTCCGTCGAGCGTCCCAACCCCCGTGGTCACCCTGGGCAGTGCCACCGCTGCCAGCTCTATGGCCACGCAGCGGCTAACTGTTCAGCTCCCCCCAGGTGCGTAAAGTGCCTGGATCCTCACTTCACTAAGGAGTGCACTCGCACTCCCGAATCCACTTCCCCCCTGCCTGTGTGCTGTGCGGCCAGTCCGGCCACACAGCAAACTACAGGGGTTGCCCGCGCGCTCCGCGCTCCACCGTCAAGAGGGTCGCGCCTAAACCGGCGCCACCACTCACCTCCGCTAACTTCCCGCCGCTGCGCAACCGGGGTCCCCCGGAAGCAAAGCCCGTTCAGCCGACGCCTACTCAGGCTCTGTCTTGGAGGCAGCGTCCGGCCGTCCCGCCTGCACCTTCCCGACCCACCCGAGCTCCCGTAGCTTCCGTAGGGCCGCGTCCCACTTTGTCATCTTCACCTCAGTCGTCGTTGGCTGAGGACATGAAGATCGTGTTCGACGTCATCCAAAACGTCGACATTAACGAAATTTCCGTACTCGCACGCAAACTGCGAGCCGCCCGCTCTCCTCAAGAGCGCTTATTCGCGTTAGCCGAGCATCACTCGCTCCTAAGTTCGTTGTAAATTCTTTTATTTCTGTATAAATTCGTAAATAAATTAAATTTTAATGTCTAGACCCGCGAATCCCGCGTCCAGTCGTATTAAACCCAAGGGCTTATCCCTAGTATCTTTTAACGCTCGTAGCCTTAGCACTAACCTTCCCGAGATTAAACTGTTCCTTTAGAACAAAGAACCTGACTTATTCCTTCTCCAGGAGACATGGCTTACTCCAAACCGCTCCAGGGGATACGCTATTCCAAAGTACGCGTTTACTCGCAACGATAGGCCCAACTCCGACGGTTACGGCGGCACCGCTATATATTACAAAAGAGGCTTCCATTGCTGTCCTCTCCCTACCCCTCCTCTCCTCAACATGGAGGCCACTGTGTGTAGATTGGCTATGACTGGTCATCCGACCATCATCATAGCTTCAATCTACATACCTAGTGGTACCAGACCAATCCGCAGCGACTTTGAGGCCATTCTCGCCCTCGGCCATTCAGTCATTATGTTCGGAGACTTTAACTCCAAACATACTGACTGGACGTGCCTATCGACCAACACCAGCGGTATCGCTCTCCTCGACATCACTAACTCCCTTGACTTAGACGTCATATCCCCCATCACTCCCACTCACTATCCCAACAATCCGACCTACTCTCCTGACATCCTCGACTTTGCAATTATCAAGCGAATCAATCTTGACCTAAGGTCTATCGAACCGCTCGATGACCTAGGCTCCGACCATCGCCCCGTCTCCCTCGTGCTAGGCGCGCCTAACGATAACGTCACATCTCCTAAGACCTTCACCAACTGGAAAGGCTTTAAAAATACTTTAGTTTCAGCCTTAGAGGCACCGAACTCTCCGCTCGCGATTTCGCCCGACAGCCGACAGCCCGATTAAAATAGATTCGATAGTCGATAATCTCACTGATGCTATCAACTCAGCCATCAGCGACAACGTAATCATTGCTAAGCAAGGCAAACCCGCGCTTCCCTTAGCCGTTAGCAATCTCATTAAAGCTAAGAACGCGGCTCTCCGGAGAGCCAAGAAATATCCCACGCCCGCATATAGAACAGCTGCGAATCAGCTTCAACGCAAAGTTAGGTCTCGCCTCGCGGAACTCCGTGACACTCAGTTTAGCGATCTCATGGAGAATATCTCCCCGTCCCACCAAGCGTATTATCGAATGGCCCGAGCTTTACGCGTAGACACCGCCTCTCACGTTCCTCCTCTCACTCGTCCCGACGGCACCATTGCCTTCGAAGTCGAAGAGAAAGCCGAATGCTTCGCCGACAGCATAGCGGCACAATGCTCGCCCAGCACGCAACCCGCGGATCCCTCCCACATCCAGGCGGTGGAGGACGAAGTTCTCCGCAGAGAATCTCTCCCTATCACCGACGACCCCGTCACAGTCTCTAATGATGAAATCTTGCTTCTCATTAGAAAGCAAAAGTCCAAAAAGGCTCCGGGTGCGGATGGAATTTCCAACCACGCACTAAAGCACCTGCCACAGCAGGTGCTTACCTTGTTAGCTATCATCTTCAATGCCTGCTTCGACCATAGCTACTTTCCAAAAGCCTGGAAAGAAGCGACAGTCATAGGCATTTCCAAGCCGGGCAAACCTCTGAACATCCCGGCTAATCACAGACCCATCAGCCTCCTCAAGGCAATGTCTAAACTTCTCGAAAGAGTCATACTCTCTCGAATGCGGAACCATCTGTTTCCAACGGATGGCGACCCTCTCATTATTCCCCACCAGTTCGGCTTTCGCGCTAAGCACTCCTGCCCTCAGCAAGTCCATCGAATCGTCGAGTACATTCTCGAAGGATTCTATCCGCATCGTAAAAAATCAATCGCGGTTCTCTTTGACGTAGCCAAGGCATTCGACAAAGTCTGGCACAGCGGTCTCGTTTTTAAACTCTATAAAATAGGCTTACCGGTTCGCCTAGTCAGATTAATCGCGTCGTTTCTTAAAGACCGTACGTTTCGATTCAAACATGAAGGCACGCTCTCCGCGCCTCGTCCCATAAAGGCTGGAGTCCCGCAAGGCTCAGTCCTCGCCCCTCTGCTGTACACCGTGTACACTAATGACATGCCCATCCCGCCGAAAGGCGTCGAACTCGCCCTCTTTGCAGACGATACCGCCCTTTACACTAAAGGTCAAAGGATCCCGTATAACATCACCAGACTCCAAAAGGCCGTAAACGCCCTCGGTGTTTGGTTTCAAAAATGGCGTATCGATGTCAACCCAGAAAAGAGTTCTGCCATTCTATTCGACCACAAACGTCGTAATCGCCGCAACGATCCCCACATTCGAATGTTAGGTATTCCCATCCCCTGGAAGCGCAGTATCAAATACTTAGGCGTCACCTTAGATCAGACGCTTTCTTTCAAGCCACACGTCGATAGAGTAACGAAACTCGCGCGTTTCTACTTAAGCCGCTTAAATAGTATGATAGGTAGAAAAAGTAAAATGTCTTTTAGAAATAAACGTACGCTTTATAAGGTCTGCGTTAGACCCGTCATGTCATATGCTTCGCCAGTCTTTGCCCACGCCAATCCCTCCGTCCTGTATAAGCTGCAGGTGGTTCAAAATCTCTTCTGCCGCAGGGCCACAGACGCACCTTGGTATGTGCGCAACGCGGACCTGCACAGAGATCTTGAACTACCTACAGTGCAACAGCACCTCAAAACACTCTCAGAATCGTTCTTCAAACGCGCCGAATCCCATCCCAATCATCTTGTCCGAGATTCAGTCTCATATACTGCTCCTGTGTTAGATTCGAAATTCAAAGTCGCTAGGCCGAGAAACGCGCACACGGGCGAACCTACGCAGTTAACTTTAGCTCTCGAGGCCCTTCAGGCCGCAAATCCTAATTCTAACGTAAATTCTAATTCTAACGTAAATCCGAATTAATGCAATTTTTATTTTTCATTTTTAATGTTTTTATTTTTACTTTTCATTTTTGAGCACCTTCAGTGCTATGTGAATCTCAGCGGGTGACCCCTTAAGGGCCCCGCTGGTGTGGCCTCTTTCTCCAATTGGCCGTCGCTCAGATGAAGGCTGAGTGGCAAAAATGCACGAGCCGACAGGGAGTTTTTTAGTGGGTATGGTTCTGGTAGGCGTCGGGACGAGTCCCACATAACTCCGATCGCGCGCGCGGAGTATGCGTCAGAGCATTTTTTATGTCCTCCTGCCCTTCCCGTGGAGGGGAACCAAAAAAAAAAAAAATAACTTTGTAAGCCTTCCTTAATTAAATAAATCCTTTGCTTAAAGTTTGCCCTGGGTTAGAAATTAAAAACACGTGAAATAAACTTGTAGCAACTTTTTTTACTCAACTACACCTAATGGTACCTCTCCTACGAAGCAGCAAAGAACAGTTCAACAAAAACGATCAATACTTTTTTTAAAGCAGTTGTGCTTTTCCAGCAAAATTGATATGTTTATAGTAAGGACGTTTTTTACATTAAAAAGGATTTTTTGAAATTCCCCCTCACATGGCCGCTGTTGCTGAATTAATGGCGACGTCGGGAGACAAAAGCCCGTAATTAATGAAGACTCGATTTAAAATGCTGAATATTTTACTTTGAACAACTTATTCAGCAATAAACAGGCGCCACCGTTTACATTGAAATATTAACGCTTGTTTTGAAGTCAACTTGTAAGAGCCTTTGAAAGTACTGTAGCGAATGTTAGCATACTTTAAATAAGAAAGAGTGATGGTCGAAGTAAAATTGTGTTTTTCTAAATATGTTTGTTATCTGTCATCGCCGGCACGTAAGTTGTGGTAAGTGACATCCGGGCCCATAGACATCATTATTAATATATGTTATAGTTTAATTGTATTATTTATAGGCTCTAGTAGGAACTTGCTGTTTTTTCTGTTTATCTGGATCACAGTTACGTAAATGTAGAAGTGCCACCCCGGACATAATCACAAAAGAAATTCTAATACAACTGACATCAATTATTCATTTTGAAAAAAAAAGGCACCAGATGTTGTGTAGTGTCTGTGCATAGATCGTGCGGAATGTGTGTGCATGTTCTGTAGTGTGTATGTATAGATTAGCAGAGTGTGTGTGCGTGTTCTATAGTGTGTATGTATAGATTGTGCAGAGTGTGTGTGCGTGTTCTGTAGTGTGTATGCATAGATCGTGCGGAATGTGTGTGCGTGTTCTGTAGTGTGTATGTATAGATTGTGCAGAGTGTGTGTGCGTGTTCTATAGTGTGTATATATAGATTGTGCAGAGTGTGTGTGCGTGTTCTGTAGTGTGTATGCTCAGATGTTGCGGAGTGTGTGTGCGTGTTCTGTAGTGTGTATGCTCAGATTGTGCGGAGTGTGTGTGCGTGTTCTGTAGTGTATGCATAGATCGTGCGGAGTGTATATGCGTGTTTTGTAGTGTGTATGCATAGATTGTGCAGCGTGTGTGTGTGCGTGTTCTGTAGTGTGTATGTATAGATCATGCGGAGTGTGTGTGCGTGTTCTGTAGTGTGTATGCATAGATTGTGCAGAGTGTGTGTGCGTGCTCCACACTGGGATGTACATATATTGTTTGTAATCGATAAAGTTTAAAACCGACGTCCCCGCTATAAGAGATTTTCACCATTTCATACATTAGCTATACTTTACATACAGGCAAAACCGTGAACTATATTCATAAATTCCTTCAACAATATTATCAAAGAGCATTTTTATACAAAACTGACAAATTTAAGAATTTTTTTTTAGATCTTTCCGAAATTATATGCTCATTTTTGCTTCCAACACCCACCGTAGCTCGTGACCTGCTGGATGCCAACAGCCTACTGGCCTGTGTAGGTCCTATGAACACTGGACACGCATTGTGTCATAAAAATGCCAAATTATTTTGTTCCAATTCTAAACGCCTCTAACGATTACTCTCAGGAAGTTTCCGACATAATATCGCCACGTACTGATAAGTACATTAGTATTTTTGGACACTGAATATTATTTAAAATGCCTACAAAGAAAGCAGTAGTTTAGTTTTAAAATTGTTTACCAAACATAGGAAAAAAATTACAATAATATATAAATAAAAACAACAGGTATGTTTTATTATGTCTTACTTCTATTATTTCATGGGAGTATTGTAGTGGTATTTCGATTAATTTCAAAATCAGATAGCTAATGCTTGTTCAGATAAAATTTAAAGGATTCTATATATTTACATAGTTTGACCTGTTGTGGAAGTTTATTAACAACTTTAGAACAAGAACTTTTCTGAAACGGATTTTTTTATTTCGGTCAATGCTTTTAAAATGCTCCAAATAATCGCCTAATATTATATCTACAATACCATGCCCAAATGTTTTTTTTCATTCTTTATTTTGGAAGGGCTTTTGTACTTAACATGTCAGCCCTATTGTATGACACAGGTGAGCAAACTCATTGAAAAAAAAAACTACTTAATTATCTATCTGATGAGCACTCGCCACCACATCGTATAACATTTGTGCAGCGTTAGACGTTGGTTCTGCTAGTATTGATTGTGCTATACCTACATCCAATACGTTGATGGCTTGTGCTCTCAGCATAATATCTCGTTGATGAGAGTTTAGGGTACATTCCATCAGCAAATGTTGCACATCTTCTATTTTGTTGCATTGGTCGCATTTTGGCGTGTCTTTTTTCTTCATTAGAAATGCAAATTTTGCTGATGGATAGTGTCCAGATCTTAATCTTAGAGCTAGAATAACATACAATCTTTTCAGTTTATTGTTACAAAACCATGGTGTCTGAAGGGGCCGACTCTGGATAGTTTTATACCAAATACCTTTGTTTAGCGATTGGTAATTGAAGTCATTTATCCATAATTCTTATATATATTTTTCTTGAGTGTTGGTAAATGCGTACTAAAGTCTGGTAAACTTAGAACTTCTGTACCGTTCTCCGAAGCAGTTTTCGCTAAACGGTCAGCCACTTCATTACCAATTAAACCAATGTGTGCTGGAACCCATTGCAATACTAGTTTATAGCTGTTTTGTTGGAAACTAAGTAGTTTCTCTAAAATTTTATAGGCTATCGGTGTACCTCTGCTACTACCAGAGGCGCATCGGGCCAGATGTTGTAGGGCGCTTTTGCTATCAGTAAATATTACAATTTGATCACCATATATACTGTATTAGCAGCGTACTTTATAGCTTTGTAAATTGCAATGAGTTCCACACACATTATCGGCATATTGTGAACTATTTTAAAATGCCCAAATTTGTCTGAATCGAAATGAAGTCTGGATAAATTTCTAAGTTCATTTTAATTTGTCAATATTAGTTCGAGAGAACCCCGCCGCTGCCTCCAGTGCTAAAATGGCGAAAATCAAACAGGTACGAACATCATTTGACAATCGCCAGTCTAGTGTAATTAATATATGTATTTCAGCGCTGTCGCCACCTTTATCTGATTTCATGCTCTGTTAGTTCCGGCTTGTTGCAAAAATGGCGCCAGCTGTACGTTTCTAGACACTAAATCTTTTTATAAACGGAGTTGTTCTCAAACTCAAGTTCTCCTCAAGGGTGTGACATGTTTGTTACGACTTCATTCAGTGGAAAGATGGAATATCTATAAGTTTATCAGTTTATTTAGAAATAAATAAGTCTTTACCGTCGCTACGGCTACCACCGGCGGAAACAAAGTGGTTCACATGATCGTTGGTTGGGACCTTTGATTGTTACTTTCGTGATTTGGTTTTAGATATGGCGAACCAGAACTAAGAATGGTTTTCATATTGCTACAGAAATACTGTCCATTGCATTCCAGTGTTTGATAAACGGCCACTTAAATTTAAGGAATTGCCTCTACTTAAATTAAAAACTTTATTGTTAGACTTTTGAGTGCAAATTGTGTATGGCGACATTAAAGGCTTATTGTTAAAGGCTTATCTCAATGAAACATTCTTAAAGTTTATTTTCAAGTCTGGTATTGATTATTTGATTCTGATTTAATTTTGTTTTACTGTTTTCATACTTTGACCTTTACATTTGATGTAACCTGTTGTAGCCGTGACGACCAATCACAACGCGTGATCGACATCGCAATATCAACTTTACTTAAGCGAATAGAATATACATGACTGTTGCATCGTTGAGACCGCGTGGTTTAGCAGCCTCGAGCAGCCTTCATCATCATAATCGTCATCAGCAACACTCTCCACGCCAACAGCGAAGACTCCACGCCAACAGCAAAGACTCCACGCCAGAGCCGGCTTGCAGAGGACAACCACCTTGTAGCGCCTTGCAAGACTGGTCGCTACCCCTCATCCTCCACTTGCGACTTGGCACATCATCTGCGCATTCGGCCGGTCCTTAGCAGAGCACCTCTGTCCTGGTCGACACGCAGCGCTGCACCTTCGGCTAGCCAACAAGCAGAGCACTTCTCTCCAAGCCGACGCAGTATTGTTAGCAGTTAATAATTGTGGTATTTATAATTTTGATAAAATTTGATAAAAATTTCCTTACTTTGACATTCTTATTCTAATAGACACTATCATAATAATCGTGACATTGTATTAAAACTTAATTTAAGTGTATTAGTGTAGGTTGTTTTGTTGTCATTTTGTGTGACAATTGGTTTTCGTTTCAATCAGATTTTTGTATCAATAGAGAATAATGTGCACGCCAACAAGCGCAGTAAGTGAACGGACATTTTTTTTTGTTGTATGGTATATACTTGCAAATTACTGAATTCATTATAAATATCCATTTGGCATTACGAGCAAATTTCCAACAAAATCATTTCAAGTCAGTAAATACTGTCCTTTAGATATCAAATGAGACCCTGCAAATTTGATAAGTTTAAATAGCCGGTGTTTTATATAATAATTTAAATTGTGTTGACGGCATAGAAGCCAGAAGAATTTTGTTACATTTCAACGTAAAAAATTTTATTATGTAGGTATTATCTATCTTTTTATTATCAAACTGACAACCGTTTTTATATAATGGTTAAAATAGTTGATGGCGATGCAGGCGCCCGCAGACTTTTATTAGCAATGCTGAAGAAACCTTGCATTGTTGCCACGCTTCGGCTGATTATGTCTTTTGCCTGTTGCGCTGCCTAAAGTAGAATATTTTTATGTCGTCGATTATTATTCACGCATTTTAACCATATGCATAAATACATATAAATAATGATAATAAACAATTTGTTAAGTGCAATTAACTTTAATTTCTGTCATTCCGACCTGCGACAACGAATAAATATACTTTTAATGAGAAGATCAAAAACCGCGCCTCTATTTCCCACATCCAGTTCAAAAAACGTGATAATATAATGTCTATTTCAGCATAAAAATGTTTTGAATGAGAATTACTCTACATTTTATACAAAGGATTTTTACAATAATTATAATTCCGACAATAGCGCTCGGTTTATATATTCATTATTCATGGCTTCTGGAATTATCCATCGGCATGAAACATGCAGGAGTCGGCACTAAGCTTTGCCTCCGCCGCAACAGTTTGAATATTTTAACCAACAGACTATTGGGAACTAGTTGTTAGTTTATTTCAAACAATCTAAATAGGACCAACTAGATTTTTTTAATAAAATTGAATAAACCATAGGGTATAAGTGCAAAAGTTCAGAAACAAATATAGCTCTTATATTCTTATTTACAAAGGAACTTTAAAATGCAGGTACTTATGGTTTTTGTTTCAATCTGTATTAAGTAATACACCGATTTGCTTTAGTCGGCTGGATTCTTGAGTCTGCAATTAGTGAAAATAGACGCAAATAAACGAGGCACAAGATTACAGTTTTCGGTAGCTATTCTATTTTAACCGATTTGTGTGTGCCTTCTTTAGTGAACACGTAATCTAACTTGATATGAAAATCAAACAGTGATCTAGTCAAGGCAATCACTAAATCACTACAGATTATATAAAACAAAATCCCACACCGCGTCTGTCTGTCTGCTTGGACGCGATAAACTCGAGAACTACCTAACGGATTATACAGGTTTTGGCACCAATTGACGGAGTGATTCAAGAGGAGAGTTTTGTGTATAGATCGTAATGTTTTGTGTAAGTTGGTTGAAGTATGATCATGATAGTTAAATATGTTGGAAACAATGAAGCCAGCTGGGAACTTTGATCCCTTTGAGATATAACAAAATAATGTATGGTGGAGTTGCTGGTAGAGTGTTCCTTTTTTATAGTCCCACAGAAACGTTCGCTAAATGTCTAATGAAAAAAAATGTCTTACTTCATGAACAAGAACTTCTCAAAAGCATAATCGATTTATCTTCTAATTTCCTACTAAATAACCTCTTCGCATTAATTTGTATAATTCTTTGTAGAAAGTGATCAGCACTCGAAAATTTATTTCATAGTTTGTTTGCTCGGAGCTTTTTGTTTCAGCAAATTAACATTTGTTCATACTAATGTAAAATACTCTTTGACCACACGAAATATTAATTGAAACTACTGAAAGGTTTTTCTAATAAATTATAACTTAAAGACAATTTCATTACTTAGATCAATGTTAGTAAGATATCTTTTTATTCCAATATCTATATTTTTTGTTACAATAATTTGGTGTAGATAATTAGATAAAGAAACAATTGCATCTGGGTATAATGACAAAACTAATATTTGTTATTGAAATAAGTATAAACGAACATCATTAATCTATGCAACATCTCTTGTATTTCATGAAGGAATTAATATTTTATGTTACATTTTTACAAAAAAAAACTACAAATAGATAATTTTATTTAGATGAATATTAACTAAGTACATTTTCCACTGTAACGGGAATGAATAGAATAAACAATTGGAAACAGCTAAGCATGTGTGAATAAAAAAAGAAAGAAAATGTAAACTTTGCTCAGTGACCCAAAAAAAATTTGATAAATGGTTATAACAAATCTCTTGAAATAACATGTGTGTTATCTCTGGGTAACAGAGCTGAAAAATATTCGTCAAAAAAGACACAAATACACCAAAAATGCAAATTTCTTCAGATATGGACTTGAAAAAGATGTAGCTTGTATTTTGTCCTTTCGCTTGCTTTTTGTTTTGTAACTAAACTTATCTTTAAACATGCTTGCTTCCTAAAGTTGGTTAGGTTAGCCTCATCAACTAGCGTGCTCTGTTTGCCAAATGTGTGTAATTCTTTTGTCCGCTATCCGGTTAGTGCACCAGCCTCTTTGCATTATCTTTATGGCTTTAATTATCTTATTACCTCTAACATTCTGCTCTTATTAAAACTATTTGTCTGTATTTACTACCAAAACGTGTGCGGCTTACGCACTAAGACTGCCTTACTTCACAGGAACATATGTTTAGCCTCATACGTTGTTATATGTCTTACGGAATCGTGGCTAAATGACAGTATCAACAATAATGAGTTGTTTGTCGATCGTAACATAGGTTAACTTAGCAAGATAAAGGAGGTGGTGTTTTGCTTGCAGTTTGCCGAGAGCTTGTTGTTGAATGCCGGGCGACTGGTCATCCACCGCTGAGGATATATGGGTCCCAGTATTGAATTAATATTTGTGTAGTTTACGTTTGTAACGAGAATCTGGGTAACTCCTAGGAGGTACAATTATCAAATTTTGCAAATAAACTAAATATCGAGAATTGCTATGACTGCATAAAATTGTGGTTCTCGGTGACTTACATGCCGTCTATAGCATGGACTCCTAGTAAAGATGATATTACTGTACCACCCACCAACATGCAGGGTTCACATTCTTGCTAACAACGACGTACCTGTTCGTGCCTGAGATTGCCCAGTGCTGCCTGAGGCTAGATCCCCACCACCATTCAGTTTAACATCTGCTGATTATGTACACCTCCACACAATCCAACCCGAATCATACATCGTACATCAAGTTTGTCTACCAGGAAGGTGATTACGACTCAATTTGTAGCGAACAGGATTCTGTAAACTGGGCCATTGAACTTAGTAGTAGAAATATTGATGCCGGTGTAACTTTCGTGCATAACAAACACACTTTATTATTTAAGGAACACATTTATTCCTTCCAAAACGGTCACCCTATATGGTAAAAACCACCACTCATAAAAATATTAAAAGATAAGACGAAGTTCCACAAGTGTGCAACCTGCACGACCTTGACTCGTTTGTCATTTAGAGAAACAGAGCGCGAACTATGGAAAATAAAATGTACGACACCTGCATCAAAAACATTAAGACCTAATTAAACAGAACCGTCGAGAATTCTGGAAGTATATCAAAAGCAAGAAGCAATCGAATGCGTCTCTCTCCGTAATGCATTTTGACACTCGTTGCTCAGACCAAGGTGAAGTTATCTGTAACATGTTTGCTGAATACTTCCACTCAACTTTTCTCTCTGATCCATCTGCCGAAGCAACATCCGATGAACCTATGTCACAGCGTTGCACTTCATGTGCGGACGTAAGCATCATTGGAATTCTCGAAAAACAGTTTTTTAAGCTTTTTAAGGTTTGAATAAATCAGCGGGCCCTGATAATATTCCCGCCATTCTTATATATGGATTTGCAAAAAATCTCACTCTCACACTTTCACACACTCAAGGCCTAAAAACAACATTGAAAGTTATAGGCCGATTTCAAAACTGTGTGTATTTATTACTTTAAATGTACTAAAATTTTATTACATTTAGAATTTTTATATTCGAATAACATGACTTTCATTACAAACTAGCTACCTACAAAAAATCTTCCAGATCGATACTATAATTGTCCCACATCGATATATATTTTCAGCAATGAGATATATATTGCCAAGCACTAATACAAAATAAATTGCGTTTGCACACCAATAGACACAACGGATTGCAATGTGTGCAAGCATGGTTCACGACGGCGTCTTCACCACCGCGAAGCTTAGTAGGTTCACTATGGTTAAGAAATGTGCACGTAAGTGTATTGGTGAAATGTAGTACGGTTGAAATGCGCGCGTGAGCTAACGGCAAGTAAATTCATAAAAAGGAATTTCTATTTCCTCTATTATAAGTTATATGTCATAAAGGCTGTGGTTCCCGCACGAGGCCTGGCGGCGTTGCTAGTGTTTGCTTACATTAACCAACTCAACAGGCTTATATTGGGTTGAACAAAACTTGAGAGGAAAAAAGATAGCTAATGAAGGTCTCTGTTTGAATCACTGAATCATTCATAACACGGCTAACAGTGAAGCTCGATGGCCGCAGCGTCCCACCTGGAGCCGACAGCGGCGGCCGTACTGCGCCGCGGACCCTACAGCTTACTAATTAAGCCTTGCGTTAGAGGGTTAATCCAGCTTAAAGTTCGCACCTGAATATTAATTGATTGGTGTTCGCGAAATTCGAAGGGTACATTTTGATACAAAATTTGTAGCACATACACGGATACTTGTGAGCCGATCTAAGTCCGTTGAGAGGGTAGAGGGTAGTGTTGGCCAAAACTAACAATGCTTAGTGAAGAGTTTTCGAGATATTCGACATTTGAGAATAACATGTTTCAACAATTGTCGTTTTTTCTATTCTTAGCATTTTTCAGAGTTTTTTTAATGTTTTTGCAAAAGTTGAAATGATGTTTTAGTACACATCGAGATTTCTACTGCCTCTTAATAATGTCACGTTTTTAAAACCAAACACATTTTCATGTCCGTTTGCACAAGAACGGGTTTAAATATTGTTTCCGAATGAGGTCTTAATATGAACTTGATAAGACGTATTGACGTATTGCGCCAAAGAAGGCTATTAAGGCAAGCCTTAAAATTGATGCAACGCAGCCATGATATGCTTTAAGTGCGCTCTCTTTATTTTTGATTTTAGCTAATTTCTATAGAACATACGCGGATCCGTCAATTTTAAAACATATATTTTCACCATGCAAGTCCCTTGTGTCGTGTTGACCAAGCGAGCCCAAGAAGGGGTAACTGTCAACCCCTATTTAAAATATAAGAATAAAGCAATTCAAAGCAAAGGATTATTTTTGGATACGTCCAGATATCATTCTTTGCTTCCTATTTTTATAAATCGAATAGCTTTACTGTTCGGCTGGTTTAGAATCTTAACATCCCTCTTAAGGTCAGCGGAATGCAAATTAAATATTACATAAAATATTTTTAGAACTTAATCAAAAAGAGCCAAGCCATATCACTTGATGTGTGAGACGCGCGGCGTGAGGCGGTACGGCGATGTAAGCATTGTCGATGACCTGCTGCTGCAAAACGATCGCAAGCTTTATCAGAAGCCCTTAAAGTTTATTTATTTATTTATGTAAGATGCCAACAGTAAACATACAAATCATGGATTAAATATTAAAATGTCTAAACTAGTATGAACACAACTTAGAGGCAAATACAGCATTCATTAATGTCAATTAAACATGCAGAAATAATTTGAAAAAACAACAGTCTAGTAAAAAAGATGTCATATTTTATTTTTAAATACACGCTCATATAAAATAAAATTAGTTTATGATTCCAATTTTGATATTAATGTCGAACAAAATCCATCGAAACATTACAAAAAAAAACAAATATTTTAAAAGTAACACAGGGGTAAATAAAAATACAATATCACAATAAGACTTATACGATGCCAGGTCAGATTATAATATAATTAATTCAATGTCAGGTCAAATAACAATGTCAAAAAATCAATGTTTATTATAAAAAAACAAAAAATGTCAAAAAGTTAAGAAGTTACAATTAAAATTAAACAATTCAATTAAGTCAGATTATAAATAACCATTATGATGACATTATTGTCACTTTATCAACAATTACAATGAATATATGAAATATCAATTACCAATTAATTATACATTAAATAATATGGCTGGTTGAATATTGAATTTTGCTTAAGAAACTTGGTAATGAGTCGTGAAATAAATCAATGTGAGGTACCCTAAAACATATAAGATTAAATAAAACAAATATTCTGGGAAGTGGCGAGTGGACTAACTGTTTTGCATGAGGGCACATGGAGAGTTTTGGTGAGGGGTTTCCTAGGCATATACCAAAGATCTACAATTACTTAAATTATTAACAATTTTATAAATAAACTTTAGATCATTAATCTGTCTTCGACAATACAAGGATTTCATTCTAAAAAATTGCATCTTGTGATCGTACGATGCTCTGTGAGAAATTCCCTGTGAGAAGTTGAAAACTAGTCGGTATCTCTTGCAGCAGGAACTGTTTTTTGTTTAGTTGTCAAGACTCCGTGTTGACATTCACGATCTATGATATTATAGAAAGCACCGCCATTCATGAATTATTAGATTTAAACTTCTGTGTCCATTTTACGGAAAATACATTAAGCCTATCCTTCAAAAGCCTACATATGAATCGGTTATGTGGAGAATGTGATATGATTCGGCTGCGGTTTTAAACTCAGCCACATCCTTATATGAAGTAGATTAAATAAAATAACCTTTAAAAGCGCGAATCAAAAAAGCTTTCCAACTCATCATCACTTTCCACCAGGTGAAATGGAAGACAAATCCTATTTACAATTTAAAAAAAAACAACATGAGTTACAAAAACTCTTCTAAAATACATATATAAAAAGAGATAATATACAACCTTATTATCATATTTATTTTCACGTCTAAAAATTTTATCAAGGATCTCTCGCGATATTCAAGAATATCGTAAAATAATGCTGTATTGGAAACCTTCCGAATTATTTATGAGGTACGTACTTAACATTCTGAGCAAAGTGAAAAGTTAACTTGTTTCGCTTTGTGTTTGTATTAATGTCTTAAACGTTGTTTTAAACGTCTATGCAGACTTCAACTCAAGAGGGAAATCTGAACTCTCAAAACTAACTTTTCTTTTGTTGTCCTCCAACACGACGGGCGATACTATGACACAATGTTATCGTAAAATCATTGTTCATTGCGTGTGGACAAACCCACGGACCATCACACTTTCTTATTCATTTTATAATATTTCTTGAGTTGACATGTAAAAATAGAATTGAATAGTAAACTCTACTGCCAAGGAAACTGAACAATGTTAACAATTGGGTATTTGACTGTTTTACACATTGTGACGTCACAAGGTACCATTTTGTATGGAGCGTTTTTCGCCGACTCGCAGCAACTCCTCAAACATATCGCTGTAGAAAGTAAGTAAGAAAACTTAAATATGTAATAAAAAACATTTGTCAAATATCCAACTGCACGCGTTTGTTTGGTAGTTTGTTTATTGGAAGTATTTTGAATATGTTAACACCACTTTAACTGGCAATTAAAACTTTTTGGTGAGCAACTTTACAATTCCAACAAGCAAAGAGCTCATACCAAATTGTATAATCTCACCATACACATTCTGATACTAAAAGACTGGATATGCATTGAATAGGGTATTGTAAAGCTGAAGTTGAAAATAGCAGCGTTTTTCCTGAAATAAAACGCTTATTAAATACTTACCTAATTCGAAACTTACTATTGAGATAGGCACATCCGTTTCTTGTAGCTTATTTAATTTTAAACCAATAGGAACTGTTTCCAGTGTCACCAAACAGTGGCGCGCAACAAGTTTATAAAATCTGGTACAGCGCCATTTTAATTCATTGGCTGATTTATTTTGGAAATTATTCACCAGACTGCTTTAAAAGGTAAGCATCGAATTAGTTAAGTATTTTAATAAGCGTTTTATTTCAGGAAAAACGAGGCTATTAAAAGTATTAGACCGTAATTCGAAGCTTACTATTGAGAAGTGTTTGTTATCGTCTGGTGAGACACAAATATCTAAAAATTTACGTCAATGTGATCAGTTTTATAAAACAATATGTAATTATAAAATAATCACTTATTAAAATAACATTTAACATCATGAAAACGATTTAATAGCTTATTAAAGGAAAGCCACTGGTACATATTATAATGTTACACCAAAATAATTTATTGTAGTTATACAACGTGTAAATGAATTAACCCAAAACCAGAAAGTAGTTTGCTCAGAATCGTATTGCGAATCGATCGCACCATGTTTTAATATAGGTTATATTTTTCCATATTTATTGGCCCATGTCTAAACTATTTATACTACAACATTTCTTGCTAGCGCCCGGCCACCCATAACTAGTTATCATCGAACGAACGACACATTCTCGCTCCGATCGCCGCCCAGTGCGGACGTGCAAGACCCCGTTCTCAGTTGTTTGGTCCCTTCCCGATATTCCGTGGCGCTCAGTCTACTGACGTCACAGTTTAGCGTGTTGGTGCCGTGCTACGGTTTCAAGGTTTTTCTACTCCCTCTGAGTGCTATCGAAGTGCGATTTTTCTTTGCGACTAAGCCCCTTAGTCTTCAAAGTGCTGTGCTAAGTTGTGTTGTGCTTGTGCTGAGTGCAGTGTTGTGCCCAGCGTAAGTAGTCTGGTTTCAGTACAAAGGATACTTAACGGTGACAACGAATTTGTACTGAACCAGTCCTTTTTATTTTTATTTTATTTCTCTTCTCTATTTTATTTATTTTTCTCCTATTTTCATATTTATTTTTATTATATCTGTGTGTTTTCGTGTGTATTTGTCCTTTCTGGCGGTAAAGGTTGACCCTAACGCAGTCAACTCTTTACCTGCGTACCCTTTTTAGGTTTCTAGGTAGCGGTGACTACGAATTTGTACTGAACCAGTCCTTTTATTTTTATTTTGTTTCTCTTTTACATTTTATTTATTTTCTCCAATTTTCATATTTATTTTTATCATATCTGTGTGTTTTTGTGTGTATTTGTCCCTTCTGTCGGTAAAGGTTGACCCTAACGCGGTCAACTCTTTACCTGCGCACCCTTTTTTAGGTTTCTAGGTAGCGGCCTTCGGCATACTACGGTAAGTTCTAAGTTATTCTCCCCAGCCCCCCTACCGCGGGTAGGGAGGTTTAGGTACTAGGTTTGCTAGGGAACCTAGGCATTTTTATATATTTATATATAACATATTGTAATTCCAAGCCCTCCAATGGACCTTGTAAGCATTCTTAGGTCGTTCGCCCAGGCGCTCGTTGCGTCCGGCGCCAACTTATCAGATGACGTAATAACGCAGGCCTTGCAGGCATCTATCGCGTCCCCGGCCCCTCAGGCCTCAACCCCGGCCCCTCAGGCCTCCAACGTCCAGACCCCTCAGGTCTACAGCTCTCCCGCGTCTCCCGCCTCGTCCGAGATGGACTGCGAATCGGTCGCATCCTCTCACGCGTCGCGTCGCAAGCGTACCGCTCCCGGGAGCGACTCCGAACCCGCGTCTGATACGTCGTCAGATGCCGTCACCCTAACCGGCTCTCCTGAGCCCGCGTTTCTACTTGTCGCCAAGCGCTCCAAGAAGCGCTCTAAGAAAGCTTCGGTATCTTCAATACCCGAGCCCTCCCCAGTGTCTTCAACACCAGCCCCCGCGCCGTTAAAATCGCTCGAAGTAACCGCGTCTCCGTCGGTCCCATCGAAGCCAGCAACGCGCTGCGCTCCCGTCCCGCCGAACCCTCAGCTCCCTCCGCCCGTCTTCCTGCGTGAAAAAGCGCGCTGGACCGCGGTTTCTAACTTGTGCAAAGAGCACAAAATTAATTACTTAAAAGCCGCCAACGCTGGCGATACAATCAAAATTCAAGTAGCGACCGTCGACGACTTCCGGTCTTTCACTAGGCTTCTGTCGATCAATCATATCGCGTATCACACCTACGCCCTCCCGGGGGAGCGTAAGATCCGCGTAGTACTACGGGGCGTCCCGTTCGAACTCAGTAACGAAGACATTCTCGAGGACCTTAAGTCTCAGGGTTTCCCGGTCACAGCAGTGCACAAGATGCACTCCAACCGCGGTAGGCGTTTTCCTTTAGCTTTAGTAATCCTGTCAAATACTCCCAACTCGAAGGAGATTTTCAAAGAGGCTCGCACAATCTGCGGACTCTCGAACATCTCCGTCGAGCGTCCCAACCCCCGCGGTCATCCTGGGCAGTGCCACCGCTGCCAGCTATATGGCCACGCAGTGGCTAACTGCTCAGCTCCCCCCAGGTGCGTTAAGTGCCTGGATCCACATATAACAATGGAGTGCACTCGCACTCCTGAATCCACTTCCCCCCTGCCCGTGTGCTGTGCGGCCAGTCCGGCCACACAGCTAACTACAGGGGTTGCCCGCGCGCTCCGCGCTCCACCGTCAAGAGGGTCGCGCCTAAACCGGCGCCGCCGCTCACTCCCGCTAACTTCCCGCCGCTGCGCAACCGGGGTCCCCCGGAAGCAAAGCCCGTTCAGCCGACGCCTACTCAGGCTCTGTCTTGGAGGCAGCGTCCGGCCGTCCCGCCTGCACCTTCCCGACCCATACCAGCTCCCGTAGCTTCCGTAGGGCCGCGTCCCGCTTTGTCATCTTCACCTCAGTCGTCATTGGCTGAGGACATGAAGACCGTGTTCGACGTCATCCAAAACGTCGATATTAACGAAATTTCCGTACTCGCACGCAAACTGCGAGCCGCCCGCTCTCCTCAAGAGCGTTTATTCGCGTTAGCCGAGCATCACTCGCTCCTAAGTTCGTTGTAAATTCTTTTACTTTTGTATAAATTCGTAAATAATAAATTATAATGTCTAGACCCGCGAATCCCGCGTCCAGTCGTATTAAACCCAAGGGCTTATCTCTAGTATCTTTTAACGCTCGTAGCCTTAGCACCAACCTTCCCGAGATTAAACTGTTCCTTCAGAACAAAGAACCTGACTTATTCCTTCTCCAGGAGACATGGCTTACTCCAAACCGCTCCAGGGGATACGCTATTCCTAAGTACGCGTTTACTCGCAACGATAGGCCCAACTCGGATGGTTACGGCGGCACCGCTATATATTACAAAAGAGGCTTCCATTGCTGTCCTCTCCCTACCCCTCCTCTCCTCAACATGGAGGCCACTGTGTGTAGATTGGCTATGACTGGTCATCCGACCATCATCATAGGTTCAGTCTACATACCGTGCGGCTCCAGACCAATCCGCAGCGACTTTGAGGCCATTCTCGCCCTCGGCCATTCAGTCATTATGTTCGGAGACTTTAACTCCAAACATACTGACTGGACGTGCCTATCGACCAACACCAGCGGTATCGCTCTCCTCGACATCACTAACTCCCTTGACTTAGACGTCATATCCCCCATCACTCCCACTCACTATCCCAACAACCCGACCTATTCTCCTGACATCCTCGACTTTGCAACTATCAAGCGAATCAATCTTGATCTCAGGTCCATCGAACCGCTCGATGACCTAGGCTCCGACCATCGCCCCGTCTCCCTCGTGCTAGGCGCACCTAACGATAACGTCACATCTCCTAAGACTTTTACCAACTGGAAAGGCTTTAAAAATACGTTAGTTTCAGCCTTTCAATTCACTAGTCAATACTCTAACTGATGCTATCAACTCAGCGATCAACGACAACGAAATTATTGCTAAGCAAGGCAAACCCGCGCTTCCCTTAGCCGTTAGCAATCTCATTAAAGCTAAAAACGCGGCTCTCCGGAGAGCCAAGAAATATCCCACGCCCGCATATAGAACAGCTGCGAATCAGCTTCAACGTAAAGTTAGGTCTTGCCTCGCGGAACTCCGAGACACTCAGTTTAACGATCTCATGGAGAATATCTCCCCGTCCCACAAAGCGTATTATCGAATGGCCCGAGCCTTACGCGTAGACTCCGCCTCTCACGTTCCTCCTCTCACTCGTCCCGATGGTACTACTGCCTTTGAAGTCGAAGAGAAAGCCGAATGCTTCGCTGACAGCATTGCCGCACAATGCTCGCCCAGCACGCAACCTGCTGATCCCTCACACATCCAGGCGGTGGAGGACGAAGTCCTTCGCAGAGACTCTCTCCCCATCACCGCCGACCCTGTCACAGTCTCTAATGACGAAATCTTGCTTCTCATTAGGAACCAAAGGTCCAAAAAGGCTCCGGGTGCGGGTTCCAACCACGCACTTAAGCACCTACCTCAACAGATGCTTACCTTGTTAGCTATCATTTTCAATGCCTGCTTCGACCATAGCTACTTTCCAAAAGCTTGGAAAGAAGCGATAGTCATAGGCATTCCCAAGCCGGGTAAACCTCTGAACGTCCCGGCTAATCACAGACCCATCAGCCTCCTCAAGGCAATGTCTAAACTTCTCGAAAGAGTCATACTCTCTCGAATGCGGAACCATCTGTTTCCAACGGATGGCGACCCTCTCATTATTCCCCACCAGTTCGGCTTTCGCGCTAAGCACTCCTGCCCTCAGCAAGTCCATCGAATCGTCGAGTACATACTCGAAGGATTCTATCCGCATCGTAAAAAATCAATCGCGGTTCTCTTTGACGTAGCCAAGGCATTCGACAAAGTCTGGCACAGCGGTCTCGTTTTTAAACTCTATAAAATAGGCTTACCGGTTCGCCTAGTCAGATTAATCGCGTCGTTTCTTAAAGACCGTACGTTTCGATTCAAACATGAAGGCACGCTCTCCGCGCCTCGTCCCATAAAGGCTGGAGTCCCGCAAGGCTCAGTCCTCGCCCCTCTGCTGTACACCGTGTAACGTTACACGTTCCTTTACTAATAATTAATTAGTATTTTAGTAAAGAAATAATAATTAGTTCAAAAGATGTATTATTTTATCATATAATTATACTTAATATAATTATTGTTACTCAACTGCGCAAACAAAAAACTATGCTAATGGTTCACTACCTACTTTGCCGCGCGAACCCTAACTTGCCTAGGAATTTTGTGGGCGGAGCCTAAATGGCGTGAGCGCCGGTTTTGCTAGAACATTCGCTGGCCTACGTGACGCCGACCTCGTCCGAGCGTTGGGCAGTGAGCGCGTACTCGTTTTAGTACTATTCTAGCTAGACTTCAGAGTTGAAAAGTAAAGTTTTTTTTTGATTCATAATTGCTGTCGTACAACGTTTTTTGTGCGCAGCATATTTTTTGATTTAAAAAACAAGTATACACGTATTGTATTTGCGCCTTTGTTCGTCTACCGAACAAAGGAAATTATATCTTGAAATCGTTATTCCCCGAAAGGGTAAGTTGATGATCTTTTATTTTAAATAGTGAACCATAGTTATAAGTACTTGTTACAAAATATGTTGTGTGGTGTTTTAACTAGATTTTATTGTGTGTACCTACCTAGGTATTTGTATTAGATTCTTGCTTCACTTTTTGCGCTTTGTTTAAATTGCAAGTCTTTTGCCGACTCAATATTGCTACCCGACTGCGCAGCGCAAAGGAGGGTTATGATTTTTTTGTTACAAGAGTACCTACCTAAATTAAATAAAATAGATTTTTTTACCATCTTTTCCTTTACTAAAGCTTTTTATAACGTAGTTTTGTATTTTATTGAAAATAAGTAAACGCTTACTTTGTTCTTTTTAATAAATAAATTATTTCTTTTAAAAGGTTTTTTGCACTCCGTACTGATTGCGATCTTATTAGCCACCTCACCATCTACTTTCTTTACCTACCCGTCTTCCTTGCTTAGGCATGGCTTAGGCATGTTTGCGATCGCAATCAGCGGACTTAACTAAAGTTTTTTGTGCTCTAATTATGTGGAACGTCATTCCAGGGAACTAAGCTGGAACTAAGCTTAAAACTAAGAAGGAACTAAGCTGGAACTAAGCTGGAACTAAGCTGGAACTAAGCTGGAACTAAGCTGGGACTAAGTTGGAGCTAGTTGAAGCCCCTGTCTTGGTTCGACACACAACCCGCGTCCTGCTGCTGACCGCTGCCACGAGCCACCTTCCATCCTCGGCCGCCTCAGGGAAGTACGGGACTGTGGAAGCAAACAATAGTCGGGATCCGACCCTGCGACCCTAAATTTTTTTTAATTAAATTTCTTTTGTTGACCGGTTGTGCCGTGTTTTATTTATTAACTTACCAACACGTCGTTACCGTATGTCACAACCGTGTACACTAACGACATCCCCATCCCGCCAAAAGGCGTCGAACTCGCCCTCTTTGCAGACGATACCGCCCTTTACACTAAAGGTCAAAGGATCCCGTATAACATCACCAGACTCCAAAAGGCCGTAAACGCCCTCGGTGTTTGGTTTCAAAAATGGCGTATCGATGTCAACCCGGAAAAGAGTTCTGCTATTCAATTCGACCACAAACGTCGTAATCGCTACAACGATCCTCACATTCGAATGTTAGGTATTCCCATCCCCTGGAAGCGCAGTATTAAATACTTAGGCGTCACCTTAGATCAGACGCTTTCTTTCAAGCCACACGTCGATAGAGTAACGAAACTCGCGCGTTTCTACTTAAGCCGCCTAAATAGTATGATAGGTAGAAAAAGTAAAATGTCCTTTAGAAATAAACGTACGCTCTATAAGGTCTGCATTAGACCCGTCATGTCATATGCTTCGCCAGTCTTTGCCCACGCCAATCCCTCCGTCCTGTATAAGCTGCAGGTAGTTCAAAATCTCTTCTGCCGCAGGGCCACAGACGCAACTTGGTATGTGCGCAACGCGGACCTGCACAGAGATCTTGAACTACCTACAGTGCAACAGCACCTCAAAACACTCTCAGAATCGTTCTTCAAACGCGCCGAATCCCATCCCAATCATCTTGTTCGAGATTCAGTCTCATATACTGCTCCTGTGTTAGATTCGAAATTCAAAGTCGCTAGGCCGAGAAACGCGCACACGGGCGAACCTACGCAGTTAACTTTAGCTCTCGAGGCCCTTCAGGCCGCAAATCCTAATTCTAACGTAAATTCTAATTCTAACGTAAATCCGAATTAATGCAATTTTACTTTTCATTTTTAATGTTTTTATTTACTTTTCATTTTTAATGTTATTCTAAACTGTTACATTTAGTTTGGCATAAGACGATCTGTCCAACACTTTCATTAAGGCCGTGGTTTGAGAAAGGAAGCCTAACTAGAAATATGCTCATATAAGGCTGCGGTCGGAACACATTCCTTAAACGGTTTCGGCTACTTGATGCTCCAGTTACAGGCTCCACAGTGCTCGCAGTGTAATGTTATTGTAGACGTTACTCACTTTATCATGGAATGTTGCTAAATGTGTTAGCATGGGTATTAAACGTAGATTACTCAGAAAAGTGACGTAATTGGTTAACAATAGCAAAGTGTATTTCAAAGGTTTTTTGTATCATTTCAGAATGGCGGTAACTACGAGAGTGGCATGGTCTTTATTGACCAAACTCACAATAGTAGAAGTAAAGTAAGAAGGAGAGTTTGCGAGCGTCAATTAGATTCCACAATCCCAATGTACCAAATCTACATTAACTGTATAGAAGATATGCAAAAATTTTGGTAAAATATCTCAATCCTAAAACGAACAAACAATTCAACTCGTATCTAGTCAGTCTAGAAGAGAGAAGAACGCTATTATATATTATATACAGAGCTTGTGTTGCATGATATAGTGAATTCCAAATTAGACCCAGTTTAACTAATTTATTTAACTAGATAAACATTATTATTTTTGTAAACATATTTATTGTCATAATATTTACAGTTTTGATTATTTAACTTAAATAACTTTAAACTACATAAACGAAATACGGCTGTACCTGTACCTACAGATACGCCCCACGTATTTTCTTATTACATCCTGACACTCACATACACCTTATTTATTTATTTATATAATGCACACACATTTCTGTGAACCACACAGGCCTGCGTCTGACGCGCTTTAGCACAGGTTGTTCTTGTTGTGATATCCTGCTATCAGCCTGGATATATTGATATTGTTGTTATCTATTTTACATTATTGTGCGTAATTTTTCTGATAAATCATGATGTTCATACAATTGTTTTGAAATAACCTATATATATATTTTTTAATGTAAAATCGTGGAATGAGTCCTGAAAATTACATTAAATTACATAAAACATATGGTGTCTAAAATATACACATGTATGTGTTTCTTAGGCTAAATTCACATAGCGTGCTTAAACTTATCTCAGCTAAATGGTTAAATAAAAAGCGATTTTATTTTATACTATATACTATACATATTCTGAAAATATGTGACAAAAATCTTATTAAAAATTTTCTTGACATTTTCATCTCTATACAGCATAAAATAAAGTCGCTTTTTGTTTGACCATTTAGCTAAGATAAGACTTAGCATGTTTTATACATTTCAACCTTATTGTTCCAAGAAGAAAAGTTTGTTGCATTTGTTAAATGCGCTGTTAGATATCCTAATAATGAAATAAAAAAATAAAAATGATTACATCTTTATTAGGTACAGTTAAAAAACTTATGTTTAATTCATTAGCACTAAGCACTTGCGGGTCATATTAAGAATTCAAGCGAAGCTAAGAGCTCAAGCCTTAAAAAATCTTAACTAAAAATCTTACTAAACTAAAAAATCTTAACTAAAGATGCTTTTTCAGACGAGCATTGGCTCTTAGTGAATAAGAATACCAATGATCTCTGATTCATAATTTAAGTTATAGTGCACGACTTGCTTTACTAAGCAGTGAGTGATGTGCAGAATATTTTAGAACATTGACTATCCAAACCAAACTCAAACATCAATTAACTGAAGCAATTACGGAGGCAAGACGTGGATCGAGCCGGCAACATGTACAAGGGTAATTAACCTGTTACGCGGGCGTCGCGTCGTAGGCAGTTTCTAAAGGTGGGTGGTACCTAATATTTACACACGTTGAATGATTATTGGAGCCCTTTAATTTTTTGTAAACTTTTCTTTGCAAGGATATTTTCATTGATTGTGTACAAGTACTTAACTCCAAAATTATATTACTCTACATAAAACAAATATTACGGAGTCTTGGGTAGACTGAGTTACAGAAAAAAGTATTCATAATATGTATTTAAACATACATGAGAACACAGAAGAGTCTGTCAACGACTGCTTAGAGTCAGATAAAATAAATTTGAATCGACTTCTTGGGTTTCGACGGTTAGTTTTCGTCCGCGAATGCGTAACACGTGCGATCATAAACAGGGCGCGCTGCGGAGGCAATCTCATCAATAACGTTAGCACACGAATGTAATCAGCGCTCGGGTGGATTAATCACCGCTTTTCAATCGGCTGGCTGTGTCATGGAATTAAATAACTACTGAAAAAATAAAATTTTGGTCTTCATGGTCCATTGGGCTTTCTGTTTCATCCGACTCCACGCTTGGGACAGAAGGCGACATGCTGGGCTTAAACTACTCTTACACAAGATCGTCGAAAGATACGCAGCTGCGGACTCTAATCTCGATTCAAGGATGTTCATTCACATGTTCACTGGTCAAGCGAAGTCACTGTATACTTCTTTAGCTTTGTTTGAAATTGCACAATTTGAAAACAATTTACGCAAATATCCAATATTCTAAACAAATGTAAATCAATAAGAGTAAATCGGTTTTGGTTCGGTCACCGTTTTAATTTGGCACGATGTGTTCATCAGTTTACTCAAAACAAAACATATTTATCATTTCTTCCGTTCAAGGGATCCCTGCTGAATTAATTGCGACGTCGGAGGACAAGAGCCCGTAATGAATGAAGACTCGATTTAAAATCCTGAATATTTTACTTTCAACAACTTTACTAATGAAATATTCAGCGATTAACAGCCGCCACCCACAACGGTAAAACAATAATTTTTGTTTTCATTTTTAAGAAATAAGAGCCTTAAAATTAATTTAAAAATTTTTAAGTGAATCATTTTCATAAATTTTAAAACTACAGCTTTTATGGACTCCATTCGAGTCCGAAACTAGCCGGACCTTTCCGACAATAATGCGAGCCTTAAAATATTATAATAAAATGATTTTATTTTCAATTAGGCGTGGTAACTGTGGAAGTTTGCGGACAATTTCCATATATTCAGACGGTGCCATGTCGCAGGCACTGGACATACACATTGTATCGTACAAGTCGGGAATCGGTAAACCGCGACACAAACCCACCAAGTTGATAATGATCACTCACTCCTTATAGCTAATTAACCAATAATTATGTACTAACCTTCCGAATTTTCCGTAGGTATTTCCTCTAAGTATATAGGCGTTAGTCCGCCTGTTAATGTAAGGGCGTGGGGGCTCCCCTTGGAGGACAAAAATATTACTATTTTAACTACAATCGATGGTTATTACGAGATTAGAATATATGGTCCACGTTACACCTAGCTTCCAGAAGCTTCTCACACACAATGTCGAAGCACAAATGTTTTTCACCTTCGTTTAAGCGCAACTATAACTCGCGTTTAAAAGACTTAAAAACCAGCGCGGGCGCTATAGATATTTAACTGTATGAAATTATAATAAGGCGTCCTACCACGCGGCGATCCCAGCTCAGTATCTAAATTTTATTTCATGGAAATTCCTCACGACAGCGAAGCCCGCCCGACAGCCCGGCCGTTCCAACATTTCGTGACAAGTGCGGGTAGGTCCTAATATTTTTGTGTTCAATTTATAAATTACCTACATACAACCTATGGATGCGTTCTATTCCGAACACACATAGTTGGTCGGATTTCAGTAATTCGATAAATAAAGATAACATGTTAGCGTTATGCTCAGTAACCATACTACACTACGCGTCACAAAAATCGCACCTTTGTAAAAGGAACTTTAAAATACTTTTACTCAAACTTTGTCCATAGTAAGGGTATGATTGTAGGATATCATTGGAAAGGTTATTTAATTGCCTATTAGAAATTACAAACATGTGTATATGTTTTAAAGCTTTTAATAAAAAATCCTAAAGGATAAAAGTTACAAAAACTAAATTCAAAAAAACATAAAAAAATCTCAAATCAGTCCTTAAAATCTAGTGTTTCCTCCCCTTGCTTTGATGACAGCTTCCATCCGATCCTTCATGGACCTCACGAGGGTCACCACTCTCTCTTGGGGTATGTTCTCCCATTCTTCCTGCACGGCATCCTGAAGCTTTTGGAGAGTGGTGGGAGCAGGATCACGTGCTTTACATCGTCCCAGAGATGCTCGATCGGGTTTAGGTCTGGGCTTCGTGCTGGCCACTGCATAACAGGAATCTCAACCTCTTCCAAGTAGTCCCGCACAGAAAACGCAGTGTGGCAACGGGCGTTATCGTGCATTCACATGAAACCATCGCCAACAAAACCGGCATACGGGACCACATGGTCTTGTAAGATTTCTGTCATGTACCGCCCAGCATTCAGCGACCCTTGCCCACGACCAGCGCCAGTCCGAGAGACGCACACAAGTTCCGTTTTCCCTTCAACGGATATGCCACCCCAGAACATAGAGGAACCATCTCCGTATTCGACGGATTCCTCTATACACGCTTGGGTAAAATGTTCCCCTCTTCTTTGGTATACCATTCTGCGTCTATCGTTGCAGAAAAGACATACTCGTGTCTCATTGGTAAAGAGAACGGCCCTCCATTGGTCAAGCGTCCAGTTGACATGCTCCTGAGCAAATTGTAACCGCTCTCTCCGATGTCGCACGGTCAATTTTGTGCCTCTAGCAGGTCTGTGAGCTCTTAATTCCTTTTCTTTCAATCTTCTTCTAATCGTAGAGACATTCACAGACGTTCTACGAGCTGACCGGAGCTCTTGTTGCACCTCAACAGCATTGCTGAAGCGGTGGCGCAACGACGTAGACACAATGAAATGGTCGTCTCTTTCTGATGTACAACGTTTTCTTCCGGATCCACGTCTTCGGGTATAGCCACTAGTCTCACGGAACCGTTGGTATACTCGTCGTACTGCAAATCGGCTAAGGTTCAACTGTCGAGCAACGTCAACCTGTCGCAGTCCTGTTTGCAATAGAGCAACGATTTGACCGGCTTCTTCAGGGGTTGTATACATCTTCAGGTACAGTTCTTTTGCGTATGTTGTTCCAGTGTATTCACTCTAAAGTCTGAGTGGCGACTGACCCATTTCTTTTTTTTTTTTTTTTTGTTCCCCTCAGCGGGAAGGGCAGGAGGATAAAAATGCCCTGACGCATACTCTGGCGCGATTCCAAAGTTATGTGGGACTCGTCCCGACGCCTACCAGGACCATACCCACTAAAAACCCCCTGTCGGCTCGTGCATTTTTGCCACTCAGCCTTCATCTGAGCGACGGCCAATTGGAGAAAGAGGCCGCGCTAGCGGGGCCCAGAAGGGGTCACCCGCTGGGATTACATAGCACTGAAGGTGCTCAAAGCACTGAAGGTTAATACATAGCACTGAAGGTGCTCAAAATGAAAATCAATAATTAAAACAAAAATTAAAAAATTGCAAAATAAAATTGAGTTAATTCGCATTTACGTTAGAATTAGGATTTACGTTAGAATTAGAATTTACGTTAGAATTAGAATTTGCGGCCAGAAGGGCCTCGAGATCGCGTGACAGTCTGGTGGATGAGTACGCTTGCGCATTTCTAGGCCTAGCGACTTTGAACTTCGAGTCTAACACAGGAGTAGTATATGAGACTGAATCACGAACTAGAGGATTGGAATGGGTTTCGTAGCGTTTGAAAAACGCTTCAGAGAGTGTTTTGAGATGTTGTTGTACTGTAGGCAGTTCAAGATCTCTATGCAAGTCCGCGTTACGCACGTACCACGGTGCGTTTGTGGCCCGGCGGCAAAAGAGGTTTTGAACTACCTGCAGTTTGTGCAGGAGGGAGGGTTTGGCTTGGGCAAAGATTGGCGAGGCATACGTCATGACGGGTCTAACGCAGACCTTGTAAAGTGTACGTTTGTTTCTGAAGAACATTTTACTTTTTCTACCTAACATGCTATTTAGGCGGACTAAATAGTGACGAGCGAGTTTCGAAACTCTTTCGACGTGTGGCTTGAAAGAAAGCGTCGGATCTAATGTGACGCCTAAGTATTTAGTACTGCGCTTCCAGGGGATGGGAATGCCTAACATTCGGACGTGGGGATCGCCATCGGGACGACGGCGTTTGTGGTCGAAGCGCATCGCAGAACTCTTTTCAGGGTTCACATCGATGCGCCATTTTTGAAACCATACACCAAGGGCGTTTACGGCCTTTTGGAGTCTGGTTACAAGGTGCCGAACACTGTGGCCTTTGGTATAGAGTGCGGTGTCGTCAGCAAAGAGGGCGAGTTCGACGCCTTTCGGCGGGATGGGAATGTCGTTGGTGTACACGGTGTACAGCAGAGGGGCGAGGACTGAGCCTTGTGGGACTCCAGCCTTTATGGGACGAGGTGCAGAAAGCGTGCCTTCGTGTTTAAATCGAAACGTACGGTCTTTGAGAAACGACGCTATTAACCTGACTAGGCGATCCGGTAAGCCTATCTTGTAGAGTTTATAAACGAGACCGCTGTGCCAGACTTTATCGAAAGCCTTGGCTACGTCAAAGAAAACCGCGACTGTTTTATAACGACGCGGATAGAAACCGTCAAGTATATACTCGACGATTCGGTGGACTTGCTGAGGGCAGGAGTGTTTAGCGCGAAAGCCGAACTGATGGGGAATAATGAGAGGATCGCCATCCGTTGGAAACAGATGGTTCCGCATTCGAGAGAGTATGACTCTCTCGAGAAGTTTAGACATTGCCTTGAGGAGGCTGATGGGTCTGTGATTAGCCGGGACGTTCAGAGGTTTGCCCGGCTTGGGAATGCCAATGACTGTCGCTTCTTTCCAAACTTTTGGAAAGTAGCTATGGTCGAAGCAGGCATTGAAAATGATAGCTAACAAGGTAAGCATCTGTTGAGGTAGGTGCTTAAGTGCGTGGTTGGAAATTCCATCCGCACCCGGAGCCTTTCTGGACTTTTGATTTCTAATGAGAAGCAAGATTTCGTCATTAGAGACTGTGACAGGGTCGGCGGTGATGGGGAGAGAGTCTCTGCGAAGGACTTCGTCCTCCACCGCCTGGATGTGTGAGGGATCAGCAGGTTGCGTGCTGGGCGAGCATTGTGCGGCAATGCTGTCGGCGAAGCATTCGGCTTTCTCTTCGACTTCGAAGGCAGTAGTGCCATCGGGACGAGTGAGAGGAGGAACGTGAGAGGCGGTGTCTACGCGTAAGGCTCGGGCCATGCTATAGTACGCTTGGTGGGACGGAGAGATATTCGCCATGAGATCGTTCATCTGAGCGTCTCGGAGTTCCGCGAGGCAAGACCTAACTTTACGTTGAAGCTGATTCGCAGCTGTTCTATAGGCGGGCGTGGGATATTTCTGGGCTCTCCGGAGAGCCGCGTTTTTAGCTTTAATAAGATTGCTAACGGCTAAGGGAAGCGTGGGTTTGCCTTGCTTAGCAACCTTTTCGTTGTCACTGATGGCTGAGTTGATAGCATCAGTGAGAGAATTTACTAATGAATCGATTTTATCCGGGCTATCTAATTGTTCGGGAGAGATCGCGAGTGGAGAGTTCGGAGCCTCTAAGGCTGAAACTAACGTATTTTTAAAACCTTTCCAGTTGGTAAAGGTCTTAGGAGATGAGACGTTATCGTTCAGCGGTCCTAGCACGAGGGAGACGGGGCGATGGTCGGAGCCTAGGTCATCGAGCGGTTCGATAGACCTTAGATCAAGATTGATTCGCTTGATAATTGCAAAGTCGAGGATGTCAGGAGAGTAGGACGGGTTGTTGGGATAGTGAGTGGGAGTGATGGGGGATATGACGTCTAGGTCAAGGGAGTTAGTGATGTCGAGGAGAGCGATACCGCTGGTGTTAGTCGATAGGCACGTCCAGTCAGTATGTTTGGAGTTAAAGTCTCCGAACATAATGACTGAATGGCCGAGGGCGAGAATGGCCTCAAAGTCGCTGCGGATTGGTCTGGTACCACTAGGTATGTAGATTGAAGCTATGATCATGGTCGGACGACCAGTCATAGCCAATCTACACACAGTGGCCTCCATGTTGAGGAGAGGAGTGGTAGGGAGAGGACAGCAATGGAAGCCTCTTTTGTAATATATAGCGGTGCCGCCGTAACCGTCGGAGTTTGGCCTATCGTTGCGAGTAAACGCGTACTTAGGTATAGCGTATCCCATGGAGCGGTTTGGAGTTAGCCATGTCTCCTGGAGAAGGAATAAGTCAGGTTCTTTGTTGTGAAGGAACAGTTTAATTTCGGGAAGGTTGGTGTTAAGGCTACGAGCGTTAAAAGATACTAGGGATAAGCCCTTGGGTTTAATACGACTGGACGCGGGATTCGCGGGTCTAGACATTATAATTTATTAATTACGAATTTATACAAATATAAAAGAATTTACAACGAACTTAGGAGCGAGTGATGCTCGGCTAAAGCAAATAAACGCTCTTGAGGAGAGCGGGCGGCTCGCAGTTTGCGTGCGAGCACGGAAATTTCGTTCATATCGACGTTTTGAATAACGTCGAACACGGTCTTCATGTCCTCAGCCAACGACGACTGAGGTGCGGATGACGGAGAAGGACGCGGCCCTACGGAAGCTACGGGAGCTGGGATGGGTCGGGAAGGTGCAGGCGGAACGGCCGGACGCTGCCTCCAAGACAGAGCCGGAGTAGGCGTCGGCTGAACGGGCTTTGCTTCCGGGGGACCCCGGTTGCGCAGCGGCGGGAAGTTAGCGTGAGTGAGCGGCGGCGCTGGTTTAGGCGCGACCCTCTTGGCGGTGGAACGCGGAGCACGCGGGCAGCCCCTGTAGTTAGCTGTGTGACCAGACTGGCCGCACAGCACACAGGCAGGGGGGGAAGTGGATTCGGGAGTGCGAGTGCACTCCTTCGTAAAATGTGGATCCAGGCACTTAACGCACCTGGGGGGAGCTGAGCAGTTAGCCGCTGCGTGGCCGTAGAGCTGGCAGCGGTGGCACTGCCCAGGGTGACCGCGGGGGTTGGGACGCTCAACAGAGATATTTGAGAGTCCGCAAATTGTGCGAGCCTCTCTAAAGATCTCCCTCGAGTTGGGAGTATTCGACAAGATAACTAAAGCTAACGGAAAGCGCCTACCGCGGTTAGAGTGCATCTTGTGCACTGCTTCGGCCGGGAAACCCTGTGACTTAAGGTCCTCGAGGATTTCTTCATTCGCGAGCTCGAACGGGACGCCCCGTAGTACTGCGCGGATCTTACGCTCCTCCAGGAGGGCGTAGGTGTGGTACGCGATTTGATTTAACCCGAGCAACCTGGTAAAAGCGCGGAAGTCGTCGACGGTCGCTACTTGAATTTTAGTTGTATCGCCAGCGTTGGCGGCTTTTAAGTAATTAATTTTGTGCTCTTTGCACAAGTTAGAAACCCCGGTCCAGCGCGTTTTTTCACGCAGGAAGACGGGCGGAGGGAGCTGAGGTTTCGGCGGGACGGGAGCGCAGCGCGTCGCTGGCTTCGATGGGACCGACGGAGACGTGGTTACTTCGAGCGATTTTGACGGCGCGGGGGCTGGTGTTGAAGACACCGGGGTTGGCTCGGGTGTTGAAGACACCGCGGCTTTTTTCGAACGCTTCTTGGAGCGTTTGGTAACTTATTGGAAGGCGGGCTCAGGAGAGCCGGTTAAGGTGGCGGCGACCGACGAAGCTTCGGACGCGGCGGAGTCTGAATCGTTCCCGGGAGCGGTACGCTTCCTGCGAGATGAGCGCGAGGATGAGACCGACGCGCAGTCCATATCGGATGGAACGGGAGACGCGGGAGAGCTATAGACCTGAGGGGTCTGGATGTTGGAGGCCTGAGGGGCTGGGGTTGGGGCCTGAGGGGCCGGGGACGCGTTAAGCGCTAGTACAGCTTGCGTAAATATGTCGTCAGAAATTGAAACACCCGACGCGGCGAGTGCTTGGGCGAACGCCTTCGCAATGTTAATGACGATTTGCTTATCCATTTGGGAAGGGGTTGGGACAATAATGTGTAAAAATATAAGTATAATAAAAGATGCCTAGTTCCTAAAAACCTAGCAAAATCCTAGCGGCAAACCTCCCTACCAGCGGTAGGGGGGCTGGGGAGAAAAACTTAAAACTAACCGTAGTACGCCGAAGGCCGCTACCTAGAAACCTAAAAAAGGGTACGCAGGTAAAGAGTTGACCGCGTTAGGGTCAACCTTTACCGACAGAAAGGACAAATACACACGAATACACACAAATATGATAAAATATATATGAAAATAGGAGAAAAATAAATAAAATAGAGAATAAATAAAAATAAAAAGGACTGGTTCAGTACAAATTCGTTGTCACCGTTAAGTATCCTTTGCACTGAAACCAGACTACTTACGCTGGGCACAACACTGCACTCAGCACAAGCACAACACTACTTAGCACAGCACTTTGAAGACTAAGGGGCTTAGTCTCAAAGAATAATCGCACTTCGAAAGCACTCAGACGGAGTAGAAAAACCTTGAAAACCGTAGCACGGAACCAACACGCTACACTGTGACGTCAGTAGACTGAGCGCCACGGAATGGCGGGAAGGGACCGATCAACGGAGAACTGGGTCTTGCACGTCCGCACCGCGTGGCGATCGGAGCGAGAAACCCATTTCTTACCTGGACATAACATTTTATACCCTTTTAAGGTAGCCCAACTAGCGCTCCTTAAGTGAGCATTTTTTCCAATATCTTATTGATTGGTCCCTGGTTAGAAATGGTAATTGATTTTTTAATGATACAGGTAATGAATGTAAAGGTATTGAAGTGCATTTTACAATGATATTTCTTTTTCACGCGTGGTATTTATGGGCCAGATTCTAGGAGCAATTTACTGAAAAAAACATAAAGGTGCGATTTTTGTGACACCGAGTGTATATATACTATACTTACATTCAAGAGCAAAATACCTTTGTACCTATACGAGTATAGTGTTAGTCAAAGCGAGGCCTCACTCATAGTATTTAGTTTTAAGGTTCACATTTTATCTTTAGTAGCCAATAAACCATTGCACTAAGACAACGTATATTTCTTTTGCCAATTCCAAATCGACGGTTAGTGACACTAAAAACTGAAACTGATTTTCAAAATCTTACAATTTTTGTTTTCAAGGCTTTAATAGATAATATAAACTTAAACCAGATAATATACCCAGCCATTGTCATCCTGATGATTTTTCTCCATTTATTGCAACTTTCTGTTTTCTATTAGAAATTAATGATTTCATGAAGCCAAGCACTCGGTTTTTTACGCCGTAATGGTGCAGTTTCATGAGTACAATAGTATCACACACACAGTCGAACGCCTTGGACAACTTACAAAAGACACCAATAGCATCACACAACTTCTCCCAGGCGCTGAATACGTGTTTTATGAGCTCAACACCGGCATCGGTTGTTGAGCGACCCCGCGTAAAACCAAATTGTTTATAATTCTTGTGGCTTTCAAGCTGTTATCCTCATATCTGAAATCTCAATAAAATCGAATTTTGACAATGCAAAAATATAGTCATGAAATATTGATAAATATTCATACATGTAAAAAAGATTGTCGCATTATAGTTTTGGCGTTATAACTATAGTTTGGTGAGGATTATGGCTTGAACGTCAAGCTGTAATCCTCACTTCTCGTGCAAGCACCTCTCGAAGTTAAAGTTTGTGCCAAAAACAGCGATGAAATAGTCGTACAAAAACAAAATAATTTTGAGCTAATTGCATTTGAAAATAATTTTTTATTTATTTATTATTTCAATGGATGTACAGTCGCGTACAAAGTCATTATTTCTCTTTGCTTAGTAAAAAAATTGCGCTCTTTTGGTTTGTTACTCAATTCCATGACTGTAAATTCTTTGTCAACAGGGCTCTGAAATTGGTTTTTAATAGGTACCTGGTAAAAGAACTTATTAACCCTAATTTATCGGTTAAAATTCGTTAATAAAAAGGCAATTTGTTGTAGGTACGCGACAACGGTTTGGAATTTTAGAAAGGGTTTCCGTGCCGCAAGTATGAATAAATGTATCGCTCCACGGGTAAAGCAGAGTAAGTACCTTACGTCGATTATGAGTTACACGTTTTACAATGCAAAATACTTAAACAAAAAATAAACAAACGTTTACAATTTGTACACATATTTATTACAATTGAAAGCTTGCAAATACGATGCATTTGAGTGAAGACAAGGATAGCGCTATTTGTCCAATTCCGAGAAACAAAAGCGCGCTACTATCGTTCACTCACCACTGAGATTATTTACGACGCATAATTTGCGTCGTCATAAGTGCGACAATAATAATATTTACTTTAAGCAAGTAATGAATAGGCACATCAACTATTCTGTATCATACTTAAATTCATATTTTGATGAAAGTTTAACAAAACTGTGATATAAGGGAAGCATGAATTTATTTGTTATGTATGTTTTTGTAAGTAATTGCATCGTAACGTATCTTTGTTTTGAGCACAATGTTGAGACGATACTCAACATGGCAACATTATAGGACTGCGAGGTGCCGAATCGGGATGCAACTGTCACCTGTCACCGAGCGCCGCTAGCCACCATTGGGTTCGGCTGTCATCGCTTACACAAGATAGTCGTGCGCTCACGCATTTTAGAAATTTTCTTTATAATTATATTGTTTAACGCTCCGTTACCTTTTGTACAGTGCTATAATCCAATCTTCAATACAATACATATTTAATCTACGGTCCGATGCGTGTTATTTATCCACACTGAGTTCAATACATGGTCCTTCTACCGTCATCAAGAACCGAAAAAAAAGTGAGAAGATTCAAGAAAAAAGTGCCTACTAAGTGCAAATTACAATACATTACGATAGTATTGTCAGATTGCGGGGCGAAGAACAACAACATAAAGACATTCTTCAGTGGTTTGCACCAAAACTCACCATTCCATCATCATACATAGCCATTCCATAATAATTTCATTACAATCATTCCATCCTCATCATCTCAACTCCATATAATCCTCATTTTTTAGTGCTTTAATTTGTGTTTCACAAGCAATAATCTCTTCATTTCATAAGTAGTTAGTTGTCATTTTTATAATTCACTTTCACTTATCATATTTTCACTTATTGTCACAAAATCATTTTATTTAGTTTTAAAAAGTAGTGTTTTTTTAGTAACTTATTCACACAAAAGTTACATTAACAATTTAAACTTTTAGGCATTTTACATTTCCTTTGTTTTTAAAGGAAAGATAACTCATAGGTTATTTTTATTTTTAAAAACAAATCAATAAAATTACGGATACTTTGCTGGCTTAATTACTGAACCAGTTTAATTTGTATTTAATCTTCTTACAAAATTGCAAATAAGGATAGTTTTTCTTGTACCTTTTTTCTATAATTCTCTTCGGTTTAATCTTATTGCTCTCAAGTATGTCTGACTTAAAGACCTTGATCAAAAAACGTGCTTCAATTAAGGCGAAGCTCACACAATTTATTTCTTACCTAAGCATTTCCAAATCGTTTGAAAGGTTAAGCGATGTCCAAGTCATTGAAATTGAATATAGGCTTAATATTTTTGAAAGTCTGTATGAAAAATGTGACATGTTTCAGAATGAATTAGAGGCAGTTGTGGATGACCCTTCCGAGCAATATATTGAAAGAGAGGAATTTGGAACGCAGTACTATGTTTTGGTGGCAACTGCACGTCAACTGATTAGCAGTGCTCGTGATCAGCATAGAATAAACTCAGCACATGAAGTAGATTCTTGTACTAACCACACAAATAAACAAAATTCAATTCGTTTACCAAAAATTGATTTGCCTAAGTTCTCCGGAAGCTATCATGATTGGCTAGAATTTAAGGACAAATTTTTTTTCAATTATTCACAGCTATAACGGTGGTAACGCCATCTAGTTATCTATTAAGAAAACAATTTTTTTGTATGCTACCTCACCTTCCATCCCCCTTCCCTCGCCTTGCATTACATTTCGACTATGTCGAACATTTGACAATAAGTCAGTCTCTCGAAGTTTCTGATCGCTGCGACTACCGTTCCTGTCGTTCTAAGCAAACCGCGGGGCGCTGATTTCGGCACTTCGTCTCCCGCGCCGGTATTCTTACAAAATATCGGGTACACATTAATCAAACTAGATATTTGGACAAACCCAAATCAACGCGAAAAAGCGAAGCAACCTGGATAGCGTGGCGTCACGGTCAAAGTCCACCAACCCTCCCAGGATAAGCCAACCATCTGAGCTCGCCAATAACGATGACAAAGCAGGCAGGACCTGCAAAAGTTAAAGCGCGAAAGGTATCCCAAGAGCTTGAAACTACTTATCAGAAAACGACAGTGGAGACTCTACAACCTCCAAAAGCTTATCCAAATAGGAAGGTAGAGGCAAAGGTATGCCTAACGATTGCAAAACAGCATCTTTGCCAATCGCGCAACCTGCGAGGTGACATAAAGACTGGAGTGTCAGTCGTCGTAGAGCGTGTGACGGTTGTCTATTTCGACCTCTTTTTGTCAGTAAATTTTATTTTTTTTGTCGTTTCCGACGTAATTTTAAACTAGGAATTACGTAGTGTCGGAGAACGGCAATGTTTTGATTTGACAAGTCAGTCACGAAAAATTATTCATCAAAGCAACTTGAATCTATTTATTTATTATTTTTTCCGAGTTTATCATTCAAAATTATATAGTTAAGATATTTTATTATCGATAATCAAAGTTCTTTTTAAGAAACCTATTTTTTACGTTCACGAGTGTGCGTAGCCAAAATTGTTGGTAAGGATTCTCACTCATTAAAATTTATTTTATTGTTATTTTTTCTTTTCAGATCAAATTTAATTGTATTAATATTTCTGTTCTATTTTGTGTGACTATTTTTTATTTCAATTTTGTTTATATTTTTCTGTTTGTATTTACAGGCATCTTTGTATATTTTAAATTTTACCGAAAAAATAAACACAGGAGAGAATTTTGTGTTTTATTGAAATTACGCTATATACTGGCGCCCGAATATTCAAACGTAGTTTATGGAGAAGAGAGGAGAAATTGCAACAGAAGGAACAAAAGGAACAGAAGAATTGCAACATTAAAAATAATTTTTTTATAATTATTATTGAGGTCAGGCATAAAACTTTATTTGTTACCATTTTCAATCATTAACATTCACTATAATATATTTATATATGTATCTACTATAATATATCTACTATAATATATCAAAATACTGCTAAATTATTCAGACATTTAAGTTTCTTTAGTTTCTTTCGTTATAATATCCTTGAAGAAATTTTCTGAAGACACAACATTCTATAACCCAGTAATTTCACTATTTAAATAACATTTTCTATTCATTTCCATCACTTGAAAATACGTATATTTTTAAGGCTCTTTTCTGCATAACGACTATTAACAAATTTATGTGTATTATTTATACGCTTGAATCACTTTCCTGTGAGAATTATTTTCATATGTTTATTACATATATATTTTAATTACTTCACAAAAGACCCTTGGATTTTATTTAAAAGTCAATGTTTCACGACTGGCTATGATTTTCTTTTCTTTCCGGCATATTTATTTCAGTCTTTAACTGAAACTTGTTTATAGTAATCACCGTGCGGGAGTTAGCGACACGTTAAAGAAGCCATAAGCTATTAATATTTTCAGCGGATGGCAACTATTAAAGCCTTTTGCCGTTGCGTTCAACTCTGTTGAGTTGACTTATTTAGGATACGATTCCTCATAAGCAACTCTAACTGCATGATGTTTTATTTCCAGTAGTTGGAATAAGACTAGTATGAAAGAGAATGTATGTTGTAATTATAATGTACGTTGATGGAGTTGAACGATGTATATTAACATTGTATATTCCAGGAACATGTTTAAAATTTTATCATTCATGAACCATGTAATTTAAGATAATTATTTAGGATTTTTTTTTTCTCTCTCTTGTCTGTTTTGTTTTTTTTTTTCTATTAAATAATTTGTTGATATGCAATATATCAATATTATTTTTTCATATATACAGGATGTTTTTTCAGAAAAATTTTTCTATAGGATGTTAATATTAATTTTCATTTTGCTTTTAATTATTATTTTTTTTTTTTGATTGTTCTTTCATTTAGCAGATTAAATATTAAAATTCGATATGTATATGCGGTTTATTTTGATTTGGTTTGAATTTGAAATTTTACTAAAAAAAATCTTTCAGATTTTTTTTTTCCCGGCCCCCGGGGTATTGTGACGGTTGTCTATTTCGACCTCTTTTTGTCAGTAAATTTTATTTTTTTTGTCGTTTCCGACGTAATTTTAAACTAGGAATTACGTAGTGTCGGAGAACGGCAATGTTTTGATTTGACAAGTCAGTCACGAAAAATTATTCATCAAAGCAACTTGAATCTATTTATTTATTATTTTTTCCGAGTTTATCATTCAAAATTATATAGTTAAGATATTTTATTATCGATAATCAAAGTTCTTTTTAAGAAACCTATTTTTTACGTTCACGAGTGTGCGTAGCCAAAATTGTTGGTAAGGATTCTCACTCATTAAAATTTATTTTATTGTTATTTTTTCTTTTCAGATCAAATTTAATTGTATTAATATTTCTGTTCTATTTTGTGTGACTATTTTTTATTTCAATTTTGTTTATATTTTTCTGTTTGTATTTACAGGCATCTTTGTATATTTTAAATTTTACCGAAAAAATAAACACAGGAGAGAATTTTGTGTTTTATTGAAATTACGCTACAAGCGTCTCTACGCCATAGTAAAGGAGTTAGAAGCGGAGCTCAAAGAAAGTAAAAGTGAGCAAACAAATAAGAAAGAAATACCGAAACAAACAGGCAAAGGAGCAGACGTAGAAAAAGAGGAAACAGAACTGATGATTCAGCTAAGAGCGACATCCTTACAAATTAAGGAGAACAATGAAAAGATGGAAGAGCTCAGAAAACAGTTGACAGATCATGGTCAGATGATGGCAACAAACAGCACTAATACCTACGCTGAGGTGGCTGCTGGTCGTCAAACAAATCCTAGAGTCGAGAGGGTAGCTCTACATTCACTGGTGGTAGCTTCCGAGAACGAAAATGAAAGTGGGGAAAAAGTTCTCGAGAAAGTTAGAGAAGCCATAGATGCCAAAGGGGGGTGGGTGAAAATAGAGCGAGTCAGGAAGGCAAGAGAGAGAAAGGTGATTATGAGCTGCGGATCAAAGGAGGAAAGAGACAAAGTTAAAGAACGACTGGAGAACGCAGGAAAACATCTAACCTGCGAAGAAGTCAAAAATAAAGACCCTCTTCTAATTTTGAGGAATGTTCTTTCTCTTCACTCCGACGACACAATTATCACGGCGCTCATAAATCAGAATAAGAAGATCTTTGCCGGAATAGACCCTCAGGAACAGCGACTAGCTGTAAAATACAGGAGAAGGACTCGAAACCCGCAAACCGGGCACGTAGTAATAAGCGCGGCCCCTGAGGTGTGGAAGAGGGCGACTGACCTGGGTACAATACATATAGACCTACAACGTATAAGGGTAGAGGACCAGTCGCCCCTCATTCAGTGTACCAGGTGCCTCGAATACGGTCACGGGCGGAAATACTGTAAACACGAGACTGATCTATGCAGCCACTGTGGAGGCCCGCACCTCCGAATCAACTGCGCAGATTGGCTTGCAAGCACAACACCAAAATGTAAGAACTGCACTAAGGCAAAGATTGACCAATATGAACATAATGCCTTCAGCGAAATGTGTCCTGTGCGGAAACGCTGGGACACATTAGCAAGAACGTCAGTGGCTTACTGCTAAGGGCACCCCGGGGGATAACGTCTCATACACTTTAATGCAAACCAACCTTCAAAGAATGAGCCTCGCGACAGACGAGGCAATGCTTGAAGCCACGAAACGCAGAGTAGCGATAGCGCTCTTACAGGAGCCGTATGTGGGCAATATCGGACGCATGAAGGATTATAGGGGTGCAAGGGTGTTCCAGGGCTCCGGACCTGGCACAGTTAAGGCGGCAATAGTGGTATTTGACCCAGATATCAAGGTAACGCAGTATCCACAGTTAACCACTTCAAATGTCGTTGTTATAGGTGCCAGGATCGGAGCATGGGACATCACTTGCATCTCCTTCTACTTTGAACCTGACCAACCGATGGAGCCCTACATGCGGCAAATTGAGGCAGCTGGGATTGAAACAGCTACAAAAAAGCTCCTTATCGCTGGAGATTCGAACTCCAAGAATATCTGGTGGGGTTCGAAAGTAACGGACACTCGAGGCGAGAAGTTTATGGATCTACTAGACAGGATGGAGCTCCAGATACTTAATAACGGAAGTAAGCCGACCTTTGATACTATAAGAGGAGGAAAACGATACACGAGTAATGTTGACGTAACGGCTTGCGCGACCGGAATGTTCGATTTGGTCGAAGACTGGAGAGTAAATGAATCCCTCACTAGTGCGGACCACAATGGTATCCTGTTCCAAATACTAGCACAAAGATCAAAAGGTATGAGTGTCGCCAGGACCACCAGACGCTTCAACACAAAAAACGTTGACTGGACCAAATTTCGTGACGAATTGGAAAAGTTAAACAAAAACAAAGAAATAACTACAGAAAACATAAATAACATCCAAGAAGTTGAACGGCTGGAGGAAATGGCGTCACTCTACACAGATAATATCGTAACGATATGTGAACAAACCATTCCAATAAAGAAAAATAGTGAAAGGATAAGGATACCATGGTGGTCTGAGCAGCTGGAGAAATTAAAAAAGGAAGTTAAGACCAGAAAGAATAGGATCGGACGTGCGGCCCCGTGTCGTCGACAGTCGGTCGTAGATGAGTATCTGGAGCTCAAAAAGGAGTACGAGATCCAGACTAAGAAAGCTCAAGTTGCGAGCTGGAAGGAGTTTTGCGAAAAACAAGATAGGGAAAGTGTATGGGACGGGATCTATAGGGTAATCGGCAAGACAAGGAAGAGGGAAGAAGATGTGCCACTAATTCAGGAAGGTAAAGTACTGGACGCCAAAGAGTCCGCAAAGCTATTGTCCGAAACCTTTTATCCTGCGGATAAAGAAACCGACGACAATACTTACCATCGGCAAATTAGATTGGAGGCCAGTACAGTCAACGATGAAATGGAAATTGATGCGTCGATCGACCCTCCTTTCACTATAACGGAGCTCCGTAGTGCGGTAGAATCTTTTAATGCCAAAAAGGCACCGGGATCTGACGGATTGACAGCGGATATATGCCAGAAGGCGATTGGTGGCGATCCTCACCTATTCCTTGCTCTCATAAATAAGTGCCTAGAGTTGCACTGCTTCCCCAAACTGTGGAAGAAGGCAACAGTAATTATACTACGGAAACCAGGGAAGGAAAACTATCACACTCCAAAATCTCATCGACCCATAGGCTTACTATCCATACCAGGCAAAATATACGAGAAGCTGTTGGTAGCCCGACTCAAGTACCACATAGTCCCGAAAATCAGTAGAAACCAATACGGCTTCATGCCCCAACGGAGCACCGAAGACGCCCTCTATACCTTGGTGAAATACATTAGAACCAAACTAAACCAAAAAAGACAAATATCCATGGTATCACTAGACATAGAGGGCGCCTTCGACAGCGCTTGGTGGCCGCAAATACGAATGCGATTGGTAGAAGAGAAGTGTCCGTGGAACTTGAGAAGGGTTATCGACAGCTATCTCCGGGATAGGAGTGTGATAGTTAGATATGCAGGCGAAGAAGTAGAGAGGCGTACGAGTAAGGGGTGCGTTCAAGGGTCGATAGGAGGACCGATCCTGTGGAATTTATTACTGGACCCGCTGATCAGGTCACTTGAAAACAAAGGTGTCTATATCCAAGCCTTTGCAGACGATATTGTATTGGTTTTTGACGGGTGCACCGCTCTGGAAATCGAGACAAAGGCCAATGCCGCTCTCGCGCATGTGATGGCGTGGGGTGTCGCAAATAAGTTGAAATTCGCGCCAAACAAAACTCACGCGATGTTCATAACGAGGAAACTAAAATGCGACACTCCGAGGCTTAGCATGGGCGGGATCAGCATTGGTAACGTCAAGGAAATTAAACTTCTAGGAGTCATAATAGACCACAAACTCAACTTCGGTGCACACGTCAAGAGCCAATGCAGAAAAGTCGTAGCTGTATACAAACAGCTAACTCGGGCGGCAAAGGTCACCTGGGGGCTACACCCAGAAGTAGTAAGAGTGATCTATACGGCAACGGTAGAGCCTATTCTATTGTATGCTGCGAGCGTTTGGGCACCGGCGGCCAACAAGATCTGCGTTAGAGCCCAGTTGAATTCGGTGCAGCGAAACTTCATGTTGAAAATCTGCCGAGCATACCACACCGTTTCATCGAACTCGGCACTGATTTTAACGGGAATTCTACCACTTGACCTCCGCGTAAAGGAATCGGCAAAACTATACGAGGCGAGGAGGGGAGTCCCCCAACCAGAGCTTGCCGGGAGAGATATAGAGCGGAAGGTAGCCCCATCAGACTTCCCACACCCTGCGGAAAACACTGAACTGGAGTTCCGTATACTGGACAGTCAACTATCTTTGGATGCCAATAGTGATTTCGATTTACGTATCTTCACAGATGGGAGCAAGATTGACGGCCGGGTCGGAGCCGCTCTATCCATGTGGGATAGAAAGTCCGAAACCAAGGCCGTCAAACTTGCTCTACCATCATACTGTTCAGTATATCAAGCGGAGCTCCTGGCCATTCATCGAGCGACTGTGGAAGCACTTCAAAGCAGATTGGGCACTTTCGGAGTCTACAGTGACTCGAGGGCGGCTCTGGAGTCAGTGGTTGGTCTGCAAAACGCACATCCCCTCGCCGTAAACACCCGTCGGAACATAAAGACCTTGATCCAGCAAAATAAAACATTTGTTTTACACTGGATTAAGGCACACATAGGACTGGCAGGGAATGAGCGCGCCGACCAGCTGGCAAAAGAAGCCGCTCTTTTCAGCAAGAAGAAGCCGGATTATGACCTATGCCCGGTTTCATTCGTCAAGCGAAGCATACGCATGCAATCGCTTGACGAATGGAATCTTAGGTACAACAAAGGCGAAACAGCGGGAATCACCAAGCTGTTCCTCCCGGACGTAGTATCGGCTTATAGAACTATTAAGAAAATCCAGCCAACCGGAGTTCTTACTCAGCTGATGACAGGCCACGGGGGATTCTCTGAGTACCTGGCTAGGTTTAAGCTTAAAGAGAATTCTTCATGTACGTGCGAGAATGACAAAGTTGAAACGGTGATGCATGTCTTGACGGAGTGCCCTGTTTTTTCAGTGGAGAGATATAATACTGAGTGTAAAATGGGAGAACGGATTGCAACTAAAAATTTTTCAAAATTAATTGTAGGAAAGAAAAAAGACATTTTCTTAGAATATTGTTTAAACATAGCACAAATAGTAATAAGAAGAAATAAAACTGGCTAAGTAAATATTATGTTAATCAAATATTATGATAATATTCGAGGTAACATACTGTAAAATAGAGTTAAGAAAATAAATAGGTAAACTAGTTCTAAGAAATGTATAGTCTTAAGGAAACTGCTTGTTATAAATATATGTAAGAAATAAAAGTTTAAATATGTACGTATAAATAAGAAATAGAACCGGAAATGTAAACACAAACCCAAAAATGTTATGTCAATCAAAATAATAAAGAAAAGGTTGTTTGCTGATTGTTGCCCATACCCTTGAAATAAAAATAAAGAAAATGAAAAAACTGTGAAGTAGGTGTAGAAATAGCATAGACAAATAGGGAACGGGATAACCCACCCGGAAGGAATGAAAGAGATGTATGAAAGAAAGAAACAGTATGTAGAATGGAAGTACGAGAAGCATCAATGTGAGAACTGGTATGAATGGTATTTAGCTAAATATAGTCTGCGGCGACTGAAGCCGGAGGTAGTGTAGAAAAAAAAAAAAAAAAAAAAAAAAAAAAAAAAAAAAAAAAAAAAAAAAAAACCATCTGAGCTCCATAATAACTCTAAATTTTTCACTACGCGATTTTCGTTTTTATATCAAGCACATACTTCTTGATCGTCCGCATCGATCGAGACATCAACGGGTCTGATCCGACTGTAAAAACTTTGAAAATCTCAATAAAACCAGGGCCACACCCCCGCCCACCGCGCCCATCAAAAATCCACTTAAGCTCAAGTTTTTGCAGTAAAAAATCACACAAAATCGCATATTTCACTGGGTTTTCGCTGGCCGATTTTCACGATTTTTTCACAGTAATTTTTGTTTTGTTGACGCCCACCTGTTTTTAAGGTTCGGGTGAATTTTTCTTTCTGGAATTTCGAGAAAATCCCGGAAAACCTCAAATTTTATAGTAATTTAATAGACACAATACCGTTTTGACCGGTTGTAATTGGTATTAATTAATCTCCGTTGTTTTTTAGGTTTTTGTTGATCCGAGGTCGTTAAATAACACCTTTTGGTACATCCTTGCTGACGGAAAATTCAATTTTCAATTGTTTTTCATATAAAAATAGTAAATTTTTGGTAGTTGTATTTTCAAAATTTCATAAAACGCTCTGTATTGTAGGTTTTCTTCAAGTTTCTTATACCATCATCTGCGCCGTGTTCCTGCGCGTCTTTTGAGACACTAAGGACCACTCTGCGGGAAATAGGTGTTGGAAAATTTGCAATACTTAGCTGATTCGTTTAAAATTAGTGTTTTTCCTTTATATTTTCAAAATTTTCCTTTGCGCATCCCGATTTTTTAGTTTCAATAGCTTGCTTTTAACCGTCCGCATCAATTGAGACGTCAACCGCCCCGATCGGACGACGAGAACTTGGAAAATTTGAACGAAGCATCCACCCTCCCTCCCTTTAGTCTCGAGGTAAGGGAGAGGACATTCATTGACAACTGTATGTGCGATTTATTGTACTTGTAGTGACATCTACCTTTAGAAGGTGGAACAAAATATTTTTATTGTTCGTTTTACTTTTTAAGTAGTAATTATACTCTTTTACTGTGAGGTATTATAAATTATATATAAAACAAAAACTTATATACATATATATATATATACATATATAAATATTTCTTTCTTTTAATTTATTGGAAATCATAGTTTACACGTATTGACTTCTATTGGACTGGGACTCTATACATCCCTTTATCCCTTTACTCACATTTTGAACACCTCCGACATGTTTCATACACCCAAAATGCAAGTCGAAGATAATGCAGCCCCGAAATCTCCCCCAAAAACTGTAACACTCAGCGCTGGAGTTAGGAAAAGCATTGACGATGGGGATTCAGCTAGGTCAGATTTGATTACCATCTCGCCGCCAAAAACTAAGGCAGTACCTGCAAAAATAGTAAAGCGCAAAGCCTCACAGCAAGAGACGATCAGTGAAAAAATAGCATCGTTTGAGATAGGAATATCTCCGAAATCGACTAAACCAGCTGGTAGAGTCTCTGAAGCTAGGAGCTGCCTTCTAAAGGGAAAAGCACAGCTCAATGCGTCACGGAATATAAAAACCGAGATCAAGCAAGAAATAGCACAGCAGCTTGAGCGGCTCTACCAACTGGTGAAGGACGCTGAAGGCGACCGCGGAAAGGGTGTGCCACAGGACCAAAAATCAACTGATTCCTGAATGCTCAAACAGAAACTCAGGACCAGATTCAATCCTCACTCTTACAAAGCCTGAAACAGTCTATCCGAGAGCACAGCCTACTATTGGAGGAGTGTAAACAGCACACAACTGCGCTCTCGGAAAAACTGGATACAGGTCGTCCGACATACGCTGGTGTAGTAGCAGCGTCCGTGCAAAGACATGAGATGCACTCCGTAATAATCTCATCGGAGGATTCGCAGGACACAAGTGGAGAGATTGTGGAGAGGATTAGGAGGGCTGTAGATGCGAAGGAGAGCGGAATCAGAGTGGACAGAGTAAGGAAAGCTAAAGACCAAAAGGTAGTTATGGGTTGTACAACAGTTGAGGAAAGGAAGAAATTGATCGATCGGCTCAGGGTTGCAAATTGTAAATTGAAGGTCGAAGAAGTTAAAAATAGAAATCCACTTGTCATTCTCAAGGACGTACTGGCTGTCAATACAAATGAAGATATTATACAACTTCTAAAGTCCCAAAACAAGAACGTCCTTAAAAACCTTGTGGACCAAGACTGGGACATGACGATTCGATACAGGAAGAAGACTCGAAACCCACATACAAACCACGTCGTTATTGAGGTCACACCAAAGATGTGGAAGGCGTTAACCGACGCTGGAAGAGTCCACATAGACATTCAACGCGTTGTAGTGTCGGATCAAAGTCCCTTGGTCCAATGCTCGAGGTGTCTGTCATATGGGCATGGCCGTAAATTATGTACCGAGACGGTGGATCTCTGCAGTCACTGCGGAGGCCCCCACTTAAACTCGGTATGCGAAGTTAGAACTGCTGGCATACCACCTAGCTGCAAAAATTGCCTCGTTGCCGGACACCCCACAGTGGACCACAACGCGTTTGATGGGTCGTGCCCAGTCAAAAAGAAGTGGGATGCATTGGCAAGGTCGAGAGTGACATATTGCTAAGGGCAGCCAGGACATTCCCTCACAGAATATTCTTCATAAAACCGTAGTTCAAGCTAACCTACAGAGAATGCGCCTCGCTACAGAAGAGCTAGTTAAAGAATGCCAGACAAGGAAGGTCAGCCTAGCCCTAGTACAGGAGCCATATGTTGGATCGCAGCGACGAATGGCTTCGAAACTCGGGTACCAGATAATACAGTGCATTGACAGTGACCCACTCCCCGTAAAGGCGGCGATACTAGTGTTCGACGAAGGAATAAATGTCATCCAAATTCCATCCTTGACGACCAAGAACATTGCCGAGGCAGTCCTAAAAACATCAAACTGGGAAATTGGTGTCATTTCAATATATTTTGAGGGTGATCAACCAATCGATCCGTATATTGACAGACTGTCACGGACAATTGAGCAAATAGGAACGCACCACATAATTGTTGGAGGAGACGTCAATGCACTGAGTACCGAATGGGGCAGCGACAAAAATGACCATAGAGGAGACTCACTAGCAGGTGCATTTAATGAAATGGGGCTCCACATTCTAAATGAAGGTAACGTGCCAACATTTTTTACGATTAGGAATAAAAAAGTATATAAAAGCAGGGTGGATGTCACAGCGTGTAGTGAAGGACTAATCGGCAAAATAAGGGACTGGAAAGTCGATACCGGAATCACTTGCGCTGATCACAATGCTGTTACCTTCACCGTGCTAACGGGGAAAAATGAACAATCAAAAATAAATCAAGGCACAAGAAAATACTATACAAAGAAAGCGGATTGGCATAAGTTTACAGAAACCTTAAAAAATCAAATGCAGGCAAGAAATATAACTCAAGCCAGAATAAAAAGCATAACATCTACATCAGACCTAGAGGCCGCAATTAATGAATACACAATTAGCATTGAAGAAGCATGTGAAGAATCTATCCCTTTAATAAAAACAAAAAAGAAAATGCACTTACCTTGGTGGATCCCGCAGCTTGAAGAAATGAAAAAGGAGGTGACCAGGGCAAAACGCAGGATCTCGAACGCAGCAGATCATCGGAAAATGGCAGTCGTCGAAGCTTACCTGAAAATAAAAGAAGAATATTTAGTGGCTGTGGAACATGCAAAGCAAGAAAGCTGGAAACAATTTTGTGGAAGGCAAAAAGGAGAGAGTATGTGGGATGGGGTCAGAAGAATTATAGGGAAATGTAGTACGAGATATGAGGATCAACCTCTGCAACAAAATGGTACATATCTTGGAGCGGAAGAATCGGCCAAACTTTTAACGCAAACGTTCTTTCCGGAAGATACAACTGCAGAAGACCAAGAAACCCACAAGCTCACCAGACGTATGGCTCAAGAATTGGGGAAAAGTATTCATCCTGAGGATGACGAACCGCAATTCTCTATGGAAGAGCTAAGGAGAGCATACAAGAGCTTCAAGCCGAAAAAAGCACCGGGACATGATGGCTTCACAGCAGACATCTGCACGGCAGCTATACAGGCCAACGAGGCCGTATTCCTAGAGTTAGCGAATAAGTGCCTAGCCCTCTCATTGTTTCCAAGACAGTGGAAACTGGCGAAGATAGTAGTCCTGAGAAAACCTGGGAAAACAGATTATTCTGTTCCAAAATCATATAGACCCATAGGCCTACTATCGATTCTAGGAAAGGTCTTGGAAAAAATGCTTATAAATAGGATAAGGTGGCACTTACTCCCAAAAATGAACTCTAGACAGTACGGATTTATACCCCAACGTTGTACCGAAGACGCCCTCTATGATCTAACAACGCATATACGGGAAAACTTAAAATGCAAAAAAATGAATATCGTAGTATCTCTAGACATAGAGGGCGCATTTGATAGCGCATGGTGGCCCGCTGTCAAACTGGGTCTTAACAGAAAGGGGTGCCCGTTGATCCTCCAAAAATTGGTGGGAAGCTACTTTGAAGATAGAAGAGTGAGCTTGAGCTATGCAGGAGCAGAGGTATCAAAGGATACGAACAAAGGCTGTGTTCAGGGCTCAATAGGGGGTCCAACATTTTGGAATATACTGTTGGACTCTCTATTAGAGAAACTGGAGGACGAACAGGTGTACTATCAGGCGTTCGCTGATGATATAGTGCTGGTGTTCAGTGCAGACGATGCAAGCTCTATAGAGAAACAGGCTGACCATATACTAAAGTCAGTGTATGATTGGGGAGTCGAAAATAAACTAAAGTTTGCACCGCACAAGACCAGCGCCATGCTGGTAACAAACAAACTAAAATTCGACAACCCAATCATACGCATGGCAGGCCACCAAATTAAATTGGTTGATGAATTGAAGATACTGGGTCTCATAATAGACAAAAGGCTTGCATTTGCCAGTCACGTCTCATACGTTTGCCAGAAGGCCTGGAACGTATATAAATTCCTGGCTAGAGCGGCGAAAATTTCTTGGGGACTTTGCCCCAACACGATACGAACGATATATGTGGCCATAATTGAACCCATTGTCATGTACTCAGCCAGCGCATGGGCACAGGCAGCTAGCAAAGTAAGCATAAGAAAACATCTCGACGCGATACAAAGGGGCTTTGCCCAAAAAATCTGCAAAGCGTACCGGACCGTATCACTAAATGCGGCCCTTGCGCTGACTGGTCTGTTGCCTCTTGACATGAGAGTCAAGGAAGTGGCCACATTGTATGAAGCAAAGAGGGGCAAACCCCAGGAGTTGCTCGGTGGCAGAAGTGTAGAAAGGAAAGTAGCTGTTAGGAAAATGCCACACCCCGCTAGAATACCGGACCTTACATACGGCTTTGTGACATCAGTTGCAGAGGATCAGAGCCAGGAACATGAGGAGGGGTTGCTGCGAATATACACCGACGGAAGTAAAATTGATGGCAAGGTGGGCGCTGCCTTGACTGCGTGGCAGGGTGTGACTGAGAGATCGTGCAGAAAATTTAGGCTGGAGCCATTCTGCACGGTCTTTCAGGCCGAACTGTACGCATTTTATCAAGCAACTGAAACCGCCAAGAAATCCGATTGCACTAAGGTGCATATTCTTAGCGACTCAAGATCGTCCCTTGACTTGATCTGCAGTGGCAGAATGGACCACCCATTGGTCTTCGCTATTGTTCAGAATGTGATGAGAATGACAAACGAGGGGAGGCTTATTCATCTGCTCTGGGTAAAAGCTCATGTGGGAATACCAGGAAATGAGCGAGCAGATGAATTGGCTAAAAGCGCATCAACGCTAAAAACAAAGGCATCTTATGACCATTGCCCCATCTCATACCTGAAGCTGAGCAATAGACGAAGAACCATAATGGAATGGAACGAAAGGTATCAGTCGCAAAGCACAGCAACAATAACTAAGCTTTTCTTTCCTGAGGCCATCCAGGCTTTCGAATACGTAAAGAGAAACGAAGTGGATAGTGTACTCACCCAGGTGTTTACAGGCCATGGCGGGTTTTCTGAGTACTTAAATAGGTTCAAGTGTAAAGATAACGCGTCATGTGCTTGCGATGCAGAAACTCCAGAAACCATCCCACACCTGCTGGATGAGTGTACAATTCACTCAGTCGAAAGGTTTAACGCCGAGAATCACCTGGAAAACAAAATAAGGAGTATTAATTATCACAGACTAATTATTAACAAAAGGACAGCTAAAACATTCAAAGAATATTGTAAAACGATAGCCAACAGAGTAATAAAACGTAATAAAACGTAATAAATAGAGTAATAAAAAAGCGCAAGAAATAGATATTATACATATATTGTAAAAATATATGCTCATAGTATCGAAAACAAAACTAAATAGCAAAAAAGACCAATTGGCAAATAAAACAAATGTAAATCTAAAATTATAGCAAAAATGAACTGCAAACTTTCTAAGTTAACGAAAATATCTAAAAAGCTAATATATAATAAATAATAATAAATTAAAGACTAATCAGCCCAAGAATAGGGCAATGCAACCTAGTACACTAAAAGTAAACATTGAATAAATGATAAACAAGAGCTTCGATCAAAATGTCGGAGGAAAACCGTTTATATATAAAAAAAAAAAAAAAAAAAAAAAAAAAAAAAAAAAAAAAAAAAAAAAAAAAAAAAACCATCTGAGCTGTGTTCCAGGACCGACCAGCAGAAGACAGGTTAGTGCAAGGCTTCCTTTTCTCTCGTCCTTATTTGCTCCTTTATTTTTATCATCATTATGTGTAGTTTTTAATATGATTACATAACCACATTAAAAACTACACCAAATATTTAAGTAATAGGTTTGAAACTATTTATTTAACGTTCCTTTGGTGTTTATCTCGTATTTAGTTTGATCTAGGTATTTGGTAATTAAGCACAATGCCCAAGGGTAAAGGTACCGAACGCGAGTATGACGCAAATTAAGCGATGTTACAAGAAGTGGCTACACGAGAAGCTATGCTCGAGTATCTACAGCATGCTTATGATTTATCGAAAGCGATTTCGTCCACCGATACAAACAGCGTAGATATGTTCCTCGACGCCAGCAGTAACATTGACGTCATTCGTTCAGAGTTTCAAACTGTGTTAGATTGTTATAATAAGAGGCTTCTTTCTATAAACTCAAACGCTTTACCTGACTATAAAAGTTTAGTTTCCTTTGAGTTATTATTCAATCGTCCGAGTGCCCTAAGGGCAACAGACCTAGATTACCTGCAATGGAAATTGTTCCTTTTGATGGAGGAATATGTTCGTGGCCGCTTTTCTATGAGAGTTTTAAGACATTTCATAATAATACATCATTAACAGATGCCGAAAAGCTTTATTATTTATCGGGTAAAATATCGGGCAAGGCTAGTTCAGCGTGCGCCGGTATTACGCCGAGCGCCGAGAATTATAATCTAATATTTCGATGTTTAGTAGATAAATACTAAGGTAAACGAGTTTTTGCCTCAGTTTATATGAATAAAATATTTGATTTCAAACCGACAACTACCGCTACCACGGCTAATTTTGATTTGTTTACTGAACACTTTATAAGTGCAGTTAATGCACTTAAAAACTTAAAATTAGATAATTTATTTGATTCGCTTGTTCTGCATATTGCATTAAAGAAATTAGACCCAGGTACAGTGCGTGGGTTCGAGTCCCGCGGCGAACCTAACTGCATTGTTCGATTTACACCGAAACTTTTATAATTTAAATGATAAAAATCTGATAGTCTGATATAAACATTTATTAAAGCTGATTTACTTAAACTGATACAATTAAACTGTTTAAATGAGGAAATGGATGAGTACGCGCGACTGTCTTGTTAGCCGATGACGAACTGACCTAGATTGATTGATTTAAAATGAAGTGAATAAAGTAAAGTGCTGATCTTAATATTATGTGCGGTGCGTAGCCCGTACATGCTCCCGGGCGGCAAAGAAGAGATTAGAAAGCAATGAACTAAGACTAAACAAGATGATTAACAAGACTGTGACTAAACCTAATGTTAGTAAATAGAAGTTTGTTTTTTAAATATGTAAAGTATATTTTATTTATGACAAATCGGGAATAGCATAAACTGATCGCAATACAGGAGAGGTACTACGATTCTGATGCACTCGCGCACTACACTGATTTTCACTGTCACTGCACTGCACATTGCTAGTTCTGGTTGTTGCATGCCTGGGGGTGGCGAGGCGCGGGACAGGTGCCGCGGCAAGCGCGATTGCGCCTGCGCAGCTGCCTTCGCCCTCCGCCGAGGCTGCTACTCCTGCTGCTCTGGCTGCTTGCTGGCGACGTCTGCTTATTTGTCTCCATACGTAAATAAGGGCAACTGCTGTTATTACAGCAAAGAGTATGTATATTGCTGTGTAATGGTGTATATCATGGTAGTTGACGTCATAAACCAGGGGGTTACTTTTCTTGATTTCCTCTAACTTGTTTTGTATATTCAAGAGAGTTTTCTGACTTTCTCTTTTTTCAATGCTGTCATTTAGTATGGAATCGCTAGGAATGGTCAAGTTGATAAGGCTGTTAATTGGAGAAATATCTGGCAATATAATATCTGGAGCCGTGATAATTCGACTTGTTTCTGGACTATGAGTATATACAATAAAATCACTTGTTTTGATAACGCAAGCTTGTCCGACGGTCAATAACCCAGCTCGTGACAATTGTATTGCGGTAATCTGATCCTTGCACAGTAACTTAAGGCGACACGTATCGCAGCAAAAATAGAAGTAATTATTTATATTGTTTAGTTCAGACCACTTGTTGTTACAATGTACTTGATTAATTTCGCATGACCTTGTTCCAGGTTTGGTTGTGCAGAAGCTTTGATGGTCTTTCATTTGGAGAACAGGCTTTTTAAGATGACATAATATTAACTCTGGTTTTTGATGAATGCATGACTTCATATCATTTTCTGACAATAATATTAAAGAATCTCGTTTTAAATTGACTGCAACATATTCGGCTATTGGTACAATACTAGTGAGACTGCCGTTAATTACTTGGGGAACCGGAATCGTTCTTGATATTTCATAGACGTCGCGACCTATTAGTGGGATCTTAAGTTCTATAATGAGGTACTTCTGTGTCATTCTTGCTCGAACTTGTAGAAGATTATAAATGTGTGATAACTCGAAAGTGTCGATTGGTGAGGACAGATCTTTTGGTAATCGGGCTGAAATAGTACTCAGTTCACGCTTTAGCTGATCAGGAGTTAATAAATGTAGATTGAATTTCCCATTATAGATGTTTGTTAAAGTATGTAGTAATAACTCTATTTTTTAAACTGTACAAAATATTATTCGCAATAAGTGCTGATGAAAGAAAATCCGTGGTGAGCGTTACTTCCGAGTTGACTGTTTCTAAGTAGTATTTTATTTCATTCATTCTTTTATTAACTGTTTTATGATGTTTTTCCATTATATTTTCCATGTTTTTCATAAAATTAAACTCTGCTTCCACTATTGAAGTTTGGTTCTTCCACAAAGATGCCAAATGATTTTCATTCGTCCTGATAACATCTATGTCCTTTTCATATTTTTCCGCAAAGCGTTCATCCAATACACCAAAAAGAGAGTTTGCCACGTAACCGACACCGTTAATTAGCCCGCGCCGGCGCCTAGTTATTAATGATAAACTTATTATAAACATTGAGCTCGTCGGCACCGTGTCGAAGTTGTAATATGATTCCATTACAATGTGATTGTTCTTTTATTTTTAAACATATGTTTTCTAAGTATTTGATGTATTTGATAAGGACGGCATTCCCAGCTTGATAGGGCTGTGTGTCATAGTATACGACGAGGCGCCAGTCGTCTCGTATTAAATTCATGTTTGTAATATGATCGAAATAAATTCCGTTATTATTTTCTAATGAAGTTATATTGTAAGCAGGGGCTGACTGAGATGTTGGGATAAATATTGTTAAGAATAGTAACATAGACAAAGCGATAGATGAAAAACTGAACTTGTTTACAGGTTTTCGCTGTCTTTTATTTTGTTGGTAGCGAGTCTCGCTGGGCGAATCTTGTTGAAGTTGGCTACTTTCGTCAGTTTTTCTGTTAATAGGCAGTGCTGCTAGTTTTACGATTGGGCGCTTGATAAATCCGTTTTTTGTTTTCAAGGTTACTACTCTAACGTAACCATCGGTACCTGGATGTAATTCGACCACTCTACCTAAAGCCCACTTGCCAGGTGGTAGGTTATCATCCTTGATAATTACAATATCGTTAATTTGAAAATTATGTTGTGGTGTTCTCCATTTACTCCTTGCTGATAAATGGGTAAGGTATTCACTACGCCAACGACTCCATATATCGGTGAATAATTTCTGTGTAAGTTGCCATCTTGTTCGTAAATCTTTTTCAGTTTCATATAGGGTTAGATAAGGACCGCTGGCTAGGAAATGCGAAGGGGTAAGAAAATTTAGGTCGTCCGGGTCTTCGGTGAGTGTGCAGAGCGGCCTTGAATTGAGACATGCCTCTAGTTGAGCTAATAAGGTAATGTATTCCTCGAATGTGAGGCGCTGTTCACCTACGACACGTTTTAAATGATATTTTAAAATTTTCACGGCAGCTTCCCAGATCCCACCGGCTGACGGCCAAGAGGGCGCGTTGAAGTGCCAACTGATCTTCATCTCTGATAATTCTGCCATAAATTCTTCATTGAACGTCGCTTGAATTTCATTATATTCCTGTTGTAAGATCTTATTAGCTCCTATAAAATTAGTGCCTTGATCGCTATAAATGTGTGCCGGTAGACCTCTTCTAGCAGACATTCGGCGAAGTGCTGCCAAGAAGGATGATGACGTGAGGTCAGATACTAGTTCAAGGTGCACGGCCTTGGTTGCCATGCAAACAAATACGGCAACATAACCCTTAGTGGTTTTAATACCACGACCCTTGTTGGCCTTTATAAAAACGTGCCCCGTATAATCTAGTCCCGTATGGTAGAATGGGCGCGAAGGGTTAGTCCTTGATATTGGTAGGTCACCCATTATTTGATAGTGCTGCAAAGGGTTATGTTTCCTACACCTTACACATTGGCGCAACCTCTTTTTTATGGCTCTGATGCCACCGATTATCCAATATTTCTGTCGAATGAACGCTGTTGTGAGCCTCGCCCCTCCATGATAGACGAGCTCATGTGACTGATCGATGATAAGGTCTGTTAGTCTGCTTTTGTTTGGTATGATCATAGGGTGTTTCATGTCATGATCTATGTTTGCGTGTTTCAACCTTCCCCCGACGCGTAATAAGCCAGTTTCATCTAGAATAGGATTCAAACTAAAAATCTTGCTGTTATTTTTTATTTTCAAATTTTGTTTTAAACTGATTATTTCTTCCATAAATTCCCTGTGCTGTGTATCTTTAATTAGCATTTCTCTCGCATGCTTTAATTCTGTTAAAGTTAAATACGCTTGTTTTTCTTTCCTATTAATAAATCTAAGAATCCATGCTAACACTCGTACAGTTTTGTTTAATGAGCTAAACTTGCATATTAAGCACTCTATAATATCGCTGTTGTGTGTATATTGCGTAATGTTAACTTGTTTGTTTTCCTTAATTTCTTGATCAGTTATATGTTGAAAAACTTCCTTGTTTTCAGTTGGATTATATGTTAATAGCCACTCCGGCCCCTGCCACCACATGGTATGAGCGTTCAACTGAGTAACTGTCAAACCGCGACTTGCACAATCTGCCGGGTTTTCTTTAGATTTTATATAATGCCAGCAATCGGGAGCCATTTCTGATGTAATTTTTTTAACACGATTTGCTACAAAGGGCTTCCACTTCTCACTGTTTCCACTGATCCAGCTCAAAGTAATCAATGAGTCAACCCAGCCGAAAGTTTTGATGTTATACATATTTAAACAAAGCTTGACTTTTGTCATCAATTTGGAGAGTAGGAGTGCGCCACACAATTCTAGTTTTGGAACTGACTTTTCTTTAATTAATGGAACCAACTTTGATTTTCCAGCTACTATTACAATGGAGGAAACGCCTTGTTTGTTTGTTGTCTTGCAGTATACAACACACGCGTATGCCTTGTTACTGGCGTTGCAGAAACCATGGAGCTCTATATCTCCCCCTTCTTCTGTTTTCAGCCATCTTGGTATAAGACACTGATTTATGTTTTTAAGATCTAGTTTCATTTTACACCATTCATCCCATGTTTTAGCAGGTACTTCTTCATCCCACTGTATATTTTCTTGCCAAACATCTTGAAACAATATTTTAAGTTTTGTCCTGACTGGTAGGAGCCACCCTAGAGGATCGTATAATTTAGAGATTTCTGATAGAAGGGCTCGTTTGGTTCGTTTTGATGACGACTGAGTAAAGCCTGTTGATTGAAAGGTAAATGTATCTTCTCCAGGATTCCATCGTAGCCCAAGGGTTTTCGTTGACTCCACTTGTTTGAAGTCAAAGCTGTCTTGAATGCTGTTATTGTTTAAATTGTCCACCAACTCAGGTAAGTTCGATTTCCATTTTCTTAGATTAAATCCACCTGCTTTTAATAAACTGATCATATCCTGTTTGAGTTCCTTTGCAGCTTCTGGTGTATGGGACCCATGGAGAAGATCATCCATGTAAAACGACTTCTCAAGGACTTCCAGTGCTAAACTGCCTAGATAATTTGACCTTTCATCGTGCGCTAATTGTTTCAAAGTCATCATAGCAAGAAAAGGTGCTGCCTTAGTTCCGTATGTGACCGTAGCTAACTGATATTCTTTTAAACTGGCTGTATTTTCTGACCTCCAAATTATTTTCTGTAAATTTTGATCTTGTGAGTGTAGCCAAATTTCCCTAAACATTTTTTCTATGTCGGCAGTATATGCATATTTAAATTGACGCCATGTTATTATGAGACTTTGAAGGTCTTGTTGTAAATTTGGACCCCTATACATGACCTCATTTAAACTGTAGCCGCTTGATGTTTTAGCTGAAGCATTAAACACAACGCGTAATTTTGTTGTTGTCGATTCGTCACGTGTAACTGCGAAATGGGGTAAATAACATTGGTGTTTCAAATTACAGACGTCAGCTGTAGGTATCATGTGACCCAGCGTAATATATTCGTTAATAAATAACTTGTAATTGTTGGCAAATTGTTCTTGTCTTGCAAATTTGTTTTCTACTTGATAAAATTGCGCAATAGCTTTATTTTTCGAAAATCCCAACCTTTCTGAATAATCTGGTTTTAATGGCAATCTAACTTCATATTTACCATCCTCCCGCCTTGTTGTGGTGGATTTGTAAAAGTTTATGCATTCCTGATCTTCTGACGTCATATCCGATCTTTCTGATATATCTTCAATCTCCCAAAAACGACTGATTTGTTCTATGTTATGCAGTACGACATTACAATGAAAAGTTTTAGCATAGCCGCTAAGAATCCAACCCAACTGTGTTTGTTGCGCTGTAGGGAGGGTTGAGTTTGATCTACATATGCCATTCATTAAAATATTCGAATAGACATCTGCTCCGAGTAAAACGTCAATTGACCTACTGATATAAAATTTAGGATCTGCTAATTTGGTATTTTGTAAAAATGGCCAATTTGGTTTAGTAAAGGAATAAGTAGGTAAGTTTTTCATTAAACTTTTCATGATGAAGGCTTCTGTTTGGAAAGTAAATTCGCTGACTGATGACATACAATTTATAGTAATTACTCCCTTACAACTGTTTTCTTTATCTCCGATCCCTGATATGATTCCTTTGCACCTCTGTCGCTGTATTTTAAGAAGCTGGGCTGCGTTTTCTGTAATTAAGGATGTTTGCGAGCCTTGATCGAGGAGGGCGCGCATCTCGTGGTATGTACCATCTGCCGCTTGTACCTTGATAACAGCAGTGGCAAGCAATATTTCAGAAGGCTCTTGCTGTAAGGTCAGGTTTGAGCTGCTTTGCACGTGCCGCGAGGTTGTCGGCACGCTGGAATTAGAACGCTCATCCGGTGTCAAGTTACGTGTAAACGCTTCGTGTAGCAGTGTGTTATGTTCTTTTTTGCAATCGCGGCATCTTTTACTTGATAAACATGGTTTTCCAGCATGATTATTCAAACAATTAACACAAATATTTAATTTTGTTACGGTTTTTTTTCTTATGTGACTTGGCATCTCTAAAAACTTTTTGCAAAAATATATTCCATGATCGATACTATTGCAAACCGTGCACTTATATTTTGTTGTTTTAGTTTCTTGGTTCTGTGAATTTGTTTGTGTACTAGAAAATGAATTTTTGTAGAAGTTTGGCTTTTGGTAGTTTTGATTATTTGGATATTTTGTATGTTGATACATGTTGGTACTGTGATAATTTGATTTGGGTGAATAAGATTCTTGTTTTCTGCGTGCGGATTCTAATGTCGTAAATTTGATTTCGAGGAAGTCCAAAAATTCTTTTAAAATAGGCAGTTCACGTGGGTTGGCTAATGATTCCACGTAATCGTTGTAGGTAACGCTGTCTAGTTTTTGCGTCAACAAATGTACCAACAAGGGGTCCCAGGTCTTGATATCGATCCCCAAGTTTTTAATAGCATTTAAGCACTCCATTGATGTGTCATGAATACGCTTGATATGATTCAATGACTGTTGTTGCATGATGGGAATACTTAAAATCATGTTAATATGAGATGTAAATATAAGCTTTTTGTTATTGTACCTATTATTTAAGATGTCCCAACACACAGTATAATTGTCTGAGCTGATCTGGAGATGCTGAATCAACCTTTCTGCTTCACCCTTGACTTTCCCTTTCAGATGTTGCATTCGTTGTGCGTTGGACAGAGACGGATTGCTGTGGATTGCTTCTGTAAACAAGTCCTTAAATGACAACCACTGACTGTAATTACCGGTAAACATTGGAATGTCTAGTTTAGGGGTTGAGTGTTCTCTATGTGCTGTTGACCACAACTTTGTATTGATATCCTTCTTCAATCTGTTAAATGTCTGTTCGTGTCTGGTAAAAGTAACCTCATATTCTAGATTTTCTTCCTCTAACACACTATCAATTTCCCAATGTAGGGAGTCGATTGCTGCCCATCTTGATTGTAAAGCTTTCAGCGTATCCTCAAGCTCCCACTTTTCTCTTATTGATTCTAAATCTATATTTTTCACTGTTCTGACGAAAGCCTTGAAATGTGCTGTCTGCTTACGTAACATTTCGTCTAACTTATTATTATTACCCTGATCAATACGAATCCTGCTAATGTTTCCCATTTCCTCTTCCACCATCTTGCTACCTGTTAACAATGGCTGGTCTATAGATGCTGTCGCCCTAGGCTCTTCTTGCTCTCCCTGAAGCTGCTTGCGTTTTGCTAGTAAATCATAAAAGTGTTGCTCAAAGGTACTCTTAATCGACTTGTAATAGGTTTAGGTACGGGCTACGCACCGCACATAATATTAAGATCAGCACTTTACTTTATTCACTTCATTTTAAATCAATCAATCTAGGTCAGTTCGTCATCGGCTAACAAGACAGTCGCGCGTACTCATCCATTTCCTCATTTAAACAGTTTAATTGTATCAGTTTAAGTAAATCAGCTTTAATAAATGTTTATATCAGACTATCAGATTTTTATCATTTAAATTATAAAAGTTTCGGTGTAAATCGAACAATGCAGTTAGGTTCGCCGCGGGACTCGAACCCACGCACTGTACCTGGGTCTAATTTCTTTAATGCAATATGCAGAACAAGCGAATCAAATAAATTATCTAATTTTAAGTTTTTAAGTGCATTAACTGCACTTATAAAGTGTTCAGTAAACAAATCAAAATTAGCCGTGGTAGCGGTAGTTGTCGGTTTGAAATCAAATATTTTATTCATATAAACTGAGGCAAAAACTCGTTTACCTTAGTATTTATCTACTAAACATCGAAATATTAGATTATAATTCTCGGCGCTCGGCGTAATACCGGCGCACGCTGAACTAGCCTTGCCCGATATTTTACCCGATAAATAATAAAGCTTTTCGGCATCTGTTAATGATGTATTATTATGAAATGTCTTAAAACTCTCATAGAAAAGCGGCCACGAACATATTCCTCCATCAAAAGGAACAATTTCCATTGCAGGTAATCTATCAGACTATCAGATTTTTATCATTTAAATTATAAAAGTTTCGGTGTAAATCGAACATGCATAGTTTTAGTGACGTAGTACAACTCATTTCAAACCAAAACAAGATACTTCAGCATGTACATTCAGTCACTCCCGCCGCATCCGCCAATACGCCTGGTGGAACTCGCTTAAGTCACCAGCAGCGTTCGAAAAATAGTATTGCTCCGACGCCGCCGAAATATCAATCATATGTTGTTAGTAGTTCGGCCGCTAAAAGCAAGTGTTTATGTTCAAACTTTACACATACTCGTTTGTTTAAATGTTCTGCTTTTAATAAATTGACGCCGCGCGAACGTTTTGGAGTAGTTAATGATAATAATGCGTGTGTTAATTGTTTAAGTCTGAAACATCGGGTATCATCTTGTAATTCAAACACTTATTGTCGAATATGTAAATTTAAAAACCATTCGCTACTGCACTTTGACCGCGAGGTCAGGGTTGGAGCCCGCGCGCCTCCTGCCGCCGGAGCCCGCGCGGACGTCTCGTTATGTGCGATGCGGCCCGCTCCGCATGCCGCCGCCGCCGCGTGCCTCGGCCGACCCGGCTCCACGGTGTTGCTGGCCACGGCCCAGCTGTTGGCGCGCGATTCCCGCGGTGTTTTACACACTGTTCGCGCGTTATTAGATTCCGACTCGCAGAGTAGTTTTATTACAAGGGGGTTTGCAGGCACAGAAAGCAAAGTAAGCGAGTTGGTTACGTTTAATTTCGCATCTCTGTTGAATTTTAATGTCAATTATGACGTAAACTGTTTATTAGTTTATAAGTAAGTAAGTAGATAAATCTTCATTTACTTATTTAAACCATTTAACGCTTGCAGATGACTCACTTAGAGTTCCTGGTAAAATTGATGGTTTGTTTGGAGCTTCGATATTTCCAAATTTAATTTTAAATAAAGTTGTTCGCGCCGCCGCCAGCTCCTCGTTGCCTCCCGCCATCGAGACAGTACTCGGGCATGTAATAATGGGCTCCGTGCCCGCCGCCACGCCCGCTCGCACGGCCTCTCTCACGTCGTGCTGCGTGACCCAGGATGACTCTTTGGATGTGCTAGTGAAGCGATTTTGGGATCTCGAGGATGTGCCCGATACGCCTGGTCAGTGTTCAGACGACACTGAATGTGAATATATTTATAAATGAACCACCAAACGAGACTGTGACACTGGCCGTTATACAGTGGCCTTGCCATTTCGAGGTGACGTGTACGCGCTTGGTGATTCTACAGAAAACGCTCGCAAACCTTTCCTTTGCTTGGAACGCAAATTAAAAGCTTCGCCTAAACTAAGATTAGCTTACGATAATGTTATTAAAGGTTATTAATTAAAGGCTACTTGTCACTTGCGCCCCGCGACGATTCCGCGCTTCCTTGTTACGTAATTCCGCACCACGCCGTCGTCAGCGGGGATAAACCGCTCCGACCCGTTCTAGACGCCAGTTGTAAAACTACGTCTACCGCTTCATTAAACGACATTCTTCATGGTGGCCCTAACCTGCAAGGTGATCTTTTTAATATACTTTTAAATTTCAGACTTTACGCTATCGCCATAACCGCCGATTGTCGTGAAATGTTTTTACAAATCATTTGACGCCGAAGCAGACCGCTGATACCAAAAAATATTTTATCGTTTTAGCCCAGATAAATAAATAATAATAATAAACAATATTTGTAACAATCACACCACATTAACTAGCCCAAATTAAGTGTTATGGATACTAGATAACGGATAAATAAACTTAAAAAATATATAAGCACACATAGATTTTTTTTTTTCATGTATAAATATTAGAAATAAACTTAAATAAACATACATACACATCCATGACTAGAAAGCTAATATAATAAAATATGTGCCTCTACCAGGATTCGAACCCGGGACCTCTGGCATGGAAGGCAAGGGTACTTACCTCCGCACCAAACAGGCCGTCAATGAATCGCTCGCAGTTTATCAATTCAACCGCGTGTGTTTCGGTGTAAAATCGAGTCCTTATCACGCATTGCGCACGGTGAAGCAGTTAATCATCGACGAGGGACACAAGTACCCACTCGCGAGTGACGTAGCGGCGAGTTCATTGTATATGGATGACCTGGCCTACTCCGTGCCCGACGCTAGGACGGCTGTAGATGCTAGTCGAGAGCTGATCGACATGTTTAAGTCAGCTCAGTGGGATCTGGTCAAATGGAACAGCAACTCGAGTCCTTGAGAACGTGCTCGCGACCCACAGACTCGACGGCAGAGGAGAATTTGATAAAAACGCGCAGCATAAAATATTAGGTCTACATTGGTCGACGGACTCCGATGAATTTTATTTTAAAATCTCGTCGCCAGATGACGTCTGCACCAAGCGCTTGATTTTATCGACAGTAGCTAGATTATGGGACATTATGGGTTTCGTAGCGCCCACAGTTTTGTACGCTAAGCTTATAATTAAGCAGCTGTGGCAGCTACAAGTTGATTGGGATGATACCCTGCCCGCTTACATTGTGAAGCTGTGTCGCGAACTTCCGGCTCTCAATAACTTTCGCATTCCACGACATTTAGGAGTTACCGACGAGTGCGTCGTTTCTCTAGCCGGTTTCGCAGACGCGAGTGAGCAGGCGTATGGAGGTGTTGTATACCTTCAGGTTAGTTTCGTCAGTGGTGTAAGCGCGCGCCTTGTTTGTGCTAAGTCTCGAGTCGCGCCTTCCACTCCGCATACGATCACTCGAGTTGAACTCTGTGCTTGTGTATTACTCGCCAAATTGATGCGTGCAGTTATAAACCATTATGGCCCTCGTTTAAATTTAAAGATTTATGCCTTCACAGATTCAAAGGTAGCACTCTACTGGTTGAAAAATTCGCCCCATCGCTGGCAAACGTTTGTCGCAAATCGCGTTGTTAAAATCTTCGAAAACATTTCAGCACAAAACTTTTACCACGTTGCCGGAGTTGAAAATCCTGCAGACTGCTTGTCCCGCGGCATCACACCGCAGAAACTAATAACGCATCCACTCTGGTTACTCGGCCCTACGTGGCTGTCTGAAGACGTATCACAGTGGCCCCTAAGAATTATTGACAACGACGTCTCGCCTGCCGATATGCCAGAGCATAAATTCATCGTACACGCTACTACCCTATCCGCGTCCTTTACTATTTATGACCTCGCACTACGCATTTGGAGTAAATTGTTACGCATACTAGTTTATGTATTTAGATTAGCAAAAATATTACCGCGCCGCCATTCAATTTCTATTACGCTTTCCGAATTAGATTATGCCGAATCTAAGGTAATCGAATTAGTTCAACATTAATATTTCGCGGATGAGTTTGCTAGTTTACGAGATGGCAAACAATGCAGTCGTTCCTTTAACAAGTTATTACAGTACCTTCATAACGGAATGATTCGCGTCGGAGGCCGCTTCTCGAACCCCAAACTCTGCTACGAGCAGAAACACCCAGTAATACTTCCGCGCCACGACCACGTCGTCGACTTACTCATCGATTACTACCACAAGATGCACTCGCACGCTGGTCCCGAGTTGCTGATGTCTTTGCTTAGGCAACGATACTGGATTTTATCCGCCCGCCGTGTGGTAAGACATAGAATACCTAAATGTAACAGATGTTTTAGATTGAAGCCGCGTTCCGCTCACCCGCTTTTGTCAGATTTACCCGACTACCGCACACGTCCCGCAGCAAAGGCGTTCACCCACACAGGTTGCGACTACCATACCATACACGCCAGTCCGACGTTGAGGCACACGCAGTGAAAAGGCTTATATTTGTCTTTTCACGTGTCTAACAACTCGCACCGTTCATATAGAGGTAGCTACAGACCTTAGCACGCCTAGAGGTGTGACTAATATATTCGTAATAGTTATACGTAATAGTTACACGGACCAAATCACATATTAGGTAATATGAACGTTATGATATTAGGTTATTCTATAATAGTCAAATAATAGTGAGTGACGTTCGTCGCGTCACAGGAGAATGCGACGTTGCCAAACTTGCGTGTTATCCATCGCTCGAACTCTTCGCCGGGCCGCGCAGTGCTACGCGGTAGTGTACCAAGGACGTATTCGATCGAACATTATCTATGCGTAGCATACACTTCGCGTTTTGTATGGAAGTTTCATGGATAAGCAGAGTGACAGCATGTAATCGACATCGATTAAATAAAAATTGTTAAAAATGCGCAATATTTTGATAATAATCTGAGTAATAGTAATAACGCCTAATGTTTTAGATAGATTTTATGTTCATTTAGTTTAGTTAGACGTGTTTAATGTTAATGCCTGTTAAAGTATGAAGGCAAATTTAATCACTACTCTTAATCAATATTATATACTCGCTAGCTTTATTAATACATTACTTTTTCGGGTTGAAAAGTAGCGTACCTATGTACTTTTCGTAATCTGAGACCTAATCCAAGAAATCCAGTACCATACCAAACATTAAAATCGGTTCAGCAGTTTGAGCCTGCAAAACAGTTGAACAGTACCTACATAAAAACTAATAAATAAGCAAACTTTCGCATATTATAATATAATTCTAATATAAGTATGCGATTCTCTTACACTCGTATAACTAATATACAATCAAACTAATAAAGATTTAATGAATATTGCGTATTATAATAACAACATCGGACGGAAAACTATCCCTATTATTTGACTGTTACCGAATAATAGGCACGATAACCTAATATTGGTAAAGCGTTATATTCGATAATAGAAATACGTCATCATCAACGCGCTCGCTCGCGCCGCCTTTTTCATGCCGGCGTAACCATGTCGCAGTTTCTATGAACTTTAAGTGAACAATCAAAACAAAAGCACGCAATCTTTATTCCATACGATTTTAATAGAGTTTCAAGGACAGTAAAAACTCTTTACGAACCTTTACGAATATAAATAATACTAATACGAATCATATTAAATTGCAAGAATATCGAAAATCCAATATTGCCTCTTACTGTTACTAAAACTATTTATTTGATATCGCTCTATTGAAACTATATTATTGATAGGTACCTATAAAATCTAATGCATCACTGTATATCGATAAATAAGCAAACTTTCCAATTTATAATATAAGTCTAAAATATGCGATTCTCTTATATAACTATCTCTCGTATAACTAATATACACGCAAACAAATATGGTTAAATGAATATAGCGTATTATTAGAACAACATCGGACGGAAAACTAACCCTATTATTTGACTATTACCAAATAATAGGCTTGATAACCTAATATTGGTAAAGCGTTATATTCGATAATAGGAATACGAATATTTGAGCCTAATATAACACCTCTAAGCACGCCTAGCTTTCTGGCAGCCCTAAAACGCTTTCTCTCGTCCTCGACCTGTGCAGTATATGCGGTCTGACAATGGGACCAATTTCGTAGGAGCCAAATCTTATCTAAAAGAGCTTTACAGATTTATTACTAAACAATATGTCCAAAGGATTACCAAGCCAGGGATGTCGGAGTAAATAAAAAACCAATAATCCGGAGCATATAGACAATGTAATACAAAAAAAGTATTAAACCCAGTGGAAACATTTTTAAAGTTACATGCGCGATTTATTATACTACTAGCGCCATCTATCATAACTTTGGCGAACTAAACTAGCTTACATTTTTATGATGGACATTTAGAAATTAGACATACCACCCACCAAGGACGAATAGTCCTTACAAGGTAGGGTACAACGTAGTAGATACAAAATAAACATATTGCTTAACATTCGATATCATGGACTGTATTTAAAGTATAAAGGACTTACTACATTAATCTAAACAATTTCCAATGAATCATAAAAGAATTTTGAACTAACTTCATCAAGAGAACACTTAAACATTTTTTTTAAATGAAAATAACAAAAATTTATACAAAATTGAGTTGAACTTAAGCTCAATCCTTAGTATCTTAAAGATAACAAATATGCGATAATTTAGTCAGAATTTGAACGGATGAGAATTTTACATAATTTAGAAATTGGACGCTGAATAGTAGAATTTTTATATCGCAAGGTTACAACCCGAGTTAAATTATCTTTACCTGGATGTATTTTTTCTACTATACCATGCAGCCACTTAGCAGGAGGTAAGTTATCCTCTTTAACTAACACTAAGTCACCCGTACGTAAATTTGGAGATACAGTTCTCCATTTATAACGTTGGAAAAAATGGCTAAGGTATTCTTTGGACCAGCGTTTCCAGAAATGTTGGACCATTCTCTGGGTGACTTGCCAACGACGAAGGGTGTGTTCCTTTGCAATCTCGTAATTACCGTCAGGAGCGAGCAGTAAAGGCTCTCCGACCAAAAAATGACCTGGAGTCAAAGGCATGGAATCATCTGGATCTGCACTAACTTGTGACAGTGGACGTGAGTTAAGACATGACTCTATTTGAGCCAAAACTGTCGCAAGTTCTTCATACGTCAGAGTTGCATCACCGACAACTCTGCGCAGATGATGTTTGGTACTTTTGATTCCTGCTTCCCATAATCCGCCGAAGTTCGGAGCATGGGGAGGAATAAAGTGCCATTCAGTCCCATTATTAGCCAACGAAGACGCTACATCTATAGAAAATGAAGTACGTTCGTTAGACAGCATTTGTTTTAACTCCTTGGAAGCCCCCACAAAATTGGTTCCATAGTCGCTCCATAAACTAGAACAGCGACCGCGTCTAGCGACAAACCGCTTGAAGGCCGCTAAAAACCCTTCTGCTGTTAAATCAGACACACCCTCGAGGTGGACCGCTCGGGTAGCCATACATATGTAAAGGCAAATATACCCCTTATAAGATTTTTGACCTCAACCTTTAGACAACCAGATGTTAATTGGTCCTGCATAATCCACCCCAGCGTGAGAAAAAGGTTTTTGTTGGGTAAGACGATAGGATGGTAATTGTCCCATAAGTTGAGTTTTTGTTCGAGCTGCATGGCGAATGCAGGACAAGCATCCATGAATATGGGCACGAACAATGTTCTTCAAATTGGTGATCCAATATTTAGATCTTACATAGCAACACGTAAGTTGTTGACCACCATGCAGTATTTTTTCGTGAGCATCAGCCACGATGAGTTTCGAGAAATGGGATTCCCCAGCTAATACAATAGGATGTTTGCTATTATAAGGCAGATCGGATTGTTCTATTCTGCCACCTACTCTCATAACTCCTTTAGCATCAATAAATGGGTTAAGTGTAGACACTTTGCTCTTTTTCTTAATTGGTAAGGTTTTTGATAAGGCACTAACTTCATCATGAAAATATTGATTCTGATGAACTCGAATCAAGACGAGGATAGCATCTTGAATTTCATTAGCTGTAAGATAGGATGGTGGTTTTATTCTACTCGTAGTAGTTTTTCTAAGTAGTAAGAACCGTCGACAAAAAGCAACCACTCTTATACATTTCTGATAGGATGAAAATCTTAGCAGCACATCGGATTCTTCTGCAAAGGCTGCTGCGTGTACCTTAATCGATTTTATTTCATAATCCATTTTCGAATAAATCGTTTTTGGTTTACCATATGGTATGTTATTAGAACACAACCAAGACGGTCCATTCTTCCACAAATCGTTTTGAATTAAGTCCCCTGGAACCAATCCTCGAGATGCAGGATCAGCAGGATTCTCCCGTGACGCTACGTACGACCATTGCGGGGAATCTAAAAGGCTTAGTATCTCCGAGGTGCGATTAGCTACGAACGTTTTCCAACGGCTGGGATGAACGCTCAGCCAGGCCAATACCACTGTGGAATCCGTCCAAGCGTGTAATTGGCATTTGGGAATATTCCATATCTCGGCAACTTCTGTCAATAACTTTGCAACAAGTACTCCGCAAAGTTCCAAGCGAGGGATGGATATTTGTTTGATCGGACTAACTTTGGTTTTGGCCGTAACAAGGTGAGATTTGACTGAACCATCCATGGCTACGCATCGTACATAAACAACTGCAGCATACGCTGAATTTGATGCATCACTGAAGCCATGAAGTTCGATACAATCATTTTTTGATGTATGAACCCACCTAGGAATATGAAAATTACTCAACTCCGGTAATTTATTCCGAAATGTATACCATTCGTGAAGCAAATCATCTGGCAATCGTTCGTCCCAGTCAAGACCTGTCAGCCATAGCCTTTGGATAAATATCTTTGCAATGATAACACAGGGTGCTATCCATCCTAAAGGGTCATACAAGCGACAAATTTCAGAAATAATACCTCTTTTTGTTTGAGGTAATTTCAACTCTGATGAGAACTGAACCTTGTAGTCAAACTCATCAGTATGACGATTCCAAATAAGACCAACCACCTTAAATACATCATCCTCTTTAATATTCCGATCAATCCCTTCACTTTCTTTTATCTTTTCCAGCACTTCTATTTTATTACTGCTCCACTTTTGCAGCTTAAATCCGCCTTTCTCTAACAACTCATTCATTTCATGATAGAGTCTTACCGCTTCGTCTACAGTGTCACAACCGGTTAAAAGATCATCCATATAATAATCCGTTTGAACTTTACTTGCAGCAAGAGGGTAATTTTGGCCATCCTCGATTGCAACTTGCTGTAACACCTTAACTGCTAGATACGGAGCGCACGCTGTGCCGAATGTAACAGTCAATAAACGGTAATCTTTAATTTCTGAATCTGGATCTGACCTCCATACTATACACTGATAATTACAATGTTTTTTAGCAACTTTTACTTGCCGGTACATTTTGACGATGTCAGCTGTCAGACAGATTATTGGCAATCGCCATCGCAAGATTGTATGTCTCAATTCCGGTTGTAAGGTTGGGCCCACCATGAGATTGTCGTTTAATGAAACTCCATTAGCACTTCTATCTGAAGCGTTAAATACTACTCGGGTTCGTGTAGTACTCTTGTCCAACCTTATAACTGCGTGATGTGGTAACCATACTCCATGTGTAAGATCTGCATCTGGTTGTACTTCCTCCATATGATTAAACGTAACATATTCCTCTAAAACATTAGTATAATCTTTGCGATGTTCGTTATTTTTAGATAATCTCTTCTCCATACTTAAGAGGCTCTTGATCGCAACGGCTCTAGTATCTCCATAATCACAAAACTCTTTGGAGCGAAAAGGTAATTCAACAACGTACTGACCGGAGTCATTTCTACTAAACGTAGACCTAAAATGTTCTTCACATGCGAGTTCTTCCGGAGTTAAAACCTTTTTATTCAATAGTGTTGGATCTGACTCGATTTCCCAAAACTTCTTTAAGGTTTCATCCTCATTTATACTCACATGAAGACTTACGACCACGTTGTGATAATTAAGCTGTTTTGTATCATATCCGCTAGTTTGACCCGACAACACCCACCCAATATGAGTATCCTGCCCAATTAAATTACCCGTAGGGCTCCTTATTATACCAGACTTCAGGATCCTACAATATACATCACAACCTAACAACAAATCAATTCTGTTAGGTTTATTGTATTGTGGGTCAGCCAACTTGATACAACCTAATTCCGTCCAATTTGGTAGAACGAATTTCTTCTCAGGCAAAACCGAGGTCACGGTGCTAAGTACATGGGCTTTTACCTGCATTTTAAAGGTGGGGTCGTGCAATGACCGTATATTAACCATAACTACATACCTTGAAGTAAGGCCACTCTGCCCTCCACCTAGACCTGAAATAGTACTCTTAGCTGCTATTTTATTCAACTTTAGCAGTTGCACTGCATTTTCTGAAATAAAAGACGCCTGAGATCCTTGATCTAACAGGGCTCTTATTTTTTGTGAATGACCATAGCTCGACTCAGCCAACACAATGGCTGTAGCTAATAAAGTCTGTTTATGTACTTTTCCTGTCGCACAATGGTTCACAATATTCACTGTCTCCTTCATCTCCATAGACGATTCCGGTTCGGTTTCTATCCCTGGCTGCTCTGTTGCTACAGCGGTTACTAAATTTGTTCTCCCGTGTAGAAGTGTGTGGTGCCTGTTTTTACAGATACGACATTTGATAGGTTCTCGACAATTCTTACCTGTGTGACTGCTACCAAGACAGTTGAAACAAAGACCAAGTTTCCTTACAATTGCTTGACGACTGGAAGCATCCTCCTTGGCAAACTTATCACACGAGTAAATTTTGTGATTTCCGTGACAGTGGGGACAGCTAAAACTAGAAGTGGCATGCATGGCTTTAGTTACTGGACTTTGATACGACTTAGGTTTATTTTTAATTGGTTCTATAAACTCTAACGCGCGAAAACGAGACTGTAGAAAATCTTTAAAATTTGTAAAGGCAGGTAAATTATCATCTAAATTATTAACGTGTAATTCCCATTGCTTTCGTGTTTCCGCGTCCAATTTCTGGCTTATAGTGTAAATAATAATTACATCCCAAGAATTTATATTAATACCTAAGTTAGACAGTTCATGCATACAGGTACAAGTAGTATCCAAAAGATCCTTTAAATTTTGAGCAGATTCACAATTCATAGCACGCTGACTAAAAAATCTTTTAAGTATAGAACAACGATACAATCAAAATTCAAGTAGCGACCGTCGACGACTTCCGCGCGTTTACCAGGTTGCTCGGGTTAAATCAAATCGCGTACCACACCTACGCCCTCCCGGAGGAGCGTAAGATCCGCGCAGTACTACGGGGCGTCCCGTTCGAGCTCGCGAATGAAGAAATCCTCGAGGACCTTAAGTCCCAGGGTTTCCCGGCCGAAGCAGTGCACAAGATGCACTCTAACCGCGGTAGGCGCTTTCCGTTAGCTTTAGTTATCTTGTCGAATACTCCCAACTCGAGGGAGATCTTTAGAGAGGCTCGCACAATTTGCGGACTCTCAAATATCTCTGTTGAGCGTCCCAACCTCCGCGGTCACCCTGGGCAGTGCCACCGCTGCCAGCTCTACGGCCACGCAGCGGCTAACTGCTCAGCTCCCCCCAGGTGCGTTAAGTGCCTGGATCCTCATTTTACGAAGGAGTGCACTCGCACTCCCGAATCCACTTCCCCCCCTGCCTGTGTGCTGTGCGGCCAGTCTGGTCACACAGCTAACTACAGGGGCTGCCCGCGTGCTCCGCGTTCCACCGCCAAGAGGGTCGCGCCTAAACCGGCGCCGCCGCTCACGCACGCTAACTTCCCGCCGCTGCGCAACCGGGGTCCCCCGGAAGCAAAGCCCGCTCAGCCGACGCCTACTCCGGCTCTGTCTTGGAGGCAGCGTCCGGCCGTTCCGCCTGCACCTTCCCGACCCATCCCAGCTCCCGTAGCTTCCGTAGGGCCGCGTCCTTCTCCGTCATCCGCACCTCAGTCGTCGTTGGCTGAGGACATGAAGACCGTGTTCGACGTTATTCAAAACGTCGATATTAACGAAATTTCTGTGCTCGCACGCAAACTGCGAGCCGCCCGCTCTCCTCAAGAGCGTTTATTTGCTTTAGCAGAGCATCACTCGCTCCTAAGTTTGTTGTAAATTCTTTTATATTTATATAAATTCGTAAATAATAAATTATAATGTCTAGACCCGCGAATCCCGCGTCCAGTCGTATTAAACCCAAGGGCTTATCCCTAGTATCTTTTAACGCTCGTAGCCTTAACACCAACCTTCCCGAAATTAAACTGTTCCTTCAGAACAAAGAACCTGACTTATTCCTTCTCCAGGAGACATGGCTTACTCCAAACCGCTCCAGGGGATTCTATACTATACCTAAGTACGCGTTTATTCGTAGCGATAGGCCCAACTCCGACGGTTTCGGCGGCACCGCTATATATTACAAAAGAGGCTTCCACTGCTGTCCTCTCCCTACTCCTCCTCTCCTCAACATGGAAGCCACTGTGTGTAGATTGGCTATGACTGGTCATCGGACCATCATCATAGCTTCAATCTACATACCTAGTGGTACCAGACCAATCCACAGCGACTTTGAGGCCATTCTCGCCCTCGGCCATTCAGTCATTATGTTCGGAGACTTTAACTCCAAACATACTGACTGGACGTGCCTATCGACTAACACCAGCGGTATCGCTCTCCTCGACATCACTAACTCCCTTGACCTAGACGTCATATCCCCCATCACTCCCACTCACTATCCCAACAACCCGTCCTACTCTCCTGACATCCTCGACTTTGCAATTATCAAGCGAATCAATCTTGATCTAAGGTCTATCGAACCGCTCGATGACCTAGGCTCCGACCATCGCCCCGTTTCCCTCGTGCTAGGACCGCCGAACGATAACGTCTCATCTCCTAAGACCTTTACCAACTGGAAAGGTTTTAAAAATACGTTAGTTTCAGCCTTAGAGGCTCCGAACTCTCCACTCGCGATCTCTCCCGAACAATTAGATAGCCCGGATAAAATCGATTCATTAGTAAAATCTCTCACTGATGCTATCAACTCAGCCATCAGTGACAACGAAAAGGTTGCTAAGCAAGGCAAACCCACGCTTCCTTTAGCCGTTAGCAATCTTATTAAAGCTAAAAACGCGGCTCTCCGGAGAGCCAAGAAATATCCCACGCCCGCCTATAGAACAGCTGCGAATCAGCTTCAACGTAAAGTTAGGTCTTGCCTCGCGGAACTCTGAGACGCTCAGATGAACGATCTCATGGCGAATATCTCTCCGTCCCACCAAGCGTACTATAGCATGGCCCGAGCCTTACGCGTAGACACCGTCTCTCACGTTCCTCCTCTCACTCGTCCCGATGGCACTACTGCCTTCGAAGTCGAAGAGAAAGCCGAATGCTTCGCCGACAGCATTGCCGCACAATGCTCGCCCAGCACGCAACCTGCTGATCCCTCACACATCCAGGCGGTGGAGGACGAAGTCCTTCGCAGAGACTCTCTCCCCATCACCGCCGACCCTGTCACAGTCTCTAATGACGAAATCTTGCTTCTCATTAGAAATCAAAAGTCCAAAAAGGCTCCGGGTGCGGATGGAATTTCCAACCACGCACTTAAGCACCTACCTCAACAGATGCTTACCTTGTTAGCTATCATTTTCAATGCCTGCTTCGACCATAGCTACTTTCCAAAAGCTTGGAAAGAAGCGACAGTCATAGGCATTCCCAAGCCGGGCAAACCTCTGAACGTCCCGGCTAATCACAGACCCATCAGCCTCCTCAAGGCAATGTCTAAACTTCTCGAGAGAGTCATACTCTCTCGAATGCGGAACCATCTGTTTCCAACGGATGGCGATCCTCTCATTATTCCCCATCAGTTCGGCTTTCGCGCTAAACACTCCTGCCCTCAGCAAGTCCACCAAATCGTCGAGTATATACTTGACGGTTTCTATCCGCGTCGTTATAAAACAGTCGCGGTTTTCTTTGACGTAGCCAAGGCTTTCGATAAAGTCTGGCACAGCGGTCTCGTTTATAAACTCTACAAGATAGGCTTACCGGATCGCCTAGTCAGGTTAATAGCGTCGTTTCTCAAAGACCGTACGTTTCGATTTAAACACGAAGGCACGCTTTCTGCACCTCGTCCCATAAAGGCTGGAATCCCTCAAGGCTCAGTCCTCGCCCCTCTGCTGTACACCGTGTACACCAACGACATTCCCATCCCGCCGAAAGGCGTCGAACTCGCCCTCTTTGCTGACGACACCGCACTCTATACCAAAGGCCACGGTATTCGGCACCTTGTAACCAGACTCCAAAAGGCCGTAAACGCCCTTGGTGTATGGTTTCAAAAATGGCGCATCGATGTGAACCCTGAAAAGAGTTCTGCGATGCGCTTCGACCACAAACGCCGTCGTCCCGATGGCGATCCCCACGTTCGAATGTTGGGCATTCCCATCCCCTGGAAGCGCAGTACTAAATACTTAGGCGTCACATTAGATCCGACGCTTTCTTTCAAGCCACACGTCGAAAGAGTTTCGAAACTCGCTCGTCACTATTTGGTCCGCCTAAATGGCATGTTAGGTAGAAAAAGTAAAATGTACTTCAGAAACAAAAGTACACTTTACAAGGTCTGCGTTAGACCCGTCATGACGTATGCCTCGCCAATCTTTGCCCACGCCAAACCCTCCCTCCTGCACAAACTGCAGGTAGTTCAAAACCTCTTTTGCCGCCGGGCCACAAATGCACCGTGGTACGTGCGTAACGCGGACTTGCATAGAGATCTTGAACTGTCTACAGTACAACAACATCTCAAAACACTCTCTGAAGCGTTTTTCAAACGCTCCGAAACCCATCCCAATCCTCTAGTTCGTGATTCAGTCTCATATACTACTCCTGTGTTAGACTCGAAGTTCAAAGTCGCTAGGCCTAGAAATGCGCAAGCGTACTCATCCACCAGACTATCACGCGATCTCGAGGTCCTTCTGGCCGCAAATTCTAATTCTAACGTAAATTCTAATTCTAACGTAAATCCTAATTCTAACGTAAATGCGAATTAACTCAATTTTATTTTGCAATTTTTTAATTTTTGTTTTAATTATTGATTTTCATTTTGAGCACCTTCAGTGCTATGTATTAACCTTCAGTGCTTTGAGCACCTTCAGTGCTATGTAATCCCAGCGGGTGACCCCTTCTGGGCCCCGCTAGCGCGGCCTCTTTCTCCAATTGGCCGTCGCTCAGATGAAGGCTGAGTGGCAAAAATGCACGAGCCGACAGGGGGTTTTTAGTGGGTATGGTCCTGGTAGGCGTCGGGACGAGTCCCACATAACTTTGGAATCGCGCCAGAGTATGCGTCAGGGCATTTTTATCCTCCTGCCCTTCCCGCGGAGGGGAACAAAAAAAAAAAAGCGCAACGCGCCACTATGCCGCGCGCCGCTGCGCGCGCACGTTGTGTACGATGCTGCGTATGACTCCCATATCACTCCCTCCTCAAGAGAAGCGTACGGGGTTCTTCACTATTCTTCCGCTTCTCGTTACATAGGGTTTACTTGCAGGTGTAGTTACCGAAGAATGGGAGTGTGCCGTCGACGACGTCTGGGTATTCGATGTTTCATCTTCATTCACGAGGTATGCAGGTTTGAGTCGATCCAGGGACACAACTGTAGTGCGTAGTGGTAGCTGGATTTTGTAGTACTTGTCGTAGCGCTGCAGTACTTCGTAAGGTCCGTCGTACGGTGGTGTGTGTGGCGCTCTGACGGCATCGTTGCGAATGAAGACATGGGTGCACTTCGCTAAATCCTTGTAGATGAATGGTTTGTTGGCTAATTGCGAACGGTGCGGAGCTGGCGTGAGTGACGTCATCGTGCGAGTGAGTTGGCGTACAAGTTCAGCGTCGTCGATTTTCGAACTTTGAGGCTCGAAGAAGTCTGATGGTACGCGTAGTGTGGTACCATACGTCATTAGAGCTGGGCTGAAGTTGTTATCTTGTCGTACAGCAGTGCGTAATCCTAGTAATATAGTTGGAAGTTCTTCTGTCCACGTAGTTGTAGCCCCACGAGCCATGAGCGCGGCTTTCATAGTTCTATGCCAGCGCTCGATTTGCCCATTTGACTGTGGGTGGTACGCAGTAGTACGCAATCTGTTGATGCCCATTTTCTTCATTAGTGCGTTGAACAGAGAGGACTCGAACTGGCGTCCCTGGTCTGTTGTGATGCGCAGCGGGCAGCCAAATCTCACTATCCATGTTTCGTATAGCGCTTTTGCGACGACATCGGCAGTGACGTCACGGACTGGAATCGCCTCGGGCCATCTTGTACACCGGTCAATTATAGTAACGCAGTAGCGGTAGTCATTAGATAGGCGCAGTGGACCCACGATGTCTATATGAATGTGCTCGAAACGTTGTGATGGCGGGAATCGTACTAACGGCGTGGTGACGTGCCGATGTACTTTCGCTCGCTGGCAGCTTATGCAAGCACGCGTCCACTGTGCGACTTCTTTGTTCATTGATGGCCAGAATTATTTTCTTGTCATTAGTTGTCTTGAACTGCGTATGCCTGGGTGACAAAGTTCGTGTAGCGCTTTGAAGGCTGTGTAACGGTGACTTGCGGGTACATATGGGCGTGGTATTGAAGTTGAGAGCTCGCATGTGATTGGTCGGTTGCAACCAGGTATAGTTATTTCTTTGAATATCAAGTTTTCTTGTTTCTTTAGTTTCTTAAGTTCTTGGTCTTGTTGTTGATCAATGCTAATTAGGTAGGTCTTACATGTGCCGCTCCAGGTGTTTATACAATATCCTATGATTGATTGTGCTGGTTTACGGGTTTACGGGTTCACGAACCCGTAAACTCATTTGGACTTTTAAAAAATTAAGACGTATATCAGATTTTAACTTATTGCGTACTGTTTATTTTGCTTTAGCACAATCAATCATAGGATATTGTATAAACACCTGGGGCGGCACATGTAAGACCTACCTAATTAGGCTTGAAAGAGCACAAAGGTGTCTGTTAAAAACTATGTTATCTAAGCCATATAGATATCCAACAAAAGAACTTTACCAAGAGTGTCAAATATTAACAGTTCGGCAATTATTTATTCTCAGTTTAATAACAAATCAACACAATAATACTCATTACGATCCTGAGATTTATCGTAATAAGCGTAGGATTCCTAATACTACAAACACAATCAACTGTCGTACTACTTTCGCTAAAAGGCAATACTCTTTCCTCTCTGTGCACCTCTACAGTAAAATAAATAAAATTTTAAACTTCTTTCCCCAAACCGTGTATGAATGTAAAAAAAAGATTAGGGCCTGGTTATTATCTATGGACTATTTTGAAACTGAAAAATTATTTACCTACCAAACCTAAATGCTGGAAACTAAATGTAATAAAATTCTTCTTGTAAACTTTCATATTATACAATATAAAAAATTTATAAATTAATACACATATATATCATATATATATATATATATATATATATATATTCTATTTATATTTACAAATTCTTCATTATTCATTGGGCACACACATATTTATTCACGCAACGCACACCACACGTACATACATTCTTAATAATCTCACTTTTATTTACACAGTAAATCGTAATGTATAATTATAACAATCCATTTTTGAATTACAACTGTATATACTTTTAAGAAATTAAAATGGAAGAGGGCGCTGACCCCTAAAATACAAACTTTGTTTAGTTTAGGGGTCAGAGACTTCACATAAGCTTGTAACCTTTTCTGACTTAATAAAAAAGTTATTATTATTATATTATTACATTTCGGCGGATGTTGGGAGAGTATGGTAAAGGTCATTAAAAATCACCTGTTTAAAGTAATCGGCCAGCAGCTGTTGTCGTATGAGGAGCTCACCGCGGTCCTCGTTCAGATTGTATGTTTACTAAATTCGCGCCCCTCACCGTGTTGAGTCCTGATCCAGCTGAAGCTGCAGCTCTAACTCCAAGTCATTTTCTTTACACCGCCCCACTTTATTCTTTACCTGCGCCTGCGGTGGAGTCAGACAATGTGTCTCTCCTGCATAGACATTCCTTATCGGATCAACTCGTTCAATCCTTTTGGTGTCGATGGACCAATACATTTACCTCCACATTCTCCAGACTCGTCGGAAGTGGAACACACCTGACAGCTCCATCACTGCCGGGACAGTGGTTGTCATAATAACGGACAACTCACCCCCGCTAGCCTGGCCGTTAGCGGTGGTGGAGAGCGTTCATCCCGCGAAGGACGGAGTTATTCGCGTAGCTACAGTTAGGACAGCTAGAGGAACGTATCTGCGACCGGTCGTGCTTCTTTGTCCGCTTCCTACTCAATGACATAGCTTCCGTTTGAAAACTTCCGTTTGTATATTATAGTTTATGTTTAATCCGTAGTATAAGTTTGTGCCTATATTATTATATGTATAATATATATATATATATATGTATTTTTTCGCTTCGCACATACTTAACATATAGTAATAATTTAAACCGCTATGATAGTCTGTAAAGGTGACCCTTTAAGGGCGGCTGGAATGGTAATGCCATCTAGTTATCTATTAAGAAAACAATTTTTTCGTATGCTACCTCACCTTCCACCCCCCTTCCCTCGCCTTGCATTACATTTCGACTATGTCGAACGTTTGACAATAAGTCAGTCTCTCGAAGATTCTTCCTCTGATCACTGCGACGACCGTTCCTGTCGTTCTAAGCATACCGCGGGGTGCTGATTTGAGTACCTCTAGATACTTGGAAAACTAGATATTTGGAAAAAACCAAATCAACGCGGAAAAGCGAAGCAACCTGGATAACGTGGCACCACGGTCAAAGTCCACCAACACTCCCATGATAAACTAACCATCTGAACTGTGTTCCAAGACCGACCACCATAAGACAGGTTAGTGCAAGGCTTATTTTTCTCTCTTCCTTATTTGCTCCTTTATTTTACGGAATCTAAATTTTGCATTTGGCGTGTCCAAACAGCGTAGATGAAATTAATAAGCTACACTACCTTCGTGCTTCATTGAAAGGCAGCGCTGCACATATAAACAACCTTGAGTTCAGATCTGAAAACTATGGCGCTGCCTTGAAGTTACTATGTGACAGGTATGACAACAAAAGATTGCTGGTCAACAATCATGTGCAAGCAATTTTTAATGTTCCTCACATTAGTAAGGAATCACGTAAGTCAATACGACACATCATTGATACCACCAGCAAAAACTTAAGGGGACTGTCGACACTTGGTCGGCCAGGTGAACATTGGGACACATTAATAATTAATATTATGACTGCTAAACTAGATCATATAACAAACAGGGAGTGGGAGGAGCACAGAAATTCCTTATCTGACCCACCAACATTAAATACATTTATTACCTATCTGTGTAATAGAACTGAATTGTTAGAGACGCTAGAGGAGTCTAGGACACTTAAATCAACAAGTGAAGTTACGCTCAGTCCCTTTATAAATCTATATTTATCCCTTTCAATAAGCAAAAAGTTATATCATGTCCTATGTGTCAACAAGATCATTTTTTGTTTTCATGTGAGAGCTTGAGAAATCTTGCTGTTCCATCTCGTATTAAAAATGTTCAAAAATTTTAAAATATTTGTATTAATTGTCCTAAGACCATGCCACATAGTCAGCAAATGTAAGTTAGGGCATTGCAAGTACTGCACCTTATAACATAATGCTTTGCTACATTTGGACAGCAATAGCGAAGCCTGTGCAACAAAAACTGTTGCATTATCAGCTAATCACTCCACTACAGGTAGAGTTGTGTTGCTTTTAACAGCGCGCGTGCTTGTGACGCACTCCACGGGGGCCAGTCACACTGCGCGACTCTTGCTGGACAACAGGAGCACGGCAAACTTCATTTCAGCAGAGTTTGTGCGAAAGCTCTGCATTCCAACCTGTACTGCTCAGTAGCCCTACAGTCACTCAACAATGACTACAAAGTTAATGTTGAGTGCTTCGTCTTGCCAAAGGTATCATTATCATATCAACACCGTTGTTGATACCCGCAACATATGTATACCTACGAAACGTTTGTCTTGCCGATCCTGAATACTACACGCCATTGCCGATTGACATACTGGTCGGCGCGGAGATGTTCTGGGAAATCAAAGGCGCGAATAGTATCGCATTAGGTAAAAACATGCATACTTTGCATGAGTCCCGGTTAGGCTGGCTTATCTCAGGCGCACTTCCTCAGAAAATCACTTCTCCTCATTTATGTATGCATTCAGGTTATTTAAAACAGACCTAACACGTTTTTGGGAATTAGATTCCATCGACTCTAAACATAAGCATACGTCAGAAGAGCGAGCTTGTGAGCAACTCTTCATAGACACCACTTATCGCAACGCAGACGGCCGTTTCGTTGTTAACATTCCCTTTAAGGAGTCGCCAAACGTGTTACGTGAGTCTTACGTGATGGCTAAGCGTAACATCAGCAGCTTACAGCGGTTTCGCCGTATTGAATATCTGAAGCAGCATTTTTGGACTCCATTCTCTAACGAATGCGTCATATGGCATAGGAAAGGACAAAATGGTGCCGTAGGTACTTCAGGTAAACTCAACACTGGGACGCTCGTCGTCATCAAGGATAAGAGCTCATCTCCTTTGGTATGGCTTTTGGACGCATCGTCGAGATTTTACCTGGCAGAGATGGTATCGCTAGAGTCGCCGAAATCCGCACATGCAAGGGCGTAGTTCGACGATTTTTTAACAACATTTGCCCTCTACCAGTTTTGTTGAGACGATACTCAACATGGCAACACTACAGGGCTGCGAGGTGCCGAGTCGGGATGCAACTGTCACCTGTCACCGAATGCCGCCAGCCGCCATCGCCACAATCAACAATACAACTTGACAAAATCTATAAATGAAGTGACATACTTACTTGTTAGTTTTCTAACAATATCATAACACGTGAATACACCAAACTCAAAAAAGCAAACAACCTTTTTCTCTTGAGGGCCGCCCGCCCCGCCGCCCGTCCCTTCTGCAGCATATTTTAGTAAATTTTGTAGCAAATTTTGAAACATAGAAATGTAGGGAAAATAAAAAGTTTTTATTTTCAAATTAAATCAGCTCAAATTATTTTGGTTTTGTACGACTATTTCATCACTATTTTTTGGCACAAACTTTAAACTGAAAGTTTTAGGCGTTCCGGAGGAATTTGAAGTTTTCAAATGTTCTGGCCATAATCCTCACCAGGGTACCTTTATATCTCTGGAGTCTTTCATCGACTATTTTTGAGATTTCGCATGTCGTTATCACTATTTCATGACTATTTTTTGGAACCGAAAACAAGTCGATAGACCTTGCCGTTTGCTTGCACGAGAAGTGAGGATTACAGCTTGACGTTCAAGCCATAATCATCACCAACCTATAGTTATAACGCCGAAACTATAATACGACTATTTTTTTACATGTATGACTTTAATCTCTATTTCATGACTATTTTTTAGCAATGTCAAAATTCGTTTTCATTGAGATTTCAAATATGAGGATTACAGCTTGAAGAAAAAAATTCATTAAACTATTACCAAAAAAATGAGAAAGTAATTGATTTAAAATTTTTTTTTTCAAAAATCTTACTGAGCGTTGGTAGTATATATATAGGTCTAAAATTATTAGGGTCAGACATTCTACCTGCTTTGAATATTGGAGTGACCTTATTCAATTTCATTAAATCAGGAAATATGCCAGTTCTTCTTCACGAAGGTTTTTTTTCGAACTGGTGGTAGAATCATGATTTATTTGACGTCAATAAGAACAAGTAATTGTCAATGTTGAGAAATAAATATTTGAATTTGAATTTGAATTACCATCACCAACATAGTCATCAAATATATTGGCTAAGTGCGGGGCTATACCATCAATGAAAGATTGAATAATTTCAACAGAAGTTCCATCTAAATCGGCAGTATTTTTTTCTTTAATGCTTTTAAATACGTTAAAAACTTGTGGAACAGTAACATGTTTAAAGATGAAATAAAGGTAAAATATATATTACTACTTCATGTACATAAATTAGTAAGTCGATCACAGAGAATATCGATGTATACGATACGAACTGTCAAAATATACTCGTGTAATTTACTTCAGTGACTGCAGAGTCTGCTCGTAGTGTAACATTGGTAACACAATACATACATTTCGGGGTCAAAGTGTTAATCACATGAAAGTAATTTTTTTTGTGTAATAATCACAACTCTTCACCAAACGTTTGAAAATTTTTCGCCTTCTGGGAGTTGAGATACAAACTATAAAGTATTAATACAGCGTTCCATGTCAAGACGATGGAATCCAGTATGCCAGTCACGCTTTATTTTCGTTGAGCGAATTCCTTAATAAATTTAAAAAATATATATTTTTTTATTCATATGTTATGCTGTGTGGGCTGAAGTTACTACAATATCACAAAATGCCTATTTAATGTTTAAACAATGAAATAAAATTAAAAACAATACTCAAGAAATATTTACAACAGACTAGGCTGTATGGCGTAGTTGCTTGCTACAACAGACTAGGCTGTATGGCGTAGTTGCTTGCTACAACAGACTAGGCTGTATGGCGTAGTTGCTTGCTACAACAGACTAGGCTGTATGGCGTAGTTGCTTGCTACAACAGACTAGGCTGTATGGCGTAGTTGCTTGCTACAACAGACTAGGCTGTATGACGTAGTTGCTTGCTACAACTGACTAGGCTGTATGGCGTAGTTGCTTGCTACAACAGACTAGGCTGTATGGCGTAGTTGCTTGCTACAACAGACTAGGCTGTATGGTGTAGTTGCTTGCTACAACAGACTAGGCTGTATGGCGTAGTTGCTTGCTACAACAGACTAGGCTGTATGGCGTAGTTGCTTGCTACAACAGACTAGGCTGTATGGCGTAGTTGCTTGCTACAACAGACTAGGCTGTATGGCGTAGTTGCTTGCTACAACAGACTAGGCTGTATGGCGTAGTTGCTTGCTACAACAGACTAGGCTGTATGGCGTAGTTGCTTGCTACAACAGACTAGGCTGTATGGCATAGTTGCTTGCTACAACAGACTAGGCTGTATGGCGTAGTTGCTTGCTACAACAGACTAGGCTGTATGGCGTAGTTGCTTGCTACAACTGACTAGGCTGTATGGCGTAGTTGCTTGCTACAACAGACTAAGCTGTATTGCGTAGTTGCTTGCTACAACAGACTAGGCTGTATGGCGTAGAAAATATACTTTTGGAGGTTTTTGTATTTGAAAAACAAAAATATGACCTATTCTGCGACACTAATTACAACTCGTAAACCTTTTGGCCCGCCGCTAATCAGTCGCCTTTTCCATTATATTTTGTTACATTTCAATTAATCAAAGCTTGTTTCAAGTACAAATCAACAGACACCTACGTATCTAAGCCATACAATACTTTTCATGATTTTAAATAAAACACTTTTTACCGGATATTATCGCGTATATTTTAGTTAATTTTAAAATTATTTCGACGTTTCGGCATCTTTGCAGTTGCCGTGGTCATGATATTCATGATATTCGCATCTAGCTATTTTACATCTCACTCCCTCGACACCAAGAAGTTTGTAAAATAAAGCAGTTTTCCAAACCCTCGGCATTATTTATGAGATACTTGAAATACTAAGCAGAGTGAAAAGTTAACTTCTTCGTTTTATTCTTTGTGCAAATCTCTTCAAGACGGGAATCGGTAGTTCGCTTTAAATTCTTCTTTTATTGTAATTCAATGATTTTAACAACATTGAACTCAAGGTAGGGGTATACTTAGCAGGAATACATTAAGAAGGAAAAAATAAAAGAAATATAAAGTTCGGTCACGGGTAACCAACACATAAGATATTTCAGTACTTAAACATAACTTATAAGTAAGAAACTTTTTTAACTTTACTTTTTTTTACTTTTTTAATAAATTAGTTTTATTTTAATTTTTATAATAATATTAATAATGAGAATTCATTTATTTGAGAGACTGTGTGAAAATACAATAAGGTCTTTTATATCATTTTTATGTTAATTCACAGTCTGCCTGAACAGACATGCAAATATTAACTATTTTTATGTCATTACACTAACTAAAAAAAAAAAAATACTTACAATTTTACAAATATCAGTCAAACATTAAATTAAATACAAAAATGTCAAAAGGAAAGATAAGTTAAATATATTTACGATAGATGTATACATAATATCAATAATATTTAGATAAGTTTCCACGATGTATAAAATAACACAGGCACTCGTAGCCACGGTACGAGTTAAAATGTACAAATATAATTAAACGCGATAAAATCCAGTTAAAAAGTGGTTTCTTTTTATTTAAACAGTTTGAATATGATTCTCCTTGAATCTGATTCCACCTTGTTCTCAAACGATTCCAATATATAAATGTTCTCATTTTTCAGAACGCTGCCATACATTTAGGTTACTGTATTGACACCAGATGTCCTGTTGCTTTGCCGAGCTATTGCACTGAGCTGCAGGCACTTACGAGATTCACCATCGAACTAAATCTGATCGTCAATTACGTAAGCCGAATACCGAGCTGAGACGCGAGCCAAGCGCGTCAGTCTGCACACACAAGTCTAGTAAGCTAGCATGAAACACGCATGTGGAAGCTGGCGGTCCAGCTGGTAACAATTGTTAGCAAGATTGAGCCTCAATCCAATTTGATATTTTTTTTTAAAAAGAGGTTCTCTACCATATAAAAATGTTCTTGTGGTAACAGATATAAGAGAAAATTGTAAATAAACTAGCTAATTGAACTAAGTAAGATATTGGAATTGAAAAAGTTATCTCAGTACCTGGCTATATCGAAACTGCACAACAATCGTTTAGTTAAATCACGAATAGCAATGGTTTCCGATTGCGAAGCTGGTTGCTTGAACTACTTATGTTGCCAAATATTTAACTGTATTATACCTGATGTACTGAAAGTAAACTTTTCTATAGCTAGCATAGAAATTAGTCCATCGCTAAAATTTTAATTAAATAATTCGTATTCGTATGCAACCAAATTTGATAATAGCTCGTGAAGCTTTCTTAGAGTTTTTTGCTAGGATAAATAAATAAAAAGAAATACAAACTTTACCATTAAATAAACAAAACTTTAATCATAATATGACGTGTAAGAAGTGATTAATGAATCCTCTTGCTTACAGCGAGAACCTACGAATGTATCAAGTCTTGGACTAATCACCTCTGTTCGAACTGTGAACTGTTCCCAGGAATTCAGATAATTACTTGCGAACTTGCTTTCCTATCAAAAGTTGTCGGTGTACCTACTGGTGTGTATCTAGACTCAGGCAAAGTTATACGTTCTACGTTACGCAATCTCAATGAAGATAAAGGAAAAGATAACTCACCAAGTGCAACACTTTTCTCCCTATGATGAAATAAAATATTTTGAATTTTGACCTTTTTCTTTAATTTTCGCCACATGTATAGTATATAAATTGCAGACTTCTACATGAAACGTCCAAAGCTCTGAAGGACCTCTGTTGTTTAGCTTTGCATCATTATTTTTTAAATTTTTACGTTTAGTTAGAATATCGAACATAATGGAACAAATGGATTAAAAGGAAAGCTTTCGTTAAATATTTTGAATTGTAAATAAATGAGATTGCGTATATAAAATACCTAGCAATTACATTTTGGTTACATTAAAAAGTTATTATCCAAAAAAACTTACCTGCCCACATTCATCTAAGTTTACTCACTTGTTTTATTTATTATTAGGTGCTGGTCAAGCGGAATCAATTGTGACAGCGAAGGACAAAAACGCATAATTAATAAAGAGTCGATCAAAATGCTGAATATTTTATTTTAAACAGCGACGGTGGAGGACAAACCAGTAGCCGTACAAAAATGTGAACCGACAAAGTGTAGTCCGTGAAGGTCGGCGTTTTTTTTTTTTTTTTTTGTTCCCCTCCGCGGGAAGGGCAGGAGGATAAAAAGGATAAAAATGCTCTGACGCATACTCTGGCGCGATTCCAAAGTTATGTGGGACTCGTCCCGACGCCTACCAGAACCATACCCACTAAAAACCCCCTGTCGGCTCGTGCATTTTTGCCACTCAGCCTTCATCGGAGCGACGGCCAATTGGAGAAAGAGGCCGCGCTAGCGGGGCCCTTAAGGGGTCACCCACTGGGATTTACATAGCACTGAAGGTGCTCAAAAATTAAAAGTAAAATAAAAACATTAAAATGAAAAGTAAGTAATGAAAACATTAAAAATTGAAAATTAAATTTGCATTAATTCGGATTTACGTTAGAATTAGAATTTACGTTACAATTAGAATTTGCGGCCTGAAGGGCCTCGAGATCTACGGTTATCTTCGAACGTACGCTTGTGTGCGCGTTTCTCGGTCTAGCGATTTTGTATGCCGAATCTAGGACAGGAGCAGTGTATGAGACTGATTTTCGAACAAGAAGATTGGGATGGGATTCGGCGCGTTTGAAGAACGATTCTGAGAGTGTTTTTAGATACTGTTGTACTGTAGGCAGTTCAAGATCTCTGTGCAGGTCCGCGTTGCGCACGTACCAAGGTGCGTTTGTGGCCCTGCGGCAGAAGAGGTTTTGAACTACCTGCAGTTTGTGCAGGACGGAGGGTTTGGCGTGAGCAAAGACTGGCGAAGCATATGACATGACTGGTCTAACGCAGACCTTATAAAGCGTACGTTTGTTTCTGAAGGACATTTTACTTTTTCTACCTAACATACTGTAAAGCCGGCCTAGGTAAAAACGTGCGAGTTTCGTTACTCTATCGACGTGAGGATTGAATGAAAGCGTCTGGTCTAATATGACGCCTAAATATTTGGTACTGCGCTTCCAGGGGATGGGAGTGCCTTGCATTCTCAATTGGAGATTGTCGGGGATACGACTGCGTCTGTAGTCGAAGTAAACCGCAGAGCTTTTCTCTGGGTTCACATCGATACGCCATTTTTTAAACCAAGCACCGAGGGTGTTAATAGCCTTTTGAAGTCTGGTGACGAGACCCGAGGCTCTGCGGCCTTTGGTGTAAAGGGCAGTGTCGTCGGCAAAGAGAGCGAGTTCGACGATTTTAGCTGGGATGGGAATGTCGTTAGTGTATACGGTATACAAAAGAGGGGCGAGGACTGAGCCTTGAGGGACTCCAGCCTTTATGGGACGAGGCGCGGAGAGCGTGCCTTCATGTTTGAAACGAAACGTGCGGTCTTTGAGAAACGACGCGATTATCCTAACTAGGCGAGCCGGTAAGCCTATTTTATAGAGTTTATAAACGAGACCGCTGTGGCAGACTTTGTCGAAAGCCTTGGCTACGTCAAAGAAAACTGCGATCGTTTTCTTTCGTTTCGGATAGAAGCCGTCGAGTATGTACTCGACGATTCGATGGACTTGCTGAGGGCAGGAGTGCTTAGCGCGAAAGCCGAACTGGTGGGGAATTATGAGAGGATCGCCGTCCGTTGGAAACAGATGGTTCCGCATTCGAGAGAGTATGACTCTCTCGAGAAGTTTAGACATTGCCTTGAGGAGGCTAATGGGTCTGTGATTAGCCGGGACATTAAGAGGTTTACCCGGCTTGGGTATGCCTATGACTGTCGCTTCTTTCCAAGCTTTTGAAAAGTAGCTAAGGTCGAAGCAGGCATTGAAAATGATAGCTAACAAGGTAAGCACCTGTTGAGGCAGGTGCTTAAGTGCGTGGTTGGAAATACCATCCGCACCCGGAGCCTTTCTGGACTTTTGACTTTTGATGTGAAGCGAGATTTCATCATTAGAGACTGAGACGGGGTCGGCGGTGATGGGGAGAGAGTTTCTACGGAGGACTTCGGCCTCCACCGCTTTGATGTGATTGGGATTCGCGGGTTGCGTGCTGGGCGAGCATTGAGACGCAACGCTGTCAGCGAAGCATTCGGCTTTCTCTTCGTCTTCGAAGGCGATAGAGCCATCGGGACGAGTGAGAGGAGGGACGTGAGAGGCGGTGTCTTCGCGTAAGGCTCGGGCCATTCGATAATACGCTTGATGGGACGGGGAGATATTCGCCATGAGATCGTTCATCTGGGCGTCTCGGAGTTCCGCGAGGCGAGATCTAACTTTGCGTTGTAGCTGATTCGCAGCTGTTCTATAGGCGGGCGTGGGATATTTCTTGGCTCTCCGGAGAGCCGCGTTCTTAGCTTTAATAAGATTGCTAATGGCTAAGGGAAGCGTGGGTTTGCCTTTCTTAGCAACCTTTTCGTTTACACTGATGGCTGAGTTGATAGCATCAGTGAGAGAATTTACTAACGAATCTATTTTATCCGGGCTATCTAATTGATCGGGCGAGATCGCGAGCGGAGAGTTTGGGGCCTCTAAGGCAGAAACTATCGTATTTTTAAAACCTTTCCAGTCGGTAAAGGTCTTAGGAGAAGTGACGTTAACGTTAGGCGGTCCTAGCACGAGGGAGACGGGGCGGTGGTCAGAACCTAGGTCATCGAGCGGTTCGATAGACCTGAGGTCGAGGTTGATATGCTTGACGATTGCAAAGTCGAGGATGTCCGGAGAGTGGTTCGGGTTGTCGGGATAGTGAGTGGGAGTGATAGGGGAGACGACGTCTAAGTCGAGTAAGTTGGTGATGTCGAGGAGAGCTATACCGCTTTGGTTGGTTGATAGGCACGTCCAGTCAGTATGTTTGGAGTTAAAGTCTCCGAACATAATGACTGAACGGCCGAGGGCGAGAATGGTCTCAAAGTCGCTGCGGATAGGTTTGGTGCCACAAGGTATGTAGACTGAAGCTATGATGATGGTCGGATGACCAGTCATAGCCAATCTACACACGGTGGCTTCCATGTTAAGAAGAGGAGGGGTAGGGAGAGGACAGCAATGGAATCCTCTTTTGTAGTAGATAGCAGTGCCGCCGAAACCGTCGCAGTTAGGCCTATCGTTACGTGTAAACGCGTACTTAGGAATCGCAAATCCCCTGGAGCGATTAGGAGTGAGCCATGTCTCCTGGAGAAGAAAAAGATCTGGGTCGTTGTTCTGAAGGAACAGTTTAATCTCGGGAAGGTTAGAGCTAAGGCTACGAGCGTTAAAAGATACTAGGGATAAGCCCTTAGGTTTAATACGACTGGACGCGAGATTCGCGGGTCTAGACATTAAAATTTATTTATTTAGAATTTACAAAAATAAAAGAATTTACAACGAACTTAGGAGCGAGTGATGCTCGGCTAACGCGAATAAACGCTCTTGAGGAGAGCGGGCGGCTCGCAGTTTGCGTGCGAGTACGGAAATTTCGTTAATGTCGACGTTTTGGATGACGTCGAACACGGTCTTCATGTCCTCAGCCAACGACGACTGAGGGGAAGATGACAGCGCGGGACGCGGCCCTACGGGAGCTACGGGAGCTGGGATGGGTCGGGAAGGTGCAGGCGGGACGGCCGGACGCTGCCTCCAAGACAGAGCCGGAGTAGGCGTCGGCTGAACAGGCTTTGCTTCCGGGGGACCCCGGTTGCGCAGCGGCGGGAAGTTAGCAGGAGTGAGTGGCGGCGCCGGTTTAGGCGCGACCTTCTTGGTGGTGGAGCGCGGAGCGCGCGGGCAACCCCTGTAGTTTGCTGTGTGGCCGGACTGGCCGCACAGCACACAGGCAGGGGGGGAAGTGGATTCGGGAGTGCGAGTGCACTCCTTAGTGAAGTGAGGATCCAGGCACTTTACGCACCTGGGGGGAGCTGAACAGTTAGCCGCTGCGTGGCCATATAGCTGGCAGCGGTGGCACTGCCCAGGGTGACCACGGGGGTTGGGACGCTCGACGGAGATGTTCGAGAGTCCGCAGATTGTGCGAGCCTCTTTGAAAATCTCCTTCGAGTTGGGAGTATTTGACAGGATTACTAGCGCTAACGGAAAACGCCTATTGCGGTTGGAGTGCATCTTGTGCACTGCTGTGACCGGGAAACCCTGAGACTTAAGGTCCTCGAGAATGTCTTCGTTGCTGAGTTCGAACGGGACGCCCCGTAGTACTGCGCGGATCTTACGCTCCTCCGGGAGGGCGTAGGTGTGATACGCGATTTGGTTTAATCCGAGTAACCTGGTAAACGCGCGAAAGTCGTCGACGGTCGCTAATTGGATTTTGATTGTATCGCCAGCGTTGGCGGCTTTTAAGTAATTAATTTTGTGCACTTTGCACAAGTTGGAAACCGCGGTCCAGCGCGCTTTTTCACGCAGGAATACGGGCGGAGGGAGCTGAGGCTTCGGCGGGACGGGAGCGCAGCGCGTCGCTGGCTTCGATGTGACCGACGGAGACGCGGTTACTACGAGCGATTTTAACGGCGCGGGGGCTGGTGTTGAAGACACCGGGGAGGGCTCGGGTATTGAAGATACCGAAGCTTTCTTAGAGCGCTTCTTGAAGCGCTTGGCGACGAGTTGAAACGCGGGCTCAGGAGAGCCGGTTAAGGTGACGGCATCTGACGACGTATCAGACGCGGGTTCGGAGTCGCTCCCGGGAGCGGTACGCTTACGACGCGACGCGTGAGAGGATGCGACCGATTCGCAGTCCATCTCGGACGAGGCGGGAGACGCGGGAGAGCTTAAGACCTGAGGGGTCTCGACGTTGGAGGCCTGAGGGGCCGGGGTTGAGGCCTGAGGAACCGGGGACGCGATAGTTGCCTGTAAGGCCTGCGTTAGTACGTCATCTGGGATGGGGATGCCGGAGGCAGCGAGTGCCTGGACGAGCGACCTAGCAAAGTTTACCAAGCTTTGCTGGTCCATTGGGAGGGCTTGGTCCTACGATATATAAAATATATAAATATATAAGAATGCCTAGGTTCCCTAGCAAACCTAGTACCTAAACCTCCCTACCCGCGGTAGGGGGGCTGGGGACGACGCGAAGTGGTGCCCCTAGCTCGGACAGCACTGTACCGTCACCCTGGGAAAGGCCCAAGTGCAATGGGATCGGGTCTGCCGGTTTCTCCTTGGCCTGAAGGGCCTTGGAAGCGCACCGGGGCAACGCTATCAGGCTTAGTTGTCACCGTTAAATATCCACCTGATCAAACGCGAGTCTACTACGGAGTGTGTCGTCAATAAATTGACAACAAAAACCGGCCGTAGACCTGACGGAGTTGGGTTGCACTAAAAGTGCGGGATTGACTACGTTACGACCGGCCGGAGCCGGCCGCAGAGCGAGTCTCTGACTACGTACAGGCGCCAAGCGTCGAGTACGCAGCCAGAAAGACAGCCCGAGTCTTGCAAACCACTATCGAATTTAATCGACCGCGGTAAGCTCAACCCTGTTGTTGCTGCACTCACCGAAGTGAGGTTTTTACTTCGAGGGGTGCACAGAGTGCGGGATTGACTACGTTACGACCGGCCAGGGGCCGGCCGCAGAGCGAGTCTCTGACTACGTAGCAAGCGCCAAGCGTCAGGTACGCAGCCAGAAAAACAGCCCGAGCTTCGCGAACCACTATCGAATTTAATCGACCGCGGTAAGCTCAGCTCTGTTGTTGCTGTGCAAGAGACCGACTTACTTGCAGCCGATCGAAACCGACCGCAGAGTAAGCCCTAAAGAGGCTAACAGCGTATGAGTGTTGCTACGAGTTGACGTCGTGAGACGACAATCGTAACTCAACGGCTGGGCGACCGCGAACACGTCCGAGCGGGGCCGGACGCAGAACGGATCTGAGAGTGGCGTTTGAGTATTGCTACGAGAGAAGTCGTGAGACAACAATCGTGACTCGGCAGCCGGGAGCGACCGTCAACACGTCCGAACGGGTCCGGACGCAGATGAGGTCTCGAAGGTCGGCGTCAAGTGGCGGGATATTGGTCTGTTGACTGAGCGAGCTGACGGCGAGCGAGCGAATGAGCTTTCGACGCCACGGCGCTAACAAGTAGTTTAGCTTGTAACATAACAAAAACTAAACTATAAAACTTACTGTTCTCGGTCCTGTATAAATATGCGTATTAATTGTATAACTTGTTAATTTTTGTTATCTTCTTGAAAATTAATTTTACTTGTATTTTACGTTGTAAATAAAATATTTGTCATGTCACTTAGACAATTTAGTTGATGTTGATGACTTTGTTTGGTGCTTGGAAGTTTGGTGTAATTAGGTGCAGGACTTCGTACTACATTAACCAATAAAGTGGTCCGCTGAGCGCTCGGTGCTTGCACAGTGCGTAGTCATTAGTGATGACCTTATTGACGTGATACCTATTAGTTTTTTAAACTATATTTATAGCCAGCAAACGTGGAGAAACACTGTAGTGAAACACAACGAAATATCTCTGTTTCCATATAGCGATAAGCGTAGGAACAAAACTGAAGCCCCAAAAACTCAAAAGTATCTTTGTAAGAAGGCCCGTCATTACCAAGTACCTCGCTTGTATAATCTTGTTGATTCTAAAGAAAAAATTAAACACATAGAAAATTAAATATGTTAATAATTCTATCTAAATTAGCCTATAGAGATTATTTTAGAACATGAAAAATTAATTACGACCTAATAATGATTGTACTTCTCTTAAATTTTTTTAAACTGTTTTTTTTTATTCTGGCTGTTTTTACAAATTTTAAACTGATATTACAAAATATAACATAAACATATACATACAACAGATATTGCAAAACCAGGACGATGAATAAGTGGTCACGGTTTATAAGAAGTAGGAAATAAATTCTTGAACTGTATTCAGTGGTCTACGATCCGTACTGCAGGCGCTTCGCTTTTTACGGACACCAGCTCTAAACACAATTTAGGAAATTTATAAAATTAATGTGTTAGGATAAATCAATGCTCATTTTTGTTATTCGTCGATCACTTGAAAATAACGTATACATTCCCATCATGTCACAGGAACACATTCTAAATGACTACTGATAGAACCAAATAACAATGTTTAATACTACTCGTCCCCTGGCAAATGCCTCACAGAAATGCCTCAACATACCATACGATTTCAATAAACAGCACATTATAGGTTGAATGGAAACTATTGTGGAATGGAAGGTGTTTGTGTCATATTGCAGAAACAAACCTTTCCTTTTCTTAAATGAAATGATAACACATCAATATACATGTTTTGTGGGAGACATTGGTCTGCGGTCATCAGATGACTCGCCACCATCTGATCACCTCAGGTCCAGCGCTCCTCAACGCTCGAGGGCTGTACTCGACTTGAACCTCACTAGATACTTCGTTAGACCGGTAGAGAATATTGAGAATATAGAGGTATCTTTAGCTATTCTGACGTTGGAACTCTGAGACAATGTTCAAGCACTCGCTTCCCCTAACACTTTTAGTTAGAACTAGTTTCAAACCGCGACTTCGTGCGCGTGGCCTTCTAATAAAAATAAACCTTTCTGGATGTTGACACCACTGACAACATTAGACATGCAATGTGTCATACGGATCAGTAAAGTGTTAATACATTACACCAATAAACAAACAAACTTACTTTTATGTAATAATACTAGTATTATATTTGGCATTCAATCGAATCAAAAAGTATTTACGTCGATTTAGTTCGATAAAGTTATTCAGTTGAAGGTTAAATCTTAAGAAAAATGAATTAGCTTATGTTAGTCTCACTAAACTCGAGCATGGCTGGGCTGATTTAGCTGTTTCTTGTTTTTGGTTTCTGCCTTCACCTGGACCTGGACCTGGACCTGGATTCAAGCCCTGCGCGACCACCTTTATTTACTATTTCTTCGTAGGAAAAGGTTTTTGTATAGCTATTGCTAGCTTTTTTTTGATTGTTTAAAATAATTTCAAGTTTTATTTTGGCGACATTTATTTTTGCTGTAAGATTATAAAATCAGTTTTCAATATGTCTTAATGCACAACAAACACGTTGAAACTTAACTGTTAGGTATGAAATGATCATTTATTTTAATAATTGATCTTCTTTCGTGTCGTGATGTTTGTTTGAACCAAATTCTTAGCTTTTCGTGAAAAGCTGGAAACGGTACATAATTTGGTCCTGGCGTTTACTTATATATTTAAGTATATTGTACAGTGACAAATACAGTGTGATGCGTTAACAAACTTTTTTAAGCCCACTGAAATATATCGACCATGCCTAGACAAAATTATCTTAGTTATATATTTGTATGTTAATGGTATTACGACACGCTTGCGAGGGAGCTCTTGAAGAAATATTTTTAGATACAAAAAGACCGCTATTTATCCTGTTATAGATTTCTGCTTCACAATTTGCTTCGCACATTTTGTATATCTTGATAAACTTCGATGTTTGAAAAGAACAATAGCAATACTTATGTTAACCGGTTTATACCGGTTAACATAGGCCCCTTTATTTTTTTTTCGCTGACTGCTTCTCCCTTCCCTTTGGCACGCAGACAAGTAACGGCCGCCGAACAGGAATAATGGCAGTGGTATTATCTACCTACTTACTCGCTAAGACAATTGGTAAGATAGACCTATAAATAAGTAGGTCATGTCTTACTAACCAACAAAAAAGTAAAACATAAACGGCTTCAGCTTAATGTGACTGCCACAGACAGGACGCTACGAAAGTCCTCTTGACTGTTCTCTATCGAGCGCTATGTACAGTGTAAACAAAAATATCACAAAAGCTTAAATTACCAATTTGGCAAAACCATGTCTGCCGGATCAACTTGTTCGATGTAAAACTATTAAATGAAAAGAGTTACGTTAGACTTTCATTCCATTAACATGATTTAATTTAACTCACAAACTTACTTTTATGTTTCAGACAAGTTTGATGAAAAGGTCTAAAGTACAAAATAACATCACAATTGTTTGGTCACGCATGAGCCCCGGATCACAGAAACAAACAAACGAGTTCACGCTTCGATACTAAAATAATGGTTTACTCTTGTTTTTCTAACGATGTTCACCGCAGAAAGGTCCACTGGCGACCGCTGACTACCAGGATCACATAAATCCCGACCCTCTATTTGTAGTTCCATTACTTTTTGAACAGAGCATTATTTCGTGAACACTCATGAGGATTATGATGTTTGTTTTTAATTTGATTATTTTGATTATTACAACGACCAATGACACGTTGCCAGAGGAAGGCTCCACTTAAAGCTGACTTTGTTCTGGTTGTTCTTTCCCTTTAAACGGAACACGTTACATTGAGTTTACGCCAGTCTTTGAAGAATCTCTATTACCACTTTGTCTAAACCAGTTTATTCGACATTGCCAAAAAGTTACAGTACACGCTAAGCTACTCAATATAAACTAAACAAACAACCTTAACTCATAACAAAATAAATAATCAAAACTATCTACAAACAACTAAGTAATAAAATTCAATTTACGGAACCGTCAAGTACGCTAGTTGAAAATAAATCTTATTTTGCTTTTTTTTTTTTTTTTGTTCCCCTCCGCGGGAAGGGCAGGAGGATAAAAATGCTCTGACGCATACGCTGGCACGATTCCAAAGTTATGTGGGACTCGTCCCGACACCTACCAGAACCATACCCACTAAAAACCCCCTGTCGGCTCGTGCATTTTTGCCACTCAGCCTTCATCTGAGCGACGGCCAATTGGAGAAAGAGGCCGCGCTAGCGGGGCCCTTAAGGGGTCACCCGCTGGGTTTTACATAGCACTGAAGGTGCTCAAAACAAATGAAAAGTAAATAATAACATTAAAAATTGACAATAAAATTAAATTTGCACTAATTCAGATTTACGTTAGAATTAGAATTTACGTTAGAATTAGAATTTGCGGCCTGAAGGGCCTCGAGATCTAAAGTTAATTGCGTACGTTCGCTTGTGTGCGCGTTTCTCGGTCTAGCGACTTTGTATACCGAATCTAAGACAGGAGCAGTATAAGAGACTGAATTTCGAACTAGTGGATTGGGATGGGATTCGGCGCGTTTGAAGAACGATTCTGAAAGTGTTTTTAGGTACTGTTGAACTGTAGGTAGTTCAAGATCTCTGTGCAGGTCCGCATTGCGCACGTACCAAGGTGCGTTTGTGGCCCTGCGACAGAAGAGGTTTTGAACCACCTGCAGCTTGTGCAGGACGGAGGGTTTGGCGTGGGCAAAGACTGGCGAAGCATATGACATGACTGGTCTAACGCAGACCTTGTAAAGCGTACGTTTATTTCTGAAGGTCATTTTACTTTTTCTACCTAACATACTGTAAAGCCGGCCTAGGTAAAAACGTGCAAGTTTCGTTACTCTATCGACGTGAGGGTTGAAAGAAAGCGTCTGGTCTAAGATGACGCCTAAATATTTAGTACTGCGCTTCCAGGGGATGGGAGTGCCTTGCATTCTCAATTGGAGATTGTCGGGGATACGACTGCGTCTGTAGTCGAAGTAAACCGCAGCGCTCTTCTCTGGGTTCACATCGATACGCCATTTTTTGAACCAAGCACCGAGGGTGTTTACAGCCTTTTGAAGTCTGGTGACGAGACCCGAGGATCTGCGGCCTTTGGTGTAAAGGGCGGTGTCGTCGCCAAAGAGAGCGAGTTCGACGACTTTCGATGGAATGGGAATGTCGTTAGTGTATACGGAATACAAAAGAGGGGCGAGGACTGAGCCTTGAGGGACTCCAGCCTTTATGGGACGAGGTGCGGGGAGCGTGCCTTCATGTTTGAAACGAAACGTGCGGTCTTTGAGAAACGACGCGATTATCCTAACTAGGCGAGCCGGTAAGCCTATTTTATAGAGTTTATAAACGAGACCGCTGTGCCAGAATTTGTCGAAAGCCTTGGCTACGTCAAAGAAAACTGCGATCGTTTTCTTTCGTTTCGGATAGAAGCCGTCGAGTATGTACTCGACGATTCGATGGACTTGCTGAGGGCAGGAGTGCTTAGCGCGAAAGCCGAACTGGTGGGGAATTATGAGAGGATCGCCGTCCGTTGGAAACAGATGGTTCCGCATTCGAGAGAGTATGACTCTCTCGAGAAGTTTAGACATTGCCTTGAGGAGGCTGATGGGTCTGTGATTAGCCGGGATATTAAGAGGTTTACCCGGCTTGGGTATGCCTATGACTGTCGCTTCTTTCCAAGCTTTTGGAAAGTAGCTAAGGTCGAAGCAGGCATTGAAAATGATAGCTAACAAGGTAAGCACCTGTTGAGGCAGGTGCTTAAGTGCGTGGTTGGAAATTCCATCCGCACCCGGAGCCTTTCTGGACTTTTGACTTTTGATGAGAAGCGAGATTTCATCATTAGAGACTGTGACGGGGTCGGCGGTGATGGGGAGAGAGTTTCTACGGAGAACTTCATCCTCTACCGCTTTGATGTGGGTGAGATTCGCGGGTTGCGTGCTGGGCGAGCATTGAGACGCAACGCTGTCAGCGAAGCATTCGGCTTTCTCTTCGTCTTCGAAGGCGATAGAGCCATCGGGACGAGTGAGAGGAGGGACGTGAGAGGCGGCGTCTACGCGTAAGGCTCGGGCCATTCGATAATACGCTTGGTGGGACGGGGAGATATTCGCCATGAGATCGTTCATCTGGGCGTCTCGGAGTTCCGCGAGGCGAGATCTAACTTTGCGTTGTAGCTGATTCGCAGCTGTTCTATAGGCGGGCGTGGGATATTTCTTGGCTCTCCGGAGAGCCGCGTTCTTAGCTTTAATAAGATTGCTAATGGCTAAGGGAAGCGTGGGTTTGCCTTTCTTAGCAACCTTTTCGTTTACACTGATGGCTGAGTTGATAGCATCAGTGAGAGAATTTACTAACGAATCTATTTTATCCGGGCTATCTAATTGATCGGGCGAGATCGCGAGCGGAGAGTTTGGGGCCTCTAAGGCAGAAACTATCGTATTTTTAAAACCTTTCCAGTCGGTAAAGGTCTTAGGAGAAGTGACGTTAACGTTAGGTGGTCCTAGCACGAGGGAGACGGGGCGGTGGTCAGAACCTAGGTCATCGAGCGGTTCGATAGACCTGAGGTCGAGGTTGATATGCTTGACGATTGCAAAGTCGAGGATGTCCGGAGAGTGGTTCGGGTTGTCGGGATAGTGAGTGGGAGTGATAGGGGAGACGACGTCTAAGTCGAGTAAGTTGGTGATGTCGAGGAGAGCTATACCGCTTTGGTTGGTTGATAGGCACGTCCAGTCAGTATGTTTGGAGTTAAAGTCTCCGAACATAATGACTGAACGGCCGAGGGCGAGAATGGTCTCAAAGTCGCTGCGGATAGGTTTGGTGCCAGAGGGTATGTAGACTGAAGCTATGATGATGGTCGGATGACCAGTCATAGCCAATCTACATACGGTGGCTTCCATGTTGAGGAGAGGAGGGGTAGGTCTCCCTAGAGGACAGCAATGGAATCCTCTTTTGTAGTAGATAGCAGTGCCGCCGAAACCGTCGCAGTTAGGCCTATCGTTACGTGTAAACGCGTATTTAGGGATAGCGAATCCCCTGGAGCGATTAGGAGTGAGCCATGTCTCCTGGAGAAGTAAAAGATCTGGGTCGTTGTTCTGAAGGAACAGTTTGAGCTCGGGAAGGTTGGTGCTTAGGCTACGAACGTTAAAAGATATTAGGGATAAGCCCTTGGGTTTGATGCGACAGGACGCGGGATTCGCGGGTCTAGACATTATAATTTACTTTTTTAAGAATTTATACAAAAATAAAGAATTTACAACGAACTTAGGAGCGAGTGATGCTCGGCTAACGCGAATAAACGCTCTTGAGGAGAGCGGGCGGCTCGCAGTTTGCGTGCGAGTATGGAAATTTCATTAATGTCTACGTTTTGGATGACGTTGAACACGGTCTTCATGTCCTCAGCCAACGACGACTGAGGTGCAGAAGACGGAGCGGGACGGGGCCCTACGGGAGCTACGGGAGCTGGGATGGGTCGGGAAGGTGCAGGCGGGACGGCCGGACGCTGCCTCCAAGACAGAGCCGGAGTAGGCGTCGGCTGAACGGGCTTTGCTTCCGGGGGACCCCGGTTGCGCAGCGGCGGGAAGTTAGCAGGAGTGAGCGGCGGCGCCGGTTTAGGCGCGACCCTCTTGGTGGTGGAGCGCGGAGCGCGCGGGTAACCCCTGTAGTTAGCTGTGTGGCCGGACTGGCCGCACAGCACACAGGCAGGGGGGGAAGTGGATTCGGGAGTGCGAGTGCACTCCTTAGTGAAGTGAGGATCCAGGCACTTTACGCACCTGGGAGGAGCTGAACAGTTAGCCGCTGCGTGGCCATATAGCTGGCAGCGGTGGCACTGCCCAGGGTGACCGCGGGGGTTGGGACGCTCGACGGAGATGTTCGAGAGTCCGCAGATAGTGCGAGCCTCTTTGAAAATCTCCTTCGAGTTGGGAGTATTTGACAGGATTACTAAAGCTAAGGGAAAACGCCTACCGCGGTTGGAGTGCATCTTGTGCACTGCTCTGACCGGGAAACCCTGAGACTTAAGGTCATCGAGAATGTCTTCGTTACTGAGTTCGAACGGGACGCCCCGTAGTACAGCGCGGATCTTACGCTCCTCCGGGAGAGCGTAGGTGTGATACGCGATATGATTCAATGATAGTAGCCTGGTAAACGCGTGGAAGTCGTCGACGGTCGCTACTTGAATTTTGATTGTATCGCCAGCGTTGGCGGCTTTTAAGTAATTATTTTTGTGCTCTTTGCACAAGTTTGATACCGCGGTCCAGCGCGTTTTTTCACGCAGGAATACGGGCGGAGGGAGCTGAGGCTTCGGCGGGACGGGAGCGCAGCGCGTCGCTGGTTTCGATGTGACCGACGGAGACGCGGTTACTACGAGCGATTTTAACGGCGCGGGGGCTGGTGTTGAAGACACCGGGGAGGGCTCGGGTATTGAAGATACCGAAGCTTTCTTCGAGCGCTTTTTGGAGCGCTTGGCGACAAGTTGGAACGCGGGCTCAGGAGAGCCGGTTAAGGTGACGACATCTGACGAAGTATCAGACGCGGGTTCGGAGTCGCTCCCGGGAGCGGTACGCTTACGACGCGACGCGTGAGAGGATGCGACCGATTCGCAGTCCATCTCGGACGAGGCGGGAGATGCGGGAGAGCTGTAGACCTGAGGGGTCTGGACGTTGGAGGCCTGAGGGGCCGGGGACGCGATAGATGCCTGTAAGGCCTGCGTTAGTATGTCATCGGGTATGCTGTAGCCAGACGCGGCGAGTACCTGGGCGAACGACCTAAGTACGTTGACAAGGTCCATTGGAGGGCTTGGTCCTACGATGTATAATATATAAATATATAAAAATGCCTAGGTTCCCTAGCAAACCTAGCACCTAAACCTCCCTACCCGCGGTAGGGGGGCTGGGGAGAATAACTTAAAACTAACCGTAGTATGCGGAAGGCCACTACCTAGAAACCTAAAAAGGGTGCGCAGGTAAAGAGTTGACCGCGTTAGGGTCAACCTTTACCGACAGAAAGGACAAATACACACGAAAGACACACAGATATGATAAAAATAAATATGAAAAATAGAAAAAAATAAATAAAATAGAGAAGAGAAATAAATAAAAATAGAGAAGAGAAATAAATAAAATAAAAAGGACTGGTTCAGTACAAATTCGTTGTCACCGTTAAGTATCCTTTGCACTGAAACCAGACTACTTACGCTGGGCACAACACTGCACTCAGCACAAGCACAACACTACTTAGCACAGCACTTTGAAGACTAAGGGGCTTAGTCGCAAAGAAAAATCGCACTTCGAAAGCACTCAGACGGAGTAGAAAAACCTTGAAAACCGTAGCACGGAACCAACACGCTATACTGTGACGTCAGTAGACTGAGCGCCACGGAATATCGGGAGGGAACCGACCAACGGAGAACTGGGTCTTGCACGTCCGCACCGCGTGGCGATCGGAGCGAGAATGTCCTTATTTTGCGCGCGCGCATTTCTAATTAGACAATGGAACGCCGGCTGACCGGTTCAGCAGCGAGCTTGCCCGAACGTCGTCGCCGTGCTAAACGCGAAGCAACCGCCATTTCTATTTCAACAGTCTAACAAACTGGACCGCTGCGTAATTCAGACGCAATAAAGGTATATATTAACCTTGATTTTGAAGTTTATCCCGCTGGGGATTTTTATACCTAATTACCTACCTGCTTGAGACTGACGGGAATTATTATTTAATGTGGAAACCTGCAGACTAGTACCCGGGACGCTCAGTACTTACCGACAAGAAGATATAAGCAATAATAATATCTGGAGCCGGTTGGAGAAAGACGAGCACCCAAGGAAGGACCGTACCGTCAGGCCAGTGTCCCCTACCTATTTTTGTACCTACGTAACTTGATGTGAGGCGGCAACTGAGAAGCATTTAAATTAATCGTAGTGAAGATCAATCTCATCTTTTTATTTCGTACCCACTACCTGTGATGGGCTGGCTAACTAAAAACCTAGTGCCGCATAGCATAAAGGTTGGCTGAATTACCACGCTGGATCACAATGGAATTTGTTGTGCGAGATAAGTTCCAGCCCTAGGGTACTAGTTTCACTGGCCAATCGCCTCGCTAAGTCCGAATAAAGGCAATGATCCCCTTCTCCCCAGGAAATCTCTCGTAATACCAGCAGTACACAGTTACCTTGTTCATAAAAGCTAATTGTAGTCGATTAAACGATTGAGGAAACGAACGAAAGGTTTCATTGCATGAAAATGTTCCCGAGGCAGATCCATTCTTTTGTGACACACAATAGTGTCATAATGCTGGTAAAAAAATTAGACAGAAATTCATATTTGAAAAAATTTTTTACTTTTAAATAATCGAATATTCAAAATAAATTATAAGTCGACAGCGTTCCATATATAAAAACGTTTTTTTTTCATAAAACTTTCTAAGTGGCCTGGTATTATCATCTCATAATGGAACTTAGTGTGTACGTCCCGCCCTGCGGCGCGGTGAGCGGCTGCGACGTTCTTCAGCAAAGTTTGGGTGTATGTAATATATTCTAAGCATGATTCAGAGTTTGCGAACAATGTTTGCGGTAAAATCTTGTACTGCGTGCTCTTGTCTTATATTAGTAATTTACTTCCAATTTAGTTCACACCTAAACTGTTCAATTAGTGAGACGCGCGTGAGGAAAGTTTATACGGGTTAGTTTTCGTCGCGAGTCACATTTCGACTTTACTTGCTCAGACTAACAGTAAATATTGAGAAAGTTCTTTCACTTTTAAAAATGACACTGATACAGATTTAATGCTTTTCAAATGGCAGATTTCTTTAAATGACAACGTGTGAGGAATCAACAATAGAGCTGTAGGTATCGCAATAGGCATCGGACCGTAAAATGCAGCTTTGAGCGGCAGTGACAGAACATAAGTATTTGAAGTCTGTTTGATCACACTCATATCTATTTGTTAGCTTCAGATGCGACGCCATCACTACATTTCGCGGGGAATCTTGAGTTTGGAAATCAGGGTGAAAATATTCTTGGTAAAACTACTTGTTTACTAGCATAATAATACTTCGTTGGAGTTAGCCGAATTTGATATTATTACAACCTTGGGTTAAACTAATATAGCCGTTTAAAAGACGTACTTCAACATTTCGATCGATGGTTCTGTAAGTAACGTGGGTTCACGTGAAAGTTACATTAAGATGTCTTGTATTTTTTAAGTAAGGTACACATTTAACGAAAAACTTAATTCCGATAGTCATAACCACGAAATTCAAAATTCCGAAATTTATAACAACGAATGGTTCTAAATTCTGATAATGAAAATTACGTGTTTCATAATTCCTAATTTTTCTTCTTCGAAACTTCAAAATTACGAACCTTTATAGTTACGAAAATCAATATGCCGAATTTGATAATACCGAACCATAAATAAACCGAATTATTGATAATCCGCAATATCATAAATGCGAATCCCGAATATCAAAATTCCGAATTATATTATTATATTATTCCGAATATTGCAATAATAAACGCCTTGTAAAACTGCATGAGCACATCAATTTATACGTTCGAGCATTCAAGTAGTCGGGAAATGAGAAAGTTTGTTTAGTTTTTTGTACCGAGTTATTTCTTGTGTATATAGGTTATGTACTGAAATGCAAATCCCTTTTTGGCGCTTCACCGGCCGCTGCCGCGGCACGCTCGCGCTGCTTTATCTACATACAGACTAACTGCTCCTCCTCGCTTATTCGTCGTCGCGCCTTATTTGTATAATTTCAAAATGTGCCTTATTAATTTTAATTTGTGTCACAGGAGATTGAGACTATAATTTTTAATATATACCCGTTTTAGCTACAAAATCGTAATGTTAGCATTGAATTTTCGGAAAGTTGAAATTCGGAATACCATATTTAGAACTAGTAACACAGCGCATTTTTAATTCTTCGTACTAATGAAAGTCGGAAAATTAAAATTTCGTATTTATGAATTTCGATAAAATAAGAATCGTGTTTTTGAGCCCGAATTTTTTTTTAAATTAGTCGGAATTTAGTCTCTAAGAAATTGTGACATTCGGAATAAAAAAAATCGGAATATTCAAATACGGAATTACATTGCATTAGGAATTTTTGGGTGTTCCCCATTTAATAACATACATGCAGAACCTCAATAACGATAGCGATATTAACATCAAGCGTCTATTTTACGTGTCACTTCCTCGATACCGAGAAGTTTGTAAATAAAGCTGTTTTCCAAACCTACGGTATTATTTATGAGATACTTGAAATTCCGAACTAGGTGAAAAGTTAACATGTTTCGTTTTGTGTTTGTGTAAATCTCTTAAACCTGAATCTGAAGACCACTTTTACATTGCATTTTATTTTGTCGTTCTTTATTACTGGTTTCAACGATATATTATTTTAAATCATTAATTATTTTCGTAAACATTTTACCCTCGGTACAAATGAGGGGATGGGGGAAAATTCGTTCATTGCCATGTGCGTGGCCCGAACACCAGCATACGATCAGTCGTTGACGGTTTTGTCTCTTTTTTGAATTTTCAAGAAACAAGAGATTTGACATAAACGCACTGTACGAGTATATGCAAATGTAGGTAATAGCAAAGATAGAAGCATTAATTTCTTTTCCTTCTAATGGAATCGGATGTGACAGCTTAAGCCGTAAGATGATTATCCCGCTCCTAGACATCCTGTCTCCCATTTTAACATTTTAAAGAATTGTACCTTTCAAACTCGATTGGCTGGATTCCGCGTTAACTCATGAACGGGTGCCGTTTGAGGGTGTTCGTCGTTTGGATACTTTAGGGGAGGGAGACTTGCCTAAAAGATGCAGATAAGAATAATTTTGTATAGACATAAAAAGACCCTTTAAATTTATTTTGAAAACAAAAAATATACCCGTGAAGTTTCTTGCCAGTTCTTCTTCACGCAAGTTTTTCCGAACTGGTGGTAGAGTCATGTTTTATTTGACGTCAATAAGAACAAGTGTACGAGCCAATGTGTCATTGCACTCGTTCACCGCGTTTACCTAAGTAAGCAATATTAAATCAATATAAATTCGATATTTATACAATAAAAACAGTGATCATTACGCACTCAATGGGTTTCATTTGACATCCCTATTATGATCGCCTATCAGTATCAGCAGCATAGGAATCTATCACCATATGTCAGAAGCATCTATCAGCATCAGCAGCAGCAGTATCAGCTATCATCTCTATCACCTAGCAGTGTAAAGTGTAGCTCGCTACATTTTATTTGGTCCCTCGAGCATTTTATTTTTTCTGGACCTTCATCGAAGGAAATAGGAACCATAAGGATCCTACGCCATTGCTATCCTTTGATTGGAGTGGATTTGGTATAACTGCGAATCGGTTTGGCTGGCTAACCACAAGAGGGATCCCCCAGCTCAGGTTGAGAAGGCGCATAAGGTTGTACTTCGTCTATGAAGACATTGGGTAGTCAGGATCCAATCAATTAATACTTCAATATCATCTATCAACATGCAAAACCTACTGAAACGTCAGAGCACCATCATGTGAGAGATCGAAAGGATCTACATCAATTATAAGAAGGATTGATAAACACAGGAATACTTTGTAAAACGTCCAGAAGCAATCGACAGCCTGTGCGGTGTATTTGACCTTAATAATGAGAAATTGGAATCAGCAGAAGACAAAACATCCGGTTATTTTACAAAACACATTTATCGTGAAGTTATGAGATTCTATACAACAGCCAGAGCAACCATGACATCGGACTCAGAGCGGTCTTCAACTCCCAAACTCTCCCAACCAACAACATCGAAAACAAACTTTCACATCCCAAGCATTCATTCGGAAAAGTCTGACACGCGCCAAGGGCATTAAATATATTATGTCTTTACTGTGAAAAATATTGTACTCATGATTAAATCTGTTTATCTTTACGTAGGCATACCTCATCTATTACATAATATTTTAAAGTTTCAGATGTGTAAGCATTCGCCTTACCCGTTATTTGAAAATCATATCATCAACTACGAGTATACACGGCCGCCTGGAAGAAATTCAGCGATCATAATATATTATAAATATTAAATAAAGATAAACAATAAAATAGATAATAAATAAATTGTTCAGCGACAAGGCCGTTTGTATAACTGTGATCACAATATGATGGCTTTATTTGAATATTTTAATGTACCTACAATTAAGAATAAATATATTTTTTGCCTTTTATTTTAATTGCATAGGCAATTACGGCATTTTAAAGTATAAAATATTAAATGTTACCGTAATGTGTTAATGCCTCCACAAAAATTGACGTCCAGCCCAAGCTAGGAGGGCGTTAATTGTGCAATACTAAGTGTTTTACTGGTTACTTAATATAATGTCTGACAATTATTTAATTCGGGTATCTCCAGGACAATTTTTTTATTAGTCTGACTTGATATAAATGTATAGCCACTTTAAAGAAGTACGTAATTCGAATGTTATGACAGTGGGGGAGTTGCGTTAATTTTTTTTTAGTATAGGTAAATAAGAAAATTGTATTTACCTCTGCTTTATACTACGCGAGTGAAGCCGCGAGAGAAAGCTAGTTAATATTAAAAATTAGGTAAATTCCTTAAAATTACTGCGAAACAAACTTTCATGCTACAAACTATTATAGTTGTAGCATCATGTTGCGAAAGAGTTTCTTAGTAAAACATTTTCAGATTGTAAGAAATCCCAAATCAAGCTAATTCCCGTAGAAGCAAATACGAGAAGAGCAAAAGCCTTTATTAATGAAATTGGTTTCGTTGGAACTGACAAAGTTGTAAAACATACACACAAACATTTAGCGGGTTTCAGAAAACAACAACGACCCGCCGCGTTCTGTGGCATTCAGCAGCGACGCGTCCAAGACGCCGCGCTCGTCGATTTATTGCCTCCTCGCTCAGTGTGAAAATGCGGGTGTTCAACTGCTGTTAAAATTTACACTTGTTATATTTTTTTAGATTCATTCTTCGTTTAAACCAAAAAGGAGCATTGAAAAGCAAACCGCAATAAAATTTTCTCAAATCGAAGAATTTAAATATGATATATTCTAGCTGAATGCCAATGTTGAAATGTAAATCTTGGTGTCCAGCAATTTAACATTTTCTGAACAAAAATGAACTCTATATATTTGAATATTTAAAAATTCACATTCCCTAGAACTGCAACACACAAATTATTTTGTTATTGAAAATGGATTAGACGTTTGTCTTCTATCGCAATAAATGGAAAGTGGCGATGAAGACGAAGGTGTTACACGTCTATCAACGAGATACCTATTCACTCGAGGCTTGAAAGAACTAGGACTATAGTTTTCTGGAAAAACAGACGCGGGCAGTTCATTCCACACCTTGGCAACACGCACCAAAAAGGAACTATCAAAGCGTTTGGTTCGACTTCTTGGGATGTCTACTATAAAGGGATGGAAGGCGTGTCTGCGTCTAGTAGTCCGATGTAAGAAGGGTGTGGGTTTGACCTGATCAAAAAGAGCATTCGCGCAGTCTCCAAAATGTAACCTGTAGAAGACTGCTAAACAGGCAACTTTCCGACGATGGTCGAGGCTTTGCAGTTTTTTGGTGGTGAGGTCAAAGTTGTTTATAATGGTTCAGGCTCTTCGGTCAACTGCGTCCATCGCTTCAAGTTGTTACTTTGCAGAACCATCCCAAAGGTGGCTACAGTACTCCATACAAGATCGAACTTGAGCTGTGTACAAATTAAGTAGCTGTTCCGGGCTGAAGTTCTGCCGGACCTTCGAGATGATTCCCAACTTCTTGAAGCAGTTTGAGCCATGGACACAATTTGATGCCTAAAGTTCAGTTGGGACGATATAGTTACGCCCAGAAGCCCTAAAAGGTCGGTTAAGGGTACAACATTTTGGGTACTGGAACTGCTCGCGGCCGCAAGGTTTAGCCCTCGATGCCTGGGTGGTGCTAAACGAGCAGTATCTTCTGGTGGTACGCTTCGGCCGTGGCTTGTCACCACCCACTAAACAAAGCCATGCCGCCAAGTGACATGGTCGCGTTCTGGCATGATGTTTAGTGTAGCCATCGAGGAGGGTAGGTCTGAGTAATCGTGCTGCATCAGAGAACTGTCTTCAGCTCGTAATTTATTGACTCGCCGGGTAACTGGTTTTGGAGGGTAGCGGGATCCGAAGAAACGGTGCACCGCTGGCCGACCGCAGGTAGTAGGGGGGCCAAGTAGTGTGCTAGCCACATGCGAAAGGCTGCCCCGCCACCTCGCGGATAATCCCGGGAGGCTTCATCGTGCCAGCTGGCGACTGGTTAGAGAGGACCCGATGACAATCCCCGGGGGGGTTCGGGCGTCCCCGCAGTCTCGAAGCCAGTTCCCCATTGGTGCGTTGTTTATTGCGAGCTGCTTGTTTCCATTTGCAGCGCTTCACTCAACTTCTGTCCTCCTCCCTATTCACTCACACACCTAATATGAAAAGTCACAATAAGAGTAAGGTTCTACAGCGGTTGCACTTCCTCTCTCTTAAAGTGCACTTCTGCAACATCTGAGGAATGCACTCAAATACCAACGATGTCCACCATCATCTTGAGACAGAGAGGCCTCACCTACTCTTCTTAACGGAGGCGCAGATCTGTAATCCGTCAGACTCGGCATACCTTTGTTACCCAGGGTACATCCTGGTGTCCAATTTCCGCCCGAACGCCGGGGTGTGCATGTATGCCAGTGACGAGATCTGTTGTCAGCGTCTCCGTTACTTGGAAGATCCGGACTTTTCCATTATGTGGGTTCACATTGATACCAGCCTTGACCAATTGGTCTACTATATACCGGTCACATAGCGGAGATCGGGAGACAACGAGGCTCATAGAGTATCTCAGCGATGCAGCAGATAAGTTTCGGCAACGTTTTCCCTCAGCGCAGTTGGTGTTCCAGGGGGATTTTAACGCTCATCACGGGCAATGACTATTCCCGTATCGGGACACTGACCACGCTGGAAGAGAGGCTTTTAAGTTTTCCATGACTCAAGGCCTCTCACAGTTTGTGCACGAGCCCACGCGCATCGCCAACGTTGCCGGCCACACTGCCTATTGCTTAGACCTTCTGCTGACAACTGATCCTGACAAGTGCTCGGTGTACGTAACTGCACCTTTAGGGACATCCGACCACTGCGTGGTGAAATCTGTGTCGCAGTACTCGCCGCCTGACACCAGCCCAAAAGGCGCTAGGCGAGTATGGCTTGTCTCACAGCTGAAAAGCTTAAGCAAGAAGCGTACAAAGCCTGGGCTGACGCTCGCAGAAGCCAAGCCGTGGATTCGCATGAACTGAAGAAAAAATACAATGCTGCCATCAAGTCTTGCAAAAAGGTGATCAGAAAAGCTCGCTTTGACCACATTGGCCACATCGGAGACAAGATATCGATATCATATCCTTCAGGAAGCAAAGCTTTCTGGTCTTTGGCCAAGTCGGTTGAGTCGAACTTCTTTCGCCCATCGCTGCCACCTCTGAGGAAGCCTGACGGTTCACTGGCCCACACTGCAAAAGAGAAAGCAGACCTCTTTGCTCATCTTTTTGCAGACTATTCACGTCTAAATAGTCAAGGTAAAGTCCCACCCCAGTTACCTCAGTTCGGACCCAAAATGGGTACCGTTCATATTCGCCAAAAGGAGATTCTTAAATGCTTGCAGAATTTAGACGTGAACAAGGCCAGCGGCCCCGATGGCATACCTGTAGTTGTCTGTCAGTCGAAGCCTTGGAAGGTCACGGTAAAGCTATAGCTGTATCCATAGACATTTCCATCTAATAGGGTCTGGCGTGATGGTCTCCTGAGTAAACTTCCAGCATACGGAATACCTAAAGGGCTCTGCGACTGGATATCTGATTTTCTAAAGGAACGGTCAATTCGAGTAGTCTTAGACGGCTGCTCTTCTGACCTAATGGCAATTAATGCCGGGGTACCTCAGGGATCTGTTCTCTCTGCAACGTTATTCTTGCTGCACATTAATGACTTGCTAACGCCAAGAATTATTGGTTACGCCCTCCCCCTCGGGATATTCATCACGTCCGCTCTAACTAGTCGCCAGCTGGCACGATGAAGCCTCCCGGGACATGTGGCTAGCACACTACTTGGACCCCCTACTACTTGCAGTCGGCCAGCGGTGCACCGTTGCTTCGGATCCCGCTACCCTTCAAAACCAATTACCCGGCGAGCCAATAAATTACGAACTGAAGACAGTTCTCAGATGCAGCACGATTACTCAGACCTACCCTCCTCGATGGCTACACTAAACATCATGCCGGAACGCGACCATGTCACTTGGCGGCATGGCTTTGTTTAGAGGGTGGTGAAAGCCACGGCCGAAGCCTACCACCAGAAGATACTGCTTTTTTAGCACCACTCGGGGACCACGTACAAGGCATCGAGGGCTAAACCTTGCGGACGCTAGAAGTTCCAATCCCCGCAAATATATCACACTTCAGATAACATCTTGCTTTGCCGAGTTATTGCAATGAGCTGCAGAATCACTTATAGGATTCACCATGCAACCAAATCTGAATATCAATTACGTATGCCCATTACCGAGTTAAGATGAGAGCCGAGCGCCTCAGGCTACACACACTTTTAAGCTAACATGAACCAACCTAAGGCTTTATAAGATTTGTTAACGACGTTGTCAATACATGTGTCACCCAAACCCCTTATTAAGTCAACTTTATTTAATGAAGTATTGTATTCCTTTAGTAATAATATTTTTCTATAAATTTTTTAAATTTAAATCTATGTCAGCATGATAATATTTCCTTCAATTTTCCCTATTCATTATATTAAATAAAACACTTTTAACCGGATTTTATCGCGTTTAATTATATTTTTACATATTAACTAGGTAACGTTTCGGTATATTTACAGACACCGCGGTCACGAGGGACTGAGATGACAGGCGTCTTGACAGTTATGAAGGGATTCAATCAACTTCATCTATTTCTCAGTCTGCGAGCTTAGCGTTCAGGACTAACACAGGAAGTGCTGGCAGTGGTTTGAGCTTGAAGTCGTGCAATTTGTTGCATGTTGGATTTTATGTTTTTAATTTGCAAAACATGTAGGAAATTCCCGATGACGGAGGAGCTACCGTCGGCCCTGAGTAACAATGGTTGCAGAAACAATGCTTACATAGACATAACTTTAACTTCTTTTAATTTAATTAGCATAGATGTAAAGAACATAATTGCTATAGGTATAAAGGTAATTTATCATAAAATACGAGACTCATAATGGATGAATCCATAACCTATTAAGTCATAAATGAATGAATAATAAATATGACTGAGATTATTTAAGCAAGGTCACGTATTACAATCTGTAAAGTTAATATACCTGAGGACATAATGACTATGGACGAAAGGCCTAAGAAACTTTAAAACAGCTTTGGCCTTCTGGCCTTAATTCAAAACAAATGATAGTCGTTGGATCTAACCATTGTTGAATCAAAGTTTACCTAATGGACAACAGGTTAGATCAAAATGTATATCAAGTCTGTAGATTGTGACGTCACATATTAGGTGCAACGACGAGCGCACCAAGGTGGAGCGTTAGTCTGTATGTAGAAACCTTTGATCCTTTGTGCCGCGGTCGCGGCTGGCGAAGCGCCAAAAAGGGACTTGCATCCATAAAACAGTTGTTTATCAATTAATTACTATGTTTAATAAATGTAAAAGACCCAATTAAAGGTACATTAAATTTTGAGTTTAGGTTTCTCTCGTGAATTATACATTACCTTGTACCGAACTATAACTTAAGAAATGATATTCTAAATAGTAATCATGGTATTCTATATATATGATTTGTAATCTTTATGCCTTAGGGTGAGATGACAATAAATGTTATGATTATATAGTAATCGTTATTGTAAAACTATTAATGCATGAACATTTAATGCATATATATTATTATTATAAATGAAGTTTTGGGGAAATAAAGTATGCCTCATGATTTATTCTGTATGAACATTATTCGAAACAAACAGTATGCCAAAAAACGGAACGTAAGGGAATGGACGGGATAGCGAGTGGTGCTGAACTATTCGACATCGTTAAAGAACGTCACGAAATTCGAAAATTGACGGCCAACCTTCGCTAGTTGGACAGGCACTAAAGCAAGAATATATTCTTGCAATCATTTTATTCTAACTATAATTTATTACACAATAGTGAGTTTATTTGTGTGTCATAATGCTTTCTCGATTTTACCTCCATATTGATCAGCAGGAATTTTGCTTAGGATATTTCTACCTTTATGTTGCCACCAGTACAGAAAACGAACCAGAAAAGAGAATAACTTTGTTAACTCGCGTGATACACGCCGCTGTGTATAATGTGTAAAGATGATCATTTTCAAGCACTTCAAAATCTTCATATATTTCATTCAACTTGTCACAGCTTGATATATCTCGATATTCTCATATTCTCTATGGGTCTGTCCAACGAAGTATTTCTTAAGTCTCAGATCTATCAGATCGCTCAGTGTGGTTGTGTGGCCACACGAGCATTGAATGAGTGCCATGCTTTACATTTACAGAATTGGAAGCCATCTGCCCGTGGATTAAACTGTGGCAAAACACAATTATATGTTCCCTTTACGGGGACCGAAAATAATATGTCTTTATGATAAGTTCACAGTTATGCTGGTACAATGTAAATAGTATTCTATCAATAAAAAATAAGAACATTTGTTGTGAAAACCTTTGAATTCGCATACTCAAAGAATCCCTTCGCAGTTCCTTGGAAAGTTAGTCGTAATGTCTTTAAATCTTATAGAACTTCTGGTATTGTAGATGATGAGTGTATCATGAGAAGTGTACGCCAAGTCAAAAATAAAATTATTTTAATTTATTTCAGGACCAACCTACTAGTGTCTTGAAGTACTGAACAAGTCAGGTTATACTCGTAAGAACAAGGACGCGAAAATAATGAAATTTTTGCGATTAACTAGATCCTTCAATCGTCGTAAACATTTCATTTATTTTTAATTCTTTGACAATGTTTTTTTTAAAAAAAACGGTATTTAAGTTATCATTATATCTCTTGCACCAATGTAGAGAATTCCTTAAGGTCTTCCATTCTGGTCTGGGATTTAAAAAAATTGTTCAAGGCAATTTTGTATTCTTAATTTTGTAATATGAGGATAGTTTTACACAGCTCTTTTAATTATTTCGCGCGCTTCTTGTTACTGATCATTTCGAAAATTTTATTATAAATAGTTTTAATATAAACAAGAGTTATTCAAAGTCCAATAATGATACCGCGGTCACGATGGACTGAGATGACAGGCGTCTTGACAGTTACTCGTGTATCACGCGAGTTAACAAAGTTATTCTCTTTTCTGGTTCGTTTTCTGTACTGGTGGCAACATAAAGGTAGAAATATCCTAAGCAAAATTCCTGCTGATCAATATAGAGGTAAAATCGAGAAAGCATTATGACACACAAATAAACTCACTATTGTGTAATAAATTATAGTTAGAATAAAATGATTGCAAGAATATATTCTTGCTTTAGTGCCTGTCCAACTAGCGAAGGTTGGCCGTCAATTTTCGAATTTCGTGACGTTCTTTAACGATGTCGAATAGTTCAGCACCACTCGCTATCCCGTCCATTCCCTTACGTTCCGTTTTTTGGCATACTGTTTGTTTCGAATAATGTTCATACAGAATAAATCATGAGGCATACTTTATTTCCCCAAAACTTCATTTATAATAATAATATATATGCATTAAATGTTCATGCATTAATAGTTTTACAATAACTATTACTATATAATCATAACATTTATTGTCATCTCACCCTAAGGCATAAAGATTACAAATCATGTATATAGAATACCATGATTACTATTTAGAATATCATTTCTTAAGTTATAGTTCGGTACAAGGTAATGTATAATTCACGAGAGAAACCTAAACTCAAAATTTAATGTACCTTTAATTGGGTCTTTTACATTTATTAAACATAGTAATTAATTGATAAACAACTGTTTTATGGATGCAAGTCCCTTTTTGGCGCTTCGCCAGCCGCGACCGCGGCACAAAGGATCAAAGGTTTTCTACATACAGACTAACGCTCCACCTTGGTGCGCTCGTCGTTGCACCTAATATGTGACGTTACAATCTACAGACTTGATATACATTTTGATCTAACCTGTTGTCCATTAGGTAAACTTTGATTCAACAATGGTTAGATCCAACGACTATCATTTGTTTTGAATTAAGGCCAGAAGGCCAAAGCTGTTTTAAAGTTTCTTAGGCCTTTCGTCCATAGTCATTATGTCCTCAGGTATTCTCAAACTTTACAGATTGTAATACGTGACCTTGCTTAAATAATCTCAGTCATATTTATTATTCATTCATTTAAGACTTAATAGGTTATGGATTCATCCATTATGAGTCTCGTATTTTATGATAAATTACCTTTATACCTATAGCAATTATGTTCTTTACATCTATGCTAATTAAATTAAAAGAAGTTAAAGTTATGTCTATGTAAGCATTCTGCGTTTTTAACACTCTGCCTATCATGTTTTATGCAAACATTTTATGCTGAAACTTTTATGCCAAAGTACATTAGGATGAAAAAGATTCTGCCACCGAAAGGGCTCCCGTCTAGATTAGGGTGACTTATTCTTCATTCATTCTGAAGCTTAAATTGTAAATTAAGTAATAATACAGTATCAATTTGGTGTTAATATATCGAGGTTTTATATTTACAAAAATGTTATATCGAATCAAAAGTACGTACCACCGTCTATTCAACTCAATATAGTCAAATTCAACTAGAAATACTTTCATCTATGAACTTCAATACAGTACAATACCGTACTTTGGTCCTGAAACGATTATCTGCATTGAAAAGTATTAACCTAGATCGGGTTATTAAATTCATCTTTTATATTAAATTTATGTAACTTTCGTACTTTCCTGGAAATGATCTTATTATAAATCATATACTTACTTTTTATATTTCGGATAAGTTTGATGAAAGCGTCTGAAAGGACAGAATAACATCACAGCATTTGTTATATGCATGAGACCCGGATTACAGAAACGAGTCCTCTCACGTTACATTACTGAAAAGGTCCGCTCCTGTTTTTCTAACAACAAAGTTGACCGCAGTAAGGTCCGCCGGCGAGCGCAGGCTACCAGGATCACATAAATCCCGAAGAACTGCCCTTACCCTCTATTTGTAGTTCCATTGCTTTTTGTTTTGTAACAAAGCGCGCAGTTTGTGATAAAATTTACTTTAGGAACATTTTGTTGGTCGTCGTTAAATGAAAGTTTTTGTTATTTATATTTCAGCGTCAACTATTACTTCCGCACGCGTCTGGCTGGAATAAACTTTGAAGCTGTATTAGAGGTTGAGTCGGAGAGCTGGGGTCGGGAAGCTCACTGCTGCGACTTTAATAGGTTTCCGATCAGAATAATTAACACCTGCTGTTAGTAAATTCATGTTAGTTTATTGACTGGCGCTGGCAAATGTGAAAAATCAAATTTTGAGATTTTAATATCGTGAATCCAGATCTTAACATTGATTTACCATTACTCAAGCCAATAAGAATAAACAATGTTATAGTATATGTTTATTGTATCTATTCTTGTATTATTTATGACGCAAATCTGAGTCGTCTATTCTTCTCAAATTGTCAAATCTTCTTACTGATCTTTCGCAACCTTGGAGTCTCGATATTAGTTAATGCGTAAGTATTTTTATAACAATACCTTCACCGTATTTGTATTTGCGCCATTTTATACTGAGTGATGTTTTGATGAGTTTATTGGAATTCGCATCAAGATTGTACACAACGAAATTGCCTTCTAGCTATCTACTTCATCCAACCTGGTTGTTAAAACCATTGCGAAAATAATGAAACTAAGTTAATACAATGAAATGACGGGTATTCGTGGATGTTTCCTCGACCTTGAGTGTTTACCTGAGTGAGTGTCACTGTCCATCACTGAGTGTTACTTGATACATTTATGGGATTGACATAACAAACAGGCTCAAGGTAAATTTTATGTCGATATATTTTGTTATATTGACCCTATTCTATTATCAGTTTCATGGACGATCACTCATGCTATTGGCTCTAAAATGCCGAAAATCAGATGGCCCCATTACGACGCAGTTTATAGCCATTCCAGCGTACCTACTTATTTTGACGGTCGGTGAATAAAACTAATTCACGCGTTTGATATGTTTCGACATCTTACTCTTAACCAAGGAATTTATATACCCTTACAGGTACCCGGAAGTTCTACTCGATATGACAATAGGAATAATGAGGAGAAAAGGAGAATGAGTATATAAAGTCTACTTAATAATAAATTTATAACAAAAGTGGTCTAAAGAGAGACTTACATCTAAGGCGTGGTGTCTCTCTCACTTAGCTGCCAGCTACAAGAAGCTAGTACGTATTACTGAATTATTCACTTCTGTTCATGACAGACGGTCATGTTAGAAATTTCAAAATTCCACCTTGAAAATTAGTTATAATATAATAAAAGTTATAGTATAATTGTTTCATTTCCTGTATTTTGTTCTTGAATACGACAATTATCACATACAAGACAAAACCTAGGCTGCGTACAGGTAAAGTAGCCATGTAGGGCTGAAGTACCGTCGGACCGAGGAGACGGCTCACTCCTTTTTTGATGCAGTTTCAGGCACACAATCGAACCATACTCGCTATCAGTCAACTGAAATAGACACATTAGCAATTTAAATTTTTTTTTTATTACTAACCACTTTTTAAATACCATCCCGTAATAATGTAAAGATGCACAAAAATAATTCAGATGAAAACGAATGTTTCATTTGCAATAGATATTCTACAAATACGAGTACAATTGAAACAGCTGAAGAGACACATAAACCTGCATCCATTACACCCACTTCATTTGGCGTACCAAACCATAAAGAGATTTCTACTCAGAGCCTTTTCACTACGGCCGAGTAGCGTAGTGGTAGCAGCCCTGTCTCACACGCCGGCGGTCCCAGGTTCGAGCCTGGTCGGGGCATTCATTTGTATGAACACAAATGTTTGTTCTCGGATCATGATTGTTTATATTTATAATAGGTCTTTACCTATGAAACTGCCGTTTTGCCATACTGGCCATTTCAAATGAAAATATTTTTTTTTTTGACTGATAATTCTAATTTCAAATTAATTTTATTTGACAAACATGGAATTCTTTTTCTAAAGTCGTCATTTGTTTAATAGTAAGTGTTTTGTTTTCAACGCATTCGAACATTTTTCGTCATCACGGATAAGTTAAAAATTCGAGTAATTATGGAGTATGAGTACCGTCGTGGCAGCAAAGCGGCACAAGCGGCACGCAACATCAACGACGTTTACGGAGCGAACACTACAAACGAACGCACCACCCGTTATTGGTTTACCCGCTTCCGTTCTGGAAATTTTGACCTGAAAAATGAACCCCGTGGTCGTCCGAAAACTTTGGTCGACAATGACGAATTAAAGGCAATTGTGGAAGCTGATGAAACTCAATCCACGGCTGAATTAGCAGCAGCTTTCGACGTTAGCATCAAAACAATATTGGTCCATTTGCGTTAAATTGGCAAGGTAAAAAAGCTTGACAAATGGGTACCCCACGAACTCAATGACCGCCAGCGCTAAGTACGCGTGGAGACGTGCCTTGCACTGCTCAGCAGGCATACAAATGAAGGAATTCTGAACCGCATTGTTACTTGTGACAAGAAATGGATCCTGTTTGACAATCGTAAGCGCTCAGCAATTTGGTTGGACCCTGGTTCAGCACCCAAACAATGCCCTAAACGAAAACTTACCCCTAGAAGAGTGATGGTCACTGTTTGGTGGTCTAACGCGGGTGTAATTCATCACAGCTTCTTACCAAACGGGACAAGCATTACTGCAGATGTGTACTGTGAAAAACTGAACACAATGATGGAGAAGCTCGCACGTCTCCAACCAGCTTTGGTCAATCGTTCGGCTCCACTGCTCCTGCACGACAACGCGCGACCTCATACTGCACAGCAGACGGTCTCCAAGCTACAAGAGTTGGGGTTGGAAGTTCTCCGTCATCCGCCGTACTCACCAGACCTTGCGCCTACAGACTTCTACTTTTTCCAGAATTTGGATAACTTCTTGGCGGGAAAAAAATTAAATACCCGAGAGGCAGTACAAAATGCCTTTGAAGAATTTGTTGCCTCCCGTCCAGCTGATTTCTTCAAGAAAGGCATCAATAAGCTACCAATGCGTTGGCAAAGATGCATTGATTGCATGGGTGATTATTTTGATTAATAGAAATAAAAAATATATAAAAAAATTACGCTTCATTTATTTCGTGAAAAACGGCAATTTCATAGGTAAAGACCTAATATTTGTATATGTATGTTTATTCTAAGTCCCCCCCTCAGTTTGCTGCGTGGTCATTCATAACACAAGAGTTGTTGTGTTTGTCTGGGGATTTATTATTTATTATTATTATGTTGTATAGAAGATAATATTGCTCTAGTTGTTTCTGATGTTCTGTCTACAATATGCTGCTTATTATGTCGGTCTACGATGGTGGCGCCAGTGCATAGTGTTGCCGATACAGGTCTGTCCAGCTTTGTGACAATATTCACGAGTAGAAATTGATCACAATACTCATATTCCGGTATCATCTAAGGTATAAGCTTAAATAGTTTTATTAGAAATGAATACTTTCAGTCTGAAGATAAATAATAAAACAGGTTTCCGCTACGCACTGCTTTGCCAGCGGCTTAAAAAAACCGACCTTGTCCTGGTGTTTGATTTACCTTCATTGCCATGTACAGTATTTAAAGGTCATAAAAGTGATCAATAAATTTACACTAGCCAGAAAAAAGTAACAAGTTTGTCATGTAAAGAACTTAACAGAATTTTGTCCATCCAACCTAAAGCCTTTACAGGATGAATCGTCGAGATGTATGTAGTAATTAAAAGTCTAAAACTAAAGAGATATTTGTTCCAATTAAGCCATGTGCAAGGAATTTGTCCGAAATAACGAGGTATGGTCGGTACCTCGGTAAGTGCTCTGAGAGTGTACTTCCCGTGGAGTTTCAGCTCACTGTGCATGAACTGTCTGATTTATGAGTTACACGTGGGGCACTCCGAAAGTTTTGAGAAATAATATGAAATGACTCATTATTTTTTTTATATTCTTAAAATAACTCACCACTGGCGTCTATACAAAGTTTCATGCGGGGCAACCAATTTTCAAAGCACATTTTCCAGTCTGCAACAGGTGCGTCCTCAACGGGCTTCCCGAGCGTAGTGAACGCATCCTCTGGCGAGGAAAACTGTACATATAATTAATATATAAAAATCACCCGTTGCCAAATCAGGGCTGTAAGGCAGATGACCCAAAAGTTTTACCGGTGTGGTGTTTAAGAAGTCCCTCACCTTGATCGTGGAGTGCGCGGGCGCATTTTCATGGTGGAGCAGAAGGTCTCGAAATCCCGTATTCGATCGCCTGTTGCTTGCAGCAACAAAAACTTCTGGCCAGCAGTTAGTAGTGTACCACTGTGTATTGCTACTTTGATTGCTTAAGCGAACTGATACTAAATAGCCCGTTAAGGAGTAACAACTGGCGATCAACAGTTTTCCAGTGTTTCTCGATCGTTTCACTTTCGTAGGCGTTGGTTCGATTTAAAACCACAATTATGTTGACTGACGCTTTGTTTCTGGATCATATTGATAAATTAAAGATTGTGCCTGTTGGTTATACTCAGATATATACAATAAAAATGTTTAAGCAAATATTATAAACATACGTATCTTTAAAGCCATACAATCCTTCTCATGATTTTGATATCTTGCATTAAATTTACGCCTCACTCCCTCGACACCGAGGAGGTTGTAAAGTAAAGCTGTTTTTGGAACCCTCGGCATTATTTATGAGATACTTGAAATTCTAAGCAGAGTGAAAAGTGAACTTGATTCGTTTTGTGTGTTTGTAGATCTGTAAGCTGTATGTTCTAGAGGCAATCTGAAGTCTAATCTTAGAATAGGTTTTATTTTATTGTACTTCATTATTTTATCGGCGGTAGATCTATTCTAAAGCATAACAGGATCATTGTAGTAAACTTGCTAAGGGCTAGAGTACTTTGCACGGAATTTAAATTGATGGGGGATAATGAGGGTGTCACCGTCCATTGGAAACAGTTGGTTCCTCAGGAGGGTAGTACTCTTGAGCTCTTGAGAAGCTTGCCAATCCATGGCCTTGAGGGAAGCTGATGGGTCTGTGGTTAGCCGGGACGCTCAAGGGTTTTCCCGACGGGAATGCCTATAACTGTTGCTTGCAATGATCGCTTGCAAGGTAAGCATTTGCTGGGACAGTTGCCTAAGTGCATTGTTGGAGATCCCATCTACACCCGGAGCTTTGTTAGATTTCTGCCTTCTGATGAGAAAAACAATTCATCATTAGACACTGTGACTTTATCCTAACCCGCCTGGATGTACGAATAGTCTATGGGTCCCAGGTAACCATTTATCTGGACAAAATGACGCAGCAGGCAGAATGACCATAAACTAGTGAAGCTTCTGTCTGCGTCTCATCGGTTACGTTTAAAGATCTTTTCTTTTGTAAAGGTTGTAGATAAGAATTATGTCCTTGCGTTGAGTTTGTAAGGAAGTTTTTAATTTTTTTTTATGCGGTTTATTATTTGTACTCCTAAGGTCTTATTAATAAACACAGACTAAAGTAAGATTAATTTTAAACCTAGTTTTATATTTGTGTAATGACATTTTGTATTAATAAATATGGAGTAAGGAGGCAATAAGCTATTCCAACTCTAAACTCGAAGGAAGACTTAATCCTCGGCGCTACATAGTTTAACGAATGACTAAGCATGGAGAATGCGTAAAATAAGTAGGTAGGTACTTATATATAGTTATTTGTGATTTCATTTTTTGACCGCAACTTTTTTTGCCTCCCTGTGTATTTATTTTGTAAAATAAAAATGGAAAGAGATTACTTTAATGATGATATGAGAGTGATAGAGGAAATTGATGAGGTTCCATTATTGAGGCGTGTGAAACATTATAAAATACGTAAGAATCCTCTGAAAGAACTTCAGGAATCTGCATTTAAATCGAAGTACTGATTTAGTCGATCTACTGCCGTTTTCATTATCAAGTTTATAAAAAACAGGCTAGGTGGTAATGCAAGAGGTATCATACCACCTCATCTGGAAGTTTTGACAGCGATTAATAAGCGACGTTTAATCGAGCCCATGTCAGGACTCGCAGAACACAGAACAGTTGGAGCAGACACAATTTAAATTTAATCAACATCATAAGGGGGCGCCTGAAGCGTTGACAGTTGCTTGACAGTTTTTGCTGTCGTTATCATTCATTAGCTCATTCTTTTTACTTTGAAATATTGAGAGTTGGCATAACATTCGTATTATATCCGGTGTAAACTGTGTATTGTTACTCCAAAGTTACGCCTTGTTTATTAATGGTAAACTAATTACAAACTTAACACTTTGTTACTCTTGGATTAACAAATCCTTGAGTACAGTTGTACTATGTTTGGAATAGATCATTTTTATCAATAGCACCCCTAATGTCAGAGAGAAAAATCACAATGTCATTGCAAACTAAAAATTGCATTATTATAAAAATCACGTAGCACCGCGGCCGACACCGCTTTATGGGGTTGTCCGAATGATCAGGACACTCGAGTGTGAACTATCTGCGAGGTTTTTTATCCACTGCGATTGTTTTGAGGTTGTTATCGCTCTCGCGGTAAATGTGTGTAGTTGATATTATGTAAAGTATTATAATAAATAGACAAAATACTAGTACAAAACAAATGGTTATATTTCAGTAATCAAACTTCGTAAACGTAAAGATCCAAACACAAAAAACACGAGAAATAAAATAAAAAAATATTGATATATAGAATAATGAGTATTCAGAAACGTAATTAATAAAGCTGCTGAGACGAGATGGAAACCTGGGTGTTTTCGCCGCCGGCGGCTGCTAGTATGAAGTTACTTGCTGTTATTACAACGGGGCACTAAATAAATTGAATTCGCCGAAAAGAGTGTTTGGTGTCATTTGGCTTATTTTTATAAGTCCAATACATTAATAATAATAATAAATAATGAATATTTCTAACAATCACACCACATTATCTAGCCCAAATTAAGTATCATTAAGAACTTGTGTTATGGATACTAGATAACGGGAAAATAAAATTAAGAAATATATAAACACACATAGGTTTTGTTCATATATAAATATGTTAGAAATAAACCTGACTAGACTTTCCATGACTAGAAAGCAAATATGATAAAATATCCGCCTCTACCAAGATTCGAACCCGGGACCTCTGGCATGAAAGGCAAGGGTACTTACCGCCACACCAAACAGGCCGTCAACATTATTTATTCAGTTATAGTTTCAGAGGTTTTTTGGTTTTTAATCAGAAACCGTACATTTTACCCTAATTTTGTTTTCTTAGACGTTGCTCGGGTACGCAAAGTATGTCCATGACAAATTTCAATCAGATCGATCCGGTAGCTTCTGCGTGATGCGCGCACGGACATACATACATATACAGACAAGAAATTCAAAAATTGACGTTTTCGTATCTTGAAGATTACCAAACAGACCCTGAAATTATGTACAAATTCGGCTTTGTTACAGTTTAGTTTTGTGTTTGGATATCGACAAAAAAACTTAGCTGCTATCTTATGTTCATAATTTAAAAGTGTGGTATTCGGTCAACATTAAAAAAATCTTTTAAGATTGACACTACATTTTTAACGAGCTTTATCAAGCAGTTTGAATACAGTATTATTCATTGCTTGCTAGATTTAATTATCCATCAGCATAAGACCTGCACGAGCAGCAGTGTAACCAGCGCCGCGCTGTAGCCTCGCCTCTTTAGCTTGAATAATTAAACTGCGAGAGCGAGCGCGGGCCGGGCGTGGACCTTCGTCGAATGTTTAGTATAGGAGTTACCTGATTATTAGTAAATAATGCAGGAAAGATTCTCAGTTAGCAAACAATAACTCGGTCTGCTTTACCGAACATTGGTCGAGCGCGTGTTAGATTCATTCTGTGGAAAATGAATGTCTATGGCAGACTGATCAAGGTGACATTCTAAATCACAATAACAAGGTACACAATAGGCGTTTGAATCTTTAACGTCACCTTTCCTTAATAAGGCAACATAATAGGTCTTTACCTATGAAACTGCCGTTTTGCCGTACTGGCCATTTCAAATGAAAATAAATTTTTTTTTCTGATAATTCTAATTTCAAATTAATTTTATTTGACAAACATGGAATTCTTTTTCTAAAATCGTCATTTGTTTAATAGTTAGTGTTTTGTTTTCAACGCATTCGAACATTTTTCAACATCATGGATAAGTTAAAAATTCGAGTAGTTATGGAGTATGAGTACCTTCGTGGCAGCAAAGCGGCACAAGCGGCACGCAACATCAACGACGTTTACGGAGCGAACACTACAAACGAACGCACCACCCGTTATTGGTTTACCCGCTTCCGTTCTGGAAAGTTTGACCTGAAAAATGAACCCCGTGGTCGTCCGAAAACTTTGGTCGACAATGACGAATTAAAGGCAATTGTGGAAGCTGATGAAACTCAATCCACGGCTGAATTAGCAGCAGCTTTCGACGTTAGCATCAAAACAATATTGGTCCATTTGCGTCAAATTGGCAAGGTAAAAAAGCTTGACAAATGGGTACCCCACGAACTCAATGACCGCCAGCGCGAAGTACGCGTGGAGACGTGCCTTGCACTGCTCAGCAGGCATACAAATGAAGGAATTCTGAACCGCATTGTTACTTGTGACGAGAAATGGATCCTGTTTGACAATCGTAAGCGCTCAGCAAGTTGGTTGGACCCTGGTTCAGCACCCAAACAATGCCCTAAACGAAAACTTACCCCTAGAAAAGTGATGGTCACTGTTTGGTGGTCTAACGCGGGTGTAATTCATCACAGCTTCTTGCCAAACGGGACAAGCATTACTGCAGATGTGTACTGTGAAGAACTGAACACAATTATGGAGAAGCTCGCACGTCTCCAATCAGCTTTGGTCAATCGTTCGGCTCCACTGCTTCTGCACGACAACGCGCAACCTCATACTGCACAGCAGACGGTCTCCAAGCTACAAGCGTTGGGGTTGGAAGTTCTCCGTCATCCGCCGTACTCACCAGACCTTGCGCCTACAGACTTCTACTTTTTCCAGAATTTGGATAACTTCTTGGCGGGAAAAAAATTCAATACCCGAGAGGCAGAACAAAATGCCTTTGAAGAATTTGTTGCCTCCCGTCCAGCTGATTTCTTCAAGAAAGGCATCAATAAGCTACCAATGCGTTGGCAAAGATGCATTGATTGCATGGGTGATTATTTTGATTAATAGAAATAAAAAATATATAAAAAAATTACGCTTCATTTATTTCGTGAAAAACGGCAATTTCATAGGTAAAGACCTAATATTACAACATTGTCAAAAAGTGTTTCTGTTGTCATGCTAACTTGACCAAAATATGAATTACCCTTAAAGATGAAATCTGAAAAAACGTTATTTTGATCCACAATTATTAGAAAAAATGTTTTCCGTCCTCATTTAACAATTAACAAAGATACAGCGCTTAAAATTTATGAAAGAACTCTTACTGGTTATAAAATAAAAATGAGACTCATCATAGCTATCAACGAGCTTTTATCAAATACTTCAATTCTTTTGAAATGACTCTTGGGAGCGCTCCGCCTTGGAAGTCTGTATCTGCAGTCCGAATGGCTTTATGTTTTCTAGCGCGGAAGCTATTCTGACTCTCACCGCTCGGTTGATCTAATCGATAACTATGCTTTACGAGCCGAGCATACCGAGATCCATCCAACTCTCTATTGTTGTGACTTTGGTACCGACTGTAGTACTCATGGACGACCTCTATCGTCAAATTGTTATCTTACATTTGAAAGAGTTTTCAAATAAAGCTACTCTGCCGCAACCCGGCGAGCATGGTTGCAAACCACGCCAGAAGTACAGAGCAAGTACGTGTTCCACGCTCGCCGACAGGCTTTATTACACACGCATCGAGTATCAAATAATCCATCTAAACTGGACCAGTGAAGTTTAATTATACACATTGCCTATGTCTATTTCTAATATATGAATTAAAAATCTATGTTTTAAAACCAACAGAATATTGATTATAAAGTTAAGAAATGGTTACCCCGTAAATTCTTCCCACTTGTGAAATATTCGTAGACAAAATTATTTTAATATAATCAGATTCTTTTCGTTCTTATGGTACGCCCGTTTCCTATGCGAAGTGAAATTTTTATATCAAATATACATTTATTGGGGGCACGGATCATGCAAACACTTCGATTTCTCTCAACTCGTTTTCACAATATTGTGCTAATAAACAACCTATTTTTGTAAAATGACTCCTTGAAAATTTAACTTTTGTAAAATCGTTATTAGATTGTTTAGTCTGGAACGAATGGAATAAATACTCGAACCTTCGTTTTCTCTACTTTAAAACTGGACCTTAATAAAATTAATAATCATTTTGAATGTTTACTGTTCTTGTTTTAACCTCTTACATAGCAACATAACTTTATATCATAGGTCTTTCCCAATTAAAACCTACTTGGTATATATTGACACTTATGAACACACTTCACAATTTTCAGTGTATATAATATGCAAATTCGCTACTGTCTGTCCTGGGTTTTACTGGCACCTGCTTTTTTCAAAGTTCACCTATGAAATTGCCATTCGGCAGTTCTGAAATAAACGCTATAACTGTTTGGCTATGAATTGTAATAGAAAATCATATTTTTAAAACATGGAGTTCCTTTTTCTATATTCAGTCTTCTAATTATTGATCAGCGTTAGGTTTTCATCAGATTTGAATGTTTTTTTATCATCATAGACACGTTAACAGGAATATGAGTACCGTCGTGACAGCTCCGCGCCACAAACGGTTCCCATGAAAACGACATGTACGAAGTGAACATGTGTCATCAAAGACACGTTAACAGCATTAAGAGTACCGTCGTGACAGCTCCGCGCCACACACGGCTCCCATGAAAACGACATTTACGAAGTGAACATGTGTCATCAAAGACACGTTAACAGCATTATGAGTACCGTCGTGACAGCTCCGCGCCACAAACGGTTCCCATGAAAACGACATGTACGAAGTGAACATGTGTCATCAAAGACACGTTAACAGCATTAAGAGTACCGTCGTGACAGCTCCGCGCCACACACGGCTCCCATGAAAACGACATTTACGAAGTGAACATGTGTCATCAAAGACACGTTAACAGCATTAAGAGTACCGTCGTGACAGCTCCGCGCCACACACGGCTCCCATGAAAACGACATTTACGAAGTGAACATGTGTCATCATAGACACGTTAACAGCATTATGAGTACCGTAGTGACAGCTCCGCGCCACACACGGCTCCCATGAAAACGACATTTACGAAGTGAACATGTGTCATCATAGACACGTTAACAGCATTATGAGTACCGTAGTGACAGCTCCGCGCCACACACGGCTCCCATGAAAACGACATTTACGAAGTGAACATGTGTCATCATAGACACGTTAACAGCATTAAGAGTACCGTCATGACAGCTCCGCGCCACACACGGTTCCCATGAAAACGACATGTACGAAGTGAACATGTGTCATCATAGACACGTTAACAGCATTATGAGTACCGTCGTGACAGCTCCGCGCCACACACGGTTCCCATGAAAACGACATGTACGAAGTGAACATGTGTCATCATAGACACGTTAACAGCATTAAGAGTACCGTCGTGACAGCTCCGCGCCACACACGACTCCCATGAAAACGACATTTACGAAGTGAACATGTGTCATCATAGACACGTTAACAGCATTATGAGTACCGTCGTGACAGCTCCGCGCCACACACGGCTCCCATGAAAACGACATTTACGAAGTGAACATGTGTCATCATAGACACGTTAACAGCATTATGAGTACCGTCGTGACAGCTCCGCGCCACAAACGGCTCCCATGAAAACGACATTTACGAAGTGAACATGTGTCATCATAGACACGTTAACAGCATTATGAGTACCGTCGTGACAGCTCCACGCCACAAACGGTTCCCATGAAAACGACATTTACGAAGTGAACATGTGTCATCATAGACACGTTAACAGCATTATGAGTACCGTCGTGACAGCTCCGCGCCACACACGGCTCCCATGAAAACGACATTTACGAAGTGAACATGTGTCATCATAGACACGTTAACAGCATTATGAGTACCGTCGTGACAGCTCCGCGCCACACACGGCTCCCATGAAAACGACATTTACGAAGTGAACATGTGTCATCATAGACACGTTAACAGCATTATGAGTACCGTCGTGACAGCTCCGCGCCACACACGGCTCCCATGAAAACGACATTTACGAAGTGAACATGTGTCATCATAGACACGTTAACAGCATTATGAGTACCGTCGTGACAGCTCCACGCCACAAACGGTTCCCATGAAAACGACATTTACGAAGTGAACATGTGTCATCATAGACACGTTAACAGCATTATGAGTACCGTCGTGACAGCTCCGCGCCACACACGGCTCCCATGAAAACGACATTTACGAAGTGAACATGTGTCATCATAGACACGTTAACAGCATTATGAGTACCGTCGTGACAGCTCCGCGCCACACACGGCTCCCATGAAAACGACATTTACGAAGTGAACATGTGTCATCATAGACACGTTAACAGCATTATGAGTACCGTCGTGACAGCTCCGCCCCACACACGGCTCCCATGAAAACGACATTTACGAAGTGAACATGTGTCATCATAGACACGTTAACAGCATTATGAGTACCGTAGTGACAGCTCCGCGCCACACACGGCTCCCATGAAAACGACATTTACGAAGTGAACATGTGTCATCATAGACACGTTAACAGCATTATGAGTACCGTAGTGACAGCTCCGCGCCACACACGGCTCCCATGAAAACGACATTTACGAAGTGAACATGTGTCATCATAGACACGTTAACAGCATTATGAGTACCGTAGTGACAGCTCCGCGCCACACACGGCTCCCATGAAAACGACATTTACGAAGTGAACATGTGTCATCATAGACACGTTAACAGCATTATGAGTACCGTAGTGACAGCTCCGCGCCACACACGGCTCCCATGAAAACGACATTTACGAAGTGAACATGTGTCATCATAGACACGTTAACAGCATTATGAGTACCGTAGTGACAGCTCCGCGCCACACACGGCTCCCATGAAAACGACATTTACGAAGTGAACATGTGTCATCATAGACACGTTAACAGCATTATGAGTACCGTAGTGACAGCTCCGCGCCACACACGGCTCCCATGAAAACGACATTTACGAAGTGAACATGTGTCATCATAGACACGTTAACAGCATTATGAGTACCGTAGTGACAGCTCCGCGCCACACACGGCTCCCATGAAAACGACATTTACGAAGTGAACATGTGTCATCATAGACACGTTAACAGCATTATGAGTACCGTAGTGACAGCTCCGCGCCACACACGGCTCCCATGAAAACGACATTTACGAAGTGAACATGTGTCATCATAGACACGTTAACAGCATTATGAGTACCGTAGTGACAGCTCCGCGCCACACACGGCTCCCATGAAAACGACATTTACGAAGTGAACATGTGTCATCATAGACACGTTAACAGCATTATGAGTACCGTAGTGACAGCTCCGCGCCACACACGGCTCCCATGAAAACGACATTTACGAAGTGAACATGTGTCATCATAGACACGTTAACAGCATTATGAGTACCGTAGTGACAGCTCCGCGCCACACACGGCTCCCATGAAAACGACATTTACGAAGTGAACATGTGTCATCATAGACACGTTAACAGCATTATGAGTACCGTAGTGACAGCTCCGCGCCACACACGGCTCCCATGAAAACGACATTAACGAAGTGAACATGTGTCATCATAGACACGTTAACAGCATTATGAGTACCGTCGTGACAGCTCCGCGCCACACACGGCTCCCATGAAAACGACATTTACGAAGTGAACATGTGTCATCATAGACACGTTAACAGCATTATGAGTACCGTAGTGACAGCTCCGCGCCACACACGGCTCCCATGAAAACGACATTTACGAAGTGAACATGTGTCATCATAGACACGTTAACAGCATTATGAGTACCGTAGTGACAGCTCCGCGCCACACACGGCTCCCATGAAAACGACATTTACGAAGTGAACATGTGTCATCATAGACACGTTAACAGCATTATGAGTACCGTAGTGACAGCTCCGCGCCACACACGGCTCCCATGAAAACGACATTTACGAAGTGAACATGTGTCATCATAGACACGTTAACAGCATTATGAGTACCGTCGTGACAGCTCCGCGCCACACACGGCTCCCATGAAAACGACATTTACGAAGTGAACATGTGTCATCATAGACACGTTAACAGCATTATGAGTACCGTAGTGACAGCTCCGCGCCACAAACGGTTCCCATGAAAACGACATTTACGAAGTGAATATGTGTCATCATAGACACGTTAACAGCATTATGTGTACCGTCATGACAGCTCCGCGTCACAAACGGTTCCCATGAAAACGACATTTACGAAGTGAACATGTGTCATCATAGACACGTTAACAGCATTATGTGTACCGTCATGACAGCTCCGCGTCACAAACGGTTCCCATGAAAACGACATGTACGAAGTGAACATGTGTCATCATAGACACGTTAACAGCATTATGAGTACCGTAGTGACAGCTCCGCGCCACACACGGCTCCCATGAAAACGACATTTACGAAGTGAACATGTGTCATCATAGACACGTTAACAGCATTATGAGTACCGTAGTGACAGCTCCGCGCCACACACGGCTCCCATGAAAACGACATTTACGAAGTGAACATGTGTCATCATAGACACGTTAACAGCATTATGAGTACCGTCGTGACAGCTCCGCGCCACACACGGCTCCCATGAAAACGACATTTACGAAGTGAACATGTGTCATCATAGACACGTTAACAGCATTATGAGTACCGTAGTGACAGCTCCGCGCCACACACGGCTCCCATGAAAACGACATTTACGAAGTGAACATGTGTCATCATAGACACGTTAACAGCATTATGAGTACCGTAGTGACAGCTCCGCGCCACACACGGCTCCCATGAAAACGACATTTACGAAGTGAACATGTGTCATCATAGACACGTTAACAGCATTATGAGTACCGTAGTGACAGCTCCGCGCCACAAACGGTTCCCATGAAAACGACATTTACGAAGTGAACATGTGTCATCATAGACACGTTAACAGCATTATGTGTACCGTCATGACAGCTCCGCGTCACAAACGGTTCCCATGAAAACGACATTTACGAAGTGAACATGTGTCATCATAGACACGTTAACAGCATTATGTGTACCGTCATGACAGCTCCGCGTCACAAACGGTTCCCATGAAAACGACATGTACGAAGTGAACATGTGTCATCATAGACACGTTAACAGCATTATGTGTACCGTCATGACAGCTCCGCGTCACAAACGGTTCCCATGAAAACGACATTTACGAAGTGAACATGTGTCATCATAGACACGTTAACAGCATTATGAGTACCGTCGTGACAGCTCCGCGTCACAAACGGTTCCCATGAAAACGACATTTACGAAGTGAACATGTGTCATCATAGACACGTTAACAGCATTATGAGTACCGTCGTGACAGCTACACGCCACAAACGGTTCCCATGAAAACGACATTTACGAAGTGAACATGTGTCATCATAGACACGTTAACAGCATTATGTGTACCGTCATGACAGCTCCGCGTCACAAACGGTTCCCATGAAAACGACATGTACGAAGTGAACATGTGTCATCATAGACACGTTAACAGCATTATGAGTACCGTAGTGACAGCTCCGCGCCACAAACGGTTCCCATGAAAACGACATTTACGAAGTGAACATGTGTCATCATAGACACGTTAACAGCATTATGTGTACCGTCATGACAGCTCCGCGTCACAAACGGTTCCCATGAAAACGACATTTACGAAGTGAACATGTGTCATCATAGACACGTTAACAGCATTATGTGTACCGTCATGACAGCTCCGCGTCACAAACGGTTCCATGAAAACGACATGTACGAAGTGAACATGTGTCATCATAGACACGTTAACAGCATTATGAGTACCGTCGTGACAGCTCCGCGCCACACACGGCTCCCATGAAAACGACATTTACGAAGTGAACATGTGTCATCATAGACACGTTAACAGCATTATGAGTACCGTCGTGACAGCTCCACGCCACAAACGGTTCCCATGAAAACGACATGTACGAAGTGAACATGTGTCATCATAGACACGTTAACAGCATTATGAGTACCGTCGTGACAGCTCCGCGCCACACACGGCTCCCATGAAAACGACATTTACGAAGTGAACATGTGTCATCATAGACACGTTAACAGCATTATGAGTACCGTCGTGACAGCTCCGCGCCACACACGGCTCCCATGAAAACGACATTTACGAAGTGAACATGTGTCATCATAGACACGTTAACAGCATTATGAGTACCGTCATGACAGCTCCACGCCACAAACGGTTCCCATGAAAACGACATGTACGAAGTGAACATGTGTCATCATAGACACGTTAACAGCATTATGAGTACCGTCGTGACAGCTCCGCGCCACAAACGGCTCCCATGAAAACGACATTTACGAAGTGAACATGTGTCATCATAGACACGTTAACAGCATTATGAGTACCGTCGTGACAGCTCCGCGCCACAAACGGCTCCCATGAAAACGACATTTACGAAGTGAACATGTGTCATCATAGACACGTTAACAGTATTATGAGTACCGTCGTGACAGCTCCGCGCCACAAACGGTTCCCATGAAAACGACATGTACGAAGTGAACATGTGTCATCATAGACACGTTAACAGCATTATGAGTACCGTCGTGACAGCTCCGCGCCACAAACGGCTCCCATGAAAACGACATTTACGAAGTGAACATGTGTCATCATAGACACGTTAACAGTATTGTGGCCCAGTATTTTCTGTTCGCCAATTCCAGGAAGAATATGGTGACTTGCACGTAGGACTCTCGCTCGCTGAAGCTGTTCAGCGCTTTTGGGAAGTTGAATAGCCTCCTACAACCCAGAACACCTGGAATATTAATTATTCTTCCAGAATAATACAGGTCGTCTCTGTTCAGGTAGGTTCGTCACTAGGTTACCTTTCTTACCTTCTCGCCCCTCCCTTGGTCTTTCTAGGATGCTAGCTGAAAAAAGGCTAACTTCTATGGAGCGACGTATGAAGCGAGATGAAACATTTTGTCTTAAGTACATTGAATTTATGCGTGAGTACGTGGAGCTTGGTCATATGTCTGTTTCTAATTTTGATTGGCGTTCGCAGGAGCATTATTTTATCCCACACCGTGCGGTGTTCAAGGCAGGGAAAATTAGAGTTGTTTTTGATGGATCCGCGCCACTTCTAACGGGGTTTCCTTAAATCAGTGCTTTTATTCTGGACCTAAATTAAACAGAGATATCGGTGAAATCATTTGTATACCTTTAAGTGCATAGATAGAAATAGATTGTAGCTACCGTAAGAAGATGTACTGATGTACATCTTCTTACGGTAGCGTCGGGTGACAGCTCGCTCATTACCTCTAATATAGTTACAGAGGGTGATGGCTGGATCCCGACATAACCCTGTGAATGGGTACTATCTGAAGATATTTATCGTTTCAATAGTTTTTGGAGCTGGAGACTAGCCAAGCTAACATGCAGATAAGAATTATTTGTACAGACAAAGACAAAGGAAAAATTATACCCCAGAAAATTCTTGCCAGTTCTTCTTCACGAAGGTTTTTTTTGAATTGGTGGTAGGATCTTAAGTATTTAACGTGAACCGACACAATTGTCAATGTCGAGGAATTAATATTTGAATTTGAGATTTGCCCTCTACAAAATTCAAATGGGAAATGAAAAAAGAAGTCATTAAATTCAGTTTTGTAAGAGGAGTCACTGAAAAAGAAAATAGTCTTATGAGATATTACTTGCAATTAAAAATCCCATACCAAGTGTGTGGAGGATAATAAAGTTCAGCGTGTGTGTGAAAGTGACAGGCATGAAGCGTATTTCCATTCTATACAAGGCTAGGACGCAGGGGTGTTGTACTAATTGCGTATAGATTGTAACTTATTTTTATTAACAGTCTTCCAAACTATTTAGGCTTCTCGCTAATGATTTTGAGGATGCTATTGGCACTCGCAAGCACTCTGTTCAACAACGACGCACCGTGCTTGCGGGTAACAGTGTGAAAGTCTGAAAAAGTGAAAAAATCTGGAAGAGAATCTAGGACTGATTTTTTTTTACTTTTGGTAGAACAATGATTAAAAGAGAGGTTTCATTTTATGTAATTATAACAAGCTGGCTGTAAAACCGGGAATTTTAAGTAAGTGTATGATTGAGTAATACGTAAATTAAGAGTATCAACAAGATTTTAAAATGTCATAAAGTAAAGCTTAAATTTAAATGTCGTCCAATTTCCAAAATTGTAACGTAAAACGTTTGTAAAAAATTATTAGTTGGATGATTCTGCTGTAAACAATACTGCAGGAAGTTAAAAGTACTATTTATCTTTTGTATAGAAATGAATTGGCTTACGTTAGTCTCGCTAAAGCCGATCTAGACCGATTATTTTTTGTTTGTTTGTAACTGCCCGGTCAAAGTTTAAATGTAAAAAAAACATGTATGAAACTACAAGGAAAGCTGGAAATTTGAAAAATAATGACCATCTATTATATCAAGACTTCTGTCAAATGTTTGTCTAACTGCGCATGTTTCCACAGCAGAAATTTTATTTTGACATGAAACGCCGAAGTGTGGTTACCACAGAATAGAAGGCGTCGGAATAAAGTTTTAGGTTTTGTTGTTTTTAGGGGACCTGGATTCGAGCTCTGACCAACAACCTGTTTTTTAATTGATTTGTTCTTAAGAAAGTGTTTTATTATTTAGTGATCTGAGGCTATTAATTAAAATGGTTCTGAATACACATTGAGAAAAATACTTCATGACATGGGATTTCGGTTCTCTACAATGGAAGATAATTGAAAAGTTCTAATGGAAAAGCACGATGTAAGTCTCAAAAGAATGGAATAAGTACCTCGATAAAATACGCAAATTTCGCGAAATAAGACAAATATCATCTACACGGATGAGTCTTCGATACATCAATCCCAGACAGGAAAATCTTGGAGTGATGAAAAGTAAAAAGGAGTAAAAAAGCCAATTTCAAAAGATTAAGGTTTGATAGTAGTTCATGCAGGAAATGAGGCTTTGTACCCGGTGCCTTTTTAACGTATAAATCCAAATGTGACTATGATACGGAAATTAATAAGGATAACTACGAGAAATGGCTGGTTCTTCAATTAATGCCAAATACGCCCAGTGATTCTGTTCTTGTTATCGTCAACGCACCCTTTCACATTAACATGTTGAAACACCCCCCAATGCAGTAACATAAAACAGAGAATTATCAACTGGTTAAACAGACACGAAATTCCAGCTGGCCTAAAATTGACAACAACCCAGAATTACGGTATCATATGTCAGCATGAGGAGAGGTACACAGAGTTTTCCGCGGACAATGTACTTGCCAAACATGGGCACACTAAAAGGCTATGTAGCTGCTAGAAATGTGGGCATGAATTTAAGTACAGTAAAACATTATTGACTGAAAAAGTAAACATAATCGGGGCTGAACAGTGAAAAAGGGTTTGCGATCATGCAGTCAAATGTGAGAATGAATATCGAAGAATTCAACGCGGTTTAAACAATGTCACTGATAGACTCGTGGTAAATGCGGCGGATAATTTTACAAATTACATCTAAAGACATTTAGTAATGAGTTAAACATAACACAATATATTTTGGTCATTAATTTCGGTATACAATACATTGCATTCAAATTACGAGTAAATGTGAATACAATTTGGGCGAAAACCGACCTTATTTGATTGAACAATACTATTAAACAAAACAGTAAAATAATAAAAATATAATTATATTATGTCATACACTTAAACTATGTATCATAGCAAAGGTATAAAATCATTTATTTATTATAATTTTTAATACACAAGAAGTAATGATTTATAATCATTTGGTAAGCGGTAGTACATAGTCATTTCTACACAATAAGTATTCCTGTCAACTAAGTGCAACAGTCTGTCTGTGAGGCATGTAGAACTTATTTTTGATTCTAGTATTGAAATTAAAATAATCGGTTTGAGATTATATTAAAGTCATTTAAAAAACCATACAGTTTGAATACTGACTTACAACTTTCTATGTAGTCCACGCCGCACACTTTGCTTCTCCACTGTAAAAGTTATATGAAAACTTGTAGAGTCACTTTCCCGCAGTATCAATCCACGCCGCAGATGCGTGGAGCAACTGCGTTGAGCACAATTTATATGTCTCTTAACATGCCTTCTGAGGACCATTGATAGCTGTGGGTGGTTCTTTCTTGTCGTCTTCAAATAGTATATCTTTTGCCCCATGTATCTTCAAAAATTTTTTTTTATATAATAGAGTGCCGAGTGGTGTTTTTTCCACTAAAGAAGATTTTCACCAAGTGTAAAAAATTTTTTAGCTATGATGAAATAGAATATTTTGAAATATTTTTTATGAGTAAGACCAATTTTTCCTTTAGAAACTAGCAGCAGATCTTTCCAAAACAGATATTAAAAATCTGAATAAAAAAAAATGGATGAAATTCTTTAATTGGATACATTCAAAATCATGTCCGATAATTGTTATCAATTGTAGCATTTATTTTCCACCTAAATCAGCAGTAAAGTTTAGAAGCACAGTGTAACGTCCTGGCGGGCTAAAGCGTCGCGCTTATAACCGAGAACATCGTTACCACTTAATGTTTCTATCGCCCCTTCTGTTCCGGGAGTAAAGCCAAAGTTAATTTAGCAGTTTCAGTTAAGAACTGAAAGTAACCCCTTGTCTAATAAATATTCTTAAATAATTCATTCAAAGTTAACTATTTGTGTACCGCAAATATGTTTAAATCTTTAATAATAAAAATTTACCTAGATCAGAAGGACCAAAGAAACATATTTAACCGAATTTAATTAAATATGAATGTTTGTTTGAGACATTTATCATATATAAGTGTAGTCCACAAATGGTCTCAGGCCGCTGCTCGCTCGACGGTGTGCTGTGAGGGTTGTAGTGGTGGGAGGGGATATATCTGTGCTGCTGCTTCTGGTGCAACTCAACCGAACATTCTCGCTCCGATCGCCACGCGGTTCGGACGTGCAAGACCCAGCTCTCCGTTGATCGGTCCCTTCCCGCCATTCCGTGGCGCTCAGTTTACTGACGTCACAGTCTAGCGTGTTGGCTCCGTGCTACGGTTTTCTAAGTCTTTCTACTCCGTCTGAGTGCTTTCGAAGTGCGATTTTTCTTTGCGACTAAGCCTCTTAGTCTTCAAAGTGCTGTGCTAAGTTGTGTTGTGCTTGTGCTGAGTGCAGTGTTGTGCCCGGCGTAAGTAGTCTGGTTTCAGTGCAAAGGATACTTAACGGTGACAACGAATTTGTACTGAACCAGTCCTTTTTATTTTTATTTATTTCTCTTCTCTATTTTATTTATTTTTCTCCTATTTTCATATTTATTTCTATCATATTTGTGTGTTTTCGTGTGTATTTGTCCTTTCTGTCGGTAAAGGTTGACCCTAACGCGGTCAACTCTTTACCTGCGCACCCTTTTTTAGGTTTCTAGGTAGCGGCCTTCGGCGTACTATTGTTAGTTTTAATTTATTCTCCCCAGCCCCCCTACCGCTGGTAGGGAGGTTTGCCGCTAGGGTTCGCTAGATTTTTATTTAGGAATTCTAGGCATTTGTTATATAAATAGGCGCTAGGTTTGTTAGGGAACCTAGGCATACATTATATATTTATATATTTCATATTATCCCAAGCCCTCCAATGGACCTTGTAAACGTTCTTAGGTCGTTCGCCCAGGCGCTCGCGGCGTCCGGTTGCCCCATCCCAGATGACGTACTAACGCAGGCCTTACAGGCTACTATCGCGTCCCCAGCCCCTCAGGCCTCAACCCCGGCCCCTCAGGCCTCCAACGTCGAGACCCCTCAGGTCTTAAGCTCTCCCGCGTCTCCCGCCTCGTCCGAGATGGACTGCGAATCGGTCGCATCCTCTCACGCGTCGCGTCGTAAGCGTACCGCTCCCGGGAGCGACTCCGAACCCGCGTCTGATACGTCGTCAGATGCCGTCACCTTAACCGGCTCTCCTGAGCCCGCGTTTCAACTTGTCGCCAAGCGCTCCAAGAAGCGCTCTAAGAAAGCTTCGGTATCTTCAATACCCGAGCCCTCCCCGGTGTCTTCAACACCAGCCCCCGCGCCGTTAAAATCGCTCGTAGTAACCGCGTCTCCGTCGGTCACATCGAAGCCAGCGACGCGCTGCGCTCCCGTCCCGCCGAAGCCTCAGCTCCCTCCGCCCGTCTTCCTGCGTGAAAAAGCGCGCTGGACCGCGGTTTCAAACTTGTGAAAAGTGCACAAAATTAATTATTAAAAAGCCGCCAACGCTGGCGATACAATCAAGATTCAAATAGCGACCGTCGACGAATTCCGCGCGTTTACCAGGTTACTCGGATTAAACCAAATCGCGTATCACACCTACGCCCTCCCGGAGGAGCGTAAGATCCGCGCAGTACTACGGGGCGTCCCGTTCGAACTAAGCAACGAAGACATCCTCGATGACCTTAAGTCTCAGGGTTTCCCGGTCACAGCAGTGCACAAGATGCACTCCAACCGCGGTAGGCGTTTTCCCTTAGCGTTGGTAATCCTGTCGAATACTCCCAACTCGAGGGAGATCTTTAGAGAGGCTCGCACAATTTGCGGACTCTCAAATATCTCCGTCGAGCGTCCCAACCCCCGTGGTCACCCTGGCCAGTGCCACCGCTGCCAGCTCTACGGCCACGCAGCGGCTAACTGCTCAGCTCCCCCCAGGTGCGTTAAGTGCCTGGATCCACATTTCACAAAGGAGTGCACTCGCACTCCCGAATCCACTTCCCCCCCTGCCTGTGTGCTGTGCGGCCAGTCCGGCCACACAGCTAACTACAGGGGTTGCCCGCGCGCTCCGCGCTCCACCACCAAGAGGGTCGCGCCTAAACCGGCGCCACCGCTCACTCCCGCTAACTTCCCGCCGCTGCGCAACCGGGGTCCCCCGGAAGCAAAGCCCGTTCAGCCGAAGCCTACTCAGGCTCTGTCTTGGAGGCAGCGTCCGGCCGTCCCGCTTGCACCTTCCCGACCCATCCCAGCTTCCGTAGCTTCCGTAGGGCCGCGTCCTGCTTTCATCTTCACCTCAGTCGTTGTTGGCTGAGGACATGAAGACCGTGTTCGACGTCATCCAAAAAGTCGACATTAACGAAATTTCCATACTCGCACGCAAACTGCGAGCCGCCCGCTCTCCTCAAGAGCGTTTATTCGCGTTAGCCGAGCATCACTCGCTCCTAAGTTCGTTGTAAATTCTTTTATTTTTGTATAAATTCGTAAATAATAAATTGTAATGTCTAGACCCGCGAATCCCACGTCCAGTCGTATTAAACCCAAGGGCTTATCCCTAGTATCTTTTAACGCTCGTAGCCTTAGCACCAACCTTCCCGAGATTAAACTGTTCCTTCAGAACAAAGAACCTGACTTATTCCTTCTCCAGGAGACATGGCTTACTCCAAACCGCTCCAGGGATACGCTATTCCTAAGTACGCGTTTACTCGCAACGATAGGCCCAACTCCGACGGTTACGGCGGCACCGCTATATATTACAAAAGAGGCTTCCATTGCTGTCCTCTCCCTACCCCTCCTTCCTCAACATGGAGGCCACTGTGTGTAGATTGGCTATGACTGGTCATCCGACCATCATCATAGCTTCAGTCTACATACCGTGCGGCTCCAGACCAATCTGCAGCGACTTTGAGGCCATTCTCGCCCTCGGCCATTCAGTCATTATGTTCGGAGACTTTAACTCCAAACATACTGACTGGACGTGCCTATCGACCAACACCAGCGGTATCGCTCTCCTCGACATCACTAACTCCCTTGACTTAGACGTCATATCCCCCATCACTCCCACTCACTATCCCAACAACCCGACCTATTCTCCTGACATCCTCGACTTTGCAATTATCAAGCGAATCAATCTTGATCTCAGGTCCATCGAACCGCTCGATGACCAAGGCTCCGACCATCGCCCCGTCTCCCTCGTGCTAGGCGCGCCTAACGATAACGTCACATCTCCTAAGACCTTTACCAACTGGAAATGCTTTAAAAATACGTTAGTTTCAGCCTTAGAGGCACCGAACTCTCCGCTCGCGATTTCGCCCGACCAATTAGATAGCCCGATTAAAATAGATTCAGTAGTCGATACTCTCACTGATGCTATCAACTCAGCCATCAGCGACAACGTAATCATTGCTAAGCAAGGCAAACCCGCGCTTCCCTTAGCCGTTAGCAATCTCATTAAAGCTAAAAACGCGGCTCTCCGGAGAGCCAAGAAATATCCCACGCCCGCATATAAAACAGCTGCGAATCAGCTTCAACGTAAAGTTAGGTCTTGCCTCGCGGAACTCCGAGACACTCAGTTTAACGATCTCATGGAGAATATCTCCCCGTCCCACAAAGCGTATTATCGAATGGCCCGAGCCTTACGCATAGACTCCGCCTCTCACGTTCCTCCTCTCACTCGTCCCGACGGCACTATTGCCTTCGAAGTCGAAGAGAAAGCCGAATGCTTCGCCGACAGCATAGCGGCACAATGTTCGCCCAGCACGCAACCCGCGGATCCCTCCCACATCCAGGCGGTGGAGGACGAAGTTCTCCGCAGAGAATCTCTCCCTATCACCGACGATCCCGTCACAGTCTCTAATGATGAAATCTTGCTTCTCATTAGAAAGCAAAAGTACAAAAAGGCTCCGGGTGCGGATGGAATTTCCAACCACGCACTTAAGCACTTAATGCCTGCTTCGACCATAGCTACTTTCCAAAAGCCTGGAAAGAAGCGACAGTCATAGGCATTCCCAAGCCGGGTTAACCTCTGAACGTCCCGGCTAATCACAGACCCATCAGCCTCCTCAAGGCAATCTCTAAACTTCTCGAAAGAGTCATACTCTCTCGAATGCGGAACCATCTGTTTCCAACGGATGGCGACCCTCTCATTATTCCCCACCAGTTCAGCTTTCGCGCTAAGCACTCCTGCCCTCAGCAAGTCCATCGAATCGTCGAGTACATTCTCGAAGGATTCTATCCGCACCGTAAAAAATCAATCGCGGTTCTCTTTGACGTAGCCAAGGCATTCGACAAAGTCTGGCACAGCGGTCTCGTTTTTAAACTCTATAAAATAGGCTTACCGGTTCGCCTTAGTTAGATTAATCGCGTCGTTTCTTAAAGACCGTACGTTTCGATTCAAACACGAAGCCTCGACCCATAAAGACTGGAGTCCCGCAAGGCTCTGTCCTCGCCCCTCTGCTGTACACCGAGTACACTAACGACATCCCCATCCCGCCGAAAGGCGTCGAACTCGCCCTCTTTGCAGACGATACCGCCCTTTACACTAAAAGTCAAGCGATCCCGTATAACATCACCAGACTCCAAAAGGTCGTAAACGCCCTCGGTGTTTGGTTTCAAAAATGGCGTATCGATGTCAACCCAGAAAAGAGTTCTGCTATTCAATTCGACCACAAACGTCGTAATCGCCACAACGATCCGCACATTCGTATGTTAGGTATTCCCATCCCCTGGAAGCGCACTGTCAAATACTTAGGCGTCACCTTAGATCAGACGCTTTCTTTCAAGCCACACGTCGATAGAGTAACGAAACTCGCGCGTTTCTACTTAAGCCGCCTAAATAGTATGATAGGTAGAAAAAGTAAAATGTCTTTTAGAAATAAACGTACGCTCTATAAGGTCTGCATTACACCCGTCATGTCATATGCTTCGCCAGTCTTTGCCCACGCCAATCCCTCCGTCCTGTATAAGCTGCAGGTAGTTCAAAATCTCTTCTGCCGCAGGGCCACAGACGCACCTTGGTATGTGCGCAACGCAGACCTGCACAGAGATCTTGAACTACCTACAGTGCAACAGCACCTCAAAACACTCTCAGAATCGTTCTTCAAACGCGCCGAATCCCATCCCAATCATCTTGTTCGAGATTCAGTCTCATATACTGCTCCTGTGTTAGATTCGAAATTCAAAGTCACTAGGCCGAGAAACGCGCACACGGGCGAACCTACGCAGTTAACTTTAGCTCTCGAGGCCCTTCAGGCCGCAAATCCTAATTCTAACGTAAATTCTAATTCTAACGTAAATCCGAATTAATGCAATTTTACTTTTCATTTTTAATGTTTTATTTACTTTTCATTTTTAATGTTTTTATTTACTTTTCATTTTTGAGCACCTTCAGTGCTATGTAAATCTCAGCGTGTGACCCCTTAAGAGCCCCGCTAGCGCGGCCTCTTTCTCCAATTGGCCGTCGCTCAGATGAAGGCTGAGTGGCAAAAATGCACGAGCCGACAGGGGGTTTTTTAGTGGGTATGGTTCTGGTAGGCGTCGGGACGAGTCCCACATAACTTCGATCGCGCGCGCGGAGTATGCGTCAGAGCATTTTTTATGTCCTCCTGCCCTTCCCGTGGAGGGGAACCAAAAAAAAAATGGTGCAACTGCAGCTGTCTCGGTCTGCGTGCGTTCTCGAGCGCACGTCGATCGCAGACGCCTTCCCGCTCCCTTAGCCCCCGTGCTAATCGAGCACCCAAATTTCACTGGTTGTTGCCGTAATAAATAATTTCATAGCTGTATACCGTAATAAGTTTCTAACGCCGTTTTCACGGCGGACAGTGGGTTGTTAACCGTACTTCGTGGAACTTGAGCTTCGTCGACGGGAATTCGTCGTTCCAGGTGCCTCGAGTCTTCGTGTTCGAGTAAGTTATCCGCGTCGTCCTCAACCGCCCTACTGCGTGTAGGGTGGTTTTAGGAAGTTAGTCATCGTTGATAGGTTCATAGTATATATATTTATATATTGTTGTCCCTCCCCAACCCCTCCGCAATGGCTTCCCTAAGCTTTGACGAGATTAGGGAAAAGTTACTTCAAAGTACTGAAGGCATGTCTATAAATGCTGATAAGTACCGTTTCTTAGATTCTCTTATCCCTCATTTCATGACGATAATGTCCACAATGGCCCCTCAGGCCACCCCAGCTCCCCAGACCCCTCTCAGGTCTTAGGCCCTCCCGCGTCCCCTTCCTCCAGTGACATGGAGTGCGAAGTAGACGCCCCTCCGCGCCGCAAGCGCGCACCCGCGACCGAGTCATCTTCGGACGCCACCTCAACTGGCCCTGATGAGCCTCCCTCTTTCACCCTTGTTAAGAAGCGCTCTAAGAAGCGCTCGAAACGATTCAGTCTCGGTCTGCGTGCGTTCTCGAGCGCACGTCGATCGCAGACGCCTTCCCGCTCTTTTAGCCCCCGCGCTAATTGAGCACCCAAATTTCATATTTGTTTGCCGTACTAAGTTTCTAACGCCGTTTTCACGGCGGACAGTGGCTCGTTAACCGTACTTCTAATAAGTTTCTAACGCCGTTTTCACGGCGAATAGTGGCTTGTTAACCGTACTTCGTGGAACGTGAGCTTCGTCGACGGGAATTCGTTGTTCCAGGACTTCAAGTGCCGTGTTCGAGTAAGTTATCCGCGTCGTTCTCAACCGCCCTACTGCGTGTAGGGCGGTTTTAGGAAGTTAGTCATCGTTGTTAGGTTCATATATTGTCCCTCCCCAACCCCTCCGCAATGGCTTCCCTAAGCTATGATGAGATTAGGAAGAAGTTAGCTGATAGCATCGGTGCTGAAGGCATATATATAAATGCTGACAAGTTCCGTTTCCTTGATTCTCTTATCCCGCATATCATGGCGTTAACTCCACCAATGGCCCCTCAGGCCACCCCAGTCCCCCAGACCCCTCAGGTCTTAGGCCCTCCCGCGTCCCCTTCCTCCAGTGACATGGAGTGCGAAGAAATCGCCCCTCCGCGCCGCAAGCGCGCACCCGCGACCGAGTCATCCTCGGATGCCACCCCAACTGGCCCTGATGAGCCTCCCTCTTTCACCCTTGTTAAGAAGCGCTCTAAGAAGCGCTCGAAACAAGACCCGGCGCCCTCGGCGCCCGTCCCTACACCCCCTGCGGCGTCTTCAACGCCAGCTGCCCCGGTGTCTTCAACACCCGCTCCGGCCCCGACTTCTGTCAAGGCCAAGGTCCCACCACCCATTTTCCTTCGGGAAAAGGGTAAAAGGACTGAGGTCTCGACATTGTGCAATGAGCACAAGATCCTATACACCCGAGCGGTAAACTCGGGTGAATCCATTAAAATCACTGTCCCGTCGATAGACGACTTTCGAGCTTTAACAAAGCTCCTCACCGATAAGCAATATGCTTATCACACCTATGCTCTGTCAGAAGAGCGTAAGATCAGAGCGGTACTCAGGGGAATCCCGTTCGAATTATCGAACGAGGCCATCCTGGAGGATCTGCAGTCCCAAGGCTTCCCGGCACTCGCGGTGCATAAAATGCACAGCAAGTACGGGAGGCAACACCCTCTCGCTTTGGTGATTCTCGCCAACGTCCCCAAGTCCAGAGAGATCCTGAAAGGGGTTAGCTCTATTTGCGGCCTCTCTGGGATCTCAATCGAGGCGCCTCATCGCCGCGGTCATCCCGGCCAGTGCCATCGGTGCCAGTTGTACGGGCACGCGGCAGCCAACTGCCGCGCACCGCCCAGGTGCGTCAAGTGCCTGGTCCCGCACTTCACTAAGGAGTGCAATCGCACTCCTGAAACTCCCTCTCCTCCCGATTGCGTGCTTTGTGGCCAGTCCGGCCACACCGCAAACTACAGGGGCTGCCCTCGTGCACCCCGTTGTATGCGCTCCAATTTCAAAAGGGCGGCTCCCAAACAGGCCCCGCGCCTTTCTCAAGAAAACTTTCCGCCGCTGCGTAGCCGGGTTCCTCCGGCTGCAAAGCCTACTCAGCCCAAGCCTGCTCCAGAAAACTGGAGGCAGCGTCCCGCATCGAATCCCATCCCGGCTCCTCGCCCATACAAACCCACTCCTCAATCCTCCGTAGCAGACGATATGCGTATCGTCTGCGACGCTATTAAAAATGTCGATGTTAGTGAAATCGCAGTCTTAGCCCGTAAACTTAGGGCTTCACGTACTCCGACAGAGCGTTTGCTAGCTCTGGCGGAGCATAGTTCCCTTCTCAATTCATTATAGGTTCATTTAAATGAATTGATCCCTAAATCATGCTTCGGCCGACCTCTGCCCAGCCCCGGCTTCACCGGAGGCTGCCCAGAACGGCCACCAACTCATGTCCCTTTGAGCACCTTCAGTGCAACTTTCACTACAGGCGGAAGACCCGCTAGCGGGTCTCTGCCAGCGCGCCCAACTTCCCGACGGGTGTCGCTTCCGATGAAGGCTAACGGTAATAACTACAGCCAACAGGTGGTTTTTAGTGGGTAGGTGCCATTCTGGTGAGTCCCACATAACCCCCCCGCAGAGGAATTTACCTGCGGGCGGTATGCATGACGCATCTTCCACCTCCCTCCCGCGAGGGTGCCTCGGCAGCAAAAAAAAAAAAAATGGTGCAACTGTTTCAAGGCTCAGTCCTCGCCCTTCTGTTGTACACCGTGTACACTAACGACATTCCCATTCCACCGAAAGATGTCGAACTTGCCCTCTTTGCCAACGACACCGCCCTTTACACCAAAGGCCTCAATGTCCCGGGTCTCACCACCAGACTCCAAAAGTCCGTAAACGCCCTCGGTGCATGTTTCAAAAATGGCGTATCGATGTGAACCCAGACAAGAGTTCTGCGGTTTACTTCAACTGCAAACAACGTCGTGTCGCTGACAATCTGCACGTTCGAATGTTAGGTACTCCCATCCCCTGGAAGCGCACTACCAAATACTTAGGTGTCACCTTAGACCGGACGCTTTCTTTCAAGCCACACGTCGATAGAGTTACGCAACTCGCCCGTTTTTACTTAGGCCGCCTACATAGTATGCTAGGTAGAAAAAGTAAAATGTCCCTCAGAAACAAACGTATGCTGTATAAGGTCTGCGTTAGACTCGTTATGACATATGCCTCGCCAATCTTTTCCCATGCCAAACCCTCTGTCCTTCAAAATCTCTTTTGCCGCAGGGCCACAAACGCACCGTGTTACGTGCGTAACGCGGACCTGCACAGAGATCTTGAACTACCTACAGTGCAACATCACCTCAAAACACTCTTGGAAGCGTTCTTCAAACGCTCCGAAACCTGTCCCAATCCTCTACTTCGAGATTCAGTCTCATATACTACTCCTGTCTTAGATTCGAAGTTCAAAGTCGCTAAACCGAAACGTGCACACGAACGTAGCGACGCAGCTGACGCTAGATCTCGAAGCCCTTCAGGCTGCAACTTCTAATTCTAACGTAAATTCGAACTAATTCAATTTTTATTTTTCATTTTGAGCACCTTCAGTGCTATGTAATTCCCAGCAGGTGACCCCTTCTGGGCCCTGCTATCGCGGCCTCTTTCTCCAATTGGTCATCATTTAGATGAAGGCTGTGTGGCAAAAAATTGCACGAGTCATTCAGGGGGTTTTTAGTGGATAGGGCTCTGGTAGGCTCGGAGCGAGTCCCACATAACTCCGATTGTGCGCGCGGAGTATGCGTCAGAGCATTTTTTATCCTCCTGCCCTCTCCGTGGAGGGGAACAAAAAAGAAAAAAGGTGCAACTGTCAATGTCCTGGCACAGGTCTTTGAACTGGTGACCATTAACGAAGTATTGTCATAAAGAGAAGTAAAAAAATATAATTAATGGTAAATAAATAAACCCTTGTAATTATTTTCATGTCATCTTCTACTAAAGATTACGTTTAGTAAGCATTGGTCATTCAGTTACTTCCCATTCAAAACTTCTTAAAATGTTGGCATATTGAGTCATATTGGGATGTCATTTTGTATTTTTGGGCTACACTCTTTAAAATAAAATTATAATGACATTTTAAACGGATTCTAAAACATTGTTATTTGTCATTATTCGGTTACAAATAAATTTGAAATAAGTGGAAATAATGTAGTGCATCACTAGTACACTTTGTAAATATGTAAAGAGAATTTATTATTATTAAATTATGTATTTAAAGTTTATTTACATTATTTATATAGCGAGGTAAAAAAAAAAGATATGAAAAATTTTCTTCTCTAAGGAGGGAGATGTAAAGAGAATGTATTCTCCTTAAAGTTGTACCTTTCGGCCATATTCTACTTTTGATAGGTCGTGTCATTGCCATTCGACAAGGTTCTATTGTACAATATAATTTTAATTTGAAGAATACAAGAAATAATTTTGTAAATAAACTTTAAATGTCGTTTTTTTGGTTACAGGTATGTTGTATAAGTTCTTTCATATGTTTTATTTATATTAGATGATAATAAATAATTTTGGATACAAAATAACGACCAAGTTTTATTTATAAGTAAAAGAATAAAAATATTATAAATATTTTTGTGTTTTTATGTCCTCTATGGAATGATGTTTCCTGCAGTGCGATTGTTTCACATCACTGCAGTGCGATTGTTTCACATGACTGCAGTGCAATTGTTTCACATCACTGCAGTGCGATTGTTTCACATCACTGCCGTGCGATTGTTTTACATCACTGCAGTGCGATTGTTTCACATCACTGCAGTGCGATTGTTTCACATCACTGCAGTGCTATACGTGCATTCGTTACTGTTGCATTTCACTCATACTCGCTAAATAAGTGTGTATTAGAATAAGGTATCTTTAAGTAATTTCGGAAGAGTTAAGTAAAACATAGCCTGTATCGCCATCACTCTCTATAGAATATACCAAATTAAAAAAGTTTGTAAACAAGCTATTGCCATATATATATAAATTCATCAATTTCATCAAGAATCTCACTTTGAAGAAACTAAAATTGCACACCAGTAACTCAGAAAACACTGCCGCCCTTTTATTAAACAACTTTTAAGTAGTACTTGGAGCTAAAGCTTGCAAAATTAAAAAAAAAATACAATTAGATAAAAAAATTGAGGTTTTTTTCTTCTCTTTTTTTAAATTTTTTTTTAATTAGGTTTAACCATCGACATAAAATTAAAATAAATGAATGACAGGTATCGATTCCCGATTCGTATCGACATTTTGATGTATCGATATAACAAGATCCGATAAGACTAAATCGCTCAGATAAATATGTTTTGTACATATTTACTCTTTATACTGTGTTCATATGTGTGTATAATAACTGTTAAATAAATGTTTATGTAATAATAAATGTTTTTTCTTTCAGTATGATGTAGTAGAATAACAGTTTTCAAAGACTTTTTGCCGTAGGAACAATATTGAGGTTGTTACTGATTCTTTTATTAGGTGAGTTCTGAGCATAATTCGTTCTGCTTATAGTTCCGTGAATTAATGTACCACTAGAATGTGTCGTTTTTTGATACAATAAGTCCTATTCGGGAGAAAAAATATCCTTTTTTAAATTAAATAAGTTTACTTTTATTTTTTTTATTCAAATTCATAAAATTACATTGTACATTAATATTAATTTCAAATGTTATTTTTTTATGTGGCGTACGCACACCCTTCATTCGCAGGGGGGTCAGCTTTATTGCCTGATTGCAAACTACCTAGAAGGGCAAACTTTTAGAGCTATCGGGATAAGCTAATTATGCAGATGACTAAAGTCGATTGTAACTTAAAGGGCAAAGATATTATCAGAATAGGAAGTATTTATTCTAGTAGAAGTACAAAGTAGTGCTACAATCGACAGGCCAGGGCCAAGGCAGCAGCCAGCAAAGAAAGTTTACAATGGTCACTGGCCTGAAGACATTCCGACTACAGAAAATTCAAAGAGGAACATTAAATACCTTAATTGCCTTCTGTGTAGCAAAAAGAAAAAGCGCAAGGAAACGAGGTTTAGGTATAAGATTTGCAAAAATTCTCTTTGCCCTGCTTGTTTTGATTTAATTATGTAGTAAATGTGACTGATTCTGAGTAATACAAAGACTGATTAATGTAACTTTTGTATAATATGAATAAAAATATAAATTGATTTTAGAAGTGCATTCAATTAGTTTTTTTGTTTCAATTGTGTAATCTGGAAAGAAAACATAACATTTAGTTTATTTTTGTTAAGGCTGATTCTATTATTTTAAAAATATAAAGAAGACTGATTGATTGTTAATTGTATTACATTAATAAGAAGAAATTATATTTTTGATTAGAAAATAATTTTGTTGATTTGTTGATGTTGATTATCGCTTTGCCAAAGCGATTAGCTTTAATATTTCAATAATCTGTATGGGTAACATCACAATATGCCAAAGGGTCATTGACGTTTCATTGTTTACAAAGTTTTTTTTTGAATCTGGTAAAGATAATACGTAAAATCATAAAAATTTTGTTATGTCAAGTTCACGTTCAATTATTTCAAACTAACTTTTGCCGGCGAAGTCATCTGCTTTTTTTTTTTTTTTTTTTTTTGCTGCCGAGGCACCCTCGCGGGAGGGAGGTGGAAGATGCGTCATGCATACCCGCCCGCAGGTAAATTCCTCTGCGGGGGGGTTATGTGGGACTCACCAGAATGGCACCTACCCACTAAAAACCACCTGTTGGCTGTAGTTATTACCGTTAGCCTTCATCGGAAGCGACACCCGTCGGGAAGTTGGGCGCGCTGGCGGAGACCCGCTAGCGGGTCTTCCGCCTGTAGTGAAAGTTGCACTGAAGGTGCTCAAAGGGACATGAGTTGGTGGCCGTTCTGGGCAGCCTCCGGTGAAGCCGGGGCTGGGCAGAGGTCGGCCGAAGCATGATTTAGGGATCAATTCATTTAAATGAACCTACAATGAATTGAGAAGGGAACTATGCTCCGCCAGAGCTAGCAAACGCTCTGTCGGAGTACGTGAAGCCCTAAGTTTACGGGCTAAGACTGCGATTTCACTAACATCGACATTTTTTTTATAGCGTCGCAGACGATACGCATATCGTCTGCTACGGAGGATTGAGGAGTGGGTTTGTATGGGCGAGGAGCCGGGATGGGATTCGATGTGGGACGCTGCCTCCAGTTTTCTGGAGCAGGCTTGGGCTGGGTAGGCTTTGCAGCCGGAGGAACCCGGCTACGCAGCGGCGGAAAGTTTTCTTGAGAAAGGCGCGGGGCCTGTTTGGGTGCCGCCCTTTTGAAATTGGAGCGCATACAACGGGGTGCACGAGGGCAGCCCCTGTAGTTTGCGGTGTGGCCGGACTGGCCACAAAGCACGCAATCGGGAGGAGAGGGAGTTTCAGGAGTGCGATTGCACTCCTTAGTGAAGTGCGGGACCAGGCACTTGACGCACCTGGGCGGTGCGCGGCAGTTGGCTGCCGCGTGCCCGTACAACTGGCACCGATGGCACTGGCCGGGATGACCGCGGCGATGAGGCGCCTCGATTGAGATCCCAGAGAGGCCGCAAATAGAGCTAACCCCTTTCAGGATCTCTCTGGACTTGGGGACGTTGGCGAGAATCACCAAAGCGAGAGGGTGTTGCCTCCCGTACTTGCTGTGCATTTTATGCACCGCGAGTGCCGGGAAGCCTTGGGACTGCAGATCCTCCAGGATGGCCTCGTTCGATAATTCGAACGGGATTCCCCTGAGTACCGCTCTGATCTTACGCTCTTCTGACAGAGCATAAGTGTGATAAGCATATTGCTTATCGGTGAGGAGCTTAGTCAAAGCTTGGAAATCGTCTATCGACGAGACAGTGATTTTAATAGATTCACCCGAGTTTACCGCTCGGGTGTAAAGGATCTTGTGCTCATTGCACAGTGTCGAGACCTCAGTCCATTTACCCTTTTCCCGAAGGAAAACGGGTGGTGGGACCTTGGCCTTGACAGAAGTTGGGGCCGGAGCGGGTGTTGAAGACACCGGGGCAGCTGGCGTTGAGGACGCCGCAGGGGGTGTAGGGACGGGCGTGGAGGGCGCCGGGTCTTGTTTCGAGCGCTTCTTAGAGCGCTTCTTAACAAGGGTAAAAGAGGCAGGCTCAGGGCCAGTTGGGGTGGCGTCCGAGGAAGACTCAGTCGCGGGTGCGCGCTTGCGGCGCAGAGGGGCGTCTACTTCGCACTCCATGTCACTGGAGGAAGGGGACGCGGGAGGGCCTAAGACCTGAGGGGTCTGGAGAACTGGGGTGGCCTGAGGGGCCATTGGTGGAATTAACGCCATGATATGCGGGATAAGAGAATCAAGGAAACGGAACTTGTCAGCATTTATATATATGCCTTCAGCACCGGTACTATCAACTAACTTCTTCCTAATCTCATCAGAGCTTAGGGAAGCCATTGCGGAGGGGTTGGGGAGGGACAATATATGAACCTAACAACGATGACTAACTTCCTAAAACCACCCTACACGCAGTAGGGCGGTTGAGAACGACGCGGATAACTTACTCGAACACGGCACTTGAAGTCCTGGAACAACGAATTCCCGTCGACGAAGCTCTCGTTCCACGAAGTACGGTTAACAAGCCACTATTCGCCGTGAAAACGGCGTTAGAAACTTATTAGAAGTACGGTTAACGAGCCACTGTCCGCCGTGAAAACGGCGTTACAAAACTTAATACGGTAAACAACTATGAAATTTGGGTGCTCAATTAGCGCGGGGGCTAAAAGAGCGGGAAGGCGTCTGCGATCGACGTGCGCTCGAGAACGCACGCAGACCGAGACTGTGAAGTCATCTGCGTATACTTCAATTTTATATACAAAATGTTTATATACTGTTAGGTACTGCATAAGCTTCGATTGGCGGCCTCGGTGGCGACAGAGGGCACAAAGAAACTTAAAATGTGTCATAGATATCTAAATGTAAATTACATTTTTATGCCGAGTTTTAACATGTAACCGCGTGCTGTTATAGAGTCTTCGCGGTCTAAGGTTCCGCAAAAGCAATATTGGCGTTTTTTTGTAAATTATGAATCAATTATCAATTAGTCAATGCTGTGAAAGAGCTGCTGGATTAGGTGAATTCAAAAACTATACCGAGTAGTTAACCGTTTCATCTAAGTTACAGTGTCCATCAAGTCCTAGACCAATTTTTCCCCAGTCAAATGAATTTAGAAACGTGTTGCTTAACGCTGTCTGACTTTTTTCAGAGCTTAAGTTGCCCTTTCCAGAGGTTAACCCTGTATTTGCACAATTTCTGGATTAATACGATTAATTGATTCCTGAACTGTAGTCACTAATACACTTAGGTCATCTAGGATAATTATCATGCCATCTGCTGATAGAGTTACCTATTTCCAATAAAGAATTTGAACATTTTGCATTTGATCAATCACCCCCGCATATATACTCGCACATATTTTGTAAATTGCAGGATTTATACTACGGCACATTAATCTTTTCAGACAGGGTTTAATCATGTCAGCTCGTGTTTCTCTAGGTGCCACAGCTTTAGTATTAGCAGCTCGTGTTTTTCTAGACATTGAAGGTAAAACTTGAATACCGGCAGGGCGTGTTTCTCTCGGCGCCACAAGTAAAGCGTGTTTTTCTAGACATCGAAGGTAAAACTTTAATACCGGCAGGGCGTGTTTCTCTCGGCGCCACAAGTAAAGCGTGTTTTTCTAGACATCGAAGGTAAAACTTTAATATCGGCAAGGCGTGTTTCTCTATGCGCCACAAGTAAAGCTAAAATATCAGCATCGCGTGTTTCTCTCGGCGCCATAAGTAAAGCTCTAATATCGGCAGCTCGAGTTTCTCTAGGCGCCACAGCTCTAATATCTGAAGCGCGTGTTTCTCTAGGCGCCACAGCTTTAATATTGGCAGTTCGCGCTTCCCTAGGCACCGCAGGTAAAGCTCTATTATCGGCAGCTCGAGTTTCTCTAGACGCCACAGCTCTAATATCTGCAGCGCGTGTTTCACTAGGCGCCACAGCTTTAATATTGGCCGCTCGTGTTTCTCTAGGCGCCACAGCTTTAATATTGGCAGTTCGCGTTTCCCTAGGAACCGCAGGTAAAGCTTTAATATCGGCAGCTCGTATTTGTCTAGGCACCACAGGCCAAGTTTGGCAAAAATCTCCTGCCAATAGGACTGTCATCCCGTCCATTATGTTTTTATTTTTATGGAGCGTCTACAGGATCTTTTGGAAAGAGGTGACAGCAAGAGCGACACCACGAGAGCTTTTGATTTTCGCTAACATCTTTATTGTAATGAGTTTTTCAGGAGCATGCAAGAAGATAAGTCGTCTTGCATTTGTTTCTATATCGGATAGTAAAATAATAAAATAAAAGAAAAAAAAATAGTTCGTTGCCCCCACACTTTTGATGAATTATTAGCACTTATATTCGAAGATTTAATTTTAATAGCCACAAAATAAATTTAACCCTAATTATAATGAACGTTATTGTAAAACAATAATTAACAACTTCATAGACGGTGCACATTATTTAAATGTTCAAAAGTTATAACGGCACGTGTTTCAGTCGAGTTGAGCGCCAGTTGATTAACAAACTTCGCTGTCACTTTCAGGAATAGACTTGTTTCACTTGATGAACTAATCCTTTATGAACCACGACACTAAAGAAGATTTAATCACAGCTGATTCACAATTTTCTTGGGTTCGCGACGTCTTTAACAACCATTTTAGCCAATAGAACAGTGTAAATTGTAATAATTGCTATATTTTTTAATAATGGTTTAATGCACTCCTCCATATAAACCAGTGGCCGCTCACTCCCCGCCCGCCGACGTCACGGCTGTGCTCAACGTGCGCTGCCCTGCAGTGCTGCTGTGGGAGAAGCTGGGAATCGCACCAGAACCACTCGCAGCTGTTGTTGTTAATTTTATTTTGGCTGTAGTATTTAATATAAAAACTACTTTCGTATTTCAGTGGTTTATTTTATGGAATCGACAACATTGACGTCTGAACGAAAAATGTAAGTCTCGCGTGTCGTGGGGTGTCAGAGTATATTCCGTGACTTTTTGCAGTTTTCAAGTTATAAAATTTTTTCAGAATTTTGGAGAAGACTTTTATCACAGGGTAGCATCTTGGAATCTATATTGTTTCTTCTTAATTTTAATGATTTACAAGACATATTGCAAAATACTGGTATCCTCTTCGCAAATAACATATTAATTGTAAATACTGATAATTATTACTACTCACTTGACATAAATAATAGAACTGAGAACGTAGTAATATGGTAAAAAAACAAGAAACAAGTCAATTTAAATAAAACTTTAGATATTCAATTTGGTGCAACTCATAAGCTCAAGACTAAACTAGACATAAATTACAGAGGAAAAAATCCACGAAGTGGAACACACATCATTTTTAGGCTTGTCACTTGACATCTAAGCTGGAAGAATCTTACTGCATACATCTGTAGTTAGATAAATAGAGTTTTATTTATGCTTTACAGGCTCAAGAAGAATTCATACATATTTCATCTGCATTAAACCATCCATAATACCAAAAGCATTTTTGACACAAAGAAATCTATAAGGGCAATGGCAAGCATCGTTTCGTGAACGTCCTTACAAACATTTTTTAAACTAACTTTGACTGGAATATACATTTTGACGGCGGCACAATTTGTTAAATAATATCCAAATTTATTTACAAAAGCGAAACAAATATGCTCAAGAGGTACATGGAACTGCAACAGAATAGTATTAACCCATTTACCTAACACTAAAATGTACTTTGGAAACTCCTTTTTTATGTGTTTGTAACAGGATTCCCAGTCACTTGAAAAAATTAACTAACAGCAAATTTGTGAAGGTATTAAAGGAATGTTTGCTTGATAGATGTCTCTAATATACAGATAAACTCGACTACTTTCATAATGAAAAGCTGTTAAAAAAACTATAATGATGACCGTTTTGATATTAAGTTATTTTAAATCTTTTATGTGTGGTGTGGAAGTAATTACGTTGTTTTGAAATATTTTGCTTATGAAATTTGACGTTTTATGAACTAACATTTGTGTGAAGTGCCCAGCCGACGAAGCAACGGATCGCACTCTTATCTGATAAACAGCCTTTGTGTACTAACTTCATGGAAATAAAGACAGTCTGATTCTCATTCCTTAGTTTGATAACATAAATATTAATTGAAAATACCAAAAAATTATCATAAAGGCGGACTGGTCAGAATGCCGGGATTTGAAATGTGCGCAGACCTTCAAATAAATAATAATGTATCCCCAGTCCAACACTCCACCTGTACGTCTAAAAGTAAGCAGAGCTTGTGTTACGGATGACCATACAGTGAACGCAGAATAAACATACATATATACAGAATAAATAAACATATAAACATACAAATGTTGACAACCATGACCCCAGAACAACAAATATAGGACCCGTAGTGTGAGGCAAGGCTAATAATAAGATAATGATAAAGTCTTACTAATAAGATTCACATCTACAGATGAGGGAGTCAAGTACTGTGACTCCATAAATAAGGTATATATTTTTTTTGTTCCCTCCACGGAGGGGGCAGGAGGAAGTAAGAAATGCTCTTACACATACCCCGCGCGCGCGATTGTAGTTATGTGGGACTCGTCACTACGAGCCTACCAGAGCCTCTACCCACTAAAAAAACCCCCTTAATGACTCGTGCAATTTGTGCACTAGCGAGGCCCAGAAGGGGTCAACCGCTGGGATTACATAGCACTGAAGGTGCTCAAAGCACTGAAGGTGAATTCATAGCACTGAAGGTGCTCAAAATGAAAATTAAAAGTTGAATTAATTTAAATTAGAATTAGAATTTGCACCCAGAAGGGCTTCGAGATCTAGCGTCAGCTGCGTCGCTACGTTCGCGTGTGCGTTTCTCGGTCCAGCGACTTTGAACTCTAAGACAGGGTAGTATACGAGGCTGAATCTCGAACAAGAGGATTGGGGTGGGTTATGGAGCGTTTGAAAAACGCTTCCGAGAGTGTTTTGAGGTGCTGTTGCACTGTAGGTAGTTCAAGATCTCTGTGCAGGTCTGCGTTACGCACGTACCAAGGTGCGTTTGTGGCCCTGCGGCAGAAGAGATTGTGAACTAAATGCAGTTTGTGCAGGACGGAGGGTTTGGCGCGGGCAAAGATTGGCGAGGCATTTTTTTGACGACCGAGTGGTGTAGTATTTAGTAACCTTGCCTCATACGACGAAGGTCCCAAGTTCGAGACTTGCCAGGGCATTCATTTGTGTGATGAACTCTGATGTTTGTTCTCGGGTCATGGTTGTTTGTATTTATATAATTATGTATATTTTGGGTTCCCTCCAGTTCGTTGTATGATCATCCAGGACACAAGCTCTGCTTTCTTTGTGGCCATACAGTTGGAGTCTTTGTCTGGGGATTTATTATTATTTACTAGCGACCCGCCCGCCCCGGCTTCGCACGGGTTTATGTCATTGCATTTTAAATCTGTAATATCTTCGAAAATATTCATTTAAATTACACGCTGTAAGGGCCATATTTATCTATATTACATGATAAATGTATTGAAGTTACTTGATTGGATAAGAATTAATGCTGTATTGCTTATAAATCGATTCGTAAATAAGCCATTATTATTTCGCGTTAAAAGTAAAGGATAAAAAATGGTTATTGTGAGTTACCCCGAATAGATAGACATATACCACCGTGGACTTTTTTGTAGATCTTTTTAAGGTGTACAGTACTGTAGCATTTTATTTTGATCCATCTAGTATGGTTCAGCCAGCGTTTGCAATGTAAGCGCAGAAAAATGTGTTTATTTACGACATCACATTAGAAACCTGTAAAATTATCAATGTTTCTCTACTATATTTTGCATGTATTATACATATAAACCTTTCTCTTGAATCACTCTATTTATTAAAATAAACCGCATCAAATCCGTTGCGTAGTTTTAAAGATCTAAGCATACATAAGGACATACATACAGCGGGAAGCGACTTTGTTTTATACTATGTAGTGATTATGTCATGACGGGTCTAGCGCAGGTCATATAAAGCATACGTTTATATCTGAAAGACATTTTACTTTTTCTACCTAACATACTATATAGGCGGCCTAAGTAAAAACGGGCGAATTTCTTTACTCTATCGACTTGTGGTTTGAAAGAAAGCGTCTGGTCTAAGGTGACGCCAAGGTATTTGGTACTGCGCTTCCAGGGGATGGGATTGCCTAACATTCGAATGTGGAGATTGTAATCGGCGATACGACGGTGTTTGCAGACGAAGTAAGCCACAAAACTCTGGTCTGGGTCACATCGATGCGTCATTTTTGAAACCATACATCCAGAGCTTGTACGGCCTTTTGGAGTTTGGTGACGAGACCCGGGACACTGAGGCCTTAGGTGTAAAGGGTGGTGTCGTCGGCAAAGAAGGCGAGTTCGACGTCTTTCGGTGTGACGGGAATATCGTTAGTATACACGATGTACAACAGAGGGGCGAGGACTGAGCCTTGAGGGACTCCAGCCTTTATGGGATGGGCGCGGAAAGCGCGCCTTCATGTTTGAAACGAAACGTGCGAAACTAGGCGATCCGGTAAGCCTATTTTGTAGAGTTTATAGACGAGACCGCTGTGCCAGACTTTATCGAAAGCCTTGGCTACGTCAAAGAAATCTACTACCGTTTTAAAACGCCGCAGATAGAAGCCTTCGAGAATGTACTCGACGATTCGATGGACTTGCTGAGGGCAGGAGTGCTTAGCACGAAAGCAAAACTGAAGGGGAATAATGAGAGGATCGCCATCCGTTGAAAACAGATGATTCCGCATTCGAGAGAGTCATACTCTCTTAGAAGTTTAGACATGGCCTTGAGGAGGCTGATGGGTCTATGATTAGCCGGGATATTCAGAGGTTTGGGAATGCCTATTAGTGTCGTTCTTTCCAAGCTTTTGGAAAGTAGCTAAGGTCGAAGCAGGCATTGAAAATAATAGCTAATAAGGTAAGTACCTGCTGAGGCACGTGCTTACGTGCGTGGTTGGAAATTCCATCCGCACCCGGAGCTTTTTTAGACTTTTGATTTCTAATGAGAAGCGAGATTTCATCATTAGAGACTGTGACGGGGTCGGCGGTGATGTGGAGAGAGTCCCTGCGGAGGACTTCATCCTCCACCGCCTGTATGTGGGAGGGCTCCACGGGTTGCGTACTGGGCGAGCATTTTGAGGCAATGCTGTCAGCGAAGCGTTCGGCTTTCTCATCAACTTCAAAGGCAGTAGTGTCATCGGGACGAGTGAGAGGAGGAACGTGAGAGGCGGCGTCTACGCGTAAGGCTCGGGCCATACTATAATACGCTTGGTGGGTCGGGGAGATATTCTCCATGAGATCGTTCATCAGAGCGTCTTGGAGTACCGCGAGGCAAGACCTAACTGTACGTTGCAGCTGATTCGCAGCTGATCTATAGGCAGGCGTGGGATAGAGTTTGACTCTCCGGAGAGCCGCGTTCTTAGCTTTGATGAGATTGCGGACGGCTAGGGGAAGCGTGGGTTTGACTTGCTTAACGATCTATTCGTTATCTCTGATGGCTGAGTTGATAGCAACAGTGAGGGAATCGACTAACAAGTCTATTTTGTCCGGGCTATCTAGAGAGTCGTGCGGGATCGCGAGCGGAGAGTTCGGGAACTCTAAGGCTGAAACTAACTTATTTTTATAGCCTTTCCAGTTGGTAAAGGTCTTAGGAGAGTTGTCGTTGACGTTGGGCAATCTTAATACGAGGGAAACGGGGTGGTGATCAGAGCCTAGGTCATCGAGCGGTTCGATAGACCTGAGATCAAGGTTGATATGCTTTACTATTGCAAAATCGAGGATGTCGGGAGAATGGTTCGGGTTGTCGGGATAATGAGTGAGAGTGACGGGCGAGAGGACGTCTAAGTCGAGTAAGTTGGTGATGTCGAGGAGAGCTATACCGCTTTGGTTGGTTGATAGGCACGTCCAGTCAGTATGTTTGGAGTTAAAGTCTCCGAACATAATGACTGAACGGCCGAGGGCGAGAATGGTCTCAAAGTCGCTGCGGATAGGTTTGGTGCCTCAAGGTATGTAGACTGAAGCTATGATGATGGTCGGATGACCAGTCATAGCCAATCTACATACGGTGGCTTCCATGTTGAGGAGAGGAGGGGTAGGGAGAGGACAGCAATGGAAACCTCTTTTATAGTAAATAGTTGTACCGCCGTGACCGGGCCTATCGGTACGAGTGAGCGCGTGTTTGGGAATAGTGAATCCTCTGGAGCGGTTTGAAGTGTGCCACGTCTCTTGGCGAAGCAATAAGTCTGGTTTATTGTTCAGGTCGGTTAGAACTAAAGCTACGAGTGTTAAATGAAACTAGGGGTAAGCCCTTGGGTTTGATACGACCGGACGCGGGATTTGCAGGTCTAGACATTATATTTACTATTTAGAGAATTGATATTAAATATAGGATTTGTAAAGAACTAAGTAGCAAGTGATGCTCGAATAACGCAAATAGACGCTCTTGAGGAGAGCGGGAAGCTCGCAGTTTGCGTGCAAATACGGCGATTTCCCTTATATCGACGTTTTGGATAAGGTCGAACACGGTTTTCATGCCCTCAGCCAACGACGACTGAGGCAAAGACGACGGAGTGGGACGCGGGCCTACGAGAGCTGATTTAGGTAGGGAAGATGGAACGGCCGGACGCTGTCTTCAGGAGAGAGCTGGAGTAGGCGTCGGCTGCATGGGCTTTGTTTCTGGGGGAGCCCGGTTGAACAGCGGCGGGAAGTTGGCGGGAATGAGCGACGGCGCCGGTTTAAGCGCGACCCTCTTAACGGAGGAGCGCGGAGCACGCGGACAGCCCCTGTAGTTTGCTGTGTCGCCGGACTGGCCGCACAGCACACATGCAGGGGGGGGGAGGTGGAGTTGGGAGCGCGAGTGCACTTCTTCGTGATATGAGGATCGAGGCACTTAACGCATCTGGGGGGGCTGAGCAATTAGCCGCTGCGTGGCCGTACAGCTGGCAACGGTGTGTGCCTAGGGTGTCCACGACGGTTAGGACGCTCGACGGAGATATTCGAGGGTCCGCAGATTGTGCGAGCCTCTCTGAAGATCTCCCTTGAGTTGGGATATTTGGATAGGAAAATAAGGTATATTTTTCCTAGTTGCTTAAATAGCAACGGTTCCCCGCGCCTCCCCTCCCCTCATTGTATCACTGACATTCAAATGAATACTTACTTAACTCTTTGTTATTTAGGTTCCATCAGCTATGAGTTTTTCTATGTTATATTTGTTAAGATATCTTAAATATAAAAATGAAAAGTTATTTGTTTCATGGACAAAAAACGCTACATGTTACGCACACAAACAGGCATACACACACACACATATGCACGCACGAAGTAAAAGGAAATTGAATAAAATTATATTTTATTAATTGTTATATAAATATTTCGATTCCTAAAAACTATAATGAATGTTAAATGTTCCTTTAACAGCTAATGATTGTGACATGCATACCAATATTTTCATTACTTATTTAAAAAGTTCTAGAATTATAATTAAACTATATTTATTTTCTTAATTTAAGTTGAAATAAATTAGTTATCTGCCCTAACTTGGAGGTGGGCGTAAACTACGTGGAAATGGGCGTATTTCTTAATATAATTAAAGGAGACATTTCGTTTTTGGCTAGCGTGATGTAAACCAGTTTGAATTGAATAAAATATTGTGATAAATACTCTAAAAATATAAAAAATTTATGTTCTGCAGATTGTTCTCCTTTGAAACAAAAAAGAAGACATCGTGTGGACACACCGAGGTGGCGGTTCCGTATTCGGGGGAATGAATTCAACGTGGGGATGTTAAAACAAAATATAAAACAACAGGCTTGTACCACAGAGTTTGTGGAAACGGAATGTTTTAAATGATCGATTACAAAGATCATAACCGTTTTGGCAACTTTTAATAATCAAAATAGCCTTTTACACTTTATCAATTATTCGATCAAAGATCGAATTGATCTTCGATCGAAGAAAAATCTCCGAGGAAAACTCGTCGGCACTAATCTCGATTTTCCAATTATTAATTTCTTTTCTATTTATACAAATTACTAAACTCGAATTCGAACCTCCAATTTTGTATGGGTTATACTGATTTCTTACTTTTGTAATAAGAAGGTATCCATCAATTCTCAATTTCACATTTCTATTTGAAGGTTAAAAATAATGTTTTTGTTTTCCGTCAGTAGCGATGCACTTCTTTTAGTCATCCATTTTTACAATTATGCTGTACAGCCGATTGACAGTAGCGTAGCTATGACAGTTCCAGGATGTACAGCTACATTCATTTAGTAACGTGTATTATCATTATTATTTTTTCTTTTAGTCTTTTTAATATTTCATTTTTTTTTGTTCCCCTCCGCGGGAAGGGCAGGAGGATAAAAATGCCCTGACGCATACTCTGGCGCGATTCCAAAGTTATGTGGGACTCGTCCCGACGCCTACCAGGACCATACCCACTAAAAACCCCCTGTCGGCTCGTGCATTTTTGCCACTCAGCCTTCATCTGAGCGACGGCCAATTGGAGAAAGAGGCCGCGCTAGCGGGGCCCAGAAGGGGTCACCCGCTGGGATTACATAGCACTGAAGGTGCTCAAAGCACTGAAGGTGAATACGTAGCACTGAAGGTGCTCAAAATGAAATCAAAAATTAAAACAAAAATTAAAAAATTGCAAAATAATATTGAATTAACTCGCATTTACGTTAGAATTAGGATTTACGTTAGGATTAGAATTTACGTTAGAATTAGAATTTGCGGCCAGAAGGGCCTCGAGATCGCGTGACAGTCTGGTGGATGAGTACGCTTGCGCATTTCTAGGCCTAGCGACTTTGAACTTCGAGTCTAACACAGGAGTAGTATATGAGACAGAATCACGAACTAGAGGATTGGGATGGGTTTCGGAGCGTTTGAAGAACGCTTCAGAGAGTGTTTTGAGATATTGTTGTACTGTAGGCAGTTCAAGATCTCTATGCAAGTCCGCGTTACGCACGTACCACGGTGCGTTTGTGGCCCGGCGGCAAAAGAGGTTTTGAACTACCTGCAGTTTGTGCAGGAGGGAGGGTTTGGCGTGGGCAAAGATTGGCGAGGCATACGTCATGACGGGTCTAACGCAGACCTTGTAAAGTGTACGTTTGTTTCTGAAGGACATTTTACTTTTTCTACCTAACATGCTATTTAGGCGGACTAAATAGTGACGAGCGAGTTTCGAAACTCTTTCGACGTGTGGCTTGAAAGAAAGCGTCGGATCTAATGTGACGCCTAAGTATTTAGTACTGCGCTTCCAGGGGATGGGAATGCCTAACATTCGAACGTGGGGATCGCCATCGGGACGACGGCGTTTGTGGTCGAAGCGCATCGCAGAACTCTTTTCAGGGTTCACATCGATGCGCCATTCTTGAAACCATGCACCAAGGGCGTTTACGGCCCTTTGGAGTCTGGTTACAAGGTGCCGAACACTGTGGCCCCTGGTATAGAGTGCGGTGTCGTCAGCAAAGAGGGCGAGTTCGACGCCTTTCGGCGGGATGGTAATGTCGTTGGTGTACACGGTGTACAGCAGAGGGGCGAGGACTGAGCCTTGAGGGACTCCAGCCTTTATGGGACGAGGTGCAGAAAGCGTGCCTTCGTGTTTAAATCGAAACGTACGGTCTTTGAGAAACGACGCTATTAACCTGACTAGACGATCCGGTAAGCCTATCTTGTAGAGTTTATAAACGAGACCGCTGTGCCAGACTTTATCGAAAGCCTTGGCTACGTCAAAGAAAACCGCGACTGTTTTATAACGACGCGGATAGAAACCGTCAAGTCTCATTCTCGCTCCGATCGCCGCCCAGTTCGGACGTGCAAGCCCCGTTCTCCGTCGATCGGTCCTTTCCCGCTATTCCGTGGCGCTCAGTCTACTGACGTCACAGTCTAGCGTGCTGGTTCCGTGCTACGGTTTTCAAGGTTTTCTACTCCGTCTGAGTGCTATCGAAGTGCGTATTTTTTCTTTGCGACTAAGCCCCTTAGTCTTCAAAGTGCTGTGCTAAGTAGTGTTGTGCTTGTGCTGAGTGCAGTGTTGTGCCCAGCGTAAGTAGTCTGGTTTCAGTGCGAAGGATACTTAACGGTGACAACGAATTTGTACTGAACCAGTCCTTTTTATTTTTATTTTATTTCTCTTCTCTATTTTATTTATTTTTCTTCTATTTTTCATATTTATTTTTATCATATCTGTGTGTTTTCGTGTGTGTGTGTCCTTTCTGTCGGTAAAGGTTGACCCTAACGTGGTCAACTCTTTACCTGCGTACCCTTTTTTTAGGTTTCTAGGTAGCGGCCTTCGGCGTACAATTGTTAGTTTTAAGTTTTCCTCCCCAGCCCCCCTACCGCTGGTAGGGAGGTTAGCCGCTAGGATTTTGCTAGGTTTTAGGAACTAGGCATCTTTTATTACACTTATATTTATTAATATTACTGTCCCAACTCTCCCTTATGGATCCGCTAAGCGTTATTAACGCGTTCACCCAGGCACTTGCTGCGGTAGGCGTCTACATCCCGAATGACATCATAACGCAGGCCTTACAGGCATCAATCGCGTCCCCGGCCCCTCAGGCCTCAACCCCGGTCCCTCAGGCCTCAACCCCGGCCCCTTAGGCCTCAAACCCGGCCCCTCAGGCCTCCGACGTCGAGACCCCTCAGGTCTTAAGCTCTCCCGCGTCTCCCGCCTCGTCCGAGATGGACTGCGAATCGGTCGCATCCTCTCACGCGTCGCGTCGTAAGCGTACCGCTCCCGGGAGCGACTCCGAACCCGCGTCTGATACTTCGTCAGATGCCGTCACCTTAACCGGCTCTCCTGAGCCCGCGTTCCAACTTGTCGCCAAGCGCTCTAAGAAGCGCTCGAAGAAAGCTTCGGTATCTTCAATACCCGAGCCCTCCCCGGTGTCTTCAACACCAGCCCCCGCGCCGTTAAAATCGCTCGTAGTAACCGCGTCTCCGTCGGTCACATCGAAGCCAGCGACGCGCTGCGCTCCCGTCCCGCCGAAGCCTCAGCTCCCTCCGCCCGTATTCCTGCGTGAAAAAGCGCGCTGGACCGCGGTTTCCAACTTGTGCAAAGTGCACAAAATTAATTACTTAAAAGCCGCCAACGCTGGCGATACAATCAAAATCCAATTAGCGACCGTCGTCGACTTCCGCGAGTTTACCAGGTTACTCGGATTAAACCAAATCGCGTATCACACCTACGCCCTCCCGGAGGAGCGTAAGATCCGCGCAGTATTACGGGGCGTCCCGTTCGAACTCAGCAACGAAGAAATCCTCGAGGACCTTAAGTCTCAGGGTTTCCCGGTCACAGCAGTGCACAAGATGCACTCCAACCGCGGTAGGCGTTTTCCCTTAGCTCTGGTAATCCTTACCAACACTACAAACTCGAAAGAGATTTTCAGAGAGGCTCGCACAATTTGCGGACTCTCGAACATCTCCGTCGAGCGTCCCAACCCCCGCGGTCACCCTGGGCAGTGCCACCGCTGCCAGCTATATGGCCACGCAGCGGCTAACTGTTCAGCTCCCCCCAGGTGCGTTAAGTGCCTGGATCCCCACTTCACTAAGGAGTGCACTCGCACTCCCGAATCCACTTCCCCCCCTGCCTGTGTGCTGTGCGGCCAGTCCGGCCACACAGCAAACTACAGGGGTTGCCCGCGCGCTCCGCGCTCCACCGTCAAGAGGGTCGCGCCTAAACCGGCGCCGCCGCTCACCTCCGCTAACTTCCCGCCGCTGCGCAACCGGGGTCCCCCGGAAGCAAAGCCCGTTCAGCCGACGCCTACTCCGGCTCTGTCTTGGAGGCAGCGTCCGGCCGTTCCGCCTGCACCTTCCCGACCCATCCCAGCTCCCGCAGCTTCCGTAGGGCCGCGTCCCGCTCCGTTATCCGTACCTCAGTCGTCGTTGCCTGAGGATATGAAGACCGTATTCGACGTCATTCAGAACGTCGATATTAACGAAATTTCCTTACTCGCACGCAAACTGCGAGCCGCCCGCTCTCCTCAAGAGCGTTTATTCGCGTTAGCGGAGCATCACTCGCTCCTAAGTTCGTTGTAAATTTATTTTTATTCTTTTTATTTTTGTATAAAATCGTAAATAAGTAAATTATAATGTCTAGACCCGCGAATCCCGCGTCCAGTCGTATTAAACCCAAGGGCTTATCCCTAGTATCTTTTAACGCTCGCAGTCTTAGCACTAACCTTCCCGAGATTAAACTGTTCCTTCAGAACAAAGAACCTGACCTTTTCCTTCTCCAGGAGACATGGCTTACTCCAAAACGCTCCAGGGGATATGCTATTCCTAAGTACGCGTTTACTCGCATAGATAGGCCCAACTCCGACGGTTACGGCGGCACCGCCATATATTACAAAAGAGGCTTCCATTGCTGTCCTCTCCCTACCCCTCCTCTCCTCAACATGGAGGCCACGGTGTGTAGATTGGCTATGACTGGTCATCCGACCATCATCATAGCTTCAGTCTACATACCGTGTGGCTCCAATCCAATCCGCAGCGACTTTGAGGCCATTCTCGCCCTCGGCCATTCAGTCATTATGTTCGGAGACTTTAACTCCAAACATACTGACTGGACGTGCCTATCAACCAACACCAGCGGTATCGCTCTCCTCGACATCACCAACTCCCTTGACTTAGACGTCATATCCCCCATCACTCCCACTCACTATCCCAACAATCCGACCTACTCTCCTGACATCCTCGACTTTGCAATTATCAAGCGAATCAATCTTGACCTAAGGTCTATCGAACCGCTCGATGACCTAGGCTCCGACCATCGCCCCGTCTCCCTCGTGCTAGGTACGCCTAACGTTAACGTCACACCTCCTAAGACCTTTACCAATTGGAAAGGCTTTAAAAATACGTTAGTTTCAGCCTTAGAGGCCCCTAACTCTCCGCTCGCGATTTCGCCCGACCAATTAGATAGTCCGGATAAAATAGATTCATTAGTCAATACTCTAACTGATGCTATTAACACAGCCATCAACGACAACGAAAAGGTTGTTAAGCAAAGCAAACCCGCGCTTCCACTAGCCGTTAGCAATCTCATTAAAGCCAAGAACGCGGCTCTCCAGAGAGCAAAGAAATATCCCACGCCAGCATATAGAACAGCTGCGAATCAGCTTCAACGTAAAGTTAGGTCTCGCCTCGCGGAACTCCGTGACACTCAGTTTAACGATCTCATGGAGAATATCTCCCCGTCCCACCAAGCATATTATCGAATGGCCCGAGCCTTACGCGTAGACACCGCCTCTCACGTTCCTCCTCTCACTCGTCCCGACGGCACCATTGCTTTCGAAGTCGAAGAGAAAGCCGAATGCTTCGCCGACAGCATAGCGGCACAATGCTCGCCCAGCACGCAACCCGCGGATCCCTCCCACATCCAGGCGGTGGAGGACGAAGTTCTCCGCAGAGAATCTCTCCCTATCACCGACGACCCCGTCACAGTCTCTAATGATGAAATCTTGCTTCTCATTAGAAAGCAAAAGTCCAAAAAGGCTCCGGGTGCGGATGGAATTTCCAATCACGCACTTAAGCACCTGCCTGAGCAGGTGCTTACCTTGTTAGCTATCATCTTCAATGCCTGCTTCGACCATAGCTACTTTCCAAAAGCCTGGAAAGAAGCGACAGTCATAGGCATTCCCAAGCCGGGTAAACCTCTGAATGTCCCGGCTAATCACAGACCCATCAGCCTCCTCAAGGCAATGTCTAAACTTCTCGAAAGAGTCATACTCTCTCGAATGCGGAACCATCTGTTTCCAACGGATGGCGACCCTCTCATCATTCCCCACCAGTTCGGCTTTCGCGCTAAGCACTCCTGCCCTCAGCAAGTCCATCGAATCGTCGAGTACATACTCGAAGGATTCTCTCAGCGTCGTAAAAAAACAATCGCGGTTCTCTTTGACGTAGCCAAGGCCTTCGACAAAGTCTGGCACAGCGGTCTCGTTTTTAAACTCTATAAAATAGGCTTACTGGCTCGCCTAGTCAGATTAATAGCGTCGTTTCTTAAAGACCGTACTTTTCGATTCAAACATGAAGGCACGCTCTCCGCGCCTCGTCCCATAAAGGCTGGAGTCCCGCAAGGCTCAGTCCTCGCCCCTCTGCTGTACACCGTGTACACTAACGACATCCCCATCCCGCCGAAAGGCGTCGAACTCGCCCTCTTTGCAGACGATACCGCCCTTTACACTAAAAGTCAAGCGATCCCGTATAACATCACCAGACTCCAAAAGGCCGTAAACGCCCTCGGTGTTTGGTTTCAAAAATGGCGTATCGATGTCAACCCAGAAAAGAGTTCTGCTATTCAATTCGACCACAAACGTCGTAATCGCCACAACGATCCGCACATTCGTATGTTAGGTATTCCCATCCCCTGGAAGCGCACTGTCAAATACTTAGGCGTCACCTTAGATCAGACGCTTTCTTTCAAGCCACACGTCGATAGAGTAACGAAACTCGCGCGTTTTTACTTAAGCCGTCTATATAGTATGATAGGAAGAAAAAGTAAAATGTCTTTTAGAAATAAACGTACGCTTTATAAGGTCTGCGTTAGACCCGTCATGTCATATGCTTCGCCAGTCTTTGCCCACGCCAAGCCCTCCGTCCTGTATAAGCTGCAGGTAGTTCAAAATCTCTTCTGCCGCAGGGCCACAAACGCACCTTGGTACGTGCGTAACGCGGACCTGCACAAAGATCTTGAACTGCCTACAGTGCAACAGCACCTCAAAACACTCTCAGAATCGTTCTTCAAACGTGCCGAATCCCATCCCAATCATCTTGTTCGAGATTCAGTCTCATATACTGTTCCTGTGTTAGATTCGATTTACAAAATCGCTAGACCGAGAAACGCGCACACGAGCGAACGCACGCAGTTAACTTTAGATCTAGAGGCCCTTCAGGCCGCAAATTCTAATTCTAACGTAAATTCTAATTCTAACGTAAATCCGAATTAATGCAATTTTATTTGTCAATTTTTAATGTTTTTATTTATTTACTTTTCTTTTTTGAGCACCTTCAGTGCTATGTAAATCCCAGCGGGTGACCCCTTAAGGGCCCCGCTAGCGCGGCCTCTTTCTCCGATTGGCCGTCGCTCAGATGAAGGCTGAGTGGCAAAAATGCACGAGCCGACAGGGGGTTTTTTAGTGGGTATGGTTCTGGTAGGCGTCGGGACGAGTCCCACATAACTCCGATCGCGCGCGCGGAGTATGCGTCAGAGCATTTTTTATGTCCTCCTGCCCTTTCCGTGGAGGGGAACCAAAAAAAAAAAAAAAAAAAAAAACCGTCAAGTATATACTCGACGATTCGGTGGACTTGCTGAGGGCAGGAGTGTTTAGCGCGAAAGCCGAACTGATGGGGAATAATGAGAGGATCGCCATCCGTTGGAAACAGATGGTTCCGCATTCGAGAGAGTATGACTCTCTCGAGAAGTTTAGACATTGCCTTGAGGAGGCTGATGGGTCTGTGATTAGCCGGGACGTTCAGAGGTTTGCCCGGCTTGGGAATGCCTATGACTGTCGCTTCTTTCCAAGCTTTTGGAAAGTAGCTATGGTCGAAGCAGGCATTGAAAATGATAGCAAACAAGGTAAGCATCTGTTGAGGTAGGTGCTTAAGTGCGTGGTTGGAAATTCCATCCGCACCCGGAGCCTTTTTGGACTTTTGATTTCTAATGAGAAGCAAGATTTCGTCATTAGAGACTGTGACAGGGTCGGCGGTGATGGGGAGAGAGTCTCTGCGAAGGACTTCGTCCTCCACCGCCTGGATGTGTGAGGGATAAGCAGGTTGCGTGCTGGGCGAGCATTGTGCGGCAATGCTGTCGGCGAAGCATTCGGCTTTCTCTTCGACTTCGAAGGCAGTAGTGCCATCGGGACGAGTGAGAGGAGGAACGTGAGAGACGGTGTCTACGCGTAAGGCTCGGGCCATGCTATAGTACGCTTGGTTGGACGGAGAGATATTCGCCATGAGATCGTTCATCTGAGCGTCTCGGAGTTCCGCGAGGCAAGACCTAACTTTACGTTGAAGCTGATTCGCAGCTGTTCTATAGGCGGGCGTGGGATATTTCTTGGCTCTCCGGAGAGCCGCGTTTTTAGCTTTAATAAGATTGCTAACGGCTAAGGGAAGCGTGGGTTTGCCTTGCTTAGCAACCTTTTCGTTGTCACTGATGGCTGAGTTGATAGCATCAGTGAGAGAATTTACTAATAAATCGAATTTATCCGGGCTATCTAATTGTTCGGGAGAGATCGCGAGTGGAGAGTTCGGAGCCTCTAAGGCTGAAACTAACGTATTTTTAAAACCTTTCCAGTTGGTAAAGGTCTTAGGAGATGAGGTGTTATCGTTCGGCGGTCCTAGCACGAGGGAAACGGGGCGATGGTCGGAGCCTAGGTCATCGAGCGGTTCGATAGACCTTAGATCAAGATTGATTCGCTTGATAATTGCAAAGTCGAGGATGTCAGGAGAGTAGGACGGGTTGTTGGGATAGTGAGTGGGAGTGATGGGGGATATGACGTCTAGGTCAAGGGAGTTAGTGATGTCGAGGAGAGCGATACCGCTGGTGTTAGTCGATAGGCACGTCCAGTCAGTATGTTTGGAGTTAAAGTCTCCGAACATAATGACTGAATGGCCGAGGGCGAGAATGGCCTCAAAGTCGCTGCGGATTGGTCTGGTACCACTAGGTATGTAGATTGAAGCTATGATGATGGTCGGATGACCAGTCATAGCCAATCTACACACAGTGGCTTCCATGTTGAGGAGAGGAGGAGTAGGGAGAGGACAGCAGTGGAAGCCTCTTTTATAATATATAGCGGTGCCGCCGAAACCGTCGGAGTTGGGCCTATCGTTACGAATAAACGCGTACTTAGGTATAGCGAATCCCCTGGAGCGGTTTGGAGTAAGCCATGTCTCCTGGAGAAGGAATAAGTCAGGTTCTTTGTTCTGAAGGAACAGTTTAATCTCGGGAAGGTTGGTGTTAAGGCTACGAGCGTTAAAAGATACTAGGGATAAGCCCTTGGGTTTAATACGACTGGACGCGGGATTCGCGGGTCTAGACATTATAATTTATTATTTACGAATTTATAAAAGAATTTACAACGAACTTAGGAGCGAGTGATGCTCGGCTAAAGCAAATAAACGCTCTTGAGGAGAGCGGGCGGCTCGCAGTTTGCGTGCGAGCACGGAAATTTCGTTAATATCGACGTTTTGAATAACGTCGAACACGGTCTTCATGTCCTCAGCCAACGACGAATGAGGTGCGGATGACGGAGAAGGACGCGGCCCTACGGAAGCTACGGGAGCTGGGATGGGTCGGGAAGGTGCAGGCGGAACGGCTGGACGCTGCCTCCAAGACAGAGCCGGAGTAGGCGTCGGCTGAACGGGCTTTGCTTCCGGGGGACCCCGGTTGCGCAGCGGCGGGAAGTTAGCGAGAGTGAGCGGCGGCGCCGGTTTAGGCGCGACCCTCTTGGCGGTGGAGCGCGGAGCACGCGGGCAGCCCCTGTAGTTAGCTGTGTGACCAGACTGGCCGCACAGCACACAGGCAGGGGGGGAAGTGGATTCGGGAGTGCGAGTGCACTCCTTCGTAAAGTGTGGATCCAGGCACTTAACGCACCTGGGGGGAGCTGAGCAGTTAGCCGCTGCGTGGCCGTAGAGCTGGCAGCGGTGGCACTGCCCAGGGTGACCGCGGGGGTTGGGACGCTCAACAGAGATATTTGAGAGTCCGCAAATTGTGCGAGCCTCTCTAAAGATCTCCCTCGAGTTGGGATTATTTGAAAGGATTACTAAAGCTAAAGGAAAACGCCTACCGCGGTTGGAGTGCATCTTGTGCACTGCTGTGACCGGGAAACCCTGGGATTTAAGGTCCTCGAGAATATCTTCGTTGCTGAGTTCGAACGGGACGCCCCGTAGTACTGCGCGGATCTTACGCTCCTCCGGTAGGTGTAGATAGATAGGTGTAGGTAGGTAGGTGTGATACGCGATTTGGTTTAATCCGAGTAACCTGGTAAACGCGCGGAAGTCGTCGACGGTCGCTACTTGAATCTTGATTGTATCGCCAGCGTTGGCGGCTTTTAAGTAATTAATTTTGTGCTCTTTGCACAAGTTTGAAACCGCGGTCTAGCGCGCTTTTTCACGCAGGAAGACGGGCGGAGGGAGCTGAGGCTTCGGCGGGACGGGAGCGCAGCGCGTCGCTGGCTTCGATGTGACCGACGGAGACGCGGTTACTTCGAGCGATTTTAACGGCGCGGGGGCTGGTGTTGAAGACACCGGGGTTGGCTCAGGTGTTGAAGACACCGCGGCTTTTTTCGAACCTTCTTAGAGCGTTTGGCAACTAACTGAAACGCGGGCTCAGGAGAACCGGTTAGGGTGGTGGCGACCGACGAAGCTTCGGACGCGGCGGAGTCTGAATCGCTCCCGGGAGCGGTACGCTTCCTGCGAGATGAGCGCGAGGATGAGACCGACGCGCAGTCCATATCGGATGGAACGGGAGACGCGGGAGAGCTATAGACCTGAGGGGTCTGGACATTAGAGGCCTGAGGGGCCGGGGTTGAGGCCTGAGGGGCCGGGGACGCAATAGATGCCTGTAAGGCCTGCGTTAGTGCGTCAGCGGGTATGCTTACGCCGGACGCAGCGAGCGCCTGGGCGAACGACTTAAGAATATTAACAAAGTCCATTGGAGGACTTGGAATTACAATATGTTATATATAAATATATAATGTATGCCTATAATATAAAACAAATGCCTAGGATTCCTAAATAAAAACCTAGTGAACCCTAGGGGCAAACCTCCCTACCAGCGGTAGGGGGGCTGGGGAGAATAACTTAAAACTAACCGTAGTACGCCGAAGGCCGCTACCTAGAAACCTAAAAAAAAGGGTACGCAGGTAAAGAGTTGACCGCGTTAGGGTCAACCTTTACCGACAGAAAGGACAAATACACACGAAAACACACAAATATGATAAAAATAAATATGAAAATAGGAGAAAAATAAATAAAATAGAGAAGAGAAATAAATAAAAATAAAAAGGACTGGTTCAGTACAAATTCGTTGTCACCGTTAAGTATCCTTTGCACTGAAACCAGACTACTTACGCTGGGCACAACACTGCACTCAGCACAAGCACAACACTACTTAGCACAGCACTTTGAAGACTAAGGGGCTTAGTCGCAAAGAAAAATCGCACTTTGAAGCACTCAGACGGAGTAGAAAAACCTTGCAAACCGTAGCACGGAACCAACACGCTATACTGTGACGTCAGTAGACTGAGCGCCACGGAATATCGGGAGGGAACCGACCAACGGAGAACTGGGTCTTGCACGTCCGCACCGCGTTACGATCGGAGCGAGAATGAATATTTCATTTCAAATGTATGTGTATATATACTTAGCCTGAATAAACAATGTGTGAGTTGTGAGTTACGCAATTACGTAAGTTAAATAATTAGAAATAGTTTTAATAGATTATTATTTCGATCGGCTGCAACTAAGTCGGTCTCGCAGCAACAACAGAGCTTAAAATTGAAAAAAATTATATTTAAAAATTGAAAATTAAAATCTCACCTCGGTGAGTGCAGCAACAACAGAGTTGAGCTTACTACGGTCGATTAAATTCGATAGTGGTTCGCAAGGCTTGGGCTGTTTTTCTGACTGCTTACTTGACGCTTGGTAGTACGTAGTCAGAGACTCGCTCTGCGGCCGACTCCGGCCGGTCGTAACGTAGTCAATCCCGCACTTTTAGTGCAACTCAACTTCTTCAGGTCTACGGCCGGTTTTTGTTGTCAATTTATTGACAACACACTCCGTAGTAGACTCGCGTTTGATCGCTTCGCAAGCGTACCCGGGAGCGATTCCGAACCCGCGTCTGATACGTCGTCAGATGCCGTCACCTTAACCGGCTCTCCTGAGCCCGCGTTTCAGCTTGTCACCAAGCGCTCCAAGAAGCGCTCAAAGAAAGCCTCAGTATCCTCAATACTCGAGCCCTCCGCGGTGTCTTCAACACCAGCCCCAGCGCCATTAAAATTGCTCGAAGTAACCGCGTCTCCGTCGGTCCCATCGAAGCCAGCGACGCGCTACGCTCCCGTCCCACCAACGCTGGCGATTCAATCAAAATCCAGGTCGCGACCATCGACGACTTTCGCGCGTTTACCAGGTTACTTTCACTAAAACAAATCGCATATCACACCTACGCCCTCCCGGAGGAGCGTAAGATCCGCGCAGTACTACGGGGCGTCCCGTTCGAGCTCGCGAACGAAGAAATCCTCGAAGACCTTAATTCCCAGGGTTTCCCGGCCGAAGCAGTGCACACGGTTGCACGAAGTAGTGCACACGAGTGCTGATGCACTCCAACCGTGGTAGGCGTTTTCCTTTAGTTCTAGTTATCCTGTCCAATACTCCCAACTCGAAGGAGATCTTCAGAGAGGCTCGCACAATTTGCGGACTTTCGAATATCTCCGTCGAGCATCCCCACCCCGCGGTCACCCTGGGCAGTGCCACCACTGCCAGCTCTATGGCCACGCAGCGGCTAACTGCTCAGCTCCCTCCAGGTGCGTTAAGTGCCTAGATCCCCACATAACGAAGGAGTGCACTCGCACTCCCGAATCAGCTTCCCTCCCTGCCTGTGTGCTCTGCGGCCAGTCCGGCCACATAGCTAACTACAGGGGTTGCCCGCGCACTCCGCGCTCCACCGCCAAGAGGGTCGCGCCTAAACCGGCACCGCCGCTCACTCCCGCTAACTTCCCGCCGCTGCGCAACCGGGGTCCCCCGGAAGCAAAGCCCGTTCAGCCGACGCCTACTCCGGCTCTGTCTTGGAGGCAACGTCCGGCCGTTCGGCATGCACCTTCCCGACCTATCCCAGCTCCCGTAGCTTCCGTAGGGCTGCGTCCTGCTCCGTCATCTTCACCTCAGTCGTCGTTGGCTGAGGACATAAAGACCGTGTTCGACGTCATTCAAGACGTTGATATTAACGAAATTTCCGTACTCGCACGCAAACTGCGAGCCGCCCCTCTCCTCAAGAGCGTTTATTTTGCGTTAGCCGAGCATCACTCGCTTCTAAGTTCGTTATAAATTTTATTTTTGTATAAATTCGTAAATAAGTAAATTATAATGTCTAGACCCGCAAATCCCGCGTCCAGTCGTATTAAACCCAAGGGCTTATCCCTAGTATCTTTTAACGCTCGTAGCCTTAGCACCAACCTTCCTGAGCTCAAACTGTTCCTTCAGAACAAAGAACCTGACTTATTGCTTCTCCAGGAGACGTGGCTTACTCCAAACCGCTCCAGGGGATACGCTATTCCTAAGTACGCGTTTACTCGCAACGATAGGCCCAACTCCGACGGTTTCGGCGGCACCGCTATATATTACAAACGAGGCTTCCATTGCTAATTCATTGTAAATTCTAATTCTAACGTAAATCCGAATAAATGCAATTTTATTTTTCAATTTTTAATGTTTTTAATTATTTACTTTTCATTTTGAGCACCTTCAGTGCTATGTAAATCCCAGCGGGTGACCCCTTCTGGGCCCCGCTAGCGCGGCCTCTTACTCCAACTGGCCGTCGCTCAGATGAAGGCTGAGTGGCAAAAATACACGAGCCGACAGGGGGTTTTTTAGTGGGTATGGTTCTGGTAGGCGTCGGGACGAGTCCCACATAACTTCGATCGCGCGCGCGGAGTATGCGTCAGAGCATTTTTTTTCCTCCTGCCCTGGGGAACAAAAAAAAAAATGGACTGTTTCATATCCATATTACCTGAAGAAGTGGGAGGAGTTAAACATTATGGGACCTTAATTGGTTATATTATGTTAAGATTGTAAAAAATCATACACAACAAAAAAAAAATTCCGCCATCAAGGGAAAATGGTCTAATATTTTTTTATCGCTTACAATATTTGAAAAAAAATAATTACGTATTTGTTCTTTATTTAAGAATATATCATTAAAAGTAGAGATCATAAAATCTTCTATTGTTTTTTTTTGTATTTAAAACTGAAGTCAAGGATAGACGACCTTTAGTCTTGTTTCTGCCTGAAAGCTGTATTAATCAATTTCTTAAACATTTATCGTTTGAAAACTGCCAGATGGACAGTAAGCAAATTACAGCCATTATCTCCGTTTTTTAAACCTACGTCGTTAGTACCCTGCAGAGGTACTAGTCTGTTGTAGCATGGGCCGTACATATGTATATATCTTGCCGCCCGTGATCCAAAAACCAACGCTACTAAACTTAGATTGGAGCTGCGAGCTGCTACCGTACTGGATATTATACACATATATTATAGCACTCAGACCACTCGTAATTGTTATCACCAGGCAGCTTCAAAATGACAATGAAGAAGAAGATATCTGGTGTAATTCTTACACCTACATTACGATTTCGCAGGGATTACAACATATATTTTTTTAAGAAAAATAAATGTGATATTGAGATTTATCATATCAAAATGATGTGTCTTTAAATGTTAAAGCAATAAATACTCGATCAATAATTATATATGAGAAAAGCTATCTCAAGTTTTCCAAGTGAACTCGGACCGTTTTTGGTGTGTGTACAAACATGAGCAAAAGTACACATCCTATTTATACAGTATAAATTTTGAGCCTCTTATTTCACAACTCTGTGAGATTAATTGAAAAGGATCTGAGTTATCGTTCCACACCTCCGTGTAGATGGTCAGAAAATTTAAGTTGCAATTTGTAAACAGTCAATTATTGCCAAAGTTGGAAAAAATCACATTTAAAATAACTATTACCTTTCTATGCTTTTTACGACAGCGGCTACTATAAAATTCTAAATTCTTTTTTAAGTAGTAAAAACAAGAAGCTCAGTCAGTGATATAAACATATTTTGTAGAACACTAAAACTTAAAAATTTTTGTTTGACATTGCTAATTTTAGGTTACTTTTGATAACATCAGAATAGCAAAAATTAAATTGCGTAACTAAATTTGATTTAGTACTTTCGAAACTAAAATAAGTTAACTAATTTATTTCATTTCAAAGAACCCATGCACTTAAATTTAATATGCAATAATGCAATTTAAAAAGGTACACAGATAAACAATTTCAGTTTATAAATAAATAAATTCAAGCTCTAGAAACTACAAGGATGTTTCTAGAGCTTGAATTTATTTATTTATTTACCAGTATCAATCAGTATTTCATTTTGTATTGACTCTTATTTCGTAATTCCTTATCAAAATAGTTAGAGTCAGAACCAATTCTTATGAAGCTACATTTAAATTCAGATTTAAATTCTTATTTCTTAGCATTGACAATTAACTAGTTCTTATTGACGTCAAATAAAACATGACTCTACCACCAGTTCAGAAAAAAACTTTGTGAAGAAGAACTGGCAAGAAACTTCACGGGTATATATTTTTTTCAAAATAAATTTACAGAGTCTCTTTATGTCTATACAAAACTATTCTTATCTGCATCTGTTAGGCAAGTCTCCCTCTCCCCAAGTAACCAAACGACGAACACCCTCAAACGGCACCCGTTCACGAGTTACCGCGGGATCCAACCATCGCCCCCCTCAACCATATTAGAGGGAAGTGAGCGACCTACCATAAGAAGTACTTTAGTGACAATGACGCTTTAGATATTCATCGACGTCACATTGGCAGATAAATCTTTAATATTTACGTGTAGGGATATTTACAAAATAAAATATGTCATTTGCATAAAATAAGCAAACCTACATATCGAGTGACGTCAGACTTTTCGCTTCCGCAGCCGCCGCTCTGTAGCATTCCGCATAGTATCCCTTTCGAAGAAAAACACACCATTCACTTAGGGCCAAACTCAAAACAATATTTCTGAATGTCATTGAGCTGAAAACCAGACTTCTAGCAACTACTTGAGTAACAAAAATAGTGTTTAAAATACAAAATCAATTGCACAGCACACAGACAAACATATAGCTTTCTTGAATTGTTTTAAAATTAGTATGTCAAATAAAGTGAGATGATGAAAGACGGTACACTCATTGTGTTTGATATTATAGTTCGAATGTAAGACGTCTACCCATCAAACGCTTAAACAGGTCTAAATTTTATTCATGATAAGCTAAATTTTCTAGAATTTATTTCAGGATTGAAATCAATTTTAAGGCTGCAGAATTATTAACAATGGTACTGTGCGTCATAGATACCAGTCTGTATGGTTCCTCTTGATTGCGATGCCTACGTTGTCTTTGATTGCTGATTGTGAGTGTCCTGATTGCGCTTAACGAACGCCTGGCGCGCGGCTCGCAATTAGGTCAATGCACGTGGAAAGCTAAGCTCCACTTGTTTTCTTTTCAAACAAAATTTGAACAAACCAGTGGAGCTCACACCTTGGGACCAACTTGCGCGGATCTGAGTTAAAAATTTAACTTACTCGGGTTTAAATATGGCGTAGCTTTATTTACCTTTCATAAACAATAAACTGATCGATCATTAAGGGTTGGAATCCATTGGAAATATATGGGTAAAAATCTATCACACATTTTTTTTTGGCTTAATTAAAAATAAATTAAAATTGGATATCATTTATATTTTATTTTCAATCGTATTTCTTTTTAATGGAGATCATTCGGTTTTTATAAACTTTTTGTTAAACTTCCATTTTGAACACCATTGTTTTCATTTTTGAAACGAGATTATAAATGGAGTATAGATTCTTGTACTAGATTTCATATAAGGTGTTTTTAATATAATGGAGTCATTGTAATATGACGTATAATGTGCATATGTCTATAAATGTGTATAAGTATATATTTCTGTGCGTATGTATAAATAAGGGTGAAGTTAAAAAGTATAAGATGCCATTCGGAGTTATTTTCTGTTCGTCTATGGATTTTCGCAAGTTTGTCAATACTGCGATTCTTACTTTTAAAATAAACCATTTGGCAATGAAGATATCAAGACTGATAGTCATATTTAATGAAAAAATTAACACATCTCAAACACAGTCCCGACTGTTTCAGTCACTGTGTACGGAAACACGTGCTTCTGATTTATTTCACCTAAGAGACTGATGTAAATGTTCAATAATAATGAAGTAATTTTTAGACAACTGGACTTTTTTTTGTCTTTTCAGTACACTTTAACGTAGTTGGGTTATTTTTTAAAATTTGTTTTTTATTTAAACAACTTTATTTTTTTACTGACAGTGACACGGGGTCCATTTTTAAGATATACACATTTTTATATACAATCATAATACAATTTTTTATATTTTTATGCCACCAGGGGGAGCTTTTGAACACATTATATTACAGGAACAAAAACAAACAAAACATGCTTGAATATGTTTTAAAAATTATATAACAAAGAATCACAGTTAACCAATCACTTATAAATATAAATAAATACTTTATAGATTTTTGTTATATTTTTAGAAACTAGCACTGGGGCGTCCGCAGAAAACCAGCGTCGTGGCTCCTGCCGCGACATAAAGCTGAGCGGAGACCATTTTGATGACCATATTGAGCTTATATGTATGTTACGAAATAAGTAAACAAATTATTATTGTTAAACTTAGAAACTATTTTAGTTTTAAGGTTAAATTGTGTATGGTATCAAATAAACATTTTTCTTTCTTTCTTTCTTTCTTCTTTCTATAACAACTGTTTGTTTTAAACATTGACCTCAACCAATGGACAAGCCCTAAGTAACAAAAAAACGTGCATACCTAAACTTGAAATGTAACATAATATGGCGTCCATTTTTAGTGTTGCACAGAGAGTATCGAATCTACTATCGATATTTTAGAACTAAATATTGAACTTGAAATATAATATTGAAATTTAATGAACTTTTGTAAGAGATTGACGTAAATGAATTAATCATAGTTTATGGTTTATTTACTTTCTTTATAATTCTTTTAATATAAAAAATAAAGAACTATACAGTTTATTTTCTTATTCCTGATATAGTCCCGTCAAATTATCCAGAAAAATAGTGGTCAGTTTGCAATAATTCCCAACATGCTGAATTTTGGTACAGACCTGGGGTACACTATTATAAATAAAACACCGAAAGATCCCATGTTTGCTTAAAAAGTTATTCAAGGTCAAGCATCAAAGTTTTCGGTTCAATCAATTAAAGTCTGGCTTGTCTCCAATGATTACGATTAAAAAATAAACAAAAAAACTACCTGCCCATTCAATAACTGTTCGGAATAGAACGCATCCATAGGTTTTATGTAGGTAATTTATAAATTGAACACAAAAATGTTAGGACCTACCCGCACTTGTCGCGAAATGTTGGAACGGCCGGGCTGTCGCCTGCTTCGTTGCCGGAGGAATTTTTCCATGAAATAATGTTTAGATAGTTCTAGAGACTGAGCTAGGATCGCCGCGTGGTAGGACGCCTTGTTATAATTTGATAGTTAATATCTATAGCGCCCGCGCTGGTTTTTAAGTGATTTTAAAACGCGAGTTATAGTTGTGCTTAAACGAAAGTGAAAAACATTTGTGTTTTGACATTGAGTGTGAGAAGCTTCGGGAAGCTAGGTGTAACGTGGACCATATATTCTAATCTCGTAATAACCATCGATTGTAGTCAATTAGTAAGATTTTTGTCCTCCAAGGGGAGCCCCCACGCCCTTACATAAACTGACGGACTAACACCTATGTACTAAGAGGAAATACCTACAGGAAGTTACAGGTCAGTACATCATTATTGATTAATTAGTTATAAGGAGTGAGTGACCATTGTCAACTTAGTGGGTTTGTGTCGCGGTTTACCGATTCCCGACTTGTACGATACAAAATTTGGTAGCAGAGCGTGGTTCACTCCGTTGAAGTTAAATATCGGTTAGTAAGGTTGGTAATGGTCGCCCTTCTTGGGCTGATTGGTCGATGATTGTACTGCTGTTCGTTTTTATCTCGGTTCAAATAGCTGGTTAATTTAACGTGTGTGTGTAAATTTACTCAAATCTTATTAGTTAAATTCTATTTGTTTAGTTAACCGGACTTAAAGTGAACGTTATTTTAAAATATTTTGGTTTCATTCGGCGTGTTTCGTTACGTAAGCGGCGTGCTTGTTCAATCTTTCGTTTTTTTTTGTATGATATTTGCGTAAGTAAGGGCATTTTGCTTCAGAAACAGCTTTGTTTAAACTATGGTTTTGAATAGTGTTTGGTTTAAACTTTTAGTTTAAAAATAATTTTCGTTTTAACTTTTGAGTTGAAATTGATTTTGCTTTCGACTTTCGGTAAAAACGTTTTGGTTTAAAGTCTTGGTTTAAAGTAGTTTGAAATTTAACTTTTGTTTTAAAAATAATTTTGCTTTAAAATTTGGGTTTTTTTGTTGTTGTTGTTAATAATATTGTTTAATGATGGCTAGTAAACATACGGCACGTATAGCTGCAGTTCTGCGGTGGTTGGGTTCGGCCGTTTTGAATGTTTCTCGAAAAGATCGGGTTCAAGCCTTATTATCGCGATATGAATCTTTAAATAGTAAAATGTCGGAATTGTATGATGCATATCAGGCCATACTTGAATTGAGTCCAGAAGCAGAGGTGATGGAAAGGGTCAATTCGGATATTGATCAGGCGGATGATTTGGCAGACCAGATCCGGCAAGCTGTAGGGGTTTTAAACTTGTCTTCTCAGTGTGAGACTCGGCCAAAACTGGATTTAGGTACTTCGCCTGAGTTAATAGGTAGGTTGCCGAAATTAGATTTGCCTCATTTTAATGGTGATTTAGGACATTGGGTAGCTTTTAGTAATTTATTTGATAGTTTGGTCCACTCGCGGCGAGATTTGACTCCGGCCCAGAAACTAGCCTATTTGTTGGCTAGCCTCACAGGGGAGGCTAGAGGTTTGGTCCAACATTTACAACTTGACGATAACAATTATGAAATCGCTCGTGACCTACTTATGCGTAGGTATCAAAACGTTCGGAGATTAGCGGATAATCATGTTTTTAATATTTTAGGTTTACCTAGGAATCCGGGACCGCATAATTTACGGACTGGTTTACTTAACCCTTTGTTGGTAGCAGTTAACGGGTTAAGAGGGTTGGACTTACCGGTTGATCATTGGTCATTCATATTATTGCATATTGTTTTAGGTAAGCTGTCTGTTGATTTGCGGAACAGATTCGAGCAGGAGTATGGTGGCGACTCCGCCACTCATCTCCCACTATTTAAAAATTTAGTGTCGTTCTTAGAGGATGAGTGTCGTCGTGTGGACAACGTCACGGCCCCCGGTAGCGGAGACGTCGGTGCGCGGCAGGTTCGGCCGGCACCGCCAGCACCGCCAACACCGCGTTCCCCACGCCGCTCCCACCCACCACGTGTGTATAATGTAGTCGCGGCGCAGAGGACAGATTCCCGTTGTGCGTATTGTAGGGATGTAGGGCATACCATATTGTCGTGTTTTAAATTTAAGGATTTGCGTTGGCAGGCTCGTCGCAATATTGTAAGGCAACGCAATTGGTGTTATAGCTGCCTTAGTAATCACTTTGCAGCCCAATGTCGGTCATCTCAACCTTGCAAGCAGTGTGGTGGTAATCACCACATTCTTCTTTGTGGTAATCGAAACGGATCGCCTCCACCGATCGCACCGGGACCGGAGGCCAGTGCCTCGCAGGTTAGGATGGAGGCTGGTGACCAATGGGCTGGGGGTGTTCAAGTAGGTCAACCTCGTGCTGGACGTCACGTTTCAGGTAAAAGGAGTTATGCTCGAGGTCAGCCACAACCCTGCACGGGCGGGGGTAATTCAGCGCCGAGCCGCGTTCAAGTAGCTGAGCAACAACGTTGTAGTTTCGGTGTGCCCTTACATTATTCAGAGCGGCCTCGTTTAGGACAGCAGTTTAATAATTACGATACTAAGCAGATGTATGTACCCACAGGAGGGTATTCACCTTATCAGCAATGGACTCCATATGCCAGGCAGGGCTATTCCACTGCATCGCTAAGGGGTCATCCTACTCAACGGAAGAATTGACTCCCACAAATGCACTCTCCACCCGCGTCTTCCCTCTGTCCTTTAACTGTCTTGTTGCCCACCGCTCAGGTTTGCGTCGGTTCCCCTTCGGGCGAGCAGATAACCGCGCGTGCGATTTTGGATTCGGGTGCACAGGGGAGTATCGCGTCGAAGCAGTTAGTGGAGAGGTTGCAGCTTCTTAAGATGCCTGCTGGAGAGAATATTCGAGGAGTTGGCGGGGTTAAGGTGTCAGGCTTAGTGGGTCAGGTTTCACTGTCCTTTTCTCCTCTTCATTGTCGGCATCCACAGGTTACCACGTCGGCTGTTGTTTTAAATAATATTATGGGTAGACATCCCCTTGTTAAATTACCGCCAGAGGTCGTTGGTTTGACATCGAGACTTTCATTAGCAGATCCTGAATTTCATGTTCCAGGACCGGTTGATCTGCTGCTTGGTGCAGATGTATTGGGAATGCTGCAATTGAATAACAGCATGCTTCTGCAGCCTGGAGGTTTGGTTGCAGTCTCGACTGACCTCGGTGACGTCATAATGGGCCCAGTATTTTCTGTTCGCCAATTCCAGGAAGAATATGGTGACGTGCACGTAGGACTCTCGCTCGCTGAAGCTATTCAGCGCTTTTGGGAAGTTGAAGAGCCTCCTACTGCATCTCGTGACAACCCAGAACACCTGGAATGTGAATTATTCTTCCAGAATAATACAGGTCGTCTCTGTTCAGGTAGGTTCGTCACTAGGTTACCTTTCTTACCTTCTCGCCCCTCCCTTGGTCTTTCTAGGATGCTAGCTGAAAAAAGGCTAGCTTCTATGGAGCGACGTATGAAGCGAGATGAAACATTTTGTCTTAAGTACATTGAATTTATGCGTGAGTACGTGGAGCTTGGTCACATGTCTGTTTCTAATTTTGATTGGCGTTCGCAGGAGCATTATTTTATCCCACACCATGCGGTGTTCAAGGCAGGGAAAATTAGAGTTGTTTTTGATGGGTCCGCGCCAACTTCTAACGGTGTTTCCTTAAACCAGTGCTTACATTCTGGACCTAAATTACACAGAGATATCGGTGAAATCTTGACTAACTTCCGCCGACACCAGGTCGTTTTCGTTGCGGATATTAAAATGATGTTTAGACAGACTATTATACATCCAGATGATCGTAGATTTCAGCTCATACTTTGGCGAGAAAATGAATCAAGTCCTGTTACTGTCTTTGAATTGAACACTAATACCTATGGACTTAGGTCTAGTCCTTTTATTGCAATTCGTTCTTTATTAGAGTTGGCAGAGCGTGAACGATTGAGGTTTCCTAGAGCATCTGAGGTTTTATCTAGCGATGTATTCGTAGATGATATCTGCACAGGTGCGGCGAATGAAGCAGAAGCATTGGTACTGCGTAATGAGTTAATAGGAATCCTGCAGGCTGGTGGCTATGAATTGAGGAAGTGGTTGTCTAACTCGCAAGCTGTTCTTGCCGGTCTACCCGAGGATCACCAACAGGATCCTTATATTTTCCAGAATGTGGACAATCCTGATGCTGTGGCAGTGTTAGGCGTTCAGTACCAGCCCATTGCGGACGTCTTCACATTTCGAGTGCAGGATCTAGATACCTGGAAGACTTGGACCAAGCGTTTAGTACTTTCAACCGTAGCAAGGATATTCGACCCCAACGGTTGGTTAACACCGGTCGTATTTTGGGCAAAATGCTTTTTGCAGAAGCTTTGGTTACAAGGTTTGACGTGGGATGCCCCATTAATTGGTAATTTATTAAGTGTTTGGGTTAGGTTTGTGTCGTCCCTTCCTGATATAGAATTAGTTAAAATAGATAGGCCATTCTTGCCGCCAGGTAAATGTCGGGCTGATATTCACGGGTTTTGTGACGCTTCTGAGTGCGGTTATGCAGCTGCAGTTTATATTCGTACTGTTGATAGTGCAGGAGTTGTAGCAGTTAAGCTTATCATGGCAAAAAGCAAGGTTGCGCCTGTTAGAACTAGATTAACGATACCTAAATTAGAATTATCAGGAGCTGCTCTCTCGACTCGCCTTCTTAACCATTTAGTATCGAGTTTGGGCCAGAAGGTTAATATCAATAAGGTATACGCTTGGACTGACAGTCAGATTGTTCTCTCTTGGTTGCGAGCGTCTGTCCACGTATTAGAAGTGTTTGTAGCTAATAGAGTGTGTCAAATTCAGCAGTCGGCTGCAGTTTTGGATTGGAGACATGTTCCAGGAGAACTGAATCCTGCGGATTGTGCGTCACGGGGCTGCGGGGCTCCAGATCTGTTAGATCATTCGTTGTGGTGGGGTCCTGGTTGGCTGTTCCTTCCAGAAGATAGGTGGCCGCAATCGACGGTTGAACTGATTGAGCCTTTGCCAGGGTTAAAGGTTCTTGCTTGTGTTAAGGAGCCCATGAAAGATTTGGATTTCTTGTTAAATAAATTCAGCTCTCTCGATAAGTTGTTAGGTGTCACAGGATGGATTAGAAGATTTGTTCACAATGTTAGGCATCCCTCTAATAAAAAAATATCTATGGTGTTGTGTCCAGACGAAAGGCAGGAATCTTTATTATTTTGGGTACGGTATGTACAGGCCAAGCACTTTGAAACGGTTTTTAATAATCTAAAAGGTGGACATCGTAAGTTGAAGGGAGCTGTTGGTCGCTTGAATCCTTTCATTGATGAAGCGGGCTTGATTCGAGTGGGAGGAAGGCTACGTCATGCTAATTTGTCTTATGAGACACGCCATCCTTTACTCCTTCCTAGACAAGGTCCCCTTTGTACGTTGATAATATCAGATAGACATGAAAGGAATTCTCATGCTGGATTAAATACTCTTCTAGCAATCCTATCTCGGGAGTTTTGGATTTTATCCGCTAGGAGGGCTATACGAAACGTAATATTTCGTTGTATTCCTTGTTATCGGTTGAGGGCTGCGATGATTCAACCACAGATGGGAGACCTGCCACCAGACAGAATTACAGCTGCGCGACCCTTTTCAGGTGTTGGTACGGATTTTGCAGGTCCATTTTCCATTAAGGTCTCATCGTTGCGGAATGCTAAGGTTGTTAAAGCCTACTTGTGCGTTTTTGTTTGCCTAGTCACGAAGGCCGTACATTTGGAAGTAGTGTCATCTCTTAGCACTGAGGCCTTTATTGCTTGTTTGTCTCGATTTGTCAGTCGTCGCGGGTTACCGTCTTTAATTCGGTCCGACTGCGGGACAAACTACAAGGGAAGCGATCGTTATCTATCAGATGTTTATAAGTTTCTAAATGAGAACCAAGTTTCCATTAACACTTCTCTTAGTCGTCGGGGTATTAAATGGCAATTTAGTCCACCCGCTTATCCCTCGTGGGGAGGTATATTTGAAGCGGCTGTGAAGGTGGCTAAGACGCATCTCCGTCGTGTCATAGGTGAAACAATTTTAACATTTGAAGAATTAGCCACGGTCTTTTGTAAAATTGAAGCAGTATTGAATTCACGACCACTTTGTCCTGTATCATCGGATCCAAATGATCTAGAAGTTTTGACTCCAGGTCATTTTTTGATTGGTGGCCCCTTGACTGCACTTCCTGAATATCCATTTGTAGATGTTCCAGTCAATCGTCTGTCACGTTTTGAACTGCTGCAGCAGCTTTCGCAGAGTTTTTGGAAGAGGTTCAACTTAGAATATCTTCATTTGTTGCAGCAGCGTGTTCGTTGGTCAGCTAAGACAGAACCACCTAAGGTTGGTGACCTCGTCCTAGTTAAGGAGATGAACATGCCCCCACTGTCGTGGAGACGTGGTAGAATCTTGAGGCTGTTCCTAGGTGCAGATGGTACTCCACGAGTTGCCGAGGTCATGGTTGGCGATTCTGTACTTAAAAGAGCTGTCGCAACTTTGTCGCGGCTACCGGTTGCATAATGTTTTAATAAGACCGGATCCTCTAGTTGGTTTTGGACTCAGTCAGGTGACGTCTGACTGGGGCGGGGGATTGTTCGGAATAGAACGCATCCATAGGTTTTATGTAGGTAATTTATAAATTGAACACAAAAATGTTAGGACCTACCCGCACTTGTCGCGAAATGTTGGAACGGCCGGGCTGTCGCCTGCTTCGTTGCCGGAGGAATTTTTCCATGAAATAATGTTTAGATAGTTCTAGAGACTGAGCTAGGATCGCCGCGTGGTAGGACGCCTTGTTATAATTTGATAGTTAATATCTATAGCGCCCGCGCTGGTTTTTAAGTGATTTTAAAACGCGAGTTATAGTTGTGCTTAAACGAAAGTGAAAAACATTTGTGTTTTGACATTGAGTGTGAGAAGCTTCGGGAAGCTAGGTGTAACGTGGACCATATATTCTAATCTCGTAATAACCATCGATTGTAGTCAATTAGTAAGATTTTTGTCCTCCAAGGGGAGCCCCCACGCCCTTACATAAACTGACGGACTAACACCTATGTACTAAGAGGAAATACCTACAGGAAGTTACAGGTCAGTACATCATTATTGATTAATTAGTTATAAGGAGTGAGTGACCATTGTCAACTTAGTGGGTTTGTGTCGCGGTTTACCGATTCCCGACTTGTACGATACAATAACGAAATTAACAATTCTAAGCAAACTAAATTTCCTCTTTCTTCACGTCTTTCTGTTTCAAAAATACACGCACAACGGTAAGCAAAGCAAATACCGTTTCGATATGATTTACTGCGTAAGCGCCTGTTATCATTTGCATCGAAAGTATGAAAAATAAAAACATATTAATAATGATTATCGATATCTGGTTAAATAATCAAAGCTCCGGAACATCACTTTTGACAGCTTTTTTTGACAGACTTGTAACAATAAATGGCGATTTGTGGCACGCTAGCCGCCTGCTATGACGTCACTACACGATTGATATTTTAGTGACAACATTCAAAAACAGTACTATCTCTTTCTTTTATTACCAAGTTCTTCCTCTTCTACGATTCGATATACATAACTACTTATTTATATAGGACATTACGGCTACTCCATGTATTTATCACCTCGCTGGTTTTAAAGTAATCATCACAAAATTTAATGAAAAAAATAGCAACATAAATTGTTGTATCAATTACATAATTTTTTTCCATCTCATCCCGAAATTATATTTTCTAATTATTAAAAAACTATTAGTACTAACAAGTTGCACTCCAATACACAGAACGCACTAAAATAATCATCAAACAACCTTCCCATCTACTTGTCAAGAACTCATTGCTTAGTAAGCGTCTTGCGGTTTTAATACTTGTATTGAATAGTTCAAGATCAATCTCCCTGCTTACTTTATTAAAGTTACCGGCGCTACGCAATAAAAATGAATTATAATTTGACTGAGCTAATGGTATGTGCAGTGGGGGATTATCGAAACGTTTTGTTTGGCACATTCAAGTGGTTTTTTTGGAGTAACTTGGGGCAGTCCACGGTATTGTTAGTAATTTATCTCGATGTAATTGAAGTGGAAGAAGGTGATATTATTTACATAGTGCCAGAAAGTTACATTTGTAGGGAATTTTTAGGCGATAGCATAAGTACTTAATAGATCTTTAGTAAATACCATAACGAGGGTTTCAAATTTCTGAAGCATATTCTAGATGACTACGGACGTATATGTGCAGTTAAGTATTTTCAATGTTTTTGCGTGACAGTAATCGGAAGAACTTCTCATAATAAAACCTAAGGATTTCTATGCTTAAGCAATTATATTGTTAATGTGGGAATCGAAATGTAGGTTGTTATCATGTAGAACTCCTAGATCTTTTAACCCTATTAAGAATGTGCCCTTTCATAGAGAATTGAGGACAAATCGGTGTTGGCTTACGAGTGTAATTCATTACACAACATTTGAGAGTATTAATTGATTAATTGAATCACAATACGAAACTAATCTTGTTTGGTCCTCTTGCATGTCGTCAACGTAATTTTTTGTTGTAATCCTATACGTCTTGTTGTATACGTCTGCAAAAAATAATACGAGTAGTTTGCAAGTATTCAGTGTTTTATGGATATCATCTATAAAGATCGTGAACAAGAGAGGTGCCAGCAACGAGTCCTGCGGCACACCGCTCGGTACCGTAACCCAACCAGAAATTTACTTTTGGACTACCACAGCCTACGATCTATCAGTGATATATGATGTGAACCATCTTAGGACGTCCCCGGTGATTCCTGTTTTGCTAAGTCGGTTGTTAAGTAATTGTGATCTATTCTATCAAATGCTTTACTGTAATCTGTATAAACTACGTGTACTTGCCCCTCCCTGCATTTCATTGGTCTAAAAATCATTAAATGTAACTGAATTCGAAACAGTGGAGCGCCTCTTACTAAAGCCATGTTGACATGTGCTGAAGGTCCTTTTAAAAGTTGATAATTTGGTTGTATAGTAAACGTTCAAACACTTTTTATAGGATACACAATTCGGAAATTCGCCTAAAGTTAAATATGTCAGTTTTAGAGCCTTCTTTATGTATTGGAGAAATGAAGGCTGATTTCTATACACGAGGCACAACTCCCTCTTGTGAAGATTTTTTAAACAATAATGTCAAAGGTGGAGCTATTGTTGAACAGCAATCACTAAGAACTAGGTGGTCTGTTGTCAGGCCCCGCAGATTTACTTATTTATTTATTATATAATAGGACAACCAGTGAATAATACATTAGGACTTGCAACTAAATATTTTTAAGGTTTCCACAATATGCATAAATAAGAAACTGCGACAAAAGTGAAAAGACTTGGGTCTAACTTATTTAAAAAAGATAAAAAACCTATGTCTTTCAATCCGGCTTTCGTTCGGGGCATAGCACTGTGTCGGCCTTGGTGAAGGTTACTGATGATATTCGCCACAATATAGAAAACAAAAAACTGACTTTCCTTGTTCTTCTAGATTTCAGCAGTGCCTTCAACACGGTTGACTTTGACATTTTGCTGAGTTTACTCAAAGTCCTAAATGTTCCACGTTTGGCATATTCATGGTTTCGATATTATTTCTTTGATCGCTTCCAACTTGTAAAATCTGAAAATGGTCGTTCTAATTGGTGCCGTCTCGTCACTGGTGTACATCAAGGAGGAGTCCTCTCGCCAATATTATTTTCTATCTTTATTAACAGTATCACCTCCTCTCTTAAGTCATCATACCATCTATTTGCTGATGACCTACAGCTTTCTACTGCGGCAAAGATTGAAGACTTAACGCAGGCCGTGGATGGTGTTAACAATGACTTAAAATCAATTGCATGCTGGGCCAGAAATTTTGGAATCTTGGTCAATACCTCAAAATCTCAGGCTATTGTTATTGGCAGTCCCCATTTTATTTCAAAGTCCAACAATATCACACTTCCATGTATCTATTTTAATGACGATATCATCCCGTACTCCAAAACTGTCAAGAACTTAGGTATGATTATGGATCAGACATTGTCGTGGACAGCACACATCAATTAATTCAGCCGCAAGGTCTACTGTTCATTGCACTCCTTGAGGCGATTACAAAATGTTCTACCTCTTAAAACCAAAATCATGTTGTCTAACACTTTGCTACTTCCTCTTTTGGACTATGGCGACATTATATTTCTCGATGCCACAGAGGAGCAGCTGGATAGACTGGAACGCCTCCAAAATCAATGCATCCGATACAGTTTTGGATTGAAAAAATTTGACCATATCTCCGAAAACCGCTCCAAAATCCACTGGCTACCCTTCAGAAACCGCTTTTTTTTTTGCTGCCGAGGCACCCTCGCGGGAGGGAGGTGGAAGATGCGTCATGCATACCACCCGCAGGTAAATTCTTCTGCGGGGGGTTATGTGGGACTCACCAGAATGGCACCTACCCACTAAAAACCACCTGTTGGCTGTAGTTATTACCGTTAGCCTTCATCGGAAGCGATACCCGTCGGGAAGTTGGGCGCGCTGGCGGAGACCCGCTAGCGGGTCTTCAGCCTGTAGTGAAAGTTGCACTGAAGGTGCTCAAAGGGACATGAGTTGGTGGCCGTTCTGGGCAGCCTCCGGTGAAGCCGGGGCTGGGCAGAGGTCGGCCGAAGCATGATTTAGGGATCAATTCATTTAAATGAACCTATAATGAATTGAGAAGGGAACTATGCTCCGCCAGAGCTAGCAAACGCTCTGTCGGAGTACGTGAAGCCCTAAGTTTACGGTTAGCCCGTGCGATTTCACTAACATCGATATTTTTCATAGCGTCGCAGACGATACGCATATCGTCTGCTACGGAGGATTGAGGAGTGGGTTTGTATGGGCTAGGAGCCGGGATGGGATTCGATGCGGGGCGCTGCCTCCAGTTTTCTGGGGCAGGCCTAGACTGTGTAGGCTTTGCAGCCGAAGGAACCCGGCTACGCAGCGGCGGAAAGTTTTCTTGAGAAAGGCGCGGGGCCTGTTTGGGTGCCGCCCTCTTGGAATTGGAGCGCATACAACGGGGTGCACGAGGGCAGCCCCTGTAATTTGCGGTGTGGCCGGACTGGCCACAAAGCACGCAATCGGGAGGAGAGGGAGTTTCAGGAGTGCGATTGCACTCCTTAGTGAAGTGAGGGACCAGGCACTTGACGCACCTGGGCGGTGCGCGGCAGTTGGCCGCCGCGTGCCCGTACAACTGGCACCGATGGCACTGGCCGGGATGACCGCGGCGATGAGGCGCCTCGATCGAGATCCCAGAGAGGCCGCATATAGTGCTAACCCCTTTGAGGATCTCCCTGGACTTGGGGACGTTGGCGAGAACCACCAAAGCGAGAGGGTGTTGCGTCCCGTACTTGCTGTGCATTTTATGCACCGCGAGTGCCGGGAAGCCTTGGGACTGCAGATCCTCCAGGATAGCCTCGTTCGATAATTCGAACGGGACTCCCCTGAGTACCGCTCTGATCTTACGCTCTTCTGACAGAGCATAAGTATGATAGGCATATTGATTATCGGTGAGGAGCTTTGTTAAAGCACGAAAGTCGTCTATCGACGAGACTAAGATTTTAATAGATTCACCCGAGTTGGCTGCTCGGATGTAATGGATTTTGTGCTCATTGCACAATGTCGAGACCTCAGTCCATTTACCCTTTTCCCGAAGGAAAACGGGTGGTGGGACCTTGGCCTTGACAGAAGTTGGGGCCGGAGCGGGTGTTGAAGACACCGGGGCAGCTGGCGTTGAAGACGCCGCAGGGGGTGTAGGGACGGGCGTCGAGGGCGCCGGGTCTTGTTTCGAACGCTTCTTAGAGCGCTTCTTAACAAGCGTAAAGGAGGGAGACTCAGGGCCAGTTGGGGTGGCGTCCGAGGATGACTCGGTCGCGGGTGCGCGCTTGCGGCGCGGAGGGGCGTCTACTTCGCACTCCATGTCACTGGAGGAAGGGTACGCGGGAGGGCCTAAGACCAGAGCGGTCTGAGGGACGGAGGTGGCCTGAGGGGCCGGTGTGAACAGTGCCATGATTAGAGGGAGAAATGATTGCAGTGTGCGATTCATATGAGGGGGGCAGTGAGTGCCTTGGGCGTCGTAATCAGCGATCAGCTTATTCAGAAGCTCCTCAGGGCTTAGGGAAGCCATTGCTTTGCTTGCCATGCAAGGGTTGGGGAGGGACGACAATATATAAATATATATACTATGAACCTATCAACGATGACTAACTTCCTAAAAACCACCCTACACGCAGTAGGGCGGTTGAGGACGACGCGGATAACTTACTCGAACACGGAACTTGAAGTCCTGGAACGACGAGACCCCGTCGACGAAGCTCACGTTCCACGAAGTACGGTTAACAACCCACTATCCGCCGTGAAAACGGCGTTAGAAACTTATTAGAAGTACGGTTAACGACCCACTGTCCGCCGTGAAAACGGCGTTAGAAACTTATTACGGTATTCAACTATGAAATTATATATTACGACAACAACCAGTGAAATTTGGGTGCTCAATTAGCGCGGGGGCTAATAGAGCGGGAAGGCGTCTGCGATCGACGTGCGCTCGAGAACGCACGCAGACCGAGACTGTTCGCTTCAGAAACCGCAGAGATGCTTTTTGCATAATGTTCTCTTTAACCCATCTGCACCCGAATATATCCGTTTTAGGTTTTTAGGTTTTAGTCTGTGAGAAGGTTTAATTTTCATACCATTATGGGTGAGCGACTGAGATCTGGTACCTTTCTCTTGAAACTCCATCACACAGTACCCGTACCTATACAAAATTGTTTTAGGTGCATGCTGTGCGTTTGTAGAACCGTCTCCCTGAGCATATAAGAAACTCTCCTTCTGTGTCCTCTTTCAAATGTCCGTTTGTAGAACCGTCTCCCTTAGCATGTAAGAAACTCTCCTTCTGTGTCCTCTTTCAAATCTAATTTGAAAAAATTGTTTTCATTAGAGCCGCTAAATGGTTGCGATTCTAGATGAATACAAGTAGGTATATGTATATGTTTATATATATTTGTTTAAATGTTTATTTTATTGTTTATTGAGTTTTAAATTTGTATATATATATTTTTTTTTTTATTCAGATCGGTACAGTTACAGACATCAGATCAAAAGCAATTTTAGGTAACTTACATATGATAACATTACAAATCTAACATCCCATTACAACTATACACAGCTTACAAGAGCAACTTTACGTGTCAGTTGTTACTGGGCAACTACAAACAGTAATTAAAGATTACAAGAAAAAAAAATAAACAAAAATCTAGTTAAATTAAGAATTACAAAAGGTTTTTTCTTTTTTAAGATTTTTTAAGTTTCTTTTTAAGATTCACAGTTAAGCCAACATAATATAACAAACAGTTCAATTACACTATAATAATTCCAATGGCTCACTGTAGAGTTTGGTCTTAAATGAAAAATAATTATTAAATAATATATCAATATCGTCACTTTTTAAATTATTATAAAGTCGGCACATTCGATGTAAAGGGTTATTTTCAGAAACATTGTTATTTGAGAGCGGAATAACTGCGGATGACGCACAGACCGAGTCGGAACCTTGAACAGTATTTGTTCAAGTAATTTACCTTTATCACCGCCGTCACCATGTGTGATTTTATAAAAAGTACAAGGGTCCGAGATCTGCCTTCTTGTAGCTAAAGATGCTAAACTAATGTGATTTTGCCTATCTTCGTAAGTAGAGATTTTCTTTCGAAGTCCTAACCTTGCACATAAGCTACGTAAGAAGCGACGTTGTATAGACTCTATGCGATCTATGTGAACTTTATAAATAGGTGACCAAACATTGGAACAATACTCCAGTATACTTCTTACCAGAGAGCAGTACAATAGTATCCATGATGACGGCTGCCGAAATGGTTTAGCGACGCGAAATATGAATGAGAGCATTTTGTGTGCTTTGCTACATATATGATCGTAATGTGATCTGAAAGATAAAGCCGAATCATACAAACACCTAGATCTCGCACTACATTGACGCGCTGTAGAGCATCTCCTTTTATTTTATACTTGTATGATACCTTATATTTATGTTTACAGAATGTAATTACTTGGCATTTTTTGATGTAAATTTATTTATTTATTTTATTAAGTTCTTTTTTTTTTACGTTAAATAAAATAACATTTTATGATTGTACACACCTGCCAACCCAAAATACCGAAATCCTACTAAGTCCGCCTTTGCACAATTTATTTTTAATTTTGTAAATTATCCTGTACCATTTATTGTGCAATAAAGTGTTTACAATACAATACAGTACAACAATAATTTACTTTAATTGTCGCTAAAAAGTGATAACTCTTTAGTGTAGGTATGCAGGGCCAGGGTTGGTTAGTGTTATAAAATGGTGAAAAATTTACAGATACTCTCAATCAGTTGCAGACCTGTATGGTAAGTTATATGGCTATGGCTATTTAGACTTATTCCATCATAAAATTTATTCATTCATTATTATTATTATTATTATTATTACCTTATCTTGCAAATGTGTATGTAGGTCGCTTGAGGAGGGCGATGGCTGGATCCCGCGTTAACTCGTGAACGGGCGCCGTCTAAAGGTGTTCGTCGTTTCGATACTTGGGGGGAGGGAGACTTGCCGAGCTAACAGATGCAGATAAGAATCATTTTGCATAGACATAAAGCGACATGGTAAATTTATTTAAAAAAATATACCCGTGAAGTTCCTTGCCAGATGTTCTCCACACAGGTTTTTCCAAACTGGTAGAGTCATGCTTTATTTGATGTCAATAAGATCAAGTAATCTTCAGGAAGGTTTTTCCGAACTGGTGGTAGAATCATGTTTTATTTGACGTCAATAAGAACAAGTAATTGTCAATGTTGAGAAATAAATATTTGAATTTGAATTTTGAATTATCAACCCTAATTATGCATTTTGTTACTTGAATGTGTCATAAAGTGGCCACAACAACATTATAATCCTAACCTCTTATCCTTATAAGACCATTACCAAGACGCGCCATAAATCGTTCTTCCATCCAGACACAATGAGTCAGCTAATCGCCGCTCGGATGCACCATTTGTCTGTAGACAACGCCACCCGAGCTAATAGCTCCGCACTCACTCACTAACTCAGTTCACAAAAGCCGAGCTCGCTTTAATGTTATGGCTCGTTAGAACTTTAAATGCGATTTTGTATAAAGTAAATATTTTAGTATTCAAATGTTTATTATTTCTAATATTTCATAATTTGTGAGGTTCATTAACAGAGGGATCTGATAATTAAGCCTGTTTGTATTAATGCTGTAAAATACCGTGACTTGGTGGAAATTTAAATTTTGTGGTTTCGTAGAATATTTCGTATTTAGTATGTTTCAAAGATTTTTCTTCAATCGCAATAGTTGAAACTACATCCTACAGTAGTAATTAACTTTTGATAACACACACGTCTTTAACTAACACTTTTGCAGAAGTATTTTTGGGTTAACTTTTTCATTTCAATAAACAAACTTTCCAGATTCCTAATGAAGAAAAATTTAGTTTTCATCATAAGTACAACTTACAGGACTAATTTAATTACCAATCAAAACCTGGAAAAAATTTTTTTTAATAAAGTTTTTGCATTCAAGATGACGAGTAACAAAGTAATGAAAATGAAACCTTACAGCTGCAAACGGATTAGTGCTCGAACGACGTCTCTGTTCACGAAATGCAAGGTTTCATAAATGTTAAATGACATAAAATCAAGTTTGTGCAGCGAAGGCGCTTTCATGAATTTGGGGCGCGCTTTAGTTGACAACGCCTGTTGTTACATTGCGTACAACTTTCTGATCTTTGCAAACATATAACATAGTCTTAGTGTTAAGTTACGCTAAAATACAACGTACGCACATTGTAAAGGCCTTCAATGCCAATACAAAGTATTATCTAGTTCTTGTTGTCGTGTATTGCACTCACCATACTATTGACGCTCCACATAGGTAGCTGAAATTTTCAATGTTTGAAAATCATCAAAAACTAGTAAAATTATCAGAAAATTCCGTTTTTACCTAAAATCAAACAATATTTGATTTTTAGTGTCAAACATATAAACAATTAATTAATATCTTTAGTGGTTTGGAATACATTGTGGGGTATATACACACAAGGACACAACCTCCATGATAATGTAAGCCAGTAATTAAAGCGTGCAGTGCAGGTAGCGTTCAGTTTATTATTGAGCGTCAGGTCAGTGTAATAACACATTTATCGAGGCGCTGCACTAGCTGGGTGCAACTTGAGCGGCTATTGAACGGAAAATTGCTGGCAACTTGCACTGCAGCTCACGTTAATTAATATACACAGCAACAAGGCGAGTTAGGTGAAATTGCTGTGAACTAGATGATCCTGGAATTTGGCCATAATATTTGTTATTTTATAAGCATTCAACATCAGTTATGTTATTATTTAGTAACATACGGTTTTATTCAATTTTAAAACGGCGAATGAGTCAATGTCGACGCTCCGAGAGTAGTTTCGCTGCACTGGCTAATACACTTATTAATCTACCATAGTGAAAGTGTAAACTACATATAAAGGTGCTTTACATAGACAGTTTGTGTACAATGGCAGACTACTCATACGTTGGTGCTTTTTATACAAAAGCAGTCAAAAGATGACATATACCACATAAAGTTATTAAAATAATTTTCTATGTCAGGTTTCCAGGAAGGCGAAGAAAACATCAACTTTATTTTTTTAATTTTTTATTGTTTATTGCAAAACGCACAGCCCTCAACAAAACAGTTATATAGTTACAAAGTAGAGAAGATACATATTGCCATTTATGGATTTACATTATTGTTTATTGTTTATTGCAAAACGCACAGCCCTCAACAAAACAGTTATATAGTTACAAAGTAGAGAAGATACATATTGCCATTTATGGATTTACATTATTGTTTATTGTTTATTACAAAACGCACAGCCCTCAACAAAACAGTTATATAGTTACAAAGTAGAGAAGATACATATTGCCATTTATGGATTTACATTATTGTTTATTGTTTATTACAAAACGCACAGCCCTCAACAAAACAGTTATATAGTTACAAAGTAGAGAAGATACATATTGCCATTTATGGATTTACATTATTGTTTATTGTTTATTACAAAACGCACAGCCCTCAACAAAACAGTTATATAGTTACAAAGTAGAGAAGATACATATTGCCATTTATGGATTTACATTATTGTTTATTGTTTATTACAAAACGCACAGCCCTCAACAAAACAGTTATATAGTTACAAAGTAGAGAAGATACATGTTGCCATTTATGGATTTACATTATTGTTTATTGTTTATTACAAAACGCACAGCCCTCAACAAAACAGTTATATAGTTACAAAGTAGAGAAGATACATATTGCCATTTATGGATTTACACTATTGTTTATTGTTTATTGCAAAACGCACAGCCCTCAACAAAACAGTTATATAGTTACAAAGTAGAGAAGATACATATTGCCATTTATGGATTTACATTATTGTTTATTGTTTATTACAAAACGCACAGCCCTCAACAAAACAGTTATATAGTTACAAAGTAGAGAAGATACATATTGCCATTTATGGATTTACATTATTGTTTATTGTTTATTACAAAACGCACAGCCCTCAACAAAACAGTTATATAGTTACAAAGTAGAGAAGATACATATTGCCATTTATGGATTTACATTATTGTTTATTGTTTATTACAAAACGCACAGCCCTCAACAAAACAGTTATATAGTTACAAAGTAGAGAAGATACATATTGCCATTTATGGATTTACATTATTGTTTATTGTTTATTACAAAACGCACAGCCCTCAACAAAACAGTTATATAGTTACAAAGTAGAGAAGATACATGTTGCCATTTATGGATTTACATTATTGTTTATTGTTTATTACAAAACGCACAGCCCTCAACAAAACAGTTATATAGTTACAAAGTAGAGAAGATACATGTTGCCATTTATGGATTTACATTATTGTTTATTGTTTATTACAAAACGCACAGCCCTCAACAAAACAGTTATATAGTTACAAAGTAGAGAAGATACATATTGCCATTTATGGATTTACATTATTGTTTATTGTTTATTACAAAACGCACAGCCCTCAACAAAACAGTTATATAATTACAAAGTAGAGAAGATACATATTGCCATTTATGGATTTACATTATTGTTTATTGTTTATTACAAAACGCACAGCCCTCAACAAAACAGTTATATAGTTACAAAGTAGAGAAGATACATATTGCCATTTATGGATTTACATTATTGTTTATTGTTTATTACAAAACGCACAGCCCTCAACAAAACAGTTATATAGTTACAAAGTAGAGAAGATACATATTGCCATTTATGGATTTACATTATTGTTTATTGTTTATTACAAAACGCACAGCCCTCAACAAAACAGTTATATAGTTACAAAGTAGAGAAGATACATATTGCCATTTATGGATTTACATTATTGTTTATTGTTTATTACAAAACGCACAGCCCTCAACAAAACAGTTATATAGTTACAAAGTAGAGAAGATACATATTGCCATTTATGGATTTACATTATTGTTTATTGTTTATTACAAAACGCACAGCCCTCAACAAAACAGTTATATAGTTACAAAGTAGAGAAGATACATATTGCCATTTATGGATTTACACTATTGTTTATTGTTTATTGCAAAACGCACAGCCCTCAACAAAACAGTTATATAGTTACAAAGTAGAGAAGATACATATTGCCATTTATGGATTTACATTATTGTTTATTGTTTATTACAAAACGCACAGCCCTCAACAAAACAGTTATATAGTTACAAAGTAGAGAAGATACATATTGCCATTTATGGATTTACATTATTGTTTATTGTTTATTACAAAACGCACAGCCCTCAACAAAACAGTTATATAGTTACAAAGTAGAGAAGATACATATTGCCATTTATGGATTTACATTATTGTTTATTGTTTATTACAAAACGCACAGCCCTCAACAAAACAGTTATATAGTTACAAAGTAGAGAAGATACATGTTGCCATTTATGGATTTACATTATTGTTTATTGTTTATTACAAAACGCACAGCCCTCAACAAAACAGTTATATAGTTACAAAGTAGAGAAGATACATATTGCCATTTATGGATTTACATTATTGTTTATTGTTTATTACAAAACGCACAGCCCTCAACAAAACAGTTATATAGTTACAAAGTAGAGAAGATACATATTGCCATTTATGGATTTACATTATTGTTTATTGTTTATTACAAAACGCACAGCCCTCAACAAAACAGTTATATAGTTACAAAGTAGAGAAGATACATGTTGCCATTTATGGATTTACATTATTGTTTATTGTTTATTACAAAACGCACAGCCCTCAACAAAACAGTTATATAGTTACAAAGTAGAGAAGATACATATTGCCATTTATGGATTTACATTATTGTTTATTGTTTATTACAAAACGCACAGCCCTCAACAAAACAGTTATATAGTTACAAAGTAGAGAAGATACATATTGCCATTTATGGATTTACACTATTGTTTATTGTTTATTGCAAAACGCACAGCCCTCAACAAAACAGTTATATAGTTACAAAGTAGAGAAGATACATATTGCCATTTATGGATTTACATTATTGTTTATTGTTTATTACAAAACGCACAGCCCTCAACAAAACAGTTATATAGTTACAAAGTAGAGAAGATACATATTGCCATTTATGGATTTACATTATTGTTTATTGTTTATTACAAAACGCACAGCCCTCAACAAAACAGTTATATAGTTACAAAGTAGAGAAGATACATATTGCCATTTATGGATTTACATTATTGTTTATTGTTTATTACAAAACGCACAGCCCTCAACAAAACAGTTATATAGTTACAAAGTAGAGAAGATACATATTGCCATTTATGGATTTACATTATTGTTTATTGTTTATTACAAAACGCACAGCCCTCAACAAAACAGTTATATAGTTACAAAGTAGAGAAGATACATGTTGCCATTTATGGATTTACATTATTGTTTATTGTTTATTACAAAACGCACAGCCCTCAACAAAACAGTTATATAGTTACAAAGTAGAGAAGATACATGTTGCCATTTATGGATTTACATTATTGTTTATTGTTTATTACAAAACGCACAGCCCTCAACAAAACAGTTATATAGTTACAAAGTAGAGAAGATACATATTGCCATTTATGGATTTACACTATTGTTTATTGTTTATTACAAAACGCACAGCCCTCAACAAAACAGTTATATAGTTACAAAGTAGAGAAGATACATATTGCCATTTATGGATTTACATTATTGTTTATTGTTTATTACAAAACGCACAGCCCTCAACAAAACAGTTATATAGTTACAAAGTAGAGAAGATACATATTGCCATTTATGGATTTACATTATTGTTTATTGTTTATTACAAAACGCACAGCCCTCAACAAAACAGTTATATAGTTACAAAGTAGAGAAGATACATGTTGCCATTTATGGATTTACATTATTGTTTATTGTTTATTACAAAACGCACAGCCCTCAACAAAACAGTTATATAGTTACAAAGTAGAGAAGATACATATTGCCATTTATGGATTTACACTATTGTTTATTGTTTATTGCAAAACGCACAGCCCTCAACAAAACAGTTATATAGTTACAAAGTAGAGAAGATACATATTGCCATTTATGGATTTACATTATTGTTTATTGTTTATTACAAAACGCACAGCCCTCAACAAAACAGTTATATAGTTACAAAGTAGAGAATATACATATTGCCATTTATGGATTTACATTATTGTTTATTGTTTATTACAAAACGCACAGCCCTCAACAAAACAGTTATATAGTTACAAAGTAGAGAAGATACATATTGCCATTTATGGATTTACATTATTGTTTATTGTTTATTACAAAACGCACAGCCCTCAACAAAACAGTTATATAGTTACAAAGTAGAGAAGATACATATTGCCATTTATGTATTTACATTATTGTTTATTGTTTATTACAAAACGCACAGCCCTCAACAAAACAGTTATATAGTTACAAAGTAGAGAAGATACATATTGCCATTTATGGATTTACATTATTGTTTATTGTTTATTACAAAACGCACAGCCCTCAACAAAACAGTTATATAGTTACAAAGTAGAGAAGATACATATTGCCATTTATGGATTTACATTATTGTTTATTGTTTATTACAAAACGCACAGCCCTCAACAAAACAGTTATATAGTTACAAAGTAGAGAAGATACATATTGCCATTTATGGATTTACATTATTGTTTATTGTTTATTACAAAACGCACAGCCCTCAACAAAACAGTTATATAGTTACAAAGTAGAGAAGATACATATTGCCATTTATGGATTTACATTATTGTTTATTGTTTATTACAAAACGCACAGCCCTCAACAAAACAGTTATATAGTTACAAAGTAGAGAAGATACATGTTGCCATTTATGGATTTACATTATTGTTTATTGTTTATTACAAAACGCACAGCCCTCAACAAAACAGTTATATAGTTACAAAGTAGAGAAGATACATATTGCCATTTATGTATTTACATTATTGTTTATTGTTTATTACAAAACGCACAGCCCTCAACAAAACAGTTATATAGTTACAAAGTAGAGAAGATACATATTGCCATTTATGGATTTACATTATTGTTTATTGTTTATTACAAAACGCACAGCCCTCAACAAAACAGTTATATAGTTACAAAGTAGAGAAGATACATATTGCCATTTATGGATTTACATTATTGTTTATTGTTTATTACAAAACGCACAGCCCTCAACAAAACAGTTATATAGTTACAAAGTAGAGAAGATACATATTGCCATTTATGGATTTACATTATTGTTTATTGTTTATTACAAAACGCACAGCCCTCAACAAAACAGTTATATAGTTACAAAGTAGAGAAGATACATATTGCCATTTATGGATTTACATTATTGTTTATTGTTTATTACAAAACGCACAGCCCTCAACAAAACAGTTATATAGTTACAAAGTAGAGAAGATACATATTGCCATTTATGGATTTACATTATTGTTTATTGTTTATTACAAAACGCACAGCCCTCAACAAAACAGTTATATAGTTACAAAGTAGAGAAGATACATGTTGCCATTTATGGATTTACATTATTGTTTATTGTTTATTACAAAACGCACAGCCCTCAACAAAACAGTTATATAGTTACAAAGTAGAGAAGATACATGTTGCCATTTATGGATTTACATTATTGTTTATTGTTTATTACAAAACGCACAGCCCTCAACAAAACAGTTATATAGTTACAAAGTAGAGAAGATACATATTGCCATTTATGGATTTACATTATTGTTTATTGTTTATTACAAAACGCACAGCCCTCAACAAAACAGTTATATAGTTACAAAGTAGAGAAGATACATATTGCCATTTATGGATTTACATTATTGTTTATTGTTTATTACAAAACGCACAGCCCTCAACAAAACAGTTATATAGTTACAAAGTAGAGAAGATACATATTGCCATTTATGGATTTACATTATTGTTTATTGTTTATTACAAAACGCACAGCCCTCAACAAAACAGTTATATAGTTACAAAGTAGAGAAGATACATATTGCCATTTATGGATTTACATTATTGTTTATTGTTTATTACAAAACGCACAGCCCTCAACAAAACAGTTATATAGTTACAAAGTAGAGAAGATACATGTTGCCATTTATGGATTTACATTATTGTTTATTGTTTATTACAAAACGCACAGCCCTCAACAAAACAGTTATATAGTTACAAAGTAGAGAAGATACATGTTGCCATTTATGGATTTACATTATTGTTTATTGTTTATTACAAAACGCACAGCCCTCAACAAAACAGTTATATAGTTACAAAGTAGAGAAGATACATATTGCCATTTATGGATTTACATTATTGTTTATTGTTTATTACAAAACGCACAGCCCTCAACAAAACAGTTATATAGTTACAAAGTAGAGAAGATACATATTGCCATTTATGGATTTACATTATTGTTTATTGTTTATTACAAAACGCACAGCCCTCAACAAAACAGTTATATAGTTACAAAGTAGAGAAGATACATATTGCCATTTATGTATTTACATTATTGTTTATTGTTTATTACAAAACGCACAGCCCTCAACAAAACAGTTATATAGTTACAAAGTAGAGAAGATACATATTGCCATTTATGGATTTACATTATTGTTTATTGTTTATTACAAAACGCACAGCCCTCAACAAAACAGTTATATAGTTACAAAGTAGAGAAGATACATATTGCCATTTATGGATTTACATTATTGTTTATTGTTTATTACAAAACGCACAGCCCTCAACAAAACAGTTATATAGTTACAAAGTAGAGAAGATACATATTGCCATTTATGGATTTACATTATTGTTTATTGTTTATTACAAAACGCACAGCCCTCAACAAAACAGTTATATAGTTACAAAGTAGAGAAGATACATATTGCCATTTATGGATTTACATTATTGTTTATTGTTTATTACAAAACGCACAGCCCTCAACAAAACAGTTATATAGTTACAAAGTAGAGAAGATACATATTGCCATTTATGGATTTACATTATTGTTTATTGTTTATTACAAAACGCACAGCCCTCAACAAAACAGTTATATAGTTACAAAGTAGAGAAGATACATATTGCCATTTATGGATTTACATTATTGTTTATTGTTTATTACAAAACGCACAGCCCTCAACAAAACAGTTATATAGTTACAAAGTAGAGAAGATACATATTGCCATTTATGGATTTACATTATTGTTTATTGTTTATTACAAAACGCACAGCCCTCAACAAAACAGTTATATAGTTACAAAGTAGAGAAGATACATATTGCCATTTATGGATTTACATTATTGTTTATTGTTTATTACAAAACGCACAGCCCTCAACAAAACAGTTATATAGTTACAAAGTAGAGAAGATACATATTGCCATTTATGGATTTACATTATTGTTTATTGTTTATTACAAAACGCACAGCCCTCAACAAAACAGTTATATAGTTACAAAGTAGAGAAGATACATATTGCCATTTATGGATTTACATTATTGTTTATTGTTTATTACAAAACGCACAGCCCTCAACAAAACAGTTATATAGTTACAAAGTAGTGAAGATACATATTGCCATTTATGGATTTACATTATTGTTTATTGTTTATTACAAAACGCACAGCCCTCAACAAAACAGTTATATAGTTACAAAGTAGAGAAGATACATGTTGCCATTTATGGATTTACATTATTGTTTATTGTTTATTACAAAACGCACAGCCCTCAACAAAACAGTTATATAGTTACAAAGTAGAGAAGATACATATTGCCATTTATGGATTTACATTATTGTTTATTGTTTATTACAAAACGCACAGCCCTCAACAAAACAGTTATATAGTTACAAAGTAGAGAAGATACATATTGCCATTTATGTATTTACATTATTGTTTATTGTTTATTACAAAACGCACAGCCCTCAACAAAACAGTTATATAGTTACAAAGTAGAGAAGATACATATTGCCATTTATGGATTTACATTATTGTTTATTGTTTATTACAAAACGCACAGCCCTCAACAAAACAGTTATATAGTTACAAAGTAGAGAAGATACATATTGCCATTTATGGATTTACATTATTGTTTATTGTTTATTACAAAACGCACAGCCCTCAACAAAACAGTTATATAGTTACAAAGTAGAGAAGATACATATTGCCATTTATGGATTTACATTATTGTTTATTGTTTATTACAAAACGCACAGCCCTCAACAAAACAGTTATATAGTTACAAAGTAGAGAAGATACATATTGCCATTTATGGATTTACATTATTGTTTATTGTTTATTACAAAACGCACAGCCCTCAACAAAACAGTTATATAGTTACAAAGTAGAGAAGATACATATTGCCATTTATGGATTTACATTATTGTTTATTGTTTATTACAAAACGCACAGCCCTCAACAAAACAGTTATATAGTTACAAAGTAGAGAAGATACATGTTGCCATTTATGGATTTACATTATTGTTTATTGTTTATTACAAAACGCACAGCCCTCAACAAAACAGTTATATAGTTACAAAGTAGAGAAGATACATATTGCCATTTATGTATTTACATTATTGTTTATTGTTTATTACAAAACGCACAGCCCTCAACAAAACAGTTATATAGTTACAAAGTAGAGAAGATACATATTGCCATTTATGGATTTACATTATTGTTTATTGTTTATTACAAAACGCACAGCCCTCAACAAAACAGTTATATAGTTACAAAGTAGAGAAGATACATATTGCCATTTATGGATTTACATTATTGTTTATTGTTTATTACAAAACGCACAGCCCTCAACAAAACAGTTATATAGTTACAAAGTAGAGAAGATACATATTGCCATTTATGGATTTACATTATTGTTTATTGTTTATTACAAAACGCACAGCCCTCAACAAAACAGTTATATAGTTACAAAGTAGAGAAGATACATATTGCCATTTATGGATTTACATTATTGTTTATTGTTTATTACAAAACGCACAGCCCTCAACAAAACAGTTATATAGTTACAAAGTAGAGAAGATACATATTGCCATTTATGGATTTACATTATTGTTTATTGTTTATTACAAAACGCACAGCCCTCAACAAAACAGTTATATAGTTACAAAGTAGAGAAGATACATGTTGCCATTTATGGATTTACATTATTGTTTATTGTTTATTACAAAACGCACAGCCCTCAACAAAACAGTTATATAGTTACAAAGTAGAGAAGATACATATTGCCATTTATGGATTTACATTATTGTTTATTGTTTATTACAAAACGCACAGCCCTCAACAAAACAGTTATATAGTTACAAAGTAGAGAAGATACATATTGCCATTTATGGATTTACATTATTGTTTATTGTTTATTACAAAACGCACAGCCCTCAACAAAACAGTTATATAGTTACAAAGTAGAGAAGATACATGTTGCCATTTATGGATTTACATTATTGTTTATTGTTTATTACAAAACGCACAGCCCTCAACAAAACAGTTATATAGTTACAAAGTAGAGAAGATACATATTGCCATTTATGGATTTACATTATTGTTTATTGTTTATTACAAAACGCACAGCCCTCAACAAAACAGTTATATAGTTACAAAGTAGAGAAGATACATATTGCCATTTATGGATTTACATTATTGTTTATTGTTTATTACAAAACGCACAGCCCTCAACAAAACAGTTATATAGTTACAAAGTAGAGAAGATACATATTGCCATTTATGTATTTACATTATTGTTTATTGTTTATTACAAAACGCACAGCCCTCAACAAAACAGTTATATAGTTACAAAGTAGAGAAGATACATATTGCCATTTATGGATTTACATTATTGTTTATTGTTTATTACAAAACGCACAGCCCTCAACAAAACAGTTATATAGTTACAAAGTAGAGAAGATACATATTGCCATTTATGGATTTACATTATTGTTTATTGTTTATTACAAAACGCACAGCCCTCAACAAAACAGTTATATAGTTACAAAGTAGAGAAGATACATATTGCCATTTATGGATTTACATTATTGTTTATTGTTTATTACAAAACGCACAGCCCTCAACAAAACAGTTATATAGTTACAAAGTAGAGAAGATACATATTGCCATTTATGTATTTACATTATTGTTTATTGTTTATTACAAAACGCACAGCCCTCAACAAAACAGTTATATAGTTACAAAGTAGAGAAGATACATATTGCCATTTATGGATTTACATTATTGTTTATTGTTTATTACAAAACGCACAGCCCTCAACAAAACAGTTATATAGTTACAAAGTAGAGAAGATACATATTGCCATTTATGGATTTACACTATTGTTTATTGTTTATTACAAAACGCACAGCCCTCAACAAAACAGTTATATAGTTACAAAGTAGAGAAGATACATATTGCCATTTATGGATTTACATTATTGTTTATTGTTTATTACAAAACGCACAGCCCTCAACAAAACAGTTATATAGTTACAAAGTAGAGAAGATACATGTTGCCATTTATGGATTTACATTATTGTTTATTGTTTATTACAAAACGCACAGCCCTCAACAAAACAGTTATATAGTTACAAAGTAGAGAAGATACATATTGCCATTTATGGATTTACATTATTGTTTATTGTTTATTACAAAACGCACAGCCCTCAACAAAACAGTTATATAGTTACAAAGTAGAGAAGATACATATTGCCATTTATGGATTTACATTATTGTTTATTGTTTATTACAAAACGCACAGCCTTCAACAAAACAGTTATATAGTTACAAAGTAGAGAAGATACATATTGCCATTTATGGATTTACATTATTGTTTATTGTTTATTACAAAACGCACAGCCCTCAACAAAACAGTTATATAGTTACAAAGTAGAGAAGATACATATTGCCATTTATGGATTTACATTATTGTTTATTGTTTATTACAAAACGCACAGCCCTCAACAAAACAGTTATATAGTTACAAAGTAGAGAAGATACATATTGCCATTTATGGATTTACATTATTGTTTATTGTTTATTACAAAACGCACAGCCCTCAACAAAACAGTTATATAGTTACAAAGTAGAGAAGATACATATTGCCATTTATGGATTTACATTATTGTTTATTGTTTATTACAAAACGCACAGCCCTCAACAAAACAGTTATATAGTTACAAAGTAGAGAAGATACATATTGCCATTTATGGATTTACATTATTGTTTATTGTTTATTACAAAACGCACAGCCCTCAACAAAACAGTTATATAGTTACAAAGTAGAGAAGATACATATTGCCATTTATGGATTTACATTATTGTTTATTGTTTATTACAAAACGCACAGCCCTCAACAAAACAGTTATATAGTTACAAAGTAGAGAAGATACATGTTGCCATTTATGGATTTACATTATTGTTTATTGTTTATTACAAAACGCACAGCCCTCAACAAAACAGTTATATAGTTACAAAGTAGAGAAGATACATATTGCCATTTATGGATTTACATTATTGTTTATTGTTTATTACAAAACGCACAGCCCTCAACAAAACAGTTATATAGTTACAAAGTAGAGAAGATACATATTGCCATTTATGGATTTACATTATTGTTTATTGTTTATTACAAAACGCACAGCCCTCAACAAAACAGTTATATAGTTACAAAGTAGAGAAGATACATATTGCCATTTATGGATTTACATTATTGTTTATTGTTTATTACAAAACGCACAGCCCTCAACAAAACAGTTATATAGTTACAAAGTAGAGAAGATACATATTGCCATTTATGGATTTACATTATTGTTTATTGTTTATTACAAAACGCACAGCCCTCAACAAAACAGTTATATAGTTACAAAGTAGAGAAGATACATGTTGCCATTTATGGATTTACATTATTGTTTATTGTTTATTACAAAACGCACAGCCCTCAACAAAACAGTTATATAGTTACAAAGTAGAGAAGATACATGTTGCCATTTATGGATTTACATTATTGTTTATTGTTTATTACAAAACGCACAGCCCTCAACAAAACAGTTATATAGTTACAAAGTAGAGAAGATACATATTGCCATTTATGGATTTACATTATTGTTTATTGTTTATTACAAAACGCACAGCCCTCAACAAAACAGTTATATAGTTACAAAGTAGAGAAGATACATATTGCCATTTATGGATTTACATTATTGTTTATTGTTTATTACAAAACGCACAGCCCTCAACAAAACAGTTATATAGTTACAAAGTAGAGAAGATACATATTGCCATTTATGGATTTACATTATTGTTTATTGTTTATTACAAAACGCACAGCCCTCAACAAAACAGTTATATAGTTACAAAGTAGAGAAGATACATATTGCCATTTATGGATTTACATTATTGTTTATTGTTTATTACAAAACGCACAGCCCTCAACAAAACAGTTATATAGTTACAAAGTAGAGAAGATACATATTGCCATTTATGGATTTACATTATTGTTTATTGTTTATTACAAAACGCACAGCCCTCAACAAAACAGTTATATAGTTACAAAGTAGAGAAGATACATATTGCCATTTATGGATTTACATTATTGTTTATTGTTTATTACAAAACGCACAGCCCTCAACAAAACAGTTATATAGTTACAAAGTAGAGAAGATACATATTGCCATTTATGGATTTACATTATTGTTTATTGTTTATTACAAAACGCACAGCCCTCAACAAAACAGTTATATAGTTACAAAGTAGAGAAGATACATGTTGCCATTTATGGATTTACATTATTGTTTATTGTTTATTACAAAACGCACAGCCCTCAACAAAACAGTTATATAGTTACAAAGTAGAGAAGATACATATTGCCATTTATGTATTTACATTATTGTTTATTGTTTATTACAAAACGCACAGCCCTCAACAAAACAGTTATATAGTTACAAAGTAGAGAAGATACATATTGCCATTTATGGATTTACATTATTGTTTATTGTTTATTACAAAACGCACAGCCCTCAACAAAACAGTTATATAGTTACAAAGTAGAGAAGATACATATTGCCATTTATGGATTTACATTATTGTTTATTGTTTATTACAAAACGCACAGCCCTCAACAAAACAGTTATATAGTTACAAAGTAGAGAAGATACATATTGCCATTTATGGATTTACATTATTGTTTATTGTTTATTACAAAACGCACAGCCCTCAACAAAACAGTTATATAGTTACAAAGTAGAGAAGATACATATTGCCATTTATGGATTTACATTATTGTTTATTGTTTATTACAAAACGCACAGCCCTCAACAAAACAGTTATATAGTTACAAAGTAGAGAAGATACATATTGCCATTTATGGATTTACATTATTGTTTATTGTTTATTACAAAACGCACAGCCCTCAACAAAACAGTTATATAGTTACAAAGTAGAGAAGATACATGTTGCCATTTATGGATTTACATTATTGTTTATTGTTTATTACAAAACGCACAGCCCTCAACAAAACAGTTATATAGTTACAAAGTAGAGAAGATACATATTGCCATTTATGTATTTACATTATTGTTTATTGTTTATTACAAAACGCACAGCCCTCAACAAAACAGTTATATAGTTACAAAGTAGAGAAGATACATATTGCCATTTATGGATTTACATTATTGTTTATTGTTTATTACAAAACGCACAGCCCTCAACAAAACAGTTATATAGTTACAAAGTAGAGAAGATACATGTTGCCATTTATGTATTTACATTATTGTTTATTGTTTATTACAAAACGCACAGCCCTCAACAAAACAGTTATATAGTTACAAAGTAGAGAAGATACATATTGCCATTTATGGATTTACATTATTGTTTATTGTTTATTACAAAACGCACAGCCCTCAACAAAACAGTTATATAGTTACAAAGTAGAGAAGATACATATTGCCATTTATGGATTTACATTATTGTTTATTGTTTATTACAAAACGCACAGCCCTCAACAAAACAGTTATATAGTTACAAAGTAGAGAAGATACATATTGCCATTTATGTATTTACATTATTGTTTATTGTTTATTACAAAACGCACAGCCCTCAACAAAACAGTTATATAGTTACAAAGTAGAGAAGATACATATTGCCATTTATGGATTTACATTATTGTTTATTGTTTATTACAAAACGCACAGCCCTCAACAAAACAGTTATATAGTTACAAAGTAGAGAAGATACATATTGCCATTTATGGATTTACATTATTGTTTATTGTTTATTACAAAACGCACAGCCCTCAACAAAACAGTTATATAGTTACAAAGTAGAGAAGATACATATTGCCATTTATGGATTTACATTATTGTTTATTGTTTATTACAAAACGCACAGCCCTCAACAAAACAGTTATATAGTTACAAAGTAGAGAAGATACATATTGCCATTTATGTATTTACATTATTGTTTATTGTTTATTACAAAACGCACAGCCCTCAACAAAACAGTTATATAGTTACAAAGTAGAGAAGATACATATTGCCATTTATGGATTTACATTATTGTTTATTGTTTATTACAAAACGCACAGCCCTCAACAAAACAGTTATATAGTTACAAAGTAGAGAAGATACATATTGCCATTTATGGATTTACATTATTGTTTATTGTTTATTACAAAACGCACAGCCCTCAACAAAACAGTTATATAGTTACAAAGTAGAGAAGATACATATTGCCATTTATGGATTTACATTATTGTTTATTGTTTATTACAAAACGCACAGCCCTCAACAAAACAGTTATATAGTTACAAAGTAGAGAAGATACATGTTGCCATTTATGGATTTACATTATTGTTTATTGTTTATTACAAAACGCACAGCCCTCAACAAAACAGTTATATAGTTACAAAGTAGAGAAGATACATATTGCCATTTATGGATTTACATTATTGTTTATTGTTTATTACAAAACGCACAGCCCTCAACAAAACAGTTATATAGTTACAAAGTAGAGAAGATACATATTGCCATTTATGGATTTACATTATTGTTTATTGTTTATTACAAAACGCACAGCCCTCAACAAAACAGTTATATAGTTACAAAGTAGAGAAGATACATATTGCCATTTATGGATTTACATTATTGTTTATTGTTTATTACAAAACGCACAGCCCTCAACAAAACAGTTATATAGTTACAAAGTAGAGAAGATACATATTGCCATTTATGGATTTACATTATTGTTTATTGTTTATTACAAAACGCACAGCCCTCAACAAAACAGTTATATAGTTACAAAGTAGAGAAGATACATATTGCCATTTATGGATTTACATTATTGTTTATTGTTTATTACAAAACGCACAGCCCTCAACAAAACAGTTATATAGTTACAAAGTAGAGAAGATACATATTGCCATTTATGGATTTACATTATTGTTTATTGTTTATTACAAAACGCACAGCCCTCAACAAAACAGTTATATAGTTACAAAGTAGAGAAGATACATATTGCCATTTATGGATTTACATTATTGTTTATTGTTTATTACAAAACGCACAGCCCTCAACAAAACAGTTATATAGTTACAAAGTAGAGAAGATACATATTGCCATTTATGGATTTACATTATTGTTTATTGTTTATTACAAAACGCACAGCCCTCAACAAAACAGTTATATAGTTACAAAGTAGTGAAGATACATATTGCCATTTATGGATTTACATTATTGTTTATTGTTTATTACAAAACGCACAGCCCTCAACAAAACAGTTATATAGTTACAAAGTAGAGAAGATACATATTGCCATTTATGGATTTACATTATTGTTTATTGTTTATTACAAAACGCACAGCCCTCAACAAAACAGTTATATAGTTACAAAGTAGAGAAGATACATATTGCCATTTATGGATTTACATTATTGTTTATTGTTTATTACAAAACGCACAGCCCTCAACAAAACAGTTATATAGTTACAAAGTAGAGAAGATACATATTGCCATTTATGTATTTACATTATTGTTTATTGTTTATTACAAAACGCACAGCCCTCAACAAAACAGTTATATAGTTACAAAGTAGAGAAGATACATATTGCCATTTATGGATTTACATTATTGTTTATTGTTTATTACAAAACGCACAGCCCTCAACAAAACAGTTATATAGTTACAAAGTAGAGAAGATACATATTGCCATTTATGGATTTACATTATTGTTTATTGTTTATTACAAAACGCACAGCCCTCAACAAAACAGTTATATAGTTACAAAGTAGAGAAGATACATATTGCCATTTATGGATTTACATTATTGTTTATTGTTTATTACAAAACGCACAGCCCTCAACAAAACAGTTATATAGTTACAAAGTAGAGAAGATACATATTGCCATTTATGGATTTACATTATTGTTTATTGTTTATTACAAAACGCACAGCCCTCAACAAAACAGTTATATAGTTACAAAGTAGAGAAGATACATATTGCCATTTATGGATTTACATTATTGTTTATTGTTTATTACAAAACGCACAGCCCTCAACAAAACAGTTATATAGTTACAAAGTAGAGAAGATACATATTGCCATTTATGGATTTACATTATTGTTTATTACAAAACGCACAGCCCTCAACAAAACAGTTATATAGTTACAAAGTAGAGAAGATACATATTGCCATTTATGTATTTACATTATTGTTTATTGTTTATTACAAAACGCACAGCCCTCAACAAAACAGTTATATAGTTACAAAGTAGAGAAGATACATATTGCCATTTATGGATTTACATTATTGTTTATTGTTTATTACAAAACGCACAGCCCTCAACAAAACAGTTATATAGTTACAAAGTAGAGAAGATACATATTGCCATTTATGGATTTACATTATTGTTTATTGTTTATTACAAAACGCACAGCCCTCAACAAAACAGTTATATAGTTACAAAGTAGAGAAGATACATATTGCCATTTATGGATTTACATTATTGTTTATTGTTTATTACAAAACGCACAGCCCTCAACAAAACAGTTATATAGTTACAAAGTAGAGAAGATACATATTGCCATTTATGGATTTACATTATTGTTTATTGTTTATTACAAAACGCACAGCCCTCAACAAAACAGTTATATAGTTACAAAGTAGAGAAGATACATATTGCCATTTATGGATTTACATTATTGTTTATTGTTTATTACAAAACGCACAGCCCTCAACAAAACAGTTATATAGTTACAAAGTAGAGAAGATACATATTGCCATTTATGGATTTACATTATTGTTTATTGTTTATTACAAAACGCACAGCCCTCAACAAAACAGTTATATAGTTACAAAGTAGAGAAGATACATATTGCCATTTATGGATTTACATTATTGTTTATTGTTTATTACAAAACGCACAGCCCTCAACAAAACAGTTATATAGTTACAAAGTAGAGAAGATACATATTGCCATTTATGGATTTACATTATTGTTTATTGTTTATTACAAAACGCACAGCCCTCAACAAAACAGTTATATAGTTACAAAGTAGAGAAGATACATATTGCCATTTATGTATTTACATTATTGTTTATTGTTTATTACAAAACGCACAGCCCTCAACAAAACAGTTATATAGTTACAAAGTAGAGAAGATACATATTGCCATTTATGGATTTACATTATTGTTTATTGTTTATTACAAAACGCACAGCCCTCAACAAAACAGTTATATAGTTACAAAGTAGAGAAGATACATATTGCCATTTATGGATTTACATTATTGTTTATTGTTTATTACAAAACGCACAGCCCTCAACAAAACAGTTATATAGTTACAAAGTAGAGAAGATACATATTGCCATTTATGGATTTACATTATTGTTTATTGTTTATTACAAAACGCACAGCCCTCAACAAAACAGTTATATAGTTACAAAGTAGAGAAGATACATATTGCCATTTATGGATTTACATTATTGTTTATTGTTTATTACAAAACGCACAGCCCTCAACAAAACAGTTATATAGTTACAAAGTAGAGAAGATACATATTGCCATTTATGGATTTACATTATTGTTTATTGTTTATTACAAAACGCACAGCCCTCAACAAAACAGTTATATAGTTACAAAGTAGAGAAGATACATATTGCCATTTATGGATTTACATTATTGTTTATTGTTTATTACAAAACGCACAGCCCTCAACAAAACAGTTATATAGTTACAAAGTAGAGAAGATACATATTGCCATTTATGGATTTACATTATTGTTTATTGTTTATTACAAAACGCACAGCCCTCAACAAAACAGTTATATAGTTACAAAGTAGAGAAGATACATATTGCCATTTATGGATTTACATTATTGTTTATTGTTTATTACAAAACGCACAGCCCTCAACAAAACAGTTATATAGTTACAAAGTAGAGAAGATACATATTGCCATTTATGGATTTACATTATTGTTTATTGTTTATTACAAAACGCACAGCCCTCAACAAAACAGTTATATAGTTACAAAGTAGAGAAGATACATATTGCCATTTATGGATTTACATTATTGTTTATTGTTTATTACAAAACGCACAGCCCTCAACAAAACAGTTATATAGTTACAAAGTAGAGAAGATACATATTGCCATTTATGGATTTACATTATTGTTTATTGTTTATTACAAAACGCACAGCCCTCAACAAAACAGTTATATAGTTACAAAGTAGAGAAGATACATATTGCCATTTATGGATTTACATTATTGTTTATTGTTTATTACAAAACGCACAGCCCTCAACAAAACAGTTATATAGTTACAAAGTAGAGAAGATACATATTGCCATTTATGGATTTACATTATTGTTTATTGTTTATTACAAAACGCACAGCCCTCAACAAAACAGTTATATAGTTACAAAGTAGAGAAGATACATATTGCCATTTATGGATTTACATTATTGTTTATTGTTTATTAAAAACGCACAGCCCTCAACAAAACAGTTATATAGTTACAAAGTAGAGAAGATACATATTGCCATTTATGGATTTACATTATTGTTTATTGTTTATTACAAAACGCACAGCCCTCAACAAAACAGTTATATAGTTACAAAGTAGAGAAGATACATATTGCCATTTATGGATTTACATTATTGTTTATTGTTTATTACAAAACGCACAGCCCTCAACAAAACAGTTATATAGTTACAAAGTAGAGAAGATACATATTGCCATTTATGGATTTACATTATTGTTTATTGTTTATTACAAAACGCACAGCCCTCAACAAAACAGTTATATAGTTACAAAGTAGAGAAGATACATATTGCCATTTATGGATTTACATTATTGTTTATTGTTTATTACAAAACGCACAGCCCTCAACAAAACAGTTATATAGTTACAAAGTAGAGAAGATACATATTGCCATTTATGGATTTACATTATTGTTTATTGTTTATTACAAAACGCACAGCCCTCAACAAAACAGTTATATAGTTACAAAGTAGAGAAGATACATATTGCCATTTATGGATTTACATTATTGTTTATTGTTTATTACAAAACGCACAGCCCTCAACAAAACAGTTATATAGTTACAAAGTAGAGAAGATACATGTTGCCATTTATGGATTTACATTATTGTTTATTGTTTATTACAAAACGCACAGCCCTCAACAAAACAGTTATATAGTTACAAAGTAGAGAAGATACATGTTGCCATTTATGGATTTACATTATTGTTTATTGTTTATTACAAAACGCACAGCCCTCAACAAAACAGTTATATAGTTACAAAGTAGAGAAGATACATATTGCCATTTATGGATTTACATTATTGTTTATTGTTTATTACAAAACGCACAGCCCTCAACAAAACAGTTATATAGTTACAAAGTAGAGAAGATACATATTGCCATTTATGGATTTACATTATTGTTTATTGTTTATTACAAAACGCACAGCCCTCAACAAAACAGTTATATAGTTACAAAGTAGAGAAGATACATATTGCCATTTATGGATTTACATTATTGTTTATTGTTTATTACAAAACGCACAGCCCTCAACAAAACAGTTATATAGTTACAAAGTAGAGAAGATACATATTGCCATTTATGTATTTACATTATTGTTTATTGTTTATTACAAAACGCACAGCCCTCAACAAAACAGTTATATAGTTACAAAGTAGAGAAGATACATGTTGCCATTTATGGATTTACATTATTGTTTATTGTTTATTACAAAACGCACAGCCCTCAACAAAACAGTTATATAGTTACAAAGTAGAGAAGATACATATTGCCATTTATGGATTTACATTATTGTTTATTGTTTATTACAAAACGCACAGCCCTCAACAAAACAGTTATATAGTTACAAAGTAGAGAAGATACATATTGCCATTTATGGATTTACATTATTGTTTATTGTTTATTACAAAACGCACAGCCCTCAACAAAACAGTTATATAGTTACAAAGTAGAGAAGATACATATTGCCATTTATGGATTTACATTATTGTTTATTGTTTATTACAAAACGCACAGCCCTCAACAAAACAGTTATATAGTTACAAAGTAGAGAAGATACATATTGCCATTTATGGATTTACATTATTGTTTATTGTTTAATACAAAACGCACAGCCCTCAACAAAACAGTTATATAGTTACAAAGTAGAGAAGATACATATTGCCATTTATGGATTTACATTATTGTTTATTGTTTATTACAAAACGCACAGCCCTCAACAAAACAGTTATATAGTTACAAAGTAGAGAAGATACATATTGCCATTTATGGATTTACATTATTGTTTATTGTTTATTACAAAACGCACAGCCCTCAACAAAACAGTTATATAGTTACAAAGTAGAGAAGATACATATTGCCATTTATGGATTTACATTATTGTTTATTGTTTATTACAAAACGCACAGCCCTCAACAAAACAGTTATATAGTTACAAAGTAGAGAAGATACATATTGCCATTTATGGATTTACATTATTGTTTATTGTTTATTACAAAACGCACAGCCCTCAACAAAACAGTTATATAGTTACAAAGTAGAGAAGATACATGTTGCCATTTATGGATTTACATTATTGTTTATTGTTTATTACAAAACGCACAGCCCTCAACAAAACAGTTATATAGTTACAAAGTAGAGAAGATACATGTTGCCATTTATGGATTTACATTATTGTTTATTGTTTATTACAAAACGCACAGCCCTCAACAAAACAGTTATATAGTTACAAAGTAGAGAAGATACATATTGCCATTTATGGATTTACATTATTGTTTATTGTTTATTACAAAACGCACAGCCCTCAACAAAACAGTTATATAGTTACAAAGTAGAGAAGATACATATTGCCATTTATGGATTTACATTATTGTTTATTGTTTATTACAAAACGCACAGCCCTCAACAAAACAGTTATATAGTTACAAAGTAGAGAAGATACATGTTGCCATTTATGGATTTACATTATTGTTTATTGTTTATTACAAAACGCACAGCCCTCAACAAAACAGTTATATAGTTACAAAGTAGAGAAGATACATATTGCCATTTATGGATTTACATTATTGTTTATTGTTTATTACAAAACGCACAGCCCTCAACAAAACAGTTATATAGTTACAAAGTAGAAAAGATACATATTGCCATTTATGGATTTACATTATTGTTTATTGTTTATTGCAAAACGCACAGCCCTCAACAAAACAGTTATATAGTTACAAAGTAGAGAAGATACATATTGCCATTTATGGATTTACATTATTGTTTATTGTTTATTGCAAAACGCACAGCCCTCAACAAAACAGTTATATAGTTACAAAGTAGAGAAGATACATATTGCCATTTATGGATTTACATTATTGTTTATTGTTTATTACAAAACGCACAGCCCTCAACAAAACAGTTATATAGTTACAAAGTAGAGAAGATACATATTGCCATTTATGGATTTACATTATTGTTTATTGTTTATTGCAAAACGCACAGCCCTCAACAAAACAGTTATATAGTTACAAAGTAGAGAAGATACATATTGCCATTTATGGATTTACATTATTGTTTATTGTTTATTGCAAAACGCACAGCCCTCAACAAAACAGTTATATAGTTACAAAGTAGAGAAGATACATGTTGCCATTTATGGATTTACATTATTGTTTATTGTTTATTACAAAACGCACAGCCCTCAACAAAACAGTTATATAGTTACAAAGTAGAGAAGATACATGTTGCCATTTATGGATTTACATTATTGTTTATTGTTTATTACAAAACGCACAGCCCTCAACAAAACAGTTATATAGTTACAAAGTAGAGAAGATACATATTGCCATTTATGGATTTACATTATTGTTTATTGTTTATTACAAAACGCACAGCCCTCAACAAAACAGTTATATAGTTACAAAGTAGAGAAGATACATATTGCCATTTATGGATTTACATTATTGTTTATTGTTTATTACAAAACGCACAGCCCTCAACAAAACAGTTATATAGTTACAAAGTAGAGAAGATACATATTGCCATTTATGGATTTACATTATTGTTTATTGTTTATTACAAAACGCACAGCCCTCAACAAAACAGTTATATAGTTACAAAGTAGAGAAGATACATATTGCCATTTATGGATTTACATTATTGTTTATTGTTTATTACAAAACGCACAGCCCTCAACAAAACAGTTATATAGTTACAAAGTAGAGAAGATACATATTGCCATTTATGGATTTACATTATTGTTTATTGTTTATTACAAAACGCACAGCCCTCAACAAAACAGTTATATAGTTACAAAGTAGAGAAGATACATATTGCCATTTATGGATTTACATTATTGTTTATTGTTTATTACAAAACGCACAGCCCTCAACAAAACAGTTATATAGTTACAAAGTAGAGAAGATACATATTGCCATTTATGGATTTACATTATTGTTTATTGTTTATTACAAAACGCACAGCCCTCAACAAAACAGTTATATAGTTACAAAGTAGAGAAGATACATATTGCCATTTATGGATTTACATTATTGTTTATTGTTTATTACAAAACGCACAGCCCTCAACAAAACAGTTATATAGTTACAAAGTAGAGAAGATACATATTGCCATTTATGGATTTACATTATTGTTTATTGTTTATTGCAAAACGCACAGCCCTCAACAAAACAGTTATATAGTTACAAAGTAGAGAAGATACATATTGCCATTTATGGATTTACATTATTGTTTATTGTTTATTGCAAAACGCACAGCCCTCAACAAAACAGTTATATAGTTACAAAGTAGAGAAGATACATGTTGCCATTTATGGATTTACATTATTGTTTATTGTTTATTACAAAACGCACAGCCCTCAACAAAACAGTTATATAGTTACAAAGTAGAGAAGATACATATTGCCATTTATGGATTTACATTATTGTTTATTGTTTATTACAAAACGCACAGCCCTCAACAAAACAGTTATATAGTTACAAAGTAGAGAAGATACATATTGCCATTTATGGATTTACATTATTGTTTATTGTTTATTACAAAACGCACAGCCCTCAACAAAACAGTTATATAGTTACAAAGTAGAGAAGATACATATTGCCATTTATGGATTTACATTATTGTTTATTGTTTATTACAAAACGCACAGCCCTCAACAAAACAGTTATATAGTTACAAAGTAGAGAAGATACATATTGCCATTTATGGATTTACATTATTGTTTATTGTTTATTACAAAACGCACAGCCCTCAACAAAACAGTTATATAGTTACAAAGTAGAGAAGATACATATTGCCATTTATGGATTTACACTATTGTTTATTGTTTATTACAAAACGCACAGCCCTCAACAAAACAGTTATATAGTTACAAAGTAGAGAAGATACATGTTGCCATTTATGGATTTACATTATTGTTTATTGTTTATTACAAAACGCACAGCCCTCAACAAAACAGTTATATAGTTACAAAGTAGAGAAGATACATATTGCCATTTATGGATTTACATTATTGTTTATTGTTTATTACAAAACGCACAGCCCTCAACAAAACAGTTATATAGTTACAAAGTAGAGAAGATACATATTGCCATTTATGGATTTACATTATTGTTTATTGTTTATTACAAAACGCACAGCCCTCAACAAAACAGTTATATAGTTACAAAGTAGAGAAGATACATATTGCCATTTATGGATTTACATTATTGTTTATTGTTTATTACAAAACGCACAGCCCTCAACAAAACAGTTATATAGTTACAAAGTAGAGAAGATACATATTGCCATTTATGGATTTACATTATTGTTTATTGTTTATTACAAAACGCACAGCCCTCAACAAAACAGTTATATAGTTACAAAGTAGAGAAGATACATATTGCCATTTATGGATTTACATTATTGTTTATTGTTTATTACAAAACGCACAGCCCTCAACAAAACAGTTATATAGTTACAAAGTAGAGAAGATACATATTGCCATTTATGGATTTACATTATTGTTTATTGTTTATTACAAAACGCACAGCCCTCAACAAAACAGTTATATAGTTACAAAGTAGAGAAGATACATATTGCCATTTATGGATTTAGATTATTGTTTATTGTTTATTACAAAACGCACAGCCCTGAACAAAACAGTTATATAGTTACAAAGTAGAGAAGATACATATTGCCATTTATGGATTTACATTATTGTTTATTGTTTATTACAAAACGCACAGCCCTCAACAAAACAGTTATATAGTTACAAAGTAGAGAAGATACATATTGCCATTTATGGATTTACATTATTGTTTATTGTTTATTACAAAACGCACAGCCCTCAACAAAACAGTTATATAGTTACAAAGTAGAGAAGATACATATTGCCATTTATGGATTTACACTATTGTTTATTGTTTATTACAAAACGCACAGCCCTCAACAAAACAGTTATATAGTTACAAAGTAGAGAAGATACATGTTGCCATTTATGGATTTACATTATTGTTTATTGTTTATTACAAAACGCACAGCCCTCAACAAAACAGTTATATAGTTACAAAGTAGAGAAGATACATATTGCCATTTATGGATTTACATTATTGTTTATTGTTTATTACAAAACGCACAGCCCTCAACAAAACAGTTATATAGTTACAAAGTAGAGAAGATACATATTGCCATTTATGTATTTACATTATTGTTTATTGTTTATTACAAAACGCACAGCCCTCAACAAAACAGTTATATAGTTACAAAGTAGAGAAGATACATATTGCCATTTATGGATTTACATTATTGTTTATTGTTTATTACAAAACGCACAGCCCTCAACAAAACAGTTATATAGTTACAAAGTAGAGAAGATACATATTGCCATTTATGGATTTACATTATTGTTTATTGTTTATTACAAAACGCACAGCCCTCAACAAAACAGTTATATAGTTACAAAGTAGAGAAGATACATATTGCCATTTATGGATTTACATTATTGTTTATTGTTTATTACAAAACGCACAGCCCTCAACAAAACAGTTATATAGTTACAAAGTAGAGAAGATACATGTTGCCATTTATGGATTTACATTATTGTTTATTGTTTATTACAAAACGCACAGCCCTCAACAAAACAGTTATATAGTTACAAAGTAGAGAAGATACATATTGCCATTTATGGATTTACATTATTGTTTATTGTTTATTACAAAACGCACAGCCCTCAACAAAACAGTTATATAGTTACAAAGTAGAGAAGATACATATTGCCATTTATGGATTTACATTATTGTTTATTGTTTATTACAAAACGCACAGCCCTCAACAAAACAGTTATATAGTTACAAAGTAGAGAAGATACATATTGCCATTTATGGATTTACATTATTGTTTATTGTTTATTACAAAACGCACAGCCCTCAACAAAACAGTTATATAGTTACAAAGTAGAGAAGATACATATTGCCATTTATGGATTTACATTATTGTTTATTGTTTATTACAAAACGCACAGCCCTCAACAAAACAGTTATATAGTTACAAAGTAGAGAAGATACATATTGCCATTTATGGATTTACATTATTGTTTATTGTTTATTACAAAACGCACAGCCCTCAACAAAACAGTTATATAGTTACAAAGTAGAGAAGATACATATTGCCATTTATGGATTTACATTATTGTTTATTGTTTATTACAAAACGCACAGCCCTCAACAAAACAGTTATATAGTTACAAAGTAGAGAAGATACATATTGCCATTTATGGATTTACATTATTGTTTATTGTTTATTACAAAACGCACAGCCCTCAACAAAACAGTTATATAGTTACAAAGTAGAGAAGATACATATTGCCATTTATGGATTTACATTATTGTTTATTGTTTATTACAAAACGCACAGCCCTCAACAAAACAGTTATATAGTTACAAAGTAGAGAAGATACATATTGCCATTTATGGATTTACATTATTGTTTATTGTTTATTACAAAACGCACAGCCCTCAACAAAACAGTTATATAGTTACAAAGTAGAGAAGATACATATTGCCATTTATGGATTTACATTATTGTTTATTGTTTATTACAAAACGCACAGCCCTCAACAAAACAGTTATATAGTTACAAAGTAGAGAAGATACATATTGCCATTTATGGATTTACATTATTGTTTATTGTTTATTACAAAACGCACAGCCCTCAACAAAACAGTTATATAGTTACAAAGTAGAGAAGATACATATTGCCATTTATGGATTTACATTATTGTTTATTGTTTATTACAAAACGCACAGCCCTCAACAAAACAGTTATATAGTTACAAAGTAGAGAAGATACATATTGCCATTTATGGATTTACATTATTGTTTATTGTTTATTACAAAACGCACAGCCCTCAACAAAACAGTTATATAGTTACAAAGTAGAGAAGATACATATTGCCATTTATGGATTTACATTATTGTTTATTGTTTATTACAAAACGCACAGCCCTCAACAAAACAGTTATATAGTTACAAAGTAGAGAAGATACATATTGCCATTTATGGATTTACATTATTGTTTATTGTTTATTACAAAACGCACAGCCCTCAACAAAACAGTTATATAGTTACAAAGTAGAGAAGATACATGTTGCCATTTATGGATTTACATTATTGTTTATTGTTTATTACAAAACGCACAGCCCTCAACAAAACAGTTATATAGTTACAAAGTAGAGAAGATACATATTGCCATTTATGGATTTACATTATTGTTTATTGTTTATTACAAAACGCACAGCCCTCAACAAAACAGTTATATAGTTACAAAGTAGAGAAGATACATATTGCCATTTATGGATTTACATTATTGTTTATTGTTTATTACAAAACGCACAGCCCTCAACAAAACAGTTATATAGTTACAAAGTAGAGAAGATACATATTGCCATTTATGGATTTACATTATTGTTTATTGTTTATTACAAAACGCACAGCCCTCAACAAAACAGTTATATAGTTACAAAGTAGAGAAGATACATATTGCCATTTATGGATTTACATTATTGTTTATTGTTTATTACAAAACGCACAGCCCTCAACAAAACAGTTATATAGTTACAAAGTAGAGAAGATACATATTGCCATTTATGGATTTACATTATTGTTTATTGTTTATTACAAAACGCACAGCCCTCAACAAAACAGTTATATAGTTACAAAGTAGAGAAGATACATATTGCCATTTATGGATTTACATTATTGTTTATTGTTTATTACAAAACGCACAGCCCTCAACAAAACAGTTATATAGTTACAAAGTAGAGAAGATACATATTGCCATTTATGGATTTACATTATTGTTTATTGTTTATTACAAAACGCACAGCCCTCAACAAAACAGTTATATAGTTACAAAGTAGAGAAGATACATATTGCCATTTATGGATTTACATTATTGTTTATTGTTTATTACAAAACGCACAGCCCTCAACAAAACAGTTATATAGTTACAAAGTAGAGAAGATACATGTTGCCATTTATGGATTTACATTATTGTTTATTGTTTATTACAAAACGCACAGCCCTCAACAAAACAGTTATATAGTTACAAAGTAGAGAAGATACATATTGCCATTTATGGATTTACATTATTGTTTATTGTTTATTACAAAACGCACAGCCCTCAACAAAACAGTTATATAGTTACAAAGTAGAGAAGATACATGTTGCCATTTATGGATTTACATTATTGTTTATTGTTTATTACAAAACGCACAGCCCTCAACAAAACAGTTATATAGTTACAAAGTAGAGAAGATACATATTGCCATTTATGGATTTACATTATTGTTTATTGTTTATTACAAAACGCACAGCCCTCAACAAAACAGTTATATAGTTACAAAGTAGAGAAGATACATGTTGCCATTTATGTATTTACATTATTGTTTATTGTTTATTACAAAACGCACAGCCCTCAACAAAACAGTTATATAGTTACAAAGTAGAGAAGATACATGTTGCCATTTATGGATTTACATTATTGTTTATTGTTTATTACAAAACGCACAGCCCTCAACAAAACAGTTATATAGTTACAAAGTAGAGAAGATACATATTGCCATTTATGTATTTACATTATTGTTTATTGTTTATTACAAAACGCACAGCCCTCAACAAAACAGTTATATAGTTACAAAGTAGAGAAGATACATATTGCCATTTATGGATTTACATTATTGTTTATTGTTTATTACAAAACGCACAGCCCTCAACAAAACAGTTATATAGTTACAAAGTAGAGAAGATACATATTGCCATTTATGGATTTACATTATTGTTTATTGTTTATTACAAAACGCACAGCCCTCAACAAAACAGTTATATAGTTACAAAGTAGAGAAGATACATATTGCCATTTATGGATTTACATTATTGTTTATTGTTTATTACAAAACGCACAGCCCTCAACAAAACAGTTATATAGTTACAAAGTAGAGAAGATACATATTGCCATTTATGGATTTACATTATTGTTTATTGTTTATTACAAAACGCACAGCCCTCAACAAAACAGTTATATAGTTACAAAGTAGAGAAGATACATATTGCCATTTATGGATTTACATTATTGTTTATTGTTTATTACAAAACGCACAGCCCTCAACAAAACAGTTATATAGTTACAAAGTAGAGAAGATACATATTGCCATTTATGGATTTACATTATTGTTTATTGTTTATTACAAAACGCACAGCCCTCAACAAAACAGTTATATAGTTACAAAGTAGAGAAGATACATATTGCCATTTATGGATTTACATTATTGTTTATTGTTTATTACAAAACGCACAGCCCTCAACAAAACAGTTATATAGTTACAAAGTAGAGAAGATACATATTGCCATTTATGGATTTACATTATTGTTTATTGTTTATTACAAAACGCACAGCCCTCAACAAAACAGTTATATAGTTACAAAGTAGAGAAGATACATATTGCCATTTATGGATTTACATTATTGTTTATTGTTTATTACAAAACGCACAGCCCTCAACAAAACAGTTATATAGTTACAAAGTAGAGAAGATACATATTGCCATTTATGGATTTACATTATTGTTTATTGTTTATTACAAAACGCACAGCCCTCAACAAAACAGTTATATAGTTACAAAGTAGAGAAGATACATATTGCCATTTATGGATTTACATTATTGTTTATTGTTTATTACAAAACGCACAGCCCTCAACAAAACAGTTATATAGTTACAAAGTAGAGAAGATACATAGTGCCATTTATGTATTTACATTATTGTTTATTGTTTATTACAAAACGCACAGCCCTCAACAAAACAGTTATATAGTTACAAAGTAGAGAAGATACATATTGCCATTTATGGATTTACATTATTGTTTATTGTTTATTACAAAACGCACAGCCCTCAACAAAACAGTTATATAGTTACAAAGTAGAGAAGATACATATTGCCATTTATGGATTTACATTATTGTTTATTGTTTATTACAAAACGCACAGCCCTCAACAAAACAGTTATATAGTTACAAAGTAGAGAAGATACATATTGCCATTTATGGATTTACATTATTGTTTATTGTTTATTACAAAACGCACAGCCCTCAACAAAACAGTTATATAGTTACAAAGTAGAGAAGATACATATTGCCATTTATGGATTTACATTATTGTTTATTGTTTATTACAAAACGCACAGCCCTCAACAAAACAGTTATATAGTTACAAAGTAGAGAAGATACATATTGCCATTTATGGATTTACATTATTGTTTATTGTTTATTACAAAACGCACAGCCCTCAACAAAACAGTTATATAGTTACAAAGTAGAGAAGATACATATTGCCATTTATGTATTTACATTATTGTTTATTGTTTATTACAAAACGCACAGCCCTCAACAAAACAGTTATATAGTTACAAAGTAAAGAAGATACATATTGCCATTTATGTATTTACATTATTGTTTATTGTTTATTACAAAACGCACAGCCCTCAACAAAACAGTTATATAGTTACAAAGTAGAGAAGATACATATTGCCATTTATGGATTTACATTATTGTTTATTGTTTATTACAAAACGCACAGCCCTCAACAAAACAGTTATATAGTTACAAAGTAGAGAAGATACATATTGCCATTTATGTATTTACATTATTGTTTATTGTTTATTACAAAACGCACAGCCCTCAACAAAACAGTTATATAGTTACAAAGTAGAGAAGATACATATTGCCATTTATGGATTTACATTATTGTTTATTGTTTATTACAAAACGCACAGCCCTCAACAAAACAGTTATATAGTTACAAAGTAGAGAAGATACATATTGCCATTTATGGATTTACACTATTGTTTATTGTTTATTACAAAACGCACAGCCCTCAACAAAACAGTTATATAGTTACAAAGTAGAGAAGATACATATTGCCATTTATGGATTTACATTATTGTTTATTGTTTATTACAAAACGCACAGCCCTCAACAAAACAGTTATATAGTTACAAAGTAGAGAAGATACATATTGCCATTTATGTATTTACATTATTGTTTATTGTTTATTACAAAACGCACAGCCCTCAACAAAACAGTTATATAGTTACAAAGTAGAGAAGATACATGTTGCCATTTATGTATTTACATTATTGTTTATTGTTTATTACAAAATGCACAGCCCTCAACAAAACAGTTATATAGTTACAAAGTAGAGAAGATACATATTGCCATTTATGTATTTACATTATTGTTTATTGTTTATTACAAAACGCACAGCCCTCAACAAAACAGTTATATAGTTACAAAGTAGAGAAGATACATATTGCCATTTATGGATTTACATTATTGTTTATTGTTTATTACAAAACGCACAGCCCTCAACAAAACAGTTATATAGTTACAAAGTAGAGAAGATACATGTTGCCATTTATGTATTTACATTATTGTTTATTGTTTATTACAAAACGCACAGCCCTCAACAAAACAGTTATATAGTTACAAAGTAGAGAAGATACATATTGCCATTTATGGATTTACATTATTGTTTATTGTTTATTGCAAAACGCACAGCCCTCAACAAAACAGTTATATAGTTACAAAGTAGAGAAGATACATATTGCCATTTATGGATTTACATTATTGTTTATTGTTTATTACAAAACGCACAGCCCTCAACAAAACAGTTATATAGTTACAAAGTAGAGAAGATACATATTGCCATTTATGGATTTACATTATTGTTTATTGTTTATTACAAAACGCACAGCCCTCAACAAAACAGTTATATAGTTACAAAGTAGAGAAGATACATATTGCCATTTATGGATTTACATTATTGTTTATTGTTTATTACAAAACGCACAGCCCTCAACAAAACAGTTATATAGTTACAAAGTAGAGAAGATACATATTGCCATTTATGGATTTACATTATTGTTTATTGTTTATTACAAAACGCACAGCCCTCAACAAAACAGTTATATAGTTACAAAGTAGAGAAGATACATATTGCCATTTATGGATTTACATTATTGTTTATTGTTTATTACAAAACGCACAGCCCTCAACAAAACAGTTATATAGTTACAAAGTAGAGAAGATACATATTGCCATTTATGGATTTACATTATTGTTTATTGTTTATTACAAAACGCACAGCCCTCAACAAAACAGTTATATAGTTACAAAGTAGAGAAGATACATGTTGCCATTTATGGATTTACATTATTGTTTATTGTTTATTACAAAACGCACAGCCCTCAACAAAACAGTTATATAGTTACAAAGTAGAGAAGATACATATTGCCATTTATGGATTTACATTATTGTTTATTGTTTATTACAAAACGCACAGCCCTCAACAAAACAGTTATATAGTTACAAAGTAGAGAAGATACATATTGCCATTTATGGATTTACATTATTGTTTATTGTTTATTACAAAACGCACAGCCCTCAACAAAACAGTTATATAGTTACAAAGTAGAGAAGATACATATTGCCATTTATGGATTTACATTATTGTTTATTGTTTATTACAAAACGCACAGCCCTCAACAAAACAGTTATATAGTTACAAAGTAGAGAAGATACATATTGCCATTTATGGATTTACATTATTTTTTATTTTTTTCTCTTTTTTTCCTTTAGCCTTAAGCCTTTTTTAAAGAACAATGTTAAAATTTGCTCACTGCAGCCACAGACCTCTTCAAATACGACGGTTCGCCGGTGTAGTCCCGCTACAGCACTATTAGCTGATATATTTCGTAAGTAATAAAGGAAAATTAAATACATGTGGTTTGAATGAGATATTTTGAAATGAAATGAAATATTTATTCCTCAACATTGAAAATTACTTGTTCTTATTGACGTCAAATAAAACATGACTCTACCACTAGTTCAGAAAAATCTTCGTGAAGAAGAACTGGCAAGAAACTTCACGGGTATATTTTTCAAAATAAATTTACAGTCTCTTTATGTCTATACACAATTATTCTTATCTGCATCTATTAGCTCCGCAAGTCTCCCTCCCCCCAAGTATCCAAACGACGAACACCCTCCAACGGCACCCGTTCACGAGTTAACGCTAGCAGCTATCGCCCTCCTCACCCATATTAGAGGGAAGTGAGCGACCCGAATTACCTTCGTCACTCTTATCCTTGATTGTATGGACAAGATGGTGATTGAATTAAAGCAGCCTGATTGGTGCTTGGTGACCATCGCAGGATTAGTTCGTCTGTCAGGTTTCATGATTACATCAATATAATATATCGATTAATATAGTGTTTCTAGATAGTAAATAAATCTACAACATCAGCTATTATATTTTAACACTGAATCGCATTAACTCTTTTTTTTAGTCCATTCCTCGTCCGGATGCGACATTATAAAATAGTTACAATGCTATGAAATAAAAAATGAAATAAAAAATAATTATATGAAATAAAGATTTATCTTCACAAGAATGTTTCCATCACGCTGGGGCTTGAGAATTTATTTCAATACTTCATTGAATTTATTTTGCGAATGTCCTTAGCTTTGTCCAGAGAGGAGTGCAATATCATTTTCTACGCAAAAAATGTAATTAATGAACAGCAAGATTTATTAACTTCTAACGAATCTTGACGATTATGTTCGATAATAAACGACGCGGCGTTAATCCTGGGGATCCTACAAATATTTCTGTATTCAAGCTTGAATAATTAAATAATAAATATGCCAAAAAAAATTATGATAAGTCCCATCCAATAAACTACTTGTATATAAGCTGTATAACACCGTCTTGTAAGCTGCAGGTCTGACTTTTAAAGTGTTTGTTTGACAGCTTCAAGGATAACTTCGCATATTTGGGAATATCCCATAAAATAAAATTTCGCATTATTTTGATGTGTGGAATTATCATAAATTATTTATGAAATAACTTCAAATATTTAATTTAAAAAATTCATCTATATTTTCATGTTTTGTTAATAGCACTACATTTAAAATGTTCAGTGTTTTATACATATTTTATTGTAAAATTAAACATTATCTTTAACACAGCAAAAGCACTGACGTGATTAAACCTGCTAAGTTTTTGTCCATTTTCAAAATTTATAAATTTACTTTTGCAAATAATAAAAAATCCACAGATTAAATTCGTTTAACATTTTATCTGTCCCCACGCGGTCCGCTCGCGTAGTACTGTAACTCTTGGAAGGTCAGAAGGGACCTTCAAGTCCAACTGTCCGAAACTACTTAAAGTATTTAAATAAGTTTTAACGGAGCCCTATCATGAATCAAACGGAACGGGCCAACTTCGCAGGACAAAATGTTAAGTCACCTAACTTTAGAAGCGTATCTTAACGAGGGTATCCGATGTAAATGCTTAAACAAGAGTTCTTTTTTTGTGAAATTTCTTTTGTCAGGATAAATACGAAAACAGTTCAGAACTTTTATAGTATCCTTTCATTTGAATGGGTTTAAAAAAAGATAGCCGGTTCCGTCACGTGTGGCCACGGCGCAGCGAACACCTGCTTGTTTTTTGCTTATTAGGTTTGGTCTACTCCGTCGTGTTGCCACTCTGCTTATTATATTTTAATAAAATAATAATGATTCTGGACGTACCCGACTGCGAAATTTCGTAAAAAAAATTCTAAACCCGTTAGTGTCCAGTTTTTCCAATTTAATAGAGTTTCTCCTGATATGAAACATGGATGATAGTTTACTACATGGATGATAGTTAAACTTTTAAAAATTAGATATTAATATAGAGAACAAATTTGACAGAAAACTCATACACAATTGTTTCAATCAGCATGTCACCAATTACCAATACCAATTGAGCATGGAACTGAGTCAGAATATCTCCTTTCTTAATAAAATCGAAGGCCTGTGTTGTGTATACGTGTAGTAAATTTTAAGTAAAAGAATAAAAATGTTCTACAGGGTTATATTTTTTTATTACATCATTTCAAAGAACTTTCCCCTAGTTTCTATACAAATTTCTGTGCGTCTGCGCTTAAATCACATTTTCTACTCTGCAACAGGTACTTCCTCAACGGCCCTCTCGATCGATGTGGGCGCATCTTCTGGCGTTGAATGTATCTTGCGCTTGAGCTGGTTTTCAATGTTAAGGAACAAGAAGAAGTCACACGGTGCCAAACAGGGCTGTAGGGCGGTTGACCAAAACGTTTTACCGGTGTGGTGTTGAGGAAGTCTCCCGTCTTAATCGTGGAGAGCGCGGGCGCATGTCGTGGTGGAGTGGATGGCCTCGGAGTCCCGTGTTTGGTCGCTTGTTGCTTGCAGCAGCGAAATCTTCTGGCCAGCGTTCGTTAGAGTACCACTCGGAATTTGTGCTACTTTGGTTTCCACTTAAACATTAACGTTTTCAAAAGGTCTCTATGAAGACACTACTGTAATTAGATAAAGTGAATTACGATTTTTATTTTAAATATTATAACTGTTAAATATTGTTATGAAAACTAACAGCTGATTTGGGTCGAAAGAAATTAAGTACAGAAAACAGCGCTGAGTAGAACTAGAAGTTTTCACAAATAAATGTTACAATATTAATTTCTAAGTATAGTTGCTTGTCTTCTTTGTAAATACTTAACTAATAAGTAAGTACTTTACTAAATAAATACTATAATCAATGATACATTCTCTTGCTATATCCTGAATTAATTTATAGAAGAGAAAACAAAGATTCAATTCACATCTAATCACATCTAATTTAAAATTCTTCTGAGTTATCTTCATACAAGTATTACGTAGTAAGCACGTCCAGTCCGCGATCATGGTGCTTGCAACAGAGTCGAAATATCGGACTCTCGAAATAAAAATCGAAAGTCGTGGTAAGAATCTCGTAAATTCATTAAATTAAAGTTTATTAAATATTAAACAGCACATTTCAAGTACAGCGATTTAAAACAATCTATACCGAAATTTAATACGACATCCTAGACCAAAGTTGTATGCTTGCGTCATTGCTACAATAGGATTTATTATATGATAAAATGGAAAGATGAACAGGTAATCATTGTTACAAATGAATTAAAAATCTTGTATAAGTCAACTTTACTTAGAATTCCAAACGTTCAGTTCCCTTCATGTTGCCTCCCCGCGCCGGAGTCCGCGCGCTGGCTCGGCAGGACCTTCAAAGTAGATCTGTCTGAAGCTACTTAAAGTATTAAAATGTGTTGGGCGAAGCATGGATCAAACGGAATGGACCAACTTTTCAGGTCAAAAAAGTAACAAGCTTATCTGGCTGAAGATATTTGACGTTAATGTTAATTTACATAAAAGTTCGTTCTTTAGAAAATGACAACGTGTTGTAACAAGTTCCACTAGCTGTTCTTCTAGAAATTGTTCGAAAACATAAAAGAACATTAAAAACTAAAAATTCTTAGTTGAGTTTCTAGTTGCCGTCATAATGACGAGTGATGAAGTTGACTCGGTAGCACATACGTGATCGAGCGATCTGAATGATGAACAGCTAGGGGTATCTACCAGTATAATGATCACCCATTTAGCTTGCTGGCATATCTTATTATATAACATCATAGATTTCATGTAACTAGATTGCTTTCGTTATAAAGATAATAGTTGCGAAATTAGTTAAATAGCTTTATGGTTCAGGACATGTTTTCTTTGCATTGGATTATAGTGGTATATTTTTTGACTCAAAATAAATCTTACCCCAACCTCAGTGCGACGGCACGGCACAGAATTGCATGTGAAGGAAATAAATGCTCTTATCGACGTTATTTTGTTTGTTGCGAAATGTTATAATTATGAGCAGTTCATAATTATAAATTAAATTGCTTATAAAAATGCAATACTCGTATCACTTCTATTTTCAAAAATATCGTAAAATGGTCTTAAACTTACAGGTGATTCAAGGTCAGTAACGCTACATCCAGAGGTGCCCACGAACATTATTTCAATATAATATTTTTACCGGTTTTGTGTCTAGGTTCAAACCATCTAACTAAATAATAAGTTACTAAATAAGTACTAACCTTTTCCAAACCAAAATTTTAAGTATTCAATATTATTTTAGATTTGTTGATACGAATTATTATTTAAAAAGATATTATCGATGATTTGATTAATTAATATTTTTACCTAATTAAATCACAATTGGTTAAAACACTTAGACCTCTCATTGCTATATGACATTACTTCTGTTTACTGTGTAATCGTTGACCAAGTGTACGCAGTGTACGATGGTCCCACCACTCTGTTACTCATTTTGTCAGGGGAAGTTCTGCTTGAATAAACCTACAATTAAGTCCACTTAAGCCCAGTTAAGTCCACATGTGGTTCATCTCCTCTATTTTCTGTCAATCGTTACAATTATTTTCGACACTTTCTGCCTCTCGTAATAATATTGAATATCTACGTTGCTACTATTTCGGGGTATTTGAAGTTCTTTTGTTTCACTCGTTACTTACGGACGGTTTGACGGTCGCAGTGAATTAAACGAGCCTCGCCCGTAATCAAACGTCGGTTGACTTTGAGATTAATTCTGGGACAAGATTAATTCTGAATGACAATTGATTCATTAAATACACCTCGCGAAGACAATAAGCCACGGCGACGCGACGCTGTCTCCTGCGAAACGTTTTACGTCATCGTAAATGGAGCGTTCAGCGTTTTAGGAATATGAATTCTGGTCGTTTATTTTTTCAGACTAAAGACTGAAAACATTTCTATATTCATCGTAAATTGAGTTACAGCTGCGGCTGGTTCTTTTGTGAACAAAGGGATCATTGGGTGCGGTAAATCTTGTATTTGAAGGCAGATCGACGAGTTCGTCAAACAGCACCGTAACGATCACAAGATGTTGTTTGTTGAAATGCCTTACATCTACAACGTTCATTACTGCGTAGGATTATCTGAAGGTTTCAACCTTTATTTCTAAGAAAGAAAATAAACACCACACTGTTTCATATTAAATATTTTGAATAAAAATTTATTAAAACAGAAAGAAACGTTGGGATAAACGTGAAAATATAATGAAATGCATTTGAAAAACTAAAATTAAATTTTTAGTTTTTTTTTTTTATAAATTATCAATTGATATCGGTAGCAAGCACGACTCCAGTAAGTTTAGCCATTAATTGTATTTTTGTAAGAAGGTAATCAGATAAGTAGTTATAAACTCATAACTAAATAAAAATTATCTGTAAATAAATTATATGAAACCTTTCTTCCTTTGAAATGGAGCCTCTATTGAAACGCACGTTTACCGCAGATGCTCATAGCTAGCAGTGAACTGCGGTAGATTCCTCTGTTCATACCAACTTTGATTTGAAAATCATAGCATATGGAGTTACTCAATTAATGTGATTTAAAATTTTCATTCAACAATATTAGGTATACTATATTTCAATCCTCCAAAATAGATGCATATTGACCAACCCCAAATTGTTGACATTAATGACATCGAAATTAATTACATAATAATACAAGAATAGATTATACATGTTTTCCAATAAAATAAAATATTTCTTCCAATAATAACGCCACGAAATATGTGTTTCTCAAAGGCCAACTTTAACTATGAAAAAAATAAATGGAATCGAACATCACGTCAAAATATAGTATACTGGCTGCAAAAAATAAGCAAATCCCTGAATTTCAACATCTAAAAATAAATAATGAAATAATACAACAATCACACTAGGAAAAATACTTAGGTCTTTTGATTGATGATAAATTAACTTGGAAGCCACACATTGAACACGTCAAATCAGAATTACTTTCGTTACTGTGTGCGCTCAGGAAAATATCTCACTGTATTCCTAAAAAAGTCACACAAAAAATCGCACTCAGAATACATGTTAGAAATCTGGGGATCAGCTGCAATAACTCATACTAATCCGCTTAAAAGAATACAAAACAAAATTATCAAAGTATTGTTTAATTATCCATTCTTAATGTCAACAAAGCAATTATATAGTAAAACTAACTTATTTAACCTAACGCAACTGTACCAATTTTCTGTATGCATGTTGATAAAGAAAATCTCCTTAAAATTAATACAGTCTAATATAAAAATTGAAAAAAAATTAAGTATGCAACGACTGAGAAATAAACACAACTTTGAAGTGATAATACCAAGAACAAACTATGGAAAAAAAAACAATATTATTTGAGGGAGCACAGTTGTACAACAAACTGCCAAATAATATAAAATTTATTGAAAATATAAATACTTTTAGAAATAAACTTAAACTACACATCTTGCAGAGCACAAAAAGTTAAATTAACAGTGTAATACTATAATTGTTTTCATATCTCATTATAAGTGAAATTGTAAATTCTTATGAGAATAAAGTTCTTTAAACCTATACACAGGTAAAATAATCAAGTTGCAACAAAGTGCGTCAACAGAAATTATTCTTGCGCTGAGGATACCGCATCCCGCAGCGCCGCCGCCGTGCCTCGCTGCTCATGTATGACTGACTAGTAATCATAATTTTTATTTCTCAAAAAAATATTTATTAAAACATGTTTGTTCTTTTAAATTAATACTAATAATTGGTTCATTAAGTATGTGGGTTAAAAGCTTTTTTCATTATTATCAGAAAATAAGAATTACTGTGCTAATAGTTTTATAGCACTTTTCATAGAAAAATGCAATCATTCCGAGGGATTACTTTTTCTAAAGAAAAATACTGTATTTCCTGTTCGATGCCACAGATATGGTGTTCGATTGATTAGGTGTGAGCGGGTAACAAACAAACTTATACTAGCATTTTTCTACTTAATGTTAGGATAGTCAGGATTCGAACAGTTTTCAAGGTGACACTGAATTTAGATTCCTACACACACAAGATTTCGCTTTGGTTTCGGGTGGGAAATAAAACGAAAACATTAATTTAAAAAAAATATTTGAAAAGATAGTTAATGTATGATCCTGTTTGCAAAATTATTTTTGCTTGGCACATTGTTTGTAAATAATTCTAAAGTCAAATTGTTTTTAGAAAATAAGATATTTATGGCTTCAAATAAGAACTTTTACAAAAGGTTAAGATCTAGAAAAATATTTACCTACAAAATGAAATTCTACAGTTTACGAAGACTGAACCTATTCTGAACCGAACCATCACAACTTACTTCCAAAAGGCATTTAAAGATAATCGAAGAATTGAATTTCGCTTGCAGCGCTGGCACCTGCCGCCGGAACACGTCTGGTTGGTGACTGAAGTGCTTTTATGATGTTGCGGTGTCGAAACTGCAAACTATGCCACTTGACATAGATACTGTGAAATGTACACGCTGTTAAAATATGTATTTCTTTATAATCCATGTGACAACTGGTGTGAATCCTGATTCATTTCACAAAATCTGTGTTTTAACATATTCAAACAGAAATAGATTAATAGAATTTCTTGAAAAAAAAAAAAACACTTTATTATAAAGTTACTTTTGTATAATGATTTTGTAATCTACACATGTTCTCTTAAATAACATCTTAAGCCATAATAAAATCATTTAATTTTTCAAGAATATATTTATTTATTTAGATTCTCCAACAAGGGCTTACATTAATACTTGCTTTACAATATTTAGCATAATATATTAGTTAAATGCGCCCTCAACTATAGGCGAATACAGCATGCCTTAACTTTAACAAAATACACTTTATCACAAAAATAAGAACGTTAAGATCAGACATTTATACGAAAATACAAAAGAGATTATCGGTACTAAATGGTTACAGTGGTCAAATGTTTTTTTAATTTAATTTTAAACGTACTGATTTTATCGGACACAATGCAAAGTTCACCCGCGTTAGGTATCCTGTTAAACGCAGTGCACATCCTTCTAATTGGCGAATAATATCCTAAATTTTTATTGCCAAGTTTTACGTAAAAGAGTTTTCGGTTTTGTGTTCTGCGTAGTTTATGTGGTACATTAAATGAAACCTTGTTTAATAGATCGTTACTATCAAAGGCGCCAGTTAGAAGTTTGTAAGGAAAATTAGATTATAAAATTGGAATTGGATTGGAAATAATTAAATTGAATATTTATTTTATTTTGAAAGAAAAGCCTACAGCTAATTTGACACAATAAACATTTTTTTCATAACTAAAAGCTAAATGTGAGCTTTCTCAGTAAGTCATTACTACTCTAAATTATAAACCGGTTACATCACGTTAATAAATAAAAGCATTTACTTTGGGCAAATAAACGTATACATATACAAAGTTAAAAATATAATTTTTCGAATATGCTCGGACCATGACGCGCTGTAGCTAACAGAATTTTGTTTTTTTTTACTGTTTTAGTAATCAAATAGAACTTATCTAAATCCATGTCGAAATTCAACAATTCACTTCCTCTTGGAAGGAATGAGTTTTTTCTCTTATTCGTTTTGCAGAACGCTATGTTTAGTAGACGATGTTTGCGACGAAGGATTCGCGTTAGATCGGGGACGCGTAAGTGCATGTTATGGGCAGTCCACCAGACCCAGAGCTATTTTCATCAAAAATAAGACATTTACATTGTCCCGACGTGTTTTCAGATGTAGAAGATGGAAGCGCCTGCACCTCTCCTCATATTCCATCTTTGAAATTTTAAACTTGAAGTTTTAGTATCTGGTGAACTTCCTCTGCAGTCTCTCAGTGAGGTTTATGTAAGAGGAGTAACATGGGTTCCAAACCGGCGAAGCATACTCTGAATGACTACGCACGTCAGAGCAGTAGAGCACTTAGATTGTTTTCATGCATTTGAAGGCCGTTGTGGCGCGCATTATAAAACCTAGTGATCGCGAGGTTTTGTAGACGATATTGTCCATATGCTTATTAAATAGATGCTTTTGATCATAGAAAACGCCGAAATATTTACTACCCGACAAAAAAAGTAGTGGAATAGTTTTTATTGAGTGTGTAGATCAAAAAAAATTCGTTTTCAAGTATATCTGACACATAAGCATTTACTGGCATTGAGGTCAAGTTTGTGTTGATCACATTAATTGTCGAGTCTGGCTAAATCCTCCCGAAGGCGTAGCGCATTCGATTTATTATTCACAACATTGCCAAAAGTAAATAATAAAAATAATGGAAGCAAATACCCATGTCACCTTGAAAGAACGAATTAAATTGACGTAGGTTACATCACAGTATGGTGTCAATAAAATAGGTAATATTTGCATCCGGAGACTGAGTAGCCTTTCGGAAACCTTCTTCAGTGTTCTTCTTCATGATCACACTCATATTGAATCATCCACAATAAAAAAACTGTCTTCTTCATTATCCATTGCAGTTAGCAAGAGCTTTGAAATTAATTTACCCAGTTATGTTTGAAAACTGTAACCACGTTTTTGTTGACATAGATACAGAACACAAATGTCAAGTTTAGAAACCTCCCATTTTAAGCGTAAGAAACGCGAAAATAAGAAAGCTCCTACCAAACTAATTCGCCTAATTTACACTATCTAAATATATCAAATACAAAAATTCCAAAAAGGTTATTTCTTCTTAGGAAAAAACTGGACATTTGTTGAACGTTTTAATTTTCTTCATTATCAACGAGATAGCGTAAATGCAATTTAACTTTGGCTTTTAAAAGCTCATGGTACTGTCCTATACAAAAATAAGATATAATACAAATAGAAGGAACACAATTTGACGACGACATAAAAGAAATACACGCACACACAGCTAATTGTGCGGGCTGATGAAATACCGCAGCAAAGCTGTTTACATTGAATGTATATTTTTTCTTAAACAGAAACAGAAATAGCCTGTGGGGATTTCAATCCCCCACCCTTTAGTTGTCCAAATAATCTTTGATCTTCTATTAAGTATTTTGGCATAGTGTTTCCTTAATAGATTTCTTGGACTTATTGAGGGGCAGGGATTGGAGTGATTTCGGTATTTTATTGTAACAACGAGTTGACATTACAATAAATGATTTGCTGCTTGTAGCCAGCCTACATTGTATTGTAACAACGAGTTGACATTACAATAAATGATTTGCTGCCTGTAGCCAGCCTACATTGTATTGTAACAACGAGTTGACATTCCAATAAATGATTTGCTGCTTTGAGCCAGCCTATATTGTATTGTAACAACGAGTTGACATTCCAATAAATGATTTGCTGCCTGTAGCCAGCCTACATTGTATTGTAACAACGAGTTGACATTCCAATAAATGATTTTCTGCTTTGAGCCAGCCTATATTGTATTGTAACAACGAGTTGACATTCCAATAAATGATTTGCTGCCTGTAGCCAGCCTACATTGTATTGTAAAAACGAGTTGACATTCCAATAAATGATTTGCTGCTTGTAGCCAGCCTACATTGTATTGTAACAACGAGTTGACATTCCAATAAATGATTTGCTGCTTGTAGCCAGCCTACATTGTATTGTAACAACGAGTTGACATTACAATAAATGATTTGCTGCCTGTAGCCAGCCTACATTGTATTGTAACAACGAGTTGACATTCCAATAAATGATTTGCTGCTTGTAGCCAGCCTACATTGTATTGTAACAACGAATTGACATTCCAATAAATGATTTGCTGCTTGTAGCCAGCCTACATTGTATTGTAACAACGAGTTGACATTCCAATAAATGATTTGCTGCTTGTAGCCAGCCTACATTGTATTGTAACAACGAATTGACATTCCAATAAATGATTTGCTGCTTTTAGCCAGCCTATATTTTAGAAACGCTAACTTACTTAACTAGTTCTTACAAAGTAATAATTGTCAGGGTTTTCTCTCTGAATTTTAAATCTATTAATATTCTTGTAAATGTACAAAATATTTTCTTAAATATATCACGACGCAAGGGTTAATATTCCAATTCCTTTAAACCTTTTCTCATAGAGATTATCTGTTTCCTGATTTATAAATTCCACGAATAGCCCTCTCCTGCACAGTGAAGATTGTTTCGATGTCTGTGGCATTTCCGCATAGCAGGATACCATGAGATATTAAACTGTGTACGTAACTAAAATATTATATCAGTGTATAAACGGCGGACCTAATGCCGTTTAACATTCTCTGCCAGACTACCACAGCTGTTTAAAGGACTAAGGGGTGCATATGAAAATATATATTGGTATATAATAAGAAAACAACGGTATAAGGTTGACTTTATAATAATAATAAATAATATAAATATAATAATTTATAAACGCAATATACCATATTTATAAAAAGCATTAGATATATATAAAATAAAATAATCTCAGTTCTTCAATTGTGGGTTGGGTAACGAGCCACACGAGCCGTGCGAGCGTAGCTAGCGTGTTGCGGCAGAACCCGGCAAAGCTCCTGAAACGAAAGCTAATTGTAAATACTAAAGTCAATTTAAAATAAACTGAATAATAAATTTTAAGTTGATGCAATTACTTTGTGAGCGTCACATTTAAATGTTTAAGAAGCACATTGCTTGAATATGTGTTACAGATTTTGATGCAATAAAATATCTATCAAACTGGGTCGTATTTACAGTTATAGGTTATATCGATGATAATAGGTCTTTACCTATGAAACTGCCGTTTTGCCGTACTGGCCATTTCAAATGAAAATATTTTTTTTTTGACTGATAATTCTAATTTCAAGTTAATTTTATTTGACAAACATGGAATTGTTTTTCTAAAATCGTCATTTGTTTAATAGTTAGTGTTTTGTTTTCAACGCATTCGAACATTTTTCGTCATCATGGATAAGTTAAAAATTCGAGTAATTATGGAGTATGAGTACCGTCGTGGCAGCAAAGCGGCACAAGCGGCACGCAACATCAACGACGTTTACGGAGCGAACACTACAAACGAACGCACCACCCATTATTGGTTTACCCGCTTCCGTTCTGGAAATTTTGACCTGAAAAATGAACCCCGTGGTCGTCCGAAAACTTTGGAAGCTGATGAAACTCAATCCACGGCTGAATTAGCAGCAGCTTTCGACGTTAGCATCAAAACAATATTGGTCCATTTGCGTCAAATTGGCAAGGTAAAAAAGCTTGACAAATGGGTACCCCACGAACTCAATGACCGCCAGCGCGAAGTACGCGTAGAGACGTGCCTTGCACTGCTCAGCAGGCATACAAATGAAGGAATTCTGAACCGCATTGTTACTTGTGGCGAGAAATGGATCCTGTTTGACAATCTTAAGCGCTCAGCAAGTTGGTTGGACCCTGGTTCAGCACCCAAACAATGCCCTAAACGAAAACTTACCCCTAGAAAAGTGATGGTCACTGTTTGGTGGTCTAACGCGGGTGTAATTCATCACAGCTTCTTGCCAAACGGGACAAGCATTACTGCAGATGTGTACTGTGAAGAACTGAACACAATGATGGAGGCTTCTCCACGCACGTCTCCAACCAGCTTTGGTCAATCGTTCGGCTCCACTGCTCCTGCACGACAACGCGCGACCTCATACTGCACAGCAGACGGTCTCCAAGCTACAAGAGTTGGGGTTGAAAGTTCTCCGTCATCCGCCGTACTCACCAGACCTTGCGCCTACAGACTTCTACTTTTTCCAGAATTTGGATAACTTCTTGGCGGGAAAAAAATTCAATACCCGAGAGGCAGTACAAAATGCCTTTGAAGAATTTGTTGCCTCCCGTCCAGCTGATTTCTTCAAGAAAGGCATCAATAAGCTACCAATGCGTTGGCAAAGATGCATTGATTGCATGGGTGATTATTTTGATTAATAGAAATAAAAAATATATAAAAAAATTACGCTTCATTTATTTCGTGAAAAACGGCAATTTCATAGGTAAAGACCAATATAAAGTGGCCAAAAAAGTATTTTTTAGATACACCAAGTGGCACATAGGATACTGCGAATAAATAGTAGTCGGGTAATACATCATATACCGGACAAGTGGTAAGATCTGCGCCAGTATATCTACCGCCCCAGCCTCAAGGAGACAGGGGTCCTTGAAATATCACCGCCTCTAGAGTGATATACCTCCGCAATATGATTTATAAAGTCTCAAAAGGATATTGTGCGTTTGTTTTCAGAACATGTTGAGTTAGATTATTAATGAGTATTTCATATAAATAAAAAACTAATACAACATCTTTATGAAAACCAATTTGGTTTTTGTGAAAGATTGTCTTTTAATACGATTTTTGAGACATTTTGGTTTCGTCATAGTGGCTCTATGACCAGTCTCAAAACGTCCTGAGTGAAATGTTTGTATTTATTTGCAAAACTGATATATATTTGCAGAGCGAGTGAATTTCTGTAAATTAGATACAATAAATAACCTGGGTACTTTAAAAACTATATCTCACTAAACTTTCAACGAATTAGGTACATAACTAAAGAATATATTTTGACAAATAGCCGTTGCAATTAGCACATAAGTAGATTTAAACTACTTGAAGTAGTAATTTTATAATTTAAATATTTACTTGAGCTTGTAATTTGTTGGTTTTTGTAATTGGCTTTGTTTGAGTACTGTTAGTACAACTAAGACATGTAATGTATCATTGTTCAATGGCCTTCTACATTTGTTTTCTTTTACTTTTGAATAACTTGAGTATAGTTTATTATAAATTAAATAAATTTGTTAAAAATAAGTTACATGGGAATATAATTCACCAACTAAAATGTACTTTTAAATCAAATGTTACAATATTAAACGCCGTAAGCTTATGAATTAGATTTAATGTATTATACATTTTGTTAATATATCCTACACATAAAATGTTATTTCTAAAGAACGCCAAACATAGTAAGATATTGCAATGTACCCTATACCAAAATTATAACGGTTTGTTCTTATATTGTTTGGAATTTTTAGTCTGTATTGTTATTTTTCTTTTTGAATTTGTTTTTTGCTTTTGTACGCACATTTATTAGGTTAATTTTGTTAATCGAAAAGGAGGAGTGGTCACCCCAAATACAGGTCTACGTACCTAATGACGGTGAACGTTGTAATTGATGTTTTACTCAATAAAGAAATTTTTGTATTTGTATTATTTGACCGAGTGGTGTAGTGCTAAGTAACCCTACCTCATACGCCGAAGGTCCCAGGTTCGAATCCTGGCCGGGGCATTCATTTGTGTGATGAACACAGACGTTTGTTCTCGGGTCATGATTGTTTGTATTTATATATGTATTTTTACTCTGGGTTCCCCCCCAGTTCACTGTATGGTCATTCATAACAAAAGCTCTGCTTACTTTGGGGCCATACAGTTGGTGTGATTGTCTGGGGATTTATTTATTTGTTATTATGCAAGAAGCTGTTTTCTAATCACTCTGTGTAAACTACTCACATATATCACAGTTTCAAATTGTTTCAAACTTTAATTTTGCTGACATGTATCCACAAAACTTGTTACTTTGTTTTTAAACCCATACCAAAAAATCCATTTCTCCTTCTTTCTCTACGTTATATATGCTAAAAGGCAATGCAACTATAACTGTAATTGAAGTGCCTGTAATGTAACGGACACAACTTTTAAGATCCTTTTTATGTTTCATTTAGTTATGTACTTAATAAATAAATGAATAACAAACTTTTATTTTGTTTTTAAATTTGACTATGTACTCGCTATATGTATACATTCCTTTTTCCGATGGTTACGCAGTTCAGAATGGTCTTTGTTTATAAATTGACGATTAATAACATTTAAATAAAGAATAACGCATTAATGCCATAGCATATTTTATTTTTCTGAGAAATGAATATTATATCTAGGTGAGTATTGATCCGGCCACAAAACAGGGTTACAATTAAGATTACAGCTTGAATATCTGTTAGCAATTTATTACAGTAATAAATGAGAACCATTGAAGTCACGTCCCACTGCGCCGCAGTTAGCTGAACGTCATAAGCTAATCCGATGCCGCAATATGATGCCGCAGCGTAACTCATTCTTTATGATAAATGCTTCCGTAACAGTAAAATAATGTACTGCACGTGGCCGGGGAATCAAATTACATTGAATATAATGCCACAGCCAATATGCACAGCGGAAGGCAGGCGGCGCACGGAAAGCTACTGCAGTATGGCTGGTTGCACGGAACGCCACTGCAGCATGGCTGGTGGCAAGAGACTTTACAAACTTAATTCAAAATTATTTATATTTTGAGTCTAAAGTTTCATATTAAACGAAATAGACTGGTCTCGCTACGATGTCAACTGCTGTTTAATAAGGTTTATTAGTGTTTAATCTAGTAAACCATCCGTTTATCCCGTGAAAGCATTTATCCACTTTATTGTTTTAAACATGTTTAACAAATTTTAAGTAGACTATCGATTCGAAATGACGGTCGAGACTGTGTAATGTTGTATTCAGAGTACTCAATACTCAATACTCAATACTTTATTGCTTCCTTACATCATTTACATAATTTGGTACAAACAAATTAATAAGATGACAAATAAGGGCCTTGTGAGGCGCTGCAATTCGGGAGAGAGGAGGAATAAACATGACAAGACATAATTTAAATTAACGATTTATAAAAGGAGATATGTGATTTCAGACTAATTCAGAAGTTTATCATTTAGGTACTCTTTTACAGTGTAGTAACATTTAGTTATTAAAAGTTTTTTCAATGTCTCTAAAAATTGTTTAGTGTTAGTTATTTTTTGTATGTGTTTCGGTATTTTATTGTATATTCTTGCTGACATTGCTAGGGGACTGGCCGAGTGCAACTCTAGTTTTGAGTATGGCAGTTGTATTTTATTTTTGTGTCTTAATGTGTATTTTGATTGGATGTCTTCTCTTCCTTCGTAGAGTTCTGGGTATAAACGGACATACTTGCTTATTTCCAATATATATATATACATGGTAGAGTTAATATTTTTAAGCTTTGAAAATACGGTTTGCAGGTTTGTCTATTTTTAGCGTTTACTATAATTCTAATTAGTTTTTTTTTGAGATAGAAATAATGTATTAAAATCAGTGCTGTTTCCCCACAACAAAATACCGTAGCTAAACCATGAGTAAGCATATGCGTAGTACATAGAGACAGCTGTTTCAAGGTCAGTAGATTTTTTTATTTCGCGAAGGGCATATGTGAAACTTGAGATTTTGCGTCTGATTTTACTAACGTGTATTTTCCAATTTAAATTTGAATCTATGTCTATGCCGAGTAATGTAAATTTGGTGACGAGTTCGATGTTTCTATTATTAAATTTAATGTTTATATTAAGTGGTTTTCGTTGGTATGGATAAAATGATATTAATTTCGTTTTTTCTAAGTTTATTTCCAAGCTGTGTTCTGTTATCCAAGAGTTTATAATATTTAAAGTTGAAAGTATTTTTTCATTTAGTGTATTGGTGTCCTTGGATGATACAATGACGGAGACATCATCCGCAAATAAAACACAATAAGCTTTTAAAGTGTCTGGTAGTTCATTTATGTATACTAGGAATAGCAGACATCCTAAGACGCTACCCTGCGTATCGTATAACATGACCAGTGAACGGTGAACGGCACAGACGCAGATAGAAATATTTAAAGGTAAAAAAGCAACATAGTTTTCCACGAAGATACATATAACAGACAATTGAATAAAGTACTTATAATGAAGTACCTATTCGTAGGTTCGAGTATTGTTTTAAATTACATTCTATGTGAGCTTTGGCAAGGTCTTCGCGGTGCAATACTTTGTACGTTGTGCGATCTCTCCGTGACATTGGCCAGGTCTTCACGGTGCAATAGTTCGTACGTTGTGCGATCTCTCTGTGACATTGGCCAGGTCTTCGCGGTGCAATAGTTCGTACGTTGTGCGATCTCTCTGTGACATTGGCCAGGTCTTCACGGTGTAATTGTTTGTACGTTGTGCGATCTCTCTGTGACATTGGCCAGGTCTTCACGGTGCAATAGCTTGTACGTTGTGCGATCTCTCTGTGACATTGGCCAGGTCTTCACGATGCAATAGTTTGTACGATGTGCGATCTCTCTGTGACATTGGCCAGGTCTTCACGGTGCAATAGTTTGTACGTTGTGCTATCTCTCTGTGAGCATTGGCCAGGTCTTCACGGTGCAATAGTTTGTACGTTGTGCGATCTCTCTGTGACATTGGCCAGGTCTTCGCGGTGCAATAGTTCGTACGTTGTGCGATCTCTCTGTGACATTGGCCAGGTCTTCACGGTGCAATTGTTTGTACGTTGTGCGATCTCTCTGTGACATTGGCCAGGTCTTCTCGGTGCAATAGTTTTTACGTTGTGCTAACTCTCTGTGAGCATTGGCCAGGTCTTCGCGGTGCAATACTTTGTACGTTGTGCGATCTCTGTGTGACATTGGCCAGGTCTTCGCGGCGCAATAGGTCGTACGTTGTGCGATCTCTCTATGATATTGGCCAGGTCTTCACGGTGCAATAGTTTGTACGTTGTGCGATCTCTCTGTGACATTGGCCAGGTCTTCACGGTGCAATAGTTTGTACGTTGTGTGATCTCTCTGTGACATTGGCCAGGTCTTCACGGTGCAATACTTTGTACGTTGTGCGATCTCTCTGTGACATTGGCCAGGTCTTCGCGGTGCAATAGTTCGTACGTTGTGCTATCTCTCTGTGACATTGGCAAGGTCTTCACGGTGCAATTGTTTATACGTTGTGCGATCTCTCTGTGACATTGGCCAGGTCTTCGCGGTGCAATACTTTGTACGTTGTGCGATCTCTGTGTGACATTGGCCAGGTCTTCACGGTGCAATAGTTTGTACGTTGTGCGATCTCTCTATGATATTGGCCAGGTCTTCACGGTGCAATAGTTTGTACGTTGTGCGATCTCTCTGTGACATTGGCCAGGTCTTCACGGTGCAATAGTTTGTACGTTGTGCGATCTCTCTGTGACATTGGCCAGGTCTTCACGGTGCAATAGTTTGTACGTTGTGCGATCTCTTTGTGACATTGGCCAGGTCTTCACGGTGCAATAGTTCATACGTTGTGCGATCTCTCTGTGAAATTGGCCAGGTCTTCACGGTGCAATACTTTGTACGTTGTGCGATCTCTCTGTGACATTGGCCAGGTCTTCACGGTGCAATAGTTTGTACGTTGTGCGATCTCTGTGTGACATTGGCCAGGTCTTCACGGTGCAATAGTTTGTACGTTGTGCTATTTCTCTGCGACATTGGCCAGGTCTTCGCGGTGCAATAGTTTGTACGTTGTGCGATCTCTCTGAGACATTGGCCAGGTCTTCGCGGCGCAATAGGTCGTACGTTGTGCGATCTCTCTATGATATTGGCCAGGTCTTCACGGTGCAATAGTTTGTACGTTGTGCGATCTCTCTGTGACATTGGCCAGGTCTTCACGGTGCAATAGTTTGTACGTTGTGTGATCTCTCTGTGACATTGGCCAGGTCTTCACGGTGCAATACTTTGTACGTTGTGCGATCTCTCTGTGACATTGGCCAGGTCTTCGCGGTGCAATAGTTCGTACGTTGTGCGATCTCTCTGTGACATTGGCAAGGTCTTCACGGTGCAAAAGTTTGTACGTTGTGCGATCTCTCTGTGACATTGGCCAGGTCTTCACGGTGCAATAGTTTGTACGTTGTGCGATCTCTTTGTGACATTGGCCAAGTCTTCACGGTGCAATAGTTCATACGTTGTGCGATCTCTCTGTGAAATTGGCCAGGTCTTCACGGTGCAATACTTTGTACGTTGTGCGATCTCTCTGTGACATTGGCCAGGTCTTCACGGTGCAATAGTTTGTACGTTGTGCGATCTCTGTGTGACATTGGCCAGGTCTTCACGGTGCAATAGTTTGTACGTTGTGCTATTTCTCTGCGACATTGGCCAGGTCTTCGCGGTGCAATAGTTTGTACGTTGTGCGATCTCTCTGAGACATTGGCCAGGTCTTCGCGGCGCAATAGGTCGTACGTTGTGCGATCTCTCTATGATATTGGCCAGGTCTTCACGGTGCAATAGTTTGTACGTTGTGCGATCTCTCTGTGACATTGGCCAGGTCTTCACGGTGCAATAGTTTGTACGTTGTGTGATCTCTCTGTGACATTGGCCAGGTCTTCACGGTGCAATACTTTGTACGTTGTGCGATCTCTCTGTGACATTGGCCAGGTCTTCGCGGTGCAATAGTTCGTACGTTGTGCGATCTCTCTGTGACATTGGCAAGGTCTTCACGGTGCAATTGTTTATACGTTGTGCGATCTCTCTGTGACATTGGCCAGGTCTTCGCGGTGCAATACTTTGTACGTTGTGCGATCTCTGTGTGACATTGGCCAGGTCTTCACGGTGCAATAGTTTGTACGTTGTGCGATCTCTCTATGATATTGGCCAGGTCTTCACGGTGCAATAGTTTGTACGTTGTGCGATCTCTCTGTGACATTGGCCAGGTCTTCACGGTGCAATAGTTCGTACGTTATGTGATCTCTCTGTGACATTGGCCAGGTCTTCACGGTGCAATAGTTTGTACGTTGTGCGATCTCTCTGTGACATTGGCCAGGTCTTCACGGTGCAATAGTTTGTACGATGTGCGATCTCTCTGTGACATTGGCCAGGTCTTCACGGTGCAATAGTTTGTACGTTGTGCTATCTCTCTGTGAGCATTGGCCAGGTCTTCACGGTGCAATAGTTTGTACGTTGTGCGATCTCTCTGTGACATTGGCCAGGTCTTCGCGGTGCAATAGTTCGTACGTTGTGCGATCTCTCTGTGACATTGGCCAGGTCTTCACGGTGCAATTGTTTGTACGTTGTGCGATCTCTCTGTGACATTGGCCAGGTCTTCTCGGTGCAATAGTTTTTACGTTGTGCTAACTCTCTGTGAGCATTGGCCAGGTCTTCGCGGTGCAATACTTTGTACGTTGTGCGATCTCTGTGTGACATTGGCCAGGTCTTCGCGGCGCAATAGGTCGTACGTTGTGCGATCTCAGTAAACGATCTCCTTGGTTACAAACATAATATCTCTGTAACTGTTATCGATTACTTCGTTTCATATTACTTTCATAACTTTGAGTTTAAGTAACTTGAAGGAATTTTCAATGGAATAAACGAATGTTGCTGCGGCATCAGTCACGCAGTGCAGAGTCTGTGCGAGTGGACCGGTACCACAATTGTAATGACACTACGAAATATTTGATTTTTTAATCATTATTTATATATTTACATATTAAAGGTTTCATAAAATAAAACATTTAATAATAAACATTTATCCCGTAGCTTAGTTACAAATAGTAGCCTGTATTCCTTTATACAGTATGAGCGGGTGTCCTAAGAATTTCTTTATTTTTTTCAAATCTTCTAATAATGAAAATTGTCAGCAACACCAATTACCCACGAATACTACCTAGTTACTTTTTACTCGTACAGACGCTTTGGAAGTAAGACTTGATTAAATTTGGAACTTGGACTGCTTTTCTACGTAAATGATATAATTTTATTAGGAGATATTTTTTTATTTTTTAACTAATCATTTACATAGATATTTTTATTTAGAATGAAGAAGTTCCTACTATTGAATACAAAGTTGCTCTTTCAAAAGTCGCACTCTTTTGATTATTTCGCTCGCTGTCGATTTTTTGATCATGTTGCAGTGGATGTTTAGAATAATACGTCTAAGTTCTGCTTGTAGCTCGTGGACACAATCATACTGGTTCTTGTAAACAAAATTTTGCCTGTTTTTAGCAACTGGTAAGCGAACTTAAGAATGGTTTATGTTATCTCGGCAAATTAAAAAAAACAACACGTTTATCCTGTTGTTAGTTGAAACCAAGATTTCTTAGAGAGATAAGAGGAAATTAATCAGCGTGATTGCCAATGCAACGAAAAAATATATTTATATAAGATGATATCATCTTATTGCTCAAGTTTATAAGAAAAAAACAGATCCCTTTCATCGGTCTTTTTGTATTTGTTAACATAAATACATTTTTTAAACTTTAGCGAATTTGTAAGTCTTAACACACTGAAATGACGAAGATGAAAAAATTATTGTTGCATTAAATGGCAAAACATAGAAAAGCTGCTTCAGTTTCTCTCTAGAAATAGTTTTCTGTTGTCAATAAAACGAAACAATTATTTTTCTATTTGTTCAGTTATTTGAAAAATAAACTTATACACGTCATACAATAAAAGAGATAAATAAGCATATTTTTTAATAAAATAATTTTGAATCCTTTGATATTTTCATAATTGTTACAATCACAGCCAAGTTTAGCGTGAGATCAATGAAAAGAAGTGGAAATACAGTATTTTTTAATTTCATTACTTTTAAAAATGTACTATACAACTAACATAGTAAATGTTGAATTTTATGCTCTCAAATAATCTATGCCTTCCGAAGGTTAAGACTGAAATATGTAGCCGAAATTGCCTCGTTATGTGCATACATTTTTTTAATAATTTACCTGAAAACATATAAAACTTGCCACTAAATACATTTAAATACATTCTACGCCGATGGATAATTGATCAATGTATTTATGATATAAAAGATTTTTTTAATAGCGAAATTGACTTGAAAAGTAATTTTAATTATAAATAATAATACAATAGTGGTAAATATAGAATAATCAACTGTAGACTAATTTTAGGTAGTTTTAGGATAATGTTGCATGCTGTAATACAGTAAAATATGTGCTCAAAAAATTTTCATCCCCGCATAAGTCAAAACTACTTTGAATTAAAATGCAGAGCAGGATGCATAAATTAAGCTGAGAGATTAAATACTATGGTGTTTACTGGTAATACAAGTCTCGATTACAAATTTCACAATATTAATATTTATTAATAAATATCAACATACTTTGACGACGCTCAGAACGAATTAAAAAATAACAAGGTTCTATATTTTTATTACATCTTTTCTAGGAACTCTCCACAAGCGTCTTGACAAGGTTACATGCCGACCAGACGATTCATCGGTTTTCAAGTTGGACTTGAAGTCGTAAAAACGGTTGCTCGAAAATGTTCCCCAAGCAGAGCCATTTTTCTATAACTTTTACATATAAAACGAAATTTTTTAGATATCTCATTCTCTTTAAAATAATTGCATTTACAAAATAAATTTTAACTCGCCAGCGTTCCATGCATAAAATTTTTTTCTCGCAAACATTTTTGAGTGGCCTGGTAAATTGAATTTTCACATTTATTTTCATTTTATCCTGATACAAAATTCGTCATTTTATAAATTGTAATGCAATTAATTATTGTGGCTCTTTAACTTACGGACAACAAGTAAGTACAATAAACTTTGCGTAAGTTCACAATAAACTTAATGTTGTTCTAAAATAGTTGCTGGCTGTACTGCTGTATAAAAAGAAGCAAACTGCTGCGCCTGTCGGGCAGATCCATGATCTTAGCCATTCTTTTATTTATTATTAACTTTTAATAATTAATAATTTTTGTTTGATAAAAACACAATGCACACTATTGAATCAATATTATACACAAATACAGTATAGTATATTATACACAACCAACTCGTCCTCCGCAATCGAAATTCGTTATGAAAGCATGCTCAGGATTTAATGACTATAAAACGTATATCTGCATAACCCTGTAGTTAGAAGAAGGCCATTGCATAGTTTGAACATAAATTCTGTAGAACATATTAAACTTAACCTCAGTTCATGGCATAATTATTCTATTTGTATTCAGATCAGCGAACTAATTATTCTATCCGTAACGTTGTAGCTTCCGGCAGGAGCTTCTTCCGAGGGAGCCGCATTACGGCTTATATTCAAATATACAGTTATGGTTAGGAAATAGATTTGAAAGGAACTAATAACAAGTTTCCTAATTGAAGAAGAATAATGTTTGACAATTTTTAGACTTGGTCAGGCTTAATTCGTAAACCGCCAAATGGTCGAATAGAATAGATTTGGCATGACCTTCCCATGGCTTCACGTTATCCATGACGTTCAAGCATGCGATATATCCACTGTTAACTATAAGTGTATCATAAATATTATTTTTATTAAATACCCCGCTATATTTAAAAAGGAATGACGTTTAATGCACAGCTAAAACTGTGCTTAGATACGTCACGTGAGAGGAGTACATAAACGCGCCTCTTCATTATTACACGATTCAATACATGACAAAAAATAAATCAAATTCTTAGACAAGCAAAAACCAGCTGCAGTATGAGTAGTTACAAATGACTTTTATGTTTCAATAAAGATGTCAGATTCATGTTATATTTATATGCTTAAGAGCAGCTTTCAGTTTTCCACTAATGCGGCAGATAGTTGTCACGTGCCATTTAAATGAAAAACGGTATTAAATTATATCAGGTTAAGGGAAAGAGTGTTCTGAGCTCTGGAATCAGAGTGTAGTTTTCTATTCTCTGCTGAATGTTTACCTCGGAGCTACAAGTCAGGCTAGTATGTCGTGGCTGCGGTATCTACAGAGCGAAGTTTCATTGTTTATGTATTTAAAAAATCACAGATCTTAGCCTCGGTAGTTATTAATAATGTTATCCGTGTTCCAATGCCGATTTGAGTTTTATTTTAAACAGTCATGCCCAACAGTAATAAACCAAATCTAGAACAGTTTGATGTGAAATCTTTAGCTAAAAGCAACCCAACCTGACGTTCCATGGTACAAGGAAAAGGCGTAACGACGCAGCTTTCTGTCAGACGACAAAATGATGAGCGTACACGCCAGAGTACCTACGGACTGACTGCAAGCCCCTCCCAAGTCCATAAATTACACAGTCAACATAAAACAAACGGTTCAGACTGCTCATCATCTGTGACTGTGCAATTGAATTAGTATCTTCGGTATTATATGTTTACATTGAATTACATTGCAATTCATTATAGTTTTGTTTAATGTAGGTAGTACGGGTAAAATCTAAGAAACTGTAATGAGTAAACGCCGGCAGAATCTATAATAAGTCCCGCTAGAACAATGTTGGATGAGTATGTGTACCCAGCCGCGGCACTCGGGCTAATTGCCTCGTTCGATCGCTCTACAATCATGTAGAGGGTTTACTAAAAGTGCGGTCTGATCTCGTCGAGGGTTATGCAGATCAGCAAGCTTTAAACTAGTCTCTTATCAGTATCAGGATGGTAAGGTTAAAATAAGAAGTATCTTTTTTTTACTAAAATAAGTTTATTATGTATATGTCGTAGTAAAATAGGAAAATGCCTGTCATTGGACTGTTCGCAATTTATCTGATCATACCGCGACGACCGAGTGGCGTAGTGGGTAGTTCTGCCTCATGCGCTGGAAGTTGAGGCCTGGTCGGGGCACTAAACGTACATAAACTTATTATATATATCATTCATTATATTTTACTGAATCTAATTGTAACTAAGATAAACGTAGGAGAAAGCGATCATATTTAAGACCGTCTGTAGCACACTGTTGCGCGGTGGCCTTCTGTCAACACAAACCTTTTTAGCAAAATGCGCTTTTTTAGAGGTTCGTTTATTTTTAAACTAGGACGTTTGAATTGTCAGTTTTTTTCACCTTTGTAGCTGAGTGTTTATTATAATAACATTATTATACCGAGTTTAACAAGTGGTATAGTTATGACAGTTATTTCTGATTCATTATATTGTTTATATTCATGACAGAGAAATAAAATGTGTTTCTCCTCTGGCTCCACCTCCAAAAGAGATTATATATGAAGATAAAACAAATCGCATTAAACCTTTCAATGGGAAGGCGAGCAAACATTCGTACACCTTTTCACTCGCAATCAAAATACAGAAAATAGCGACAATTTTTCTGTTGTTATCAAATTCTTTGATGTTCTTTTTTTTAGCTAACATTTGTTGATGAAATTTTTGAGTGATTGTTGTTGAATAGGGTACTTACCTGAAATTTTTTTTGTTACATATTTAAATAGTTTATTAACAGAAAATATATATTGCAGAAATAACAGTTTGTTTACAATCAACTGTTTTCTAGATACAGCGATGTGTTCAAGGAGCTGCTACGAGTCGCCGAAACACGCTCCATACAAAACTGTACCGAACTGTACCGTAATAGCCAGGTAGATAATGCGTTTACATGCATACTGTCATGCTAAAAGTAACATATCTTTTTAAGTCACAGTATTTGTTTACTTTTAAAGTTTTCTAATCTACATAATTTCGATACTATTTATAAGACTATATTTTCAAAACATTTTTTGGGTCAAAATAATTTATTTTTTCTAAATTTGATAAAAACTTTCATTTTCAAAAGTTGTCAAATACCCAATTCTGTTAAATATCACATAATATATACCTACTTAAGAATATTAAGCGGCTTTTACTGCAACATACTGATCAAAAATGTGCCTAACTACAGACTACGCCTCAAGACCACTGCTATCAAAAAGTTTTTAGAATTTGTCAGATTTACCTATTCATTCCAACAATTATATGAGAGAGTTTCTTAACAGAAGATTTCTTATACTAATGCTTCATTTTCCCTTATGTCAATTAAAACATTTTAAAAATACGCGAAAATAATTTTTTTCGCGCCGCCGTTATTATGACGTCGCTTTGAATAAGTACTAATTAAAAGCGTTTTCTTAATTTATAAATTTTTTGTGCCTATTATGTGCCTATGTGCATAATATATTTTTCGTTATTTTTATCATAAAAATTGCATCATAATTTTTTTTTATTGAAAAGGGATTAGACGTTTGTCTTCTATCTCACCTGATGGAAAGTGACGATGAAGACGAAGGTGTTTATGTGAGTTGTTTTCTTGTGGATCTCCCACTGCTCCTTTAGCCCCTCGTTTGAAATCCATTCTTCCTGGCCTTCAGGAGCGGTCTAGACTCACATTTAACCTTCTAGGTTCTCCCATCTTTTCAGAGGCAATTCTTGACGCCTTAGAAGCAAGGCGACGCCTCTTTCTCTTTGCTCGTGAACGTCTGAGTGTTTTGTCTTTTCACGTGGCACTTATATTACTAAGGAAATGTTTCACGGTGCCAAGATTAACCTATCTCCTTAGAACGTCTCTAAATTGGTTGTTTCCCGCGGAAATCTCCACCTGGGACACTGAAATAAAAGTCACAGTCGAGCACATCTTAAACGTTGCCATTAATGAAATCCTGTGGGATCAGGCTTCTTTACTCATTCGCCGCGGGGGTTTGGGCGTGCGGCGCATAAACAACTTATGTTTGCCTGCTTTTCTAGCATCGTCACATGGGGTCGTCAATCTTGTATCGGATATTGTAACGTCTCACAAGGGCAACACGAACATTCCCTATGCTACCGAAGCCTTGAGGGAATGGACCGTTTTGTTACCAAATGGGCCCATAGCTACGGACCAAGAGAGACAATGGGGCTGGGACGAGCTGGGATCGAAGTCCACCATCAACCAGCTCTTTGCACTGGCTACTGGCGTTGACTTGACCAGACTTAAATCTATTTCGAGGCCAGATTCAGGAGCATAGTTGCGAGATGTACCTTCACCATTTATGGGAACTCTCCTGGACAGTGACTCCTTGCGTGTGGCGGTGGCACTACGCCTGAGCTGCGATGTTTGTCAACCTCATCGATGCATCTGCGGTTCTATGGTGGAGGCCAATGGCCATCACGCGTTAAGCTGTTGTCGGTGTTCAGGTAGATTTCCACAACACCATGCTCTGAATGACATTGTTTGCAGAGTTGTTTCTGCCAACATCCCCTGCGTGTTAGAACCACCGGGCCTCAGTAGTTCCGATGGTAAAAGACCAGAAGGATTAACTCTGGCGCCATGGCAGAGGGGTCGGTATCTCATATGGGATGCCACCTGTGTCAACACTTATGCAGCCTCTCATTTAAGTCGGACACTAGTGTCAGCTGGGGCAGCCGCCGAAGCAGCAGCCTCCAAGAAGAAAGAAAAATACGCAATGTTGACGACAAATTACGATTTCCTGCCGCTTGCATTCGATACTTCAGGCTGTTGGGGGTCTGAAGCTTTGAGCTTCTGTAAAGAATTGGGCCGTCGACTTATGGAGAGGGGTAAAGAGGCGCGTTCCGGGTCTTACCTGATGCAAAGGCTGTCCATAGCTGTCCAAAGAGGTAACGCGGCCAGTGTGATGGGCACATTTGCGTCTGGTAGGGCACGGTGTGGGCTTTTCGAAAATTAAAATAATTGTATAAGGTTGAATTTGTTTAATTCTTTTAATTATCTATACTGCTCAATATGTTTGTATGCTATGTAAAATACAAGATCAATAAAATTTATATAAAATAAAAGTAATACAACAAAAATACTGTACGCATTTATTGCACCTCACGGTACTCGAGGACACATGTGTCCCGTGAGCATACTCAACGTTTTGGTGTATATTGTTGTGAGCGAATTAAAGCTGATGCTTTGATGATTTAGGTTTTCTCGTTTTACTATTGTGGCGTCCCCAGACGTGACCTACAGAGACGAGTTTATCTGTCCAGTAATAATGTGATAAAAGTAAGATCATTTTAACAAATAAATCGTCACTCAACATGTAACCGTGTCTTAATTAACAAACCTTTTCCTGGTCGTAATAACTGGTGACCCCGACGCTAGTCACGTATCAGAAGCAAGAAGTTTTGAGGACCCAACCGAAATACAGGAAAATGGCTCTACGTGCTCCAGTTGAAGCTGTTACATCGGGACCTGAAGTTGCCCCCATAAGCATATCGGAACTTATACCACGCTTTTGGCAAGACCTACCAAAATTATGGTTTACCCAGTTTGAAGCTATAGTCGCCGCTCAGAAACAAGGAGATGACTACAATTATAATCTTGTAATCGCAAATTTATCGAAGGATGAAATACGCGAAGTCAGTGATATCATCGTTAACCCTCCAGAAGAGAATAAATATAAAACAGTTAAAGACCGCCTCATTTCTTGTTACGAAGAATCAAAGCAAAAGAAGTTTCAACGCTTATTCTACGAAATCGAACTAGGTGACAAGAAACCATCTCAGTTGCTGCGTCAAATGAAGAAACTAGGAGAAGGCATTACTAACGACGACACAATCCGGTCGTTATGGCTTAGCCAACTACCGAATACCATAACATCCGTCCTTACAGTTTCAGAAAACGCAACACTAAAAAATATGAGTGAAATGGTAGAATTTTGCAAAGCAAATTCTGCAAGTACACAGATGAAAAATGAAATCGCTGCACTACGCGACGAAAATGAAAAGTATCGACGCAGTAAATTCCGTTCAAGATCAAGGTCAAGAAGTGCATCAAGGTATCGTAATCAAGCTCTGTGTCAGTATCATAGGCGATTCAAAGAAAAGGCATATAAAATCTGTGAAATCCAGATCAAGCAACGGAAGTATCAGGAAAACTACAAATCAGCACGAACCAGGGCGGAACTTTGTGCTATTCACCCCTACGACCGCCTTAGTCGACCGGCAAAGTGGCGAGAGGTTTTTAGTCGACACCGGGGCAAATATATCAATGTTGAGAAAAAACTCATTTAAGCTAAAGCATGTTACAAGTCATAGAGTACACGCCGCGAACGGTAGCCTGATTAGAACATACGACAAATAACATTAAACCTTAATATAGGACTAAGTCACCAATATAGATGGAATTTTGTTATTGATGACGTCAACACGTACATACTTGGTGCTGATTTTTTACAGTACCGCAAATTACTCGTCGATTTAGACGAAAAAAAGCTTATTGAGAAAGTTACTGAGCCGACAACGCCTGCAACAATTATCAGAGCAAATCAACCTAGCGTTGAAACTATTTCACAAGAAATTAGCATAAGAAAATTACTGGCAAAATACGAAGACATAACTAAGCCAGCTGCCAATATACCCAACTCCAAGTGTCAAGTGCAACATCATATCGAAACAAGAGGAGCTCCCGTATCAGCCCACGCGAGACCGTTACCACCAGACAAGATAAGATCGCAAAGGGAGAATTTAATAAAATGATAAAAAGGGGCATTTGTCGTCCATCAAATAGCCCCTGGGATTGTCCACTTCACCTGGTAAAAAAAACGGTGAATGGAGACCCTGCGGTGACTATAGAATGCTAAATAAAGTCACAGTTCCAGACCAGTTTGCTAGATTTTACTTACTTACTAAGACAAATCTTCAGTAAACTGGACATCCGAAAAGCCTTCAATTGTATTTCTATTTCAAACAACGATATACCTAAAACGGCAATAATAACACCCTTCGGTCTATTCGAATTTACAAAAATGACGTTTGGGCTACGCAACGCTGGTCAAACATTTCAAAGATTCATGGATTCGATATTCAGAGACCTTAACTTCGTTTATATCTTCGTCGACGATCTGATCTGCGCATCAAGCTCAAAAGAAGAACACCTACAACGTCTGCATGAGCATGGAATGACAATCAACTTAGAAAAATGCGAATTTCTCTAGACTGAACTCGATTAAACCGACTAAAGTTATCATATAACCAGCCAAGGAATTACTCCAACTGACGAGAAAGCAAAAGCTATTTTAGATTTTCCTACCACACGCAGCTCTCAAACAATCAGTGTTAAATACTATATTTACAAAATTCCAAGAAAAATGATAAAATTCCGATTGTGTGAACTCAAGAGGCCGAACAAGCTTTCAAGTAATGTAAAGAAAATATGCGAAATGCTGTGATGCTGTCCTATCCAGCAACAAATGCTCACATAGCATTATTTACTGACGCTAGCCAAAAATGCGTAGGCGCTGTTCTTCATCAGAAAATACGCAGCAAGTGGCAGCCGTTGGGATATTTTTCAAAAGTGTTAAGCACAGCTCAAACAAAATACTCGACTTACGACCGAGAACTGCTTGGAATTTACATGTCAATAAAACATTTTCAACGATTAATCGAAGGCAGAGAATTCACCATATATACAGATCATAAAACACTAACTTACGCATTTTCAAAGAAACCGTCCGTAAACGACATCCCTCGAAGAATAAGGCAACTGGATTACATATCACAATAAAGCACCGATATACAACACGTCAGCGGGTACGACAATATCGTAGCCGACGCATTATCTCAAGTAGTTGAAGAAATATCATTCCATTTGCAAGTGGATTACAAAACACTTTCTATGAAGCAAAAAACGATCCAGAACTAGAAAGGCTTAAACAAAGTAAAAGCTTAAAGATTAGATGCTTACAACCTTCCAACTCTCAAGAAAACGTTTATTGTGACATTTCAACCGGCAAAGCTCGTCCCTACGTTCCTGAAGCAATGCGGAAAACTATATTCAACAACATTCACGGCCTAAGTCATCCTGGAAAACGAACTACAAGAAAATTAATTACAGAAAAGTACATATGGTATAAAATGAACTCAGACATAAACAAATGGTGTGAGTCATGCTTACAATGTCAGAAAGCTAAAGTAACCAGACCCACTGTCTCGCCGCTCGGAACCTTTTTGCCTGCTCAGCGATTTGCACACATTCACACTGACATAGTCGGACCACTGCCTACTTCGCGAGGGAAACGGTACATAATTACAATAATAGATCGTTGTACATCGTGGCCTGAAGCGTTCCCGGTTTCAGATATCACAGCGGAGACAGTCGCTAAAAAAATATAGGTACAATGGTTGGATCACAAGATTTGGATGTCCAGAGAAAATGACGATGGACCAAGGCCGACAGTTCGAATCAGAAAATCTCAAACAGTTAGCTAAACTCAAGGGCATTGAAAAAATCAGAACGACTCCATACAACCCCTAATCGAACGAGATGGTTGAAAGATGGCACCGCTCCCTGAAAGCCGCAATCATGGCTCGCGGCTGTATAGAAAATTCGTCTACAGAACTGCCCACCATATTGTTGGGTTTACGTGCGAGTCTCCGCCAAGACACAGGACTCAGTGCTGCTGAAATGATTTACGGCAACCCAATTAGATTGCCGGGAGAGTTTTTTAAAAGGAATACCAGCCTGACAACTTACGAAACATTCATAGAAAACCTACGAGAAAATATTTCCAAAGTTACGAAGATACACAACCAATATAAAAGAATTCCCTGTAGAAATTCTACTCTCGTACATCCCGAACTTTCTAAGTGTTCACATGTGTTCGTTAGATGCGACCGCATTAAGCGTAGTTTAATACAACCATACGAAGGCCCTATAAAGTTCTAGAAAGAAACGATAAATATTTCAAGATACAAATGAACAATAGGCAATCGTATATTTCCATTGACCGTATTAAACCAGCATTTTTCGCAGGTACTGACGATAGCTCAAATAATTTTAAAGCACGCAGCGAGAGAAAATATGACTTATCACGATCACGTAGACTACGTAAACAGCCAGTCAGATTGGTTTGCGCCAGCAGAATATGGCCTTAATTGTAATTCAGTATTTAATTTTAGAGTAAGAATTTTGACCTGTCATTTTTTGTGTTTATATAATTTTTTTAAAGGGGGAGTATCTTTGGCGTCCCTAGACGTGACCTACAGAGATGAGTTTATCTGTCCAGTAAACATACATGATAAAAGTAAGATCATGAGATGATTAAATATTTCTGTATTTCACCTGTTTGTATCTAGTATATAAGCTCATTATTTTAACAAATAAATCGTCACTCAACATGTAGTCGTGTCTTAATTAAGAAGCCTTTTCCTGGTCATAATAACTATCATAATTTTTTTTACCTACACGCGCGTTATTACGTTGCACAAAATATTGCGCGTGAAATATACAAGTACACACGATTGGAAGCTCAACTCTGTCGTTAAGAAATATTTTAATATTAAGCGCTATAATACTAAAAACTGTATACCATACTTAATTATTTATTGCTATCCAAATACACACACATTAATAATAATAATAATATTATGCATTTAGTAGTTAGGCATATATCCCATAGTAACATAAAAAATTATAAATTACAAACGATGTCAAAAATACCAAAGTTATAAATAATAAAATTAAATGAAGATCCTCAGATATAAGTTTGACTGGAGTTTTCGTAAGTACAGGTGGGAAGTAGGCATATTTTAAACTCAGATTTTACTGACTGCACAATTTGTGTAAACAATCTTCTGCCGTAACTAAAAGCTCTCTAGACTCAGCTAGTCGTGACCACGTGATTTTTCGCAATTTATTCTCCAGACAACATTTCTTAGGTCCTCATCCGTCTTTGTGTCGTGCCGAGCTATTTTTTTTTTGTTCCTCTCCACGGGAAGGGCAGTAGAAAAAAAAATGCTCTGACGCATACTCTGGCGCGCGCGATCCAGAGTTATGTGGGACTCGTCCCGTCGGCTACCAGAACCTCTACCCACTAAAAAACCCCCTGTCGGCTCGTGCAATTTTTTGCCACAAAGCCTTCATCTGAGCGAAGGCCAATTGGAGAAAATGGCCGCGCTAGTGGGGCCCTTAAGGGGTCACCCGCTGGGATTTACATAGCACTGAAGGTGCTCAAAGCGCTGAAGGTAAATACATAGCAGTGAAGGTGCTCAAAATAAAAAGCAAATAATTAAAAACATTAAAAATTGTAAAATAAAATTGCATTAATTCGGATTTACGTTAGAATTAGAATTTGCGGCCTGAAGGGCTTCGAGATCTAAGGTTAATTGCGTGTGTTCGCTCGTGTGCGCGTTTCTTGGTCTAGCGACTTTGAATTTCGAATCTAAGACATATGATAACACGATTCGATGGACTTGCTGAGGGCAGGAGTGCTTAGTGCGAAAGCCGAACTGGTGGGGAATAATGAGAGGATCGCCATCCGCTGGAAACAGATGGTTCCGCATTTGAGAGAGTATGCTTCTTTCGAGAAGTTTAGACATTGCCTTGAGGAGGCTGATGGGTCTGTGATAAGCCGGGACATTCAGAGGTTTACCCGGCTTGGGAATGCCTATGACTGTCGCTTCTTTCCAGGCTTTTGGAAAGTAGCTATGGTCGAAGCAGGCATTGAAGATGATAGATAACAAGGTAAGCACCTGCTGGGGCAGGTGCTTAAGTGCGTGGTTGGAAATTCCATCCGCACCCGGAGCTTTTTTGGACTTTTGACTTCTAATGAGAAGCAAGGTTTCATCATTAGAGACTGTGACGGGATCGTTGGTGATGGGGAGAGATTCTCTGCAGAGAACTTCATCCTCCACCGCCTGGATGTGGGAGGGATCCGCGGGTTGCGTGCTGGGCGAACATTGTGCCGCTATGCTGTCGGCGAAGCATTCGGCTTTCTCTTCGGCTTCAAAGGCAATAGTGCTGTCGGGACGAGTGAGAAAAGGAACGTGAGAGGCGGTGTCTACGCGTAAGACTCGGGCCATTCGATAATACACTTAGTGGGACGGGGAGATATTCTCCATGAGATCGTTAAACTGAGCATCTCGGAGTTCCGCGAGGCAAGACCTAAATTTACTGTTCTGTATGCGGGCGTGGGATATTTTTTGGCTCTCCGGAGAGCCACGTTCTTGGCTTTAATGAGATTGCTAACGGCTAGGGGCAGCGTGGGTTTGCCTTGTTTAGCAACCTTTTCGTTATCGCTGATGGCTGAGTTGATAGCATCAGTGAGAGTGTTGACTAATGAATCTATTTTATCCGGGCTATCTAATTGGTCGGGCGAAATCGCGAGCGGAGAGTTCGGGGCCTATAAGGCTGAAGCTAACGTATTTTTAAAGCCTTTCCAGTTGGTAAAGGTCTTAGGAGATGTGACGTTATCGTTAGGCGCACCTAGCACGAGGGAGACGGGGCGGTGGTCAGGGCCTAGGTCATCGAGCGGTTCGATAGACCTGAGATCGAGATTGATTCGCATGATAATTGCAAAGTCGAGGATGTCAGGCGAGTAGTTCGGATTGTTGGTATAGTGAGTGGGAGTGATGGGAGATATGACGTCTAAGTCAAGTGAGTTAGTGTTGTCGAAGAGAGCGATACCGCTGGTGTTGGTCGATAGGCACGTCCAGTCAGTATGTTTGGAGTTAAAGTCTCCGAACATAATGACTGAATGGCTGAGTGCGAGAATGGCCTCAAAGTCGCTGCGGGTTGGTCTGGAGCCACAAGGTATGTAGACTGAAGCTATGATGATGGTCGTATGACCAGTCATAGCCTATCTACACACAGTGGCTTCCATGTTGAGGAGAGGAGGGGTAGGGAGAGGACAGCAATGGAAGCCTCTTTTGTAATATATAGTGGTGCCGCCGAAACCGTCGGAGTTGGGCCTATCGCTGCGAGTAAACGCGTACTTAGGAATAGCGAATCCCCTGGAGTGGTTTGGAGTAAGCCACGTCTCCTGGAGAAGCAATAAGTCTTGCTCTTTGTTCTGAAGGAACAGTTTGAGCTCAGGAAGGTTGGTGCTAAAGCTACGAGCTTTAAAAGATACTAGGGATTTGCGGGTCTAGACATTATAATTTACTTATTTATGAATTTATACAAACATAAAATTTATAACGAACTTAGAAGCGAGTGATGCTAGGCTAACGCAAATAAACGCTCTTGAGGATAGCGGGCGGCTCGCAGTTTGCGTGCGAGTACGGAAATTTCGTTAGTGTTGACGTTTTGAATGATGTCAAACACGGTCTTTATGTCCTCAGCCATCAACGACTGAGGTGAAGATGACGGAGCAGGACGCGGCCGTACGGAAGCTACGGGAGCTGGGATAGGACGGGAAGGTTCAGGTCGAACGGCCGGACCCTGCCTCCAAGACAGAGCCGGAGTAGGCGTCGGCTGAACGGGCTTTGCTTCCGGGGGACCCCGGATGCGCAGCGGCGGGAGGATAGCGGGAGTGAGCGGTGGTGCCGGTTTAGGCACGGCACTCTTAGCGGTGGAGCGCTGAGCGCGCGGATAGCCCCTGTAGTTAGCTGTGTAGCCGAATTGGCCACAAAGTACACAGGCAGGGGGGGAAGTGGATTCGGGATTGCGAGTCCTTAGTGATGTGGAGAACCAGGCACTTAACGCACCTGGGGGGAGCTGAGCAGTTAGCCTCTGCGTGACCATAGAGCTGGCAGCGGTGGAACTGTCCGGGATGACCGCGGGGGTTGGGACGCTTGACGGAGATATTCAAGAGTCCGCAAATTGTGCGAGCCTCTCTGAAGATCTCCTTCGAGTTGGGAGTATTGGATAGGATAACTCATGCTAAGGGAAAACGCCTACCGCGGTTGGAGTGCATCTTGTGCATTGCTTCGGCCGGGAAACCCTGGGACTTAAGGTCCTCGAGGATTTCATCGTTCGCGAGCTCGAACGGGACGCCCCGCGTAGTACTTCGCGGATCTTACGCTCCTCCGGGTGGGCTTTGGTGTGATATGCGATTTGTTTTAGTGAAAGTAACCTGGTAAATGCGCGAAAGTCGTCGATGGTCGCGACCTGGATTTTAATTGAATCGCCTGCGTTGGTTGCTTTGAGATAGTAAATTTTTTGCTATCCCGCGTTTCCGCGTAGAAAGACGGTCGGAGGGAGCTGAGGCTTCGGTGGGACGGGAGCGCAGTGCGTCGCTGGCTTCGATGGGACCGACGGAGACGCGGTTACTTCGAGTGATTTTAATGTCGTGGGGGCTGGTGTTGAAGACACCGGGGAGGGCTCAGGTATTGAGGATACCGAGGCTTTCTTCGAGCGCTTCTTGGAGCGCTTGGCGACTAGCTGAAACGCGGGCTCAGGAGAGCCGGTTAAGGTGACGGCATCTGACGACGTATCAGATGCGGGTTCGGAGTCGCTCCCGAAGCGGTACGCTTGCGACGCGACGCGTGAGAGGATGTGACCGATTTACAGTCCACCTCGGACGGGACAGGAGAGCTGTAGACCTAAGGGGTCTGGACGTTGGAGGCCTGAGGGGCCGGGGACGCGATAGTTGCCTGTTAGGCCTGCGTTAATACGTCATCTGTGATGGGGATGCCGGACGCAGCGAGCACCTGGGCGAACGACCTAGCAAAGTTTACCAGGCTTTGCTGGTCCATTGGAGTGCTTGAAAGTACAATATATGATATATAAATATATAATAATGCCTAGGTTTCCTAGCAAACCTAGCACCTATACCTCCCTACCCCTAGGGGGGCTGGGGATGATCCGAAGTGGTGCCCCTAATTCGGACAGCACTGTACCGTCACCCTGGGAAAGGCCCAAGTGCAATGGGATCGGGTCAGCCGGTTCCTCCTTGGCCTGAAGGGCCTTGGGAGCGCACCGGGGCAACGCTTTCAGGCTTAGTTGTCACCGTTAAGTATCCACCTGATCAAACGCGAGTCTACTACGGAGTGTGTTGCCAATAAATTGACAACAAAAACCGGCCGTAGACCTGACGAGTTGGGTTGCACTAAAAGTGCGGGATTGACTACGTTACGACCGGCCGGAGCCGGCCGCAGAGCGAGTCTCTGAGTACGTAACAGGCGCCAAGCGTCAATTACGCAGCCAGAAACAGCCCGAGCCTTGTGAACTACTATCGAATTTAATTGACCATAGTAAGCTCAACTCTGTTGTTGCTGCTCCCACCGAGGTAAGGTATCAATTCGAGGGGTGCACAGAGTGCGGGATCGACTACGTTACGACCGGCCGGGACCGGCCACAGAGCGAGTCTCTGACTACGTAACAGGCGCCAAGCGTCAAGTACGCAGCCAGAAAAACAGCCCGAGCCTTGCGAACTACTATCGAATTTAATCGACCGTTGTAAGCTCAGCTCTGTTGTTGCTGCGAGACCGACTTAGTTGCAGTCGTTCGAAACCGGCCGCAGCGAAGTCCTACAGCGGCTATCTCAAGTCGTCGAGGACGAAGCGAGATTTGTACGAATCTCCGCGTATGAGTATTGCTACGAGAGAAGTCGTGAGACAACAATCGTGACTCGGCAGCCGGGAGCGACCTTCAACATGTCCGAACGGGTCCGGACGCAGATCGGGTCTGTGCCGAGCTACCGACTGTGGCTTTTAAATGTGATGTAAAATGATAAAAGATCTATTTAGGGCTTTGATAGCCCATTTTAGTTCCGATCGCCACCCGGTACGGACGTTCCAAAACCACTCCGATTGATCGGTCCCTTACCGGTATTCAGTGGCATTCAGTTTACTGACGTCATTGTATAGCGTGTTGGTTCCGTGATACGGATTTTCTGGGTTTTCTTACTCCCTCTGAGCGCTATCGATGTGATTTTTATTTGCGACTAAGTCTTCTAAATTCTGTGCTGTGTTGTGCTTGTACGGAGTGCTGTGTGTGCCCAGCGTAAAGAATTCTGGTTTTAGTACAAAGGATACCTAACGTTGACAACTAATTTGTACTGATCCAGCCCTTTTTATTTTATATGTTATTCCTGTCTACTATTTTATTTATTTACTCTTCAATTGTCATATCTTTGTCATATTTGTGTCTTTCCGTGTACACTTGCCCTTTTTGTCGGTAAAAGTTGACCCAAACGCGGTCAACTCTTTACCTGCTTACCCTTTTTAGGATTCTAGGTGCGGCCTTCGGCGAACTACGGTTAGTTTTAAGTTATTCTCCCCAGCCCCCCTACCTCTGGTAGGGAGGTTAGCCGCTAGGTTGCGCTAGGTTATTAGGAATTCTAGGCATCCGTTCTATATTTATATATTCTTATAATTAGTTCCAACTCCCACCCCCCTAATGGATTCACAGAGTTTACTAAACTTTGCAAAGGCCTTCGCCCAGGCACTCGCCGCGTCGGGTGTCCCAATCAAAGATGAGGTCATAACGCTGGCCTTAATTACTTTTAATGCGTTCCCGGCCCCTCAGGCCACCAACGCCAAGACTCCTCAGGTCTTTAGCTCTCCCATGTCTCCCGTGCCCTCTGACATGGACTGTGAGTCGGACACGTCCTTGCGCACATCGCGTCGGAAACGTACCGCTCCCGGGAGCCATTCAGACTCCGCGTCCGAAGCTATGTCGGACGCCGCCACTTTTACCGGCTCTCCCGAGCCCTCATTTCAGTTAGTCGCCAAACACTCCAAGAAGCGTTCAAAGAAAACCACGGTGTCTTCAACACCCGATCCCACCCAGGTGTCTTCAACACCCGCCCCCGCGCCGCTGATGTCACTCCAAGTGACCACGTTCCCGTCGGTTCCGTCGAAGCCAGCAACACGCTGCGCTCTCTTCCTGGCCAAGACTCAACTCCCTCCTCCCGTCTTCCTCCGCAAAAAAGCGAGATGGACCGCGGTATGTAAATTGTCAAAAGACCACAAAATTAATTACGTTAAAGCCTCCAACGCAGGCAAAACCATCAAAATTCAGGTCGCGACCATCGACAACTTCCGGTATTTTACTAGGCTGCTATCAATCAAACAAATCGCGTATCATACTAACGCCCTCCCGGAAGAGCGTAAGCTCCGCGTGGTATTACTAGGCGTCCCGTTCTAGCTCGCGAACGATGAAATTCTTGAGGACCTTAAGTCCCAGGGCTTCCCAACTGAAGACGTACACAAGATGTTCAGAGAAGCTGGCACAATCTGCGGTATCTCGAATATCTCCTTCAAGCGTCCCAACCGTCATGAACACCCTGCCAATGCACCGTTGCCAGCTTTACGGCCACGCAGCGGCTAACTGCTCAACCCCTCCCAGGTGCGTTAAGTGCCTAGATCCCCACACAACGAAGGAGTGCACTCGCACTCCCGAATCCACTTCCCCCTTGCATGTGTGCTGTGCGGCCAGTCCGGCCACACAGCTAACTACAGAAGTTGTCTGCGCGCTCCGCGCTCCTCCGCTAAGATGGCCGCGCCTAAACCGGCGCTGCCACTCACTCCCGCCACTGCACAACCGGACTCCCCCGGTAGCCCGGCAAAGCCCGCGCCGCTGAAAACTGGAGACAGCGTCCGGCCACTTCACCTTCCCCTCCTATCCCAGCTCCCGTAGCTCCCGTAGGCCCGCGCCCCACTCCGTTGTCTTCACCTAAGTCGTCGTTGGCTGAGGACATGAAGACCGTGTTCGACGTTAAACAAAACGTCGACGTTAGGGAAATCGCCGTACTCTCAAGCAAATTGCGAGCCGCCCGCTCTCCTCAAGAGCGTTTATTCGCGTTAGCCGAGCACCACTCGCTACTTAGTTCCTTATAAATTCTATATTTAGTATAAATTCTCTAAATAGTAAACAGAAAGTCTAGACCTGCAAATCCCGTGGTCGGGTTCATCAAACCCAAAGGCTTATTTCTAGTTTCATTTAACGCTCGTAGCCTTAGTACTAACCTTCCTGAGCTCATACTGTTTGTTCAGAACAACGAGCCAGCACCAGACCTATCCGTTACGACTTTGAGGCCAAGCATACTGACTGGACGTGCCTATCGATTTATAGATATTGTCACTTTCCATCAGGTGAGATAGAAGACAAACGCCTGCTAATTATTAATAAAAAAAAGACCAACACCAGCGGTATCGCTCTCCTTGACATCACTGAGCAACTCGACTTAGACGCCATTTCTCTCGTCACTCCCACTCATTATCCCGACAACCCGAACCATTCTTCCGACATCCTCGATTTTGTAATAGTAAAGTTCAGCCTTAGAGGCCCCGAACTCTCCGCTTGCGATCTCGCCCGACTCTCTAGATAGCCCGGACAAAATTGACTTGTTAGTCGATTCCCTCACTGTTTCTATTAACTCATGCATCAGTGATAACGAAAAGATCGTTAAGCAAGTCAAACCCACGCTTCCCTTGGCCGTTCGCAATCTCATCACAGCTAAGAACGCTTCTCTCCGGAGAGCCAAACTCTATGCCGTGCCGGCCTATAGATTAGTTGTGAATCAGCTGCAACGTAAAGTTAGGTCTTGCCTCGCGGAACTCCTAGATGCTCAGATGAACGAGAAAGCCCAATGCTTCGCTGACAGCATTGCCTTAAGGGTGACCCCTTTAGGGCCCCGCTGGCGCGGCCTTTTTCTCCGATTGGCCGTCGCTCAGATGAAGGCTGTGTGTTTTTTTTAGTGGGTTTGATAGCCATCCATAGAAATTAAAGAAACAAAATTTTTTAAATTAATTCCCAAAGTCTTAGTTATTTTTGACATTATTTTAATTTATATATAAATGTTTTCTTGCTATTTGCCATTTTATTTTAAATATTTCCTGTGGATGGCCCCTAAAAACTCATTAAAATATATTCTGAAAAACCTGTGATACTTCTTTACGAAAATTCAAAATATTTCATTTCATCGCAGATAAAAAAATACATTTGTTGAAAGTCTTCTTTTTTTCATCTACTTGGAGATTGCGTGAATGACTTCGGCTTTTGAAAGGTATTAAAGGTAGACCGATAGGAAAAAATGCCGGTGCAAAAACCTCACGGCACTTTTTTGTCAAAATTGTTAAATATATGTAATAGGTATTTTGGTATACAATTTGACTACGACATGAAATAAACTAACACAAGACAGGTAATTGTGTGTGATAATGTCATGTCGCAGCCAGACTGTTACACGGTATTTATATATTATTTTTCAGATACTTATCGACACAGCATGTGGAGACCTCAAATACCCTTTTGCTAAATATATTATCGTAGATTATAAGCTTTTTGACATACAGTTTCCTTGATAGTTACCTTGAATTTATGTAAAGGCAGGGATTGAACTAATTGAAACACGATAGGAACGAAGAAGTTATAAAAGGTATGGTATTTTGCCTTTATACATTTTTAATGGTAATAAAGCTACCCTAAAGTACTTTATAATATAAAGTATTTATATTATCTTATATTCCCCTTACTTAAAATTTTATCCTATCAAGTACATACTGGTTTCAAATAATAAGAATTTATGGTGATGTCAAAACCAATTTACTAAAATTAATAATTCAAGAATTTAACTGCCAACTATGTGGAGCTGAAATTCATGTTCAACATCAATAAATAACTCGTAGATTTAAGATAGTGACTTAGTGATGTAAGTGCCTTGCTGGTTTTGCGTATTACAAGTTTTGAGCTTGACGACGTGGAAATTCGATTTAAAACATGAATTTGAATTTATCTCATCCGTACGATCTCAAAATAACCTACAACATATACGTTTGGCTCTCATTTTGTTTATTAATTAGATACATCGGACGAGCAGCATTTTGAACATCACACTTCAAACACTTTGTAAAATAATTTTAAATGACAATTGAACATTATTTTACGCTCTTACGACATAAGACTTAAAAGTTCTACATTTCAATGAAATATTGAATAACTGCACCATAAGCTATTGAAAATTCTTGAACCTTAATTTTGTTAATGTTACAAAGAAAATTATTTACAAATCAACAATAGGAATAAGAAAGGCAATGAATATCGTAATAAGGTTAAGAATATACACCTTAATTACTTTTAACAAAAGGCCAAGGGGCCTTGTGGGTAGCTTCTCTCTCTCACCAATCTCTCCCCGATCTGAAATTTTACTGAAAAGCATTCTGACCCTAGGAATCCATTGTCTCCATGCCAAAAAGCCTCAAGGATGTAAAAATTACCTATAAGTTGATATTTCCTACGATTTAATTGTCTACGCAGGTTGCATTCCAGATCAAAATGGGTTGCCCCATTTTCCACGGTATCAGAGTGATACGATCAGGTCGCTTGCCATCGACACGCGCTAGTCCCGACAGTGCGATTACCGAGGCAGACGAGCTGACCAGCGCCAGGCGGATGATACAACCTGGCATTGTATGGCAACTGGCAAATCTGCCAACACTATACTAGACAAAATCTTTCAAAGGTAACTATTCAAACAGTACCAATGCTGGTCAATGGAAGGGTCTGCCACTATTGCCCGGATTCTCGTTGGATTTCCAAGTACGCAAAGAAGACGAGTGCGTTCTACAGAATTAGGCATATTTCAAAGTAAGTTAACACATAACGCATCGCCCACTGTCGTTGTGACGTAGGATTGAACCACTTGATAGATATTTCGTTGAAAATTTCTCTCAAAAAAGAATATGAATGTAATTTAGTTATGATATCTTTATTTAAAATATTATCAGTTATTTGCTGAATCTAAAACGAGCCGTCTGATTTTTTTAACATTGATTCGACTTAAAAAATAATTGATGTTGTCTCTCATTCCGCTCTGTCCTGTGGTGTGCAGCTTCAACAGTGTACGATTTTCAGGTATTCACCTAAAATTATATTATTTTAATAGTCAAGGTTTGATAACATAATCTCCACAAAACAAACTAAAAAAATCGATCATTAGCTAAATAAAAATAAACTTCTGTTTTTGAAATATTGCGATGTGCCTACATATTTTGGTATTATTTAATGAAAAGAAATGAGAAAAAGAAAGCTGTTCTTTTTCGCATTTTAAAGATTAACTGTTGTGTCAGAAAACGATGTGTATACGCGAACCAAAATATGAAAATAATTTTTCGCGTTCAATGCTTTACTCAACGTGTGTTAAATATGCAAATCCTCGTAAAGCCCTGTCGCTACTCGTTAGTGTTGTCGCCAATGTCATGTGAAATATGTTAGCTTAATACGAGATTTAGCCAAGTCGTTACGAAATATTAAATTTCATGTTAAGCTACGAACATATGATCGACCCACAGAAACGCTGACGCGCAACCTCAACACCCGCAACCTTCGATCGTACCAAACGAGAACAACGCAAGATATTGCAACGATGCTAAATACACGAAGGTAATACAAAGATTTTCTTGTAGTATGTGTGATGAAATTTGTATAAATAATGATGTAAATTGTAAATAAATTTATCTTCCACTTGCAGTCGAGTCTTACCTATCTCCTGCTGTGGCGTCCTCTCACTGTGGCCAAGACACCTTTGCCATCAGTTGATCGGTCTGGTGAGTCTGCTTGACCGGTAGTGAGAAAACCCTATCCTATGTACATTGCACGACGTACGCACCACTTACATCCTTCCCCCCATCCGTCTGTTGCCTTAGGTCTCACGGCGCAGATATCCCGCACTTATTTATATACTTATATATACTTCACATTTATACGGTAGGGCTAGGGCCGATAGGACTTTAGGGACTTGGGATTCGGAGGGTTTAGGTTTACTAGGGTTTAGGTCTTTCCCCTGTCACATAAATTATCCTGTGCAGTTTGCTAATCAGGCGGACTGTACATTTCATATCGTGAAAATCAATAATGGTTTTCCGTATTATATCCTGTAATGTCAAAAAACATTGTGAATAAACTGCTGGAAGACATTTCTTAGGAAATAAGCAGTGACTTCGTACCCGCACCTTAACTTTTTTCTTCCAAAGAAATTTTGTCATATTTTTAAAATTATTATACTAAAAGTTCAGTAAAAAATCTGAGCACTGAAAAATCACATTGTCTTTGGAATTAATTTATTCAGTCCTGATTTCGAATTGTATAATTGTACAGTCCTGCACTAGCAATCATTTACTTTTTGTCTTTATGTTGAAAAAAAATTATGCAAATTAATGTATTATTATAAGAAGGCACTTTAGAATACGACGAATAATACGATGCCCAATAAATAAATAATGCGCTATTGCTGCGTCCCAGGCTCGAGTCCTGGTCGGGGCATTTATTCCTCCTAGTTCGCTGTAACCTAAGCTGTGCTTACTTTATGGCTTATACAGTTGGTGAAATTGTATGGGGATTTATTATTATAGTTTTTTGTGGATAGATATGCTTAACTCAGCATTGAGCAGGTCCTTGGTGCATTGATGCGAACAATTGCCAAGTCAATGCAGTGGTCTTTTGTATTATTATTATTATTTGCTTGCAACCTGATCAATTCGATTACATCAACAAACTTTTTTAAATATTTGAATATTTTCTGAAGACAATTGCATCTTCCCTGCCTGCCAGACTACCAAGGGTTGTTACAAAACTAATTTGTACAACAAAACTAAGAAATTCCTACATTCTGTATACAGTTTCTGATACTGAGATTCAGATCTCATGTTTTGGGTATTTTTATTTAGTTGGATTAGAGAGCTTCAACAAAAATATCATATCTGGAAAAATTTTTTTACTAAAATTACGTTAATACGTTGTGTGTACTATACAGTCATACGGATACAACGGATATAAGGAAAACTCACTTGATCAACTTGATCACTCAATTTGTCAAAAGACGTTGGTCAATTTATTTCATTTAGTTTGAGTATCATTGACCTCAAAAATATATAATTAGCGTATGTACCTACTTAGGTAGACACTAGTTTCGCATGCACAGTTGGTATTTGATTATTTTAACACACGTTTTGAAGTCGGTTTCTTATTTTATATAACATACTAAACCTAAGCAAAACGGTTGTTATTACGTTAGTTGGCAAATAAATGATATAAATAACATTTTTATAGGTTCATTCACCTCAAATAAAATTGTAATGTTTTAGTTTGGAAAATAATTTGAATTGGAATCAATTTATTCCTGTTTCTCGTTGATACAAATTTCCATTTGAAGTTCAATCATTGACATGCTCTAAACTCAATAAGTAGCTTTAAAGTTACGGCTTAGTTCCAGCTTCCATTCGCTTATTGCTTCTTCTTATTATCACTTAGGTACCTACTATATTATCCAACTTAGCCGTTAATCCCAACAATGAAATTTTCTATAGATGCCTTTTACGACAATGTTTTAACTGAATACGCCTGAAGTAAACATTCAACCCTATAAATTGTTGTATGTGTAAATGAGAACAACGCAAAAAGACTTTTGGATTGGAAATTAAGCTAAATTCCCTTAAGCTTCCGTGAGAAACCCGGTCTTTATTTCTGTCTCAGCTGCCGCCGAGCTGGTGGCCGGTCACAGCTGCCTGCTCGCCACTCTCCTGGATGCGTCTGAATTCAAGCGTGAAATTGAAATGGAATGAAGTGTACTGCGTTGGATAAATCTGACTATTATGGATGACATAAGCTCTTATCCATTTTTAAATAATCCTTAAAGAAATCAATTCATGAAAAGTTATTATACATTCCATTTACTCACTTCTAAATTATTCTTTATAAGGAAGAATCATAAAGTTGTGTGTCTCGGTAAATCCAATGTACAAAAATTTGAGCTTTAATTGAGCTTGTTGTTTTAGCTGAAATAAAAAGAGCAAATTTTTTAAAGGTGTTTATGATATTTACATCGTTTCTATTGATCCCAAAAATAGTAATAATTTATTTAAAAGTGGTTTTAGCCCACTTTTTACTTAAATGCCTTCTGCCTATTCCGTTTATACCACCCATTCTATCTGTGTCCACTTGTATTGTTCTTATAATAATACATTTCTTTATTTTAGACCAATGACCCAAACAAACATCAAAAATATTACCAAATACTGAACTCAGCTTTTAATCTATAGTCAGTTACATAGTGACAGAATAGTCTTTTAATTTTAATTCACAATCTTTAAATATTGTTAAAAAGAAATTAAAAAATAAATAAATACAACATCTATGATTTGAAATTACTAAACTGAAAATCTGTAAATGGCATATCATTTTTTAAATACTTATTTATGTTAAAAGTCATTAATGATAATCAATTTACAAAATCAATTTACAAATTACAGTATTAAAATGAGTTGTTATAAATAATATTTATGTGAAAGAATACTAGCTTAAAAAGAACTTAGTATGAAAAGCAAATTCATAAAGATTCAATTTAGTTTTTGCCAAGGTGAACAGGATTCCAATATTTATTTAATTGACTGTGAATCCTAAACCCTTATGCTTGTAGTAAACCGTTTGAGCAACCGCAGATCCTCTACATCAAAGATTGTAACCTTTTTTGTATTATGGCATAGAAATCATCGATGCGCGAGTTCACTTCGCGAACACGCCTGATACACTGCACAACAGTGGCACGCCAAAAAGATCTCTGAATCCATTATTTTATTGGACACAAAGGCCTTGTACGATCTTTTCTTACAAATTATCCAAAGGCTGAATGTATCTAGCCCTGAAGAGGGAAGAGGGATTATACTTTGTGAGTGAAATTAACAAACCTTAGCGTCAAAATATATACACAAATCGCATGAGCTCTAATATCTATTAGCATGTTATCATCATTTAAATACTCATTAACAATGTGATCCACATATGTATAAATTGTTTAATCATTTAAACACTTTACAATTATTTTTATTTTCTCATTATTAAGTTTCAAGTTAGGTTCAAATTATGGCAGTAAGTATACCTTTAGCCCATAAGACTAATAATGCACATATCTTACATTATAGGGAGCTCCCATACTAAAAGCCCATCAAAGCCAGCTTGTCCCATGTCGGAAGCATTTTCAGGTCGACGAATTGAGCTTAAACAGTGCGTTCAGGTTCGTGAAATACCTGACAGTCTGCGCAGGTGTCGAATGGACAGATTCAGTAGACAAGCCAGTTTTAAGTCAAAATTAATGGTCACGTATATGGATATGTGTGTGAAGTTTTATACGAAACAGACTATCGGTACTTTGGTTGAAATAGTGGCTAATGAGGAAGATCTGTAATCTGAAACATAAGACATCTTACCGGTTTTATTGTTCACTATACTTAAGCAAAAACCACAGACCTCAACATTTGAAAGATGCAATGTCGTATATAAATGAATCCAGTGCAAAAGATATGCTGAATGCTGAGTGCGTCGTGACCTAGTGACACTTTTAAGCAAAATCTTTATATAATAATAATAATAATAAATAATAAAATGATTTATTCGGCGCAAATTAAGAAATTGACAAAACAATATGCAAAATCACGAAACAACAAAAAATAAATAACAGTATTACAAGTACATACAAAGCAAAAAGAAAAACAACACTTTCACGCCGAAAGGTCTTGCACTCAGCATTATGCTGAGAATTTATAGTTATAAATTTCAGCGCTGATTTTCAGTACTAGCCTCTGCACTGACTTCATGGACGCTTCACGCATGCAATACATAAAATAAGTATTATAATGAAATATACATTACATTCTAAACATGTTATGTATACATAGAATAAAAATATAATATTTAAATGAAATAGGTGTAATAATATAAATATAATTGTTTTATTGTGGACATTTCTAAGCTGCCGTTTGTTTTTCTAAAATATATTTTTTTTAACAATTTTTAAAGTTGTAGATATTTGATATTTTTTGAAGTGGTGGGGGGATGTTGTTCCAACATTTAGTGGCAGCATATTTAAAACTACCTCGAAACGAGGACGATTTATATTTTTGGGTCATTAGTCTATTTTCGGAGGATCGAGTGTGGTATTTATTGCCTGGTGTATAGGTCCATTTAAGCTTGTTGAACAGGTACTTAGGTTGGCCGCTTTTTATGACCCCGAAAACCAAACAAGCTAAATGTAGTTTTCTCCTATTTTCCATTTTTAACATTTTTTGGGTATTTAAAATGGGAGTGACGTGGTCCCGACGGTCCATAACAACACAAAACCGAGCACAAGCATTCTGTAGCCTTTGCATTACCCTTTGTGTGCGAGCGAGAATCCTGGGGCCGTACACTGTGTCGGCGTAATTCAAGCGTGACAGAACCAATGTATCAACTAGGTGTTTACGAAGTTCTAACGAATGTACCCCTGTTGAATTACCAACAAAAGAAAGTTTATGATACTTTAATGAAGGCAATCGATGGTGAAAATGGTGGTTTATATTTCCTAGATGCCCCTGGTGGAACTGGCAAGACATTCCTCATGTCATTAGTTTTAGCAACTGTTCGGGCGAGATCTAACATAGCGGTTGCAGTTGCTTCTTCTGGAATAGCAGCCACATTGTTAGAAGGATGCCGTACGGCTCATTCAGCATTCAAATTACCGTTAAATCTTCAAACTATTGAAGAACCAACGTGTAATATTGCAAAACACTCAGCAATGGCCAAAGTTTTAGCGGTATCGAAAATCATCATCTGGGACGAATGCACAATGGCGCATAAACGTGCATTAGAAGCACTTAACCGAACATTAAAAGATTTACGCAATGACTCGAGATGTTTTGGAGGAGCAATGATTTTACTTTCTGGTGATTTCCGCCAAATACTGCCAGTAATTCCAAGATCTACGGCTGCCGACGAAATAAACGCTTGCCTCAAATCGTCAAATCTATGGCGCCATGTGAAGAAACTGCAACTGACAACAAACATGAGAGTTGCATTGCTTAATGATACATCTGCTGAAGATTTCTCGGAGCAATTGCTGACTATCGGTAATGGTCAAGTACCTGTCGATGAATCGAGCGGATTAATATCATTTCCAAATAATTTCTGTAATTTTGTCTCATCAAAAGACGAACTTATCAACAATGTATTTCCAGAAATTATTTCTAACTACAAAAATTATGAATGGATGAGTGAGCGAGCAATTTTAGCGGCTAAGAATAAAGATGTAGATGACCTAAACAACATAATTCAAAATAAGATCATTGGAACAATGCATTCATTCAAATCTATTGACTGCGTCACAAATGAAGATGAAGCCACCAACTATCCAATTGAATTTTTAAACTCTTTGGACGTGCCTGGCTTACCACCGCACAATTTACGCCTAAAGGTTGGCTCCGTAGTAATCATGCTTCGAAACATAAACCAACCAAAACTGTGCAACGGTACGCGTTTGGTGGTTAGAAAATTGATGAACAATGTAATTTACGCTACGATAATGATAGGAAAATTCAAAGGTGAGCAAGTTCTCATTCCGAGGATACCAATGATCCCAACCGATATGCCGTTTGAATTTAAAAGACTTCAATTTCCGATACGTCTTGCATTTGCCATGACCATCAACAAATCACAAGGCCAATCCTTAAAAGTTTGTGGTTTAAATCTAGAACATTCATGTTTTTCTCATGGTCAATTATACGTGGCATGTTCACGGGTCGGAAGACCATCTGCGTTGTTTGTTTTTGCGCCTGATAATAAAACAAAAAATGTCGTGTATCACAAGGTACTTAAATGAAGAGCAACCTATGTACTAAAATACAGAAATAATTATGAATGATTGATGTAGAAATTTAATTTTTTTTGTATTTTTTCCAATAAAAAAAAAATCTGCTTATTTATTGACATTAAGGCGGAACAAAGTTCGCCGGGTCAGCTAGTATTAAATATATTGATTTGGTTGGGTTAAGGACAAGGCAATGTTTTTTTGACCATTGAGCTACTCTATCCAAATCAGAATTTAACTTATTGATTGACGGGACAACGTTAAATGGATCAATGGATATGTAAATTTGTAAGTCATCCGCATATAAATGGTACTTACAGTTTGTGATGCAATTAATTATATCAGCCGTGTACAATATAAATATGAGGGGACCAAGGATCGATCCTTGAGGTACCCCTCTGTTTACTGAAAGAGCCGTTGATAAAAATTTAGATCCATAATCCAGTGTAAGTTCTACTTGTTGTGAGCGATTTTTTAAGTAATTGCTGAACCAAGTTATGGTTGAGCTATGAAAACCATAAAAGGTCATTTTAGATAGCAACAAGGGAATATTTATACTATCAAACGCTCTAGAAAAATCCAGTAGAGCTAAGATGGTGCAATTACCTTCATCTTGAGCAGTTAAAATATTGTCAGTGATGTCTAGCAATGCTGAAGATGTACTTCGACCCTTTCTGAATCCAGACTGTAATTCGGGAAGAATAGAATTTCTTTCCAGGTACTCGGTTAATTGAGAACTGACAACTTTTTCGAGTATTTTGGAGAGAAAACACAATATGCTGATGGGTCTGGTTTCTTGAACTGAGATAGGGTTATTATTTTTAGGTATAGGACGGACAATTGCCAACTTCCATGTGTTTGGGAATGATGATAATTCTATAGATTTGTTTACTATAAATGTAATAATATCAAGGGTAGCGTTTAGAGTTAACATGATCATGTCACGATTTATACCGTCACATCCTTGTGCATTGGATTTTATATTCCTTACAATTTTAAATATTGAATCGGAGGATACGGGGTGTAATTTAAATTCATTGTCATTATTAAACCTATGAAATTCATAAAAAGTCAAAAGGGATAAATTTATTTCATTATTACCGGGGACGTTAACAAAGTAGTTATTTATTTCATTTGGGTCGCATATATGTGAGGGCAATTCTGCGTCAATTTTAGGCACAACATTATTTTTAAGATTTTGCCAAAGCTCTTTGGGTTTTTGTTTATTATTATTTATAAAATGTTTAAAATATGCAGATTTTTCACTGTAAATAGAAATTTTAACATGTTTTTTCAATTCCTTATAATATACTTTATGTTCTTCTAGTTTGGTTGATCTGTACTTTGCATAAGCTTCATCTCTAAGCCTTACCATTAACTTTACGTTTGAAGTAATCCAGGGACAGTGTTTTTGTTTAAATACTTTTGTTTTTAAGGGAGCATGTAAATTAAAAAGATCAATGATAAAATAATTAAATAATGATACCATGTCATTAATGTCGTCTAACTGCTTTATACTATTCCATGGAATGCAATTAAGATCCATGTTAAAGCGCTCCAGATTTAGGTCTTTTAATGCTCTGAAAGTGACTTTTTTTGCAATAATTTTATTTCTTTTTATACTAAGATCACATGTTATGAAAGCGTGTCGGCCAAGCCCTGTAACGAAATTAACATTTACACTTCGATAATTAGCATCAGTGCATATGATGTCAATTAAGGTTTCAGAGGTGTCAGTAATATGAGTAGGGGATTTGACTAACTGTTCAAGACGCAAAATCTTACAGAAATCCATCAATTTCCTAGTATGAGGGTCGTTTTTCTTCAACAGATCAGTGTTAAAGTCACCCATGAGTATAATTCTATCACCTCCAGCAAAAGAATTTATTGAATTAGAAAGTGCATCCAAAAATACATCTAAACATAAACGCGGTGGTTTATACGCTGTTCCAATAATCACTTTTGTTTTGTTTACCTGCGCACTAATCCACATTTGCTCCACCACAGAATGATCGGGAATTTTTAAATAACGAACATTAATGCCTTTTCGAATGTAGAAGCCCACCCCTCCACCACGACCGTTGCACACTGAAGGCGGGCGCGGGATGTGCCGCAGCCGGTAACCTGGCACACGGGGCGCGCGAGCGTCCTCGTTCGCTCTCAACCAGGTCTCATTAATGGCCATCACATCGACATTATGACTGTTCATAGCAACAATAAAGTCTTCGTGGTTAGTGCCCAGAGAACCTGCATTTAAAAAACCAACTCTAAACAATGCCTTGTTAGGGAGCATTGTGACCATAAAAACCATAAGACCGAGATCCATACATAGTGACTTTGAAAGTTAAATACAAAAAATATCCATTCTGGGTGGATGGCATATAGTACTCGAAAGGGGCGTTTGAATTTGTAATAATATTTATAATCTCTTTCTCAATAAAATATAATTTTAAAACCAAGGTTTTAGTAAAATAAATTTTAATAACAAACATATAAGTGTTAAATATAATTTGATAGTATAAATATTTATTCAAATAAGATATTTCATAAGGTGAGGTATATGTATAATGTAGTAAAAATATTTCTTGATAATAATTACTAAGTAAATAAATAAAGCGTCCGACGATCTCCGAATTTGAAAATGATTTGCAATATTTAAACACAAACATAAAGAAATATGATAGTAAAGCATACCACAGGCTTAATTTGTAGTGATATAAAATAAAGGAAATCTGGATCTTAACTAAAGAAACATGTGTAAAACTCAAAATAAGCAGAAACAATACAATCCACAAAACCTTGATTAAGATTTGTTTAACCTTAAATTCAAACACAGACGAATAATTAAAAGAAAACATTTTAAAAATATGGAATAGAAACGGTATGTATAATTTTTGCGGCACATTTATAAAAACATAAATAAAATTGGTAAGATAAACATATAATAATAATATTTTGTAGTAATATAAAATAAAGTTAATCTGGATCTTAACTGGAGAAAAATTGGTAAGATAAAAATGTAAAAGACAAATATTTTTCAAACATAGAGCGAATTTAAATAACTTATAGTAAAGGAAAGGAATAAGGAATCCTATATCGAACTTCTTTGTTGCATAAAAACCTTTTCTATATCTGACATTGTATTAATACGATGAACGAAAGTACCGGGTTCCTTTCTTGCACAGACTTTGCCATCTCGAGTCCAGGTGAATTTCCAGCTGTTGTGGCGAGCAGCCTCTCGCACTTTAGCGAAAAGCTGCCTATTGTGCTGCGTCAGCCGCTCGTTCACATAAAAGCGGCGCGGCGGCGCGGGCGCATGCTCGCCGTTCGCCAGCCGCAGCCCCTCCGTGGTGACGCCGCGCCGCACGCGCGCTGCGTTCAGCCACTCGTCTCGCACGCTGCGCCGCGCCAGCCGCACCACGATGTTCCGCGGTCTATTTTCAGTTTCCTCTGATCGATTTCGATGTATAGGACCCGCTCTATGTACATTGACAAGGTCCCTAGTGTCTAGATTGACTGAGAGTTTACTGGCTATCAATGTAGCTATATGCTCTAGATTTTCACCCTTCGTCTCATTTATTCCAGAGATTTCTAAATCATTCGATAGTAGCTGCTGATCCCTCTCATTTAATTGATTTCTCAATTCCGCTTCATTAAGGGCCTCATTATTTGTCATGGTAATATTTTCCTTACATTTATTTTCTAGATCTAACACTTTTTTTTCGAGGCCATCAACTTTATTAGAAAGAAACTCTAGGGATTCCTTAAACGCAATAAAATCTTGTCTGTATTGCTTCATTTCGGAACGAATTGCGGTCATTTGAGATTTTAAAAATTGCATATCAGACTCTGCAAAGTCAGATGGTTTTCCCATGATAAACTCATCCGTGGCGTTTTTAACAATTAACTGAGGTTCAGGTACGACATCGCAGTTCAATGGCTTAATTGGGGTCGTCGAATTATCACCTCTCGGCGTTTTGTTTTTACAGACTGGGCAAGACCATTTGGAGTTAGCTTTGCTGCCCTCGGGAATCGCAACACAATCCTTATGATACCATAATTTGCATTTTGTACATGAAGCGCCATCTGGCTGTGATAGGAAGCGACCGCACGCTCCACACTTCGGCATTATAATTTAGGTTTAGTAATAAATTTAAAAAGATTATATTTTTAGCAGTTAGGTGGCTTAATTAGGGTAGGTAGGTATTAAAAGGCAGTGCTAGATGAAACCTGTAGGTGCTACCTATCGATGTCTGATTCGAAGCTTCAGCGTTAAAGTCATAGATGGCGCTGTTGTATAAACAGCGGACGATATTTTAAACTCTCAAGTGTCTTTAGCACGATTTTATCGCAATTTTCATAAAATTCACAAAGTAGATAAGCCAATATACCGCATGAATTAGTTTAACACTATTTGATCACTGAATCAGTTCACTATATTACACCATTCATTGCAGAGGGTAGTCACCGGTTATAAAAATGCAAATAGTTGTTTTTAAAGAGTTATTTAAGATATTTCGCCGTAACTTTTAGATTCACTTCACAAATCTTTGTACTAACAAGCCACAACAACACTTTTTATGTTGAAATTTTTATCGAGTTCGATCAAAACATTAAAGAATAACGGAGCTCTTTACACCGCGTCAACGTCCGTGTTGCCAGTCCCAAATCTATAATATATCTTAACACAAGTCGTTCCAGAACCATGAAATGGAACAGGAGTTTGGATAAAAGCCTGAAGTGGAAGAGTAGGGAACTATTGTATGGTTCAGTTTTATGACAACTGCTTTACACCAGCTGCTTGAAAATGATCCAGTTGAGAAGAAGTTAAAAATGTGGTGGATGATAGGAATAAGAATATTTGAAATTCTCGATAATTTTTCGACTTACGCCATCAAAACTCTCAGCAATTGATTAAATTGATGAATTTTTCAACGAAACTTTATGTTGGGATACCAGCCTAAAAGAAAAAAGATTTTAAGGAACTGGAGTGCTAACTAAAGCTTGAAGCGTGGCTCATTTTACATCGAGGAAAATAGAAGAGAGTGCAGAGAAATGTACCTACATATTATCGACCTGTCAACACTCCTCCAGCGTATACAGTACCTCAAGATATCTTATTTTCGGTAAGTCTCTTTATTAGTCATACTTTAGAAATAGAAGGTAACGCTATTTGCTTTTGCTTGAGTACTACGTGGGACACTCAGAAAAATTGAGAAGAAAAATTAAAAGTGTTCCATAGGTTGTATTTTTTATTACATCTTTTTAAAGAACTCTTTACCAGAATCTATACAAAGTTACATGCGTCTGAACTAATTAACAAAGCACATTTTCTAGTCCGCAACAGGTACTTCCTGAATGGCCTTCTCGAAAGCAGTGAGCGCATCTTCTGGCAATGAAAACTGTACACCCTTGAGCTGGTTTTTAATTTTAGGTAACAAAAAGAAATCGCGCGTTACCAAATCAGAGCTGTAAGGTGGATAACCCAAAAGTTCTACCGGTTTTTTTGTTTAAGATGTCCCTCATTTTGATGAGAGTGTGGGCGCCACACTCTCACCATTGTCATGGTGTAGCAAAAGGACTCGGAGTCCCGTGTTCGGTCGCTTGTTGCTCGCAGCGGCAAAAACTTGCTGCTGATGCTTACCAGAAGCATTTGGTAAGCATAGTGAACCACACTGTATTGCTGTAATTGATACTTAATGTTTTGTTAAGGAGAAAAAACTGGCGATGAATATTTTTCCAGCGCTTCCCGATCGTTTCACATTCGTAGGCATTGTTCGTTTTGAAAGTATCATACTGTTGACAGGCACTGTGTTTTTGCATCATATTGATAAATCCAATATTCGTCACTTGCTACAAAACCTTTAACACGGCGGGAAGAATCTGCTTTGTATTTATCCATCATATCATAGCACCATTCCACATTCTGTGCATCAGTGAGGTCGTGGGGTACCCAGCGCGAAAAAATTCTCCATACGCAAAGGTGTAGGATATCATGCAGACTTCCCGATCCAATCTGCAAATTGTACTGAATCTTCTCGTATGTGGTTCGCCGGTTTGGTTGAACCAAATTTTCACCTATGGCACGTTTTTCATCCATAACAGCAGTCAAAGAGTGGCCACTTCTTTCTTTATCCTTCAAATTAAAGCGACCGCACTAAAATTCGTGTACTAGCGGCACACATTTGTTTTTGAAGCCGCCTTATTCATAAAAGCTAATTGGCGTCGATTAAACAATTCATTAGGATTCAAGTTGGACTTGAAGTCGTAAAAAATTATTTGAAAGAAAATATTCCCGAAGAAGATCCATTTTATAAGACCCGCAATATATTCATAATGCTGATGAAAAATTTAGTGGAAAATTAAAAATTTGAAGTAATGTATTAGTATTTTGCATTAGTATTTATTCATATATTATCTTGGATGTTATCCTAACTAATAAAATGAAAAACATAGCAATCAAACAATTAATCTCACATTTTAGCTTTCTAATATGAAAAGCGGTTGGCTAAGGTTTTACATATTCAAACACATTTTTGAGACTTTCTAATTTTGTTTGGATTGTCAAGAAACTCTCAGAACATTCTACGTAAATCTCTGGAGAAAATGAATCCGTCTGTTTTCTAACAAATCTTCTTTACGAAACAGTAACTGACGTTACCTTGCACTAATCATTAGTTTGGCCACCTAGCGAAGTAATTCTGCCACCATTAATGTTTCAATACCACAGGGCACAGAGTTTCTAAATTTTATGCTATTTATTATTAATTATTTTTAATTTTATTGATAACTGCTAAACAATCGTGATTTGAAACAAAACAAGTCTAGAATAAGGCAATCAATATTAACAATTTTAAAATGTGAGTAAGCATATTCCAAGTTTTATATAAGTACTGCAATTAAAATAACTAAACAATTAAAATAAAATGTTCATCAAGTCGTCGTCGTCACTTGTTTAAAGAAGAAGAAGAAAATTTGTTCAAAGAAGAATAATTGGATTAAACAGTGTAGACAAATAAAGGTCAATAACTTTAACTCTGGGTTTGAGCATCGAGCTCCCCATATAAAATGAATGAAGAAATGAAATCAACAAAACAAGGTTCACTTTAGCTTTTTTTTTCAGTTCACTTCGGCATTTCAGCTGCGACGTTGATAAACCATCACTTGGCGATGTTCGGCCGGTGTTGTACTTCTCGGTGTAAGTATTATCAGAAATCAGAAAACATTTATTTGCAAGCTATAGTTTAGGCTAGATATACCAATTAAAAGGTACATAAGCCAACCAAAGGTACAGGCATATTCAACCATTTTAACGGTATGCAAATGTTCAATCTCACACCATTCGCATGACAATAATATCTTATGGACCACAATTATTAATGTACATCTTAGTTACAAGTTACACTGTGAGTAACAATGTCATTTACTTAGATCTAAAGATAATTCCAATTCATACATTTTGATTGTCAGCATTTGATTTTATCAGGAGTATTATTATCAAGGATTATTATAGGTTTCTTTTAAATAATGTAAACTTTAAAATTCATTAATAATATAATAGTGTTTATATTCAATAAAGATTGAATTTTGTGCTTAAATATCTTTGTGGACATTTCTTTTAAGTTTGTTGGCAATTTGTTATATATGCAAATTGCTATACAAAAACATTATTTGAATGAATTCCTAATCTTTTCGTGGATACGTAAAGTTTGTTTGTCTTTCGACTTGTGCCCTGTATAATACTTTCACTAGTACAGAAAAATAAGCATCCCGTCGTACAAACAGGCATATTTCAAAAATGTATAAGCATGGTACAGGTAAGATTGCACAATTCTTGAACAAAGGTTTACAGGAGTCAGTGTATCCAGCACCGTCCATAGAACATATACACTTTTTTAGGCAAAAAAATATTTATTACTTACAAATTCCCCTAGATAATTATTTCGTAACTTATTCTGGACGAAACATGACCGTGACAAGCTTGAGTCCTGTGTGTGTTTCTGGAATGGCTCTTATACGTCTTAATATGTACTAAGGTACAACATATTTTTAATCTCCGAAAGCAAACATACACACCATGTATCGATTTCTATGCCTAAAATTTTTTGCCTTCACATTGTGAATTAGTTTCCCAATAAAATTAATATTTGGTACTGTACATTTCCCGTTAATAGTTTTTAATCATCAAGGTGTCATTTCATCATTTAAGGTTTATGGGGCATCTCGCCTTCACAAAAACTGGTCTGCGGGTCAAATGTCAACTTTTAAAAATGTGCATGGGCAGATTCGTCCAGATCAGTTTGGGAGAATGGTCCAGTTCTCCTATTAAAAACTAAAGGGATATCATATATTTTGAAATGAAACATTTGTAAAGCTTATCAAATGACAACTATTAATTTATATAATAGATAGCGTGTGAAGCATCGAGTAGCCAAGTTAACATATCTGCTGATGTTACGATTACTCCATCGCAAAGAGGAGGAGATCTTCTCATATCGAATGGACTTAGATACGCAAAAAGATTGCTAAACATAAATGGGCATTAAGAGAAAAATATGCAAAGCGTCCTTGATTACATATCAACAAGCCATAATTAAACAGGAAAATAATTCATGTACTCCGAATGAAGTAGATAATGAGGTTAAAATTAGAGTACGAAGATGTATAGAATGGGCTGTGAAAGAGACAACGCCTCTTCCGTCAATGTATTCCGAAGAAGTAGAAGGATGTCATAACGCAGGGTATGACTAAGTAAATAACCAATGCCATTATTTGAGACGATGAAAAAAGTTTTGTATAAACTTCGTCATCAGGCATTACAGACCACTAAAACTTATTTTTTAAGAGTTGAGGATGTTAAAGTTCCGTGTAAAATTCAAAAATTTATTCTTGCAGACTATTGTGAGGACGGATGTAGGATTTAAATTTTTGCTTTTCCAAAAGGGAAAAATGTATTAAGCAATAGGAAACATGTTTTACTCCGTTTTACCGTTTACTCAACTATACACCGTACATGTAGACTTAAATAGCACCAGCGTTAGCAATGGTATCCTACCCGCCGTTTGTGCACTACTACATAATAAGAAACAACAAACCTATGAAATTTTGTTTTCACTTTCAAAAAACCTCGGTACCGTCATTTAAACCAAACGTTGCAATATCCGAAGTTTTCACGGGTTTCAAAATACAAGGCTGTTCCTTTTGAAAAGCGGAGAGGCTTGACATAAAAACAGGTTTAACCCCACATTAAGCGGTGTGTGGCTTTAAGTCACTAGGATACTTTGTACGCTGTTCAATCTCAAAGATCCCCACGCTCAAGAATATTTATAGTATAAATTCCAGTTCCTAGGCTCCTCGCGTGATAGGTGTCTCTGATCTTCCTATAATCAGAGCCTTCATATTCCTATGCATAATTCTGGATTTATCTCTTATTATTTTATTTTCCAGGCGACACGTTTATGGGATTTTTAAAATGTTGTACGCATAGATTTATACAGTTCAAGTGCAATGTTTCACAAATTGTTTTCAATTTCTCTTTTCTTTTCATTTAAGAACCTGACACAATGCGGGTCGTGCTTCCTCTCAGGAGACGCTCTCAATATCCGGTTTGGTTTCCGCTTCCGTTCCTTAGCGTTGGGGCTTTTCAATAGATGGCGATAACGACTCTTCCAAATTTCTTAAACTTATTTAAGATATTTTAAAATTGTTATAATTTATTTCTATCACCGTTGACAAACACGAGGGTGGATTGAAAAGTTCGCGGCCTAACAAAGATAGCGTTGTCATATTATTATAAAACTACCTTCATATGAAACCTAGACTCTGTCAGTCTCTGTGAAATTATTCTCTTCTAATAGGATTCTCCTATTAGCGCCCTGGAGTGTTTCATGCCTCCTGCTTCGGTCCAGAGAGGTTTACTTTCTGTTACACACAGGCTTGTTAGTACTATACTATTGTCGTGTGGGGTTTCTTAAGATTCCGCAGAAACGTTCAAGACCTATCTGTCAATCCATTGCTTCTTTCCTCTCCAGCCTTGTCGTTTCATGGCATTGCATGCATGGCCTGTTAATGGCCAAGTTGGTCGTTGTGGTCATGGCGCCGGTGGACGTCTTATTGACATAGCAATGAATTATTATCATTGTTATTATTTACAATTATAATTAAATATGATTAATACACTTTATCTGTGATTTACATAGATAGTCAATGATTGAAAATGATTTAAATAGCAACTTGCCACTTATCGGTTTACATAAAATACCTTCATGGCTATCATTATTTCTAAATTTATATTTAATTGATAAATTTTGTTTGAAATAGTACTGAAATAGACCTATTTTGGATTTTTTGTTTTATTTTATTTTGTGTGTCAACAGGTATTGTTCGTAATAGACTGTTTATTAAGCGATATTAATGTATATGTGAACATTGATGATCACTTAAGTTTATAAAGTTTTAGTATCTCTAAAATTAAGCTTTGTAATATCAACGGGTAGTTGTAGTTGCCACAATAATAGATATTATAATTTGTACATTATTATTACGATTGTATCTTCTTTATAACGCTTCTTTGCGACAAAACCGTGACATCTCAGGAAATCCGAATTTTTTTTTTTCGGTTATTTGAAACCGCCGTGTCGAGCTTTATTATCTACAAAAACGAGGTATTTTTTAAGCAAAGAATGAGAGAGTTATGTGAAAAAGAGACAAAAAAATCGTGTTATATCAAAATGTAACGTTTTTTATGTCGCGCAAGTGTTTCGATTCAAAAACGTGATACCTCAGTTGCCCCATGACAATTGAACGAAGAGGTGCTCTCGCTTTACTAGAAAAACGTGACATCACGAGTATACCGCGATTTACATGAATTTTAATTCCATTTATATTTTTTTTTGTAAAAAGTGATATTTTTATTTAACACAGTTTTCTTAAAAATAAAACTTTGTAACATCACCAAATATCACGTTTTTTAGGAAAATGTATGTATTTTAAACTGTGACATATCCAAACGAAACATTGTTGATGATAAGAAAAAATCCAATACCACTAACTATTTTTTGTTGTTACGTTTTAACTGATATTATTTAAAAAATATCTGATAATATTTCATAATGTCACATTATAAGCACTAAGATTAACATTAATTTGTACTTATCTTTTCAGATGGAATCACGTTCTGAAAAACTTATTCGTTTAGCAAAACAGGATTCATCTCATATTACGGATATTAGTAATAATATTGTCATACCCAACTATCAAAATGTGTACTCGGGTAATGCGTTTCCTAGTACTTCAGAGAAAACAGGTGTATTTTTCTAGTACTTGTAATAGGTACGAGTAGTAGTTTGATTTGTTTAGAAACGCCTGGGTAGGTTCCTCCTATTCCTCTCTATTTTAACCGCCATAATAACTACGTGTGTGCGTAGTTGTGTTCCGGATAAAGAGGAGGACCAGCCAGTGACATGGCGGGAACGCAAGGCTTGAACATCGTAAGCCTTGGGTCAGCAGCGCATTGTTCATCATTGTTCGATTAACGCAGTCCATGGGCCTGGATGCCACTTACCATCAGGTGCATCCTGAGTTCCTTTGCTGGCTATGAGATATAATATTTAAAAAAAACATTGTTGTATGTTAATTATACTGAATATTGTCATCATAATTAGATTATTTGTACCTATACTATAATAATGTGTATTGTGACTATAATAATGACTTTTGCTCCAGTCATCGCTATCCTAAAACCTTCAGTATAAGTCCTAGCAGTACATCAAAGAATTGCCATTCTGTCTATGAAGGTAAATTATAAATTTATTAACAACAGTAATAATAATATATTTAATTAGTAAAGTTATAAGCGAATTGTTAACTTTTAAATAACGAATGTGACGAGAACAAAAGATGAAGATCAGAATACAGGAAAGATAGGAGAAATAAAAATTTTACGAGTAGAAAAAGATAATCCAGATTTCATATTTTTTAAAACATCGTATTCAAACGAAGAGTTTAAGAGAGCAATCGTATTAAAGAGGAGGAGGAATGTTATTGATGCTTTTTATTGATATTTGAAGATACTTGATTAATTTTTTATTTCTTGATTAATGATCACGTTAAAGACTGATTAACAAGGTAAAACGTATTTATCTCTTTTCTCTCAATAATCTTAATTTGTAAAAAAATATAAATCATTTTTTATTACTTTATGTAATAAAAATGGGCTGGTACAGTACCATTATTTTACCCCTATTTTAAAAGATTTGTTTTTTGTTTAAAAATGATTATTATGACTAATTTAAGTATCTACAGGTAGATAGAATAGGATTCTATGTGATTTTATTAAGAATTAAGAGATGGTAAGAATGGTAAAAACTTTAATGAGAATGTATGTAAATTTTCAAAAATTTCATATTGTGTTTAACCAAAACTTTAAAGAATATTTTTATTTTGTATTGATTTTACAATGTTTTGTACCTACTTTGACTGATTTGATATTTTTTGTAGGTTTTTTGATGAAAAGCAAAACATTTTAAATAAAAGTTTTTATTTTAAAAAATGTTTTATTATTACATAACACAGGATATACAATAAATACAAACAATAGAATATCATCTAAAACGTGACAACTCAATTTATAACAGCTAAGTAAACTTAATTTTTCAAGAAAACCGTGTTATTTGTTCCCTTTCTTTTTCATATCCTAGTTTTACTTTGAAACCAAAAAGATGTAGGATCTTTATGAACTCGAAAACGTAGATTATTAGATAACCTTTAAAATAAACTTGGTTCCCACAGTTAAAAATATTATCCTTTGGAAGATATTCACAAATGACAACTTTAAAATGCTCTCCTGTAAAATCGCGATTATTGAGATGTCACGGTTTTGTCGCAAAGAAGCGATAACTGTAGAAACATCTGAGCACAAAAACAGAAGAATATTTTCAAACTGCCTGATAACGTGCGCCTCGCGCCTCTCACTGGGCGGCAAGTGTCTCACTCTCACGGGGTTGTCGCAAGGAAGCACTTTACGTCGACAATGACGTTCTCTCCCAAGAGACAACGCTGTGCTATCTATTCACGCCTTGCACTTTTGTTGAAACACGGTCCGTAATCTAAACGAGTTAGAATATACTCAACGCCAATCGATGGTATATAAACCTTGGTCCAAGTTGGAAGTGAAGTCGTGTATAATCTTGATCTAGGCTGCAATTTTGTTTCAAGTATGACGAATTTTTCTTTGTCATTGCGTATACACACACATAGCTTAGAAATTAGAATTTTACAATGGAAGCGGTAATTCACCGCCAAGTTAAAAGAGAATTGCTAACGTTTTCTAGAAACGTTTCGAAGAGTTTACAAAGCTTCTCTATCTTGGTCTGGGTAAATACTACAGAACTTAATTTAACTTAACAATTAAAAATTTTTTTTAACATTCTTCTTTTTTCTTATGTATGTAGGGTTGATGATACTATTGTATGTGGGGTTTCCACATACGCTTCCTGCTACTAACTTGGTGTGCTCTTTGATTATTTTCAGCATCATTTTAAGTAATACAATACACATGAAAAGATAAAACATACATACTAATGTAATTCAACTATCCCAATAACTAATGTAAATTCAAAATGTTTTTTTTTTGATCCCCTCCACGGGAAGGGATGGAGGATTAAAAATGCTCTGACGCATACTCCGCGCGCGCGATCGGAGTTATGTGGGACTCGTCCCGACGTCTACCAGAACCCGCTAAAAAACCCCCTGTCAGATCGTGCAATTTTTTGCTACTCAGCCTTCATCTGAGCGACGGCCAATTGGAGAAAGAGGCCGCGCCAGCGGGGCCCAGAAGGAGTCACCCGCTGGGATTTACATAGCACTGAAGGTGCTCAAATATGAAAAATAAAAAATAGAATTTAAAGTTACATTAAATAAATATTAAAGAAGTTAAATTAATTTGAATTTACGTTAGAATTAGAAAATGCGGCCTGAAGGGCTAAGAGATCTAACGTCAGCTGCGTCGCTACGTTCATGTGCACGTTTCTCTCGACGTTCTCACGACTTTGAATTTCGAATCTAAGACAGTAGCAGTATATGAGACTGAATCTTGAACTAGAGGATTGGGATGGGATTCGGCGCGTTTGAAGAACGATTCTGAGAGTGTTTTGAGCTGCTGTTGCACTGTAGGTAGTTCAAGATCTCTGTGCAGTTCCGCGTTACGCACGTACCACGGTGCGTCTGGCCCTGCGGCAGAAGAGATTTTGAACTACCTGCAGTTTTTGCAGGACGGAGGGTTTGGCGTGGGCAAAGACTGGCGAGGCATATGTCATGACTGGTCTAACGCAGACTTTATAAAGCGTACGTTTGTTTCTGAACGACATTTTACTTTTTCTACCTAACATACTATATAAGCGGCCTAAGTAAAAACGGGCGAGTTTCGTTACTCTATCGACGTGTGGCTTGAAAGAAAGCGTCTGATCTAAGGTGACGCCTAAGTATTTGGTAGTGCGCTTCCAGGGGATGGGAGTACCTAACATTCGAACATGCAGATTGTCAGCGACATAACGTTGTTTGTAGTTGAAGTAAACCGCAGAACTCTTGTCTGGGTTCACATCGATACGCCATTTTTGAAACCATGCACCGAGGGCGTCTACAGCCGTTTGGAGTCTGGTGGTGAGACCCGGGACACTTTGGCCTTTAGTTGGCTGTGTCGTCGGCAAAGAGGGCGAGTTTGACGTCTTTCGGCGGAATGGGAATGTCGTTAGTGTACACGGTATACAACAGAGGGGCGAGGACTGAGCCTTGACGGACTCCAGCCTTTATTAGGCGAGGCGCGGAAAGTGTGCCTTCATGTTTGAAACGAAACGTGCGGTCTTTGAAAACGACGCGATTTACCTAACTAGGCGAGCCGGTAAGCCTATTTTGAAGAGTTTATAAACGAGACCGCTGTGTCAGACTTTGTCGAAAGACTTGGCTACGTCAAAGAAAACTGCGATCGTTTTCTTTCGTTTCGGATAGAAGCCGTCGAGTATGTACTCGACGATTCAGTGGACTTGCTGAGGGCAGGAGTGCTTAGCGCGGAAGCCGAACTGGTGGGAAATGAAGAGGGAATTGCCATCCGTTGGAAACAGATGGTTCCGCATTCGAGAGAGTATGACTCTTTCGAGAAGTTTAGACATGGCCTTGAGGAGGCTGATGGGTCTGTGATTAGCTGGGATATTCAGAGGTTTACCCGGCTTGGTATGCCTATGACTGTCGCTTCTTTCCAGGCTTTTGGAAAGTAGTTGTGGTCGAAGCAGGCATTAAAGATGATGGCTAACAAAGTAAGAACCTATTGAGGCAGGTGTTTGAGTGCGTGGTTAGAAATACCATCCGCGCCCGGAGCCTTTTTGGACTTTTGACTTCTAATGAGAAGCAAGATTTCATCATTAGAGACCGTGACGGGGTCGTCAGTGATGGGGAGAGATTCTCTGCGGAGAACTTCGTCCTCCACCGCCTGGATGTGGGAGGGATCCACGGGTTGCGTGCTGGGCGAACATTGTGCCGCTATGCTGTCGGCGAAGCATTCGGCTTTCTCTTCGGCTTCAAAGGCACTAGTGCCGTCGGGATGAGTGAGAGGAGGAATGTGAGAGGTGGCGTCTACGCGTAAGGCTCGGGCTATACTATAGCACGCTTGGTGGGACGGGGAGATATTCTCCATGAGATCGTTAAACTGAGCATCTCGGAGTTCCACGAGGCAAGACCTAAGTTTACGTTGTAGTTTGTTCGCAGCTGATCTATAGGCGGGCGTATGATATTTCTTGGCTCTCCGGAGAGCCGCGTTCTTAGCTTAAATGAGATTGCTAACGGCTAAGGAAAGCGCGGATTTGCCTTGCTTAACAACCTTTTCGTTTACACTGATGGCTGAGTTGATAGCATCAGTGAGGGAGTCGACTAATGAATCTTTTTTGTCCGGGCTATCTAATTGGTCGGGCGAAATCGCGAGCGGAGAGTTTGGGGCCTCAAAGGCTGAAGCTAACGTATTTTTAAAACCTTTCCAGTTGGTAAAGGTCTTAGGAGGAGTGACATGATTGTTAGGCGGTCCTAGCACGAGGGAGACGGGGCGGTGATCAGAGCCAAGGTCATCGATCGGTTTGACAGACCTGAGACTACGAGCGTTAAAAGAAACTAGGGATAAGCCCTTGGTTTTGATACGACCGGACGCGGGATTTGCGGGTCTACACATTATATTTGCTTATTTACGAATTTATACAAAAATAAAAAAATTAAAATAAAATTTATAACGAACTTAGAAGCGAGTGATGCTCGGCTAACGCAAATAAACGCTCTTGAAGAGAGTGGGTGGCTCGCAGTTGGCGTACGAGAACGGAAATTTCCTTAATGTCGACGTTTTGAATGACGTCGAACACGGTCTTCATGTCCTCAGCCAACGACGACTGAGGTGAAGATGACGCAGCAGGACGCGGCCCCACGGGAGCTGGGATAGGACGGTAAAGTGCAGGTGGAACGGCCGGACGCTGCCTCCAAGACAGAGCCGAAGTAGGCGTCGGCTGAACGGGCTTTGCTTCCGGGGGACCCCGGTTGCGCAGCGGCGGGAAGTTAGCGGGAGTGAGCGGCGGCGCCGGTTTAGGCGCGGCCCTCTTGGTTGAGGAGCGCGGAGCGCGCGGGCAACCCCTGTAGTTAGCTGTGTGGCCAGACTGGCCACTACGCTTCTCCGGGCGTAAGTATGGTACGCGATTTGTTTAAGCGAGAGTAAACGAGTGATCGCGCGGAAGTCGTCGCGACTTGGATTTTAATGGTATCACCTGCGTTATTTGCCTTGAGATAATTGATTTTGTGCTCTTGGCACAAGTAAGAAACCGCGGTCCAGCGCGCTTTTTCGCGGAGGAAGACGGGCGGGGGGAGCTGAGGCTTCGGTGGGACGGGAGCGCAGCGCGTCGCTGGCTTCAACGGGACTGACGGAGACGCGGTCACTTCGAGTGACATGAGCGGCTCGGGGGCGGGTGTTGAAGACACGCTTCTTAGAGCGTTTGGCAACTAACTGGAATGCGGGCTCAGGAGAGCCGGTTAAGGTGGCGGCGACCGACGAAGCTTCGGACGCGGCGGAGTCTGAATCACTCCCGGGAGCGGTACGCTTCCTACGAGATGAGCGCGAGGATGAGACCGACGCGTAGTCCATATCAGATGGAACGGGAGACGCGGGAGAGCTATAGACCTGAGGGGTCTGGATGTTGGAGGCCTGAGGGGCTGGGGCCTGAGGGGCCGGGAACGCGATTGATGCCTGCAAGGCCTGCGTTATGATGTCTTTTGGAATGGAGACGCCAGCCGCAGCAAGCGCTTGGGTGAACGCGTTCGCGAAGTTAATAACGCTTAGTGAATCCATTAGGGAGGGTTGGGACAATAATATGTATAAATAAGTATATAAAAAGATGCCTTGTTACTAAAAACCTAGCAAAACCCTAGCGGCTTACCTCCCTACCAGCGGTAGGAGGGCTGGGGAGAATAACTTAAAACTAACCGTAATACGCCGAAGGCCGCTACCTAGAAACCTAAAAAAGGGTACCCAGGTAAAGAGTTGACCGCGTTAGGGTCAACCTTTACCGACAGAAAGGACAAATACACACGAAAACACACAGATATGATAAAAATAAATATGAAAATAGGAGAAAAATTAATAAAATAGAAAAGAAAAATAAAATAAAAATAAAAGGACTGGTTCAGTACAAATTCGTTGTCACCGTTAAGTATCCTTTGTACTGAGACCAGACTACTTACGCTGGGCACAACACTGCACTCAGCACAAGCACAACACAACTTAGCACAGCACTTTGAAGACTAAGGGGCTTAGTCACAAATTGCCGCAATAATTTATTGCAGGCAATTTATAGGCAAATAATAATAATATATACTATGAACCTATCAACGATGACTAACTTCCTAAAACCACCCTACACGCAGTAGGGCGGTTGAGGACGACGCGGATAACTTACTCGAACACGAAGACTCGAGGCACCTGGAACGACGAAATTCCGTCGACGAAGCTCACGTTCCACGAAGTACGGTTAACAGCCCACTGTCCGCCGTGAAAACGGCGTTAGAAACTTATTAGAAGTACGGTTAACGAGCCACTGTCCGCCGTGAAAACGGCGTTAGAAACTTAATACGGTATACAACTATGAAATTATATATTACGACAACAACCAGTGAAATTTGGGTGCTCAATTAGCGCGGGGGCTAATAGAGCGGGAAGGCGTCTGCGATCGACGTGCGCTCGAGAACGCACGCAGACCGAGACCGTTTGATGCGGCTTTTTTTTTTTTTTTTTTGGTTCCCCTCCACGGGAAGGGCAGGAGGACATAAAAAAATGCTCTGACGCATACTCCGCGCGCGCGATCGGAGTTATGTGGGACTCGTCCCGACGCCTACCAGAACCATACCCACTAAAAAACCCCCTGTCGGCTCGTGCATTTTTGCCACTCAGCCTTCATCTGAACGACGGCCAATTGGAGAAAGAGGCCGCGCCAGCGGGGCCCTTAAGGGGTCACCCGCTGAGATTCACATAGCACTGAAGGTGCTCAAAAATGAAAAGTAAAAATAAAACATTAAAATGAAAAATAAAAATTGCATTAATTCGGATTTACGTTAGAATTAGAATTTACGTTAGAATTAGGATTTGCGGCCTGAAGGGCCTCGAGAGCTAAAGTTAACTGCGAAGGTTCGCCCGTGTGCGCGTTTCTCGGCCTAGCGACTTTGAATTTCGAATCTAACACAGGAGCAGTATATGAGACTGAATCTCGAACAAGATGATTGGGATGGGATTCGGCGCGTTTGAAGAACGATTCTGAGAGTGTTTTGAGCTGCTGTTGCACTGTAGGTAGTTCAAGATCTCTGTGCAGTTCCGCGTTACGCACGTACCACGGTGCGTCTGGCCCTGCGGCAGAAGAGATTTTGAACTACCTGCAGTTTTTGCAGGACGGAGGGTTTGGCGTGGGCAAAGACTGGCGAGGCATATGTCATGACTGGTCTAACGCAGACTTTATAAAGCGTACGTTTGTTTCTGAACGACATTTTACTTTTTCTACCTAACATACTATATAAGCGGCCTAAGTAAAAACGGGCGAGTTTCGTTACTCTATCGACGTGTGGCTTGAAAGAAAGCGTCTGATCTAAGGTGACGCCTAAGTATTTGGTAGTGCGCTTCCAGGGGATGGGAGTACCTAACATTCGAACATGCAGATTGTCAGCGACATAACGTTGTTTGTAGTTGAAGTAAACCGCAGAACTCTTGTCTGGGTTCACATCGATACGCCATTTTTGAAACCATGCACCGAGGGCGTCTACAGCCGTTTGGAGTCTGGTGATGTTATACGGGATCCTTTTACCTTTAGTGTAAAGGGCGGTATCGTCTGCAAAGAGGGCGAGTTCGACGCCTTTCGGCGGGATGGGCATGTCATTAGTGTACACGGTGTACAGCAGAGGGGCGAGGACTGAGCCGGGACTCCAGCCTTTATGGGACGAGGCGCGGAGAGCGTGCCTTCATGTTAGAATCGAAACGTACGGTCTTTAAGAAACGACGCGATTAATCTGACTAGGCGAACCGGTAAGCCTATTTTATAGAGTTTAAAAACGAGACCGCTGTGCCAGACTTTGTCGAAAGCCTTGGCTACGTCAAAGAGAACCGCGATTGATTTTTTACGATGCGGATAGAATCCTTCGAGAATGTACTCGACGATTCGATGGACTTGCTGAGGGCAGGAGTGCTTAGCGCGAAAGCCGAACTGGTGGGGAATAATGAGCGGGTCGCCATCCGTTGGAAACAGATGGTTCCGCATTCGAGAGAGTATGACTCTTTCGAGAAGTTTAGACATTGCCTTGAGGAGGCTGATGGGTCTGTGATTAGCCGGGATGTTCAGAGGTTTACCCGGCTTGGGAATGCCTATGACTGTCGCTTCTTTCCAGCCTTTTGGAAAGTAGCTATGGTCGAAGCAGGCATTGAAGATGATAGCTAACAAGGTAAGCACCTGCTGTGGCAGGTGCTTAAGTGCGTGGTTGGAAATTCCATCCGCACCCGGAGCCTTTTTGGACTTTTGTTTTCTAATGAGAAGCAAGATTTCATCATTAGAGACTGTGACGGGGTCGTCGGTGATAGGGAGAGATTCTCTGCGGAGAACTTCATCCTCCACCGCCTGGATGTGGGAGGGATCCGCGGGTTGCGTGCTGGGCGAACATTGTGCCGCTATGCTGTCGGCGAAGCATTCGGCTTTCTCTTCGACTTCGAAGGCAATGGTGCCGTCGGGGCGAGTGAGAGGAGGAACGTGAGAGGCGGTGTCTACGCGTAAAGCTCGGGCCATTCGATAATACGCTTGGTGGGACGGGGAGATATTCTCCATGAGATCGTTAAACTGAGTGTCACGGAGTTCCGCGAGGCGAGACCTAACTTTACGTTGAAGCTGATTCGCAGCTGTTCTATATGCGGGCGTGGGATATTTCTTGGCTCTCCGGAGAGCCGCGTTCTTAGCTTTAATGAGATTGCTAATGGCTAAGGGAAGCGCGGGTTTGCCTTGCTTAGCAATGATTACGTTGTCGCTGATGGCTGAGTTGATAGCATCAGTGAGATTATCGACTATCGAATCTATTTTAATCGGGCTGTCTAATTGGTCGGGCGAAATCGCGAGCGGAGAGTTCGGTGCCTCTAAGGCTGAAACTAACGTATTTTTAAAGCCTTTCCAGTTGGTAAAGGTCTTAGGAGATGTGACGTAATCGTTAGGCGTGCCTAACACGAGGGAGACGGGGCGATGGTCGGAGCCTAGGTCATCGAGCGGTTCGATGGACCTGAGATCAAGATTGATTCGCTTGATTATTGCAAAGTCGAGGATGTCAGGAGAATAGGTCGGGTTGTTGGGATAGTGAGTGGGAGTGATGGGGGATATGACGTCTAAGTCAAGGGAGTTAGTGATGTCGAGGAGAGCGATACCGCTGGTGTTGGTCGATAGGCACGTCCAGTCAGTATGTTTGGAGTTAAAGTCTCCCAACATAATGACTGAATGGCCGAGGGCGAGAATGGCCTCAAAGTCGCTGCGGATTGGTCTGGTACTACTAGGTATGTAGACTGAAGCTATGATGATGGTCGGATGACCAGTCATAGCCAATCTACACACAGTGGCCTCCATGTTGAGGAGAGGAGGGGTAGGGAGAGGACAGCAATGGAAGCCTCTTTTGTAATATATCGCGGTGCCGCCGTAACCGTCGGAGTTGGGCCTATCGTTGCGAGTAAACGCGTACTTAGGTATAGCGAATCCCCTGGAGCGGTTTGGAGTAAGCCATGTCTCCTGGAGAAGGAATAAGTCAGGTTCTTTGTTCTGAAGGAACAGTTTAATCTCGGGAAGGTTGGTATTAAGGCTACGAGCGTTAAAAGATACTAGGGATAAGCCCTTAGGTTTAATACGACTGGACGCGGGATTCGCGGGTCTAGACATTAAATTAATTTATTTACGAATTTATACAAAAATAAAAGAATTTATAACGAACTTAGGAGCGAGTGATGCTCGGCTAACGCGAATAAACGCTCTTGAGGAGAGCGGGCGGCTCGCAGTTTGCGTGCGAGTACGGAAATTTCGTTAATGTCGACGTTTTGGATGACGTCAAACACGGTCTTCATGTCCTCAGCCAACGACGACTGAGGGGAAGATGACAACGCGGGACGCGGCCCTACGGGAGCTACGGGAGCTGGGATGGGTCGGGAAGGTGCAGGCGGGACGGCCGGACGCTGCCTCCAAGACAGAGCCGGAGTAGGCGTCGGCTGAACGGGCTTTGCTTCCGGGGGACCCCGGTTGCGCAGCGGCGGGAAGTTAGCAGGAGTGAGTGGCGGCGCCGGTTTAGGCGCGGCCCTCTTGGTGGTGGAGCGCGGAGCGCGCGGGCAACCCCTGTAGTTTGCTGTGTGGCCGGACTGGCCGCACAGCACACAGGCAGGGGGGAAGTGGATTCGGGAGTGCGAGTGCACTCCTTAGTGAAGTGGGGATCCAGGCACTTAACGCACCTGGGGGGAGCTGAACAGTTAGCCGCTGCGTGGCCATATAGCTGGCAGCGGTGGCACTGCCCACGGTGAACAAGGGGGTTGGGACGCTCGACGGAGATGTTCGAGAGTCCGCAAATTGTGCGAGCCTCTTTGAAAATCTCCTTCGAGTTGGGAGTATTTGAAAGGATTACTAAGGCTAAAGGAAAACGCCTACCGCGGTTGGAGTGCATCTTGTGCACTGCTGTGACCGGGAAACCCTGAGACTTAAGGTCCTCGAGAATGTCTTCGTTACTGAGTTCGAACGGGACGCCCCGTAGTACTGCGCGGATCTTACGCTCCTCCGGGAGGGCGTAGGTGTGAAATGCGATTTGATTTAGCGAGAGTAGCCTAGTGAAAGACCGGAAGTCGTCGACGGTCGCTAATTGGATTTTGATTGTATCGCCAGCGTTTGCGGCTTTTAAGTAATTGATTTTGTGCACTTTGCACAAGTTGGAAACCGCGGTCCAGCGCGCTTTTTCACGCAGGAATACGGGCGGAGGGAGCTGAGGCTTCGGCGGGACGGGAGCGCAGCGCGTCGCTGGCTTCGATGTGACCGACGGAGACGCGGTTGCTACGAGCGATTTTAACGGCGCGGGGGCTGGTGTTGAAGACACCGGGGAGGGCTCGGGTATTGAAGATACCGAAGCTTTCTTTGAGCGCTTCTTGGAGCGCTTGGCGACAAGTTGAAACGCAGGCTCAGGAGAGCCGGTTAAGGTGACGGCATCTGACGACGTGTCAGACGCGGGTTCGGAATCGCTCCCGGGAGCGGTACGCTTACGACGCGACGCGTGGGAGGATGCGACCGATTCGCAGTCCATCTCGGACGAGGCAGGAGACGCGGGAGAGCTGTGGACCTGAGGGGTCTGGACGTCGGAGGCCTGAGGGGCCGGGGTTGAGGCCTGAGGGGCCGGGGTTGAGGCCTGAGGGGCCGGGTTTGAGGCCTGAGGGGCCGGGGACGCGATTGATGCCTGCAAGGCCTGCGTTATGATGTCATTCGGGATGTAGACGCCTACCGCAGCAAGTGCCTGGGTGAACGCGTTAATAACGCTTAGCGGATCCATAAGGGAGAGTTGGGACAGTAATATTAATAAATATAAGTATAATAAAAGATGCCTAGTTCCTAAAACCTAGCAAAATCCTAGCGGCTAACCTCCCTACCAGCGGTAGGGGGGCTGGGGAGGAAAACTTAAAATTAACAGTAGTACGCCGAAGGCCGCTACCTAGAAACCTAAAAAAGGGTACGCAGGTAAAGAGTTGACCACGTTAGGGTCAACCTTTACCGACAGAAAGGACAAATACACACGAAGAACACACAGATATGATAGAAATAAATATGAAAATAGGAGAAAATAAATAAAATAGAGAAGAGAAATAAATAAAAATAAAAAGGACTGGTTCAGTACAAATTCGTTGTCACCGTTAAGTATCCTTTGCACTGAAATCAGACTACTTACGCTGGGCACAACACTGCACTCAGCACAAGCACAACACTACTTAGCACAGCACTTTGAAGACTAAGGGGCTTAGTCGCAAAGAAAAAATACGCACTTCGATAGTACTCAGACGGAGTAGAAAACCTTGAAAACCGTAGCACGGAACCAGCACGCTAGACTGTGACGTCAGTAGACTGAGCGCCACGGAATAGCGGTAAAGGACCGATCGACGGAGAACGGGGCTTGCACGTCCGAACTGGGCGGCGATCGGAGCGAGAATGATGCGGCTTCATTCACGAGGTTTATTTATGTAATGTGTTTTTTTTTTGTTGCCCTTTCCCCTCCGCGGGAAGGGCAGGAGAATAAAAATGCCCTGACGCATACTCTGGCGCGATTCCAGAGTTATGTGGGACTCGTCCCGACGCCTACCAGAACCATACCCACTAAAAACCCCCTGTCGGCTCGTGCATTTTTGCCACTCAGCCTTCATCTGAGCGACGGCCAATTGGAGAAAGAGGCCGCGCTAGCGGGGCCCTTAAGGGGTCACCCGCTGGATATGTATGTAATGTGTTATGTGTGTAATGATTTATGGTCCGCGTTTACTCTCCGTTCATCAGCGCATGTTACAGCGAGTGCAAAATGCGTGTTATAGATTTTGTTATGCGGTTCCCCCTCGCACGCACATATCGCCGTATCTAAATAATGCATCCATGTTAAACATGAAACCACGTAGGCATTTCCATCTTGCATCGCTTATGTTTGGCGTTGTGCATTGGAGGAGCCCCGAGTATCTTTTCAGTAAACTTACCTTTGCATCGTCCCGTGGTGAATATGGTTTAAGGAATGCTCGCATGCCGCTGGAAAATCATAAGCATAGAACGGTAGCTTTTGAGGGTAGTTTCCGCTATCAGGCGACGAGCTGTTGGAATGACATACCTACCCCTATTAGGAAACTTACTAATAAATTTACGTTTAAAAATATTTTAAAGCACATCTTCTTGACTTACAAAAATCCTTGTAGTGGGAGATTGTGTCCCTCTAACCGGTCCTCTCGCCACGAGCGCGGTACGTTCATGGGCAAGGTGATTTCTTTTTCCTTTTCTTTTTCCTTTTGATATGTTGATAAGCTATTTATGATATATTTTTATTGTATTTCTCAACGTATATTTTTGTTTATTCGTGGTTTCTATTGTATTAATTATAAGTATGTGTATTTTAGTTTAGGAAATAATAACGTATAAAATGTGTAAATTTCAAATTACTTGCGCAGCTACCTTGCTACTCAGGTGACAGCTGAAGATCAGCGATTTGTTCTATGAGCAAATAACACCACTGAGCTATGGCCTTTTTGCACTATTCTTTTATTATATGTAAACCTTTTCTCGTTTAATTTTTATTGTATAATTTTTTTTTATTTATGTTCCTATTGTTGAAATATGTTTGTAATCTTTAATATTAATAGTTGCAAATAAACCTTCCATTCATTCATTCATTCATTCATTCATTCATAATGTTGTTTTGACCGATGCAATAGAATTGCAGTCTTATCAAAAAGTTTATTGAGAATAACAACACACAATCAAACCTGTCTATGAAATATATATTTAGGTGTGCTTAAGTACAATTAAACAAAGTTAGTTTAACGTGGTGCAAATAAAAAATAATAAGGTAAACCTTTAAGTATTCCTGTCTTTTCAATTCTGCTGTAGATAAAGTTACAAACTAAAACTCGTGATCTGTCGTGTCCACGTCGGGGCTTTCTCTTGCGGGAGTTCATACACGTAAGTAATACAATCTCAGAAAACTGCTCAAAAAGTACTTTTCCAAGTGTACTAAATTATCTGATGCACAAATTATATTTATTTTCCATTTTCATACCTAAAATTATTTTTGAAAAATTTAATATTGAGACTCGTGTCGGGCTCGACACGGGCGAGACTGTCAATTATGTACTAGGTACTGATCTTTAAATATATATATATATATATATATATATATAATGCAAACGCGTCTGTCATGGTAGAATCCTTTATTGGGACTAAACTAAAATAATGATGCATGTCACAGTAAACTGCTTATACATTAATAAATGTACGAGTGGCTCGTACAACTCGTGTAAGAAAACAAATGAAATTAGCTACTGAACGTATGTTATTGTATAATGTGGAGACGTACGTATTGGGTGTTCTTCGTGGCGGCGTTAGCAAACTGCGTTCTACGATGCGGATTAATAGGAATAGGAATAGCTATTAGATCCCACTTTAAAGCCCGAACGGGTTTTAAATTATTTAAGTACCGAGAAATGGAATAGCTTCTTTCTAATGAGATAAGTACCACTCGGTAAGGGATTAATTAATTAAAATAATAAACGGTTGTCTGTCTTTAATGTTCAGTAACGTTAAAGAATTGAGGAAGTTTTTATATTTAAATCTGGATTTGATATTTGTAGCTTCGGCATAGATATATTATTTTTTAAAATATCGTAATAGTATCAAGTATTGTTTTATTCTTTTGGTTTTAGGTTTACATACTCATAGTTACTTGTGTGAATCGCGTTTTACCGTGGTATTCCGTGCTGCAGATGCAAAAGTAATATTAAAATCTTTTAAGAAATATTGCAGACAAAAATATGGCGCTAGCACAGACACCGCATTCACACTGCACTTTCAAGATTATCAAGACATTTACCTAATTAAAACATGCTCCTATACTTCGAAAAGTAAAACTTTTTGAATTTTTCAAAACATTTTTGAGTAAAGTATCTTGTTCCGAATAAAGGTTAAGCTTTATCATAAGTTTAAACAAGTTTTTAGTAGGTAATATAAATAGTAAATGTAATCTACATAATATGTATAATCCATTTACTTGCTGTATGTCTGGATTCTTTTTTAATAGATTTAAGAGCTGCGGATTTTGAATTAATAGTAAAATAATATGAAGTATTGGCAAATTGGGCATATTATTTGCAGTCCCCCCCACCACACATGCCAGAATATATAGTTTATATTGTCAAGTATGAAAATATAAACATTTGATGTTATCAAAAACTTATCAGTGTTTACGGCTCCCTTCCGAACCACAAGTTTAAACCTTCGACCTACCAGAGCGGCGCATGATCACATTTACTGTGACGAATTGTCCCACAGCCATTGCTCTAACTGGGAAAATTAGGTACTTACATATATGTTGATTAAGTAAAATAAATATGTAATAAATAATAAGTAATATATAAAAGTGGTAGTAATATTCTTAAACCGCTCGATATAAAAAAATCAATGGTTATATTTTCCAGCGGCGAAATCATGAAAGTTATGTAAGTGATTTCACTTTAGCACAACAGTTTTATAATAAAAGCTCAGCATTCTGCGGAGTGTGGTCGGCAGATATCCACTAGCAATGGAAGAAAATCCAGCAACGTTAACCCAGAGGAAATTATTTATTAAATTTATTGAAGAAAAATAAATTAAACAGCAGCACGCAGAGGATATTCATGCTACAAATAATTATAATCGCTTTCGCCGTTTCTGCCGCATGTTTACTGTAATTTCAAATGACGTTCAACATAATGATATGCAATGCCTTGCTGTGGATCTGGTTTATATGTTAACATTATTTGGAGAAAATTTAAAAATAACGGAAAACAAATTTATCATGAAATGAAATCCTAGATTTATTGCTAATTTTCTCTATAATTAATTTGAGAAAAAGTCTGTAGTTATGTTTTAATTTTGATGAAACTTTTCAGAGATAGTTGACCCTGCCAACTATTAATGCAAAAGGGTGTATGTTTTATAAGGCCGATTCACTGCACTATGTGGTGAGATGTATCCTAGTTTAATTTTACTGAAATTGCTATAACGCGTACAATCTTTAAAGTAGAGAATTACATATCTATGGGCTGTATATTGTGTAAGCACAATGGGGATTGGAAAAATAAGTAATAAACGGAATTTAATTAAAAAAGGCCTGGGACAAGGCTATTCCAACCTAAAAAATACGGTTGGCAAAGCGTCGCTGGTCGATATCTATATTGAATATGATTACGACTTACAGTTACGACTCTTGAGAACCATGGCGTGCTTGTGTGTTAGCTTAAAAAATTTATAGCACAAATAAATGTTTATCTCGTTTCACTTTAATTTTTAAACTATGTTAAAAATGTACTTGAAAAAACCCGACTGTACAAATCCGCAAAAAATAACAAAGTGAATTCTAAATCCAAGTTCACATTAAAAATTATATAAAATCTTAAAAGAAAATATGACCCATTGCACTAGTTTGAATTAGTTTCACGCTGAATTTTTAAAGCAAATAAAAGCGGACCATAGCGACAACCTACTAAGTACCAGGAAGGTTTGAGAAGATTTTATATAAATACATTCTTAAAATGATTCGCAATAGAATGAGACCAACTATTTAACATGGTTGGTGTATAATTTTTTTCTGTTTTATGAAAACCAATCGGTTGACGTGGAATTCCTCAAAACACCATCCGAATCGCCACAAAAAAGGAGACTTATACTCGTATATAAAAGCATTTAGCGTCGGACTTACAAACACAGAATCACCGCTACAGCACCGGCCGCGACGTCGTACTGTAGAATATTTGTATTATACTTACAGTAAATATTGTTTTGAACATAATTTTGATAGAATCAATAAAATGTTGATAATAATTATTAAATCAAATTGAATGTTGAAATTGAAATGTGTTAAAATGAGAGCTCTAAAAATGTTTTGATAACAAACTTGATTAATCAAATTGTTTATCGATACTGCAAAAAGCAAAACAAGTTAAAACAAATTCATGCGTTATTAAATCTGCTTATTTACTATCAACATAAATTTAAAGTTAAAAGTCATGCAGGAGCCAAATGTCGTTGCCAAACTCCAGGGAGGCTTTAACTGCAGCGATTACCGCCCAGCTCACGGCAACTTCCGCCCACCTGCCGTCTTGCTGAGTCTACTAACTGCGCGTATACTGCATCGCAAGTTGACAGTAATTGCCGTTCAGTTGCCGCTCAAAACTGAACCAACCATTACAGCGCCTCTATAGGTGTGTTGTTACGCTGCACTTGCTGCGAATGATAAAGTGAGCTAGAACCAGGCCGTCGCGCTGGTGTTGCTTGTGTAACTGTGGAGACATATAAATAAAGTCGATTATGGTACTAAGCAGACGATTTAATTTGATTGTTTAACTTTATAGTTCTTGAAATTATTATACACTTCTTACACACAGTTTTCAAACACATTTGTTATGAATTTTAATAAAATAATTTGTAAAAGTTGTGAAGAATAGTTGAATAGTTGAGTTATTCATATAAATTAAATTATATTATTCCACATTACTTTACCTCGCTTAAGTTTTTACAACAACGCTGTGTGTCTTTGTAATAGACTTATACATAAGAATAATGTAGTCCAGTAATATGTATAATGCTGCTGGTATGCCTTTGTAATGAAACATAATAATAAGAATATAGTCGTTGTGGTGGTTTGTAAATGGCATTTATGGTCATAATAGCCACATAAATAACGCAACGTGAAATGAAGAATGATAAAATATATAAACAAATTGAATTGACTTGTTGATAACATTCTATTCTAATTTATACGTTCTAATTTATACGTATGTCGCAGGTGGATGCTAGAATAAGGTATTTAAATAAACAGCGAGCCGTTTGGTTGATTGTTTAATGCTTTGTTTATAGTCTTTGATTTTCACAATGGCGCTTCGCCGTGTGCTTCCGCACCACACTCACGTCGTTCGCTAGGCTTCCGCGAATCCCAGGATATCAACTAGTTTTTATGAATATAACTAACCGATCGCATGTTCCTTGGTTATTTAATTAACAATCCGACATGATGGCTCGCCGGGTAGCCTGCGACATATCTATAAATGTAAAATTAAGAGTAAAGATAAAAAAATCAAGTTCGCCACTTTTTTCATAATTGATAATGACATAAACACGTTAAAATCAAAAGATTAAGTAAAATCCCAACTGTTGATGTTACAGATTGTTTGTATCACATCCGTTAGTTAAAGGACCATTGTACAGACTCAACAAACAGACACGAGCCACGTGCTCGACAGAGCTGTAGAGCGTCGCACCACGCAGTTCACATGGAAGTGCTGCTGTTTGGCGCTCTCCATTTCACGATGGAATTATTTGCTATTTACCCTACAAGCGTAGATAGTACAGTTAAATTTTGATTCACAGCGACCGAGTACAACGCAGTGCATGAAAAGATGCTTCTAAATTAAATAAAAGGTAACATTCAATTATTTCTTCAGTGGAAAACTTGTATCACTTGATAAATATAAAAATATAATAAACAAGAAAAGTCGAAGTGTTCCAATATTGCAAGTTATGTTTATACGATGCTTGTCATGGGTATTTTGGCAGTAGATGACCTTTCCGAACCAGTGGTAATTTCAATGTACGACGTCCTTAGGCGTTTCGTATGTAAAAAAAAGCTTGTCATGGAATTTAATTTTGGGACGATAAAATGTACCGTCCTAAAATAAAAATCCAATAGTTAACAACTAATTTTGAATTTCGATTCGGTTCTCGCAGTCATTAAGTGCGGAACTACATGTTCGGCGTTCTCTAGAGACAAATGACGCTCGAGACAGGCTGACTCTAAGAGGCTTTTTGTGAATAAAATGTTACTTTTCGATATGATTTGTTACATTACTGATGTATTAGTTTCTGACGAACAACGAATGATTTCATCGAGTTTTGGATTTATTTTTACAAAACTTTATAACTTTTATAACCATTCAATTAATCCAGCATTAAATATTTCTCAAATCTCAACCACGCCCTCGTATTGAGTACTGCGCACAGCGGAGAGGTTATAGTGTTGTGGAACAAGCATTGCATATATTCTATAACATTTGGCTAAAACAATGAATATTACCAATCACTTTACACAATACACACACACATAGTGACTTCTACTTGGCTAAGTACATTAAAGTGTTCAGGACTATTAGTTAACTTAAAAGATACTATGTTCGTACGAGCAATTTCCTTACATGACAAGGAAACAGTTAAGCTTCTTACGTCTGTATTACAAAATGGTAATACAAGACAGCGGGTAGACAAGGTTTCGTTCCCTCGATGCGCGAAAATAAGCGGGAATATAATTAAAAGATTTTATAGAATTATTTTCATAGCTTCATGGGTAGGACCTAAACGTAAAGGATTTCATCAAATGATTATTGGGTAAAGTAAAATATTTTAAATGGAAAAAAAACAGTTTTTTTAACTATGATTTGCTTTTATTTTATTACAAAGATTATTTCATCAACCTTGCAATCAATACGTTAGTGTTCGTTCATTTCAACACCTTAATGTTCTGGTTAATTTCAATGTGAAACGTTATCTAATTGTTCTATCAAATTTATTTTATTCCTCCAAGTGATATAATCATATACCTACAAGAAGACATTACGGTTAATATATAAATTAAAAATGGAAATTTGATGACATTATTAATATGTAACTCTTATTGAATAATCACCAATCACAATTTTTCATATTCACCTTCGCACACAAAGTGCTGTGCTAAGTGTGGAAACAGCACACTACGCGCTTAGCTAGTACCACTTTTGACTGATCCGCAGCTGAACAGTTCGCGATAGTCTTTATCCACCATTATATACAGTTCATATTCCATTGATTGCTAGACGTGGTTTAGAATATTTCACATTTAAGGTGTTTGAGCTTTACACTCATAGCAATACGGATCGTTTTTGAATATGAGCCAACATAAGTGCAAGCTTACGGCATGAGAGAAGGAGGTAGAAAGCCATTCTCACGTATGCAGTGCTTGTTCGCCGCGGAGACATTCGGTGTTTGGCAACATGAATGAAACGTGAACATTGAATTCACTTCCCGCTGAATGATATTTTCAAATAAGCTTCTAAAGGAGGAAATATTATTTTCCAAGTGAAAATCGTTCAATTTTGTAACGAGTACTATATTTAGTTTCCATTTAACAATATTTTTACCCGGCAATCATGCGATCAATTAATCGGTTTTAATGGTTAATTATCTGGATCATCATATTGGGATATTGACGCCTTGTCGATTGTGGGAATTGGCTTTGTTCCAGATATTTCACTTGCTGTTTCTTTCCTTATACAGAAACGCAACTAAATTATTATACAGGTACAGTTATTTGTAAAAACAAATGAATAAGCCCCTTACTGACAGTATAAAGTTTGCAAAGCTTTTGAACCACTGAATCGATATCAGTAAACTCTCTCACTTTGTTCTGCTTTCAAACACAGCAACAACCTCAGAGTCGGAGGATGCGTCCACGCGCCGACAGACAGTTGCACTCGTTAATCGTACAACAGCCCTCTTTTTCTCATTGGGAGTTAAAAGTAGGAAGAGGTACTCCTTCTACCTCCATGCTAGAAAATAAGACGGAAGCAAAAGAAAAGTATACGAGATATTTAAAAGCAAATAGAAGACTAAACTTAACTTTTATTGATCGTTTGTTAGTAAAAAACATTGAAGGCTGTAAAAAAGTCATGGTATTTTCACGACGGCTCTATTCTATAAAGCTCAAGTGTAAATAATCTCTGAGCCGAAGTAAATAGCGGAAACAGTTTTTGTTTTGTTTTGTATGTATGTAACAATGATACAAAGGTTGATACAATGATACAATTTTTTATGATTCTTAAAACGCCTGCCTAGCACCCTACAGCGGTTGCTGGCGATCAATTTACTCGGAGTGTAGTACGTGGCTGCGGGCCAGCTGCGGTCTGATCGGTGTACAGTGTATTCTAAGCGTGTAACCCGCAGCTGCGTCGCGCCTGAACAACGGCCTATCGAAATTCAATCAAGATATGATTAAATCAAGTGCTTTTTTATTTCGATATTATGCTTTTTGAAATATCCAGCATTGAGTTCACGGCCTTGTAGCTTCAGTGAGGGTTTCCTCAAGAGTTGGAATATTTCTTAACTGAATTTACAGCACGAAGGTAAATATTTATGTGATTATATCTTATCCCTTAAGCTTATACTTGTGGTACCTACTGTTTAGGAGGATGCGTGTGGTGGCTAAATCTTTATTGCTTCTTCTAATCCAAATGATAATACTACCGGAGAAACAATGCGTTATAATCTTCACGGCATTCAGATCTATATTTACTCAAATCGTGTGACTAAATGTCGTTGTTTGTGTGTGAATTACTTGTTTCTGAGATTAGTCAACATAAAGTATACACGTGAGCGAAACCCAGTTTAGTTATTCTTACGTGCAAACCGAATCATACAAAATCATCTCAATAAGTCTAAAACATTGACTTAATCAAAGTTTCGGGGAACTATAAAATGACAAACATTTGTAGTATAGATAATAATACAAGTAGAATTTGGGGCTTGGTTAGATCAAACGAAAAGTAGTGGATTAGATATTTTTTCCAATATTTATTAATGGTCAGACATAAAAGGTACTCCATCTTGACTCAGAATACATTCGCGGCAGGAGACGGATTATTCAGATGGAAAGAAGGATATTTTGTTACATTAGTTTTGTGATAAATTTACAAAACTTGTAAATAATTTGACGACCGAGTAGGTCCCTGGTTATGCTGAAGGTCCCAGGTTCGAGTTCTGGCCGGGACATGGCTCGGGTCATGGTTGTTGATATTTACACATATATGTTTGTTTACTCTGAGTTCCCCTCCAGTTCGCTGTATGGTCATCCATAACACAAGCCCTGCTTACTTTGGGGTCTTACAGTTGGTGTGTTTGTCTGGGAATTCATTATTATAATAAAGGTAATAAAGTATTTTGAATAGTGTGACCTGAATTAGTAGAAAATAAAAACGTCAGATTTCAGTTTTTAAGAACAGTTATTTCCTTATTTCGGACAGAAGTTGTGAGCTACAAAATAAAATGGGAAATTATAAGTCAAGCCACAGATTTCTTTATTGGCCACGTGATCAAGCTTCTAATTTTACAACTTAGCCGGGAGAAAATGAGATAGCCTCTAATACACTACTTTGGTTTTTTTGCAACGCCAACTAAATATTATGTTTGGGTTAGGTTAATGCTGTTTTTTATCGCATGCGCGAGCCGAGCGACTGAAGCGAGCGTGGTGCGGCATAATCGAAATTGATGATTGATTGAATGATTCAACATTTTATAGCAAAAACATCATGTAACAACATATTTTTAGTGGCAAAGATAGTTAACTAGTGGCTAAGAAAGTATTATTTAGACGCTCGTCGGTTGTGGCTGAGTTATTAATTTAGATGGCAATATAGATTTTTTGTGGCTTATAATGCTATTAAAAAGAAGTCCGTTTAATTAGCACCCAAATAAAATCAGTAAATTTGGTGGTGGTAAACGCCTAAATCACTAAAATTACATTAACATTTAATTTAAAAATAAATTTGAGGTTTTGGGATATGAGCTTGCTACGATACGTTTGTCGATTGCGCTTCTTCAAACTACTTTCCTTTTTTGTTTCATCGAAAAATCAAAAGATGGCTGATTAGCTTACAAATGGATTGTTCATTGGATTGCTCTTTGAGATGAAACTACTTGTTAGCTTTATGTTTGTTAATACACGGCGTACAGTTAGATTCAAGAATATTTTGTCTGTTACAGAGAAAGGGACCCCGGCCTAAAAAATCCAAGGCGATCCCAAAGATATACTCGTACTTGGGTCTGGTCTGTTATTTACTTTAATGGAACGTGAAGATGAAGACAAGGATCCAAATTCAAAATTCTAATTCGAATATATATTTCTCAACATTTACAATTACTTGTTCTTATTGACTTCAAATAAAGCATGACTCTACCACGAGTTCGTAGAAACCTTCGTAAAATAGGGGCAAGAAACTTCAACAAAAAACAAACCAAGATATCTTCCATGTATTATATAACCCTGCGGTTGAGCTATAAAGCTACAGTTCAGATCCGACAGGAATTGGCCCTTATACTGGAACAGCACTATCACGGCCAGATTGGAATGTGATCAACATCTGGAGCGGTCTGCAGAATCGGCCCGTACTTGGCCATGCGCCAGATCACCGCCACAGAGTTAATTACGAAAAGCGCACATAAAGCAGTACTAAATTAACAGGAAAAACCATTTGTTGAAAACCATAACCAATATGCAGTCGAACCCTCAAGTAAATACTTATAAATTACGTCAGAATATTTTACGTATGAAGATAACTGATTTATATGCCAAGGGCATTAAGCAGATCCTTAAGTCAAGAGTTGCATAATGAATCATTAGCGTTGTATTGAGGGATTCAGACCTTAATTCTACTATTCTCTACTTTTTACACCTACTGAGATAAAAAAAATCAGTAACACGGAAATAAAAATTTTAATTTAATACACTAACGGCACCATTTGAGATGTAAACTTGACGTTTTATTATTAATATTTACAGCGAGCCTACTCGCCATGACCATGCGGGCTGTGCACATTCTTGTTGTGCAAATAAAATGTGTTTTATTTATCTCATTGCAGCACTGAATGAAAACCTATTTGTTTGTGTAAACATGGCCGCTGCGATGAGTCTGTCTGCTCGTCAGGCCAGCTCGGGGACGGGCTTGAATTGTTTTGTAGAATACAGATTGACATAGTTTTTCTTTATTCAAATTTTAAAACAATCAAAAGTATATTGAATAGTGAGAATCAATATTTTAGATATAATGTTATCAACATGGCTTCTGTCCTGGAAGGGCGCCATCGGGGCCGCTGGACTTATTCACGTCTAAATTCTGCAAGCATTTAAGAATCTCCTTTTGGTGAATATGAACGGTACCCATTTTGGGTCTGAACTGAGGTAACTGGAGTGGGACTTTACATTGACTATTTGGACGTAAACAATCTGCAAAAAGATTAGCAAAAAGGTCTGCTTTCTCTTTTGTGGTATAGGCCAGTGAACCGTCAGGCTTCCTTAGAGGTGGCAGCGATGGGCGACAGAAGTTCAACTCAACCGACTTGGCCAGACACCAGAAAGCTTTACTTCCTAAAGGATATGACGCTATCTTGTCTCCGCTGTGGCCAATGTGGTCAAAACGAGCCTTCCTGATTACCTTTTTGCAAGACTTGGCGGCAGCATTGTATCTTTTATTCAGTTAATGCGAATCCACGGCTTTGCTTCTGCAAGCGTCAGCCCAGGCTTTGTACGCTTCTTGCTTAAGCTTTTCAGCTGTGAGGCAAGCAGCATTAAACCATGGGCGACCTTTGGTTTCAAGGGATAGGTCAGCGTAAGGGATGAAATAATCCATTGCTTGGCCCATCACACTTGAAACAGCATCATCAACAGTTGCTTCGGATCCCGCTACCCTCCGAACCCAGTTACCCGGCGAGCCAATATATTACGAGCTGAAGACAGTTCTCTGACGCAGCACGATTACTCAAACCTACCCTCCTCGATGGCTACACTAAACATCATGCCGGAACGTGAACATGTCACTTGAAGTCATGGCTTTGTTTAGTGGGTGGTGACAAGCCACGGCCGAAGCCTACCACCAGAAGATACGTACAAGGCATCGAGGGCTGAACCTTCCGGACGCGAGCAGTTCTAATCAACCTCGATCTCAGGTCTATCGAACCTTTCGATGACCTAGGCTCCGATCACCGCCCCGTCTCCCTCGTACTAGGACCGCCTAACAATAACTTCACCTCTCCTAAGACCTTTACCAACTGGAAAGGCTTTAAAAATTCGTTAATTTCTGCATTAGAAGCCCCGAACTCTCCGCTCGCGATCTCGCCCGACCAATAAGATAGCCCGGATAAAATAGACTCGTTAGTCACTTCCCTCACTGGTGCTATCAACTCAGCCATCAGTGATAACGAAAAGGTTTGCTAAGCAAGGCAAAACCACGCTTCCCTTAGCCGTTAGAAATCTTAGTAAAGCTAAGAACGCAGCTCTCCGGGGAGCCAAGCACTATCCCACGCCCGCCTTTAGATTAGCTGAGAATCAGCTCCAACGTAAAGTTAGGTCTTGCGTCGCAGAATTCCGAGACGCTCAGGTAAACGATCTCATTGAGAATATCTCTCCGTTCCACCAAGCGTATTATAGTATGGCCCGAGCCTTACGCGTAGACGCCGCCTCTCACGTTCCTCCTCTCACTCGTCCCGATGGCACTTGTTGCGTATTTTAAATAGCGTGATATTAATTTTTATAAATGGCAAGGCACCCAACCGTTCCTACAACTGCTTGGTGTTTACGGTTTGCCTTTAATTGTAAAAATAAAATGTCTAGGAAAATAGGTTCTTTGTGCAGCGATGAATAAAGAAATGGTTTGCTAAAGTTAGTTAAGATTGTCCAACGTAACAACTTTAAACAGGACATACGACTTTTTAAAAATGAAAAATACTGTAAAAATTCTGTATTTCATCCTTTTATTGATGAATTGGAAATGCTAAGGGTGGGAGATAGATTACTCAGCTTTACCTTACACAGCTAAACATCCTTTGGTACTACCGCGCTCACACCACCTAACATACATTATCGTTGACTATTACCATTTAAAATACTTACATGCAGGTTTTAATTTACTTATGTCTATTCTTAGGGAGAATTATAGGATATTGTCAGCACGGCAAGTAATTAAGTCTCGTATTTTTAAATGTTAGATTACAGTGTCAGCCCTCGGAAACGTTCATGGGGAATTTACCTGCTAGTCGTGTTAATGAATAATTTCGTCCATTTTTGTCAATTGCTATTGATTTTACGGGTCATTTTAACCTAAAAACTAGTGTGCTTCGGAATGCTAAAATAGTCAAGTCCTACTTATGCGTTTTCGTATGTTTTACAACCAAGGCGGTCAATTTAGAATTAGTTAGTGATCTGACTGCTGAAGCTTTTCTTGCAGCGCTTAAGCGCTTTGTAGCGCGTCGAGGTTTACCTAAAGAAATAACAACTGATTCCGGAACTAACTTCAAGGGAGCTTGTAGAATTTTGAAACAATTTGCTAATAGCATAATTAGAGACCCTAATCTTAATTCCTTTTTGTCAGACAATTTCATCACTTAGAGGTTTTCTCCCCCACTTAGTCCTCATTTTAATGGTTTAGTAGAAGCGGCGGTTAAGTCGAGTAAAGATCACTCAAAGAGAATTATAGGTGATCGTAGACATTTGAAGAATTAGAAACCATATTTTCACAAGTTGAAGCCATACTTAATTCTAGGCCTTTGTACCCCATGTCAAATTCCGAATGACTTGTCAGTCTTGACTCCAGGCCATTTCATAATCGGTTCTCCTCTTGTATCAGTACCAGAGACACCTGTCGACTACAGTTTGTTGTCGCGTTGACATTTACTTAAGTCAATGGTTATGGATATATGGAAGAGATGGAGTCAGGAATACCTTCATACTCTGCAGCAGAGGGTTAAATGGAATATAGGGATTTGTGACATTAATATAAATGACTCAGTTCTTATCAAGGAGGATGATGTCCCCCCTCTCCAGTGGAGTATCGGTCGAGTGACTAGCGTTTTTCCCGGACGAGACTCAGTGACTAGGGTAGTAGAGGTTCGAACTGCTAGAGGCATATTTACTAGGTCTTTATCAAAACTGTGCCCTCTACCGGTAAATAATACCCAGTTAAATACCGAAATTTGATTAAATTTATGTTTTAGTTTAGGTTTTTTTTTTGTTCACGTTTATCAGCATTAGAAGTTTATGTTGTTAGTTTTAAGATACAGTCCACATTTATGGTTGTTTATTGGAGTTACACATGTTTGCATGTACCTACTCATTTATCGAAGAACATTATCACTTATGTATATTCCTTTGTTTAATTTCTTTGGTTGATCTGAGATACCAATAACTGTTCGATTTTAGTGAAAAGGGGTAGCCCCCTTTTGGGGCGGGGTATGTTGTGTATTTAAAAAAGCGTGATATAAATTTTTATAAATGGCAAGGCATCCAACCGTTTCCGGATCCCATCCCCCTATCCTCCCTAGTAATAGTTTTTGACACTTCTCGTTTGCAACAACAAAATATATCACGGAACGGCCGTTGAGTAATAACTTTCGTTCAGTTATCTAAAAAGCGTAAACTCTGACAATAAATAACTAGAGTACCTTCATTAATACTCTGGTAAGTGCTTTGCCATTATACTCCATTGTGCCATTATACTCAACAGCACTACTGCCTTCGAAGTCGAAGAGAAAGCCGAATGCTTCGCTGACAGCATTGCCTAATTATGCTCGCCTAGCTCGCAACCCGCGGATCCCTCCCACATCCCTATCACCGCCGACCCTGTCACAGTCTCTAATGATGAAATCTCGCTTCTCATTAGAAGTAAAAGTCCAAAAACACCCGGGTGCGGATGGAATTTCCAACCACGCACTGAAGCACCTGCCTCAACAGCTGCTTACCTTGTTAGCTGTTATATTCAATGCTTGCTTCGACCTTAGCTACTTTCCAAAAGCTTGGAGAAGCGACAGACAGGCATACCCAAGGCGGGTAAACCTCTTAATATCCCGGCTAATCACAGACCCATCAGCCTCCTCAAGGCTATGGCTAAGTTTCCCGAAAGAGTCATACTCTCTCGAATACGGAACCATCTGTTTCCAGCTTTCGTTTCAAACATTACATAACAGCACGCTTTCTGCGCCTCGTCCCATAAAGGCTGGAGTTCCTCAAGACTTAGTCCTCGCCCTTCTATTGTACACAGTGTACACTAATGACATTCCCGTCCTCCTTTACACCAAAGGCCACAGTGTCCCGGGTCTCATCACCAGATTCCAAAAGGCCGTAAACGCCCTCGCTGCATGGTTTCAAAAATGGCGTATCGATGTGAACCTAGACAAGAGTTCTGCGGCTTACTTCGACTGCAAACACCGTCGTATCGCCGACAATCTCCACGTTCAAATGTTAGGTATTCCCATCCCTTGGAAGCGCAGTACTAAATACTTAGGCGTCACCTTAGACCAGACGCTTTCTTTCAAGCCACACTTCGATAGAGTAACGAGACTCGCCCGTTTTTACTTAAGCCGCCTATATAGTATGTAAGGTAGAAAAAGTAAAATGTCTTTCAGAAACAAACGTACGCTTTATAAGACCTGCGTTAGACCCGTCATGACATATGCCTCGCCAATCTTTGCCCACGCCAAAGCCTCCGTCCTGCACAAACTTCAGGTGGTTCAAAATCTCTTCTGCCGCGGGACCACAAACGTACCTTGGTACGTGCGTAACGCGGACCTGCACAGAGATCTTGAACTACCTACAGTGCAGCAGCACCTCAAAACACTCTCGGAAGCGTTCTTCAAACGCTCCGAAACCCATCCCAAACCGTTAGTTCGAGAGTGCGTCTCCTATCTTAGATTCGACTACCCCTGTCATAGATTCGAAATTCAAAGTCGCTAGACCGAGAAACGCGCACACGAACGTAACTACGCAACTAACACTAGATTTCGAAGCCCTTCAGGCTGCAACTTCAAATTCTAATTTAAATTCAAATTAATTAAATTTTCATTTTTCATTTTGAGCACCTTCAGTGCTATGAATTCACCTTCAGTGCTATGTAAATCCCAGCGGGTGACCCCTTCTGGGCCTCGCTAGCGCGGCCTCTTTCTCCAATTGGTCGTCGCTCAGATGAAGGCTGTGAGGCAAAAAATTGCACGAGTCCTTCACGGGGTTCTTTAGTGGGTAGGGCTCTGGTAGGCTCGGAGCGAGTCCCACATAACCTCGATCTCGCGCGTGGGGTATGCGTCAGAGAATTTTTTTCTCCTGCCCTCTCCGTGGAGAGGAACAAAAAAACACATAGATCTGTTTTCTTGCACACTGAGTGAGTTCACAAGGGCTAAGGGATGTTTGTTGTTATCTTCGTTATAATAATAAAGCTGATGTAAGGTGTTACCTGTTTGTTTTTCTCAAATATGTTCTACACTATCGCATTAGGCATTACCTGTAATGATAGATGTAAGTTTGATTAAATAAATAAATCAAAAGCTATCGACAGGAGCAACTAACCATCTCAACTAACTCCAGTGTTTGTTACCAATTGAGATATTTTAAACATAAATCTTGATGAGTCGTTGTTTTGTTTAAATTATATTCAATTGCAAGTTCAACAAAATGTATGCTATACCCGCACAGAACTTTTAGAATACACCACAAAAATGTTGTTGTGGACATAGTTGCTACACCTCCTGACTTAGGATGAATTCATTTGGGACGATTGTTATTTAGTTGTTCGTCAATCCACAACAAACGATTACGCACAAAAAATACCTAATAACCGCTCTCGACTTAACTCAAACCGCAGAAAACAACATTACGTTATGACGCTGGATAAAGACGTAAACTATATCTGTATTCGCACTGTTTACATAATATTTAGAGTTGTGTTTACTAAAATTTACTAAACGCAATGCTATCAGCTTTTATCGATTCTAATGAGTTTAAATATTACATAGGTACCTGTCCAGCTCTTCAGACTTCCAATCAAGTGCAAAATCGAACAGTTACAAAGTTCATTGTTTACAGCTAAGTCCTTAAGTGAAGTACCTACAGACCTACAGCAGAAAGTTATGAAGCTGAAAACAAAATAATAAGTTAAATACAAGATGGCTGCTCGCATGCTGAGTGACGCACTCGCAAGTCACTGGTGCGGATGTGCCTGTCGAAGTGATGCCAATATTGTATAAACGTAATGGTATGTTGTTAATTATTGATTAATAATGTTACCGACCGTAGGCTTTAGTTAGAATTATCTAAGTTCCAGTAATTACACTGCCTGTTCTTTCCCTTCTAGCGGAACACAACGAAATGAAATATTTATTTCTCAACATTGACAATTACTTGTTCTTATTGATGTCAAATAAAACATGACTCTTCTACCAGTTCGGAAAAACCTTCGTGAAGAAGAACTGGCAAGAAACTTGACGGGTATATTTTTATCAAAATGAATTTACAGAGTCCCTTTATGTCTATACAAATTATTCTTATCTGCATCTGTTAGCTCGGCAAGTCTTCGTCTCCACAAGTATCCAAATGACGAACACTCTTAAACAGCACCCGTTCATGAGTTAAAGCCAGATCCAGCCATCGCCCTCCTCAACCATATTAGAGGGAAGTGAGCGACCCGTCACCCGACGCTACCATAAGAAGTCGTACTTTAATGACAATGACGCTTTAGATATTCAACTGTGGTACCGCCGCGGATGAGGTCTCACTGAAAAAACTTTACTACTATTATAATCATAAATTTATGTAAATCTAACAAGCCTTAGTTTAAATTAATTAAGTTTAAGGATAGACGTAGCGACTATCCGTAATTAGCTGCCGTAGCGCGGTCAAAGGTAACTTTGGTAACTCAGCATAGTACATGTTAGCAGACTACTGAATAACAAGCATTGCGTGAAAAGTACGTCTGCAATATATTAAATTAATGTATCACATATGAGATCTAAATATGTTTATTCAAGAAATATACTGAAAAGTGAAGAAAAACTATTGATTTACAAATGTAATAACAAAAACAACGTAAATTCATCTTGTTATGTATAATTGCTAAAAAAATCTCACATCTGCAACAAGCCAGCCTCGCGCCGACGCGACGTTGACAAACGATGCCTCACAAAAACTATTTCTATCGGAACGAACTCAGGAAATATATCCCTTTGTGTTCAGACAATAATTTTGCCAGTGATCATTGCTGGTTCGTTTCACATGGCACGTACGTAACACGAACTGCGTTGTTTTTTGACGTGGCTCCTTGGTTCCCGGGTAATGTGTTCCATCAAGCCATTTCCAAAAGCCGAGTGAGGTTTTACTTTCAACGGGGGACGCCTTGGTTTACTCACTTATCTTAAGATGTCAAATTTCATGTGAAAATCGAATTGCTTAAAGTGAAGGTGGCAACTTGCACTCAGCACTCAGCACACACTGAGTTACCAGTATTTGCTGCCGCAGCGCGCCCTGTACTCGAGCACTCGCGCGCCCTGCACATCCTTCACACAAGTTCTCCTTTTATCCTATAAAAATAGTGTTTATTTAACAAAATGGATCGTAGCGATTCTAGTTATATTTCAACTCTGTGACATGACTATCAGAAGTCATAAAAAGAAATAAAGTTCTACACGCATTCTTACCTGCCCATATTTAACGATTCTGAATAAGTTAATCTGAATTTGGTTGTTTTGCAATCGAACCGGCCCGAATATAAAGTTTAATACACTTAGATCAATCGTATGTTATATCATACGACGTGTAAAAGGTTAAATTAATAAAGCGAGGTAAATTAATAAAATTAAAAGAGCGTAAGTTGTTGCGTTGTTATTTTCTGTTCGAAAATATATCTTAAATCTTACAGAAAAAGTACCTTTTTGCAAAGCAATGTTTGCTGTAGTATAGTGTACAATTTATGACATGCGAGCTGTGGGTAATTTGACAAGGAAAACGCATGTTCGTGCCGCGAGGAGCTAAATGTCGTGGATGTAGGGTAGGGTCGTGATTTATACAAGATTTATTTATACATATTTATTGAACTACATAATATTTATTTGAATGAGTGGCAAAAGTATGATATTGCAAAGTGACAGACAGAGATGGACTGAAGAACGAACGTACTGACAGTAGATACTCAGCACTAGGAATCCTTAGCTACCGAGAACAAACATATATGTTCATTACGCAAATGAATGCCCTGGCCAGGACTCGAACCTGGGACCTCAGGCGTATGAGGCAAGGCTCATGTTTTGAAGAACATGATAGCTTGCAGTCGTGCGAATAATGCTTAAATACAAATTCATCTTTTACACTACGAGACGAGAGTAATACGTCAAGATCAAGTTAGGTGAAGTCAAAAATACTGATTAAACTCATTCAAAATACAAACCTATTTGCTGCAACAAATGTAAAGGGTATCTACTAGAATGTTAAACTTCTTTTTTATTAACATTGAATTTTAAAGTACAATAATCACAATACCTTCGTATAATTTTACAGAAATGTACTTTGTAATCCTCACGCATTTAGACTTGTTTAGATTAGTTACCGAGGCAACAGTTGTGTCCATTAACCTCTTTTTTATTGTATTTGATAACGCGTGTGCCAAAGTTCCTGATAGTCAGTTTAATTATTAATGCGGAAAAGCCGAGAAATAACATTGCGACTTCATTAGTTATTGATATATTCATGAGACCCAATAATTCAGTATCCTGAAATCAACTATCAGAGCTCACCCGGGAAATCGCAATATCAAAAGAACTCTCTCCTTTACCAAAGAATTGAAGACAACTTACTTATATTTTTTCCTTTTTATTTTTTCCCAATTTTGTGCTTGGTGGATTCTTTTACAATTATAGTTCAACATCACTTCACACAGGTTTCGCTACCTGGGTAGGTAATTTAAACTTGCATTGAAATGAATCGAAAGTTCTAACAACGATACTATCCAACATTTGAATAATTGCAGCGGCTACGAACGCGACATTTGTAGCTTGCTATTAGTTTCTGAAATATCCATCATTTAGACTATCATCCTTTAAAATATTTAATAAATTTTTAATTTTTTAACATATTCAAAGGTCTTTTTATTGATCTTTTCAATACACACGTTACTTACTAGAAACTAAAGAGAAATTAAAACCTAGTTTACTACGTCGTCGTGCAACATTTTGATTGTTTACAGTTTGATGTGTACCTTACATGCAAGTTAATTTAAACCAAATTTATGCAAACCTTTAAGCGGGATTTTTTTCGGTCATAATTTCGATTGTTCCTTAAAAAAGATGATGCAAACATTGGTCAAAAATATCAGCACTGTATTATTTATAGAAAATAAAGTATTTTCGAAGAAAAGTAAGGAAGATACGTAAACTGTGATGGATGTAAACAACGTCGTAAGAAATGAACATCAAGGCGGTCGGTTACCTTACATCGGCTGTCACTTGTTACGATGCAATAATATACTGAGTGTGAATATTTAATCGCTTTCCATTTCTTTTCTTTTAAGTTTTATAGAGTACATATTTGTCTAGTAATGATTGCAGATACTCGAATGCTTTTGTTAAGTTAACGTTTTACCTTTTGCTCAAAATATGTCACCGAAACCGTAAACAAAATATTTCTCATGCCTTAAGGTTAACGTGTAAGTCAGGAGGGAAGTACGTATACTCAGGAGAAATACTGCACGTACGTAGTGATTGTAAGTAGAACAGTTCTTGATTCTTTATTTTAATAGCTGCGTGTGTAATGCGGTTCGTGCGTGTGCCGGCGTTGGCAATGCCGCCGGAACTAATTTGTCGGAGCTAACTGCTATGTCTGAAAATGATTGCGGCACAATCGAAGCTACCACCTCCCTATATGCTGTGTGAAAATTGCGGGTTTTTAAATTGCGAGTGAAGCAACTGATAAATTGACAATGTGTCTTAATCATGCTCTAGAAAAATTTCTAAAGTATTTCAATTCAAAAACTATTATTTCTTCAGACCACTAGTGTCAGTAAATTTGCAGTAAACAAACTTTAAGTTTCAAACTTTATTTCAAAATTAAAAGAAGTTTAATTTTTAGTTAAATTTTGTGCATTTCAATTTTTTACAATATTACAAATACATATATTTTTGATTTCACTTCAGAAAGAAAGAATGCAGATTTTGACACTATTGATAACGGTGGATTGTGAAATGATCACTTGAATTTGGAAAATCTACAATTTTATTTACTCTTAAGCTTGGTGCAATATTAGAGAGACTGTTTTAATAAAATTGTACCTACATTTTGGGTCAAAGCTTTGCGGCCCTTGTAGATACTGTTTCTCAATTTATTACTTTGTATTTTAGGTGTCCGTTCTATTAGGTTGTATTCTTACGAAATCAACAGCTACACTCACTGCGTCCGTCGTGATCCATCAATTTGGATGAGCAGTATAATGGATCACTTACTTGGCTTGCTGATGTACATATTAGCTATAGCTTATACTTACATATACTTCCTTATTTATTCAGTAATTGGTTATAGTCCTTATTGATTGCCTAAATGAAACCACTGAAACTCATCAATTGATATCATTCTATCTGACCTAGTGTCCAACCAGTTTCGTAACTCACATCGAACATTTACAAAAACGTAGAAATATAACGATATTCTAAATCAATATGAATTTAATATCAATATGTTTGTATTTACGAACAAGAAATAAAGATATTTTGGGTAAAAAACTGTATATGCCTAGAAAATTAACATTATTTAGTAGAAATGTTATTGTATGGCCATCGATATATATAATAAGTTACCCTTTAGTTATAAAGCTTAAATTTTAATGACTATAAACGAAAAATATATGACTTGTTGATACAAAAATGTTACTACACAATTGATGAATATTTTAAAGACACTGAATTGTAATTAACTGAATCTATATGTATTAGTTTAGGAATCATAATGTTTTGTAATATTTTGTAACATTTAAATATTAATATTTGTAACTACTTTTTTGATATTATTTAAGAATAGGTTTTAGATAGTAAAACATTTTGTAATTAGCTTCTTATAAATATTTGCTCGCTGTTTAACAGTAAAAATGTAGGACTGTCAATTTTAATTAAGAACTATTTGTACACATTTTTTCGCAAATAAATTCATTTGATTTGATTTGATAAACTGTATCGTCTCGAAAACTTTGAATTTTGCATCGCGTTTGGCGACAACGAGATTAGATGTATAAAACTGTAAGCTTTACTTACCTACGTACGAAAAAGTATGTTAAACTTAAATAATTTTTTTGTAGCTTCATAGATTCGGCATGAAAGATTGCGACGAAATATTCTTGTAAATAAATACAAGAAATTAAATTATAATACATTATAATACAATACAATTATAATACAAAGAAATAAAAGAAATAAAATTAAATAAGATTCAATATAATAACATTAATTAATTAACAAATAAGCCTGTAAATGCTTTATAAAACATGTTCTGATTTAAGAAATAATCATTCCAAAGATGACATTCAATAATCATCAAATTCACCGTGAAATATTTCCTGACGCGGATAATTTTTTAGACAAAGTTAAAATATAAGATGAGTTGCTTCAGAATAAATTAAGCTTTTTATGTAATACTTACTGGTGACGATAATAGGGAAGTATAGATAATAGGGAAAATTTGAATTTTTAAAAATAGTTACTATATCATTTATAAAAATATTAAACAATAGCGGTCCCAAATGAGAACCTTGAGGTACCCCAGAGGTGACAGGGATGAAGGTGGAACAGTATCCTCTAACGGAGACCACCTGGTTCCGATCCCGCAAGTAAGACTCAAGCCAGCGCAATAGATCGCCGTGTATGTAATAAACAATGTGGAACTTTGTCAAAACATTTTGAGTAATCAGTGTACACGGCGTCTACTTGGAGGCCCTGATCCAGAGCTCGCACGACTCTATCTGTGAACTCACATAAATTAGTTTTAGTTGACTTTTTAGACACAAAACCATGCTGCTGCTCTATAAGTATCGGTTTGATTACTGTGTAATTCTATTGAACTAAGGCTTAGAACAGGAATCGAGCCAGAATCGAGTAAAACAGAATTATTATTGGGAGATTCAAAAACTGACTGAAAAATTTTATTAAACAAATTACTAATTTCTTCGCGGTTGGAAGCATTTTCAGTATTTAAGAACATAGTGTTAGGAAGATCACATGTAGTTCGCTTTTTTGACTTAATAAAAGACCAAAAATGTTTGCTGTTAGTAGATATCCTATTTTCAGCGTTGCGCACAAATGATTCATAGCACTGTAAAGAAATGACTTTTTCACGTTTCCTCAACATAACAAAACTGTTATAGTCATTACAATTTTTATAAATCTTCAATTTATTGTGGTATTTTATTTTTTCTTTATGTATTTTAATTAATGCTGGAGAGTACCATATGGGATATCTTGGATTAGAACGCATAAATTTATGTGGTATAAATTCGTTAATTATAGATTGAATTTTTAAATAAAAATGTTCTAAACACGTATTTATGTCTAATTGATCCAAATATGAATACCAATCAACGTTCCGAAGAGCCATTTTAACATCTTCATGTTTAGCAGCGCGATAAAAATATACTTTACGAGGGGCCTGAAGTAGGTCCCGCGGGATGTCAGCTTGAATGTAAATAAATAAGGTCGGATGGTAGGCATCCTCAGGAACCAGCGGATCTGTACATCTAGTAACCTTACACTTAACTGAACCCATAGCGAGATCTAAATATCGACCATCCTTATTACGTACGTGATTAAATTGATTAAAGTCATTGTAGGAGAGAAATTGGGAAACTATATTAACTAAAGCCTCAGATGAGGGCGATAAATAACAAAAATCATTATTATAGGTCCATTCCGCTTGTGTTATATTAAAAACATTTTACCGGTATTTAGGACGTATTTTTGCTAATTAAGCTTTACAAAAAAAGTATCTATGCTCACTTAGTACATTTCTGCATAACGCATATTGGCGAATTAAATTGTTTTTTATATATTAAAATAAATAAAAATAGGTTATCTGGTAACAACATTTTAGTAAAAAATAATAGAATAAAGATAAATTGCCCAAAATCTTTAGTTTTCAGTGAAAACCGGTTATCAAAAGAACGCTATAGGAGTTAAGGACCTAAAGTTTTAACAGCAAATCTTATACAACTCACTTGGAACGTGTTCGTACCGAGTAAGTTATCCACAGCGGGCTGAGGTAAACCTTGATTCTATTGTATCCTGCTACAAGATGACGTAGCTTTCTTGATAACGTCATTTGTCCTTATTTCGGTTTCGGCACGTTTCCGCTGTGGCTTTATTGTAATCCGGATAGCGTGATTTGTGTTTGACGACTTCGGGCATGTGTCCACAGAGAGTTTATCTTCGTTTTTACATCGTAAACTTCTTATTGTAATATGAAACTTTGATTTTTCATAATATTTCCGTAGTTATCGGTATATTTCGCGTTTAACAAATGCGAAAGCATAAAATAAGTTTATAAACAACTGATAGTGAATGCCAAGCTACAAAGCAGAGTTTGTCGATCTGCTTAAGGCTGTACACCTTACGAACTTCTTCACACAGCTTGTGGATACGCAGTTGAAAAGCTACCCTTAAAAAAATACAAATATAAAAATAATCTTAGTTTAAATTTTAAAATAAAAATTTTAGTTTAAATTGCGTAGCAATCTTTTCCACTTTTTAGACCTAGTAAGAGTAAAAAAATATGTTGTTAGCCAGTATTCTAATCCAGGGCCCAATAAATAACTACCAGTAGCAGTATAATCAAACATGCTGACATTTCAGGTTGAGATGAAAATCCCATTGCAAAACCACGCTTACAGGACACTTAAAAAGTAAAAAAAAATACATAAATGTTTCGTAGGATATTTTTTATTACATCTTTTCCAAGAAGTCTCCACCAGCGTCTGTACAAAGTTTCATGCGTCTGAAACAATTTTCAAAGCACATTTCCAGTCTGCAACAGGTACTTACTCAACGGCCTTCTCGAATGCAGTAAACGCATCTTCTGGCGTTGTAAATTGTATCATCTTGAGCAAGAAGAAGACATTCGTTGCCAAACCAGGGCTGTAAGCGATGAGCTCTATGGATCGCGGAGAGTGCGGGCGCGTTGTCGTGGTAGAGCAAAAGGAGTTCCGTGCTCGGTCACTTGTTGCTCGCAGCAGCAAACATTTCTGGCAACTTGGCTTTCTTAAAAAATTCATACTAAATACCCCGTTAAGGAGAAAAAACTGGCGACCAAAATTTTTCCAGCGCTTCGAGACCGTTTCACTTTCATAGCCGTCGGTTCGTTTTGAAGCAGCCATACTGAATAGCGCTTTGCTTCTGGATCATTTTGATAAATGAAAGATTAGTCACCTGTTATGATATCGTAAACATTGCTTTGAATATATCAATAATATCATGGTACCATTCCAAGCACGTCTGCTTCTGAGCATCTGTGAGATTGTGGGGTTCCCAGCACGAAACAATTCTTCGATGGTTCTGTAGAATATCATGAACACTTACCGATCCATTGTCCAGATTGTGCTGAATCTCCTCGTATATGATTCGCCGATTTTGTTGTTTAATTTTTATTACTTGTAGCATGTTTTCTTCCGTAACATACGTCAAAGGACGGCCACTGCTTTCTTTATCCTTCAAAATGAAGCGACCGCTTTTTAACTCTTCACACCAGCGGTACGCGGTTGCTTTAAAAGGCGCCTTGTTCATTAAAGCTTATTGAAGTCGATTTAACGATTCATCAGGTTTCAAGTAAGACTTGAAGTTTTCAAAAATCGTTGCATGAAAATATTCCCGACGCAGATCCATTTTTTTATGACGCACCAGTTTCATAATGCTGGTAAAATTATTGAGAGTGAAAACATTTTCAAAATAAACTATAATTGCCACCTATCCATACATAAAAACTTATTTTCGAAAATCTTTTTGAGGGGTATAGCATATTTTTAGGCTAGAAAATGTATTTTTTGGTAGTTTATAATATTAGATTGTTTGTTATTTGTATGAATTTAATAATCGTGTGCAATCTGTTTTGACTAAATAGTTGTCTGTCATAAATTTTTACAGCGTTCGTTTATTACGGTCAAAAGTAAAATACATCAGTACATTTAATCAGGTACAAAAGATGGACATGGAAAATCAGCCCATGTAGATTTGTTACTAAACAAATAATAGAGAAGTCCATTCCAATATTTTTTTGTTTGTTATGAATCAGTACACTATGTACTTTATATTTATGACCCAAACGAAACTATTTAGAAATTTAATAATAATAATGAAATAATTATTCTTTCAATTATAATAAATAAAAGAAAAATTAGTTTGCAGGATTTTCATCTTGCTTTTACCATTAAGTATAAATATTTGTATGTTTGCTTGTTTAAAAAGTCCTTGTTTCTGCGATGCTTTTGGTAACCGAATTACCGTAAAAATCGATCTTTTAAGATAGTGTTGCGGCTGTAAAGAGAATTGTCCATGTTGTTAGTGTAACATTGCGGGCGCTCTCCGAACTACTTTAAAACAAAGTATTCAACCTTTGAAATAACATTATATTCACCATAATTGCAAAAACGAAAAGCTCTATGTAAATATAGGTAATTATATAATTCCTTAAATGAGCCAACCTCTGCTATGCACGGACGATGATTGGCCATTTTTTTGTTCGATAATTTTTCCAGATTAACTTGGATCAGTTTTGGCAACCTACGTTGCTTGGGATAAAACAAAATCAAAGACATAAACGAAGAATGAGAGTATGCAACGTTAAAGATAAATTAATGCTAATTGTCAATATTTTGTAATAAAATTACACAATTCTGTTAACAAAAGTGAAGAGTGATTGTCGCTCACCCCTACTGCTAAAATTACAATGTCTTGTTTCGTTACAGTCTTCGGTAGTTCTATAGGAGGTGGCAACCAGTAGACACAACTGTCATCGAGTAAAGTAGGTTTACTATTGATCTATTATTAATGAGTTACAATAAGTATTACATAATTACATACGTACATACATATTAAATGACACATAGTTTGTACACTACACCACAGTTCAAGGCAAGTGCTGGCCACACAGGGTCGCAAGTGACTTTGACTTTACTATTGACGCTTTTTTCTGTTGGTAACACTGCACTTTAATAACTTAACCAAAAGCTAAAGGATTTAAAGATAAGTTTCTTCCTTAAATTAATATTTTTTGGATAAATGTACCGAATGTTTTTGTTGCTATCAATCACAGAAGCCATAGGGTATTCTCTGCTGGAGCTGCTAGTTTGTCGTCTAGATATTAATATTTTCCGTTATTAATGTTTCCCCTATTTGTTAAACTCAAGAATTCTCCTATTTGTCTTTGTAGCACATAGTAAATATAACCTTCTGACAACCAGTGGTGTCGTGGTAAGTAGCCTTGCCTCATACGCCGAAGGTCTCAGGTTCGAGTCCTGGCCATGGCATTCATTTGTGTGATGAACACAGATGTTTGTTCTCGGGTCATGGATGTTTGTATTTATATATGTATGTTTAATCTGGGTTCCCCCCCAGTTCGCTGTATGGTCATTCATAACACAAGCTCTGCTTACTTTGGCGCCTTACAGTTGGTGTGTTTGTCCGGGGATTTATTAAAAAAAAAACCTTATAGTTTCATCGGTATATTCAATTACAACGTTACAGCGCCTTATTGTTCAGGGCGCGTTCAGTGTGATAACACAACTGTCTAAATGTGTAATAGTTGGTTCAGCTATGAGTGGTAATTGATCGTCAAAGTACTGTAACTTGCGACGTGTGTACGTACAATAAGCAGGTTCGGCAAGGTGACTCGAAATTGCCTTGATCTGGGCGGTAATTGCTGTAGTCAAGGCTGCTTCCGAATTTGACAACGATATTTGGCAGCTCTCATGAATTTTGGACCTTACAATGTTGTCGCTTGTAAACTAACTTTATCACCTGACTATATGTTATTGATTATTTGATGTTTGCAGTTTCGAACATCATTAGTGTAATGTATGAGTTTAGGGGGTAGTTACACATCGAACAATTATTTCTAGTTAATTAGCTTGATCTTAGAATACCCCTACATAAGTTAAAGCTCGAACAATTTCACCAATCGCCAGACGATAGTCCAAACACTACCCGATTCAACATAAAAGTTTCTTGTGCGTGTTATTTACTTAATATTTCTTACTCTCATCAAACTCGGATCATGCGTACGATTGCAAACAAAAGATCTTACTCACCTTACCTACCTACCTTACTTACCTTTTTAAGAGTTAATTTGAATGCGGCGTAAATGCGAACACTGCCATCCTTCTTGCGCAGCGCGGCGCGGGAGCGAATGGCGCGAGCAGGAACACCGTGCGAGCCACCTCGCCGCCGACCCGGGCTATCCGAAAACACGTATTATTAAAATTATAGATAAAACGTAATTTATATAATCATGATCATTGGCCAAAAGGTTAAAACTAGCAATAACAAGTTTATGTAAATTAATATTCAATGCTAATAACCATTGTCGGTCTAGTAACGCGGTCTTAGCTGCGTATACTACAGATAAATCTAAGTACTTTTCTTGGCCCTAGTACCAAACCAACATTCTAATCACCCCCTCGGGGCGCACTAAGGGTTTCGCCCGTATAAGAATTTAAAATTAACGTACAATCTTGTAATTTTAGGTCACTAAATTTCATATTATCAAAATTTTAATTTGGCAGCCCAGTGTATTTTCCGGCTTTACGCAAATTTTCAATTATCGTAATTCACGAGGAGGTTCTTACAACAACAAGAACTAAGTTAAAAGATAAGGAATGATATGCATTGTACACAACGATATAGGTCAATATATTGTGCAGAATAAGTAGACAATAAATAAGTAGACGAAGAGATATAAGGTATTTATTAAAACCCGTTTTAGTACATATAAATTACTATAATTTAAATAAATTAGGTAGAGAGGTGACGGGTTCATTCAATTGAACTCTCTTTATTACGTCCCGTAGCCCGTAACCGACAGACACTGCAACAGTATACTTACAGAAATATAAGCTTTTTGTACCTTGAATATTCTCGTTGTGCTCTTGTTAGATTATTTCTATAACTTTGCATGAATTCCTGCAGTTTAATATTGTTGGATTTTTCTTTTAGATTATGTTATCATTTACCGCTTTTTCTTTAGTATTATGCTATTAAATTTTGTTTCAATAGTGAAGTTATTTTCTTATGTAAACGGCAATTGGAAAATTCGTATAGAATATTTCAGCCCGAGTTCCCTCTTATGAGAAAAGAAACTACAACTAAACGGTATGTACTAAACTGTATGCTATTTAAAGTATCTATTCCGCCGACATTTTCCTACATTGACACATAATGCCGCAATCGTCGCTGTAACGGAAGTTGTGAGATACTTTGTCATCATTACCGTGATCGAAGAAGAACTGTGACGCGGCGGGAGGTCGAAAGGCCAAGTTACGAGCCAGAAGGGAGCCATATCTTATAACGTTGACAAAATACCTTCATTTTCAATAGTAGTTCAGTAGCACTCGGTACTGACTTAATTTTCCGTAAGAAATTATAAAATATTGGTAAAAATGTTTGACTATATGCCATGAATTTTACTATATGCCAAGAAGCTCTAGGACCTTTGACAATAATTTAGCCGCAACAATACTCGCGTATTGCCGCCCGCCGCCCTTTTTCTTAAATATGTATGATAGACTGGCAAGGAAACCATTATTTTATAATTAGATCGTGGAATTCTGTTCGGTATGTGAAACCTAACTCGAGATAACAAATTAGGGCAATTCAGTACACCAGCACATAACTTATTGAGGAATACTAGGTCTAAATAATTTCTACGCTTCTCTTATGTGGCCATCTTAAAATATAGCAATCGTTGTTGGTAAGTTTTGAGTTTTTTAAGCAGTCCTAGGCTGTAAGTTAAATGCCACAACATTCTTTTTTGTAGGCGCTCAATTCTAGCGAAATGCACTTTGTAATGTGGGGACCATACAACACTACAATATTCCAATTGGCTTCTCACTAAAGAGTTGTAAATAATTATTTTAGTTGAAGGGTGTTTAAATTTTTTTGCCTCTGTTAATACAAACCCTAGTAATTTAGAAGCCTTTAGAACTACATTATCCATGTGTCTAGAAAATTTCAGTTAACCGTCGAAAAGAATTCCAAGATCTCGAACACAAGTGACTTCTTCGAGTTTATTACCATTGAGAGATACGTAGGAGGTAGGAGATACCTTTCTTTTTCTTGTGAATTTGACATGTTTAAATTTTTTTACGTTTAGCCCATACCATTTTTAATGCACCATTTAGGAAGAGCATCAAGATCATTCTGTAATAGACAGGAATCGTTTAAAGTTTTAATAATTTTACAAGCTTTTAAGTCGTCAGAAAATAGGTAAAAATTTGAATTCATGAAACATTCAGAAACACGTTAAATAGGTAAGGTCCTAAGAGCGATCCTTGTGGAACTCCTGGAAGATATTTATAATTAAAGATTATTTAAGTAATATATTATTATGGTTCATGACAATCAGTTGCTTAAGTTCAAGCGTGAGAAAACAAACTAAAGATAAGATATAGTGTATGCGATATTTGTAATTTGTATTCTTACAGATATGTCAAGCAAAGCACGCTTGTAGGAATATTTTGCAGTTCCATCTATTGCGGTTTTCACTGCTTTATCTGTCGGGGAACAACGTGCCTGCATAATTTCAAAATAATTAGTTACGTACGTACGCTCAAGCTTGAAAGTAGGATAAATAGAAGAAAGTAATCTTCGTTATATTTGTCAAACTGATTACCGATAAGTAAGGGTCTAACCTTACACCTTCATTAGGGTGCCACGGTGGGGTAGTTTTGTAAGCGGACATGAGCAGGTTGAGGGCGGATGCGGCCTCGCGCTTCGATCGTGTACTACTGGTAGGTTCGCATTGAATACAACTTGAAGATAATTACTTTGTACTTGCGTAGTTTAAATAATTTTGTTTGATATATTTTCTTGATTGTCTTTCGAATTAAGTAACCAAAAACTGTATGGGACATGCGTTAGCGATATCATCAATTTTGAATATGAGCAATATAATAGTGGCGGTAACAATTCTTTTTCCTTCTGGGGAAATAAAATGACACAAATTATTGATTATACTACAATAAATAATATTCTGTATACCTACAACGACAACAATGAAAATAAGTATTTACACTTCAATAATAAAGAGTAGGCGTGAAAATACTTGTTTCAGAGGTACGTTAGACTGATTGCCGCTATTATTGCGAATCTGTGAAGCTATAATTCAGGGTAGAAAAATAGAAGGCAACTTGGTTTAGTTTATAATTTGTATGTATGTTTGCAAACAATTGAATGTAACAACACAACGACCTATCTAGTGTCTTATTAATTTGTTTTGAAATCCAATAAAATCCTTATAATAAAATCCTTGGCTACAAAGATATAGACATAATTAGTTTTATGAATTTTGTATATAATTTATAGAGTTTATATTTTATCAAACGGTATTAGATGCATATGGTGCACTATACACTCGGAAAAAGTTTCCCATTGAGGTAATACCAACAGTTGTTGGTTTGGCCGTTTCTTAATATTTCGCATTACTTTTAATTCATAATTTAATTACACTCACATCGCACTGCTGGGCACGCTGAACCACATTTTGTTTCCTTGCTGGTTGAATGATGGTGGATTAATACCTACAAACCAATTAGCATAAACTTTACCGCACTTGTGACAAATGCCACTGTCACGAGCATCAGCGCCGCCTAGTGCACGTTTCGTATAGTTCGCTTCGCATCCCTTACCACTCGCGCGCCGGCCGCTCCACGAAAATATAACTTATTACAAGAAATAATCCTGAACAATCGTTGTGAATCAAAGATCTTGTGAGGCGTCAGTGCTGGTATTCGAATCAAGGGACCCTCTGCCTGGATTCGCCACAGGAAAGCATTTAAGGTCAGTGCTTAGTCGTGCCGAGAGTGTTTTCAATTCGGGAATGATATAAGATTTTCCAGTTACCAGCCATGTATTCAAATACAGTCCACTACCCCGCAGTGTGGAGAGCAATATTCATACCAGTTGTCTTTTTCTCACCGAGGTAATAGCTTCATACTTAATAGTGTTAATGAACTAATCGCAAGGGATACAATTTTAAAAATTTTAAGCATAGCTGCGATATTGTCGACTTACGAAAAAGTATTTACAAATAAACTTCACATAATAACGAAACGAAACCAGACCTACTTTTTGATGCTATTATCGAGTACGCCGCGGACGGTACCTACAAGGCGAACATTTTAAAGCAATTACTACAGTATTTTTCATTTACCTATTATCCAAAACGGCAGAAAATAAACTCGAAAACAAAAATATAAATGAGTTTATTCGATACAAATATTCGTTTTAGTGTATCAAATATTTAGAATACACATTTAACTGTATGCAATCATTTTTTTAATAACTTTATAAATATGTTTGGTCAAACTTGATATCTCTACTTGATATTTCATAAACCTCTTAACTATTTCAATTTAAATGTCTTTGGTCTTTACACCAATAAGCTAATTAATATTCAGACCATGACTTTAAGCCATATAATCCCTTCAGCTTAGTTTGTAAGCTGTTAAGATTCAGAGCGAGTCGTGTCGAGGCTCGGCCGGCTGCGGCGGACGCACTGCGCTGTAGGTTACAACACGCTAATTAGAAGAAACATTAAATCAGGAACTTTGTAGTTTTGAAACATGTGAATTTCGTCAAATATAATTTTCTTTTAAATTCATGGTTTTATATTCGGTTCACTGTGACAACAATATTATTTTTGGTTAGCCGATAGTGATACTTTGATATATTAAGGATAATGTTTATTTTATTAATTTAGTTTTTGATACAATTTAAAGTGTTGATTTAGTATTTTTGTATCAATCTGGAGAGTCCTAGAACAAATGCTTGTTTAAGGTTTCCATAAATATCGCTCGATTTTGCTAAGATATTACAAATATAAATCAGGAAAAAAATCTTTCATTCAAGTTGTTTGCGAAGAATTTAAAAGACTAACAAATTATTTTAATCAGAGATACTTTATTTGTTACCATATTGTATTTGACGGCGTATTTGTAATTTCTCAGGTAACAGCAATGTCGCGGCCAAGTGCCCGCACTCCAAAGAACTAATGTCGCACGAGTCATTAACTTTACTAAAAAGGAAATGAGCCCTTATAATAATTACATACACGCCACTTTTCAAGGCCTACCTCCTGTCGTTCCTTTTTGTGGACAAAAGATCTACTTAATAACGCAAGTTCCGGTATAGTCAATTGGACTGTATTTTTACCTATATTTCCATCTCTGTCTGTAACTCGTAAATAAACATCATTTACGAAACGAAATATCATTTCTTTAAATCTTGAGTTGTTTCAAATAGTCCAAAATAATAAAATAACGCTCAGGAGCTATAAAGCCTACCCGTAGCGCTACCTTCTGACTGTCTTGATGGCACTCAGTGGAGGAACTAACGAGGCCCACTCGGGCCTGGGAAACGAAAATAATGATTCACATTATTGGTTTTGAAATTCAGCAGCAGATTTGATGTTGGTCTCTTGAATAAAGTATCCATAGGAGAAAATAAGGCAGCGCATTCATTATTTATGTGCTATGAAATAATCTAAATGTGACTTTACCATTGCAAAGTTTGTGGATGTACAAAACATTACATTAAAAAGTACTAGAGTTTGTTAAGGGTTTCGCAAATAAAATATAATTATTTCTTGGGAATAGCCGAGAAAGAACATTGCGGCCTTTTCTGTTGTAGACCATTAATTTTCGGTTATGACAGAATCTTTTGTTTTTTTATAAAGGTCGCCATAAATATTTTCCTCAAACATTTACGAATTGTGTTATGTCATGAATAGTTTATGGAAGAACTTCGTTGGAATTATAAAAGTTGTATTTTAAAGCTTTACTAAAATATAACAATGAACAAGAAATAGAAAACTTCAAAATATTTTATTTCATCACAGGTAAAAAAATACTGTATGTATGAAAGTCTTTATTTTTTTCATCTTCATCGAGATTGCGTAAATATAGCTTAATTTCCGCTTTTAACAGATATTATGGATTGACTGAGAAGAAAAACGTCGTTTGGAAATTTTATTTGTCGTAAACGTTTGTGTATTAGATATATCCGTATAAGTCACTGTTGTACACATGTCTGGTTCACGTCAGTAAAATTTTCACGTTTGGTTTTCAGTTAGAATGTTAACTTTATGAACATTAAATCAAAACGGATCTCAGCTATCAGGTTGCTGTTTTCGGAGTCGTCGGATGAGAAGGGTTCATGTAATAATTTAACTACCTTTTGCAGTATATTTCGTTTTGATACGGTTTCAGAGCCTTTGTTTAGGTAGGATATAGGTTTATTTATTTTAAATTGATATAATTTTATTTGATTACAATTTATCGATTGTAAATTATACTCTAAATATATATATACTCAGTATATACGTTTTTTTTGCCGCCGAAGCAACACCCTTACGCGAGGGAGGTGGAAGATGCGTCATGCATACCACCGCAGGAAAAAACACTTACCCACTAAAAACCACCTTGCCGGCTGTAGCTTGGGAATGGTGTGCAGCCTTCGTCTAAACGACACCTGGGTTGGGAGGTGGGACATGGTGGACCCGCTAGAGGGTCACCCGCTGAGAAAAATAACCACTTAAGGCGCTAGAGACAGTTGGATGATGATTATTCGACCTGGGCAGCCTTAAGCTGGTCCAGATTAGCCGAGAGCTGATCGGGAGGATCTGAGAGTGCATTTCTCGGTCTACGGACTTTGTACCTCGACGGCATGGGTGGAGCAGTATAAGCTACTAACTCGCGTATGAAGGAGTTAGGACGCTCTTCGGATCTCTTGAAAAAAGCGGTGGAGAGCATCCTAAGGTGTTGTTGTACTGTAGGTAGGTCAAGATCTCTATGCAGATCTGCGTAACGCACGTACCACGGAGCATCCGTGGCCCTGCGGCAGAAGATATTCTGGACTACCTACAGCTTATACAAATTGGAGGGTTTGGCATGGGCAAAGATTGGGGCGGCATACGTCATGACTGGTCTGACGCAAACCTTAAAAAGCGTTCGCTTGTTCCTAAGAGACATTTTGCTATGCCTGCCTAACATACTGTTTAGGCGGGCCATGTACATACGGGCAAGTTTGGTAGCTCTAATATCGAGCGTTATGCCTAGGTACTTGGTGGTTTGTGCCAACGGGATGGGCGTACCTTGCATTCGGATATGGGTGTCGCAGGGGCGACGGCGTTTATGTTCGAAGCGCATCGCACAGCTTTTCTCTGCATTTACATCGATTCGCCATTTTTTAAACCAGGCTCCGAGGTCGTTTACGGCTTTCTGGAGTTTGGTGATGAGGGTGTCGACATGTACGCCCTTGACGTATAGGGCTGTATCATCGGCAAACAGGGAGAGTTGAACTCTTTTTGACGGGATAGGTATGTCATTGATGTAGGTGGTGTATAATAGGGGGGCAAGTACCGAGCCCTGAGGGACTCCCGCCCTGAGGGGGCGGGAGGTGGAGAGCGTACCTTCGTGTTTAAAATGAAAGGTGCGATCTTTAGGGTAGGAGTTGTTGCCTGTTTTAAACAGCTTATAAATGAGACCCGCGTACCAGACTACGTAGATCACGATACAGCTTTAACTGAATAGAGATGTTCCCCCACCATCTCACCGCGACGGTGCGGTGCGTGTTATAGTCCACATGGCCGCGCATAAGCAGATTATACTCCGTAATCCAAAGAGCCTGGTGGGATCCAAAGAAACGGTGCTCCACTGGCCAAACACAACCTGCGTTAAGTTAAGGGGTACCGCAACTTGAGATAAGACCGACGATTGTCACATTATTATGGTTTATTGCCGGATCGACAGGACCTGATCTTTTATTTCAGTCTCAGGTGAACCTCCTACCAGTGTGTCACTTTTCCCGGCCACTAGGTTCTTAATGATCGGCTTCAAGAAGTGTCAATGTTGAGAAATAAATATTTGAATTTGAATTTGTACAGGCCAGACTCGGTTTGCATGTGGACTCGTTCGCACGTCGATCAATGCCTAGTCCCCGCACTAGTTGAGCACCCCAAATTTCATACTACTGTTTTCACGATAGAGGCTATACCGTATTCATATTTCATTGCAGGCCGTTTTCACGGCATTTATATTCGTTAACTGTACATCTTCGCACGTGAGCTACGACGATGGGTTTCCACGTTCCAGGTGCTACGTGTTGTAAGTTCGTCGTGTTCAAGACGTCGTGAACAGGTGGAAACCTTACGGTGCTAACGAAACCTGTTAGCGTTGCCCCGGTGCGCTTCATTGGCTTTTTAAGCCGTAAAAAACCGGAAGTCCCGATCCCAGTGCACTGGGCTTTTCCCGGGGTGACGGAATATTGTTGCCTGAATTGGGGGCACCACTCTGCGAGTGGGGAGGTTTAGGAAATTCATCTTCGTTGGTAGGTTCATATTATATATATTTTTATTTTATTGTCCCTCCCCAACCCCTCCATAATGGACCCGCAGTATGCAAAGCACCTTGCAGGGTTCTTTACTTCCATCGCGAACCAGGGGATAGAAATCCCCCAGAAATTTTCTCGATGTTCTTGCCAATTTAGGCACCCCTGCCGCCCCTCAGGCTACCCCGGTCCCTCAGACCCCCTGGTCGTAGTCCCTCCCGCGTCCCGCATCTCCAGTGACATGCACACCGCTCCCAAGAGCGCACCCGCGACCGAACATCCTCGGACGCCACCCCAACTGGTTCTGAGCCACCCTCATTCATCCTCGTTAAGAAGCGCTACAACACCCGCCCCGGCCCCATTGATGTCACTCACTGTGACCCCACCCCCTACCGCGGTTTCAGTCAAGTCTAAGGTCCTACCACCCGTATTCCTCCGGGAAAAGGACAAATGGTCCGAGGTCTCGACATTGTGCAAAGAGCACAAGATCCATTACACCCGAGCGACCAATTCGGGTGAATCTATTAAAATCACTGTCTCGTCGTTAGACGATTTCTGAGCTTTGACTAAGCTCCTCACCGGTAAGCAATATGCTTACCACACTAAAGCTCTCCCGGAAGAGCATAAGTTCAGAGCGGTACTCAGGGGAGTCCCGTTCAAATTATCGAACGAGGCTATCCTAGAGGATCTGCAGTCCCAAGGCTTCCCGGCATTCGCGGTGCATAAAATGCACAGCAGTCACGGAAGGCGTCACCCTCTCGCTTTGGTGGTTCTCACCAACGTCCCCAAGTCCAGGGAGATTTTCAGAGGGTTCAGCACTATATGTGGCCTCCTGCTCCAGAGAACTGGAGACAGCGGCCCGCTACGCACCCGTATCCCATTCCAGCTCCTCGCTCATTCCAACACACTCCTCAACCCTCCTTAGCAGAGGATATGCGTATCGTCTGCGAAGCTATTAAACACGTAGATGTTAGGGAACTTTCAGTATTGGCCCGCAAACTTAAGGCTTCACGTTCGCCTACAGCATAGTTCCCTTCTTAATTAATTACAGTTAAAATTATAACAATCCATTTTTAAATTACAACTGTACATACTTTTAAGAAATTAGAAATAGGAGATGGCGCTGACCCCTAAAATACAAACTTTGTTTAGTTTAGGGGTCAGAGACTTCACATAAGCTAGAAACCTTTTCTGTGTTAGTAAAAAAGTTATTATTATTATTTAAATGAATTGATCCTTCAATCAAGCTTCGGCCGCTCTGCGCAGCCCCGGCTTCACTGGAGGCTGCCCAGACCGACCATACCTCATGTCCCTTTGAGCACCTTCAGTGCATCTTTCACATCCGGCGGACGAGCCAGCTCCCTACCGGGTGTCGCTTCCGATGAAGGCTAACGGCAAAATCTTGCTACAGCCAACGAGGTGGTTTTTATTGGATAGGTGCCATTCTGGTGAGTCCCACATCACCCCGCAGAAGCGGCTCCTGCGGCGGTATGCATGACGCATCTTTCACCTCCCTCCCGTGAGAGTGCTGCATAGGTGGCTTCAAAAAAATTTTTTTACATGTACCATCTAAAAACTACTGACGGCCATGTGGCGTAAGGGGTAGTAGTCTGGCCTCATACGCCAGAGGTCCAAAATTCGAGTCTTGGTACTCTACTATCCACTGCGCTTCTCGGCTGTCAACAAGTTCAGGAACTATGAATAATATGTTAAGAAATTAAAATTATTTAAATCCTGTGCATTAATATATAGAAGGTATTGCAGAGAAACTATTAAATATATCATTAATTTTGAACTGTGACCGTATTGATGGTTTATGTTTAACAGAATATTTCTTACATTCAAATAAAGACAGCAATGTGGCTCGTTCAAATTATAAAAGAAATGATAAAGACAGTGAGCCTTTCGATTGAATGCACTATACGTATATAGCCTGTGGAGTTGGCGTGCTACAGTTTGTGTTTACAGACGCTGTTAATCTCTTTTTCATAGTTTTGAGATAGTTTGAGAAGAAACGCGAGATAAATTATGTAGAAAAAATATCAAAATATTTGGGTGTGAGAATTTTAATATTGACTTATTATACGAGTCATGTTTACATAATTAATAAAAATAATAATAATAAATCCCCAGACAAACACACCGACTGTAAAAGTAAGCAAAGCTTGTGTTATGGATGACCATACAGTAAACTGGGGGGGACCCAGAATAAACACAAATACAAACAACCATGACCCGAGAACAAACATCTGTGTTCATCACACAAATGAATGCCCCGGTCAGGACTCGAACCTGTGACCTTGGGCGTATGAGGCAGGGCTACTTACCGCTACACCACTCCGTCGTTACAAAAATAATTGAATAATTTTTTTAAATTTTATAACCCAACTGTTCTTGGAACCCACTAGAATAACAGAAACCCGCGCAACTTGCTCATATAATATCTGATGAGGTGTAACTCTAGTAATTTATAATGATAAATTAGGTTCTGATCACAGTGGCCATTTCATTCAAATACCAGAAAGAAAAGCAGATTAATAGAAATGAAATATAATGGTCGTTCCAGTCAACGATATACGTTTGCAGAGGTTCAGGGATGATGTAATTAATAATACGCCCAACATACCTCACAATTAAAATGTAAATAAATAGTATGGTACTTTTAGTACTTAAATAAACGAGCAATATAAAAAGACATCCATCCAAAAAATCTGTGCATATCCTTGCAAATCAATCAGTGATTGTTTTACCATAGGTTTACATTTGAGTAGATAGCATCTATATGATCCTTATTACGAGATATTATACAATGAAAACGCCAGTTTGTGTTACCGTGTTAACAAATACTGTATAATTGAGAGTTAGCTTTAATAAATAAGCTTTTTTTATCTCAGTAACTAAATAGTAAGTAGTTCCAATAAAAAGAAAACGACTTGGATCATAAATAATAGCAAAACTAGAAAAGTTCAAGACTAGATTATGAGTTTAAGCTTATCATTTAAATATTATTTTTAGCACAAATGAAAACAACAATCGCAACCGCGTTTGAAAAGTATTTTACTGATATATTAGGTCCTTACATATGAAATTGGTGTGTTGTCGTACTGGCCACTTTGATCTGTATTATCTCCTCTTTGGTTAAGAATTCAAATTTCAAATGTATACGGCTATTTACTCACGCATTTGTGTTTCGAAAAAACCCGTAATTAATTTGTTTTTTCCTCTTTTGGTTTTTTTTGCGTCACTTAGTTTACAAAATGGAAAACTTGAAATATCGCGTTATTTACGAGTTCGAGTTCCACCGTGGAAACACTGATGCAGAAACGGCTCAAAGAATTAACCTGTGTATGGCGGCGGCGGTGTCCCAAAAGAAAACACAGTGCGTTTTTGGTTTCAACGTTTTTGTTCCGGAAATTCGACCTGCAAAACAAGCCCCGTGGACAGCTGGAGACCACAGTTGATAATGAAGAATTGAGTTAGTTGTAGGCTGCGTTGTTAATGATTTATTTCACTTTAATAAGAAATAATTCACACTTTTTTTTTGTTCCCCTCCACGGGAAGGGCAGGTGGATAAAAAATACTCTCACGCATACTCTGGCGCACGCGATCCAGGTATCCAGGTTACGTGGGACTCGTCCCGACGCCTACCAGAACCACTACCCTCTAAAAAACCCCCTGTCGGCTCGTGCAATTTTTTGCCACTCAGCCTTCATCTGAGCGACGGCCAATTGGAGAAAGAGGCCGCGCTAGCGGGGCCCAGAAGGGGTCACCCGCTGGGATATACATAGCACTGAAGGTGCTCAAAATGAAAAGTAAATAATTAAAAACATTAAAAATTGAAAAATAAAATTGCATTAATTCGGATTTACGTAAGAATTAGAATTTACGTTAGAATTAGAAGTTGCGGCCTGAAGGGCCTCGAGATCTCAAGTTAATTGCGTGCGTTCGCTCGTGTGCGCGTTTCTCGGTCTAGCGACTTTGTATACCGAATCTAAGACAGGAGCAGTATATGAGACTGAATCTCGAACAAGATGATTGGGATGTGTTTCGGCGCGTTTGAAGAACGATTTTGAGAGTGTTTTGAGGTGCTGTTGCACTGTAGGTAGTTCAAGATCTTTGTGCAGGTCCGCATTAAGCACGTACCAAGGTGCGTTTGTGACCCTGCGGCAGAAGAGATTTTCAACTTCCTGCAGTTTATGCAGGAGAGAGTGTTAGGCGTGGGCAAAGACTGGCGAGGCATATGACATGACGGGTCTAACACAGACCTTATAAAGCGTACGTTTAATTCTGAAAGACATTTTATTATTTCTACCTAACATACTATATAGGCAGCTTAAGTAAAAACGCGCGAGTTTCATTACTCTATCGACGTGTGGCTTAAAAGAAAACGTCTGATCTAAGGTGACGCCTAAGTATTTAATACTGCGCTTCCAGGGGATGGTAATACCTAACATTCGAGTGTGAGGATCGTTGTAGCGATCACGGAGTTTGTAGTCGAATTGAATAGCAGAACTGTTTTCTGGGTTGACATAGATAACCCATTTTTGAAACCAAACACCGAGGGCGTTTACGGCCTTTTGGAGTCTGGTGATGTTATTTGGGACCACGTGACCTTTAGTGCAAAGGGCGGTGTCGTCTGCAAAGAGGGCGAGTTCGACACCTTTCGGCGGGATGGGGATGTCGTTAGTTTACGCGGTGTACAGGACTGGCCGCACAGCACACAGGCAGGAGGGAAGTGGATTCGAGAGTGCGAGTGCACTCTTTTGTAATATTAGGATCCAGGCACTTAACGCACCTGGGGGGAGCTGAGCAGTTAGCCGCTACGTGGCCATAGAGCTGGTAGCGGTGGCACTGCCCAGGGTGTCCGCGGGTGTTGGGACGCTCGACGGAGATATTCAAGAGTCCGCAAATTGTGCGAGCCTCTCTGAAGATCTCCTTCGAGTTGGGAGTATTGGATAGAATAACTAATGCTAAAGGAAAATGCCTACCGCGGTTGGAGTGCATCTTGTGCACTGCTTCAGCCGGGAAACCCTGGGACTTAAGGTCCTCGAGGATTTCATTGTTCGCGAGCTCGAAAGGGACGCCGCGTAGCACTGCGCGGATCTTACGCTCCTCCGGGAGGGTGTAGGTGTGGTACACGATTTGTTTTAATGAAAGTTACCTAGTAAACCCGCGAAAGTCGTCGATGGTCGCGACCTGGATTTTAATTGAATCGCCTGCGTTGGTTGCTTTGACATAGTTAATTTTTTGCTCTTTGCAAATATTAGATACCGCGGTCCATCGCGCTTTTTCGCGGAGATAGACGGGTGGAGGGAGCTGAGGCTTCGGTGGGTCGGGAGCGCAGCGCGTCGCTGGTTTCGATGGGACCGACGGAAACGCGGTTACTTTGAGCGATGTTAATGGTGCGGGGGCGGTTGTAGAAGACACCGGGGTTGGTTCGGGTGTTGAAGACACCGCGGTTTTCTTCGAACGCTTTTTAGAGCGTTTGGCAACTAATTGAAAAGAGGCTCAGGAGAGCCAGTTCAGGTGACGGCATCTGTTGACGTATCAGACGCTGGTTCGGAGTCGCTCCCGGGAGCGGTACCCTTGTTACGCGACGCGCGAGAGGATGTGACCGATTTACAGTCCACCTTGGACGGGACGGGAGACGCGGGAGAGCTGTAGACCTGAGAGGTTTACACGTTGGAGGCCTGGGGGGCCGGAGTTGAGGTCTGATGTGCCGGGGACGCAATAGTTGCCTGTAAGGCCTGCGTTAGTACGTCATCTAATATGTTGGCGCCAGACGCAAAGAGCACCTGGGCGAACGACCTAGCAAAGTTTACCAAGCTTTGCTGGTCCATTGGAGGGCTTGGTACTACAATAAATATTATATAAATATATAATAATGACTAGGTTCCCTAGCAAACCTAGCACCTAAACCTCCCTACCATCGGTAGGGGTCTGGGGACAACGCCAAGTGGTGCCCCTAATTCGGACAGCACTGTACCGTCACCCTGGGAAAGGTCCCAATTGCAATGTGATCGGGTCAGCCGGTTTCTCCTTGGCCTGAAGGGCCTTGGAAGCGCACCTGGGCAACGCTATCAGGCTTAGTTGTCACCGTTAAGTATCCACCTGATCAAAAGCGAGTCTACTACGGAGCGTGTTGCCAATAAATTGACAACAAAACCGGCCGTAGAACTGACGAGGTTGGGTTGCACTGAAAGTGCGGGATTGACTACGTTACGACCGGCCGGAGCCGGCCGCAGAGCGAGTCTCTGACTACGTAACAGGTGCCAAACGTGAAGTACGCAGCCAGAAAATCAGCCCGAGCCTTGCGAACTACTATCGAATTTAATCGACCGTAGTAAGCTCAGCTCTGTTGTTGCTGTGAGACTGACTTAGTTACAGGCGATTGAAACCGGCCGCAGCGTAAATCCCACAGAGGCTTTTCTCAAGTCGTCGAGGACGAAGCGAGATCTGTACGAATCTCAACGTATGAGTATTGCTACGAGTTGTCGACGTGAGATGACAATCGTGACTTAACAGCTGGTGCGATCGCGAACACGTCCGAGCGGGGCCGACGCAGAACGGATCTGAGAGTTGCGTTTGAGTATTGCTACGAAAGAAGTCGTGAGACAACAATCGTGACTCGGCAGCCGGGAGCGACCTTCAACACGTCCGAACGGTTACAGACGCAGATCGGGTCTGTGTTATATTCCATCCATTTTTTTTTTTCCCCGTTTGGGCAGGAGGCAAAAAATGCATTTTCGCATGCCTCTTGCGCGCGTTACAAGGCATCCGGGACTAGCTAAAAAACCCCTGTCGGCTCGTGCAATTTTTTACCACTCAGCCTTCATCTGAGCGACGGCCAATTGGAGAAAGAGGCCGCGCTAGCGGGGCCCAGAATGGGTCACCCGCTGGGATTACATAGCACTGAAGGTGCTCAAAGCACTGAAGGTGCTCAAAGCACTGAAGGTGAATACATAGCGCTGAAGGTGCTCAAAATGAAAAGTAAATAATAAAAAAAAATTAAAATTGCAAAATAAAATTGAATTAAATTCGCATTTACGTTAGAATTGGGATTTACGTCAGAATTAGAATTAACGTTAGGATTAGAATTTGCGGCCAGAAGGGCTTCGAGATCGGCTGACAGTCTGGTGGAAGAGTACGCTTGCGCATTCCTAGGCCTAGCGACTTTGAACTTCGAATCTAAGACAGGAGTAGTATATGAGACTGAATCACGAACTAGAGGATTGGAATGGGTTTCGGAGCGTTTGAAGAAAGCTTCAGAGAGTGTTTTGAGGTGTTGCTGTACTGTAGGCAGTTCAAGAGCTCTATGCAAGTCCACGTTATGCACGTACCACGATGCGTTTGTGGCCCTGCGGCAAAATAGGTTTTGAACTACCTGCAGTTTGTGCAGGAGGGAGGGTTTGGCGTGGGCAAAGATTGGCGAGGCATATGTCATGACGGGTCTAACGCAGACCTTGTAAAGTGTACGTTTGTTTCTGAAAGACATTTTAATTTTTCTAGCTAACATACTATTTAGGCGACCTAAGTAGTGACGGGCGAGTTTCGAACTCTTTCGACGTGTGGCTTGAAAGAAAGCGTCGGATCTAATGTGACGCCTAAGTATTTAGTACTGCGCTTCCAGGGGATGGGAATGCCTAACATTTGAACGTGGGGATCGCCAGCGGGACGACGGCGTTTGTGGTCGAAGCGCATCGCAGGACTCTTTTCAGGGTTCACATCGATGCGCCATTTTTGAAACCATACACCAAGGGCGTTTAAGAACTTTTGGAGTCTGGTTACAAGGTGCGGATCATTGTGGCCTTTGGTATAGAGTGCGGTGTCGTCGGCAAAGAGGGCGAGTTCGACGCCTTTCGGCGGGATGGGAATGTCATTGGTGTACACGGTGTACAACAGAGGGGCGAGGACCGAGCCTTGAGGGACTCCAGCCTTTATGGGACGAGCCGCGGAAAGCGTGCCTTCATGTTTAAATCGAAACGTACGGTCTTTGAGAAACGACGCTATTAACCTGACTAGGCGATCTGGTAAGCCTATTTTGTAGAGTTTATAAACGAGACTGCTGTGCCAGACTTTATCGAAAGCCTTGGCTACGTCAATGAAAACCACGACTGTTTTATAACGACGCGGATAGAAACCGTCAAGTATGTACTCGACGATTCGATGGACTTGCTGAGGGCAGGAGTGCTTAGCGCGAAAGCCGAACTGATGGGGAATAATGAGAGGATCGCCATCTGTTGGAAACAGATGGTTCCGCATTCCAAAGAGTATGACTCTCTCGAGAAGTTTAGCCATTGCCTTGAGGAGGCTGATGGGTCTGTGATTAGCCGGGATATTCAGAGGTTTACCCGGCTTGGGAATACCTATGACTGTTGCTTCTTTCCAAGCTTTTGGAAAGTAGCTATGGTCGAAGCAGGCATTGAAAATGATAGCTAACAAGGTAAGCACCTGTTGAGGCAGGTGCTTAAGTGCGTGGTTGGAAATTTCATCCGCACCCGGAGCCTTTTTGGACTTTTTATTTCTAACGAGAAGCGAGATTTCGTCATTAGAGACTGTGACGGGGTCGGCGGTGATGGGGAGAGAGTCTCTGCGAAGGACTTCGTCCTCCACCGCCTGGATGTGTGAGGGATCAGCAGGTTGCGTGCTGGGCGAGCATTGTGCAGCAATGTTGTCAGCGAAGCATTCGGCTTTCTCTTCGACTTCGAAGGCAGTAGTGTCATCGGGACGAGTGAGAGGAGGAACGTGAGTGACGGTGTCTACGCGTAAGGCTCGGGCCATACTATAGTATGCTTGGTGGGACGTAGAGATATTCGCCATGAGATCGTTCATCTGAGCGTCTTGGAGTTCTGCGAGGCAAGACCTAACTTTACGTTGTAGCTGATTCGCAGCTAATCGCCTTCTTTAAATATCCTTTGTACTGAAACCAGACTACTTACGCTGGGCAAAACACTGCACTCAGCACAAGCACAACACAACTTAGCACAGCACTTTGAAGACTAAGGGGCTTAGTCACAAAGAAAAATCACACTTCGAAAGCACTCAGAGGGAGTAGAAAAACCTTGAAATCCGTAGCACGGAACCAACACGCTAAACTGTGACGTCAGTAGACTGAGCGTCATGGAATATCGGGAAGGGATCGATCAACGGAGAACGGGGTCTTGCACGTGGGCGATCGCCGGGCGGCGATCGGAGCGAGAATGATTCCATCCAGTCCAGTGTTTGTATTAATACTGCATCGTTATATTCAGCGTGCAGTATAAATACAAACAACGCCACTCAGCTCCCGCAGGTACATTGTAACAAATATATTTCATAACAATATTCTATCCAGTCCAGTGTTTGTATTAATTCTGCATCGCTATATTCAGCGTTCTGCAGCAACGCCACTCAGCTCCCGCAGTTACGTTGAACGAATATTATTATTTCAAGTTGGGATCACACAAACACAATGTTGTCAAATTATCGTTTCAAAAAGTCTTAGTTTCCATTTTATTAGTAATATTGTTTCTATAATCCAACAAATTCCTTTAGTCGTTAAAAGTCTAGCACCAAAACAAACTTATGATTACTTCTGCATAGCTATTCCAGCAGTGATAACGTAACTGCGCAGCTGTAGCTCGCTTTATTATTCAGAGCAAGTTCAGTGTAATAATACACTTATCGAGGCGTAGAGCGCTGTAATAGTTAGTTCAGCTTTGAGCGGCAACTGAACGGCAAATTACTGTCAGCTAGCGAAGCAATACGAAGAATCAGCAAGACGGCAGGTGGGTGGAAATTGCCGAGCGCTGGGCGATAATCGCTGCAGTTAAAACTGTTTGGATTTTAGTAACGAAATAGGGGTCCTATCAATAATTTTTTACGTTTTCACATTCGTATTGATTTTTGTAGTATTGAATTGCTCTGACCTGAATTTTTGTAGAAATGTTGCCATCACGTTTTTTGATTTATTCATGTTTATCAAAAATCCGCTGCATGCCATCGTACCCATTTCTAAAAGAATACTTTATATAAGGCTAATTTTTAAATCATCAGATAAGTATTATCTGGAGAACAACTTGACACTTGACAAGACTTTTCATAGAAATTCCTTGGAGGTCCTAAAATTATTCTATTGATAAAGCTTATCTGAGCATTGAAATATCAGCCCTTAACCAAATAAACGTTCGTACAAATATAAATTGGATAGAAAATTGCCCCAGAATAAAATTTACTTCACTGTATTCTGCTGAGTCCCTGCTGAGTCAATGTATTTTTATACATCCCGAGACAAACACACCAACTGTGTGGCCCCAAAGTAAGCAGGGCTTGTGTTATGAATGAGATCTGCATCAAAAACCATGACTCGAGGGCAATTATATGTGTTTATCACAAAAATGAATGCCCCGAGATGAATGTCCCCGAGGACTCGAACCTGGGACAACCAGCGTATTGGTCAGGGCTACCCACTACGCTACTCGGCCGTCGTACTTTTGTTGCAATATTTGATGAGATGTGGTCGAAAATTCTTTGAAAAATACGGTGCGCTTGAGGTGGTGGCGCAGTCAGTCAGGCAGGGCACGGTGCTCTGTCTCTCTCGCACACTATAAATATAGCCGTGCGGCTGGGACGAGCTTCAGTCTCGGTCTGCGTGCGTTCTCGAGCGCACGTCGATTGCAGACGCCTTCCCGCTCTATTAGCCCCCGCGCTAATTGAGCACCCAAATTTCACTGGTTGTTGTCGTAATATATAATTTCATAGTTGTATACCGTAATAAGTTTCTAACGCCGTTTTCACGGCGGATAGTGGGTTGTTAACCGTACTTCGTGGAACGTGAGCTTCGTCGACGGGGTTTCGTCGTTCCAGGACTTCAAGTTCCGTGTTCGAGTAAGTTATCCGCGTCGTCCTCAACCGTTGATAGGTTCATAGTATATATATTTATATATTGTCCTTCCCCAACCCCTCCGCAATGGCTTCCCTAAGCTTTGACGAGTTTAGGAAGAAGCTACTTGAAAGTACTGAAGGCATGTCTATAAATGATCCTCGTCTTCATCGTCACTTTCCATCAGGTGAGATGGAAGACAAACGCCTGCTAATTATTAATAAAAAAAAAAAAAAAAAAAAAAAATGCTGATAAGTACCGTTTCTTAGATTCTCTTATCCCTCATCTCATGACGTTAATGTCCACAATGGCCCCTCAGGCCACCCCAGTTCCCCAGACCCCTCAGGTCTTAGGCCCTCCCGCGTCCCCTTCCTCCAGTGACATGGAGTGCGAAGTAGACGCCCCTCCGCGCCGCAAGCAGGCACACGCGACCGAGTCATCCTCGGACGCCACCCCAACTGGCCCTGAGTCTCCCTCTTTTACGCTTGTTAAGAAGCGCTCTAAGAAGCGTTCGAAGCAAGACCCGGCGCCCTCAACGCCCGTCCCCACACCCCCTGCGGCGTCTTCAACGCCAGCTGCCCCGGTGTCTTCAACACCCGCTCCGGCCCCAACTTCTGTCAAGGCCAAGGTCCCACCACACGTTTTCCTTCGGGAAAAGGGTAAATGGACTGAGGTTTCGACATTGTGCAATGAGCACAAGATTCATTACACCCGAGCGGCCAACTCGGGTGAATCTATTAAAATCTTAGTCTCGTCGATAGACGACTTCCGTGCTTTAACAAAGCTCCTGCTTATCATACTTATGCTCTGTCAGAAGAGCGTAAGATCAGAGCGGTACTCAGGGGAGTCCCGTTCGAATTATCAAACGAGGCTATCCTAGAGGATCTGCAGTCCCAAGGCTTCCCGGCACTCGCGGTGCATAAAATGCACAGCAAGTACGGGAGGCAACACCCTCTCGCTTTGGTGGTTCTCGCCAACGTCCCCAAGTCCAGGGAGATCCTCAAAGGGGTTAGCACCATATGCGGCCTCTCTGGGATCTCGATCGAGGCGCCTCATCGCCGCGGTCATCCCGGCCAGTGCCATCGGTGCCAGTTGTACGGGCACGCGGCGGCCAACTGCCGCGCACCGCCCAGGTGCGTCAAGTGCCTGGTCCCTCATTTCACTAAGGAGTGCAATCGCACTCCTGAAACTCCCTCTCCTCCCGATTGCGTGCTTTGTGGCCAGTCCGGCCACACCGCAAATTACAGGGGCTGCCCTCGTGCACCCCGTTGTATGCGCTTCAATTCCAAGAGGGCGGCACCCAAACAGGCCCCGCGCCTTTCTCAAGAAAACTTTCCGCTGCTGCGTAGCCGGGTTCCTCCGGCTGCTAAGCCTACACAGTCCAGGCCTGCCCCAGAAAACTGGAGGCAGCTCCCCGCATCGAATCCCATCCCGGCTTCTCGCCCATACAAACCCACTCCTCAATCCTCGGTAGCAGACGATATGCGTATCGTCTATTATAAATAATCGTAAATTCTAATCCTAACGTAAATTCTAATTCTAACTTAAATCCCAATTCTAACGTAAATGCGAATTTAATTCAATTTTATTTTGCAATTTTAATTTTTTTTTTATTATTTACTTTTCATTTTGAGCACCTTCAGCGCTATGTATTCACCTTCAGTGCTTTGAGCACCTTCAGTGCTTTGAGCACCTTCAGTGCTATGTAATCCCAGCGGGTGACCCATTCTGGGCCCCGCTAGCGCGGCCTCTTTCTCCAATTGGCCGTCGCTCAGATGAAGGCTGAGTGGTAAAAAATTGCACGAGCCGACAGGGGTTTTTAGCTAGTCCCGGATGCCTTGTAACGCGCGCAAGAGGCATGCGAAAATGCATTTTTTGCCTCCTGCCCAAACGGGGAAAAAAAAAATGGATGGAATATAACACAGACCCGATCTGCGTCTGGAACCGTTCGGACGTGTTGAAGGTCGCTCCCGGCTGCCGAGTCACGATTGTTGTCTCACGACTTCTCTCGTAGCAATACTCAAACGCCACTCTCAGATCCGTTCTGCGTTCGACCCCGCTCGGGCGTTTTCGCGGTCGCACCAGCCGTTGAGTCACGATTCGTACCGATACTCATACGCTGAGATTCATACAATATCTCGCTTCGTCCTCGACGACTTGAGAAAAGCCTCTGTAGGACTTACGCTGTGGCCAGTTACGACCGGCTGTAACTAAGTCAGTCTCGCAGCAACAAAAGAGTTGAGCTTACTTCCGTCGGTTAAATTCGACGATAGTTCGCAAGGCTCGGGCTTATTTTCTGGCTACGTACTTAACGCTTGGCACTTGTTACGTAGTCAGAGACTCGCTCTCGTCGTAACGTAGTCAATCCCGCACATTCAGTGCAACCCAACCTCGTCAGGTCAATGACACGTTTTTGTTGTCAATTTATTGACAACACACTCCGTAGTAGACTCGCGTTTGATCAGGTGGATACTTAACGGTGACAACTAAGCCTGATAGCTTTGCCCCGGTGCACGTCCAAGGTCCTGCAGGCCAAGGAGAAACCGGCTGACCCGCTCCCATTGCACTTGGGCCTTTCCCGGGGTGACGGTACAGTGCTGTCCAAATTAGGGGCACCACTTTGCGTCGTCCCCAGCCCCCCTACCGTGGCTAGGGAGGTATAGGTGCTAGGTTTGTTAGAGAATCTAGGTATTTTTATATATTTATATATTATATGTTGTAGTCCCAAGCCCTCCAATGGACCAGCAAAGCTTGGTAAACTTTGCTAGGTCGTTCGCCAAGGCACTCATTGCGTCCGGCGTAAGCATATACAACGATGTCTTAACACAGGCCTTACAGGCAACTATCGGGTCCCCGGCCCCTCAGGCCTCAACCCCGGCCCCTCAGGCCTCCAACGTCTAGACCCCTCAGGTCTACAGCTCTCCTGCGTCTCCCGTCCCGTCCGAGATGGACTGTGAATCGGTCACATCCTCTCGCGCGTCGCCTCTCAAACGTACCGTTCCCGGGAGCGACTCCGAACCCACGTCTGATGTGTCATCAGAAGCCGTCACCTTAACCGGCTCTCTTGAGCCCGCATTTCAGTTAGTTGCCAAACTCTCTAAGAAGCGCTCGAATAAAGCCTCGGTAACCTCAATATCCGAAGCCCTCCCCGGTGTCTTCAACACCCGCCCCCGCGCCGTCAATGTCACTCGAAGTGACCACGTCTCCGTCGGTCCCGTCGAAGCCAGCGATGCGCTGCGCTCCCGTCCCACCGAAGCCTCAGCTCCCTCCGCCCGTCTTCTTTCACGAGAAAGCGCGCTGGACCGCGGTTTCTAACTTGTGTAAAGAGCACAAAATTAATTACTTAAAAGCCGCCAACGCAGGGGAATCAATTAAAATTCAGGTCACGACCATCGACGACTTCCGGTCTTTTACTAGGCTTCTATCGATCAAACAAATCGCGATTCATAATAACGCCCTCCCGGAGGAGTGCAAGGTCCGCGCAGTATTACGGGGCGTCCCGTTCGAACTCAGTAACGACGACATTTTCGAGGACCTTAAGTCCGAGGTCTTCCCGGCTGAAGCAGTGCACAAGATGTACTCCAACTGCGGTAGGCTTTTCCCACTCGCACTAGTAATCTTAACTAACACTCCCAACTCGAGGGAGATCTTCATAGAGGCTCGCACAATTTGTGGACTCTCGAATATCTCCGTCGAGCGTCCCAACACCCGCCGTCACCCTGGGCAGTGCCACCGCTGCCAGCTCTATGGCCACGCAGCGGCTAACTGCTCAGCTCCCCCCAGGTGCGTTAAGTGCCTGGATCTTCATATTACAAAGGAGTGCACTCGCACTCCCGAATCCACTTCCCCACTTGCCTGTGTGCTGTGCGGCCAGTCCGGCCACACAGCTAACTACAGGGGTTGCCCGCGCGCTCCGCGCTCTTCAACTAAGAGGGCTGCGCCTAAACCGGCGCCGCCGCTCACTCCCGCTAACTTCTCGCCGCTGCGCAACCGGGCTCGCCCGGAAGCAAAGCCCGAGCAGCCGATGCCTGCTCCGGTTCTGTCTTGGACCACCTTCCCGTCCTATTCCAGCTCCCGTAGCTCCCGTAGTCCTGCGTCCCGCTTCTTCGTCTTCACCTCAGTCGTCGATGTCAGTTACTGGTACGTAACGAACACATCAAAAAAGTTTGAGATCACTTTGAAAATACTTTATAATCCTTTTTGTTACAGTAGATTAAAACGGGTTTTCTTTTTCTTCTAAGATTCTTTATGTAAAAATCAAATCTGTTAATAACAAAAATTTTTTAAATATCAATTGTTTTTGTGTATGAAAAGAGATTAAATCCTTGTTTACGCTCATTCAAAAAACTGACCAACTTGATTCAAGCGTTTTTTCTGACATTTCGAAGAAGGAGTTCGTTCAAAAAGATACCGAGGGGATTATCAGAAGTTTTACGAGCAAGAATTGTTACTTTGAGGAAAGAAATATATTCTACTAGAGAAATAGCACGCAGAGTGGCTGTATCCCACTCCTGTGTCGTGAACACGTTACGATGGTATCGCGGCGTGGATAACTTTGCTGATCGACCTCGCAGTGGTCGGCCAACTGTTCTTACATTTGCTGCTCAGAAGCGTTACATTAGATTGCTGACTGCCCGAGACCCAACAATCATTGCCACTAAAATAAAAGCTGAGTTGCAGGCTGCTACTTGGTTAGAAATCAGCACTCAGACCATCAGGATTTGCTAACACCAGGTTGGATTACAAACGAGAAGATCCTGGCAAGCACCCCTGAACTCACATTAACGACAGCGACGCAGATTCCAGTGGGCTAGACGACGCCAAAATGAAAAAGACGACGAGGAAAACATTTTTTCAGAATTAGCACTCATCCGGACGACCGACGTTTCCGTGTCTAGAGAAGACATGGGAACGCTTAAAGACAAAGAACTGCTACTGGAACCGTTGCCGTGGAAACAAGGCGGGAAATCGGTATCCTTTTGTTATGATTGGTGCTAGAACGTCGTTTATCCCGTATGGTGGCTGAATGACTGCAGCTTTGTACCAAACCATTGCTATTTATGGAATTGTCAGGTCATTTAGAATAAACCATAGCCCTCGATTCGTATTGGTTGACGATAATGCACCCTCACATTGACCTCAACGAATCAACGCTGCTCTGTGTGAATACGACATTACCAGGTTAGACTGGCCTGCCGGCTCGCCTTTAAGCCGATAGAGCACGCGTCGGATGCTGTCAAGCTGTTTGGAACCGTCAGCCACCTCCTCAGACAGGCCAGAGATCAAGGAAGCCGTTATTCAAGAATGGAAGGTTACCGCAAGAAATTCTGGAAAACGTAATCTTCAGCATGCCCAGAAGGATTGCCGCATGTGTTCGAGCCAGGGGAGGAGTTATCTTGTACTAAATAAAAACAATTTCATTATAAATGTTGATGATTTTTAGTTAAATTCTCTTTTTTTTGTTTCAATTATTTATTCGTCGAAATTTCATTAGGACTTTTTAATTTAATTTTTGTTATTAAAAATAAAAAATTATTTAATTATTTAATTTCAAAAAGTGTAAATGTTTGGCTTTATATGCCGATCCTTTAAAATGTAATTTTCTCCGACTGTCGTCTGGAATAAATAACTATTTAATGATAGGATTGCCAATTGTTATAATGCCCATTCATTTGTATTCGATACTTAAATTTCTGAAGGGTTAAACAATTAAGGATTCTTTTAGTAATTCAATGTTACAATAATCAATAAAATTACCAAAATAACATAACATTAATGAAATGAGCCTTGCACATTATAGTACATTAAATAAAAATATTAAAGATGACACATATTTATATACATATATATTGTCCGCACTTACTCAAACTACTGATTTTCTGTATAACTGTGAATACAAAGAATCATTTGAAACAATATGATTAAATATCAAATTTAAAAAAACCCACACAAACACACCAACCATATGGCCCCAAAGTAAGCAGAGCTTGTGTTATGGGTTACCGTACAACAAACTGGGGGAACCCGGAATAAACATATATACATAAATATTTATGTATAAAACCATACCCAAGAATGAACATTTATGTACATTTTACAGTACAATTGAGCGTGTTGAACATAATATATAGAGGTAGATAAACACAGAACATAAAATATAAGTATAATCACACCGGGACTAGTACTTCAGCAGGTTCAGGAGAGGCGCGGGCGGGCGCTATCATTTAATGGAGCCATCTCGATTTTGTGTTGTAGCTCACTCTCGAGTGGGTTGCAGGAATGTAAGTTCTATGTAGCTTGAATGTTGTGGTCGTGCTGTTGTTAACTTATTGCTCTAATATTGCAGGAATTCTTCCAGTTTAATATTTCCGTATTTTATTTTCAACCAGTTTTATAAGTGAAAGTAGATTTGAGCTTTTCTGTTGTGTTACAACAGTCTTGTGTTACGTATTGTCATTTAACTGGTGTTGTAAAAATTAGAGCTTTTGTAGAAGGTTAAAATGATAAACAAAATGAGATCAAATTATTTTAATTTTTTTATTATACCTACCGAGTCCTGGTAATAAAGCAGTCAGAAAGGTTCTGAACTTAAATCGTTAAGATTATATAAGCTGACAAGTTTCAAGGGGTATTTGGTGTGCATTTAAGTTCTGAAGTTTCCTGAACAAAGCTTAGCATTTAATTAATTTATAACGATCGAAACTTATTGTGGTGCTATTTGAATTTCAAAGACGCCATGATTCCCACAGTTGTATTTCTCAATGGATTTATTGTTAGTAAAAAAAAATAATAATACTTTACCAACTTTTAAATTTATATCTCAGATTTTTACAACATTTATTACAGGAATTTTTTGTAACACTTAAAATGCATTGCAAAAAAAATAAATCTTTGAAAAAAGTCATTAGTTTTAAGAAAATAATCTACTCGGTCTATTTAAGAAATAAAACCTAAACTGCTGAAAAACTGTATTCAGTTTGGTTATGGTTTATTATATTCCCAGCAAACTCATTGTATAAACCAGAGCAGGCCAGGGACGCGAGGTCGACGTCATGACCTCCCCGCAGACATTCATTAATCGAGCTAATAAACCACAATTAATACTAGTCTCAGCTCGGGTCTTTGTTCTCCGGCTGAGTTATCTCGTAGTTAAATAACGTATACAGGACAGTGAAGTGCGACGCAACGTATTTGAGAGATAAGATAAAGTAAAACCATATTTTAGAAATACGACAACAAAAGTTATTTTTATATTAATTTCTAATTTTGAAGATACCTGTTAATCAACTTGCTGCATAAGGTAGTTACTATTGACATCGTCGAGACACACAGTGACGCGACGCCGCCCGAAGCGCCCGGTCAGATTCTTGTGTTGCTTCAGTTACATTACAGTAAATGTTTAAACGATTGATACAGCTAAACTTATGATTTGAAGGCTTTCTTCTAATTTTTCTAATATATATTGTATTTTTAAAATGTTAAATCATTGAAGAATTATCGAAGCTTTGCTAATACGATATTTGATAATTTTATGAATAACAAGCTACCCTATTCAATGTTCTCCGTCCACTGAGGCGGCTGCTTTTCGTAGCGGTGCCGACTTTTTAACTGTCGATCACTCTTCCCTTGTTAAACTTTTGAACTTCGCATCGTCGTTGTGTCGAAGCAAAATTTACTCAGCAAAAACTTTATGAAAGTGATACTTTTCAGTTTGAAAAATATAACTTTAAAAGAAAAAAATTATAGCACTCAAATAAAAGATTTTCTAGACGATTTTCCACGCAGACGCAGGTAATGGAATAATTAGTATTCAACAAGACCTAATATTCCAATGTGAGTCATTTAAAATATATAAAGTAGTATATCGAAAAAATATCTACATAATGTGTCATTGAACTGAAGGTACGACACTTGTGTCATTCACAACGTGTTCAAAGACATATAACGATACCCGCTTCTAACAAACCCGTAGCAGTAACGTGCCGCGGCCGCAACAAGGGCACATCATGTTATAAGGGAAACTAGCTTTGTGGCCGGATGAAAAGGAATAATATTTACCACAGTTATCAATGCACGACGTGGCCCGGGGACATCTACTCGAGTTTAAGTGACCTGTATTTGCAGTATGCGATTCTATCAGTGTTTCTGAAATATTCTTCAATTTGTTACTATATAAAAAGTAAATGGGAGGCGCTTATCATATCGACAGAGGTGAGTAAATGTTTCGAATGAATAACATGTTCATTTACTATTCAACTTATTGTTTGTTGTTTGTTACAGATACATCATGAACTGAATGAATAGACAGGCTCTAGTTTTCTCATTTATTTTTTTATAAATCGGAATCTGAAAACTATGAGTATTTTCTAGTTTATCTACTGACATTACTTAGAAGCTATTAAATACTGAAGAACGGTTTCAAAAATTATGATGATAAATTGGCTTTATATTTGTACTTTACGCATCAAGAAAAATATAGTGCGTGGGCCATTCCATGTGTAGCCAAGAAAACGATTGCTAGAAATAGGAATAATGAGGAAAGATTAATTACAACGAGAAGCTTTCGCTTTTTCCGAGATTTTCCGCTAATGAGACTATTATCACGTACGATTACTCTAGACGTCAGTCTCAAATCATGATTTGATTCTCTACGCTGTGTCAGGAGAGTGCAGTTGATTCGCAGGCGTGTGTCGGTCGTAGCTGTCAGTGCGGCACGTGCAGGCGGTGGCGGCGGCTGGGCGGAGCGCGGCGGGCGGTGGGTAAGCAGAGCGCGGAATTGTGACAGCTTAATTTACGTTCTATATTGGCAAGGAGTAAGTTATGCTGCTATATTTATTATACAAGTTTCATATTTTTGATTGTTTAAAACTAAATTATGTTCAAATCAGACCCTTTAAAAAAACAGCATATATTTAAATATATCTTATTCAATCAATGCAAGCGTCAAAACGTGGCATAGTGGCAACCCGTTCAGAAAACTGTTATATCTATCTTACTAAAGATATTTTTTGGACAAAGAGAAACATAACACAAATGTAGCTACTGTACAATATTTGTATTGCGTACTTATTTTATTTTTTATATTATTTAATTTTACAAATTTTTGGGAAAAAACACTAAAGTATAAAGACAATTGAATCTGATGGCCATTTAAAAGCTTCCACCGGTATACAGTACAATTATTTAACAGCAGTACCTACACTAAACACCACTGATATAATAAAAAACAGCGTACATTACATACATGAAACAAAGTAAATGAAATTAAGTGTGACGTTACATCGGTAAGCTTAAATTAATTAGTTTGTAACGAAGAACTTACAACTTAATTTATTTCTAATTGTCGCTATCGAGGTGTTAAACAAGTCAATATCGTTGTCATCACCACTAATGTCATAAAAGCATCTGCTTGTTCATTATATTTCACCCAAAGAGGTTAGAAGATTTTTTTTCCTTGCTTGGCATCATCTGCGATCGTCTTTTCTTTTTTTTTTTCAAGATTCTGGCGCAAAAGCAAATGGTCTAAAATTATGCTGAAATCTTCGATCTTCTTTGTAGAACATAAATATAAAAAAAAATTCGCGTTCTGTAGGATACAGAGATTACTTATATAATATTAAAAACTTTCCCGATCTTACAGTACAAGGAGATATCTTCAAACAAACAAATAGCTTTCCATTCACTGCTGTAACGAGATAAAATATATTTTATTTACAGAACAAGAATCACGTACCCCGCATGAAGAGGTGGTATACTCGCAGTAATATATTCATGCCGCTTGCTGCGGCGATGTCGATGACGCGTGTAATATACGCGTTTAAATCGGCATCGTGAGCCGTAAGAAGACGGCGTTGTGTTTGAAAAAAAAAATGAATTGTTTTTTACTAATTGTACACAGAAAATACAGTTAAGTATTGTTATAATTTCTTCAATAATAATAAAACCTTAATATCATTGACTTATAAATAAAAGTTCAAAGGCTGGATTAGTCAAACTGTTTATTTTTGACTCACTTTGGATTTTAATAAAGAAGCTGGAAATAACTAAATTTGAATTGCTTTTTCACTAGTTACGGAAAATAACTAATACACTTGAAATTTCTCAAATTTTTTTAATAGAAATTTTGTCAAATGAACACTGATTAAACTTACATTGAACAATCAGCTCAGTGTAAAAAGGAAAACAGGAGCTTTCTTATCGTTACACGGGCATGGCGGACATTTTAGATATATCTTGTACGTTTATTCATTAAGTCGAGAAGTAGAAGAAAGAAAATCGATACCTTATAATCTGTACTATAAATCAGAACCAACAGTTATTAGCTTGTTGCAACTCTTATTTTGGAAAGGACACACAAACCACATAATTTTAATCAGTACTTTACGTTAGAAAATTATTTTTTGAACCTTTACAAGTTTCACATCCTCGATGACCTACGGAAGCTGTCGATCCATTATTTTTCCATTAATTATTTAGGGTTCCGACTTCTCACTGTGTACTGCGCGAGTATATTGCGTGCCGCAATGACGCCGGTGAATCACGAATTTACGAAGTTAGCGCTCAATTCGAGTAAGGATCGATTTTATGTTCGAGTATCAAGTGATAATAAAAGAAAAAAATTGTAGCTTCTTGTGCTAAGAGCATTGACGAATTAGTTTGAAATATTGGAACTAAGTGAATTGAAAACGATTTCCGCAAAACAAAAACTATACTTTCTATACTTGCACTAAACATTTACAACACTGTAGACGAGAGAAACTTATATGATTGTCTGTTTCTTTTGTTATGCAAACAGTTCAAATTTTAAATTAAATTTTACAGTTTTTGATGTCGCAGGTTTATTTGTTCGCACTCCATTGCAAACGGTCCGCAAAACACTTGCTGTGCAAAAATTCAATGGAATACTAAGCGCCCTCAGCGCTAAGCCACTACATCCGGTAAAAGACAAAGGCCAATTGGGCCATGAACTTCAACAATTCGTTTCGATTAAACATCTACGGAATACTTCTATACGTACGTATACTGTACGTCTTCTTATGGTAGCGTTCGGTGACGGGTCGCTCACTTCCCTCTGATATGGTTAAGGAGGGCGATGGCTGGATCCCGCGTTAACTCGTGAACGGGTGCCGTTTGAGGGTGTTCGTCGTTTGGATTCTTGGGGGGAGGGAGACTTGCCGAGCTAACAGATGCAGATAAGAATAATTTTGTATAGACATAAAGAGACTCTGTAAATTTATTTTGAAAAAAATATACCCGTGAAGTTTCTTGCCAGTTCTTCTTCACGAAGGTTTTTTCGAACTGGTGGTAGAATCATGTTTTATTTGACGTCAATAAGAACAAGTAATTGTCAATGTTGAGAAATGAATATTTCATTTCATATCTTAAATGTATGGTATTTTATAAATATGTACAGACGGCAACACATTAATTAAATGCCTACTACTTTGCTAAATTATGCTACAGTGACATAAAACGTAGTGCAGGTGACAACGTCGTATCGCTTCACTCGATTTACTTCGCGGAGCAGAATATATTTGCAACAAAAGTAACGTTTATTCATTGCTGCCTCCGTTAGATTTATACTTCCACCACGACTGAAAAACTGCCTGTGAAATAGACAAAGATATATATTTCACCCTACGCAAACTCTCAGTTGCGTAGTGTGAAACAAAATAACGTGACGAATCGTCAAAAAGACGATTACAACCCGGAGAAGCAGATGAAGTGTGGCTTGAACCAGTTCATTTAAATAATATTCATAGGTGACGTTTTAATTATTACGGTTGACTGGATTTCAAAATATAAAGAAACCATTTTGTAATTTGTCTTGATATAGACTTATTATTTCATTGTTTCAAATACATAGCATATATTTTTTGATTTTTACATTAAACGAGAACAATTGAAGTCATGGAATACATTACAAACAAAGAAGCGTGCAATTTTCATGTAAGTATAATTATTTTATTCTTATATCTGGTAGACAGCCTTTTGTGAGGAAAATGAGACAATCAAATTTGATGTAGTTTTTATATGTAACAGATTTCACTGCCTTGATCAGTAGTCTCTATGAGTGTTGCCATCATTGCGAGTTCGCCTGGTCAGTATTCTTAAAATGTATCCCACCTGTGTTCAACTATTTAAAACAAAAAGAAGAAACGAACGAACACGTAGTATATATGACCTTTATCTCTATTGCAGATGAATCAAGGTGCAATATCTGTGAGACATCAACTACCACAGGCTTGACAAGAGAAGTTTTCGTAATGTGTCTCTTGTAAGCGAGTGCCATGAACAGGCAACATTGCAAACTTGCAAGTTCTTACAAAGTTTGCGCCATTCTGTTCGGTTTTCTTTAATTTGCTTCAATTATCGATAGCCAATTTTAAAATCGACCATATCCATCTTGGCGTTCGCGACTGCACCTAGAAGTATCCGTTCCTCATGCCCTAGCCAACGCAAGCACCTTTGTTTAAGAATTGCGGTCAAGCCAGGCAGCGTGAGATTTCAAGAATTCTATGAAGCAACGCATGTAGAATGAGTTTATACGACGTTCTAGTTTTGCTTGCGTTGTCCAAGTCTCAGCACCGTACAGGTGTATGGTTATGATGGAAGCCTGAAAGACTAATATCTTGATTTTAGTGGTTAAATGTTTGTTATTCCATACTTTTGCACTGGTCTTCCCGAACATGGTCGCGTTTCTGCCAATACGAATACAATCTCCGCTTTGAAAAAGAGACCGGTATAACGGTTGACCCTAGGTAGCTAAACTTGTCAACTACATCCAACAGCGTGCCGTTTAGCGATATCGCTAAGGTCGCAGACGTAGCTTGTGTAAATACAACTGCTTTTTCAGTAAATACAACTCAAAAGAAAAATACCGTGAAAGTTGTTACGCTAACCGCGGTCACCTTTGCATTTGAAAAAAGGGGTGATATTTGTGTCTAGTATATCTTGTGGCACCTAGCCCAGAATTCGCAAAGCAGTACAAGATTGGTCTTACGCCTTTGATTTTAAGTATCTCGGTCTGAATCCCATCGCCTTTGAGCCTCCTTCTTCGTAAATTTCTCTACTAAGATTGGACCACTGCCAGTTAGCAATATTCCGTGCATAACGTTGAAGATTGAGATGGATTGAATTTGGTCTTCAGATGTCCGATGACCTCAGCTCTGCTATCTTTCAATAGTTTTTGACACTTTCCCACTCTACACTTATATTTCTTCATATGAATTTATCAATTACTTTTAACCATTGCAGACATTGCAGTCTAATTATAAACTATGACTATTTGAAAAAAGGATAGAAAAACACGCAGCAACTAAATGACAGTTACTGCACATGGTCACTGTTAAATGATTTGACGGCTCTCATTTAAGCGCTGTAAGCTTTTGAAAAATAGTCTAAATATTGAAAAACTAGTCAAAATATTGACGACCACATGAAAGAAACAAACAAAAGACAGCTGATTGTGCGTGCTAATGTTATGCTAAGCTATTTACGCAGTACTAGTTATATTTCTCAGAAACTATCAAGGAAACATGTTTCATGAGCATTTTGTTATTTTATTATAAACATACATTAAAAATAAATTTCATAATACAAATATTGACAATAAAATAGTTTAGTATTGTAATTCATAGGAAATCAAAATTGAATGTTTAAACTGCAATGCAATTAAAATGCAAGTTAGACCTTACTTTTTTTGACCTTAATCTGAATTTGCAAGTATTTTAACCCTTATAAAAGTCATTAACGAATCTTCAAAACCGGTTTCAATTAGATACAGACTACAGCGTTATTACAATATGCCGTAGTAGCTACGCAACATACCCACAGACATAACTGCGCGGCGGCGTGACCAGCCTCGCACCACGCGGTGACGTCACACGCCTGCCATGCATCTGCAGGCGCTGCGGCTACACGGAGATACGTTCGACTCAAACGCTGTCAGGCGGCAGAGTCTCGGTTTGCGTGCGGACGTAGATCGCTGACTGCCTTCCGCCTCTATCTAGTCCCCGCACTAGTTGAGCGCCCTCATTTTCATACCGTCGTTTTCACGACGTGTAGTCTCGTACCGTAGCTTCCTATATTCATAGGACCGTCTTCTCAACATCGTCACCTGCAGCTCGTCGTCGCCAATTTTCGTCGCTGCCGCCGCTCCGGCAAGCTCTGCGTTCCAGGACTTCGAGTCCTCAAGTTCGAGTAAGTTCTCCCCGTGGTCGCCAACCTCTCTACTGCGTGGAGGGAGGTTTTAGGTTTTGGGAAGTTACTCTTCGTTGTTAAGTTCATAGTATATATATTTATATATTTTGTCCCTAGCGCTATCTGGCCTAGCGCTAGCGCCTCTCTGGGATTTCGATCGAGAAACCTCATCGCCGCGGTCACCCCGGCCAGTGCCACCGATGCCAGTTATACGGGCATGCGGCGGCCAACTGCGCCTCCCCGCCCAGGTGCGTTAAGTGCCTGGTGCCACATTTCACCAAAAAGTGCAATCGCACTCCTGAAACTCTCTGTCCTCCTGATTGCGTGCTTTGTAGCCAGTCCGGCCACACTGCAAATTACAGAGTCTGCCCTCGTGCACCCCGTTCCACACGTTCCAATTTTAAGAGGTCGGCATCCAAACAGGCCCCGCCCCTTTCTCGCCCGTTCCACCGGCTGCAAAGTCTACACAGCCCAAGCCTGCTCCAGAGAACTGGAGGCAGCGCCCCGCTGCACAACCAAATCCCATCCCGCCCCCTCACCCATGCAGTCCTACATCCCAATCCTCGCTAGCAGACGATATGCGTATCGTTTGCGAAGCGATCAAACATGTCGATGCTAGGGAAATTTCAGTCTTAACCCGTAAACTTAAGGCTTCACGTTCTCCTACAGAGCGACTGCTAACTCTGGCGGAGCAAAGTTCCCTTCTCAATTCATTAGAGGTTCATTTCAATGAATTGATCCCTAAGTCAAGCTTCGGCCAACCTCTGAGCAGCCCCGGCTTCACCGGAGGCTGCCCAGAACGGCCCTCAACTCATGTCCCTTTGAGAACCTTCAGTGCAAATTTCACATCCGGCAGACGACCCGCTAGCGGGTCTCCGCCAGCGCACCCACTTCCCAACGGTTGTCGCTTCCGATAAAGGCTAACGGTAAAATTTTACCACAGCCATCAAGGTGGTTTTTAGTGGGTAGGTGCCATTCTGGTGAGTCCCACATCACCCCGCAGAGGTCGGTATTTTCCTGCGGCGGTATGCATGACGCATCTTCCACCTCCACACCTGCGAGGCTACGTGAATGCAAACAGAAGTCACGGTTCCCAGGGAATTAATTTGAATTTGAATAAACAAAGAAGTAGTTAATGATATTGGTATGGTTTTTTAAGTTGCAATTTAATTATTTTTTTAAATATCTATTAATGTATTTCATTTATTAACAAAGTATTAAAAATATTAACAATTCTATAAAATATATTTACCTATGCGGCCAATCCTCCTACATCCAGTGAATAATTTGGTTCAGCTGCTAACAACGCTGAAAGTATCAGAAAGTGTCAGTATATGCGTAGAAAATATCAGAATTTGGGTAGTAGATATATTTTTAACGCTTTTGACGTTGAAACCTTGGGATCCTAAGGAACAAGGGGTTCATCGCCTTTATTCGGACTTAGCGACGCAATCGGCGAGTGACACTCGTGACCCTAAGGCTAGCACTTACCTCGCACAACGAATTTCTATTGCGATCCAGCGTGGTAATTCCGCCAGCTTTTGGCTACGTTCCCTTCGATAGATTTTTTTTTAGATTCTAGTTTAGGTATATATTTTTTGCGTATTTTTATCTAATAGTTATTAATTTAATACACATAAAAAAATTTATTCTATTTACTTTTAAAATGTGCGCCGATTACACTTCATGCATTTTACGGCCTTAGCCTGTCGTGGATATATTTTTGGCCGAAGGAAGGAATCACAGTTCTATCTGGAATATTTATAAAATATTTCTTATGCATGACTTAGCCGTAGAATCGCTACTGACTTATAATAAAATCAATATTTACTTCAAACCACTAATATCACCCTGAGTGTACCAAATCAACTCCCAAACTATTTAATATGAATATAATCACAATTACTCGACGTTTTGTGTTTCGAGATGTTTGTTTTGATTAGATTTGCAAATGACAATGATTGATTTAGGTTCAGCTGTCCACAATATAAGTTTATTTATCCTTGTTCCTGTAAAAACCGAATTTACTGATGAGAATAAGGGTAAACTCAGTCATTTTGAAAAGGTTTATACAATATAAGATGTATTATTAAAACGAAAATGTAAATTTTTTCCTTGAAAAAATTTGAAATTATAACAAAGTTATTTTCCAAGACAATATAGGCCTACCGAGTAATGTTTTGAACGGCGGCCCGTCAATACAAATTGTTAATTTAAAGGGTGTTCTAACAACAATATTATTTTTAAAGCATTTAGTTATATAATTCTTGATCAACCTTCCTGAGATCTGTACCATAGTGTCACGTGAACAGCCCCGGACGTCACAATTACAAATTAAAAAATTGAAATTTGAAATAAACATTGTAAAAAATGAGTATCTTAGCACGAACTCACGTCAACAGGGAGTCACGTGTACGACATTTCGCCATAAGTTAGAAGTAAAAAAAAAATAAAGTAATATACCGTGAGCAGACAACACAATTGTCAGTATTCAATGCCTTACAATACACGTCTGTCCAGTGGTTCATGGCAGAATACAAGGACACAGAAAAAACAGCACACAGTTCGCAGCCTGCAGGAGCTGCGCGCGTTACGCAGCCCTGTTTCATTTTTATAAAGCAACGACCAGTAATGTCTTTTTGTTCCTCAGGAGGCTGTTTACAAAACTATGTATACAATTATTTTGGTTAAAATAAAACCACGTCGTAAGTTTGGTGATGACTTATTTTTCAGTTACAGTACTGTTCTTCATGATATTGTGTCGTAATGAATAAAATCTCAGAACTTTTTTCTTTATTTTACTATAAATAATTTTGTGTCCATTTCTTTAATATATCAAATAGTTAAGTTGCTGCCGCGTGGCCTAGCGCACGGACAAATCACGTGTAATATGTTATTCTTAATTTATTAATTTAAAGTTTAATCAACCTAAGATACCGAGCTAATGAAATCACAACTTTGCGAATAATCTCACAGTGCTGTATAATATTATATAGTTATTGTGGCTTAACCTTGATATTAACGGGAACTTATACATGCAAGGTGACTACGCAGCTACTACGTCACCGACTACAGCGGCTACGACAGCCTACGCCTCATCACGTGGAGTGCCGTCACCGCCACACTGCAAGTGACGCGTAGTCAATGGAACACTCACACAAGTTTTCGTATTCGAGACAAATATAATTTTTTTTTTTGGTTCCCCTCCACGGGAAGGGCAGGAGGACATAAAAAATGCTCTGTCGCATACTCCGCGCGCGCGATCGAAGTTATGTGGGACTCGTCCCGACGCCTACCAGGACCATACCCACTAAAAAACCCCCTGTCGGCTCGTGCATTTTTGCCACTCAGCCTTTTTTTTTTTTTTTTTTGCTGCCGAGGCACCCTCGCATGAGGGAGGTGGAAGATGCGTCATGCATACCCGCCCGCAGGTAAATTCCTCTGCGGGGGGGTTATGTGGGACTCACCAGAATGGCACCTACCCACTAAAAACCACCTGTTGGCTGTAGTTATTACCGTTAGCCTTCATCGGAAGCGACACCCGTCGGGAAGTTGGGCGCGCTGGCGGAGACCCGCTAGCGGGTCTTCCGCCTGTAGTGAAAGTTGCACTGAAGGTGCTCAAAGGGACATGAGTTGGTGGCCGCTCTGGGCAGCCTCCGGTGAAGCCGGGGCTGGGCAGAGGTCGGCCGAAGCATGATTTAGGGATCAATTCATTTAAATGAACCTACAATGAATTGAGAAGGGAACTATGCTCCGCCAGAGCTAGCAAACGCTCTGTCGGAGTACGTGAAGCCCTAAGTTTACGGGCTAAGACTGCGATTTCACTAACATCGACATTTTTTATAGCGTCGCAGACGATACGCATATCGTCTGCTACGGAGGATTGAGGAGTGGGTTTGTATGGGCGAGGAGCCGGGATGGGATTCGATGCGGGGCGCTGCCTCCAGTTTTCTGGGGCAGGCCTAGACTGTGTAGGCTTTGCAGCCGGAGGAACCCGGCTACGCAGCGGCGGAAAGTTTTCTTGAGAAAGGCGCGGGGCCTGTTTGGGTGCCGACCTCTTGGGATTGGAACGCATACAACGGGGTGCACGAGGGCAGCCCCTGTAGTTTGCGGTGTGGCCGGACTGGCCACAAAGCACGCAATTGGGAGGGGAGGGAGTTTCAGGAGTGCGATTGCACTCCTTAGTGAAGTGCGGGACCAGGCACTTGACGCACCTGGGCGGTGCGCGGCAGTTGGCCGCCGCGTGCCCGTACAACTGGCACCGATGGCACTGGCCGGGATGACCGCGGCGATGAGGCGCCTCGATCGAGATCCCAGAGAGGCCGCATATAGTGCTAACCCCTTTGAGGATCTCACTGGACTTGGGGACGTTGGCGAGAACCACCAAAGCGAGAGGGTGTTGCCTCCCGTACTTGCTGTGCATTTTATGCACCGCGAGTGCCGGGAAGCCTTGGGACTGCAGATCCTCCAGGATAGCCTCGTTCGATAATTCGAACGGGACTCCCCTGAGTACCGCTCTGATCTTACGCTCTTCTGACAGAGCATAAGTGTGATAAGCATATTGCTTATCGGTGAGGAGCTTAGGCAAAGCTCGGAAATCGTCTATCGACGAGACAGTGATTTTAATAGATTCACCCGAGTTTACCGCTCGGGTGTAATGGATCTTGTGCTCATTGCACAATAAATAAAACACTTTTTACCGGATATTATCGCGTATATTTTAGTTAATTTTAAAATTATTTCGACGTTTCGGCATCTTTGCAGTTGCCGTGGTCACGATAGACTAAGGTGTTGTTCATCTATTGCCAGTAATAAAAACTACATGATTGTCAATACATATTAACGCCATCTGTTTCTCAGTCTTCTCGCATAACGTCCCGGATTGACACAAAAGGCACTGACTGTGTCCTGAGTTTGCAGTCTAACAGTTTGCTGGTTTTTCATTTTGATGTTTTTAAGTATTGGATCCCATGTTGATGAAAGTTTCCAACCATCTTCTCTATTGAAATTTGGATGTTTTTTAATTTCAATAGTTTCTCTGACCATCCTAGGTATAAAATGTTTCTCTTTTGCTAGGATCTTCACGGTATCAAATCTTAAATAATGGTTGGGCTTGTCTATGGAATGTTCACAAACTGCAGATTTTGAGGTTCGTTTATTTTTAACATCAGAGATGTGTTCTTTAATGCGAGTTGACACATTTCGTTTGGTTTGACCGATATAAGAGAGCCCGCAGTCACAGTCGATTTTATAAACGCCTGGATCTTGTATAGGGATGCTTGATTTTATTGGACGAAGATGCTGGCTTATCTTTGAGTGCGGCTTGTAGATAGTTTTGATTGAAGCTCGCCGAAGAATGCCTCCTATCTTGTCAGTAACACCCTTTATATAAGGCAGGAATGCTGGTCTTCGTTCAACTGTGAGTGGCTTTACGCGGTTTCTGCGACGGCGACGCGGTGTTTTTAAATCGTTATCCCGCAGCACTTTAACCAGGTGGTTGAGTTCCTCATTAATGTGTTGGGGATCGCAGATTCCATGTGCTCTCTGAAACAAAGAGTTGCCTACGGCAGATAATTGGCTCGGGTGGTGATGGGATTTCCCATTTAGATATCGGTCAGTGTGGGTGGGTTTCCTATAAACAGTATGGCTAAGTGTACCATCAGGATTTCTTTGTATTAAGACATCTAAGAAAGCTAATTTGTTCTCCTGCTCCAATTCCATAGTGAATTTAATTTTAGAATTAAGGGAATTGAGGTGGTTTAGGAATGCAGTCACTTCATGCTTAGGTAATATAGTGTAGGTGTCGTCAACGTACCTCTTGTATATCTTCAGCACAACAGGTGCCATTCGGAGCGCTTGCTCCTCGAAGTTCTCCATGTAAATGTCAGCTACAACAGGTGACACCGGAGACCCCATGGCAACACCATCAATTTGAATGTAGTAATTGTTATTCCACATGAAGTAGCCAGATGTTAAACATAGCTCTAATAGTTCTGCATATTCCTCGGGCAAGTTTGACTCACTTAGCTTCCTTTTTACTATATCAATGCAGTCTCTAACAGGTAGTGAGGTGAATAGAGACGACACATCAAAGCTAACCATAGTTTCATTGTTAGTTAACTTGAGATTTTTAATGTCACTAACAAAATGGTAAGAATCCTTTACATATGCACTTGTCTTTCCTCGCAGTTGTGAGAGCACAATTGCTAAGTGCTGGGCCAGCTTGTAAGTTGGTGTGTCTAGCTGGCTCACAATAGGTCTCAAAGGTACTTTAGCTTTGCGTATTTTTGGTAACCCATACAATTTTGGTGGTTTTGCACTTGCTGGTGTTAACTTTTTCACATCTAAATGTAACAAATGTTTGTGTTTTTGTATTAAAGTGGATGTTTTCTTCATAATCCTGTTGGTGGGGTCGTAATTCACCATTTTGTATGTGTTTTCATCCGCTAACAACTCCAAGATTTTTTCGTTATATTCAGATGTATCCATCACTACGGTAGCATTTCCTTTATCTGCACGGAGAACTGTTAACTCGTCATTATTGCGTAAGGTCTTCAATGCAAGGCGTTCTTCTCTGGAAAGATTCGATTTCGGTAGACTATTGCGTCTTAATACGCCGGAGATATCTTGCCGTATACTTTCAGAATCTTCCTTTGAAAGTTTGTTTGTGAAAAGACAGTCTTCTACGCGACAGATTATGTCTTCTACCGGTATTCTAGACGGAGTTGGTGCAAAATTTAAGCCCTTTGATAAAACTTTTATAACATTTGTTTCCAATGTTTGTTTTGACACATTGACAACTGTACGTTCAAGCGAAAAAGTTGATTGATTCTCTGTGGTTGAGCTGATTGAAGGCTGAAAGGGTTCATGAGTCATCCTTTTGTTATTGAGTTTTTGAAATTTGCTGATTTGTTTATTTTTATAGATGTTGTAGACATAGTACGCCCTTTTATTCGTAAAATCTTCAACTTTCTTGAAATCCGAATGGGACAGAGTCAATGCAAGATCGTTTTTTGAATTTTGAATAATTTCGTCTGTTCGAAATATGTCATACCGATGTTGTTGTATTAACTTGATCAGTAGTTTTTTGCTTGCTTGGTGAAGAATTTCGGCACTCCCCCGGATGTCCACCTGGTTAAAGTGCTGCGGGATAACAATTTAAAAACACCGCGTCGCCGTCGCAGAAACCGCGTAAAGCCACTCACAGTTGAACGAAGACCAGCATTCCTGCCTTATATAAAGGGTGTTACTGACAAGATAGGAGGCATTCTTCGGCGAGCTTCAATCAAAACTATCTACAAGCCGCACTCAAAGATAAGCCAGCATCTTCGTCCAATAAAATCAAGCATCCAGGCGTTTATAAAATCGACTGTGACTGCGGGCTCTCTTATATCGGTCAAACCAAACGAAATGTGTCAACTCGCATTAAAGAACACATCTCTGATGTTAAAAATAAACAAACCTCAAAATCTGCAGTTTGTGAACATTCCATAGACAAGACCAACCATTATTTAAGATTTGATACCGTGAAGATCCTAGCAAAAGAGAAACATTTTATACCTAGGATGGTCAGAGAAACTATTGAAATTAAAAAACATCCAAATTTCAATAGAGAAGATGGTTGGAAACTTTCATCAACATGGGATCCAATACTTAAAAACATCAAAATGAAAAACCAGCAAACTGTTAGACTGCAAACTCAGGACACAGTCAGTGCCTTTTGTGTCAATCCGGGACGTTATGCGAGAAGACTGAGAAACAGATGGCGTTAATATGTATTGACAATCATGTAGTTTTTATTACTGGCAATAGATGAACAACACCTTAGTCTATCGTGACCACGGCAACTGCAAAGATGCCGAAACGTCGAAATAATTTTAAAATTAACTAAAATATACGCGATAATATCCGGTAAAAAGTGTTTTATTTAAAGTATGTATCGTGAAAACTTAAGAAAAGGTTTTATTTCCCGCTACGGAGCGGTAGTTGCAAACAAAATACGATCGCTTGAGTGCATGAAGAAAAAGAAATCACGGCTACTGACATCGTTAAACTTTCTCAAAAGATGTCGGGATAACAACCTTCTCCCGGTATGTGTGAGAATATCTCCGAAGAAAGACATCCGGGGGAGTGCCGAAATTCTTCACCAAGCAAGCAAAAAACTACTGATCAAGTTAATACAACAACATCGGTATGACATATTTCGAACAGACGAAATTATTCAAAATTCAAAAAACGATCTTGCATTGACTCTGTCCCATTCGGATTTCGCGAAAGTTGAAGATTTTACGAATAAAAGGGCGTACTATGTCTACAACATCTATAAAAATAAACAAATCAGCAAATTTCAAAAACTCAATAACAAAAGGATGACTCATGAACCCTTTCAGCCTTCAATCAGCTCAACCACAGAGAATCAATCAACTTTTTCGCTTGAACGTACAGTTGTCAATGTGTCAAAACAAACATTGGAAACAAATGTTATAAAAGTTTTATCAAAGGGCTTAAATTTTGCACCAACTCCGTCTAGAATACCGGTAGAAGACATAATCTGTCGCGTAGAAGACTGTCTTTTCACAAACAAACTTTCAAAGGAAGATTCTGAAAGTATACGGCAAGATATCTCCGGCGTATTAAGACGCAATAGTCTACCGAAATCGAATCTTTCCAGAGAAGAACGCCTTGCATTGAAGACCTTACGCAATAATGACGAGTTAACAGTTCTCCGTGCAGATAAAGGAAATGCTACCGTAGTGATGGATACATCTGAATATAACGAAAAAATCTTGGAGTTGTTAGCGGATGAAAACACATACAAAATGGTGAATTACGACCCCACCAATAGGATTATGAAGAAAACATCCACTTTAATACAAAAACACAAACATTTGTTACATTTAGATGTGAAAAAGTTAACACCAGCAAGTGCAAAACCACCAAAATTGTATGGGTTACCAAAAATACGCAAAGCTAAAGTACCTTTGAGACCTATTGTGAGCCAGCTAGACACACCAACTTACAAGCTGGCCCAGCACTTAGCAATTGTGCTCTCACAACTGCGAGGAAAGACAAGTGCATATGTAAAGGATTCTTACCATTTTGTTAGTGACATTAAAAATCTCAAGTTAACTAACAATGAAACTATGGTTAGCTTTGATGTGTCGTCTCTATTCACCTCACTACCTGTTAGAGACTGCATTGATATAGTAAAAAGGAAGCTAAGTGAGTCAAACTTGCCCGAGGAATATGCAGAACTATTAGAGCTATGTTTAACATCTGGCTACTTCATGTGGAATAACAATTACTACATTCAAATTGATGGTGTTGCCATGGGGTCTCCGGTGTCACCTGTTGTAGCTGACATTTACATGGAGAACTTCGAGGAGCAAGCGCTCCGAATGGCACCTGTTGTGCCGAAGATATACAAGAGGTACGTTGACGACACCTACACTATATTACCTAAGCATGAAGTGACTGCATTCCTAAACCACCTCAATTCCCTTAATTCTAAAATTAAATTCACTATGGAATTGGAGCAGGAGAACAAATTAGCTTTCTTAGATGTCTTAATACAAAGAAATCCTGATGGTACACTTAGCCATACTGTTTATAGGAAACCCACCCACACTGACCGATATCTAAATGGGAAATCCCATCACCACCCGAGCCAATTATCTGCCGTAGGCAACTCTTTGTTTCAGAGAGCACATGGAATCTGCGATCCCCAACACATTAATGAGGAACTCAACCACCTGGTTAAAGTGCTGCGGGATAACGATTTAAAAACACCGCGTCGCCGTCGCAGAAACCGCGTAAAGCCACTCACAGTTGAACGAAGACCAGCATTCCTGCCTTATATAAAGGGTGTTACTGACAAGATAGGAGGCATTCTTCGGCGAGCTTCAATCAAAACTATCTACAAGCCGCACTCAAAGATAAGCCAGCATCTTCGTCCAATAAAATCAAGCATCCCTATACAAGATCCAGGCGTTTATAAAATCGACTGTGACTGCGGGCTCTCTTATATCGGTCAAACCAAACGAAATGTGTCAACTCGCATTAAAGAACACATCTCTGATGTTAAAAATAAACGAACCTCAAAATCTGCAGTTTGTGAACATTCCATAGACAAGCCCAACCATTATTTAAGATTTGATACCGTGAAGATCCTAGCAAAAGAGAAACATTTTATACCTAGGATGGTCAGAGAAACTATTGAAATTAAAAAACATCCAAATTTCAATAGAGAAGATGGTTGGAAACTTTCATCAACATGGGATCCAATACTTAAAAACATCAAAATGAAAAACCAGCAAACTGTTAGACTGCAAACTCAGGACACAGTCAGTGCCTTTTGTGTCAATCCGGGACGTTATGCGAGAAGACTGAGAAACAGATGGCGTTAATATGTATTGACAATCATGTAGTTTTTATTACTGGCAATAGATGAACAACACCTTAGTCTATCGTGACCACGGCAACTGCAAAGATGCCGAAACGTCGAAATAATTTTAAAATTAACTAAAATATACGCGATAATATCCGGTAAAAAGTGTTTTATTTAAAGTATGTCTCATTGCACAATGTCGAGACCTCAGTCCATTTACCCTTTTCCCGAAGGAAAACGGGTGGTGGGACCTTGGCCTTGACAGAAGTTGGGGCCGGAGCGGGTGTTGGAGACACCGGGGCAGCTGGCGTTGAAGACGCCGCAGGGGGTGTAGGGACGGGCGTCGAGGGCGCCGGGTCTTGTTTCGAACGCTTCTTAGAGCGCTTCTTAACAAGCGTAAAGGAGGGAGACTCAGGGCCAGTTGGGGTGGCGTCCGAGGATGACTCGGTCGCGGGTGCGCGCTTGCGGCGCGGAGGGGCGTCTACATCGCACTCCATGTCACTGGAGGAAGGGGACGCGGGAGGGCCTAAGACCTGAGGGGTCAGGGGAACTGGGGTGGCCTGAGGGGCCATTGTGGACATTAATGTCATGAGATTAGGGATAAGGAAATCTAAAAAACGGTACTTATCAGCATTTAAAGACATGCCTTCAGTGCTTTCAATTAACTTCTTCCTAAACTCGTCAAAGCTTAGGGAAGCCATTGCGGAGGGGTTGGGGAGGGACAATATATGAACCTAACAACGATGACTAACTTCCTAAAACCACCCTACACGCAGTAGGGCGGTTGAGAACGACGCGGATAACTTACTCGAACACGGCACTTGAAGTCCTGGAACAACGAATTCCCGTCGACGAAGCTCACGTTCCACGAAGTACGGTTAACAAGCCACTGTTCGCCGTGAAAACGGCGTTAGAAACTTATTAGAAGTACGGTTAACGAGCCACTGTCCGCCGTGAAAACGGCGTTAGAAACTTATTACGGTATACAACTATGAAATTATATATTACGACAACAACCAGTGAAATTTGGGTGCTCAATTAGCGCGGTGCTAAAAGAGCGGGAAGGCGTCTGCGATCGACGTGCGCTCGAGAACGCACGCAGACCGAGACTGGCTCGTTGTATTTTTTTTTTTTTTTTTGTTCCCCTCCGCGGGAAGGGCAGGAGGATAAAAATGCTCTGACGCATACTCTGGCGCGATTCCAAAGTTATGTGGGACTCGTCCCGACGCCTACCAGAACCATACCCACTAAAAACCCCCTGTCGGACGCCCCGTAGTACAGCGCGGATCTTACGTTCCTCCGGGAGGGCGTAGGTGTGATACGCGATATGATTTAACCCGAGCAACCTGGTTGGTGGAGCCACGGACGGCGACTCCACCACGCGGTGGTTCTGACTCGAATAAAATATACGCGGTAGTTGAAATTAATGTTAAATATCTTCGATGGACAGTATTTCACAGGATAAAGAAAAGTAAATAAAGAAATAAGATAAAACAGCGGTATGAACGGCGGAAAGAAATAGCACGCACCTTGCTTCCTTCTTGGATTTCACCAGCAGTGAGTAGAAAATCCAGGTTGATAAATCACTAGGCGTGCGCACGCGATCACAATGTTCACCAGCACATATCACCAAGAATCCACAAGAGCGGCAGCTGACTTCAACGAAGTTAAGGCAAACGTACGTCTAAGCGCGGTAGCGGGCGTTGATTCACTGCTTCCAGTATGTTCTTCTTCGTTTTAGGTGCGTGCAGGGTAGTTTTTCTAACCGAGGCGCGAGAGTCAATATTTTAACGCGGGTAGAACGTAGAAATGTATATGGCGCGAACATTCCCCCCGCCCTTAAAGGGTTGCCTTTAACGAAAAACAACTGAAAGCGAATATTTACATTAAGCTTTACATACACTAAATAATAATACAATTGATGCGGAAATGTTATATAGTACAACCAAATAAGTACTTAAATTTATGCGGCATTATATACTTAAACTTACAGAAATATATAAATTAAATAGTAAATGCAAAAAAAAATTGTTTATTGGGTTGGCAAAGGACAAAGACGAACGACTGGTCGAAGGTAGCTGCCCTTCGAAGTGCGAATAGTAACTACTCGCGTTATACCGTCCCTCGAAGGGTGGACCTTCTCTACGACTGCCAGAGGCCAAGAAAAAGGCGGTGCATTGTCTGTGACAACAACCACGACCGAACCCTCCCTGATGGGAACCGTAGGAATATTCCACTTAGCTCGCGATTGCAACTGATGCAGGTATCCAACTCTCCATCGACGCCAAAAAGACTGTACTATATTATCAAGAAGTGAATGGCGTTGATTGAGATCAGAGGTTCCAGCTTCCGGCGCGGGAATGGAAGCTAAAGGAACCGTGTTGAGAAAGTGTGCTGGCGTCAGTGAGGATGGTTCAGAGGGGTCGCAACTTCTGGCCGTCAATGGACGCGAGTTAAGTAAAGCCTCGACCTGCGTGAGTACAGTAATCAATTCTTCATACGACAGAATTTGTTGCCCTATGACTTTAAACAAATGCGACTTAACAATTTTGACTACGCTTTCCCAACATCCACCGAAGTGGGGGGAAGCGGGCGGTATTAACTTCCAATTAATGCGATTTTCACTAAGCTCTACTTCTAAATGCGGGCGATATTCATCTAAGAATTTATATAAATCGCGAAGATAAGAACGAGCGCCTACAAAACAAGTACCGTTGTCAGTGTACAAACACTTTACCGGGCCTCGGCGCGATAGAAAACGCTTAAGTGCGGCTAAAAAACTAACCGTACTTAAATCGGTAGCCACCTCAATGTGAGTGGCTCGCGTTGTCATACATGTGAAAATACAAAGCCAAGCTTTGCGACTACGGACCCCGCGGCCGCGGACCGGCGTGTACTGCAGCGGCCCCGCGTAGTCGCAGCCGACATGCGTGAACGCCTTCTCTACCGCGTTGACGCGGTAGCTAGGTAGATCAGCCATGAGTGGATAGGTCGCGCGCGGCTTAGACCTGAAACATGTGTTACAGCGATGAACTCGATGTCGAATTATGCGGCGAGCGGAAAGAATCCAATATTTTTGTCGTAGCAAAGAGTGAAGTAATTCGGGTCCGGCGTGTAAATATTTTTTATGATAATAATCGATTATTAAATCAACTATGTGGTCGCGACGGGGCAAAATTAAGGGATGTTTAGCGGTATAATTTTCAGCGGAATTGGATAATCTTCCACCAACGCGAATAAGTCCGTTGTTGTCTAAAAACGGGCTAAGGTTATTTAAAGCGGATGAACATGTTTCATTATTTTTTAAACTGTGAATGTCATTAATAAAATGAATCTCTTGTAAAGCACGTATGATTTGAACTTCAGCAAATTCTAAATCGGTGCTTGTGACACATGAATTTCGTGGTAAGCGTCTGATAAATTTATAAATATAAACAGTAGTGCGTAAAAATTTTGAAAATGAAGAAAATCGCGTGCTATTATCATATATAATTGCAACCGGAATATTTGATACTAAGGAAAGCGTGTTAGATTTTCGCTCAGGTAAGTCTTTCTCTACAATTTCTTGATCACCTCTGCTGAGGCTCCACTTAGACGGGTCGCTGGCGGCCCACGGCGGGCCATGGAACCACAGCGGGTGAGTCAATAATTTCTCGGGAGTAAGACCTCGAGATAGACAATCTGCGGGATTTTCTGAGCCGGCAACATGATAGAACAAATTAGCGGGAATATTTTCAGTAATTTGCACAACTCGGTTGGCAACAAAAGTCTGCCACCTGTGTGGCGAAGAGTTGATCCAGCAAAGAACAACTTTGGAGTCGCTGAAGGCGAATAGTTTATTTATTGTATAGCGTGAGTTTATAGTATCAACTACCTTGCGAAGTAATTTTGACAACAACACTGCCGCGCATAATTCTAGTCGCGCAACAGATACAAACTTCACGGGAGATACCCTAGATTTCGCGGCGACTAAACTGACTAAGAAATCGTTCCCTACGCGGACCTGGGCATAGACAACGCCTCCGTACGCGCGTTCGCTAGCATCGGCGAATCCTAAAATATTTATTTCACTTGCCGTTACTACGCCAAGATGTCGAGGTATGCGAAGAGTATTTAATGTAGGCATTTCGTGACAAAACTGTTCCCAGGCTGTTTTTATTCGTTGCGGCGGCTGGCTATCCCAATCACATTTCAACAGCCAGAGCTCCTTAATAAGAAGTTTGGCATACAAAATGACTGGCGCGACAAAACCTAAAATGTCCCATAGGCGGGCTACAGCGGAGAGAATAGTGCGTTTAGTACATGGTTCATTGGGCGTCTTAACCTGAAAATGAAAACAATCTGTAGACTTATCCCAGCATAGACCCAGTATTTTACGCGGGTTAGAGTTATCAAATATCTTATCTGTGCCAGCCTTGTGCGAATCGGGAATGTGTGTTAGTACCTCGTCGGAGTTACTGTTCCATTTAACGAGATCGAACTGAGCCTTTGCAAACAGCGCGATGAGGTCGCTACTGAGAGTAGACGCCTCCTGCTCAGACATCACCGATGTCGCCAGGTCATCCATAAATAGAGAGGATGAAGCGATAGAAGCTGCAGCGGGATAATTTAAACCTTCATCCTCGATTAATTGCTTAATGACGCGGAGCGCATGAAATGGGCTTGACTTAATACCAAAACAGACTCGATTAAATTGATATTCAGCGATAGGGTCAGAGGTATTAAAGCGATATAATATTTTTTGAAACCTGCGGTCAGGCTGTCTTATTAATAATTGCAGAAACATTTCTCGACAGTCTGCTGAAAGGCAAATTTTGAATAACCGAAAATTAATTAATATAGAAAATAAATCACCTTGCAAATTACGTCCCGCGTGAAGAATGTCATTCAAGGAACGGCCCGTAGTAGACTTGCAGCTGGCGTCTAAAACAATACGCAGCTTGGTCGTTACCTTGTCGTCCCTAAAAACCCCATGGTGCGGTATATAATACGACGGGAGTAAACTGCTGTCGTTGTGCCGATCTACACGTGAAATATAGCCTTTATCGATATAACTGCGAATTATATTATCATACGCTGAACGAACTTTCGGCGAGGCTTCTAACTTGCGTTCTAAACATAAAAAACGCCTGCGAGCTGCCGAGTAAGAATCCCCGAGAGAAGAGGCGTCATCGCGAAATGGCAGCGCAACGATATAACGACCACTTTCGTTTCGAGAAGTGGTGGCAAGAAAGAATCTTTCACATTCGAGTTCGTCAGCTGTCTGCGTGGGCGGCGCGGCTACCTCCTCAAGCTCCCAGAAACGCCTGAGGAGTGTGTCTACCGGGTCACCAACCACCGAGCAACACGAAGTTGTAATTATATTACAAGCATGGTTTGTACATACCGTGGGTACGGATCCCATTAAAATAAAACCTAAAACAGTTTGTATTGCGGGCGGAAAATTACTATACTCGCTATATATTATAGTAGGCATTAGCAAGTGCGGGAATAGGGAGCTACCAATCAAAATGTCTACGGCACCAGGAGTAGCGAACTCACTATCAGCTAGCGGTAAAGAATTAATATGAGTAAACCCAGTTATGTTCACCGGAACGGACGGCAAGCAGTCCGTGATGCGGTCAACAATAAGTGATGAAATGTTATAGTTAATGTTTAAATTAAAGCGCGAGTAAAACGTAAAATCTACAAAACCATTAACAGATTTTTGTGAGCCCCCAATACCTCTTACTATAGTATTTGACGGTCTATATTTGCTTAAAAATCCTAAGCGCTTACAACAATCGTACGTAATAAAATTGCTTTGTGAAGCGCTGTCTAACAAACATCTAACTAAATGTTGTTTGCCGTTCGCGTCAAAAACTATAACTTGCGCCGTCGCCAGCAAAACAGTTGCATTCGTTATTTTTTTTTTTTTTTTTTTTTTGGTTCCCCTCCACGGGAAGGGCAGGAGGACATAAAAAATGCTCTGACGCATACTCCGCGCGCGCGATCGGAGTTATGTGGGACTCGTCCCGACGCCTACCAGAACCATACCCACTAAAAAACCCCCTGTCGGCTCGTGCATTTTTGCCACTCAGCCTTCATCTGAACGACGGCCAATTGGAGAAAGAGGCCGCGCCAGCGGGGCCCTTAAGGGGTCACCCGCTGAGATTCACATAGCACTGAAGGTGCTCAAAAAAGAAAAGTAAAAATAAAAACATTAAAAATGAAAAATAAAAATAGCATTAATTCGGATTTACGTTAGAATTAGGATTTGCGGCCTGAAGGGCCTCGAGAGCTAAAGTTAACTGCGAAGGTTCGCCCGTGTGCGCGTTTCTCGGCCTAGCGACTTTGAATTTCGAATCTAACACAGGAGCAGTATATGAGACTGAATCTCGAACAAGATGATTGGGATGGGATTCGGCGCGTTTGAAGAACGATTCTGAGAGTGTTTTGAAGTGCTGTTGCACTGTAGGTAGTTCAAGATCTCTGTGCAGGTCCGCGTTGCGCACATACCAAGGTGCGTCTGTGGCCCTGCGGCAGAAGAGATTTTGAACTACCTGCAGCTTATACAGGACGGAGGGATTGGCATGGGCAAAGACTGGCGAAGCATATGACATGACGGGTCTAACGCAGACCTTGTAAAGCGTACGTTTATTTCTAAAAGACATTTTACTTTTTCTACCTATCATACTATTTAAGCGGCTTAAGTAGAAACGCGCGAGTTTCGTTACTCTATCGACGTGTGGCTTAAAAGAAAGCGTCTGATCTAAGGTGACGCCTAAGTATTTGATACTGCGCTTCCAGGGGATAGGAATACCTAACATTCGAATGTGGGGATCGTTGCGGCGATTACGACGTTTGTGGTCGAATAGAATGGCAGAACTCTTTTCTGGGTTGACATCGATACGCCATTTTTGAAACCAAACACCGAGGGCGTTTACGGCCTTTTGGAGTCTGGTGATGTTATACGGGATCCTTTGACCTTTAGTGTAAAGGGCGGTATCGTCTGCAAAGAGGGCGAGTTCGACGCCTTTCGGCGGGATGGGCATGTCATTAGTGTACACGGTGTACAGCAGAGGGGCGAGGACTGAGCCTTGCGGGACTCCAGCCTTTATGGGACGAGGCGCGGAGAGCGTGCCTTCATGTTTGAATCGAAACGTACGGTCTTTAAGAAACGACGCGATTAATCTGACTAGGCGAACCGGTAAGCCTATTTTATAGAGTTTAAAAACGAGACCGCTGTGCCAGACTTTGTCGAAAGCCTTGGCTACGTCAAAGAGAACCGCGATTGATTTTTTACGATGCGGATAGAATCCTTCGAGAATGTACTCGACGATTCGATGAACTTGCTGAGGGCAGGAGTGCTTAGCGCGAAAGCCGAACTGATGGGGAATAATGAGCGGGTCGCCATCCGTTGGAAACAGATGGTTCCGCATTCGAGAGAGTATGACTCTTTCGAGAAGTTTAGACATTGCCTTGAGGAGGCTGATGGGTCTGTGATTAGCCGGGATGTTCAGAGGTTTACCCGGCTTGGGAATGCCTATGACTGTCGCTTCTTTCCAGGCTTTTGGAAAGTAGCTATGGTCGAAGCAGGCATTGAAGATGATAGCTAACAAGGTAAGCACCTGCTGTGGCAGGTGCTTAAGTGCGTGGTTGGAAATTCCATCCGCACCCGGAGCCTTTTTGGACTTTTGTTTTCTAATGAGAAGCAAGATTTCATCATTAGAGACTGTGACGGGGTCGTCGGTGATAGGGAGAGATTCTCTGCGGAGAACTTCGTCCTCCACCGCCTGGATGTGGGAGGGATCCGCGGGTTGCGTGCTGGGCGAACATTGTGCCGCTATGCTGTCGGCGAAGCATTCGGCTTTCTCTTCGACTTCGAAGGCAATGGTGCCGTCGGGGCGAGTGAGAGGAGGAACGTGAGAGGCGGTGTCTACGCGTAAAGCTCGGGCCATTCGATAATACGCTTGGTGGGACGGGGAGATATTCTCCATGAGATCGTTAAACTGAGTGTCACGGAGTTCCGCGAGGCGAGACCTAACTTTCCGTTGAAGCTGATTCGCAGCTGTTCTATATGCGGGCGTGGGATATTTCTTGGCTCTCCGGAGAGCCGCGTTCTTAGCTTTAATGAGATTGCTAATGGCTAAGGGAAGCGCGGGTTTGCCTTGCTTAGCAATGATTACGTTGTCGCTGATGGCTGAGTTGATAGCATCAGTGAGATTATCGACTATCGAATCTATTTTAATCGGGCTGTCTAATTGGTCGGGCGAAATCGCGAGCGGAGAGTTCGGTGCCTCTAAGGCTGAAACTAACGTATTTTTAAAGCCTTTCCAGTTGGTAAAGGTCTTTGGCGGTGTGACGTTAACGTTAGGCGCGCCTAGCACGAGGGAGACGGGGCGATGGTCGGAGCCTAGGTCATCGAGCGGTTCGATGGACCTGAGATCAAGATTGATTCGCTTGATTATTGCAAAGTCGAGGATGTCAGGAGAATAGGTCGGGTTTTTGGGATAGTGAGTGGGAGTGATGGGGGATATGACGTCTAAGTCAAGGGAGTTAGTGATGTCGAGGAGAGCGATACCGCTGGTGTTGGTCGATAGGCACGTCCAGTCAGTATGTTTGGAGTTAAAGTCTCCGAACATAATGACTGAATGGCCGAGGGCGAGAATGGCCTCAAAGTCGCTGCGGATTGGTCTGGTACCACTAGGTATGTAGACTGAAGCTATGATGATGGTCGGATGACCAGTCATAGCCAATCTACACACAGTGGCCTCCATGTTGAGGAGAGGAGGGGTAGGGAGAGGACAGCAATGGAAGCCTCTTTTGTAATATATCGCGGTGCCGCCGTAACCGTCGGAGTTGGGCCTATCGTTGCGAGTAAGCGCGTACTTAGGTATAGCGAATCCCCTGGAGCGGTTTGGAGTAAGCCATGTCTCCTGGAGAAGGAATAAGTCAGGTTCTTTGTTCTGAAGGAACAGTTTAATCTCGGGAAGGTTGGTATTAAGGCTACAAGCGTTAAAAGATACTAGGGATAAGCCCTTAGGTTTAATACGACTGGACGCGGGATTCGCGGGTCTAGACATTAAATTAATTTATTTACGAATTTATACAAAAATAAAAGAATTTATAACGAACTTAGGAGCGAGTGATGCTCGGCTAACGCGAATAAACGCTCTTGAGGAGAGCGGGCGGCTCGCAGTTTGCGTGCGAGTACGGAGATTTCGTTAATGTCGACGTTTTGGATGACGTCGAACACGGTCTTCATGTCCTCAGCCAACGACGACTGAGGGGAAGATGACAACGCGGGACGCGGCCCTACGGGAGCTACGGGAGCTGGGATGGGTCGGGAAGGTGCAGGCGGGACGGCCGGACGCTGCCTCCAAGACAGAGCCGGAGTAGGCGTCGGCTGAACGGGCTTTGCTTCCGGGGGACCCCGGTTGCGCAGCGGCGGGAAGTTAGCGGAGGTGAGCGGTGGCGCCGGTTTAGGCGCGACCCTCTTGACGGTGGAGCGCGGAGCGCGCGGGCAGCCCCTGTAGTTTGCTGTGTGGCCGGACTGGCCGCACAGCACACAGGCAGGGGGGGAAGTGGATTCGGGAGTGCGAGTGCACTCCTTAGTGAAGTGAGGATCCAGGCACTTTACGCACCTGGGGGGAGCTGAACAGTTAGCCGCTGCGTGGCCATAGAGCTGGCAGCGGTGGCACTGCCCAGGATGACCGCGGGGGTTGGGACGCTCGACGGAGATGTTCGAGAGTCCGCAGATTGTGCGAGCCTCTCTGAAAATCTCCTTCGAGTTGGGAGTATTTGCAAGGATTACTAATGCTAAAGGAAAACGCCTACCGCGGTTGGAGTGCATCTTGTGCACTGCTGTGACCGGGAAACCCTGAGACTTAAGGTCCTCGAGGATTTCTTCGTTCTCGAGCTCGAACGGGACGCCCCGTAGAACTGCGCGGATCTTACGCTCCTCCGGGAGGGCGTAGGTGTGATAAGCTATTTGTTTTAAAGAAAGTAACCGAGTGAACTCGCGGAAGTCGTTGACGGTCGCGACCTGGATTTTAATTGTGTCGCCTGCATTGGTTGCTTTTAGGTAATTAATTTTGTGCTCTTTGCACAAGTTCGAAACCGCGGTCCAGCGCGCTTTTTCACGCAGGAATACGGGCGGAGGGAGCTGAGGCTTCGGCGGGACGGGAGCGCAGCGCGTCGCTGGCTTCGATGTGACCGACGGAGACGCGGTTACTACGAGCGATTTTAACGGCGCGGGGGCTGGTGTTGAAGACACCGGGGAGGGCTCGGGTATTGAAGATACCGAAGCTTTCTTGGAGCGCTTCTTGGAGCGCTTGGCGACGAGTTGAAACGCGGGCTCAGGAGAGCCGGTCAAGGTGACGGCATCTGACGACGTATCAGACGCGGGTTCGGAGTCGCTCCCGGGAGCGGTACGCTTACGACGCGACGCGTGAGAGGATGCGACCGATTCGCAGTCCATCTCGGACGAGGCGGGAGACGCGGGAGAGCTTAAGACCTGAGGGGTCTCTACGTCGGAGGCCTGAGGGGCCGGGTTTGAGGCCTGAGGGGCCGGGGTTGAGGCCTGAGGGGCCGGGGACGCGATTGATGCCTGCAAGGCCTGCGTTATGATGTCATTCGGGATGTAGACGCCTACCGCAGCAAGCGCCTGGGTGAACGCGTTAATAACGCTTAGCGGATCCATAAGGGAAAGTTGGGAGTGTAATATTAATAAAAATAAGTATAATAAAAGATGCCTAGTTCCTAAAAACCTAGCAAATCCTAGCGGCTAACCTCCCTACCAGCGGTAGGGGGGCTGGGGAGAATAAATTAAAACTAACAATAGTACGCCGAAGGCCGCTACCTAGAAACCTGAAAAAGGGTGCGCAGGTAAAGAGTTGACCGCGTTAGGGTCAACCTTTACCGACAGAAAGGACAAATACACACGAAAACACACAAATATGATAGAAATAAATATGAAAATAGGAGAAAAATAAATAAAATAGAGAAGAGAAATAAATAAAAATAAAAAGGACTGGTTCAGTACAAATTCGTTGTCACCGTTAAGTATCCTTTGCACTGAAACCAGACTACTTACGCCGGGCACAACACTGCACTCAGCACAAGCACAACACAACTTAGCACAGCACTTTGAAGACTAAGAGGCTTAGTCGCAAAGAAAAATCGCACTTCGAAAGCACTCAGACGGAGTAGAAAGACTTAGGAAACCGTAGCACGGAGCCAACACGCTAGACTGTGACGTCAGTAAACTGAGCGCCGCGGAATGGCGGGAAGGGACCGATCAACGGAGAGCTGGGTCTTGCACGTCCGCACCGCGTAGCGATCGGAGCGAGAATGATTCGTTATTGTGCAAAGAGATAAGTTATTATCAATAGGCGATTGATGCGCGGACGGGGCGAGCAACCGGTTCTCGGGTGCCGGCGTCTGCGGCGGCGGCGGCTGCCGCGGGCGCGCTGCCAGCGGAGGCGCCGCGGCGGCCGCGCGGCCGCCAGTCGAGCCCCCAGCTAAGTTGCGGCCGGTCGTGTCGCACGCTCCAGTAAAATGCAATAAAGTATGATGTCGCTGATTGCAGGTGCGGCATGTCGACTTCGACGTACATAGTCTGGCTTTGTGTTTTGTACTAAGGCAGTTAATACAGGCATTATTATCCTTAATACATTTAAATCTATCCAATGGTGACAACCCTTGAAACGCGAAACATTTATAAAAGTGATCATGAACATTATTGTTACACAGCGAACATTTACTCGGAGCCGCACTAGAAACGTAAGACTGCGGATTTGGAAATGTAACTAAAGCGGTGCGCGGTTTATTCTTAATTAACTTCAAACTGGTGCTTGCGGGTTGAGAATTTTGATAAATACGGCATTGAGTTTTTATAAATGTAATAAAGCTGTCTAGTTTAGGTAACTTAACGTCGAAACTATGCATCTCAAATGCGCGGATTGTATCAGTATCGAATTTACGTATTGCTATATGAAGCAAGATAAAATCTGTCAAGTCCTCAATACCTAAGTTTTTAAGCGAGTTGGCTGCGGTGACAAACTTATCAATAAACAACGAGTAGTTAGATCCCGAGGGCGGCGAATTACTGAGCGTTAAATTCAAAATTTGGTCTAGATAGCTAGAACCTAATACGCGTACATCCTGATATCTATCTAGCAATGACTGAAAGATAATTTGATAATTTTCAGCACACAGAGTAATGCCTGAAAATACTGATTGTACCCTAGATGATAACTTTCCTAATAAATAATATAATTTATCGCCATTAGTAAGTGACGAGTTTTCGTGAACAGTAGATTTAAAACTCGCGTAGAATAGAGGCCAATCTTGTATATCACCGTCAAACGATACCAGTTCTATAGGCGGTAACTTAGGTTTCGAATTACCTTTGCTAGAGGGTGCGGCAGCGGTCAGTTGTGACAATACTTGTCTAATATAACAAAATAAATCTTCAAATGAAGAATAAGCCTGGTAATTTGGCTTCGCGGAGGGATTTTCAGATAAAAGCTTTTCGTTACACTCATCTAAGACATCATGAAATTGATTGCGAATGCTTTCTATAGTTATACACGAACTAATAAACGTTTGTTTTCGCTCCTCAGAGAGGTGAGCTTCCTTCGCCTGTTCATAAATGCCTTGCATGCGTTCAAACAGAGCGTTACGTTTAGCTTCTAACACCATGACCTTAGGACTCACGGGGTGCGATAGTTTATCTTCACCGCGAGGCATGGTTACGTAATTATGATAATTAGTAAGTTATATATAAAGTATATAATAATAGCGGTGAATGTAATTATATTTAATAATATACTCATAAATACTTATAGGTATAGCGATTAATATAAGGCGATCCTATGAGGGCGGAAAAAATATGTATGTAAATATGACGAAGGACCAAGCGGGTATTAATTAATAAAGGGACTTATCCGGTTCGTTTGGACCAAAATAAAATGGTGGAGCCACGGACGGCGACTCCACCACGCGGTGGTTCTGACTCGAATAAAATATACGCGGTAGTTGAAATTAATGTTAAATATCTTCGATGGACAGTATTTCACAGGATAAAGAAAAGTAAATAAAGAAATAAGATAAAACAGCGGTATGAACGGCGGAAAGAAATAGCACGCACCTTGCTTCCTTCTTGGATTTCACCAGCAGTGAGTAGAAAATCCAGGTTGATAAATCACTAGGCGTGCGCACGCGATCACAATGTTCACCAGCACATATCACCAAGAATCCACCAGAGCGGCAGCTGACTTCAACGAAGTTAAGGCAAACGTACGTCTAAGCGCGGTAGCGGGCGTTGATTCACTGCTTCCAGTATGTTCTTCTTCGTTTTAGGTGCGTGCAGGGTAGTTTTTCTAACCGAGGCGCGAGAGTCAATATTTTAACGCGGGTAGAACGTAGAAATGTATATGGCGCGAACACTGGTAAACGCGCGGAAGTTGTCGACGGTCGCTACTTGAATTTTGATTGTATCGCCAGCGTTGGCGGCTTTTAAGTAATTAATTTTGTGCTCTTTGCACAAGTTAGAAACCGCGGTCCAGCGCGCTTTTTCACGCAGGAATACGGGCGGAGGGAGCTGAGGCTTCGGCGGGACGGGAGCGCAGCGCGTCGCTGGCTTCGACGTGACCGACGGAGACGCGGTTACTACGAGCGATTTTAACGGCGCGGGGGCTGGTGTTGAAGACACCGGGGAGAGCTCGGGTATTGAAGATACCGAAGCTTTCTTCGAGCGCTTTTTGGAGCGCTTGGCGACAAGTTGGAACGCGGGCTCAGGAGAGCCGGTTAAGGTGACGGCATCTGACGAAGTATCAGACGCGGGTTCGGAGTCGCTCCCGGGAGCGGTACGCTTACGACGCGACGCGTGAGAGGATGCGACCGATTCACAGTCCATCTCGGACGAGGCGGGAGACGCGGGAGAGCTGTAGACCTGAGGGGTCTGGACGTTGGAGGCCTGAGGGGCCGGGGTTGAGGCCTGAGGGGCCGGGGACGCGATAGTTGCCTGTAAGGCCTGCGTTAGAATATCATCCGATATGCTGACGCCGGACGCAACGAGCGCCTGGGCGAACGACCTAGCAAAGTTTACCAAGCTTTGCTGGTCCATTGGGAGGGCTTGGTCCTACGATATATAAAATATATAAATATATAAGAATGCCTAGGTTCCCTAGCAAACCTAGTACCTAAACCTCCCTACCCGCGGTAGGGGGGCTGGGGACGACGCGAGGTGGTGCCCCTAGCTCGGACAGCACTGTACCGTCACCCTGGGAAAGGCCCAAGTGCTATGGGATCGGGTCTGCCGGTTTCTCCTTGGCCTGAAGGGCCTTGGAAGCGCACCGGGGCAACGCTATCAGGCTTAGTTGTCACCGTTAAGTATCCACCTGATCAAACGCGAGTCTACTACGGAGTGTGTCGTCAATAAATTGACAACAAAAACCGGCCGTAGACCTGACGGAGTTGGGTTGCACTAAAAGTGCGGGATTGACTACGTTACGACCGGCCGGAGCCGGCTGCAGAGCGAGTCTCTGCCTACGTACAGGCGCCAAGCGTCAAGTACGCAGGCAGAAGGACAGCCCGAGTCTCGCGAACCACTATCGAATTTAATCGACCGCGGTAAGCTCAACCCTGTTGTTGCTGCACTCACCGAGGTGAGGTTTTTACTTCGAGGGGTGCACAGAGTGCGGGATTGACTACGTAACGATCGGCCTGGGGCCGGCCGCAGAGCGAGTCTCTGACTACGTAGCAAGCGCCAAGCGTCAGGTACGCAGCCAGAAAAACAGCCCGAGCTTAAGCTTAGGGAAGCCATTGCGGAGGGGTTGGGGAGGGACAATATATGAACCTAACAACGATGACTAACTTCCTAAAACCACCCTACACGCAGTAGGGCGGTTGAGAACGACGCGGATAACTTACTCGAACACGGCACTTGAAGTCCTGGAACAACGAATTCCCGTCGACGAAGCTCACGTTCCACGAAGTACGGTTAACAAGCCACTGTTCGCCGTGAAAACGGCGTTAGAAACTTATTAGAAGTACGGTTAACGAGCCACTGTCCGCCGTGAAAACGGCGTTAGAAACTTATTACGGTATACAACTATGAAATTATATATTACGACAACAACCAGTGAAATTTGGGTGCTCAATTAGCGCGGGGGCTAAAGGAGCGGGAAGGCGTCTGCGATCGACGTGCGCTCGAGAACGCACGCAGACCGAGACTGTGACGCACCTGGGCGAGGCGGCGCAGTTGGCCGCCGCGTGCCCGTACAACTGGCACCGATGGCACTGGCCGGGATGACCGCGGCGATGAGGCGCCTCGATCGAGATCCCAGAGAGGCCGCATATGGTGCTAACCCCTTTGAGGATTGAGAAGTTTTTGTATTTATATCTGTTTATTGCAATAAAACCTTGTTCATCGCTAAAAACCTTGTTTATATTAGTGATTTGTTAAATTCAGTAAGTTTTTAAAGTGTACAAACAGTGTTTTTAGTGTGCATAACTAAGTTACGAGAACCGTTATATTCAGTGTCATTGTAGTCAAAGATTTAAATCAAATAGGCATCGATTGTATTGACTAGTGTCTTAAACTATTAGTTTAAACAAGAAAGTTTGGCTACCATTAGAGGTTACTTTTCAATTTCTTCTTGTAAGTATTAGAAGTGACTTTGTTTACACTGTTATTGGACATAACCTTGATTCCAACCAGCTGTTCATTTCTGCTATATCAACATATAAACTAATATCTTAAAAATGATGACTCGCCAAACAACAACTCGTCAACTAGAAGAAAAATTGAATCTTACTCTTCAAGAACTCCAAAAATTCAAAGCTTTAAATGAGCAGTTGTTGGAAGAAAGGAATGATAGTGAAAAAGAAATGACAGTAATATTAAATAGAAATAAATCAATGAAACAGGAGTTAGTGAACTTACACACACAGCTTTTAGAAGTCTCAGAACAACGGGACCAACTTCAGGGGATAGTGGATGGGTTTGACAAAGATAGTAATGTCTTGCAAGATACGCTTGATCATAACAATGACCTTAAAAAGCAACTTTGCAATTCATATACTAAAATAGCATGTTTGGAGTCTAAAATAAATCAGGAGACAGTAATTCAGACCCAATCATTGTTCAATGAACTTGTCTGCAGTGACCCCGACATGGTCACTACAGTTCCTTCAGATTCCTCTTTAATAATTGATTTAACAAGTGACCTTTCAATGTATGCAGACCCTGCATTAGAATCTTTGGGAATGGTACATAATAAAAACAATAAAATTCACCATACTGGTAACATAAAATTGAGCAAAACTAAGAGTAAGAAAATTGTCAAACTCAATCAATCTATTCAGAGTAGCTCTAAATTTATCAAAAAGCAAAGCATTTTATCTCAAACTATTCCAAGTAAAAATCAATGTTTAAAACTAAAGAATGAACTGATATTCTGTAAAAGTAACTTGGAGCAGAATAGGTTAACTTATGAAAGTGACATACAGAAATTAAATGTAGAAATACAGAGACTACATGAAGAGCTACTTATTCTAACCAATAAGTATGAAATTTCTCAAAAAGAAATTAAGGAACACACTGTAGCTATGGACAATTTGATTGAACTGTCTAAATATAATCATGACCGCTTTTAGTCCCTTACTAATTATTATGAAAGTAATTCAAATAATACTACATCAGATTGTCCTCTGCCAATATCCAGTCAACCTGAGGAGCCATATGTCACTAAGCATGTAGTATCAAACTCAGGTAGTAGCTTAGATAAGAAGTCAAATAAAAGTGAATTAAATATAATTATGTATAGCGATGAACTTGGTAAGAACATGGGATTGCAACTTACTCGGTGTGTTGGGGGGCCAATAACTAATTATTGTTACCCCGGTGCTTCATATTATGACATAGTTGATAAAATTACATCCCGTACATTTAACCCTAATACAATATTGATTATATTAGTAGGCAGATGTAAGCAACTAAGTAGGAAAACAATGACAGCATGTTTTGCTAGATTGAATTGCAGGCAGAATATTAGTAAAATTATTTTGTTTGCATTTCCATTTACCCAGAGCCCCTCAGAAAATAATATGAAGCATCGACTAAATATAGATGTACAAAATATGACATGTCGTCATAGTGAAAAATTTCAGTTTATTGATTTAAATACATTTATTAACAAGCCATATATGATAAATGATAGGTACAATTTGTACAGTAATGACCTACGACATATAGCATACTCGCTATCATATATTTTATTCATAACAGTCAATTCGTTGACTACAACCGCTGCTTCTATTGAGCAGTCACTTTATACTTTTGACCCGTTGGAATGTAATATTCCAAAACATAGTATTAGAAATAATTTAAACATAAGTTAGTGACAATAGATAATACATCTAGCACCAGTATTCTAAGTAGTAATTTAAGCAATAAAAATGTAAAAAATAATTTTCTGAACATAGTCCATCAAAATATGCAGGGCATTGATGGTAAGGAATTACAGATCGAACTATTCATAAACTGTGAAAATATTCATATACTATGTATCACAGAGCACTGGCTCACACAGTGTCAAATTATGTCTTCTTATAAGAATCATGTAATTGCTAGTTCATTCAACAGAGAACAAACAACTTGCGGCGGCTCAATGATCATCACTCATAAGAGCCTAACATTTAAAGAACGCACTGATATTGTAAGTCTGTCTGTTGAGCGATCAGTTGAAATAGCCTGTATTGAGATAGGGAATATTGTTATAATAAGTGTATACAGACCCCCATCCTCACCATTTGAAGTATTTGAGAGCACTATGGATGAGGTATTACATAGAGTAAATAACAAAAACAAAGAAATAATTATTTGTGGCGATTTTAATATTGATTTATTAGTAGAGACATCACTAAGTAAACGATTCTTGAATCTTTTTAATTGTTACAACCTAAAAAATCTCTTCTTAGAGCCTACGCGAATCACAGCGACCTCAGCCACATGTCTTGATAACATTTTTACAAATTTAATGCCATGTACAAAGTCAGTAATTAATAAACTACAATCAGATCATAGTGGGCAGTTGGCCACTTTTGATATTGGGCTAAAAAAGACTTTAAAAAGAGAAATTACCTTTATACCCATGAATGAGAGACGGCTTGAAAAATTTAGGAAAAATGTATTTGAAAAAACATTTAAATTAGATTACTGTGCAGATCCTATTACTCAATATAACTCTATTCATAATATAATTAGAAATGAATATGACTCTGTTTTTAAAAAAAAGAAAATATGTATAAATAATAATTTATTTAGGTTTAGTGACTGGGCAACAGTGGGAATATGCAGAAGTAGAAATAGATTATATGAATTGTACAGTGAAAGAACTTATAATCATAATAAGACATTTTATGAATATGTTAAAAAGTATTCAAAATTATTTAAACGAGTTTGCAGTGTAGCTAAATCTAATTACATTAATAATAAAATTAAATATAGTACTAACATTTCAAAAACTGCATGGAATATAATTAATCAGGAAACTGGGAAAGCAAAAGAACCACACACCAAATATAATTTAAAAATTAATGATAAAGTGTTGTCAACTGACAAAGAAGTTGCTGAAGCATTTGAAAATTTTTTTACTGCCATCCCTGTGTCAACTACTTCGAGTATTAATTCATGTTCCACTCTTGCACAGTCACTGCTAACGGAAAATGTAAATTCATGCAATATTGATTTTATTTTTAAACATGTTACTGTTCCACAAGTTTTAAATGCATTTAAAAGCATTAAAGTAAAAAATACTGCCGATTTAGATGGGATTTCTGTTAAAATTATTGAATCTGTCATTGATGGTATAGCCCCGTACTTAGCCAGTATATTTAATGACTGTGTTGATAATGGTGTTTTTCCTGATTTAATGAAATTGAGTAAGGTCATTCCAATATTCAAAGCAGGTAGTATGTCTGACCCTAATAATTTTAGACCTATATCTATACTACCAACGCTCAGTAAGATTTTTGAAAAATTAATTTTAAATCAATTACTTTCTCATTTTTACGGTAATAGTCTAATGAATTTTAAGCAGTTTGGTTTCACGCGGGGTCGCTCAACAACCGATGCCGGTGTTGAGCTCATAAAACACGTATTCAGCGCCTGGGAGGAGTCGTGTGATGCTATTGGTGTCTTTTGTGACTTGTCCAAGGCGTTCGACTGTGTGGATCATACTACTCTACTCATGAAACTGCACCATTACGGCATTAAAAACCGAGCGCTTGCCTTGATTAAATCATATATTTCTAATAGAAAACAGAAAGTTGCAATAAATGGAGAAAAATCATCAGGATCGGCAGTGACAATGGGTGTGCCCCAGGGCTCAGTTCTTGGTCCTTTCCTATTTTTAGTTTATATTAATGATCTGCCATCGGTCGTTAAGAATCAATGCGAGGTCATATTGTTTGCTGACGATACTTCCTTCTTGTTTAAAATCAAAAGACAAGAAATTGACTATCGAGCGGTGAACAAATGCATCTCTAACACAGAGCAGTGGTTCTCAGCTAATAATTTGCTCCTCAATGAAAAAAAAACGAAATGTGTTAAATTTACATTGCCAAATGTCAAACAGGTAAACAGAAACATTGTAGTTAAGAGCCAGGAACTGACTCCTGTAAACTCAACTGTATTTCTGGGCATAACCTTAGACGCCAAACTGCAGTGGGGACCGCATGTTGATGGTTTAGCGAAAAGGCTTGGCTCTGCCGCATATGCTGTTAAAAAAATTAGACAAATTTCAAATGAAACAACTGCTCGATTAGTCTATTTTGGTTACTTCCACAGCCTCATGACATATGGTATTCTGCTGTGGGGGAGTGCTGCCGACATCGATGCTATATTTATTCTGCAGAAAAGGGCTGTTCGCGCTATCTATCAGCTCGGTCCAAGGGTGTCACTTAGAAGTAAATTTAAGGAAATAAATATTCTTACCTTTCATTCACAATATATTTTAGAAAATTTAATGTATGTTAAAAAGAACATAACCTTGTTCAAAAGAAAAAAAGATCTGCACAATGTTAACACAAGAGGAAGAAATATGCTGGCAGCTCATAATAGCAGGCTTCATAAAGTCACTAACTCATTCATGGGTCAATGTATACGCTTTTATAATAAGGTTCCTGAGGATATCCAAGGTCTTCCTACTGACAAATTCAAAAAAACTATAAAGGAGAAGTTGTGTGCTAGAGCATATTATAAACTATCCGATTATTTGGATGATAAAAGCCCTTGGGTATAATCCCCTCATTAACAGGATTGTACTAGTATTTGTAACAAAGCATGTGTAATGTGTCTGTTTGTGCGATGAGTTCTTCGTCCCGATGAATATCTAAAGCGTCATTGTCACTAAAGTACGTCTTCTTATGGTAGCGTCGGGTGACGGGTCGTTCACTTCCCTCTAATATGGTTGAGGAGGGCGATGGCTGGATCCCGCGTTAACTCGTGAACGGGTGCCGTTTGAGGGTGTTCGTCGTTTGGATACTTGGGGGGAGGGAGACTTGCCGAGCTAACAGATGCAGAAAAGAATAATTTTGTATAGACATAAAGAGACTGTAAATTTATTTTGAAAAAAAAAATATACCCGTGAAGTTTCTTGCCAGTTCTTCTTCACGAAGGTTTTTTTTCGAACTGGTGGTAGAATCATGTTTTATTTGACGTCAATAAGAACAAGTAATTGTCAATGTTGAGAAATAAATATTTGAATTTGAATTTGAATTTGATCTCCCTGGACTTAGGGACGTTGGTGAGTACCATCAAAGCGAGAGGGTGACGCCTCCCGTACCTGCTGTGCATTTTATGCACGGCGAGTGCTGGGAAGCCTTGGGACTGCAGATCCTCCAGGATAGCCTCGTTCGATAATTCGAACGGGACTCCCCTGAGTACCGCTCTGAACTTACGCTCTTCTGACAGAGCATAAGTGTGATAAGCATATTGCTTATCGGTGAGGAGCTTAGTCAAAGCTCGGAAATCGTCTATCGACGAGACAGTGATTTTAATAGATTCACCCGAGTTGGTCGCTCGGGTGTAGAGGATCTTTTGCTCTTTGCACAAAGTCGAAACCCCGGACCATTTACCCTTTTCCCGAAGGAACACGGGTGGTGGGACCTTGGCCTTGTCAGAAATTGGGGCCGGAGCGGGTGTTGAAGGCACCGGGGCAGCTGGCGTTGAAGACGCCGCGGTGGGTGTAGGACACACCGGGACGGGCGTCGAGGGCGCCGGGGCTTGTTTCGAGCGCTTCTTAGAGCGCTTCTTAATAAGCGTGAAAGAGGGAGGCTCAGCGCCAGTTGGGGTGACGTCCGAGGATGACTCGGTCGCGGGTGCGCGCTTGCGTCGCGGAGGGGCGTCTACTTCGCACTCCATGTCACTGGAGGAACGGGACGCGGGAGGGCCTAAGACCAGAGTGGTCTGAGTGGCCTGAGGGACGGGGGTGGCCTGAGGGGCCATTGTGGGCATTAACGCCATGAAATGAGGGATAAGGGCATCTATGAGACGATACCTATCTGCGTTCATTGACATGCCTTCAACAATGATAATTTTATATAACTTGTTCCTAATCTCGTCAAAGCTTAGGGAAGCCATTGCGGAGGTTGGGGAGGGACAACAATATATAAATATATATACTATGAGCCTACCAACGAAGACTAACTTCCTAAAACCACCCTACACGCAGTAGGGCGGTTGGGGACGACGCGGATAACTTACTCGAACACGAAGACTCGAAGTCCTGGAACGCAGATCTTGCCGGAGCGGTGACGGCGACGCAGGTCGGCGACGTCGGGCTGCAGGCGGCGAACGAAGATTCGTCGTGAAAACGACGGTTCTATGAAATTTAGGAAATACGGTACGAAAACCTGAGTCGTGAAAACGACCCGTGAAATTTGGGGTGCTCAACTAGTGCAGGGACTAGAGAGCGGAAAATGCGTCTGCGATCGACGTGCGAACGAATCCGCACGCAAACCGAGACTGACTGTCTCGCCCGTTTTTACTTAGGCCGCTTATATAGTATGTTAGGTAGGAAAAGTAAAATCACATTCTCGCTCCGATCGCCACGCGGTGCGGACGTGCAAGACCCCGTTCTCCGTTGATCGGTCCCTGCCCGATATTCCGTGGCGCTCAGTCTACTGACGTCACAGTTTAGCGTGTTGGTTCCGTGCTACGGTTTCAAGGTTTTTCTACTCCCTCTGAGTGCTATCGAAGTGCGATTTTTTCTTTGCGACTAAGCCCCTTAGTCTTCAAAGTGCTGTGCTAAGTTGTGTTGTGCTTGTGCTGAGTGCAGTGTTGTGCCCGTAGTAAGTAAGTCGTCTGTAAGCGTAAGTAGTCTGGTTTCAATACAAAGGATACTTAACGGTGACAACGAATTTGTATTGAACCAGTCCTTTTATTTTAATTTTATTTCTCTTCTCTATTTTATTTATTTTTTCTCCTACTTTCATATTTATTTTTATCATATCTGTGTGTTTTCGTGTGTACTTGTCCTTTCTGTCGGTAAAGGTTGACCATAACGCGGTCAAATCTTTACCTGCGTACCCTTTTTTAGGTTTCTAGGTAGCGGCCTTCGGCGTACTACGGTTAGTTTTAAGTTATTCTCCCCAGCCCCCCTACCGCTGGTAGGGAGGTTTGCCGCTAGGGTTCGCTAGGTTTTTTAATTAGGAATCCTAGGCATTTGTTATATAAACAGGTGCTAGGTTTGCTAGGGAACCTAGGCATACATTATATATTTATATATTACATATTGTAATTCCAAGCCCTCCAATGGACCTTGTTAATATTCTTAGGTCATTCGCCCAGGCGCTGCTGCGTCCGGCGTAAGCATACCCGCTGACGTACTAACGCAGGCCTTACAGGCATCTATTGCGTCCCCGGCCCCTCAGGCCTCAACCCCGGCCCCTCAGGCCTCTAATGTCCAGACCCCTCAGGTGTATAGCTCTCCCGCGTCTCCCGTTCCATCCGATATGGACTGCGCGTCGGTCTCATCCTCGGGCTCATCTCGTAGGAAGCGTACCGCTCCCGGGAGCGATTCAGACTCCGCCGCGTCCGAAGCTGCGTCGGTCGCCGCCACCCTAACCGGTTCTCCTGAGCCCGCGTTCCAGTTAGTTACCAAACGCTCTAAGAAGCGTTCAAAAAAGCCGCGGTGTCTTCAACACCCGAGCAAACCCCGGTGTCTTCTACACTCGCCCCCGCGCCGCTCATGTCACTCGAAGTGACCGCGTCTCCGTCGGTCCCTTCGAAGCCAGCGTCGCGCTGCGCTCCCGTCCCACCGAAGCCTCAGCTCCCTCCACCCGTCTTCCTCCGTGAAAAAGTGCGCTGGACAGCAGTTTCTAACTTGTGCAAAGAGCACAAAATTAATTACTTAAAAGCCGCCAACGCTGGCGAAACATTCAAAATTCAGGTCGCGACCGTCGACGACTTCCGCGCGTTCACCAGGTTACTTTCTTTAAAACAAATCGCGTATCACACCTACGCCCTCCCGGAGGAGCGTAAGATCCGCGCAGTACTACGGGGCGTCCCGTTCGAGCTCGCGAATGAAGAAATCCTCGAGGACCTTAAGTCCCAGGGTTTCCCGGCCGAAGCAGTGCACAAGATGCACTCTAACTGCGGTAGGCGCTTTCCGTTAGCTTTAGTTATCTTGTCGAATACTCCCAACTCGAGGGAGATCTTTAGAGAGGCTCGCACAATTTGTGGACTCTCGAATATCTCCGTCGAGCGTCCCAACCCCCGTGGCCACCCTGGGCAGTGCCACCGCTGCCAGCTCTATGGCCACGCAGCGGCTAACTGCTCAGCTCCCCCCAGGTGCGTTAAGTGCCTGGATCCGCACATAACGAAGGAGTGCACTCGCACTCCCGAATCCACTTCCCCCCCTGCCTGTGTTCTGTGCGGTCAGTCCGGCCACACAGCTAACTACAGGGGTTGCCCGCGCGCTCCGCCCTCCACCGCTAAGAGGGCCGCACCTAAACCGGCGCCGCCACTCACTCCCGCTCACTTCCCGCCGCTGCGCAACCGGGGTCCCCCGGAAGCAAAGCCCGTTCAGCCGACGCCTACTCAGGCTCTGTCTTGGAGGCAGCGTCCGGCCGTTCCGCCTGCACCTTCCCGACCCATCCCGGCTCCCGTAGCTTCCGTAGGGCCGCGTCCTGCTCCATCATCCGCACCTCAGTAGTCGTTGGCTGAGGACATGAAGACCGTGTTCGACGTTATTCAAAACGTCGATATTAACGAAATTTCCGTGCTCGCACGCAAACTGCGAGCTGCCCGCTCTCCTCAAGAGCGTTTATTTGCGTTAGCCGAGCATCACTCGCTTCTAAGTTCTTAGCCCCCGCCTAACGATAACGCTACCTCTCCTAAGACCTTTACCAACTGGAAAGGCTTTAAAAGTACGTTAGTTTCAGCCTTAGAGGCCCCGAACTCTCCACTCGCGATCTCTCCCGAACAATTAGATAGCCCGGATAAAATTGATTCACTAAAAAATTCTCTCACTGATGCTATCAACTCAGCTATCAGTGACAACGAAAAGGTTGCTAAGCACGGCAAACCCACGCTTCCCTTAGCCGTTAGCAATCTTATTAAAGCTAAAAACGTGGCTCTCCGGAGAGCCAAGAAATATCCCACGCCCGCCTATAGAACAGCTGCGAATCAGCTTCAACATAAAGTTAGGTCTTGCCTCGCGGAACTCCGAGACGCTCAGATGAACGATCTCATGGCGAATATCTCTCCGTCCCACCAAGCGTACTATAGCATGGCCCGAGCCTTACGCGTAGATACCGCCTCTCACGTTCCTCCTCTCACTCGTCCCGATGGCACTACTGCCTTTGAAGTCGAAGAGAAAGCCGAATGCTTCGCTGACAGCATTGCCGCACAATGCTCGCCCAGCACGCAACCTGCTGATCCCTCACACATCCAGGCGGTGAAGGACGAAGTCCTTCACAGAGACTCTCTCCCCATCACCGCCGACCCTGTCACAGTCTCTGATGACGAAATTTTGCTTCTCATTAGAAATCAAAGTCCAAAAAGGCTCCGGGTGCGGATGGAATTTCCAACCACGCACTTAAGCACCCACCTCAACAGATGCTTACCTTGTTAGCTATCATTTTCAATGCCTGCTTCGACCATAGCTACTTTCCAAAAGCTTGGAAAGAAGCGACAGTCATAGGCATTCCCAAGCCGGGCAAACCTCTGAACGTCCCGGCTAATCACAGACCCATCAGCCTCCTCAAGGCAATGTCTAAAATTCTCGAGAGAGTCACTCTCGGAATAATGCGGAATAATGCGGAACCATCTGTTTCCAACGGATGGCGATCCTCTCATTATTCCCCATCAGTTCGGCTTTCGCGCTAAACACTCCTGCCCTCAGCAAGTCCATCGAATCGTTGAGTATATACTTGACGGTTTCTATCCGCGTCGTTTTAAAACAGTCGCGGTTTTCTTTGACGTAGCCAAGGCTTTCGATAAAGTCTGGCACAGCGGTCTCGTTTATAAACTCTACAAGATAGGCTAACCGGATCGCCTGGTCAGGTTAATAGCGTCGTTTCTCAAAGACCGTACTGTTCGATTTAAACACGAAGGCACGCTTTCTGCGCCTCGTCCCATAAAGGCTGGAGTCCCTCAAGGCTCAGTCCTCGCCCCTCTGTTGTACACTGTGTACATCAACGACATTCCCATCCCGCCGAAAGGCGTCGAACTCGCCCTCTTTGCCGACGACACCGAACTCTATACCAAAGGCCACAGTGTTCGGCACCTTGTAACCAGACTCCAAAAGGCCGTAAACGCCCTTGGTGTATGGTTTCAAAAATGGCGCATCGATGTGAACACTGAAAAGAGTTCTGCGATGCGCTTCGACCACAAACGCCTTCGTCCCGCTGGCGATCCCCACGTTCGAATGTTAGGCATTCCCATCCCCTGGAAGCGCAGTACTAAATACTTAGGCGTCACATTAGATCCGACGCTTTCTTTCAAGCCACACGTCGAAAGAGTTTCGAAACTCGCTCGTCACTACTTAGGCCGCCTAAATAGCATGTTAGGTAGAAAAAGTAAAATGTCTTTCAGAAACAAACGTACACTTTACAAGGTCTGCGTTAGACCCGTCATGATGTATGCCTCGCCAATCTTTGCCCACGCCAAACCCTCCCTCCTGCACAAACTGCAGGTAGTTCAAAACCTCTTTTGCCGCAGGGCCACAAACGCACCGTGGTACGTGCGTAACGCGGACTTGCATAGAGATATTGAACTGCCTACAGTACAACAACACCTCAAAACACTCTCTGAAGCGTTCTTCAAACGCTCCGAAACCCATCCCAATCCTCTAGTTCGTGATTCAGTCTCATATACTACTCCTGTCTTAGATTCGAAGTTCAAAGTCGCTAGGCCTAGGAATGCGTAAGCGTACTCATCCATCAGACTGTCAGCCGATCTCGAAGCCCTTCTGGCCGCAAATTCTAATTCTAACGTAAATTCTAATTCTAACGTAAATCCTAATTCTAACGTAAATGCGAATTAATTCAATTTTATTTTGCAATTTTTAATTTTTTAATTCTTTTTTTTATTAATTATTTGATTTTCATTTTGAGCACCTTCAGTGCTATGTATTCACCTTCAGTGCTTTGAGCACCTTCAGTGCTATGTAATCCCAGCGGGCGACCCCTTCTGGGCCCCGCTAGCGCAGCCTCTTTCTCCAATTGGCCGTCGCTCAGATGAAGGCTGAGTGGCAAAAATGCACGAGCCGACAGGGGTTTTTAGTGGGTATGGTTCTGGTAGGCGTCGGGACGAGTCCCACATAACTCTGGAATCGCGCCAGAGTATGCGTCAGGGCATTTTTATCCTCCTGCCCTTCCCGCGGAGGGGAACAAAAAAAAAAAGTTAAATTTCGTTTAGAAACAAACGTACGCTTTATGAGGTCTGCGTTAGGCCAGTCATGACATATGCCTCGCCAGTCTTTGCCCACGCCAAACCCTCCGTCCTGCAAAAACTGCAGGTAGTTCAAAATCTCTTCTGCCGCAGGGCCACAGACGCACCGTGGTACGTGCGTAACGCGGACCTGCAGAGATCTTGAACTACCTACAGTGCAACAGCACCTCAAAGCACTCTCAGAATCGTTCTTTAAACGCGCCGAATCCCATCCCAATCCTTTAGTTCGAGATTCAGTCTCATACACTGCTCCTGTCTTAGATTCGAAATTCAAAGCCGCTAGACCGAGAAACGTGCACACGAACGTAGCGACGCAGCTGATCTCTTAGCCCTTCAGGCCGCAACTTCTAATTCTAACGTAAATTCGAATTAATTTAACTTCTTTAATATTTATTTAATGTAACTTTAAATTATATTATTTTTTATTTTTCATTTTTGAGCACCTTCAGTGCTAAGAATTCACCTTCAGTGCTTTGAGCACCTTCAGTGCTATGTAAATCCCAGCGGGTGACCCCTTCTGGGCCACGCTAGCGCGGCCTCTTTCTCCAATTGGCCGTCGCTCAGGTGGAGGCTGAGTAGCAAAAAATTGCACGAGCCGACAGGGGTTTTTTTAGTGGGTATGGTTCTGGTAGGCGTCGGGACGAGTCCCACATAACTCCGATCGCGCGCGCGGAGTATGCGTCAGAACATTTTTCAAATCATCCAAAAAAAAATTTGGATCGCATGTGTGGTGTATCTATGATGTATCGTTTCAACATAAAATAAAAAGCGAATCATACATAGCAAATCCTATAATTAAATAAGGTACAAGCTTTAAATAATTAGATTTTATCCTTTTCCCTAAAGCCACTTAGACCCCAGCTTAGTGTTTATCAGTGCGTCCGCACAGTACTTCCCTGCTTATTGTTAACAGCTGTGAACTACTTCACCCGACCTCTGTAATCCCTGCCAATAGCTTACAATGCTCATACACCCGGCTCCGTGGCAGAAGATCCGTCGGCATGTTTGTCATTACTCATTCATTACATTGATTTAGAAAGAAGCTTTGATTATTCTGAATAATAATATATAATAGACTAGAATGAACATAATTTGAAACATTTATTCAGATTTTTTATTACTCCAGCAAAACTCTCATGATTGTTTGGAACATACATATTATTAAGCCTTTTTTATATATGCTGTATTGTATGTATAGTAAGATGCAAGAGCCGCAGTCCCGGGAGGCTAAGAGGTCATTTTATATGTATTTATGAATACTTAAATTATTGAAGGTAATCAACAAGTTTTGAACAATATTTTGGACGCAGGAAGTTAACCAGACAAATATTGTTTTTACATTATGTTTAATTAGTGTAGAATAGTGTCAGAAGGCCTACTTGGCAGGCAGTTCCAGAATAGATTATTACAGATTGTGGTATCTCATCAGTTCCACAGTGCACGACAATATCAAATATGATTTAAGGATATCGCGGGACTCTTACCGTTAAAGGAAGATATAATCCTTTGTCTTGATGGAATTTAGTAGTGTACTTTGTGTGTTTTGTAAATAGCACACAAACTAGCAACGAGGCTTTCTTGAAGAACACTACACGTGATAAATGAAACTAGTGTTTTAGTAAGTACGGTAAGAAGCACGCTGACGCGCGGATTTATTGATTTTTTTTTCACACAGTCAACAGTACTTAGGACTAGTTTACAATTGGTTGTTTTCAATTCCTTAAACAGACCGCCAATAACAGGCTCACATTTTTTTTAATTATCTTATAGAGAAACAAAAACTAATGACAGAGGGAAACACAAAACAAAAACGGAAGTTGAGATAAATTATGTCAAATAATTTACAAATAAAATAATGAGGTTAAATAATGAGGGTTCCAGATTTAAGCATGCTCAAAACTTTCAAATGGACATTGACATAAGTACAAGCAAACCAACTTCGGGAACCCTTTTATGGCTTTGAAACACGCGATTGAACGGGCTATCTGAAGCATCTGACGGACTGAAATGAAAATTATGTGCTTAAATTATTTGCTTTTCACAGAAGCCGCCCATAACCGCTACAATCTCACTAAAACGACTGTCTATTACTGCTGTTGCCATGAAAAATAGAAAGTGTTGATAAAATGTATACAATGATATTAATTATTATCAACCGTATTTTTTGTATGCTTGAAGCTAAGTACTAAGTAATAAACTATGTTTAAACATATAGACATATGTTCTTTTTATTTTTGTATGAAATATTTATACAGTTTTGTATTTTAGGCATACTGCTTTTTACAATTTAAGGCGAAGTTTTTTTTTTATAGCTAAGCATGATGCCTATCTATGATTTCAATAAAATTCATTAATACAAATAAGATTCCTAGACACCTTTTGAAGGATATAATACATTAGTACAAAGATGTTTATATCAGATTTAGTTATAATTTAGTGAACATACAGATTTGTGCTTAAAAGAAATGTCCCAAAATGCAAGGAGTCTGGGCCAGGTCTTTGTACACTTTATTAAAAAATTGTTTAAGATACTTAGAACACTTTTTGATCGTTAAATTGTTATTAAAACACTTTGTTTATTGGTAGGAAATGAAATTGTGCACTATTAGTGTGCAACACAAACAAAAAACATCCTGGCGGAAAAAAATGTCATTGACAGCTAAGGTTTACTTGCATCTTTTTGTTTTGTGTATCGAGTAGTATCGATGGCTGGTTGCCATTAAGTCCAAAACCTTGAATAGAATTGTTTTGTGTATTTTTAGCTTGTTTAACAGCTGTAAAGTTAAAAAGACACCGAACGAAAGAACTCAAGCGCAACGAACAATGCAACAAAATGTGAGTGAAGTGTGCTGTAAGTGTGGTGGCTGTCCCCTCTGCTTACTGAACTAACTTCACTAGACAACTTCCGTCATAGAAAAGACTCATTGTCAATGTTGCCCGCTAAAACGAACACAAATAATGTCGACTTTTTTATTTTCTTACCATCTAACTACTAATTAAATCAAATTATTTGTATTTTTTCTATAATTACCATTTATTTGTAAATTTTTTTTAGATGGTGTACAAAGACCTAGCCCAGGTTGGGACATTTCTTTTACTTACGAAAGATTTGTATAAATCTAAAATTTAAAGTGTATAAGCCTTCTCAATGCAACTCAGTAATTGTTAATAACCTTACCGTGCAGTGATCACGTGTAACGTGTTCAGGCTGTGTTCTTCTGTTATTCTTGTGTCAATTTCGTACTTTTATTAAGCTTGTTTTATTTTTAGTATAACAGTTTGGTTATGGTTACAGCACGTTTCGACCGTGGGCTTATTGTAAACCGGAGACCGTCATTTCTCTTTGACGACTTTGGAACACGTCTCCAGAGAGCTTATCTTCGCTAATAACATCGTAAACACGTTTATATAGTATTTAGCTTATTTTAATTTTATTATCTTTTTCATTTTTATCATTATATTTCACAAAGACAAATCACGTCTTCTGGCAATAATCGGGGCTGAACTGCTTAAACTGCTTTTTATTTTCAAAATGGACTCTTTATTTATGGCTATGGGCCTTTTAAATTTCACCGGACTTTGTAGCTTAGCGCTGACGGCGCTTAGCTAGATCTTAAACTACTCCTATATACGATATGCCTAAGGGCACCCGAGAGGGCACGGACCTCAGCTTATGACGTCGTATATTGAAACTACCACTGGTTCGGAAGGGTCATCTACTGCCAAATAACCAGCAAGAAACTCAGTAGGAATGCGTACGCCGCGTTAGCCTGTGGGTTAGGTGATTCGAATGCCAAACCTATTTCTAACTGGAACGCCAGCGTTCCTTGTTGTAAAAGCGTCGTCGATCTGTTAAGATGTTACGCGGACGCCTGTAACCAACCGGCGCGTCTGGGTCGGCTGTGTAGTCAGCTGACTTATTGACCGGCGGGTTGGGATGGTGGGGAGCATTGTCGAAAAAGCGTCTAGACGCCAACTTCAGGAATGCGGCAATGGTGGGCAGCTCGAGATCCTTGTGCAGATCTAGGTTGTGGACATAGGGCAAGGCCCCGACGCATTTGCGTAAGAACCTATTTTGAATAATCTGCAAGTGGTTGAGGTTCGACTTGCTGGCGTGAGCGAAACTTAAACTGCCTTCTATCTTGGTACGTTTTTAGGAAAACTCCATCTTCCAAATTGCAATCGCGCTTACGTGAGGCACCAAGATTTGTAAAGAATGTAAATGCTCCTGTGGCAAACCACGTGCTATCTTGCCCAAAAAATTCTGGTTGTTTCTTCAGCCAAAGCTTCTTGCATGACTTGATCCGAAGGGCTCTTGCCACTGCTTCAGTTCAATCAGCATTGGAACCCATAGGGTTGGCAAGCGTGCTGTGAGTCGTAAAACCTGAAACTGAGAAGGTAGCCGTGCAGACGCAGCCAATTACCGACCAGTTGCAATCACTTTCATAAAGTTATCGTATCGTACTCGTACATGTAATTTGAAATTTAGGTTAAAACATTTCCTGCGAATGTAATAGTTTTTGTCTTTATTTTAAATGCATTAATTGTCACAGTGTGGGCTAACACAGACAAAAATGGACCAACATAACTTTATAACTTTTTCATTGTGTGTACTAAACAAGTGAACTTTTTAACGTGTTTGTTGGATATCTGTTTTGAGGAGTCCATTTTAAAATCATGTACTTACTTGTGGTAAGAACCCGAATGAATTTTTAGGCTAATCTAGATGATTAAATAATTCATTTTTATTAGTAAAATAGCCTTAACATTGTGTAAATTTTTGATTAGCTAACGTATAAGATTGTTTGGTTGAATCGACCTTTTAGTTACACAAGGCGCTTAGTGCATCGACTGCCAAATTGGCATGGCTTAAACGAGGAGTGTTTTGCTATTTTTTTAGACCGTTAAGAGCTTCCTTGGCCCTATAGCTGCCTCATGCTTGCAGGGCTAAAACTGAACCCATGGCCCACGGCGCCCTTTCGATTAGTCAATTGATATTTACCTCAAATTCAAATAATTATTTCTCACCATTGACAATTACTTGTTCTTATTGACGTCAAGCAAAACATGACTCTACCACCAGTTCGGAAAAACCTTCGTGAAGAAGAACTGGCAAGAAACTTCACGGGTATATTTTTTTCAAAATAAATTTACAGAGTCTTTTTATGTACTATACAAAATTATTCTTATCTGCTCCTGATAAACCAGTGAGACGGATGCTACAATTTTACAGTGTAAAAGGGAAAACTAGTTGACCCTATTTAACACGTAGTTATATGACACATCGCATACCTTCCGTTAGAAACTAAAAATATTAGAATTAACGATCACTATCGCTCTAAGATATTTTTATATGCAGTTCAAAGTTGCTAAATTTCCAAATAAATATTACTTCTAATAAACTTTGCAAGTTGATTAAAAATCCACCGAATGTTAATTTTGAGTAAAGGTACAATATTATGTATCAGAATAGGAAGAGAATAATTCATTTTCGTTGCGCAGCGCCGCTAACTTCCATAAAGTAAGCAGGGAGATTGATCTTGAAGTGTTCAATACAAGTATTAAAACCGCAAGACGCTTACTAAGCAATGAGTGAGTTCTTTGACAAGTAGATGGGAAGGTTGTTTGATGATTATTTTAGTGCGTTCTGTGTATATTAGCTCTGCAACTTGTTGTGAGTACTAATTGCTACTTTATAATTATCAAATATAGCTTGTAAACTAGTTTTGGTTGTTGCTATTTTGGGAGGAGCGGGAGAAAAAAAAAATTATTGTGTGTAAACATTTTAGTTTCTATTTTTCAGTTTAAAGTTCTTGATGATTACATTTGTACCTTCAGTTTTTCAAAGTCAAGGTTAACTGTTATTTTTTTACACAAGTTTATTATGTAACAATGTAACTATTACTCTTCCAAAGATATATAAATGCAAGAGAGAGGCTATGCTTATTACTTTTATCTTCACTTTTTAGTATCTTTTGGGAATAAAAAAAAACCCAATAGCCGCTGAACCTCCAAACACATTACATAGTAGGTTGCTGCCTCAGTTAATACATTTTTTACGAGTGGTAAAGGTTAACATCCGGTAATAACAGACGGAATTTTTAGGTATAAATAGCACAAACAAAAAATTTATGATCAATTGGCTGCAAAATTTATTGTTAATAATTGTTACTGGGTGCACACAATAAATTGTCTGGTTGTTAAATAACAAAACTTCATACTAACGAATAAACAAGCTTTTGCTTTTCAATTTAAAGGTTTAAATTTGAGTTTTTTATTGCATCCATATCTTTTCATAAAAGTCCATTTACGACGACGTCGCGCCGTCGATTTATTCGCGTGGCATATTTGTATGACGAATAAAATGTTGACTAGTTTCGCAACAATAGATCGCTTCAACCGCAAGTGGCGTTTGTTTGATTTGCATAATTATTGAGGGACAGAACGATCACTTTACTTTTGTTTATAAAGTGTGATATTGTTTATAAACATGGAAGTGATGCAATAAATAAATCAGGGGCAACAGCAGCGGCGCCGTGATTTGCATAAATTTGAATGTCGATCGCAGTCCGTCCTTACTTCTCCGCTTAACTAGACATTACAATTTATCAAACCTTATTTTGTTTTATACTGTTTTATCCACGTAGTAAAAATTTACGCAGAGAAAATATCAATTTTATTTTTGCTTCCTAATTTTAATTTTTCTAGATATTTGAATTATTTTTGAAATGTTTGCTGTAATTTATCATACATTCATTACAAACTAACAGTGTGAAAAAGAAAAGAATGAAACAACTGTTCCACGACTAAATCACTTTGTTCTTAGGTGTGCTAAACTGCCGGCAGCACTGTCGCGTCGGGTCGCTACCGACAAGCGCTGTGAAACATAAGTGGCAATAAGCAATTTAATATTTTAAAATGATGAAAAAAACATTTTCGCTAAAACGTTATACTTTGGCATCAGAAGTTATATTGTAAGTGAAACCACCAAATGTCCGACAACAACTGTTTTATTTAAAACTGCGGGTTATGATCTGTTATAATTTAAAACTACCTACAACATCTCCCCGTTTAATTTTTTTTTATTGCGTAGGATTGCGCGTTTCTCGATCTAACGACTTTGAAATTTCGAATCTAACGGACGCGGGATTTAAGGCGTTATATTTGCTTATTTATGAATTTATACGAAATAAAATTTATAACGAACGTAGAAGCGAGTGATGCTCGGCTAACAATTAAACGCTCTTGAGGAGAGCGGGCGGCTCGCAGTTTGCGTGCGAGTACGGAAAGGGTTAAGTCCATTTTAGGCCGTCAGTAAGCTTTTTGTTTCAGCACTTAATGGACAAATGGAATGCACGATAATTCGTATCATTTATGAAAATGATTATTAAAAAAAGTATCAGAACTAAAATATTTCCCAATAAAATTATCTGAATTAATAAGTAACTAAACGTGAGGAGTCTCCGTACAATAGCTGCGCAACGTTGGGGTTACTGACTCAATGCAAAAGAAGTTTTGCTGGTGGCTTATTCTAAAGATAAAGGCATAAAGCTTTTCACAAACAGTAAAGTAAACATATAAAGTATACATTTAAAACTAAAAACAAACTTAATTATGTTAATTGTATAATCTTGCAAAGCATTATTTCGACTGCAACTATAACTTTTTGTGAGTTTTGTTTTTTTTTTAGTTCGAGATCCCTATCACCAAACTTAAAAATTCAATCAAATATTCGCTCTGTTATTTTGAAACAAGTGGATGTGCTCTTTCGGTTTTTCCTTTTTTATTTACTTTTTTCTTCCCATGTTATTTCCTTTTTGATTTTCCTTTATATTAGAACGTATTTTATTATAAAATAAACTAAATTATCCAAAAAAACTCTCCTGTGTTAGACAATAAGAACTCAAGCTGAAAACAAGCTTCATAAGCGCGGAAGGTTAAACTTGTTTGCGTCTATTAAAGTTGCACGGGGCTAGCATATAATTAGCCGAGAAGGTGTATAAACGCGACAAAAACTCGCTTCGGGTCGAGAGATAATCTGGCTCAGTAGCGTCAGTTTCTCGCATTTTGAGACCTCCTCGACTTGTCGCGGGTACAAACCTCTTCCTTTAAAAGCCTTTAGGTTAGTCTAATGTATAAATGTGTTTTCTTCCTAATTCTAATAAGATTTTGGACACGTGACTCTAGTGTTGTACGTAAGATTTCCTTTGACTTCATTATTTAATTTAAATACCAAAAACAAAAAAGTTAGTTCAATACCCTTTTAAATATGGTTTATGACTGTATAGTAAATCCATTAAAAATTATCATGACGGTATTATATGCTGAAACATCATCAGCCGACGGCTCAAATATTATGGACTTAACCCTTTCGTTAATGTTTTGAATGTTTTGAATGACGTCGAACACGGTCTTCATGTCCTCAGCCAATGACGACTGAGGTGAAGATGACGGAGCAGGACGCACCCCTACGAAATCTACGGGAGCTGGGATAGGTCGGGAAGGTGCAGGCGGAACGGCCGGACGCTGCCTCGAAGACAGAACTGGAGTAGGCGTCGGCTGAACGGGCTTTGCTTCCGGGGGACCCCGGTTGCGCAGCGGCGGGAAGTTAGCGGGAGTGAGCGGTGGCGCCGGTTTAGGCGCGGCCCTCTTAGCGTTGGAGCGCGGAGCGCGCGGGCAACCCCTGTAGTTAGCTGTGTGGCCAGACTGGCCGCACAGCACACAGGCAGGGGGGGAAGTGGATTCGGGAGTGCGAGTGCACTCCTTAGTGATGTGAGAATCCAGGCACTTAACGCACCTGGGGGGAGCTAAACAGTTAGCCGCTGCGTGGCCATAGTTGTATAAAAAGTTGTATAAAAAGATACTTAGATTTCTAACGTCGAAGTAATACATTTTTATTTAGTTTCAGAAGAAATCTACATTACAATTCTTACTTTTGCACAAACATTTTCATTTGTTAACAACGAGTAGAACAAGTTAATTACTCTGTTTGTTCTCATCTGATAACAACTTCGCCTGGTGGCGCGTGAGCATGGAGCGCGCCGCGGGAACTGTTGATGTCATGTTTACATTTTTTTCGCTATTTTATTATGTTTTGTTTGGCGCTGAATGACCCATATTTTTGCACCCGTCCAGGAAGACGCCGTCATCAGATGTTGGAGCACCATGCTCGGGTGATAACGTGACTTCTTCATATTTAATGAGATGGCGCCTATTTCGCCTATATTTCGTTCCAATATTATTTTGAACAATGTAGGAACGAGGAGTATCGGCGGTGCCTACAACGGTCGCTCGGGTTCGGTTTTTACCTTCGATGCAAACAACGTCATCGCCTACACTAAGAGCGGGTAAGGACTTGGAATGCCTTGGAGTACCTAGATTGATTTTGCATCATTTTTTTATGTTTCGAAGGGTTGATAGGTTTTGGTTTTAATAATTCAGAATGAACCGGTAACTTACATCTTAATGTGCGACCTATCAAAAGCTGCGCGGGAGAACTCAAACCGTCTCTCGGTGTATTACGAAAGTTAAGTAAAGCCAAATAAAAATCCTCACCACTTTTAATCGCTTTAATAAGTAAAGATTTTATAGTTGGCACTGCGCTCTCACTTTTACCGTTCGCTTGAGGAGAGTTAGGTGATGAGGTCACGTGATTGAAACCCCAAGTATTTGCAAATATTCTGAACTCACGACTACTATACTGAGTGCCGTTGTCACTGACGAGGGTCTCAGGTATTCCATGATGCGCAAATATTAGTTTCATTTGCGTAATGACGGAATTAGATGACATATTTTTAACTCACATACTTCTATGAAGTTTGAATAGTAGTCTACTAAAATCAAATAATATTTCTTTTTGATTTCAAATATATCCGAGCGTACTTTGCTCCACGGTAGGTTGGGTATGTCGATAGGTATCAAAGGTTCTTTCGTGGGTGCTCTTGCGTGTTCCTGGTAGGTGGCGCAACGCTTCACGAAGCTTTCTACGTCACGCATCATATTGTACGTGCCAGTACATGACTTGTCGCGCGCGCCGCTTGCTCTTGTCTATTCCCATGTGACCCTCGTGTACAATTTTTAAAATCTCATTCCTAAGGGATCGCGGAACCAATACCAAATTATTCTTAAGAATAACACCATCAACAATTAAAAAATCATTTCTTAAAGACCAATATAATTTTAATTCACTTGCCACTTGCGACTTGTGGTCGGGCCATCCTAAATTGACATACTCGATTAATTTTTGTAATTCTGCGTCTTTTTTTGTTGCACTCTGTACAAGTGTCAATTTATCGTTAGATATAGGTAGGTTATTCACAACGAGTCGCACTTGACATAACAGATTTTCGTGAATTTCTTCGCTGTACAGGTCGGGCAACGGCGCGCGGGTCAAAGTGTCCGGAATGTACATATATTTACCTGGCTTATAAGTAACGGTTAAATCGTAACTCTGCAAGCGAAGCATCATGCTTTGCAAGCGCGCAGGGACGGACATCAGCGGTTTTTTGAAAATGCTCTCTAATGGCTTGTGATCTGATTCAACTACCACCCCAGTTTTACCAAAGATACTGGAGAAAGCGCTCGCAGGCGAACATTACGGCAAGCATCTCCTTCTCGACCTGCGCATAGCGGCGCTGCGCGTCGGCGAGCGTGCGAGACGCAAATTCGACAGGACGGCGCTAGGTGCCTGCAGCAGCACGGCACCTAGCGCATCGCGTGATGCGTCCACGCTCAGCACGGCCGGCGCCGCCACATCGTATAGCGCCAGGACGCCGGCTCCTGTCACACTTGACTTTAGATCTTCAAAGGCCTCTCGCTCGCTGCCCTCCTAGTGCCACTCGTTTTCTTTTTTAAGCAATCGAGTCAACGGGATAGCCCGTTTTGAATAATTAGGTATAAACTTAGATAGATAGTTAACGGCTCCTAAAAATCTCTCTAAGCTTTTTCTGTCGTTCGGTGGTGGCATCTCTTTTATGGCTCTCACTTCGTTCTCATCTGGCCTCATCCCGTTTACGCCGAAAACATGCCCCAGGTACGTAACTTTTTGTACTCGGATTTCACATTTCTCCTCATTAAATTTTAAGTTAATTTCCCTTGCTCGTACGAACAGTGCATTCAGGCGCATGTCATGCTCTCGTTTATTTTTCCCCCAGATTATTAAGTCATCAATAAAATTATCTACGCCTTCCAGGTCTCCCAGCATTTGGTGCATTTTAGCATGAAAGACCTCGGAGGCGCAGTTTATTCCGAACGGTAAGCGTAGGAACTGGTATCTGCCGAAAGGGGTGGCAAATGTACATAGGTCTGCGCTCTCATCATCCAGCTGGACAGCCCAGAAGCCGGAGTGAGCGTCCAGCACGGAGAAGAATGCTGCGCCCTGAAGCCGCGTCGCCAGCTCCGACGTCGTGGGCAGCTGGAAATGCGCGCGCTGCACCGCCACGTTTAGTTCTCTCGCATCCAAACAAATGCGAATTTTATTATTTTTCTTCGCAACTAATACTAGTAGATGTACCCATCTTGTAGGATGATTCACCTTTCTAATTACACCTAAATGTTCCATATTTTTAAGTTCCGCGCCTAATTGATCCCTGAGGCTTAAATGTATTTTTCTAGAAGCACACACAACCGGTGGGACCGACTTATCAATCACAATGTGATATTTGCCGGGAAGACAACCCAGACCTTTAAATAAATCAGCAAAATCTGATCATTTAATTTCATTAATACGCCTTATTAAACCTAAGTCTTCGCATGATTTCCGTCCCAAAACGCTCTGACAACTCATATCCGCTACAGCAAAATATAAGGTATATTTTTATTTTTATATATCCACGTTAAATAGCAAGCTTATTTGATGGGTATATTATTGCCAGTGTAAAACTCAACCTTAATTTTGAGACGGTTTAATTATTTTCGTATCGAAACCTAATAACAAAAATCTTTCATAAGAAATAACATTAATATCCGCTCCTGTGTCTAGTTTAAAAGATTCGTTACCATTGTCACATAATAAGGTCTCAGACCACTGATCTTTATTATAAGAAACTACATTCATAAAAAACGGTTCGTCGTCCGATTCACTGCTATGAACAATAATTTGTTCTATTTCGTACACTTTTTTCACAGGTCTTTTATTAGAATTATTAAATCGTAACTTACACAGTCGGGCGAAGTGTCCTCGCTCACCACACACCTAATAGGATACATACAATGCAGGACAGTCACAGTCTACGCACCGCGCGCCTCCGCAGCTGCCGCAGGAGCTCCGTGACTGCATGGCCGCAGCATGGCGTGCGCCGGGGGGCGCTTCGTCAGCGCGCTGCCCCGAGCCCGCTCCGCCACCGCTGCGCCGGCCGCCACCACCACGCACTCGCCCCTCTACGCCGTGCACTAAGGCGGTTCTGGAAGACTCGCCGCTTCCATTAAGCTGCCTGCCGCTCTCTTGAGACACTTCCTCGGCCTGACATAACTTTATAGCTTTCTCCAAGTTGAGATCATCACTTCGTAACAATCTGTCCCTCACTGTATTTTTAATCCCGCAGACTATGCGATCTTTGGTCAAGTCTTCGTTAAGGTTACCAAAATCGCAATTTTTACTAAGTAGCCTCAATGCCGTCACGTAGGTTTGTATAGATTCACCGTCTTCCTGGTTACGTGTAAAAAACTTGTACCTTAACAATGTTACATTCACTTTTGCACCGAAGTAGGTGTCGAATTTTTTCAATATGACATTGTCTTTTTCTTTATCGTCCTCGAAAGTAAAGGTTTGATACACATCATAGCTCTCAGAGCCGATCAGATTGACGAGAAGACTAGACTGCACTGCGGATGACTCCATATGAACCCCGGATGCCTTCACGAAGAGTAAGAATTGTTTCCTCTATCTTTCCCAAGCGTCGGCCCGGCTAACGGGACCGCCATCCATATTGAGTTCGGCTGGTGGTCTAGCGTGTTCCATTTTGACTAGCACTTTTATCAGCTAAACTCGCAAAATAATACACTGTACTTTAGGAATATGTAATATATAACAATTTTCTAATGTTTATTCGTGTTAAATAACTTTAATTATTATTTCCGCTGCCACCATGTTATATTGTAAGAGAAACCACCAAATGTCAGACAACAACTGTTTTATTCAAAACAGCGGGTTATGATCTGTTACAATTTAAAACTACCTACACCAAAACTACCTACAACAGTAATCTTTTAGCGCCCTTTTGTAATGCCTTTAGAAATTAGTATAAAAACAGCGTAAAAATATCTCATTGCGCCAGGTAATTTTGATGCAGCCGCTTGTTAATGTTTACTGAATGACCGAAGATTTTATGGCATCATAGAATCTGTTATCTTCATGAATTTTGCGGCATAACTGAATAACTGAATGAAGTTATTATTACAAATTTTTACCATTTTTAACTAGGTATTACAATTTTGAAACTCACAAACAACTACGAGTGGCAGGTTTGCAGTGGCTTCTAGTTCTTAACACTTTAAATACATTTCATGAATGTTCACCTTGTCACTTTTTATCTTTTTATTTTGTTATTTATATATTTTCACAGAAATTTTCAATTTTAAATTGTAATTGCTAGTCATTTATTCACTGAACGAAGTTATTTGCTTTGTGTGAAGTCGTCACTAGCAGCATGCGTAGCCGTCTAGTCCTCGCCGTCGTAGCTGCGTAGCAGATGTCGCTCGGATAAAGATGTTTTTGGTCAGTATAGGGTGCTAGTCACATGTTCTCGCCAGCACAAATACTTGTGGATCGGCAATGCCGGGCTGAACTTGTTGCCAAGTGCCAGGTTCTCGGGATTTACACAGTTCAGCTCATTTGGCTAGATGCTACTATTTTTATTGTAGTTATTTCTGGTGGTAGGCTTCGGCCGTGGTTTGTCACCACCCACTAAACAAAGCCATGCCTCCAAGTGACGTGGTCGCGTTCCGGCATGATGTTTAGTGTAGCCATCGAGGAGGGTAGGTCTGAGTAATCGTGCTGCGTCAGAGAACTGTCTTCAGCTCGTAATTTATTGGCTCGCCGGGCAACCTGTTTTGGAGGGTAGCGAGATCCGAAGAAATGGTGCACCGCTGGCCAACCGCAGGTAGTAGGGGGCCCAAATAGTGTGCTAGCTACATGCCAAAGGCTGCCCCGCCACTTCGCAAAAAATCCCGGGAGGCTTCATCGTGCCAGCTGGTGACTGATTAGAGAGGAGCAGATGACAATCCCCGAGCGGTTCGGGCGTCCCCGCAGTCTCCACGCCAGTTCCCCATCGGGGCGTTGTTTATTGCGAGCTGCTTGGTTCCATTTGCAGCGCTTCACTCAACTTCTGTCCTCCTCCCTATTCACTCACACAACTAATAAGAAAAGTCATAAGAAGAGTAAGGTTCTACAGCGGTCTACAGGGTAAAGTGCACTTCTGCAACATCAGAGGAATGCACTCAAATATCAACGATATCCACCACCACCTTGAGACAGAGAGGCAACATCTACTCTTGCTAATGGAGACGCAGATCTGTAATCCGTCAGACTCGGCATACCTTTGTTACCCAGTGTACATCCTGGAGTCCAATTTCCACCCAAACGCCGGGGTGTGCATGTATGCCAGTGACGAGATCTGTTGTCCGCGTCTCCGTTACTTGGAAGATCTGGACTTTTCCGTCATGTGGGTTCACATTGATACCGACCTTGACAAATTGGTCTACGCCATTATATACTGGTCACATAGGGCAGACCGGGAGACAACGAGGCTCATGGAGTATCTCAGCGATGCAGCAGATAAGGTTAGGCAACGTTTTCCCTCAGCGCAGTTGGTGTTCTTGGGGGATGTTAACGCTCATCACGGGCAATGGCTATACCCGTTTCAGGACACTGACCACGCTGAAAGAGAGGTTTTTAAGTTTTCCGTGACTCAAGGCCTCTCACAGCTTGTGCATGAGCCGACGCGCATCCCCGACGTTGCTGGCCACCGTAGAACCGTAGACCTTCCGTAACTGCACCTTTAGGTACATCCGACCACTGCGTGAAATCTGTATCGCAGTACTCGCCACCTGACACCCACCCAAAAGGCACTAGGGGAGTATGGCGATACAAGTCAGCAAATTGGGATGAGATGCGGCATTTTTTCGCGTCTTATCCTTGGTGGCAGACTTATTTTACATCAACGAATGCATCGTGCTGCACTGATGCTGTATCAAGTGTGATAGGCCAAGCAATGGAGTATTTCTTCGCATAAACTGAAGAAAAGATACAATGCTGCCACCAAGTCTAGCAAAAAGGTGATCAGAAAAAGCTCGCTTTGGCCACATCGGAGACAAGATAGCGTCATATCCTTCAGAAAGCAAAGCTTTCTGGTCTCTGGCCAAGTCGGTTGGGTCGAACTTCTCTCGCCCATCGCTGCCACCTCGTTTTATTTAATAATATAAAGCCTCGATCATCGTCGGAAAGTTGCCAGTTTAGCAGTCTTCTATAGATTACATTTTGGAGAGTGCGCGAATGCTCTTTTTGATCAGGTTTAACCCACACCCTTCTTACATCGGACTACTAGACGCAAACAGACCTTCCATCCTTTTATGGCAGATATCCCAAGAAGTCGAACCAAACGCTTCGATAGTTCCTTTTTAGTGCGGGTCGCCAAGGTGTGGAATGAACTGCCTGCGTCTGTTTTTCCAGAAAACTATAGACCTAGTTCTTTCAAGCGTTGAGTGAATAGGTATCTCGTGGATAGACACACTTATTCGATTTTCAGGTCTGGCAATGCCAACTGTTGCTGGCCCGAACATGTTATTAGCGCCTCACATCAAATGAGCTCTGCCTAACACTTTGATAGAACATAATACTATTTAAAAACAATTTTAAGTCATAAAATATGGGGTTTTTCGTACTTAAGGACCCGGAGACACAAAAGCAAAACTAGGAAGCTCTAATTTTACTGGATTTTTTTTATCGTACAATCTGGTACCAGTAAAAGAATAACAGGTAGTTATTTTCAATTATGAAAAAAGGTACCACCGCTCTGTTTATTGAGCAGTTGCCACACTGAAACGGAAGAACTTGTGGCAATTAGTGACGCAGAACGTGACTTAGTTACTTGATGCATTGTAATATATTTTTTTAATTATACTTGCATCGCAAATATACGTTAATCTGTGCCCAGTTATAAACATGTGCGTTACTAATGCTACCTCAATGCATGTTAAATGAAAAGAACCTGCGGTCATGAAGCTACCGACTCTCTCACGGGATGCGACATTTTCAAATTCCGAGATAAATAGAACAGTAAAGCTGCAATGTACAATATATCTCTTTTTCATTTCAAAACTTATTAATACATGTTCACTGTACATCCTGTCCACTATTGAAAAAAGCATATTTTCATAAATTTTATCGATTAATCACGATGGATCATACATTGATTTAAAAATCAGAATAAGTAGAAAACCTTAATCTGGGAAATTTTTATTTTATTTTTTATTTTTCTTTATTTGGGAAACAAACAGAACAATACACTTTAAATACAACAATATTCTCTAAGTAATTCACAATCCAGCAAAGTTTCCTCTAAAAAAATTTACAATTTTTAGTTAATTTAGAATGTAGAATACCAACAAACTACACAGTTAGATAATTTGGATTTTATAACATATTTAATATAAATAACACAATTAAACGAGGATTATTAAAGCAAATTAAATTATTTCTTAACATTTACGAAATAAATAAATACGATTAGGTACTATAAAAATGCTATTAAATTACTTCTTGAGGACTTGTAAAGTTTCTCTAATGCTACGCTTAAATTGCTTTAGAGAGAGATTGAACATATCCAAGTCACTGAACACTAATTATTGTTTGAATTACAAGATCTGTAAATAAATGAATTTGTTGCATAATTCGTACGCATTGTGGGTGGCTGAAAAGCACGAATTCTACTTGAATTGGTGCGGCAACAACGAAAATAATCTGCTCTTAAAGATATTATAGTGAATCGATAAAGTTGTTAATAATTTTGAAAAGAAATATTTGATCGCGAGCTGTCCGTCTGTCGTCCAGGGAAGTAAATACTGTTGTTGATGGTTGCCCTAAAAGTAAAGTTCTGTAATTTTAATATTTAATAAATTTATCTTGAATTTTTCTATTTCATTTATATAAATTTTATATTGCGGATTCCACGCGACAGAGGCATACTCTAGAATAGACCGAACAAAGCAGTTATAAAGCATCACTAAGGTAGAAACATTTTAAAAGTCTATGCAAATATCGTGTTCCTGCGATTACTAGCTACGATTCAAACCTACTGCAGAACTTGTGAGCGCAATCAGTATCGTGTGTTAATTGTTTCTCAAAAAATATATCAACGTGTTTTGTTTATATTGATGCTCATTGTGTCTGGGAAATGAATATTTCAAAATAATTGACTAAAACCAAAAGATTTAAACGTATCAACGTAATGAAGAGTTTTAGTTCGAAAATATTGTTTCGGTGTAATTTTATTGTTTGGATAAAATTGAGACCAAATAATTAGTTTCAGTAACTGCAGTTGATAAAAGTGTTCGAGTTTTTCAACAAAGTCGAGTACTTTACAAAACTAACAAACCGACTAATTTGGCCACACTTCCCGCCAAATGTCAATCAACGTGTACTTCGAAGTGTTTGATGACTGGTCGGTCGAGTTAGCGCATTGCTGTACAAGTATAAAGAAACAAAGGAACTCTGAATCGGTGTCTTCTATTTGCAGAGTGTCCGCAGAGACCCGCAAAGAGCCTCGGCCGAGGCACGGAGCGCAGTGTTTTGTTTTATTGTTTGCGCTTTGCAAAGCTCTGCTGGAATTAATTCTTTAAGGATTTATCCTGACTTTTTACTGAGTTACTCCATTTTTAAACGTTCCGACAATCGGCACAACGATTTGGTTAAGTTTAGTTTTTCTAATACCTTAAGTCTTGTTCTATCTCTGTATTTATAATGGAGCAATACGTATATACATAAATACATGGTATTATATAATAAATAAATATAATAAAATAAAATAATAAATACATGGTACTTATGTTTATACGTATGTACCATGTGTATAAATACATGGCATTTAACCACAAAACGTTAAATAATTTTATTTTATTTATTTATTTATTTGTATTAAGAGAACCAACAGCATATCTTTACAATATTTAACAAAAAATATATATATACAATATAATAATGCCAATAACAGGTTTCCCTAAAATTTAAAAACAATATTCAATAAAAAATAAATAAAATATACATAATGTTTTATTACTTTTTCAAAACATTATACTTAAACACAACAAATATAAATACAGTTTGCGACTATTCTGTAAGGGAATTGACTACGTGCCTTTTAAATTCAGGCTTACTGCAAGCAAAGAGATCGATGTGACTGAAGTGTTTGTTGTATGTGTGTGTAATGCGGGAAATGACAGTGTTTTTTGTGTAGTTTGTGTAGTGTGACTATTCGTGAAGTAAAGCTGTGTGTCTCGTAAGGTAAGTGGGTGTACGGTAGGAAATCTTGGAGACATCCAGTATCATACGCCTATGTTCCAGAGACAAAAGACCGTGCGCTCTACAGCTCTGCTATTCTCATAAGACCCTGAGTTTAAACGGTAACGATAATTTAGGTGCTTTATAAATATTTTTTGGATCCGTTCTATGTTATTTTTGTATACTATGTACTGTGGAGACCATATTGTGCTGGAGTATTCCAGAATACTCCTCACATATGAGAAATACACTAATTTAATTACCTCCTTGTTAGCGAATGGTTTGCAGGAACGTAGAACGAAACCTAGATTGCGGAAAGCTTTCTTGCTGATGTAGTCTATGTGATCAGTAAGCAACATTTTCTGATCGAAATACACTCCCAAATCGCAGACCGTTTTGGTTTTAGTGATAGGTTTGCCGTTAATACTGTAGGTGTACTCAATGGGTTTTTTTTTCGTGAGAAGGTGATATGTTAGCATTTCTGTATATGTATAGTGATATTGTTGTTAATAGGAGTGAAAGGGAGTGAGTTAAAGGGAGTACAAGTCATTTTGTATCAATTTACAAACGCTAATTGTGCTAACCTTTCGAAATTTTTCTTTATCATCGGCGTAAAGTAAAAATTCAGAGTGACTAAAACAAGTACCGATATTAAAAAGGTGAACATTATAAAATAACGGCCCTAAATGGGATCCTTGGGGTACGCCGCAAGGTATATCTATGAAATCCGACCTATAGCCCCCGATAACGACAGTTTGTGACCTATTCGAAAGATACGACCGAACCCAATGAAGTAAATCGCCATGGATGCCAAGCATATTCAATTTCTTGAGGAGTGTATTGTGATCTTTACGATCAAACGCTTTTTCAAAATCGGTGTAGATAACGTCCACCTGTCCATCACGTTCCATGTTAGCTAAAATATATTCCGAAAAATAAACTAAATTAGTTGTAGTCGATCGAATCTTAAGAAAACCGTGTTGTTCCTGAGGAATCAATTTAGAAATCACATGATAAGTCTCATTGTATATAATAAGCTCGAGCAGTTTTGCGACAGTGCATAACATAGAAATTCCTCTGTAATTTTCTATAATTGTCTTGCTGCCTTTTTTATGGATAGGGATAATGTGCGTCGATTTTCATACGACAGGGTATATTCCTTCCTTTAAGGAACGGTTAAATATTATTGATAGTGGCAGCGCCAGCGTGTTCGCGCATCTAGACCAAAAAATCGGTGGAATTCCATCGCTACCTGCACCTTTATTTAAGCCAAGCTATTTTAGTAATATTTTAACGTTCTTAGGTGTAGTTTGTAAAGACGAAATTACGTCTGTGCTCGCTTAGTCATGGACTAATGTGATTCTACTATCAATGTCTGACATTCCGAAAGCATTTCTGAAAAGCGTGTTAAAACCGTCGCATATAGCGTTACCATCGGTAAGTTTATCGCTGCCTAAGCTTAAAGTTTTTGGATAACTGCAGCCACCCCTTACGCTTTTACGTAAGACCAGAATAGTTTAGGATGATCTTTAATTTTATTCTCACAGTTGGACGTGAAGTTTTTAAAAAAAATTTCTGTATGCGACGTTCTCTAGCGCGAAGTAGTGCGAATTCGTTGTAATCCATTTGATTGCCATATTTTTTCCATCTATGGTGCGCTTTAGTTTCTTCTTTAATATTTTTTATTAAAGCAGGACTGTAGTACTTAGGATATGACCTTTTAGATTTGGGCGTATAATTTGGAACGTAGTCATTTATGCACGTGTAACAATTGTTATATAAAGTAGTTGTCACCTCGTCAACAGAGCCAACATTCAATAGAGAATACCAGTCCTGAGAAGTGATGTCGCGATTTATACTGTCATAATCTGCATTGTGAAAATTTTTATTGGTGTAGGAGATTCACGAAGTGGCCGTTTACTTATATCTTTGATATCAACAGTGAAAGATGGGTGAGCGAGATCTTCAATGGTAAGCGGTGACGAACAACGAGTAATTGTCAGAGGTAAGTTGTCATAGGATTTATGTTGAGTCATTCAGATTCTGCGAAAGTTCTGTCAAGTAATCATCGATGTTCACACGCTGTCATAGCACACTGGCACCTGACTGAAGCTACTAAAATCATTCAACTAGAAAAAAACAACGTGAAGCTGATTTATTGTCTGCGGTAAAGAAGGCATGTAATGGATTGATATCTATGACATCGTCAGTTGATACTTCACACCGCACTATCAGATATATAAAAAAATATTCCATCGCTGGAGGGTCACTAACAATTAAAAATAATGGACACTTCATCATGTGAATATCAAAATATTCACCACATAAGATCGTTTTTAAGGCAAATATTTCTCACATTAATAGTATTCTAATTTAATTTCAATTATTTTGCATATGACCCTTAAATAATTCTGTAAATCACGTTCTATGTAAAATTATACAACGTGCTCAGACCAGCCGCAGCTCTCACAATGGGCTACAAAAACAATTCACAAAGAAAATATATTTACCTTTCTGTTTTTACACAAGCACTGCGCAGCGTGGAGATTCTTTATAATTCTAGAAACGTTTGTTCAATTTACACGATTGTTTTCTCCTACATCCGCTTCTATCTTTATGTTTTTCTATTATATCTTTTTTTATGTTTTTTTATTCAAACACTGTATAAACATTTTTAAAAGAACAACTTAGACAATGTTTTTTTTTATCAAGCATAAATACTCGCAGCAAACTTTTGCCGATTAAGTCAGAGTCAAATCTCAAAGTCAAGTTTCTCCGAACTGGCGGTAGAGTCATGCTTTTTTGATGTCAATAAGAGTACGTAATTGTCAATCTTGAGAAATAAATATTTGAATTTTACTCTGTATTGAATTGTCATCTCGCACTAGCTCTGTGTATGTGGGCGTGTCCAAGTTCTTTGCTGTACCGTGAGACTAACACGCACAAAACATCTTTTAGAAATCTTGTTATCTTTATTTGATATGTTGGATATATATTATTTTTATACTTCTAATGTAATTGTTATATTATATTATTACAGAAGAAGTTATACTTTATTTACCTGATTTCTTTAGATATAAATATATTGTAATTAGTACTGTATATGCTAGAAAAAATTTAACTTGTGAGGTTAAAATCAAAACTAGAAATATATTTTATGATACATATTAAACCGCTTCAAATTAACCAAACTAACTAAACAACAAAATAAAATAACCAAAAACAAGCATAATGGATAATATTGTTCAAGGACAAAGAATAAAGTAAAAAAAGGTAGTTTTGAATAGTTCAATTAAAAGCATTATCTCCACCGCCAACGGAAGGAACAAAAGATTAAAAAGGAGTGCAGTGGCGCGGCGCAGGAGTTATTTATAGTGTTCGCAGGTAGAGATTGGTTTTGCAATAAATCCGATCCAAATCCATGAAAATTCTGATCTAGGAAACGCAAACAGAGTTTTTGAATTACATCTTGCATTGCCTCCAGTCGAAACCGTAAAACTGCAACACATATTAATCTTCTGCAAAATTGAAGTTCCCAGATTACGAAGAGATAAAACCGCTCCTTAGGGGCGCCATGAAAGCCAGTACTGCGAAACATTTTAAAAGACTTTAATTATGGTAATGCATCAATTCCTTTGTATATTTTACCAATTTAAGTATAATTTGCGTGAGTGGTTTTAAAACACAAAAGGTTATCTTTATACATAGTAGACGAATTATTTTGTACTTGATTTTATTAAATTAAGAAAATTTTCAAGAAGTAAAAAGCTTGTGACGTATGTATCTAAAAAATTGACTGTGTTACCCGGCCGGCACAAGGTTCCCCGTCTACGTGACTTATTCTACATAATAATGTAAGTTTGCTAAGAATATTTAATGAAAACTTGCCATGATTCACTCATTATGCGTACTCAACATATTGAAATTAACAGGAATAAAATCAACACATAAAAGTAGCCCCTTTTCGTTGCACGGAAAATGGTTTTGTAAAACACTATGAATTAAACCGGAAGTTGTTTAATATAGTTACTGTGGGCGCAGGTTCGTGAGGGAAAATGCCTGAATCTTGGACTTCAAAGGTTTAATTAACATTTGTATTTTTGACAATAAATTATCATGTTACAGTAATTAGAGTAGCAGTTCGTTCCGTCCGTCCGACACAGAGTAATGTCACGATGCGTAGTGACGCGGCGAAGCGCTTGCGATGGCGGCCGGAAGATAAGACGAATGAATGAGTTGACCACGGAGTGAACACACCATAGAGTGAGCAAATCATAAATGCGGCGTTAACAGTTTGAGTAAGTTAAAAAAAAATACAAAAACTTCTTGTTGAATTACAAGTCCAAAAACAAAGTCAGTACTAGACCCACTCTTTTGGAACATCGGCTACGACTGGGTGGTGTAAGGAGCCACAGTGCCAGGTGTCGGTGTAGTTTACTTCGCAGCTGACACCTTAGTCACTGCCCGAGGCAAAATCTATAGGAATGCTTCCCGAAAAAGCCGGCGCGGCATTCGTGGTGGGCCGCATACGGCGATTGGGTTTGCGGGTGGTGCTTGGAAAGTCCGAGGCTGTGGTATTCCATGATCCGAGGAAGGCACCGCCTCGAGACGCACATATCGTTGTATCCGGAGTCCACATCGACGTGAGTCCGTCGATGCGCTATCTGGGACTCGTACTGGATATCCGGCGGAACTTCGGCCCCCACTTCGAGTGCCTTACGCCTCGGCTGCTGAGGGTGGCTGTAGCCTTGAGACGGCTGCTGCCTAATCTTGGTGGAGCGCCCTGACTCGCAGCAATATCGTCTGCTTGACGCAAGTCCTGCGTGTGCTGGCGATCAGGGTGGTATGGGGTTATCGCACGATCTCGGGTGAGGCATCTTGCATGCTGGCGGGTACTAGGGCAACTCGTCCGGTCTTCAAGTAGCGGTTAGGTAGGTGATTCGGTTTTCAGGTGCTCTCGGGACATGGTTGTTTCAGGAGTTACCTATTTTGGATCGGTCGGGAACCCACTGCCATGTACCATCACTGCGACGATTGCCTCGACGAGACGGCCCAGCACACGCTTGAGGTATGCCCGGTGTGGGATGCGGAGCGCAGCGCGCTCGGCTTTGTATTGGGGGCCAATATCTTGCTCCCGACCGTGGTTCAAGCTATGGTTGATAGTGAGAGGTCGTGGCAGGCGGTGCGAACCTTCTGCGAGGCCGTAGTGCTCGAGAACAAGGCGGCGGAGAAGGCGAGGGAAGATGCTGCATGCTTCCTTCCGCTTTGTCACCGTCGCACGGGACGCCGGAGGGCGGCTTTCATCGCTGAGATCTTCCCTCCCCCGTAGTCCCATGAGCCTTTGCAGGCGGTTTCGGGGGATTTCGCCTCTGGTCCAGGACTCGAGATGGCGCTTGCGCTTCCTGCGCACCATCTCATGACTACCACCGGCTAACGCTCTCGGGCCGCGAACGAATGCGCAAGCTCCTTGGGACCCAACTCCGTGCGTCCAGACTGAAGCCGCAGGTTTCATCCGGCTACGGCCTTCGCTGGGTCGGGTATACATGAGGATTTTCCTGCGACTAAAGAAAAGTTATTGAAAGGGTACATGCGGGCAATAAATCGATAAAAGTCAGTATCAAGCCTATTCTAAGCAGTTTTTAAAACATGTGGTTGTATATTTATCACCTGTATATGTACTGTACAATCACATTCAATTTAAACAATAAAAAAAACAAGAATAACAATATTTTGTTTTATAATACTTAGGTTCTAATTTTACACTGATTATAAGTCTTCATTTTGTTCATCTGAGATTACGTAAATACAACTTTACTTCCGCTTTTAAACGGCATTACGGTACACTGAGAGGGAACAAAGCCGGCGGAAAAGAACCTCTCGGTACTCTTTTATACAAAAATATTTTATAAATTGCTTAGGGTAGAAGGTATACAATTTGACGACGACGTGAAAAAACACGCACATGACAGCTAATTGTACATGCTAATGGAATGCTGCAGCCAAGGTTTTTACATTATATGTGTTCGGAATAGAACGCATCCATAGGTTTTATGTAGGTAATTTATAAATTGAACACAAAAATGTTAGGACCTACCCGCACTTGTCGCGAAATGTTGGAACGGCCGGGGTGTCGCCTGCTTCGCTGCCGTGAGGAATTTTTCCATGAAATAATGTTTAGATAGTTCTAGAGACTGAGCTAGGATCACCGCGTGGTAGGACGCCTCGTTATAATTTGATAGTTAAATAACTATAGCGCCCGCGCTGGTTTTTAAGTGTTTTTAAACGCGAGTTACAGTTGCGCTTAAACGAAAGTGAAAAACATTTGCGTTTTGACATTGTGTGTGAGAAGCTTCGGGAAGCTAGGTGTAACGTGGACCATATATTCTAATCTCGTATTAACCATCGACTGTAGTCAAATAGTAAGAATTTTGTCCTCCAAGGGGAGCCCCCACGCCCATACATTAACTGACGGACTAACACCTATGTACTAAGAGGAAATACCTACGGGAAGTTACAGGTCAGTACATAATTATTGATTAATTAGTAATAAGGAGTGAGTGACCATTGTCAACTTGGTGGGTTTGTGTCGCGGTTTACCGATTCCCGACCTGTACGATACAAATTTTTGGTAGCAGAGCGTGGTTTATTCCGTTGAAGTTAAATATCGGTTAGTAAGGTTGGTAATGGTCGCCCTTCTTGGGCTGATTGGTGGACGATTGTACTGCTGTTGGTTTTTTATCTCGGTTCAAATAGCTGGTTAATTTAACTTGTGTGTGTAAATTTACTCAAAATCTATTAGTTAAATTCTATTTGTTTAGTTAACCGAACTTAGGGTGAACGTTACTTTAAAATAATTAGGTTTCATTCGGCGTGTTTCGTTACGTAAGCGGCGTGCTTGTTCGATCTTTCGTTTTTTTTTGTATGACATATGCGTAAGTAAGGGCATTTTGCTTCAGAAACAGTTTTGTTTAAACTATGGTTTTGAATAGTGTTTGGTTTAAACTTTAGTTTAAAATTAATTTTCGGTTTAACTTTCGAGTTGAAATTGATTTTGCTTTCGACTTTCGGTAAAAACGTTTTGGTTTAAAGTCTTGGTTTAAAGTAGTTTGAAATTAAAATTTTGGTTTAAAAATAATTTTCCTTTAAAATTTGGTTTATTTTTTTTGTCGTTAATTGGTTAATGATGGCTAGTAAACATACGGCACGTATAGCTACAGTTCTGCGGTGGTTGGGTTCGGCCGTTTTGAATGTTTCGCGAAAAGATCGGGTTCAAGCTTTATTATCGCGATATGAATCTTTAAATAGTAAAATGGCGGAATTGTATGATGCATATCAAGCCGTACTTGAATTGAGTCCAGAACCAGAGGTGATGGAAAGGGTCAATTCGGATATTGATCAGGCGGATGATTTGGCAGACCAGATCCGGCAAGCTGTAGGAATTTTAAACTTGTCTTCTCAGTGTGAGACTCGGCCAAAACTGGATTTAGGTACTTCGCCTGAGTTAATAGGTAGGTTGCCGAAATTAGATTTGCCTCATTTTAATAGTGATTTAGGACATTGGGTAGCTTTTAGTAATTTATTTGATAGTTCGGTCCACTCGCGGCGAGATTTGACTCCGGCCCAGAAACTGGCCTATTTGTTGGCTAGCCTCACACGGGAGGCTAGAGGTTTGGTCCAACATTTACAACTTGACGATAACAATTATGAAATCGCTCGTGACCTACTTATGCGTAGGTATCAAAACGTTCGGAGATTAGCGGATAATCATGTTTTTAATATTTTAGGTTTACCTAGGAATCCGGGACCGCATAATTTACGGACTGGTTTACTTAACCCTTTGTTGGTCGCAGTTAACGGGTTAAGAGGGTTGGACTTACCGGTTGATCATTGGTCATTCATATTATTGCATATTGTTTTAGGTAAGGTAAGCTAAGGTAATATGGTGGAGACTCCGCCACTCATCTCCCACTATTTAAAAATTTTGTGTCGTTCTTAGAGGATGAGTGTCGTCGTGTGGACAACGTCACGGCCCCCGGTAGCGCAGACGTCGGTGCGCGGCAGGTTCGGCCGGCACTGCCAGCACCGCCAGCACCGCGTTCCCCACGCCGCTCCCACCCACCACGTGTGTATAATGTAGTCGCGGCGCAGAGGACAGATTCCCGTTGTGTGAATTGTAGGGATGTAGGGCATACCATATTGTCGTGTTTTAAATTTAAGGATTTGCGTTGGCAGGCTCGTCGCAATATTGTAAGGCAACGCAATTGGTGTTATAGCTGCCTTGTTAATCACTTTGCAGCCCAATGTCGGTCATCTCAACCTTGCAAGCAGTGTGGTGGTAATCACCACATTCTTCTTTGTGGTAATCGAAACGGATCGCCTCCACCGATCGCACCGGGACCGGAGGCCAGTGCCTCGCAGGTTAGGATGGAGCCTGGTGACCAATGGGCTGGGGGTGTTCAAGTAGGTCAACGTCGTGCTGGACGTCACGTTTCAGGTAAAAGAAGTAATGCTCGAGGTCAGCCACAACCCTGCACGGGCGGGGGTAATTCAGCGCCGAGCCGCGTTCAAGTAGCTGAGCAACAACGTTGTAGTTTCGGTGTGCCCTTACATTATTCAGAGCGGCCTCGTTTAGGACAGCAGTTTAATAATTACGATACTAAGCAGATGTATGTACCCACAGGAGGGTATTCACCTTATCAGCAATGGACTCCATATACCAGGCAGGGCTATTCTCCTGCATCGCTAAGGGGTCGTCCTACTCAACGGAAGAATTGACTCCCACAAATGCACTCTCCACCCGCGTCTTCCCTCTGTCCTTTAACTGTCTTGTTGCCCACCGCTCAGGTTTGCGTCGGTTCCCCTTCGGGCGAGCAGGTAACCGCGCGTGCGATTTTGGATTCGGGTCCCCAGGGGAGTATCGCGTCGAAGCAGTTAGTGGAGAGGTTGCAGCTTCTCAAGATGCCTGCTGGAGAGAATATTCGAGGAGTTGGTGGGGTTAAGGTGTCAGGCTTAGTGGGTCAGGTTTCACTGTCCTTTTCTCCTCTTCATTGTCGGCATCCACAGGTTACCACGTCGGCTGTTGTTTTAAATAATATTATGGGTAGACATCCCCTTGTTAAATTACCGCCAGAGTTCGTTGGTTTGACATCGAGACTTTCATTAGCAGATCCTGAATTTCATGTTCCAGGACCGGTTGATCTGCTGCTTGGTGCAGATGTATTGGGAATGCTGCAATAAAATAACGGCATGCTTCTGCAGCCTGGAGGCTTGGTTGCAGTCTCGACCGACCTCGGTGACATCATAATGGGCCCAGTATTTTCTGTTCGCCAATTCCAGGAAGAATATGGTGACGTGCACGTAGGACTCTCGCTCGCTGAAGCTGTTCAGCGCTTTTGGGAAGTTGAAGAGCCTCCTACTGCATCTCGTGACAACCCAGAACACCTGGAATGTGAATTATTCTTCCAGAATAATACAGGTCGTCTCTGTTCAGGTAGGTTCGTCACTAGGTTACCTTTCTTACCTTCTCGCCCCTCCCTTGGTCTTTCTAGGATGCTAGCTGAAAAAAGGCTAGCTTCTATGGAGCGACGTATGAAGCGAGATGAAACATTTTGTCTTAAGTACATTGAATTTATGCGTGAGTACGTGGAGCTTGGTCACATGTCTGTTTCTAATTTTGATTGGCGTTCGCAGGAGCATTATTTTATCCCACACCATGCGGTGTTCAAGGCAGGGAAAATTAGAGTTGTTTTTGATGGGTCCGCGCCAACTTCTAACGGTGTTTCCTTAAACCAGTGCTTACATTCTGGACCTAAATAACAAAGAGATATCGGTGAAATCTTGACTAACTTCCGCCGACACCAGGTCGTTTTCGTTGCGGATATTAAAATGATGTTTAGACAGACTATTATACATCCAGATGATCGTAGATTTCAGCTCATACTTTGGCGAGAAACTGAATCAAGTCCTGTTACTGTCTTTGAATTGAACACTAATACCTATGGACTTAGGTCTTGTCCTTTTATTGCAATTCGTTCTTTATTAGAGTTGGCAGAGCGTGAATGATTGAGGTTTCCTAGAGCATCTGAGGTTTTATCTAGCGATGTATTCGTAGATGATATCTGCACAGGTGCGGCGAATGAAGCAGAAGCATTGGTACTGCGTAATGAGTTAATAGGAATCCTGCAGGCTGGTGGCTATGAATTGAGGAAGTGGTTGTCTAACTCGCAAGCTGTTCTTGCCGGTCTACCTGAGGATCACCAACAGGATCCTTATATTTTTCAGAATGTGGACCATCCTGATGCTGTGGCAGTGTTAGGCGTTCAGTACCAGCCCTTTGCGGATGTTTTCACATTTCGAGTGCAGGATCTAAATACCTTGAAGACTTGGACCAAGCGTTTAGTACTTTCAACCGTAGCAAGGATATTCGACCCCAACGGTTGGTTAACACCGGTCGTATTTTGGGCAAAATGCTTTTTGCAGAAGCTTTGGTTACAAGGTTTGACGTGGGATGCCCCATTAATTGGTAATTTATTAAGTGTTTGGGTTAGGTTTGTGTCGTCCCTTCCTGATATAGAATTAGTTAAAATAGATAGGCCATTCTTGCCGCCAGGTAAATGTCGGGCTGATATTCACGGGTTTTGTGACGCTTCTGAGTGCGGTTATGCAGCTGCAGTTTATATTCGTACTGTTGATAGTGCAGGAGTTGTAGCAGTTAAGCTTATCTTGGCAAAAAGCAAGGTTGCGCCTGTTAGAACTAGATTAACCATACCTAAATTAGAATTATCAGGAGCTGCTCTCTTGACTCGCCTCCTTAACCATTTAGTATCGAGTTTGGGCCAGAAAGTTAATCTCGGTAAGGTATACGCTTGTACTGACAGTCAGATTGTTCTCTCTTGGTTGCGAGCGTCTGTCCACGTATTAGAAGTGTTTGTAGCTAATAGAGTGTGTCAAATTCAGCAGTCGGCTGCAGTTTTGGATTGGAGACATGTTCCAGGAGAACTGAATCCTGCGGATTGTGCGTCACGGGGCTGCGGGGCTCCAGATCTGTTAGATCATTCGTTGTGGTGGGGTCCTGGTTGGCTGTTCCTTCCAGAAGATAGGTGGCCGCAATCGACAGTTGAACTGATTGAGCCTTTGTCAGGGTTAAAGGTTCTTGCTTGTATTAAGGAGCCCATGAAAGATTTGGATTTCTTGTTAAATAAATTTAGTTCTCTCGATAAGTTGTTAGGTGTCACAGGATGGATTAGAAGATTTGTTCACAATGTTAGGCATCCCTCTAATAAAAAATTATCTTTGGTGTTGAGTCCAGACGAAAGGCAGGAATCTTTATTATTTTGGGTACGGTATGTACAGGCCAAGCACTTTGAAACGGTTTTTAATAATCTAAAAGGTGGACACCGTAAGTTGAAGGGAGCTGTTGGTCGCTTGAATCCTTTCATTGATGAAGCAGGCTTGATTCGAGTGGGAGGAAGGCTACGTCATGCTAATTTGTCTTATGAGACACGCCATCCCTTACTCCTTCCTAGACAAGGTCCTCTTTGTGCGTTGATAATATCAGATAGACATGAAAGGAATTCTCATGCTGGATTAAATACTCTTCTAGCAATCCTATCTCGGGAGTTTTGGATTTTATCCGCTAGGAGGGCTATACGGAACGTAATATTTCGTTGTATTCCTTGTTATAGGTTGAGGGCTGCGATGATTCAGCCTCAGATGGGAGACCTGCCACCAGACAGAATTACAGCTGCGCGACCCTTTTCAGGTGTTGGTACGGATTTTGCAGGTCCATTTTCCATTAAGGTCTCATCGTTGCGGAATGCTAAGGTTGTTAAGGCCTACTTGTGCGTTTTTGTTTGCCTAGTCACGAAGATCGTACATTTGGAAGTAGTGTCATCTCTTAGCACTGAAGCCTTTATTGCTTGTTTGTTTCGATTTGTCAGTCGTCGTGGGTTACCGTCTTTAATTCGGTCCCACTGCGGGACAAACTACAAGGGAAGCGATCGTTATCTTTCAGATGTTTATAAGTTTCTAAATGAGAACCAAGTTTCCATTAACACTTCTCTTAGTCGTCGGGGTATTAAATGGCAATTTAGTCCACCCGCTTATCCCTCGTGGGGAGGTATATTTGAAGCGGCTGTGAAGGTGGCTAAGACGCATCTCCGTCGTGTCATAGGTGAAACAATTTTAACATTTGAAGAATTAGCCACGGTCTTTTGTAAAATTGAAGCAGTATTGAATTCACGACCACTTTGTCCTGTATCATCGGATCCAAATGACCTAGAAGTTTTGACTCCAGGTCATTTTTTGATTGGTGGCCCCTTGACTGCACTTCCTGAATATCCATTTGTAGATGTTCCAGTCAATCGTCTGTCACGTTTTGAACTGCTGCAGCAGCTTTCGCAGAGTTTTTGAAAGAGGTTCAACTTAGAATATCTTCATTTGTTGCAGCAGCGTGTTCGTTGGTCAGCTAAGACAGAATCACCTCGTCCTAGTTAAGAGATGAACATGCCCCCACTGTCGTGGAGACGTGGTAGAATCTTGAGGCTGTTCCTAGGTGCAGATGGTACTCCACGAGTTGCCGAGGTCATGGTTGGCGATTCTATACTTAAAAGAGCTGTCGCAACTTTGTCGCGGCTACCGGTTGCATAATGTTAATAAGGTCGGATCCTCTAGTTGGTTTAGGACTCAGTCAGGTGACGTCTGACTGGGTCGGGGGATTGTTCGGAATAGAACGCATCCATAGGTTTTATGTAGGTAATTTATAAATTGAACACAAAAATGTTAGGACCTACCCGCACTTGTCGCGAAATGTTGGAACGGCCGGGCTGTCGCCTGCTTCGCTGCCGTGAGGAATTTTTCCATGAAATAATGTTTAGATAGTTCTAGAGACTGAGCTAGGATCGCCGCGTGGTAGGACGCCTTGTTATAATTTGATAGTTAAATAACTATAGCGCCCGCGCTGGTTTTTAAGTGTTTTTAAACGCGAGTTACAGTTGCGCTTAAACGAAAGTGAAAAACATTTGTGTTTTGACATTGTGTGTGAGAAGCTTCGGGAAGCTAGGTGTAACGTGGACCATATATTCTAATCTCGTAATAACCATCGACTGTAGTCAAATAGTAAGAATTTTGTCCTCCAAGGGGAGCCCCCACGCCCTTACATTAACTGACGGACTAACACCTATGTACTAAGAGGAAATAACTACGGGAAGTTACAGGTCAGTACATAATTATTGATTAATTAGTAATAAGGAGTGAGTGACCATTGTCAACTTGGTGGGTTTGTGTCGCGGTTTACCGATTCCCGACCTGTACGATACAATATGTATATTTTATTTTTCACAATCATAAAGAGAAACAGCCTTTGGGGATTTCAATCTCACACCCATTTGTCACCCAAATAATCTTTGATCTTTTAGTAAGCTTTTTGGCATAGCGTTTCCTTAATAATTTTCTTGGACTTATTAAGGGGAAGGGATTGGAGTGATTTCGGTATTTTATTGTAACAACGTATTGACATTCCAATAAATGATTTGCTCTTTCTAGCTGGCCTATATTTTGGAAACGATAACTTACGGTCCTTATTAGTTCTTACGAAGTAATCTTTGTTACGGTTATCTTATCATAAAATAATCGATAAACAATATATGAATATTAGTATGTCATTAAACTAGTAAAATTGAATTAGTTATTTCAGTTCCTTCATTTAGTAAATGAAAATAAAAAGGACATGGCTCTTACCTTTTTATGATGACGTCTCTATGCTGCTGATGGAGTTCCGTAATAGTACATTCATCACCGAGGAGAGAAAGTGACCGATGACCATCGAAAGTGTAGTTCAGCGCAGTAGTTTTATACTACACCTACGAGGAAAATAAGAAAAACATTGTTAGTTTAAATCACTAGGTTCCTCTTGATATTCCTTGCTGTGCTTTTGCCTGATTTCGCCTGAGCAGTTTCTTTTATTTCAGGTGCGTCAGTAAATTGCTCTAGCTACATTAGATTTCAATTTTTGAATTGAACAGAAAACTATCACAAAAATTCAGAAACCCAGACAAGGAAATTTGCGCATATCTACTCGATTTGAACTTGCTTTTATACTTAATTTACGGAAAAATATCTTCACAGCCAAGTCTTTAGTTAAACTTTTAAGAACCCTGCGGCCAGAATCATTTAACTAAATCATGAGGTTTAATATTGCCCGCGTCCGGTTATATGTAATATAACTAGGGTAAAAATGATTTCCACATACTTTTTTGTCCTGCTAAAGCAGGGCAGAAATTAATTTTCATTTATTTTTTCATCCCAAATATTTATTCGAAAGTAATGACGAACAACCCTGTTTGAAAAAAAAACTAATATGCTTTCCGAGCTGGTGTAGTATAAAATAAATAATACGCTACGACAATTATTATTGTGTATATTTGTCAGGAAAGATGCATCTGATCTATAATAACTGTGTTTAAATTGTTGTATAACAAAAACAGATTTGGCTTTCGGAGGTGTGCCCCTTTTTTTCATTTGTCCCAGAGGAATGATATTTTTGACTTCAATGAGAAACGGCTTACTTCAAGCGTATGGACCAGCGACATAAATGTAAACACACATACTTTTATATACCACGCCGAAAACCCGACTTTATCGGAAATGTACCGCCCTTTTTCAATCAAAGTGCCATTCGGTGTTAACAGCTCAAAGTATTTTTTGTACTAATATTGTTGGGTGAAATGACCAATCAATTTTCTTTTTACTGCTGTCAAATACTATTGTTTAACAAAAAACGTATGACAAAAGATCATTTTACGAGTACAAACAACGTTTAAAAACCTAATCATTTGACAATATATTTTCCTTAAATCCTATTTTTTTCATTTCTTTGGAGAACTGTACAAAAAAGATAGCCCGGAATGAAATTTCTGCTTGCATCATTTTCATGAAATTAGTTATCTGTTTTACTATAAGTAGAAATTCTATACCTTTTTAAAATACTTGCAGAATAGAAGATATAAGAAACATTATGGCGTATAAGAAAAAATATTTCAAGTATGTAAAATAAACGTTACATTAAAATTGGACTTCATGCTCGACGCAACAGTCTGATGCGACACCACGGCAGAAAAGAAATATAGGCATATATGCACTGTTACCTGTGCAAAGCCGGGCTGGGTCGCTACAATAAAATACATTTTGATAGTTTTTAAACGATATGTAAAATTTTTCGCCAGTCAACACAAAAAAAAAAATAATAAGATCACCTTAAATATTTTTCTCGTTGTTTACGTAATGTAAATTTTTTTTTATTTAAAAGAATATTTTACACTAATAAGCACTGCTGTATAGTATGCGCTTCGTCTGTCCTGGAATTGCCTAGTAAGTAAAAGTATAGATCATTTAGTACAGTTCTACGACTAAGCATTTTGGTATTTTCATTTCATTCAGAATATATTGAAAAAAATTTTGATTACATTTGATAGTATTCACCTTTATTTGAGCATCACACTTTGATTGTAGCCACAAAACCGACCAAAGGCCCTCCCGTTCGCCACTGCACCGGGTGCGTCCAAAACTGCTGGCACGCTTCAATGTAGACAAATAAAAGTGGATTTTATTTGCAAATACGTAACAGAACTCACACAAGTATATTCGAGATTTGACATCTGTTTTCGAGGAGGTTCATATACATAAAACGCCTGTTGCTGCATTTACGAGGACATAAAACGTTTTGCAGGTGACAACGTCGTCGTCGCTCCGGCCAATTTATTAGCGTGGCATATTTTTATGACATGTAAAATATTTGTGAATTTTATATCTAAAATTACGGGATTGCTTCGCAGTCAAACAGAATAATAGTCTGAATTTTTTTCAGCTAAAACACGATTTTGTTTCTGACAGACTTGAAAAAGTTCATAATGTTTTGTGCAAAAGATAATGTTTTTTTTTACTATGGGTCCTGGTCCAAATTTTTTTCTGCGTCCCCCATGCTTGAACTCATTGTTGATTGACTCATCCATTTGAAGTTACTATGTGTGTAAAGACGCAACAAAATCGAACCTTTAGTTCACGAGTTATTTCAAGTTATTTAAAACTCCCAAAAGATAGTTGAGCTTATTTCAATGCCTCATTTTTATCAAACAAAAAACTACTTTAAAGATGTCTAAAAACTAATTGATAACATTTAACATTACAAGATGATAAGAGTAGTGGTTTAGAGGGAAATCTTATGATCCCAGGTTCGGTTCTAAATCAGATAACATTATTTTTCTAAAAGATGCCAGGTACAGTGAAAAAGAACAGAGAAAAGATTTGCGGTCGATGATTAGTATTCAAGGTTTGGTGTAATTATTTCTATTCATTTTGTACATAAAGGTGTAATGTTATGTAAATGAAAAAACGTTTGTTCCTAAAAATATTTATTAACAAAAATCATGTATCAACTTTTTCGGAAAAAGAAAAGAATTCTATTGTGGATCCTTTCTACGAAAGCAGGGGCGTTTATGTTATCAGTGATTGGGTCGTGGAAGGCATTTGTAATAGCCGCGGCATTTTAAAATCTTCATACATATGAGGTAAAGCTCTATTAAAATATTCTTGTCGGAATATCTTGAAGTCTCGCATCAAGCGGCCTACTTTCACTTCTTCCACGACCCATCGACAAATCGTAACAAGCCGAGACTTGTTAGCGTCAACCGTCGACATTTGAGTTTCGCCCCTTTCTACCGACTTAGGCATATGCACCTCATAGCCGCAAGCTTCAACATCAGGCACGGCATCTATAAAGCCTCTATCCAAAATGAGGACGTCTCCTTCTTGGAAAAACCAGTTAAACACGTCGCTTTCATTAATCAAACTCTTTATAATAGGTATACCTATGAAACTGCCGTTTTGCCGTACTGGCCATTTCAAATGAAAATATTTTTTTTTGACTGATAATTCTAATTTCAAATTAATTTTATTTGACAAACATGGAATTCTTTTTCTAAAATCGTCATTTGTTTAATAGTTAGTGTTTTGTTTTCAACGCATTTGAACATTTTTCGTCATCATGGATAAGTTAAAAATTCGAGTAATTATGGAGTATGAGTACCGTCGTGGCAGCAAAGCGGCACAAGCGGCACGCAACATCAAAGACGTTTACAGAGCGAACACTACAAACGAACGCACCACCCGTTATTGGTTTACCCGCTTCCGTTCTGGAAATTTTGACCTTAAAAATGAACCCCGTGGTCGTCCGAAAACTTTGGTCGACAATGACGAATTAAAGGCAATTGTGGAAGCTGATGAAACTCAATCCACGGCTGAATTAGCAGCAGCTTACGACGTTAGCATTAAAACAATATTGGTCCATTTGCGTCAAATTGGCAAGGTAAAAAAGCTTGACAAATGGATACCCCACGAACTCAATGACCGCCAGCGCAAAGTACGCGTGGAGACGTGCCTTGCACTGCTCAGCAGGCATACAAATAAAGGAATTCTGAACCGCATTGTTACTTGTGACGAGAAATGGATCCTGTTTGACAATCGTAAGCGCTCAGCAAGTTGGTTGGACCCTGGTTCAGCACCCAAACAATGCCCTAAACGAAAACTTACCCCTAGAAAAGTGATGGTCACTGTTTGGTGGTCTAACGCGGGTGTAATTCATCACAGCTTCTTGCCAAACGGGACAAGCATTACTGCAGATGTGTACTGTGAAGAACTGAACACAATGATGGAGAAGCTCGCACGTCTCCAACCAGCTTTGGTCAATCGTTCGGCTCCACTGCTCCTGCACGACAACGCGCGACCTCATACTGCACAGCAGACGGTCTCCAAGCTACAAGAGTTGAGGTTGGAAGTTCTCCGTCATCCGCCGTACTCACCAGACCTTGCGCCTACAGACTTCTACTTTTTTCAGAATTTGGATAACTTCTTGGCGGGAAAAAAAATTCAATACCCGAGAGGCAGTACAAAATGCCTTTGAAGAATTTGTTGCCTCCCGTCCAGCTGATTTCTTCAAGAAAGGCATCAATAAGCTACCAATGCGTTGGCAAAGATGCATTGATTGCATGGGTGATTATTTTGATTAATAGAAATAAAAAATATATATAAAAATTACGCTTCATTTATTTCGTGAAAAACGGCAATTTCATAGGTAAATACCTATATAGTAGCATCAGATGTAAAAGCTGAATGAGGTCCAGTCACTTCAATTATATACCCATCGCAACACACTATAAGAAAGGGTTTTAACAGATTTATAAACTTATGGTGGCTATTCCTTTAATTATTAATGTTTTCATCGATTTTAATAATAATAATAATAATAAAATTTATTTATTTCACACTCAGTAAAAACTTAACAAGTATGTAGTAAACATAAAGATATAAAAGGTCTTAAGTCTTAGTGTCACTTGTATCTAAACTAGGCTGAGCCTGTGTCTTAGATACAAGTCCCTACCCGTGGTTACCATTACATTTATTTACATGTGTTTCTTACTACTTAAAGATAAGAATTACATTGATCTTATACAAGTTTTAAAGGTTACAGATTTTAATAATATTTGCCAAACTATCTTATTATGGTAAACAAATCCTCAGTTTGTACATAATCTAACGTTTTAAGCCAAGAACTTAATAGTTTTTTACATGCATTGGTATTTGAGCTGTACAAATTTAAAATCTTATTTAATTTATTATAAAAGAATGGGCCGAGAAACATTTGGAATCTATTAATAAAAGAGGTCTTAAAGTTAGTAGTTGGGCAAACTTTGTTCCTTCTTCGAAGTTCTAACAGTTTGGGATCAAAAGTAAGCTTTTTGTGCTGAAGCATGACAGTATCCCGGATGAATAGTTGTCTCACTGTCATAATGTCGCAATCAGAGTAAAGTTTTTTCGTTGGATACCTGAGGGGTTTAAATAGCATCACCTTAAGCAGAGCTCTCTGCGCCTTTTCTAATTTTAATAAATGTGTTTTATTCGTTCCACCCCAAGACGTGGTACAGTATGTTAATAAAGACCTAGCCATAGCATAATATAACGTAATTAATAGTTTGTGATCAGCAACATGACGAAGAGTTTTAAATACATATATAAGCTTTCTTATTCTTCCCGATAGCAAGTCAATGTGAGGTTTCCATGTAAAATTACTGTCTAACAGCACTCCTAAGTATTTAACAGTATTCGTTCTTTGCAAGAAATTGCAGCGACAAGACACATTGACGTTGGGCCCAACTGGACACGTGTGCACTTGTATTGTAAAGTTGTTATTAGGCAGATGTCTTTGTGTTATACCGAAGGTTACGAAATTAGTTTTGGATGCATTAAGTGTGAGCGAGTTTGAGTTTAGCCACTTGTAGATTTCTCGCAACCCAGTTTCAGTATTGGTCCCAACCTCATCCCATGATTTTCCATAGAAGATTATTGCGGTATCATCCGCAAATGTAAATATTCGGGCGTTATTAATTCTCATGTTGCAAAGATCATTGATGTAAATGAGGAAGAGGCTAGGACCGAGGACACTGCCCTGGGGCACACCGTGGGTGACTGGTAAGTCAGAGCTAAAGTGACTACCTATTTTAACCCTTTGTGATCGATTTGTCAGATAATCAGAAAAAAGTGCCAGACACTTGCCACGAATCCCGATGTTTTCCAACTTCTTTAACAACTTAGGAACAGAGACCGTGTCAAACGCCTTTGTTAAATCTAAAAACACACCTACACATTTATTTCCCGAGTCCAACTGAGATGCAGTAAATTCAGACAGATCAGATACAGCATGAGAAGTAGACGTATTGGGTCTAAATCCATACTGGTTCCGTGAGAGTACATTTTGTTTTTTCAAGAAGGATAGAAGGTTTTTATTAATGATTTTCTCTAGAATTTTTGAAAGAGCAGGAAGCACTGATATTGGGCGATAATTACTGACACAATCTCTGTTTCCTACTTTGTATATTGGATGTATTATGGCTCTTTTAAAAACATCGGGAAAAACACCTGTTGTCAAGCACTGATTAAAGATATGGGTTATAGAAGGTACAATTAGATGTTTAGCCATTTTAAGAACTCTAGTTGAAATGCCGTCCCAACCTACTGCACTATCACTTTTTAAGTTAATGAGAGTAGACATAACTTCAGCCTCAGATGTGCCCAATATGACCATTGAGTTTTTAGGTACAAATGACCCAAAACTTTGTCTGTCGGAATTTGGGTGCTTATGATTTATTTGATTAGCTAGTTCTTCTCCGATATCTACGAAAAAACGGTTAACTTTGTCTATGTTAATCTTTGAAATAGAAAGTTGCTACTTTTTTGTATGTAAACATACGTGCCATCCAGAATTATTATACATTTGCTATTTTCTGCGTTTCCAAATAATGCCAGAGGTATAAAAAGGTTTCGATTAAGCACTTGTTCTCTTGTCATGTGGCCCCAACCCAAATGTTGAGGTGTAAAATCTTCTGTCATACATAATCTTGCTACTTTCATCTCTTTTTCCAGAGTTGTTCTGCTGATATGAAATATATCTGCCAACCTTGTATTTGGTTCACCGGTTCTCAACTTGATCAAATATATCGCCAAAGCGGTTTTAGGTCTTTTACTCCTTATACGCAGGGAAGGAGTTTCGTCAAACAACTGATCGATGTTTCGATCAGTCAGAAAATAAACTTCATGTGGGTCCATCCTCTCGATATTTTCAAAATCTACTTTTCTCCCTTCAGGAACAGATTTTAAAATCTTCATCACGTCCATGATCTGAGCTTCGTCAAAATAATGACTGACATTTGGTGTCAAAATATCAAAATCATTCAGTATCAAATGTTCTTCACAAATACGTGCAGCTGGAGGTACGTAGTAATTAAAATCATGCAGCAAGCGGATTTTCATGTATTTAGGGATTCGATGCCCAGTAGCATTAGTACATCCAAATAAAATACAGGAGTAAGAAGTATTCGGGGGCCGACTAACTTGCGGTTACCATATTAAGAAATTTCGAGTGTCTTGTTCCTGCACTACTAACTCACGTTGATCGTCGACAGGATGGGCCTCGGCGTGAACTGGTAGCGCCATGGATTGATCTCTTGGTTCTACAAGATTTACCGGTGGTTCACGTTCTCTCCCACTAGAGGAACAACGCCTGGGAGGGTACGTTTCGCGCCTCTAACACAAATGGCAAACAAACTCGGCGTTATTAAATAGTATCTGAAACAAAAGTTGTCAGGTTCTCAAACATATCTTTAATACTCTAAACCCTAATCTTTCTTAAGTTTATGTTAAGATTAGTTCAACCACTACTTAAATTGCATCTTGCTTTAATAAAAAAAGTTACTGTAAAAGTAACTTTATTATAAGTATTTTTATATACAATTATACAGGGTACAAACAAAAATATCCTTGATCCAGTAAGTGTAGAGTATTCGATTACAAGAAACCATGTTTCTTTTGCACGTATATTCTATTTATAAAGAAACTAATCACGCTGAGAAAGTAAAAAAAATGGTCACGCACCCCACGAATTATTTGCGCAAAAAGGGGGCGCCGCGAAGCGCACTCAGATCGAGTGGCCACGCGCTTTTACAAGGATTTTTTTTATTTTTCTTTATAAATTAAAAGATTGCAAAAGAAAAACGGATTTTTGTAATCGAATGTTCTACACTTACTAAGTATGGGGTGTTTTCTTCCAAAGTACTTTCGTGGACACCCTGCAAGTGAATATATAGTCATCAGAATAACTAATAAAATTATTGCATTATATATTCTGAGTTACGACTATAAATAAGCAGAGTGTGTTTAGATTACTTTATTGTTACTGCATGTTATCAAAACGCACTTACTTGATAAGGAAGGGCACGTTCTGTTATATTTCTAGCGGCCACTGGAAAATCTACAAACAACTGCGTAGTCAGTGTTCTTCTTCAGATGGAGAGCACTGATCTCAAACACAACAGACACACTTGTCCAGCAGATGCTCGAAACATTTTAAATCGATAAATCCAGATCACAAGGCTTAAAATCACGTCCAGAAGAATAATGCAAGGGTCAATCGGTTTATAACAGTAATCCACACAAAAATAATTGCACAGTAGACAACTATATGCGGAGAGAGTTAAAGAAGGACTGCGCTCATACTATGCAAGCGAAATGCATAGTGAACTTACGCTGCTTTCTCGCTCACACAAGTGCTAACAAAGGAATAAGGATCGCTGGCCAGCCTATGTAACTCTGGCAAACTCGCTTGCTAGCTACAATTTAAGGGTATGCACCTTTCATACAATTAAATTGTAGCTAGCAAGCGAGTTTGCCAGAGTTACATCATTACATAATTCACATAGTTACATAATTTACACAAAAGTGTATAGTGAAATTGTTAATTTCTCGCTCACACAAGTGCTAACAAAGGAATAAGGATCGCTGTCCAGCCGGTAAGTTTGGCAAACTCGCTTGCTAGCTGACTACCTGTGATAAAAAAGGTGCATGTGCATAAAAAGTGAAATAATTGCTTTTTCTTAGGACTTATTATTAGCTAATATCTAGATTTCTGCAGGATAGATTTTTTAGATAATGATGTTCTTTCAAATAAACCATGTGACAAGCTTGGGGGCACACTTTCATTTTTTTTGGGCAAAAAAAAACATTCCCCTTTATATTATTAAACCTTTTATTAAATTAAGCAATTTCTGTTTCATTCTTGTCTATCAAGAACAAGCGGCATTATTATATCAAGTGACGTCATGTTTTATTAAAGCGTTATAAACGAGGCAAATCGGCCGCTAAACTAACAATGTAACATATTACTTATCAATAAAATAAATTTGTTAAAAAAAATTAGTTATTCTTTGGACGATTTTAAATAATAATGATTAAGAAATGATGTTTATTGTAATCTCAAATATATTTTAAAATGTGTAATTAAACAGTAATTTTAGATATTGAAATCAAATATGTATTTTGACTTATTTTATACATTCGCATACAATGAAAATTGTTTTTTGAATAAATAAACTTGGATTTGAAAAACTTAAAACATCGTCCTGAGCTCCTGTTTTGCAGCCCGGCGACAACGCAGCGCACGTCCGCCGCGCCCCACTCGGTGATAAAGCTATTATTCGCAGGTAACTTGGCTACCTGAGGAACTTTATGTACCTATTTGTCTCCTGGGGGTTTAAACTGGTTTAAAATGGTTTACTGTTTTTGCAAAGAAGTCGATGACCAGTCTCGGTCTGCGTGCGTTCTCGAGCGCACGTCGATCGCAGACGCCTTCCCGCTCTTTTAGCCCCCGCGCTAATTGAGCACCCAAATTTCATAGTTGTTTACCGTACTAAGTTTCTAACGCCGTTTTCACGGCGGACAGTGGCTCGTTAACCGTACTTCTAAGTTTCTAACGCCGTTTTCACGGCGAATAGTGGCTTGTTAACCGTACTTCGTGGAACGTGAGCTTCGTCGACGGGGTTTCGTTGTTCCAGGACTTCAAGTGCCGTGTTCGAGTAAGTTATCCGCGTCGTTCTCAACCGCCCTACTGCGTGTAGGGTGGTTTTAGAAAGTTAGTCATCGTCGATAGGTTCATATTATATATATTTATATATTGTCGTCCCTCCCCAATCCCTCCGCAATGGCTTCCCTAAGCCCTGAGGAGCTCCTGAATAAGCTGATCGCTGATTACGACGCCCAAGGCACTTACTGCGCCCCTCATATGATTCGCACACTGCAATCATTTCTCCCTCTAATCATGCCACTAATCACACCGGCCCCTCAGGCCACCCCAGTTCCCCAGACCCCTCAGGTCTTAGGCCCTCCCGCGTCCCCTTCCTCCAGTGACATGGAGTGCGAAGTAGACGCCCCTCTGCGCCGCAAGCGCGCACCCGCGACTGAGTCTTCCTCGGACGCCACCCCAACTGGCCCTGAGTCTCCCTCTTTCACCCTTGTTAAGAAGCGCTCTAAGAAGCGCTCGAAACAAGACCCGGCGCCCTCCACGCCCGTCCCTACACCCCCTGCTGCGTCTTCAACGCCAGCTGCCCCGGTGTCTTCAACACCCGCTCCGGCCCCAACTTCTGTCAAGGCCAAGGTCCCACCACCCGTTTTCCTTCGGGAAAAGGGTAAATGGACTGAGGTCTCGACACTGTGCAATGAGCACAAAATCCATTACACCCGAGCGGTAAACTCGGGTGAATCTATTAAAATCACTGTCTCGTCGATAGACGATTTCCGAGCTTTGACTAAGCTCCTCACCGATAAGCAATATGCTTATCACACTTATGCTCTGTCAGAAGAGCGTAAGATCAGAGCGGTACTCAGGGGAATCCCGTTCGAATTATCGAACGAGGCCATCCTGGAGGATCTGCAGTCCCAAGGCTTCCCGGCACTCGCGGTGCATAAAATGCACAGCAAGTACGGGAGGCAACACCCTCTCGCTTTGGTGATTCTCGCCAACGTCCCCAAGTCCAGAGAGATCCTGAAAGGGGTTAGCTCTATTTGCGGCCTCTCTGGGATCTCAATCGAGGCGCCTCATCGCCGCGGTCATCCCGGCCAATGCCATCGGTGCCAGTTGTACGGGCACGCGGCAGCCAACTGCCGCGCACCGCCCAGGTGCGTCAAGTGCCTGGTCCCGCACTTCACTAAGGAGTGCAATCGCACTCCTGAAACTCCCTCTCCTCCCGATTGCGTGCTTTGTGGCCAGTCCGGCCACACCGCAAACTACAGGGGCTGCCCTCGTGCACCCCGTTGTATGCGCTCCAATTTCAAAAGGGCGGCTCCCAAACAGGCCCCGCGCCTTTCTCAAGAAAACTTTCCGCCGCTGCGTAGCCGGGTTCCTCCGGCTGCAAAGCCTACTCAGCCCAAGCCTGCTCCAGAAAACTGGAGACAGCGTCCCGCATCGAATCCCATCCCGGCTCCTCGCCCATACAAATCCACTCCTCAATCCTCCGTAGCAGACGATATGCGTATCGTCTGCGACGCTATTAAAAATGTCGATGTTAGTGAAATCGCAGTCTTAGCCCGTAAACGTAGGGCTTCACGTACTCCGACAGAGCGTTTGCTAGCTCTGGCGGAGCATAGTTCCCTTCTCAATTCATTGTAGGTTCATTTAAATGAATTGATCCCTAAATCATGCTTCGGCCGACCTCTGCCCAGCCCCGGCTTCACCGGAGGCTGCCCAGAACGGCCACCAACTCATGTCCCTTTGAGCACCTTCAGTGCAACTTTCACTACAGGCGGAAGACCCGCTAGCGGGTCTCCGCCAGCGCGCCCAACTTCCCGACGGGTGTCGCTTCCGATGAAGGCTAAAGGTATACGCTTACCACAGCCAACAGGTGGTTTTTAGTGGGTAGGTGCCATTCTGGTGAGTCCCACATAACCCCCTCGCAGAGGAATTTACCTGCGGGCGGGTATGCATGACGCATCTTCCACCTCCCTCCCGCGAGGGTGCCTCGGCAGCAAAAAAAAAAAAAAAAAATGCAAAGAAGTTAGAAGCAACATTATCTGCTAACAATTTAACTGAACTCAAAGTTATATTGGTTTGTCTTTTTTGTTTGAGCGGGCTGGTACGTTGAACTTTAATTTATTTTGTTTTATATCCACTAAAGAGCGATATTAACTTTAACAGTTGATAAAAATTAAATTTATTTATTTATTTTTATTTATTTATTTATTATATAATAGGACAACCAGTGAGTAATACATTAAGGCTTACAACTAAATATTCTTATAGTAAAAAAGAGATAAATGTACACTGTATTTAAGGCTGCCACAACATGCATACATAAGAAACTGCAACAAAAGTTAACTTAATTATTAAAGAATTTTTACAAGTTGGATAATATAAATCATAGATTATATAATATAGGTGTTTAAGGGTAGAGATGTTTAAGTGTTTGATCAGAGCTTAAAAATTTGATTTGTATAGTTGAGTGGGTGATTTTCAAATTTGATTAATATAATATGTCAATAATAAGTAAGAAAATAAAATAAAAAATAAAAATTTATAATGTAAAAAATTATTTAAGTAATTAATGTTATACAATTAATTAATTAATTATTTAATTAATTATTTTAATTTAATTCGCCTCTCTGGTCAACTTCAGGATATTCTTTCTGTACACAGTCAAAGCATCATTAAATAAATCAACGTCCTGTCCAAGAGAATTATAGGTATGTGACAATCGATAGATGGCATTATGTTGTCGTAAATTTGTACGGGCAAAGGGAGTATGCAGTAAATTGACCGGATTGCGAGGAACTCGACGTGGTACTTTGAGATAGAATTTTTCCAGAAGCCCGGGACAGTTTATGTATCCTCTGAATAGTTTGTACAAAACATTAAATCCAGGAAGACTCTTCTATTGACTAAACTGTCCATATTGAAATGATTCAGTCTGTCATTATAGCTAAAACACACAACGGAGAAAACAGTTTTCTATTCCACGACCAAGTTAAACTAATTACAGCTTTATTCAGACCCATATACGTTTTTTAATATTTTGCCTGCATCTTGGACTCGGAGGTTATACATTGTTATACATTACATACACACGGTTGATCATAATAAACTTTTTTAGTGAGCACTACAATGTTCCCATATTTATACTTTCAATAATATAACAAGTTGTGACAACACAAAGGCCTGTCCTTCCGGTAGCGGCTATTAATTTTTTTTTTTACTATCAGAAGAAATACATATAAGGAAGCAAATACGCTACTAACTGAATAAACGCTTCGTAAAAGTATGCATGTACCGTGACGGTCGAGCCTTAGAAGTGAGTCGTAGCATCGCGATATTTCTTTTTAAAACTTTGTGAAACCTTTGAAAATTAATAATTTGAATGGAAAAAGAACAAACAGTTTAAACAAATGAGAAATTAAAATGACTTATTACGACTGGGCCTGCCGTCGTCGTGACTACATTTTTAAAAATAGTTCAAAAACATTTAATTCTTATCAATTGCCTGCCCGTCCATATATCGCCAGGGTACTAATGCAGTATTGTTTTGTGCGCGTGTCACTAAGCTCCTTACTTTGAGCTCATGTGGTACACAAATGTTAAGATTTTCCTGTAAAAATCGTCTTTTGTTCAATTTCCAAGTGCAACGGCTAATAACCTGATCTTCCGACTTTTTTTTTAAATGGCTTTGACTATACCCACTTCTTAAACTATCATTGAAATAAAAAAAATCCAGAGATATTTGCGGAACTTTGTATTTTTCTTGCCAACACTGCATTTTGTCTATAAACGTTAAAATGTTTGGTTAACAAATTGGGTTGTGTCGCTATTTTTCCCATTAAAAAAAAATTAATTAAGAATTTAACGGATGTCCTATAGTGACTCGTTCATTTTATCGAACAAGAAACTCTAAACTCTCGTAGTTTCATAGTCAGTTAGAAACAAAAAACCAATCAACAACCTACGAGATATAATTAGACAACAAATACGAAAGGACGGTTCCCTAGCTCGATCTAATATATCCGCCATGTTCCGCTTCTCTCCGGGGAATCGTGGTGGAATAGTTAGGATGTGTGCCTATAACATGGCATTTTGCTTCTCAGAACACCCCATCTCAAACATTGCTCGATTTTAATAATACTATATATATCATTCAATTAATAATGATATTGGAAGGTTTAATAATTCTAACTAGAAGAAGGTAGGCGGGCACTTTGAGCTTTTATACTCGTAAACATATTTTGTTTCTTAACTAACCAGTAAGCCCTTTGATTGGTTAATTTGTTATAACCAGTTTCTTTTGTGGTAAGAAGAATTTGACTATTACCAACTTTTACAAAAAAAATGTATCATCTTCCAAAGAATATGAATATGATTCCTTTTTTTTTTAAAGAATTAAAAAAAAAGGAATTAGCCGAATTAAAACATCAGATAATTATTTCATTTGAACTTAAAGTAAATATTCAGTTTAATACAAGATTGTATTTCGCTCTACAGAACACACAGCTTCGTCCAGTGATCCGTCCTGTGAACATCGTTCTGAGTCGAACCCTGCAATATGTCGAATGCTGCACAGAGCAAGCTGCACCTCTACTCGGAAACGTGAATGGATATTCATTACCACAACTTGCAAAAGATCTAAGTGTTAGGTATTTCTTTGTGCTTTATCAAAAAAAAAAAAAAAATAATACATACGTCTATAAAAGCCTCTAATGATTTTGTTTGGGGGTTTTTTCTTGTTTCTTGAGTTTTTTTAAGGCAATAAATGATTTTTTTTCATAATCTTACAATAAACTGGTGTAGTTAGAAATCGTATTAAAACTTATAAATATTTGAATATTTTTGAAAAAGGAAATGAAACATTCAAGTATTTAAAATTAAAGAATTAAAATTAAATATTTAGAAATTAAAATAGGTATATTTTTCTTATTATACTGCAGTGCCTATACAAAGTTTGTCTCTCTTGCTCCATTAAAAACATAAAAATTTTTCTTTGTGCACACTATGTCAGTAAACACAGAGTATGATCTGCGTAACGTGAGCCGCGGCTACTGGGCGCCGCAGCGAACGTGGTCGAGTGTGTGGCTCTCGCGGAGGAAACTTCACATGAACTTTGCCGTCGACAAGTTTGCTAACGCTTTGTTTAAGTGTAGTCGCTAAATGAGTACACCAGCCGTAGCTGCGCGCTGCGACTCAACTCCCGCATAACTAGATCCCGAACTCTGCGGAACTGTGATTCTATACTGGTTTAGTCTCCTAGTTATTATAATTGATATGTGCTAGATTATTCTGTTGAAATTAAAAATATATATTTTCAGATGTTTCCCATTTTTGTTAATTTTGCTTTGCTAGTACAAACATTTTTATGGATAAACAAGAGTACACCTTCGAGCTTGCCTTTGCTAAACATGTCTTAGTTTACCCACATTAAATAAAACTTAGTATCATACGTATAATATAAAGACATAATATTTATTTAAAAATATGGCAAGTTAAATAAAGCTTTATTCTTTAAAAAAAACTACGTTACTCCACTAATGTGGACACAGGCCTTTCATTTCCTTAAAATGTAGGGTAAGTCGAAGTTTGTACGCTGATGTTATTGATGTTGAGCAAGATTAAAATTCTCATTGATATGCCGATTTCTTAATTTACTCTTGTGAAGTTCATGCTTGGAAATGTATTTTAGCATAAATATGTAGACCCAAATAAGGAAAGAACCGCAAACACAAGTGTCTTCAGTTGATCATATGACTCAGGAATACTACGCCAGGTGTTAAAATAAGCATTTTAGAGCCTTTTGCTAAGATCTCGTCTGGCGTGTGATCACAGTCCTTCCGTGGTTGTGATCTGGATAGAGGGAAGGAACGGCCGGTGTTCCTACTGGAACGAAGACAATCCCAAATCAAGCCCATTGGCGGCAACGTGGCAATTAAGTTCTTTCAAAAGGCTTAAATTGTTTTGCTGTGCGTTAAAATAATAATAATAATATGGTTTATTCGCCGCAAATTAATAGATTGACAAAAGAATAGGCAAAATCTCTCTCTCATGTATTCCGAGCCGCAGCAAAGAAGTCAGAGGCCCGTACGCGGCTGACGAGCCTCCGTTTGCCGAATAACATTCGCTGGCTGAATGGAACAGTGGGTTGTGACTGCCCAGTGCCCTGCCTCATGCGCCGGAGGTCCCAGGTTCGAGTCCTGATCGGTGATGAATACAAATGTTTGTTCTCTAGTCATGGCTGTTGGTGATATATGTATATTTATTCTGGGTTCCCTTCCCAGTTCACTGTGTGGTCATCCATATCACAAGATCTGTTTACTTAAAGGCCAAAAATTTGGTGAGTTTGTTTGGGGATTTATAATTATTATTATTTGAGTTTGAGCTATGCATCTATCCCATTTCTAATATTATTGGCACGGGCTTTTAGCCAAACGAATGATTATTATGAGTAGAAAACTTGAGAAAAAGTTAAAAAGTTTTGTGTATTAAATTTCTAGTAGTTATGGACCAACGTTTTGTTCAACGATTTATCAAGACCAAATAATGTTTAAAAGTTGGTGTCTCTTTCACATATTTCAATTAGTTACATTGAGGATGGTTTGAGAAGCAAATAATTTCATTACAACAGCTGACTGACGCTCAATTATATATAAACTTCGAAAGCTTCATTCACCGCCTTTTAGAATTAACATCCTTTTTTTTTTGTTCCCCTCCACGGGAAGGGCAGGAGGATAAAAAATGCTCTGATGCATACTCCGCGCGCGATCGGAGTTATGTGGGACTCGTCCCGACGGCTACCAGAACCATAGAAAAACCCCTGTCGGCTCGTGCAATTTTTTGCTACTCAGCCTTCATCTGAGCGACGGCCAATTGGAGAAAGAGGCCGCGCTAGCGGGGCCCAGAAGGGGTCACCCGCTGGGATTTACATAGCACTGAAGGTGCTCAAAGCACTGAAGGTGAATACATAGCACTGAAGGTGCCCAAAATGAAAAGTAACTAAATAAAAACATTAAAATTGAAAAATAAAATTGCATTAATTCGGATTTACGTTAGAATTAGAATTTACGTTAGAATTAGAATTTACATTAGAATTAGAATTTACGTTAGAATTAGAAGTTGCGGCCTGAAGGGCTAAGAGATCTAAAGTTAATTGCGTGGGTTCGCCAGTGTGCGCGTTTCTCGGTCTAGCAACTTTGAATTTCGAATCTAAGACAGGAGCAGTTTATGAGACTGAATCTCGAACTAGAGGATTGGGATGGGATTCGGCGCGTTTGAAGAACGATTCTGAGAGTGTTTTGAGGTGCTGTTGCACTGTAGGTAGTTCAAGATCTCTGTGCAGGTCCGCGTTACGCACATACCACGGTGTGTCTGTGGCCCTGCGGCAGAAGAGATTTTGAACTACCTGCAGTTTGTGCGGGACGGAGGGTTGGGCGTGGGCAAAGATTGGCGAGGCATATGTCATGACGGGTTTTACGCAGACCTTATAAAGCGTACGTTTGTTTCTGAAAGACATTTTACTTTTTATGCATAGCATACTATATAGGCGGCTTAAGTAAAAACGGGCGAGTTTCGTTACTCTATCGACGTGTGGCTTAAAAGAAAACGTCTGGTCTAAGTTGATGCCTAAGTATTTAATACTGCGCTTCTAGGGGATGGGAATACCTAACATTCAAATGTGGGGATCGATGTACCGATTACGGAGTTTGTGGTCAAATTGAATCGCAGAACTCTTGTCTGGTTTCACATCGATACGCCATTTTTGAAACCATGAACCGAGGGCGTCTACAGCCTTTTGGAGTCTGGTGGTGAGACCCGGGACACTTTGGCCTTTGGTGTAAAGGGCTGTGTTGTCGGCAAAGAGGGCGAGTTCGACGTCTTTCGGCGGAATGGGAATGTAGTTAGTGTACACGGTACACAACAGAGGGGCGAGTACTGAGCCTTGATGGACTCCAGCCTTTATGGGACGAGGCGTGGAAAGCATGCTATCATGTTTGAAACGAAACGTGCGGTCTTTGAGAAACGACGCGATTATCCTAACTAGGCGAGCCGGTAAGCCTATTTTGTAGAGTTTATAAACGAGACCGCTGTGCCAGACTTTGTCGAAGGCCTTGGCTACGTCAGAGAAAACTGCGATCGTTTTCTTTCGTTTCGGACAGAAGCCGTCGAGTATGTACTCGATGATTCGATGGACTTGCTGAGGGCAGGAGTGCTTAGCGCGAAAGCCGAACTGGTGGGGAATAATGAGAGGGTCGCCATCCGTTGGAAACAGATGGTTCCGCATTCGAGAGAGTATGACTCTTTCGAGAAGTTTAGACATTGCCTTGAGGAGGCTGATGGGTCCGTGATTAGCCGGGATATTCATTGAAGATGATGGCTAACAAGGTAAGAACCTGTTGAGGCAGGTGTTTGAGTGCGTGGTTAGAAATACCATCCGCACCCGGAGCCTTTTTGGACTTTTGACTTCTAATGAGAAGCAAGATTTCATCATTAGAGACTGTGACGGGGTCGTCGGTGATGGGGAGAGATTCTCTGCGGAGAACTTTGTCCTCCACCGCCTGGATGTGGGAAGGATCCGCGGGTTGCGTGCTGGGCAAACATTGTGCCGCTATGCTGTCGGCGAAGCATTCGGCTTTCTCTTCGGCTTCAAAGGCAATAGTGCCGTCGGGACGAGTGAGAGGAGGAATGTGAGAGACGGCGTCTACGCGTAAGGCTCGACCATACTATAGTACGCTTTGTGGGACGCGGAGATATTCTCCATGAGATCGTTAAACTGAGCGTCTCGGAGTTCCGCGAGGCGAGACCTAACTTTACGTTGTAGTTTGTTCGCAGCTGCTCTATAGGCGGGCGTGGGATATTTCTTGGCTCTCTGGAGAGCCGCGTTCTTAGCTTTAATGAGATTGCTAACGGCTAAGGGTAGATTGGGTATTCGCTTAGCAACCTTTTCGTTTACACTGATGGCTGAGTTGATAGCATCAGTGAGGGAGACAACTAATGAATCTATTTTGTCCGGGCTATCTAATAGGTCGGGCGAGATCACGAGCGGAGAGTTTGGGGCCTCTAAGGCTGAAGCTAACGTATTTTTAAAACCTTTCCAGTAAAGGTCTTAGGAGGAGTGACGTGATTGTTAGGCGGTCCTAGTATGAGGGAGACGGGGCGGTGATCAGAGCCAAGGTCATCTAGCGGTTCGATAGACCTCAGATCGAGGTTGATTTGTTTGACGATCGCAAAATCGAGGATGTCGATTGCTGGGATAGTGAGTGGGAGTGACGGGAGAGATAACGTCTAAGTCGAGTTGCTGAGTGATTTTAGGGAGTTCTCTACCGCTTTGGTTGGTCGATAGGCACTTCCAGTCAGTATGTTTGGAGTTAAAATCTCGGAACATAATGACTGAATGGCCGAGGGCGAGAATGGCCTCGAAGTTGCTAAGGATAGGTCAGGTATGATGGATGTCACTAGGTATGTAGACTGAAGCTATGATGACGGTCAGATGACCAGTCATAGCCAATCTACACACAGTGGCCTCCATGTTGAGGAGAATTAACATCCTTTGAATGTATGTATTTTATAATTTCTATCTTAAAAAATATTTTAAAATTATTTATACTTGAACTTTATATGAAAATGTACTGGAGAAGGGATTGTGTGATTAAATATAATTTTTTTTTTTACTTTTAACTTAATTATATTGACAAAAGTCACAAAATATTAAATTATGTAATAGAACGCTAATAACGAAATAAGATAAAAGATCAATCAAACATCAGCGAAACGCAGTTTGTACAAAGGTTCAGTAAAGCGGCACCGAGCGCTGCTCCCGACCACACGCGCTGGGTCAATGGCTGCGTGTCGGTGTCGGAAACCCTGAGCTCGGTATTCAAAACTTTTGTCATTGCCACATATATATTGTTGGTCATTAAACATTCAAACCACATACCGGTGTCGGGCGAGGTGTATCGCGAACTTACAGTCTGTATAGGACTGCGGAGATGTTAGGCTGGCGATGTGTGCTTTAGCCGGATCCCGTAAAAACATTACGTATTGTTTAAGTTTTCAAAGATGAACTAGTGAGTTTGACGAAATTTACCTAACACTAGTAAAACATATAAAATAAAATAATGTTTGGGTGGAGTATCAGAATATTTTACATCGTGAAAATAAAACTGTGTATACAATATTATGTAAACAAAAGCATGACGTTTTCTGGTTCTGGCATTATGTTGTAATACGATATCTTGTTCTTACCTACTTACGGTTAGACTAGTAATAAATGTATATATTTTCTTTTATTTAAATACAAACTGACACTTGGGTATCTTCAATATTTCATAATTGAAACCAGTTTTCTTTTCTTTCAACAAAAAACATAACCCTGTATTGTCTCATTTGGATGCGGCGAGAGTTCGTGTTTGTATGGAGATTGCCGTAAATGAATCGCACTCGGGATTTACCGGGCTGTCGTGAATACTTATCATCTTGGTGCTACTTTACAGGACAAACAGTCAAATAAACGACAAGACGGGGAATCACACGCAAGTTTCTTTGTAACATTCCGATGGCTCATTTGAGTATTCCTTTTACGACTCGTGCGAAGTTATCTACGACAGCGTTATGTGGTTTTGCGAAATTACGGCATCTTGGAATTCCTGTAACATTGGGAACTCATCAGCAGGATGTTGGAGCTCAATGCTGTTATTTAATATGATAAACTTTGACCAAGTTTCGTGAAATGAATTATTTCGTTAATGTTAATAATGTAAAAAAAATCCACTCAGAATCTATCGTGTCAATATTGCAAACATATCTTTATCCAAATAAACAATTTATTTCAAATTGAAGGAGAGTGCTTGCCACGAAACTGGTGTCACTAACAATAAATATCCTTAAGAAGTTTTATTTAAAATGAAGCGGCAATTATATGTAGTTGGTCATCATAAATCTATATTTCAATATGATCAATAAAAACCAAATTAAAAAAATATGAATAATTTCACACGGACCTTGTTCTCTTTAGCCGAGTATAAATATTCGCGCGCATCGGCAAAGGACAGCAGCTCTGCTCGCGTGTGCCCGCGAAATGTATAGGTCGTGTCTGCGCTTGACGCCACGTGACACATCGATGGCACACAGGCCATTGAATGCTATAGAACATATTTAAATTTACTTCATAATTTATGAACTAACTATAACACCCTCGTCTCATCTTCCACGTACCTGCATAAAATAACACGTGGCTGTATTCTCGCTCCGACCGCCGCCCAGTGCGGACGTGCAAGACCCCGTTCTCCGTTGATCGGTCCCTTCCCGATATTCCGTGGCGCTCAGTCTACTGACGTCACAGTTTAGCGTGTTGGTTCCGTGCTACGGTTTTCAAGGTTTTTCTACTACCTCTGAGTGCTATCGAAGTGCGATTTTTCTTTGCGACTAAGCCCCTTAGTCTTCAAAGTGCTGTGCTAAGTTGTGTTGTGCTTGTGCTGAGTGCAGTGTTGTGCCCAGCGTAAGTAGTCTGGTCTTAGTACAAAGGATACTTAACGGTGACAAGGAATTTGTACTGAACCAGTCCTATTATTTTTATTTTATTTTTCTTCTCTATTTTATTTATTTTTCTCCTAATTTTATATTTATTTTTATCATATCTGTGTGTTCTTCGTGTGTATTTGTCCTTTCTGTCGGTAAAGGTTGACCCTAACGCGGTCAACTCTTTACCTAAGTACCCTTTTTTTTAGGTTTCTAGGTAGCGGCCTTCGGCGTACTACGGTTAGTTTTAAGTTATTCCCCCCAGCCCCCCTACCGCTGGTAGGGAGGTTTGCCGCTAGGGTTCGCTAGGTTTTTATTTAGGAATCCTAGGCATTTGTTATATAAATAGGTGCTAGGTTTGCTAGGGAACCTAGGCATACATTATATATTTATATATAACATATTGTAACTCCAAGCCCTCCAATGGACCTTGTTAATATTCTTAGGTCGTTCGCCCAGGCGCTCGCTGCGTACGGCGTAAGCATACCCGCTGACGTACTAACGCAGGCCTTACAGGCATCTATTGCGTCCCCGGCCCCTCAGGCCTCAACCCCGGCCCCTCAGGCCTCTAATGTCCAGACCCCTCAGGTGTATAGCTCTCCCGCGTCTCCCGTTCCATCCGATATGGACTGCGCGTCGGTCTCATCCTCGCGCTCATCTCGCAGGAAGCGTATCGCTCCCGGGAGCGATTCAGACTCCACCGCGTACGAAGCTTCGTCGGTCGCCGCCACCCTAACCAGTTCTCCTGAGCCCGCGTTCCAGTTAGTTGCCAAACGCTCTAAGAAGCGTTCGAAAAAAGCCGCGGTGTCTTCAACACCCGAGCCAACCCCGGTGTCTTCTACACCCGCCCCCGCGCCGCTCATGTCACTCGAAGTGACCGCGTCTCCGTCGGTCCCTTCGAAGCCAGCGTCGCGCTGCGCTCCCGTCCCACCGAAGCCTCAGCTCCCTCCACCCGTCTTCCTCCGTGAAAAAGCACGCTGGACAGCGGTTTCTAACTTGTGCAAAGAGCACAATATTAATTACTTAAAAGCCGCCAACGCTGGCGATACAATCAAAATTCAGGTAGCGACCATCGACGACTTCCGGTCTTTCACTAGACTTCTATCGATCAATCAAATCGTGTATCACACCTATGCCCTCCCGGAGGAGCGTAAGATCCACGCAGTACTACGGGGCGTCCCGTTCGAGCTCGCGAATGAAGAAATCCTCGTTTCCCGGCCGAAGCAGTGCACAAGATGCACTCTAACCGCGGTAGGCGCTTTCCGTTAGCTTTAGTTATCTTGTCGAATACTCCCAACTCGAGGGAGATCTTTAGAGAGGCTCACACAATTTGCGGACTCTCTAATATCTCTGTCGAGCGTCCCAACCCCCGTGGTCACCCTGGGCAGTGCCACCGCTGCCAGCTCTATGGCCACGCAGCGGCTAACTGCTCAGCTCCCCCCAGGTGCGTTAAGTGCCTGGATCCACATTTCACAAAGGAGTGCACTCGCACTCCCGAATCCACTTCCCCCCCTGCCTGTGTGTACTGTGCGGTCAGTCCGGCCACACAGCTAACTACAGGGGTTGCCCGCGCGCTCCGCGCTCTACCGCTAAGAGAGCCGCGCCTAAACCGGCGCCGCCGCTCACTTCTGCTCACTTCCCGCCGCTGCGCAACCGGGGTCCCCCGGAAGCAAAGCCCGTTCAGCCGACGCCTACTCCGGCTCTGTCTTGGAGGCAGCGTCCGGCCGTTCCGCCTGCGCCTTCCCGACCTATCCCAGCTCCCGTAGCTTCCGTAGGGCCGCGTCCCGCTCCGTCCTCTGCACCTCAGTCATCGTTGGCTGAGGACATGAAGACCGTGTTTGACGTAATTCAAAACGTCGACATTAACGAAATTTCCGTCCTCGCACGCAAACTGCGAGCCGCCCGCTCTCCTCAAGAGCGTTTATTTGCGTTAGCCGAGCATCACTCGCTTCTAAGTTCGTTAAAAATTTATGATTTTTTATTTTTTTTTATTTTTGTATAAAATCGTAAATAAGTAAATTATAATGTCTAGACCCGCGAATCCCGCGTCCAGTCGTATTAAACCCAAGGGCTTATCCCTAGTATCTTTTAACGCTCGTAGCCTTAACACCAACCTTCCCGAGATTAAACTGTTCCTTCAGAACAAAGATCCTGACTTATTCCTTCTCCAGGAGACATGGCTTACTCCAAACCGCTCTAGGGGATACGCTATTCCTAAGTACGCGTTTATTCGTAACGATAGGCCCAACTCCGACGGTTTCGGCGGCACCGCTATATATTACAAAAGAGGCTTCCATTGCTGTCCTCTCCCTACCCCTCCTCTCCTCAACATGGAGGCCACTGTGTGTAGATTGGCTATGACTGGTCATCCGACCATCATCATAGCTTCAATCTACATACCTAGTGGTACCAGACCAATCCGCAGCGACTTTGATGCCATTCTCGCCCTCGGCCATTCAGTCATTATGTTCGGAGACTTTAACTCCAAACATACTGACTGGACGTGCCTATCGACTAACACCAGCGGTATCGCTCTCCTCGACATCACTAAGTCCCTTGACTTAGACGTCATATCCCCCATCACTCCCACTCACTATCCCAACAACCCGACCTACTCTCCTGACATCCTCGACTTTGCAATTATCAAGCGAATCAATCTTGATCTAAGGTCTATCGAACCGCTCGATGACCTAGGTTCTGACCACCACCCCGTCTCCCTCGTGCTAGGACCGCCGAACGATAACGTTACCTCTCCTAAGACCTTTACCAACTGGAAAGGCTTTAAAAATACGTTAGTTTCAGCCTTAGAGGCCCCGAACTTTTCACTCGCGATCTCTCCCGAACAATTAGATAGCCCGGATAAAATTGATTCATTAGTAAATTCTCTCACTGATGCTATCAACTCAGCCATCAGTGACAACGAAAAGGTTGCTAAGCAAGGCAAACCCACGCTTCTCTTAGCCGTTAGCAATCTTATTAAAGCTAAGAACGCGGCTCTCCGGAGAGCCAAAAAGTATCCCACGCCCGCCTATAGAACAGCTGCGAATCAGCTTCAACGTAAAGTTAGGTCTTGCCTCGCGGAACTCCGAGACGCTCAGATGAACGATCTCATGGCGAATATCTCTCCGTCCCACCAAGCGTACTATAGCATGGCCCGAGCCTTACGCGTAGACACCGCCTCTCACGTTCCTCCTCTCACTCGTCCCGATGACACTACTGCCTTTGAAGTCGAAGAGAAAGCCGAATGCTTCGCTGACAGCATTGCCGCACAGTGCTCGCCCAGCACGCAACCAGCTGATCCCTCACACATCCAGGCGGTGGAGGACGAAGTCCTTCGCAGAGACTCTCTCCCCATCACCGCTGACCCTGTCACAGTCTCTAATGACGAAATCTTGCTTCTCATTAGAAATCAAAAGTCCAAAAAGGCTCCGGGTGCGGATGGAATTTCCAATCACGCACTTAAGCACCTACCTCAACAGATGCTTACCTTGTTAGCTATCATTTTCAATGCCTGCTTCGACCATAGCTACTTTCCAAAAGCTTGGAAAGAAGCGACAGTCATAGGCATTCCTAAGCCGGGCAAACCTCTGAACGTCCCGGCTAATCACAGACCCATCAGCCTCCTCAAGGCAATGTCTAAACTTCTCGAGAGAGTCATACTCTCTCGAATGCGGAACCATCTGTTTCCAACGGATGGCGATCCTCTCATTATTCCTTATCAGTTCGGCTTTCGCGCTAAACACTCCTGCCCTCAGCAAGTCCATCGAATCGTTAGGTATATACTTGACGGTTTCTATCCGCGTCGTTATAAAACAGTCGCGGTTTTCTTTGACGTAGCCAAGGCTCTCGATAAAGTCTGGCACAGCGGTCTCGTTTATAAACTCTTCAAGATAGGCTTACCGGATCGCCTAGTCAGGATAATGACGTCGTTTCTCAAAGACCGTACGTTTCGATTTAAACACAAAGGCACGCTTTCTGCGCCTCGTCCCATAAAGGCTGGAGTCCCTCAAGGCTCAGTCCTCGCCCCTCTGCTGTACATCGTGTACACCAACGACATTCCCATCCCGCCGAAAGGCGTCGAACTCGCCCTCTTTGCTGACGACACCGCACTCTATACCAAAGGCCACAGTGTTCGGCACCTTGTAACCAGACTCCAAAAGGCCGTAAACGTCCTTGGTGTATGGTTTCAAAAATGGCGCATCGATGTGAACCCTGAAAAGAGTTCTGCGATGCGCTTCGACCACAAACGCCGTCGTCCCGCTGGCGTGTTAGGCATTCCCATCCCCTGGAAGCGCAGTACTAAATACTTAGGCGTCACATTAGATCCGACGCTTTCTTTCAAGCCACACGTCGAAAGAGTTTCGAAACTCGCTCGTCACTACTTAGGCCGCCTAAATAGCATGTTAGGTAGAAAAAGTAAAATGTCTTTTAGAAACAAACGTACACTTTACAAGGTCTGCGTTAGACCCGTCATGACGTATGCCTCGCCAATCTTTGCCCACGGCAAACCCTCCCTGCACAAACTGCAGGTAGTTCAAAACCTCTTTTGCCGCCGGGCCACAAACGCACCGTGGTACGTGCGTAACGCGGACTTGCATAGAGATCTTGAACTGCCTACAGTACAACAACACCTCAAAACACTCTCTGAAGCGTTCTTCAAACGCTCCGAAACCCATCCCAATCCTCTAGTTCGTGATTCAGTCTCATATTCTACTCCTGTGTTAGATTCGAAGTTCAAAGTCGCTAGGCCTAGGAATGCGCAAGCGTACTCATCCACCAGATTGTCAGCCGATCTCGAAGCCCTTCTGGCCGCAAATTCTAATTCTAACGTAAATTCTAATTCTAACGTAAATCCTAATTCTAACGTAAATGCGAATTAATTCTATTTTATTGTGCAATTTTTTAATTTTTGTTTTAATTATTGATTTTAATTTTGAGCACCTTCAGTGCTATGTATTCACCTTCAGTGCTTTGAGCACCTTCAGTGCTATGTAATCCCAGCGGGTGACCCCTTCTGGGCCCCGCTAGCGCGGCCTCTTTCTCCAATTGGCCGTCGCTCAGATGAAGGCTGATTGGCAAAAATGCACGAGCTGACAGGGGGTTTTTAGTGGGTATGGTCCTGGTAGGCGTCGGGACGAGTCCCACATAACTCTGGAATCGCGCCAGAGTATGCGTCAGGGCATTTCTATCCTCCTGCCCTTCCCGCGGAGGGGAACAAAAAAATAAAAAAATTCTATTTCTTTTATCGGATACTCAGATGTGGTAGATGTGGTGGATTGTGGTAGTAGAGTTTTTGTTGTTAAGATCTGGGGCGGTACTACAGCCCTTACTACTTTAATCACCATATTACCACCACGTTACCGTGAGTGTGTTCCAGATGAAGGGAAGAAACAGCCAGGGTACTGGAACAAAGGCAATTTCAACCTAAGCCTACGGTCGCACCGTAGTAATCGATTCATGATGTCTGTGGGAACGAATGCCACTTACCATCTGATCTGGATCGCACGCTCGTTTGCCGGCTGTAACAATGTTGAAAATAAACCGGATCATTCTTTCAGGAGTCAAAATAAAGCAACATAATATTTAAAAAAAAATCCCCGTACAAACATACCACCTGTGAAGCCCCAAAGTAAGCAGAGCTTGTGTCATGGATGACCATGCAGCGAACTGGGGGAACCAAGAATAAACCTACGTATATTACCTTGATCCGTGAACAAACATCTATGTTCATCAAACGAATGAATGAATGAATGACTTGAATCTGTGACTGTGTTGTGCAGGACTTTTAACCACTATGCCACGCGGCCGTCGATATGACCTATTGGCTTTTTCCTTATTGGATAAGTTTTGCTACGTATCAAGTCAGAAAATTTTGGATAAAAACTGGAAAAATAAGCTTAGTTATGAAGAGAAGGTAAGCGCAGCATCGCAGAGAAGAAAAATGAGATAATGCTTAGTTTAAAAACTGCTTCTTTTTTATTTCTTATTATTTATTATACAGGATTGCACGAAATGTTACTATTAAACGCTCCGAAGATATCTGTGAATCCATTTCAAGAATTGGCTTTAATTATATACACGCCAAGCTATGTTCGCTCACAGCGAAGCCTTGTCTAAACATTGTCATGTATTAATTAAGGTAATCTTTATGTAATACTAAACGTGGAAAGTGTGGGTGTTGTCGGTCGTGTCATGAAATTGATACACAGCGTTGTATCTATTTTGTAAGCTGATTGAATTCAATATTTAAACGCAGTTGCACAATAGAAAAAAGGATAGATGGTCTATACAACGAATGCAATTGCATTCAGTTATGAAACTAGCATTGTATTTCCGTCTACATACTTATATAACTATATACCAGTACCCGTGTAACAGCGTTGCTGCCACTCGCCTTGTATAGGGCAATCTCAGCGTTATAAACTACTTATCAAAAGCTGATACAATACTTGACAACTTCCATTATTTAAGCAGGAGTGGCGCGACGGTTGCTGAACATTTCATTGAACTTATCTCCATTTCGTACCGAATTCCGCAACTGTCTGAAACAGCCTAAGCCACATTATCTCATTATTTATTTTATTGCGTGAATTTATACAGTTTAATATTATTAAACTTAATAAGCTCTTAAATTATAAAATGGAAATAATAAAAAATAAGGGCAAATGCTGGTCTACTCTTAAATCTTATATTAACTGAGCAAAATTTTTACTAATTAATCAAGTATTCTGTATTATAAAATTTGTACTAATCAAACAAGTGATCTGAATAACAAAATGTTTACTTATTAAAATACTGTTCTGAAGAACTATTACATTTATCGTCACATTCACAGTCGGAAGGCAGCCCTACGTTGCCAGCTTGACAAAATACCGACATGTATTAAGCATATTTAACTTTTGTGTTTCAATATTAGTAAATTAGCACTCGGTTCTGACTTCATTTTTCTATTTGAAAGCATAATACATTTGTTGTATGTTCCGGCACGTGGCGGAACTTTTTTGTCAAATGACTGCTCGTGATTTAAATGGCGTTACTGTGTACTATAAGTACAAAGTCACACCGACCTTTTCGGGACTGAGAAAAATACAATATTACATTCGTGATAGATGTTAATAAGGAAAATATTGGTGTTGACCCTTTTGAATGTAAATATTTCAACAGTCTAGTACAACTAAATATTTAAGAATCTTAAATAAAGACAAGAATATTATTTTTATTTGTAATTTTTATGCGCGTCCATATCATGGTTGGTATTTCAAATGTGTACGAATCTGTGGGTAAATAGTAGTCTCTGGAGTTTCCCTGGTTCAGTAGATTGTAATGAAATTCTAAACCCATTTCTGGTTACTACTTCCTATTGTAGACCATGCAGATTAATAGTAACTTAAAGGAAATAAAGGGACATCCACACCTATCCTAACGAGCCTCGTAAATATTCAAGTGAATGGATAGGTCCTACAGCTGCAGCAGGGACAGACTCTGCTAGTGCCGCAGCAACCGGGACGGTGAGGAACGGCTGACGACACGGAGTCGGCCTCGTGAGCTCCATCGTGCACCTCCAGTACAACAACAGGGGATCAAACTTTAATTCACCAAATTGTAAATTAATGAATTATACCGAAAACAGGCAAAGTCTAATTTCTTTTTTATGTGGTACTTACTTACTATATTTCTTGATACAAAGTGACTTTCACTGCACAAAGAATTTAACCAAGGCCATTTCAAAGTTTACGGTTCCACCAAAAGTCATGTAAAAGTAAGAAATTTTGAATTTTTATATTGACAAAGTCTCTCATATTGATTTTAATTAGGCCAAGAATATATTTTAACTAAGATGTGTATCTACAAACATTATAAAATAATATACGCTGCTCTAGTATTTATTCCTAAAGCAAATAGAAGATCAGAATCGTGAGACAGCCTTACGAAGCGCCACTGCAGTGCGATCCACTGCAGGAAACTTCACTAACTTAATTTAAAACAATTTGATTCCAAAGTTCAGTCAGCTCATGCAATTAAGGTGAATAGATTATAGCGGAATCGGTCCCGGGAGTCGGTTGATATCCGAGTAATGAAATTGATTCATTTTTTTAAAACTAACTTAACTGTAGAACTCTATATAATTTCAACTTTTTTTGCCAATTGAATGTTGATTGCTTTGAATATTGAAGCCGATATGTTTTTGCTTACTATTAAATTATTAAATTCAAATTTCAGAGTATGATGAATATCACAGAATTGGAATGATTTCCAGCCAGTGCGTGATTTAGCAGCTATGCTAAATCCGCAATATTGAATCTTAATCTGACCACGCGCCACCTAGAAGCTAGAAATATTTTATTTTTTTTATTTTATTTTATTTTAAAAAGAAACAAACAGTCATTCACAAAAAAATTATAAATATATGTGATTAATGTAGACCTATAGCTTCCTAAAATTTTTATACAACACTAATAAAAAAAAAAAGCAAACCAACATCCAAGAAATCATAGCTTAGTACAATGTAAAATTAAATCTAAAAAGCTTAAACATAAAGCTACTTATTTTAATATACATTCACAGTTATTTTTATATTTAGTTGTTATAGTTATTTTATTATTTTATCAACAATTTCTTTATCTTGTTCTTAAATTGTGCCATTGTAGTGGAAAAGATATCTATTTCTATAAACTTACTGTTATACGATCTACAAGCTCGCCGAATAAATGAATTGTTTGTATAACATCTTGTACTAGTCGGTACACGAAATAGAGATCTCAGGTGACAACTTCTTTCGCGTCTGCGTGGTACCCTCAACATAATTTTGTGTAGTAAAGAAGCTGAAACAATCAGGTTATTTAAAATTTTAAATAAAATAGTACAATCGATGAAGTCACGACGATCAGTCAAGAGCTCTAGCCTATATCGGGCAGCTGAATGTTCGTAGTCTAGATAGCAATGACCCATTCTATAATCTAGGGTTTTAGTGAACTTGTTTTGTAATCTTTCTATTCTTTCTATGTGGATTTTGTAAAAAGGGTACCAGACGCTACTTGCAAATTCTAAATGACTGCGGACATAACTGAAATACAAGAGTTTATATGTGCAAGACGATTTAAAACATTTACTTACTCGAAATATAAAACCCAATTTTTTATACGCTTTATTCAAAATTGTGTCAATATGAGCGACAGACGTAAGCTTAGCGTCAATTATTACCCCTAGATCTCGAATTTGATATACCCTGTTAAGAGTTTCATTGCCAAGCTCATAGTTGTAAATAATTGGAAATAATTTTCTGGTATAAGTTATTATTTGGCATTTAGAGTAATTTAAGAAAAGGTAATTATTTTCAGAATACAATTCAAACTTCTTTAAATCATCTTGCAGCAACTCACAATCACGTCTGTTACGAATAACTTTATAAATTTTAGTGTCATCCGCATACAGTAACATGTCTGAATGAGCTATACAGTTAGTAATGTCATTGATGTACAAAATGAAAAGCAAAGGCCCGAGGTGAGACCCTTGCGGGATTCCCGAACTAACTGTTTTATATTCAGACCGATACCCCCCCAACACTACAGCTTGACTTCTGTTCTCTACGTACGATTTCATCCAGCGAAGAAGATCACCGTGTATACCGAGTTCCCAAAGCTTCCTTAACAATGTATCATGACAAATTTTGTCAAAAGCTTTGGCAAAATCGGTATACACAGCGTCCACTTGATAGCCTAAATCCATCGCGTTTAGGATAACATCCGTGAAATGCAATAAATTGGTATCTACGCTTCGACCTCTATTAAAGCCATGCAGGTTGGGAATTTTATAAGAGCAAACGTTTTCAAAAAGAGTTCCTGTTACGATCTTTTCCAAAATTTTACCAAAGTGACATATTTTTGATATGGGACGGTAATTGACTATATCTTGACTGATAGGTCCTTTAGGTATCGGGGTTATGAAAGAGGTCTTCCAGATTCCCGGAACTCGCCCCTCGCGTAAAGAATTGTTAAATATAATTGTTAAAGGCAATTCTAATGTACGCGAACAAGAGTAAATTAAAATAGGGTGAACACCATCAGGACCAGCGCTTTTATTTTTATCTATAGATCTAATTTTATGATGAATTTGTGCAGATGTTACTTCTAAGGAGTGTAAATTTATAAGAGCGTCCGCACTTAACGTTCCATTATCATAATTCGAAACGCTGGAATTTGATGGTACAAAAACTGAATGAAAATGTCGATTAAAAGCATTACAAATCGTTTCTCCGTTACTAATAGATTCGCCTTCATTATACATAGTTTGGGGTAAACCTTTGTTTGATTGTATTGATTTTATGCAAGTCCAAAAGTATTTGGGGTCGGAGTTAATTTTTCGTTCAGCATATTGAGCATAGTTATTGTAGCATACTCTTTCCATTTTTATTGCACGTTTTCTTAGAACTCTAAAGGTGTCATAGTCTAAAGGATTACTGTACTTTTTCCATAATTTGTGAAACTTTCGTTTTTCTCGAAGTAATTTTATTAGAGGTTTTGTGTACCAAATAGGTGTAGTGCTCGATGATTTCAACTTACGCATGGGAATAAATTTTGTAATACAGCTATTTAAAAGATCGTAAAATTTAAATACACATTCCTCTACGCCAAGTGAAGCGAAAAATTCAAACCAATTAATTTTTGATAATTCTGAATTCATGTCAGAATAATTTCCAGCATAAAAATTAGGGACTTGTTCTTGGGTTGCCCTTAGCTCCGGGACGTATTCCAAAGTGACATTAACTAAAAGTGAAGGATGGTGCGAGTCTTCCGTTGTTAATGCTGAATCCATAGGCTTTACAATACATTCGCTGTTACTGAGTATCAAGTCCAGTATCCGCGAATTTGCATTACGTATGGTGTTGTACTGCTCTAAATTAGAAAAAGATATGAATTCATCTAATAGTTGTGACGAAAGAGAACCATTGGGCAGTAAATTAATTCCACGAGAACTAGTATTTATCCATTGTGCCTCGGATATATTAAAATCTCCACATACAAAAAAGACATCTTCAGGTCTGTCCAAAATAATTTGGCTCGTGGTATCAAAAAACGACATTAGCGCTTCACGATACGCCGGACCTTGAGGTATATAGTCACAGGCTAAATTTAAGCATTCACGAAAATCACCCAGCCCGTTGAAAGATTGATAGGGTCGGGTTGCCCGTGCCTTTCCAATCGGCATAGAAACCCATAGTGCCTCGGCAGCAGCGAGTGGCGGTACGGGCCAGTCGCGACGCACAGAGCGCAGCTCGTCTCGCACGGCCACAACCACGCCGCCGCCACGCGCTGCGCCACTCGCCTCGGCAGATCTATCAGCGCGATAAACTGTGTATCTATTATCAAAATATTCACGATTAAAAAAATCATCAGTGAGCCATGTTTCAATAATACATATGAAATCATATTCAGCCAGCCCTACTTTAGCTAGAAAATCGTGTGACTTAGTTCTTAACCCTCTCACATTTTGATAATATCCAAAAAAAGTTTTGTCAAGCATTGAAATAAAAAATATACCACCAAAAATATACAGAACAAATAAAATTATTATGCAGAGTCAATTTACCAGGCAGACACGACAAACACTTATAAAACATATTAATTTTAAAACACTTAAATTGGATGTGATTTGTTACCATAATTACAATATGAAAACATGTAGGCACCAAAATAATAACACAGACAGAAACGATAATAGCCATCCATACAGTACAGTGAAGCATGTTTGAAAAGCTTTGAACTAAATCCCAGATTTTAGGATAGAATCTAACTAAATTGTTTGTGCGTATACTTATAACTAAAAACAACAACACATAGCGTTAAAACACGATTATACTAACAAATGATGCAGAACGGATCCTGTAATGTCATTTCAACTTTTTTAGATCACTAGTGCTGGAAATACGTACAGTGCCCGACTTATCATTCTTTCGCATAAGTATCTTACAATAGCGTATCCAGAGATAAGAGTATCCAAGTTGTATTTTTAGCTCTCGAGCGCGCTTAAGCAGCTGTTTGTTAGCTGGAGTTAAGTGATCACCTACGTAAATATTGCTAGCCGGGCCGGCCAAGTTGATGTCAGCCGAAGAAATGCCGCGACGCGCGCGTGCCGCAGATAAAAGTTGATCTTTACATAAACGTCTCGTGAATTTTACCACAACAGCTGGAATGCGTGACGTCGTTTTCACACGTTGTTGGGTATCTCTCTCATCAGTACCTTCAAACCGACGCACACGATGTACACTGTCAATATCTCTGTCGTCTAACGTAAAACCAACTTTACTGCATATTGAATGCAAAATTGATTTTAGATTCTCTCCACTGGTTACTGGCACTCCGGATATCTCCACGTTATTCATTCTGGAATATTGGTCCCGCACATTATTGCTTTCCTCTAGACTCAAAATAGTATCCCTGGCCACGCTGAGGTCCGATTGTAATATTGTGTACATAGACATTTTATTCTCTACCGTAGTAAGTCTATCCTCCATACTGGAAAAACGAGACTCCATCTCTGTCCATTTAGTATCCAGGTTTTTTATAGCTGTTGTAGCATTTTGTAGGTCAAGTTTTATGGTACAAAACTCATCTCTAAGCCCCTTAATCTCCTGCAGAATGGTCTGGAATTCCGCGACGGACGAGGCAGAAGCTACAGTAACCGGTTTTACAGATTTTACAGAACGGCATTCAAGACAGCGCCACGCACCTTTTTTATCAGCACTCAGCTTTCTATAGCTGGTTTCAGCTATTCCGGCACATTCGTAATGCAACTGTCCATGACACTGACTACAAACCACGAAATCAGTAGCGTTATTTCCGCATTTTTTGCAAATCATTTTCTATCCAGATGCGCAGTCGTGTAATTAAATCAATAAAATAATTTCGTTTTATTGTTGAAAATCCGTCCCAATAATTAATATGAGCCCCACAAATCGGCAACACAAAACTCAAGATGACTTAACAATCAATCAGAGTATCCAGTTGTCAGAGTTTTTATAAATATGAGGGTAGTTATATAAATCAATACGTTAGTAAACAATATCTTTTTGATGTAATTTCTTACTGTTCAGAAGTTTCCAAAGATTATTCGATTGTTTCACAGACTGTTGAACGCACTGGTTATACTTTTTGTAGATATAAACTTGGATTTAGCACAGTTTAGAGTTTTTAATATGAGAGCAATATTTGATCAATGTTGTCAATTCAGTGTTTCCGAATAGAAAATGTATTTTTATATATTATTAAATATATTATTTTAAATATATTATTTTCATCCAATAAATATTATAACTATCGTGCTCTACCTTCTGTCTAGATGGCGCGTCCACGCGCTAGCTGTGTCATGGGACCAGTACACCATGGCGATCATTGCCAACACGCTCAGTGGTCTGTTCAGTCAGCTCACTTAGCTGTGAAGTTAGTCTATGATAAACTTGATGAAGTTAATATAGTAAACTTTCTTTTGCATATTCAAATTCAAATAATTCAAATATTTATTTCTCTACATTGACAATTACTTGTTCTTATTGACGTCTAATAAAACATGACTCTACCACCGGTTCGGAAAAACCATCGTGAAGAAGAACTGGCAAGAAACTTCACGAGTATATTTTTTTTTAAATAAATCTTCAGAGTCTCTTTATGTCTCTTCAAAATTATTATTATCTGCATCTGTTAGCTCGGCAAGTCTCCCTCCCCCCAAGTATCCAAACGACAAACACCCCCAAACGGCACCCGTTCACGAGTTTGCGCGGGATCCAGCCATCGCCCTCCTTAACCATATTAGAGGGAAGTGAGCGAACCGTCACCCGACGCTATATTGCTCGACGCTGATTGCTCTTGAAAAAGCAAAATAGCTACAAATGAATACAAACTTTAAACTATAACTATATACCTATGTCAAAGTCTTGAAAAACCATCCAAAGTAGTTTAAGGGTGTGAAATTTTTTAATCTGCTGCGTATCAGTATTTTGTGATGAGGTACCAAATTCCAAATATTAAAGATACAAAAAAATCTAGTTTATTTATACTAAACGCTTTAGGGAGCTAAATATAATTAAAATGGCACCACGTGTAACAACCAAAATTAAAAAGAAGTGGCCCTTAACACGGAAGTCGTGAAAGGAATGCAACATTTAGCGAAATACGAAAAACCCACAGCTATACCGATGGCGGCTCAGGAATTTTTTAATTCTTTCGTAATTATACTGTGTGTGTATAATATATACTTATATAAATAAATAAATAAGAATGTCTTACCTGCATTAGAATCTTACCTACGTCACAGCTGGTACACGAGCCAGCAATCCACCTGGTGGTAAGAGGCTTCCGTGCCCACAGACACCAGTAATTGTAGATGTTAGTGATGAATTATGTTGTTACTTATGGATTATCCACGAATGATGTATTCCCGATGGAAGACTCAGTTGGAACTGACTTTGTTCCAGTAATGAGTTTGCCTGTTCCTTCCCTTCATCCAGAACGCAATCACGCTAACTTGGTTATGATGGTGTTCAAAGTGGGAAGGACTGCATCGCCGCCCAGACGAGATCTAAACATAAGAAGCAGTTCCACGTTTTCCCTGAAAGCTGCTACGGGATGTCTCTTAATGTTATTTTTGCTCCGTAGCTGTTCATTGGAGTCACCGCCAGTCGTAGTGTTTACATTTATTGAGTATAGACGCATTCAAATATCACAAGTCATTTTATTTCGTTGATGGTTAACAAGCTGTATTTTTTTATAAATTTAGGTATAGGTTAGAACTCTATCATTTTGATACTCTATCCTGACACGTAAGTTTTGAAAAAATGTATCTAGTCTGTCTGTTGAAATATCATTAATTAATGCATTGATTTCAATTATTTGCTTGGTATTTATGATTCTTCGTACTCGCTACGATCTGAACTGGACTTGTTAGCATTATAGAAAATAATATAATTTAAAAAATATTTTATACAAAATGTAAAAAATTTTATGATTTTCGAAGTCCATACATTCGTATTCATTGTACAAAGAAGACGTGTATTCCTTTTGCCAATTCCAAACCAAGCAATTTTCAAATTTAATAATAGGACATAAACAAAAGATAAAGCGATTTATTTCAAATATTTTTTAAATGAATCCTTCCTTTCTTAAGTTTTTTAACATTTATTTATCCGTAATTTCGACGTTGATCAAAAGCAACCCACAAAAATTCTGCCGCAACAAAATGAGGACTTCATTCAGTTGTGTTCAAACTATGATAACACAAGAGATCTATTTTGTTTAATTTTGAAAATCGACAAACACTCCTCGTACTGCGTATCGGTGAGTATTATTTGTGTCTAGGAATCTATTTGATCAAACAATTCAGCACACAATGAGCGTGCAGTATTTGCTATGCTCGGTGTGCACTGCCCTGCAACAACCGCTCGCTTCTCACACCATAGTACTGTACAAATAGCTTTTAGTAGAGACTTGTTAAAAGAATACATTATTGTGTAAAAAAAATATTTTACCTGCATAGCTTACTAGTAAACTTCAACATAAGTCGTACTTTACTCCTATAAATGAAAGCTGATCGATCTTTAGTTGTGCATAGTAATCATACAAAGAAGAAATAAAAACCTACAAATGTGAAGTAGGATCTCATTTTTATCAAATCGAGAAGCAAATCTGAATCTGATTATGTAAAACCAGTCTCTATAAGAAGAAATATAACGAAGATCAACAATAAATCCTAAGCTATCAGCCAAGTAAAATGCAAATAAAGAGCGTGTTCTTGCCGAAGTTTTCATTTCTCGACATTTGAATTAAATATTACAAAAAATGTACATTTCTGCGCAGCGATATACGTGCTGCAAGAAACAAAATATCCTGAAGTTGGTTGGGGCCGTAATCCAGGAAATAAATTTCTTCAATAAATCCATAGTATCGAAGGTAGGCTTTTCAGTGTAGGTTGATAACAGATTGTGCAGATATATTTGCAAAAAATATAATATTCTATTACTACAACTACACCATCTTTCGATATTAATCGATGCTATAGATACTGTTCGATAAAATACAACTGAATAACGCACAGCACTGTGCGTGTTAATTGCATAATTGTAATATGTGGAAAACGATATTCAATGATATAACGCGCAGACACAGATATCGTAGCTGCTTAGTGTGTGAGTCGCTCAAAGACAATCCCCTATGAAAATCACATACACCCTGCTAGAGTAAATTCTGCACAATTCTCACAAGTATGTATATTCAATTCTGCCGGCGGCAATGACGTCACCTACTTGTGATCGCGGGCATTGTCTCATTGTCTGCGTCTGAACATCGGCAACACTCAGCCCGGTGCTAGCAACTTTACTCGTTACTAGTTTTCCTTTGTTTGCCATTTAATATTTAAAGAACTAATGCGATATCGGCCACGCTGTTGTGTGGGTTTAAAGTACGTTTTAAGAAAGAAACTTACACAAGACTTACGCTCGCAGAACGTGTTTAGTCAGTTGCTATAAACCTATGAATAAGTTAATTTATATTTTTCTTCAATATCGAACAGCGATAAACATTATCTTAAGCGTGCGTAGGCTTATGCACAATATATAATCTCGATAAATAATATTGAAATTCCTGGACTCACTAACTACCAGGAAGACCCTGTGCGAAGTCTTGGTCGAAGGTGTTTGAATTAAAAGTTGATTTAGAGCAACGGAAGCGCAATCGCCAAAGCGTGTCTAGGAATCATCGCCGTTCGGGTGCATACGCCAGACTATCCCCAATCGTACATCGGCGAGTACTGCGCTGCCGCCGCAGGAACCAGAAGACAACTCGCTGCGGTTGCAGAATTAGTTGATTAATTGTTAAATAATTTAAATTAACCTATTCTTTTCCTTTTCGGGTTTTTTTTTTATTTCAACATTGAAAAATTCTGCTGAACATTTCATTCAATTAAAATCTTAGTTCTTTCAACGATACCTTTTCACATTTGAATAAATTCAGTGGCTATACAAACCGGCTTTCATACGTTGTAATTGGCAGCGCTGCTGTGACGTCAGCATGTGAGCGAAGTAACGCACACACACTGCGTTACTTCGCTCGCACACAACAACGCAGAACGTTTCTGAAACATTAGTTACTTTGACTAGCATCTGTGAGGCAAAATAAACAACACTCTTCGCAACATAAATATATTTTTTTCTTAATGGTTGGGTTGCAAAGGTTTGCGGTTTTTAATTACAATGTTGACTTTTGTTAATCAAAGCAAAGTTTTTACGTTCATGGATATTAAAACCCAGCTCTACATTAAACGGAGTAAAATTAGGATTTTTTGAAATAGATTAAATAAAACACTTTTTACCGGATATTATCGCGTATATTTTAGTTAATTTTAAAATTATTTCGACGTTTCGGCATCTTTGCAGTTGCCATGGTCACGATAGACTAAGGTGTTGTTCATCTATTGCCAGTAATAAAAACTACATGATTGTCAATACATATTAACGCCATCTGTTTCTCAGTCTTCTCGCATAACGTCCCGGATTGACACAAAAGGCACTGACTGTGTCCTGAGTTTGCAGTCTAACAGTTTGCTGGTTTTTCATTTTGATGTTTTTAAGTATTGGATCCCATGTTGATGAAAGTTTCCAACCATCTTCTCTATTGAAATTTGGATGTTTTTTAATTTCAAATTAAAGAACACATCTCTGATGTTAAAAATAAACGAACCTCAAAATCTGCAGTTTGTGAACATTCCATAGACAAGCCCAACCATTATTTAAGATTTGATACCGTGAAGATCCTAGCAAAAGAGAAACATTTTATACCTAGGATGGTCAGAGAAACTATTGAAATTAAAAAACATCCAAATTTCAATAGAGAAGATGGTTGGAAACTTTCATCAACATGGGATCCAATACTTAAAAACATCAAAATGAAAAACCAGCAAACTGTTAGACTGCAAACTCAGGACACAGTCAGTGCCTTTTGTGTCAATCCGGGACGTTATGCGAGAAGACTGAGAAACAGATGGCGTTAATATGTATTGACAATCATGTAGTTTTTATTACTGGCAATAGATGAACAACACCTTAGTCTATCGTGACCATGGCAACTGCAAAGATGCCGAAACGTCGAAATAATTTTAAAATTAACTAAAATATACGCGATAATATCCGGTAAAAAGTGTTTTATTTTTTGAAATAGTATTGTAATAAAGAATTTGCTTTTTTGAATAGTATTTAAGTTTTTTACACAAAGTAGGATCCAGTGACCAGAATTATTTTGCTCTCATTGATGATCTCACTTATACAGCGAAACATATTTTGAGATCTAATGTTGAAACAAGTCTGTTAATTTATTTCTATTGAATCATTTAAGCAGCAACTTTGTTATAAATTGTAACCTTATAAGTTAAGTATCAATTTTTTATAGTGACCACTGTTGCATCTTCCATAGCCTCAGTTCAGCTCGCTTGCACGCCGTCACCTGCACCGGAGCCAGTCTCACCCAGTGCTCTGGCTCGGCTAGCTTTGCTGACCCAGACAACTCGCTATATCAATGTACTAAACCGCATCATAATTAGAACCTTGAGGGGGAGGGAAGACTTGCCGAGCTAACAGATGCAGAAAAGAATAATTTTGTATAGACATAAAGAGACTCTGTAAATTTATTTTGAAAAAAAAATATACCCGTGAAGTTTCTTGCCAGTTCTTCTTCACGAAGGTTTTTTCGAACTGGTGGTAGAATCATGTTTTATTTGACGTCTATAAGAACAAGTAATTGTCAATGTTGAGAAATAAATATTTGAATTTGAATTTTGAATTTGAATTTGAATTTGAACCTTTCTTTTAAAATAAATGGAATGACTCGGCCTTAATTACCATTATTTTTATGTCTGTGTACATGATCAATAAATATAACAAACCCAAATCCCGCGGCCGCGTCTGTCTGTGTGTCTGTCTGCCCGAATGCGAACACTTAAAAACTTCCAACTGCATTTTTATACGAATTCCACCATCAGACGGAGTGATCAAAGAGGAAGGTTTGTGTGGATAATTATTTTATGTTTTGTGTAAATGGGTTGAAGTATGATGATAATTGATGAACACATCGGAATAAAAATTAGCATTTGGGAGCTTTCAACGAAAACGCAGCAAAATCCCTTTGATGTATAACAAAATTGTAATGCTTGAATAACTTAGGTATTTTCTTTTTATTATATTTTTTGTTTTGTTACTTTAAAGACAAATAATTTTTCCGAAATGTTAATAATTACTTTGTGTCACTCCATTAAATTGTATAATTCTAATGCTGCGCGTAGCAATACCTGGTGTGCAATTTTAGATTATAATTGCTTAACATGCATAAATTTAAGATGTTTTGATTGTACACTGTTAGCTGTGCCATCAGATAAATAAATAAATAAAACAAGATGCTGTGGAAATGTTACTCTTTTTTAGGTCTATAAAAAAGTTTGCGATACCTGAAAAGCTGTTTAGATGGATACGATATTAAGATATTAATCCTTATGAAATTAAATAACAATGTTAACATTCATGTTTGTCATAATTGTCCTTTACACCATAATATACAATCATATCCCAGCAGCGAAACTATCGCGTGACGCCATGCAGTCGCATGCGCTGCGATGTAGGCCGAGCGATTACTTGCCGTGAGGGTTCTAACAGGTTTTAATGACTGTATTTGTTGGTAGAATTAGGTGCTTAGGTCATAAGATTATAAACGTGATTTTCGGTCGACGAAATAGGCAAATATTCGAAAAATTTTGATAAGTTTTATATTACTGTGTTAAATTTAGGTTGGAAGTTGCGTTGCTATTTGTTTACTTAGTAAATCACTTTAAAATTAAGGTTGCATTATAGAACTTATCTATTCTAAAATTTTAATCTAAACTCTGTTTGAGTTAATTTTATCAAAGTTCATTATTGTTAGTAATTTAATTTTATATAGAGTGTAGTGATACTTTACCATTTCAAATACTATACTTCTAGGAAAAAAAATACATTCTAAAAACTGATAATACGATAATAGAATTGAAGTGAACATATATGTTCTGCTGGGGCGGGTCGCTAGTAACATAAAACGTCGTAATTTGGTCCAGTAAAGCATCTTAACAGTAATTCAAAGCTTTTAAAAATAAAATATACAAATTTGGTATATTACACGTAAAAGTTACAGAGTTGCGGATACCAGCAAATCTTTGCACTCTGGAAAAAAAATATCATACACCCAAATTCAACAAAAGACCTATCGCTCCATAGACTCGATACTCACACGCGAGCCAGTATTATAACATCGGTTGTTAAATACTTTGTAACTGTAATCACCTCGTGGCCACTACTGCTATTGTTATCAGGTTGTTGTAACGACGGTAGTTTGTAGCTAGTATTATTGCCAAGTTTATACTCGTAGAGTTGTTCAGCGGTGCGGCTCTTTTATTATGATATTTGTTGTGCTGATGACGAGTGTACGCACATCAAACGTACGCTTTGTGACCTATTAAGTGATAGACACGAATGTACTGGATTGGGTTCTTCATCCTACTTCAGCTGCAGGGGATCTGAGGTACTGGCCGTCTGGTTGACCGAGTGGTACCAGTGTTGTCTGTGAAGGTGAGGCTGTCTTACAAACTGTTCACACGTCTCTGCAATTCTCTGTTATTATTTTGGACGTAGTAAAATTTAACATTTAATCTGGACCGCCTAATTCGAAAGCAAAATAACTTACTTCAGTATAAACTATAAACTTTTATGCTTGTTATATAAGTCTATAATTATATAGGTCTATGCAGATAGATCTATATTGCACACTCTCAAATACCAATAAAATATAAAATTAAATTATCCTACATAGTATCATACGTATTCTGGAAAGGTTCGATAATCTGAGTTTAGAAAATCTAAATTCACAAAACAAATAACAAAATAAATAATAATAATAATAAATAAATCCCCAGACAAATACACCAACTCTATGGCACCAAAGTAAGCAGGACTTGTGTTATGGATGACCCCCACAGCGAACTGGGGGGAACCCAGACTAAACATACATATATAAATGCAAACAACCATGACCCGAAAACAAACATCTGTGTTCATCACACAAATGCATGTACCGGCCAGGCCTCGAACCCGGGACCTTCGGCGTATGAGGCAGGCAAGACAACTTGTAATAAATATTTACAAGTATGGAATTCATACGAATAACAAGTGGATACTATACTTTTGGGCTAATTATTGCTTATAAACCTGCAAATTGCAATTTAACGTTAACAAACCGCCAGCGTGTATTGTTTTGTTTTAATACAGTTAAACAGAGACATAGAAACCGCGCCACTTTTTTATCGACAAAATTGATAATCGAAAATGTTTTCTAAAATTCTTAGGAAAACTAATTTCCTAAGAATGTTAAAAAACTTGTCAGTTACATTCTTTACATAAGGTATGAGTATTCCCACAAATCTTTGACGACGCGCATGTGTTCAACATCAAAGTGCTGGTGGTCGCGTCTGCGAGTCAAAAAGCACACAGTACAAGGAGTCTTCTTCGAGTCTCAGTTTGCGTGCGGATTCGTTCGCACGTCGATCGCAGACGCTTTTCCGCTCTCTAGTCCCCGCACTAGTTGAGCACCCCAAATTTCACTGGTCGTTTTCACGACTGTTCACGTACCGTATATTAAATTTCACAAATGCCGTTTTCACGGCAATTGGTATTACATTATCCGTATATCTTCGCACGAGAACTAAGTCGTCGGGGATTCGTCGTTCCAGGTGCTTCGAGTGTAAGTTTGCCGAGCTCAAGATACCGAAAACTGGTGGATACGAATAAAGGTGCCAACGAAGCCAGTTAACGTTGCCCCGGTGCGCATAGTTTGCCCTTTAGGCAAACAACAAACCGGAAGTCCCGATCCCAGTGCACTGGGCCTTACCCAGGGTGTTGAAACCAGCGCTGTCCAAATTAGGGGCACCGCTGCGGCCGTACCTATCCCCCCTACCACCGGTAGGGAGGCTTAGTTAGGGTTGACTTGTTTTTTTTTTTTTTTTTTTTTTGTTCCCCTCCGCGGGAAGGGCAGGAGGATAAAAATGCCCTGACGCATACTCTGGCGCGATTCCAAAGTTATGTGGGACTCGTCCCGACGCCTACCAGGACCATACCCACTAAAAACCCCCTGTCGGCTCGTGCATTTTTGCCACTCAGCCTTCATCTGAGCGACGGCCAACTGGAGAAAGAGGCCGCGCTAGCGGGGCCCAGAAGGGGTCACCCGCTGGGATTACATAGCACTGAAGGTGCTCAAAGCACTGAAGGTGGATACGTAGCACTGAAGGTGCTCAAAATGAAATCAAAAATTAAAACAAAAATTAAAAAATTGCAAAATAAAATTGAATTAATTCGCATTTACGTTAGAATTAGGATTTACGTTAGAATTAGAATTTACGTTAGAATTAGAATTTGCGGCCAGAAGGGCCTCGAGATCGCGTGACAGTCTGGTGGATGAGCACGCTTGCGCATTTCTAGGCCTAGCGACTTTGAACTTCGAGTCTAACACAGGAGTAGTATATGAGACTGAATCTCGAACTAGAGGATTGGGATGGGTTTCGGAGCGTTTGAAAAACGCTTCAGAGAGTGTTTTGAGATGTTGTTGTACTGTAGGCAGTTCAAGATCTCTATGCAAGTCCGCGTTACGCACGTACCACGGTGCGTTTGTGGCCCGGCGGCAAAAGAGGTTTTGAACTACCTGCAGTTTGTGCAGGAGGGAGGGTTTGGCGTGGGCAAAGATTGGCGAGGCATACGTCATGACGGGTCTAACGCAGACCTTGTAAAGTGTACATTTGTTTCTGAAGGACATTTTACTTTTTCTACCTAACATGCTATTTAGGCGGACTAAATAGTGACGAGCGAGTCTCGAAACTCTTTCGACGTGTGGCTTGAAAGAAAGCGTCGGATCTAATGTGACGCCTAAGTATTTAGTACTGCGCTTCCAGGGGATGGGAATGCCTAACATTCGAACGTGGGGATCGCCATCGGGACGACGGCGTTTGTGGTCGAAGCGCATCGCAGAACTCTTTTCAGGGTTCACATCGATGCGCCATTCTTGAAACTATGCACCAAGGGCGTTTACGGCCCTTTGGAGTCTGGTTACAAGGTGCCGAACACTGTGGCCCCTGGTATAGAGTGCGGTGTCGTCAGCAAAGAGGGCGAGTTCGACGCCTTTCGGTGGGATGGGAATGTCGTTGGTGTACACGGTGTACAGCAGAGGGGCGAGGACTGAGCCTTGAGGGACTCCAGCCTTTATGGGACGAGGTGCAGAAAGCGTGCCTTCGTGTTTAAATCGAAACGTACGGTCTTTGAGAAACGACGCTATTAACCTGACTAGGCGATCCGGTAAGCCTATCTTGTAGAGTTTATAAACGAGACCGCTGTGCCAGACTTTATCGAAAGCCTTGGCTACGTCAAAGAAAACCGCGACTGTTTTATAACGACGCGGATAGAAACCGTCAAGTATATACTCGACTATTCGGTGGACTTGCTGAGGGCAGGAGTGTTTAGCGCGAAAGCCGAACTGATGGGGAATAATGAGAGGATCGCCATCCGTTGGAAACAGATGGTTCCGCATTATGAGTATGACTCTCTCGAGAAGTTTACACATTGCCTTGAGGAGGCTGATGGGTCTGTGATTAGCCGGGACGTTCAGAGGTTTGCCCGGCTTGGGAATGCCTATGACTGTCGCTTCTTTCCAAGCTTTTGGAAAGTAGCTATGGTCGAAGCAGGCATTGAAAATGATAGCTAACAAGGTAAGCATCTGTTGAGGTAGGTGCTTAAGTGCGTGGTTGGAAATTCCATCCGCACCCGGAGCCTTTTTGGACTTTTGATTTCTAATGAGAAGCAAGATTTCGTCATTAGAGACTGTGACAGGGTCGGCGGTGATGGGGAGAGAGTCTCTGCGAAGGATTTCGTCCTCCACCGCCTGGATGTGTGAGGGATAAGCAGGTTGCGTGCTGGGCGAGCATTGTGCGGCAATGCTGTCGGCAAAGCATTCGGCTTTCTCTTCGACTTCGAAGGCAGTAGTGCCATCGGGACGAGTGAGAGGAGGAACGTGAGAGACGGTGTCTACGCGTAAGGCTCGGGCCATGCTATAGTACGCTTGGTGGGACGGAGAGATATTCGCCATGAGATCGTTCATCTGAGCGTCTCGGAGTTCCGCGAGGCAAGACCTAACTTTACGTTGAAGCTGATTCGCAGCTGTTCTATAGGCGGGCGTGGGATATTTCTTGGCTCTCCGGAGAGCCGCGTTTTTAGCTTTAATAAGATTGCTAACGGCTAAGGGAAGCGTGGGTTTGCCTTGCTTAGCAACCTTTTCGTTATCACTGATGGCTGAGTTGATAGCATCAGTGAGAGAATTTACTAATGAATCGATTTTTTCCGGGCTATCTAATTGTTCGGGAGAGATCGCGAGTGGAGAGTTCGGAGCCTCTAAGGCTGAAACTAACGTATTTTTAAAACCTTTCCAGTTGGTAAAGGTCTTAGGAGATGAGGCGTTATCGTTCGGCGGTCCTAGCACGAGGGAAACGGGGCGATGGTCGGAGCCTAGGTCATCGAGCGGTTCGATAGACCTTAGATCAAGATTGATTCGCTTGATAATTGCAAAGTCGAGGATGTCAGGAGAGTAGGACGGGTTGTTGGGATAGTGAGTGGGAGTGATGGGGGATATGACGTCTAGGTCAAGGGAGTTAGTGATGTCGAGGAGAGCGATACCGCTGGTGTTAGTCGATAGGCACGTCCAGTCAGTATGTTTGGAGTTAAAGTCTCCGAACATAATGACTGAATGGCCGAGGGCGAGAATGGCCTCAAAGTCGCTGCGGATTGGTCTGGTACCACTAGGTATATAGATTGAAGCTATGATGATGGTCGGATGACCAGTCATAGCCAATCTACACACAGTGGCTTCCATGTTGAGGAGAGGAGGAGTAGAGAGAGGACAGCAGTGGAAGCCTCTTTTGAAATATATAGCGGTGCCGCCGAAACCGTCGGAGTTGGGCCTATCGTTACGAATAAACGCGTACTTAGGTATAGCGAATCCCCTCCAAGACAGAGCCGGAGTAGGCGTCGGCTGAGCGGGCTTTGCTTCCGGGGGACCCCGGTTGCGCAGCGGCGGGAAGTTAGCGTGAGTGAGCGGCGGCGCCGGTTTAGGCACGACCCTCTTGGCGGTGGAGCGCGGAGCGCGCGGGCAACCCCTGTAGTTAGCTGTGTGGCCGGACTGGCCGCACAGCACACAGGCAGGGGGGGAAGTGGATTCGGGAGTGCGAGTGCACTCCTTAGTGAAGTGAGGATCCAGGCACTTTACGCACCTGGGGGGAGCTGAACAGTTAGCCGCTGCGTGGCCATAGAGCTGGCAGCGGTGGCACTGCCCAGGGTAACCACGGGGGTTGGGACGCTCGACGGAGATATTTGAGAGTCCGCAAATTGTGCGAGCCTCTCTAAAGATCTCCCTCGAGTTGGGAGTATTCGATAGGATTACTAACGCTAAGGGAAAACGCCTACCGCGGTTGGAGTGCATCTTGTGCACTGCTGTGACCGGGAAACCCTGAAGGTCATCGAGAATGTCTTCGTTACTGAGTTCGAACGGGACGCCCCGTAGTACAGCGCGGATCTTACGCTCCTCCGGGAGGGCGTAGGTGTGATACGCGATTTGATTGATCGACAGAAGCCTAGTGAATGACCGGAAGTCGTCGACGGTCGCTACCTGAATTTTGATTGTATCGCCAGCGTTGGCGGCTTTTAAGTAATTAATTTTGTGCTCTTTGCACAAGTTAGAGACCGCAGTCCAGCGCGCTTTTTCACGGAGGAATACGGGCGGAGAGAGCTGAGGCTTCGGCGGGACGGGAGCGCAGCGCGTCGCTGGCTTCGATGGGACCGACGGAGACGCGGTTACTACGAGCGATTTTAACGGCGCGGGGGCTGGTGTTGAAGACACCGGGGAGGGCTCGGGTATTGAAGATACCGAAGCTTTCTTAGAGCGCTTCTTGGAGCGCTTGGCGACGAGTTGAAACGCGGGCTCAGGAGAGCCGGTTAAGGTGACGGCATCTGACGACGTATCAGACGCGGGTTCGCAGTCGCTTCCGGGAGCGGTACGCTTACGACGCGACGCGTGAGAGGATGCGACCGATTCGCAGTCCATCTTGGACGAGGCGGGAGACGCGGGAGAGCTTAAGACCTGAGGGGTCTCGACGTTGGAGGCCTGAGGGGCCGGGGTTGAGGCCTGAGGGGCCGGGGACGCGATAGATGCCTGTAAGGCCTGCGTTAGTATGTCATCGGGTATGCTGACGCCGGACGCGGCGAGCGCCTGGGCGAATGACCTAAGAGCGTTAACAAGGTCCATTGGAGGACTTGGGATAATATGAAATATATAATGTATGCCTAGGTTCCCTAGCAAACCTAGCGCCTATTTATATAACAAATGCCTAGAATTCCTAAATAAAAACCTAGCGAACCCTAGCGGCAAACCTCCCTACCAGCGGTAGGGGGGCTGGGGAGAATAACTTAAAACTAACCGTAGTACGCCGAAGGCCGCTACCTAGAAACCTAAAAAAGGGTACGCAGGTAAAGAGTTGACCGCGTTAGGGTCAACCTTTACCGACAGAAAGGACAAATACACACGAAAACACACAAATATGATAAAAATAAATATGAAAATAGGAGAAAAATAAATAAAATAGAGAAGAGAAATAAATAAAAATAAAAAGGACTGGTTCAGTACAAATTCGTTGTCACCGTTAAGTATCCTTTGCACTGAAACCAGACTACTTACGCTGGGCACAACACTGCACTCAGCACAAGCACAACACAACTTAGCACAGCACTTTGAAGACTAAGGGGCTTAGTCGCAAAGAAAAATCGCACTTCGAAAGCACTCAGACGGAGTAGAAAGACCTTGAAAACCGTAGCACGGAATCAACACGCTAGACTGTGACGTCAGTAGACTGAGCGCCACGGAATGGCGGGAAGGGACCGACCAACGGAGAACTGGGTCTTGCACGTCCGCACCGCGTGGCGATCGGAGCGAGAATGATCCGACAGCAGTGGAAGCCTCTTTTGTAATATATAGCGGTGCCGCCGAAACCGTCGGAGTTGGGCCTATCGTTACGAATAAACGCGTACTTAGGTATAGCGAATCCCCTGGAGCGGTTTGGAGTAAGCCATGTCTCTTGGAGAAGGAATAAGTCAGGTTCTTTGTTCTGAAGGAACAGTTTAATCTCGGGAAGGTTGGTGTTAAGGCTACGAGCGTTAAAAGATACTAGGGATAAGCCCTTGGGTTTAATACGACTGGACGCGGGATTCGCGGGTCTAGACATTATAATTTATTATTTACGAATTTATAAAAGAATTTACAACGAACTTAGGAGCGAGTGATGCTCGGCTAAAGCAAATAAATGCTCTTGAGGAGAGCGGGCGGCTCGCAGTTTGCGTGCGAGCACGGAAATTTCGTTAATATCGACGTTTTGAATAACGTCGAACACGGTCTTCATGTCCTCAGCCAACGACGACTGAGGTGCGGATGACGGAGAAGGACGCGGCCCTACGGAAGCTACGGGAGCTGGGATGGGTCGGGAAGGTGCAGGCGGAACGGCCGGACGCTGCCTCCAAGACAGAGCCGGAGTAGGCCTCGGCTGAGCGGGCTTTGCTTCCGGGGGACCCCGGTTGCGCAGCGGCGGGAAGTTAGCGTGAGTGAGCGGCGGCGCCGGTTAAGGCACGACCCTCTTGGTGGTGGAGCGCGGAGCGCGCGGGCAGCCCCTGTAGTTAGCTGTGTGGCCGGACTGGCCGCACAGCACACAGGCAGGGGGGGAAGTGGATTCGGGAGTGCGAGTGCACTCCTTAGTGAAGTGAGGATCCAGGCACTTTACGCACCTGGGGGGAGCTGAACAGTTAGCCGCTGCGTGGCCATAGAGCTGGCAGCGGTGGCACTGCCCAGGGTGACCACGGGGGTTGGGACGCTCGACGGAGATATTTGAGAGTCCGCAAATTGTGCGAGCCTCTCTAAAGATCTCCCTCGAGTTGGGAGTATTTGAAAGGATTACTAAAGCTAAAAGAAAACGCCTACCGCGGTTGGAGTGCATCTTGTGCACTGCTGTGACCGGGAAACCCTGGGACTTAAGGTCCTCGAGAATATCTTCGTTGCTGAGTTCGAACGGGACGCCCCGTAGTACTGCGCGGATCTTACGCTCCTCCGGGAGGGCGTAGGTGTGATACGCGATTTGGTTTAATCCGAGTAACCTGGTAAACGCGCGGAAGTCGTCGACGGTCGCTACTTGAATCTTGATTGTATCGCCAGCGTTGGCGGCTTTTAAGTAATTAATTTTGTGCACTTTGCACAAGTTTGAAACCGCGGTCCAGCGCGCTTTTTCACGCAGGAAGACGGGCGGAGGGAGCTGAGGCTTCGGTGGGACGGGAGCGCAGCGCGTCGCTGGCTTCGATGTGACCGACGGAGACGCGGTTACTTCGAGCGATTTTAACGGCGCGGGGGCTGGTGTTGAAGACACTGGGGTTGGCTCAGGTGTTGAAGACACCGCGGCTTTTTTCGAACGCTTCTTAGAGCGTTTGGCAACTAACTGAAACGCGGGCTCAGGAGAACCGGTTAGGGTGGCGGCGACCGACGAAGCTTCGGACGCGGCGGAGTCTGAATCGCTCCCGGGAGCGGTACGCTTCCTGCGAGATGAGCGCGAGGATGAGACCGACGCGCAGTCCATATCGGATGGAACGGGAGACGCGGGAGAGCTATAGACCTGAGGGGTCTGGACATTAGGGGCCTGAGGGGCCGGGGTTGAGGCCTGAGGGGCCGGGGACGCAATAGATGCCTGTAAGGCCTGCGTTAGTGCGTCAGCGGGTATGCTTACGCCGGACGCAGCGAGCGCCTGGGCGAACGACTTAAGAATATTAACAAGGTCCATTGGAGGACTTGGAATTACAATATGTTATATATAAATATATAATGTATGCCTATAATATAAAACAAGTGCCTAGGATTCCTAAATAAAAACCTAGCGAACCCTAGCGGCAAACCTCCCTACCAGCGGTAGGGGGGCTGGGGAGAATAACTTAAAACTAACCGTACGTACGTACCGTTTGCGAAGTGATTAAACATTTGACCCGCAAACCTAAGGCTTCACGTTCGCCTACAGAGCGACTCATAGCTTTGGCAGAGCATAGTTCCCTTCTCCTGCCCTGGCTTCACCGGAGGCTGCCTAGAACGGCCACCACCTAATGTCCCTTTGAGCACCTTCAGTGCAACTTTCACATCCGGCGGACGACCCGTTAGCGAGTCTCTGCTAGCGCGCCCACCTCCGAATGGATGTTGCTTCCGATGAAGGCTAATGGCAATTTAAATTGTTACAGCAATCAAGGTGGTTTCTAGTGGGTAGGTGCCACTCAGGTGAGGTCGGTTGCCTGCGTAGGTATGCATGATGCATCTTCCACCTCCTTCCCGTGAGGATGTTGCTCTCGGAAACAAAGAGAAGGCGGGGTAAGTTTCCTATATTCAGTGTGACTAAGGGTACCATTTGGAATCCTTTCAATAAGAACATCCAAGAAGGCTAACTTATTATCCTGCTCTAATTCCATTGTAAACTGTACTTTAATGTTAAGGAAATTAAGGCGGTTTAAAAATGCAGTAACTTTAAGTCAATCGATACTACATAACATTTAATGGAATAATGTCAATAATAAGTTTGTTAATTGCAAGCCATCACTAGTTCCATCTGTCAAAAAGTGAATAAGTGGAAATGGTATAGTTGGTAAGGTTATGGAGTTCTAGATTCTGCCCGGTAAGATGATAGCCTGCGAACAAACTGACAAAATAAAGTCATTTTTATTTATAAGTTCAATAGAGTAATTGTCATATAGTTATAAATGAAGTGTTGGTGTTTGTGCAAAACAAATGTGATGTTATGGATGAGGATGGAATGATTCGCCTGTGTTCCACAGCGTTGGAGCCTGAAGACATTTCCACCGCTAAAAATCTTCTTCTTAGCTCGCTGAAAACCGCGAAGAGAAATATTGCTCGCAAAAAAAATAAGGGCAAAACTCAACGTGAGCTCGAAGACATTATCGGTGTAATTATGGCAGTAGAACCAGAAGATATGCCTATTTTCATATCAAGAGATCTGCAGAAGCTGCCGCCGGTAACATTCGCTCACATCGATGTAACTCGGCTGTTAAAAGATTTAATAAATTTACGTAACGAGTTCGAAAGTATGCAGGAGATGTCTGTAACTAAGGAACGGTTTTTGCAAATACGGAATGAAGTACTTCTAGACTTAAACAAGCTTTACTATTTAATAACTTCGAATGCTATAGTTAATCATATGTTAATGAAATAAGGGGATCCGCGAATAAGATAGATGACTATAGTTGTGATAGTGGGCCATTCGGTATGATTCACATACCACAGGAGTCATTGGCCGCGACTAACGATAAACCGGGCTCACCTGCCGTCGATAGGAGTGCAGGCGAACCTGAGCTAGCGCGCAATTTGCCATCGCGCCCGCGCACCCCGGCGAAAACATTGTCTGACTCGATGCGTATGCATGACGAGGCCCCGCCACGGTTACACACAGTAATGGAACCGCAGTGCGGGCCTCACAGAACGAGTTATGCGACCACGTTACACGTGCAAATAAGAATGCTTCTGAATCTAAGCAAAATAATGTAAAAATTAGCATGGCTGATATGGTTTGTAAAAACCGTTTTATTGGTGAAAAAGGTATATGTACGGACATAGAACAAAGATTTCGCGCGGCCGATATTAAAATAACTTTGTTTATTAATAATGTGCATGTTGATACACGCGAGAATGACATTATGAGTTATATAAAGAATAAAACTAATGTGGAGGTTACCTTTATATGAAACAGCAAAGAGAGTATAGTTCATATAAAAATTTGGAGCCAAAACATAAATAAAGTTTATTTAAGAACTGCGATGTGTGGCCCGATGGGATATCTTTCCATCGATATGTCGATTTTTGTAGACGAGCTTTAAGTTTAGATACGAAGCCAAAACAGATTTGAATAAAGATAGAGCTTAGTTTTAAAAAAACATGGATTGAACAACGTTTATCAGTTTTAATTGTAAATCTTTTAAAAGGTCTATTGACCGTATTAAATTATTTACGCATAACGCAGATATCATTGCACTGCAGGAGACATGGCTGTTGCCACATGAAATTCTGGAGCTATGCCAAGTGAACGGAGTCCATGGATACTGCGGCAAGTCCGCGGTGGATACTTCTGCTGGAATTCTGCGTTGCGTTGACCGTACGGAGTTGGAATAACACGAAATTCGATAGTGTGTCAGTGATTCAGTGCGCGAGTGATCGTATTATCGCAATCAAGGTAGAAGTGTTACGTCGTTCAATGTTGGTTTTTTCGGTCTATATGCTTACAGACTCAGTAGATAATTTTGTGGAGTATGTTGATTGTTTAAGCGAAATTGTGTCAGTAATAGAAAATAATAATATAGGGTCGGTTTTTGTATCAAGAGATTTCAACGCTAATCCTGGAGAATTATTTTGTAAAGAATTAATCGGTTTTTGTAAAGATCAATATTTGGAATGTATAGATTTAGTAAGACTGAGCTCCGACACTTATACTTTTGTTAGCGATATCAATGAGCTTGTCGCTGGCTTGACCACTGTCTGGTGACTGAGGCTGCGCGTAGCTCCGTCACTGAAGTAAAAGTGCTGTACGACGTGTATTGGTCAGATCACTTACCATTAGAAATTAAATGTAATATTAAAACCGTAACACAGGCGGCGGAGCTGCCGTGACCTTCGACCAATAGAATTATCTGGGGTGAATGAGGTGAACAACAAATTTCCTTGTGAGTTGGAATGATGTTGTGATACAATATATAAAAATAATAGTGTAGAACATACAAAAATAATAGATAACTTGTACAGTAAAATTATTTTGTCATTGCAAGAGGCCGAGGAGACTAGTCACATGGTAAGACGGGTGGGAACAATTCGCACGGTCGGCCCATTGCTGGATGGAACAAGTATGTTCGTGGTGCTCACCGGGATGCAAGGGAAACATTTCTGATATGGGTTTAGTACGGTCGGCCTCGACAGGGTCACGTTTATGATAAGATGTGTCATTCGAGAAAATTATTTAAAGATTATTTAAAATACTGTCAAAAACATCAAGATTTAATTAAAATGAATATTATAGCTACACAACACAATAATAAGGATTTTCGTGGTTTTTGGAAGAGCACAAAAAATTAATTCCCAAACCGAGTGTACCGGTGAGCATCGCAGGCCTTCAGAGCCCCAAGGACATAGCTAACATGTTTCGCTCCGACTTTCAGGTCCAATCACCGTTAAAGTCACAGGGTGTTGATGCTGACGTCTTCGTGTTGAGCGTGCCGGAACGTATTACGGCCAAAGAAGTTGCGATGCTGATTAAAGAAATGACGAGGGGCAAATCGCCGGGACACGATGGCCTCAGCATCGAACAGTTCCTGTATGCTGGCCCGCACCTCCCGAGCCTGTTAGGTTTGCTCTTCACCTATGTATTAGGCATTCATACTTGCCGAGTGAGTTGATGTGATCGTTAGTGATTCCAATCGTTAAAAATAAAACCGGTGATATTGCTGACATAAATAACTACAGACCGATCGCATTGGCGACTGTAACCTCTAAGGTACTTGACGGTTTGATTGAGAGGCAGCTCAAGCGTCACCTAGTCCTGCATGACGCTTAATTTGGATCTAGGCCTCATCTGTCAACAGAGTGGGCTGTACTGGCTCTCAAACACACGGTCAAGAATTATAGAGAGAGAAATACTGCAGTATATGCAGCTTTTCTCGACCTGCCCAAGGCATTTGACCTGGTGAGTTATGATATTTTGTGGAGTAAACTAACTGATACTGGTGCGCCCGGAGAGTTCATCCAAATCTTAAAGTTTTGGTACGGCCACCACACTAACCAGGTCAAATGGCTAAATCAGCATTCTGATTTGTACAGGTTGGAGTGTGGGGTAAGACAGGGTGGACCGTCTCCCTCACTTTTCAACCTGTATATTAACGAGCTTCGTTATTATACGTTAGAGATCGTTGGGCTCTGCAATGCCTGTGTTGGCTGCTCAATTGATGGACACTGTGACAATAGCATCAGCTACGCAGACGATATGATGTTGCTGAGTCCTTCGGTCGCTACGCTCAGAAGGCTGATTGCTTTATGTGAGGAGTACTCGAAGTCACACGACCTTGTGTATAACAGTAAAAAAGCGAGCTACTAATTTTTCAAGCGAGAAAACGCAGGGTGATCTCCTTGCCCCCTGTAATTTTAAATGGAGATGAGCTGGTGAGAGTGTCGTCCTTGAAGTATCTCGGGCACATCGTTACTGAGAATTTGAGGGATGATGCTGACATAGAGAGATAGAGAGGAGAGTGATGGCAGTCCGCTGTAACATGTTGGCTCTCAGATTTGCCCGGTGTAGCGCAGAGGTAAAACTAACACTTTTTAAAGCCTACTGCCAAACGCTTTATACTTGCAATCTTTGGGTCAGCTACACGCAGAAGTCTATCAGTGCTCTCCGAGTACAGTATAATAATGGTCTGAGAATGCTCCCTCGCTACCGCAGTGCGTCGGGGATGTTTGTTGATTATTTATTATATTTTGTTTTACTAACATAGGCACTAAGATTCTGTTCTTACTAACACAATATGGACTTTGTCTGAAATAAACTGAAGTTTTAACAGCTAATTAAATTGTTCGCGAGTTACTGACAAAATAAACGATTTATTTTATTTATTGAGTGCAAAACTAATGTAATTTATTTAAAGTCGTAAATTAGTTTGGACTAGCAGTCGAAGCGGAAATATTTGCATTAATTTGAATAATGCCTAACTTTCGGAAAACTTATTGAAAACTTTACGACGCATAATTTGTAAAGTTTTTTAAACTCATTAATTCTTTTATTCTTTTTTATCCTATATTGAAAATGAGATGCTTTGCCTACTGATTAATCCGGCTTTCTCTATGATAAATATTCATGATATTTATTGACTTTTTTTTTTTTGTGCTGCCGAGGCACCCTCGCGGGTGGGACGTGGAAGATGCGTCATGCATACCGCCTAGCGGGTCTTCCGCCTGTAGTGAAAGTTGCACTGAAGGTGCTCAAAGGGACATGAGTTGGTGGCCGTTCTGGGCAGCCTCCGGTGAAGCCGGGGCTGGGCAGAGGTCGGCCGAAGCATGATTTAGGGATCAATTCATTTAAATGAACCTACAATGAATTGAGAAGGGAACTATGCTCCGCCAGAGCTAGCAAACGCTCTGTCGGAGTACGTGAAGCCCTACGTTTACGGGCTAAGACTGCGATTTCACTAACATCGACATTTTTAATAGCGTCGCAGACGATACGCATATCGTCTGCTACGGAGGATTGAGGAGTGGATTTGTATGGGCGAGGAGCCGGGATGGGATTCGATGCGGGACGCTGTCTCCAGTTTTCTGGAGCAGGCTTGGGCTGAGTAGGCTTTGCAGCCGGAGGAACCCGGCTACGCAGCGGCGGAAAGTTTTCTTGAGAAAGGCGCGGGGCCTGTTTGGGAGCCGCCCTTTTGAAATTGGAGCGCATACAACGGGGTGCACGAGGGCAGCCCCTGTAGTTTGCAGTGTGGCCGGACTGGCCACAAAGCACGCAATCGGGAGGAGAGGGAGTTTCAGGAGTGCGATTGCACTCCTTAGTGAAGTGAGGGACCAGGCATTTGACGCACCTGGGCGGTGCGCGGCAGTTGGCCGCCGCGTGCCCTTACAACTAGCACCGATGGCACTGGCCGGGATGACCACGGCGATGAGGCGCCTCAATCGAGATCCCAGAGAGGCCGCATATAGAGCTAACCCCTTTCGGGATTTCCCTGGACTTGGGGACGTTGGCGAGAACCACCAAAGCGAGAGGGTGTTGCCTCCCGTACTTGCTGTGCATTTTATGCACCGCGAGTGCCGGGAAGCCTTGGGACTGCAGATCCTCCAGGATAGCCTCGTTCGATAATTCGAACGGGACTCCCCTGAGTACCGCTCTGATCTTACGCTCTTCTGACAGAGCATAAGTGTGATAAGCATATTGCTTATCGGTGAGGAGCTTAGTCAAAGCTCGGAAATCGTCTATCGACGAGACAGTGATTTTAATAGATTCACCCGAGTTTACCGCTCGGGTGTAATGGATCTTGTGCTCATTGCACAATGTCGAGACCTCAGTCCATTTACCCTTTTCCCGAAGGAAAACGGGTGGTAGGACCTTGGCCTTGACAGAAGTTGGGGCCGGAGCGGGTGTTGAAGACACCGGGGCAGCTGGCGTTGAAGACGCCGCAGGGGGTGTAGGGACGGGTGCCGAGGGCGCCGGATCTTGTTTCGAGCGCTTCTTAGAGCGCTTCTTAACAAGGGTGAAAGAGGGAGGCTCAGGGCCAGTTGGGGTGGCGTCCGAGGATGACTCGGTCGCGGGTGCGCGCTTGCGGTGCGTAGGGGCGTCTACTTCGCACTCCATGTCACTGGAGGAAGGGGACGTGGGAGGGCCTAAGACCAGAGGGGTCTGGGGAACTGGGGTGGCCTGAGGGGCCAATGTGGACATTAACGTCATGAGATGAGGGATAAGAGAATCTTAGAAACGGTACTTATCAGCATTTAAAGACATGCCTTCAGTACTTTCAAGTAACTTTTTCCTAAACTCGTTAAAGCTTAGGGAAGCCATTGCGGAGGGGTTGGGGAGGGACAACAATATATAAATATATATACTATGAACCTATCAACGATGAATAACTTCCTAAAACCACCCTACACGCAGTAGGGCGGTTGAGGACGACGCGGATAGCTTACTCGAACACGAAGACTCGAGGTACCTGGAACGATGAATTCCCGTCGACGAAGCTCACGTTCCACGAAGTATGGTTAACAACCCACTAGCCGCCGTGAAAACGGCGTTAGAAACTTATTAGAAGTACGGTTAACAACCCACTATCCGCCGTGAAAACGGCGTTAGAAACTTATTACGGTATACAACTATGAAATTATTTATTACGGCAACAACCAGTGAAATTTGGGTGCTCGATTAGCGCGGGGGCTACGGGAGCGGGAGGCGTCTGCGATCGACGTGCGCTCGAGAACGCACGCAGACCGAGACTGTGTTGAGTGTATTTATTGACATTAATTGCTTCCTTTTAAGGGCAGTGGCTTGTTAACCGTACTTCGTGGAACGTGAGCTTCGTCGACGGGGTTTCGTCGTTCCAGGACTTCAAGTTCCGTGTTCGAGCAAGTTATCCGCGTCGTTCTCAACCGCCCTACTGCGTGTATGGTGGTTTTAGGAAGTTAGTCATCGTTGTTAGTTTCATATATTGTCCCTCCCCAACCCCTCCGCAATGGCTTCCCTAAGCCCTGAGGAGCTTCTGAATAAGCTGATCGCTGATTACGACGCCCAAGGCACTTACTGCCCCCCTCATATGATTCGCACACTGCAATCATTTCTCCCTCTAATCATGGCACTAATCACACCGGCCCCTCAGGCCACCTCCGTCCCTCAGACCGCTCTGGTCTTAGGCCCTCCCGCGTCCCCTTCCTCCAGTGACATGAAGTGCGAAGTAGACGCCCCTCCGCGCCGCAAGCGCGCACCCGCGACCGAGTCATCCTCGGACGCCACCCCAACTGGCCCTGAGTCTCCCTCCTTTACGCTTGTTCAGAAGCGCTCTAAGAAGCGTTCGAAACAAGACCCGGCGCCCTCGACGCCCGTCCCTACACCCCCTGCGGCGTCTTCAACGCCAGCTGCCCCGGTGTCTTCAACACCCGCTCCGGCCCCAACTTCTGTCAAGGCCAAGGTCCCACCACCCGTTTTCCTTCGGGAAAAGGGTAAATGGACTGAGGTCTCGACATTGTGCAATGAGCACAAGATCCATTACACCCGAGCGGTAAACTCGGGTGAATCTATTAAAATCACTGTCTCGTCGATAGACGATTTCCGAGCTTTGACTAAGCTCCTCACCGATAAGCAATATGCTTATCACACTTATGCTCTGTCAGAAGAGCGTAAGATCAGAGCGGTACTCAGGGGAGTCCCGTTCGAATTATCGAACGAGGCTATCCTGGAGGATCTGCAGTCCCAAGGCTTCCCGGCACTCGCGGTGCATAAAATGCACAGCAAGTACGGGAGGCAACACCCTCTCGCTTTGGTGATTCTCGCCAACGTCCCCAAGTCCAGAGAGATCCTGAAAGGGGTTAGCTCTATTTGCGGCCTCTCTGGGATCTCAATCGAGGCTCCTCATCACCGCGGTCATCCCGGCCAGTGCCATCGGTGCCAGTTGTACGGGCACGCGGCGGCCAACTGCCGCGCACCGCCCAGGTGCGTCAAGTGCCTGGTCCCTCATCTCACTAAGGAGTGCAATCGCACTCCTGAAACTCCCTCTCCTCCCGATTGCGTGCTTTGTGGCCAGTCCGGCCACACCGCAAATTACAGGGGCTGCCCTCGTGCACCCCGTTGTATGCGTTCCAATCCCAAGAGGTCGGCACCCAAACAGGCCCCGCGCCTTTCTCAAGAAAACTTTCCGCCGCTGCGTAGCCAAGTTCCTCCGGCTACAAAGCCTACACAGTCTAGGCCTGCCCCAGAAAACTGGAGGCAGCGCCCCGCATCGAATCCCATCCCGGCTCCTCGCCCATTCAAACCCACTCCTCAATCCTCCGTAGCAGACGATATGCGTATCGTCTGCGACACTTAAAAAATGTCGATGTTAGTGAAATCGCAGTCTTAGCCCGTAAACTTAGGGCTTCACGTACTCCGACAGAGCGTTTGCTAGCTCTGGCGGAGCATAGTTCCCTTCTCAATTCATTGTAGGTTCATTTAAATGAATTGATCCCTAAATCATGCTTCGGCCGACCTCTGCCCAGCCCCGGCTTCACCGGAGGCTGCCCAGAACGGCCACCAACTCATGTCCCTTTGAGCACCTTCAGTGCAACTTTCACTACAGGCGGAAGACCCGCTAGCGGGTCTCCGCCAGCGCGCCCAACTTCCCGACGGGTGTCGCTTCCGATGAAGGCTAACGGTAATAACTACAGCCAACAGGTGGTTTTTAGTGGGTAGGTGCCATTCTGGTGAGTCCCACATAACCCCCCCGCAGAGGAATTTACCTGCGGGCGGGTATGCATGACGCATCTTCCACCTCCCTCCCGCGAGGGTGCCTCGGCAGCAAAAAAAAAAAATTCCTTTTAAGTTATTTTAATATGCAGGACAGAACTTTGCAATGCCACTTGGAAAGGACGTCGTCTAAATACTTGAAATAGCAAGTTATATGCTAAAGAATATTCCTTTATTAAAAAAAAAGCAATCGTTGATAATCGAAATCCCAGAAACGTAAACTTTGTATTTTTATGCCACCAATGTACACAGCCAATAAGGATATCATATCCATATTTCAAACATGGCGATTAAAATAAGAGAAAAAACATCAAAACTTAAATTATACATTCAGTACTAAGGACAACATAAATCACCTTTACTCAAGGGTGTTCAATTCAATTATCTTAACACTTAACGCGCAGAATCCAAAATACATATTTAAGTATCATAGCTAGTTACACAACTTTTACGTTTGAATAAAGTGGGAAATACATCTTTTACTTCATCATGATGTCAATGTTTAACTTCGACTTTTCAAACAGGCAAACCGAAAGGAAAAAACAGGTCAGCGGAAAAAAGCCTCTCGACACTCTTTAGTTAAAACTGTGCAACACATGAAATAGTATGTATGCCAATTGACTACGGTATGAAAGAAACAAGCTTAAAAACTCAGGCTTATAAAGTTTAATTTTAAGTATAACAACAACAACAAAACAAGCTGACTTCGTGCAACCAACCTGTATTTAGTTTATTTATTTCCTATTCGTTTTTACTATCAGTTCAAAAACTGTTAGATTTCATGGTTTTCCGATAATTGATCAAGTTTGTTACAAAGATTGTAACCTTATGGCTGACCCTATTGATAGATGCCATAAAATTACAGAAAAATACTAAAATTCGGATTTTAGCCGGTTTGATTTCCGGAATTGGCAAGCTAATATCCAAATAAGTTTGAATGCGGTTTTTCTTATTTTCAATAATAAAGGAATGATTATTTAAAGTAAAACTTGTTACCTCCAGTATTTAGAGTAGGTACTTTCCCACCAGGTGGAACTGCAAAATTCCACTCAGTATATACGACAACGCTAGTTTTAGAATTTGAATATTATTTGATTTGAACTGAAAAACTTAAGAGAACATCTTATTTTAAGAACTCTGCCACACCGTAACAATCTTGCAATGGGGCTTCATTTATACTTATATTTTATACTAGTATTTACCAGTGACATTATTTGCGTTAATTCCTATTATCGTTAACATCTTAAAATATCGTATTTCGTCTATATACAATTTCATCTAAATCTCTTCAGCCGTTAGTGGGAATAAGAAATGAACATCTTGGCATACACACTTTTATTATGTTCATTAAGTTTAAAATGCGGCATGATCTGAAAGTGTGGAATCTAGGTACTTCAAACCTTTGAAGCTTTTTATTTAATTTAATTGTTTTAGTATGGGTTTGAAGGTTATGTAAGCTTTGGAATATAGCGCAAAAAAAAGCATTTTAATTGGTAAAGAAACGTCATCGCTTTGTTACCGAGTTATGTAAAATCAAAAGACTATTTCCCAATTTTCCAAGTTTTTCCAATATTCAAAGTTTTTCAAAGATACTTTTTTAATAAAAATATGATTCAGTCTACGAACTGAAGCAGAATAAGTTAGTTGTCCCGAACACTGCCTTCAGATTTGGATTTAACAAACGCGAAGAAAAATAACAATAATCTTTTCGGGAAATATTCTACTTTTTTCTTAAACTTCATAACCGGCCAACAAGAGCGCAACTCTCCCAACAGTAAAAGTCGGTGAAAATGTGCATTCCCATAGACACGAGGTAACGAATGCGTTTTAATAATTTACACTGATTTGGACGATTGGAATATGCGTAAGAATGCGTTGCCGTTGATGCAAAAATATTATTTTCGTTTCTCCAGAACTTAAGCATATGTAATATGTTTAACAAAGTTTCAACATATGATATTAGCGATCTGCTCGAGCTCTCCAACAACCACCAGTTGCAGGCACTCAATGAACTTCAGGTGTAGATCATTCAACTCATATATTCAACTCATTCTAGAAATTAAAATTTAAATCAAAGTTAATTTTAACTTGTTTTTTGGAAATTTTCTTTGAATCAATGTAATCAAAAATGAAGATTACGTGCATGGGAATAAAACAAGCAGTGTGTAAACTATTATAATGTAGTTTAGTAAAGTCACAATGGATAATCTGATTTATACATAAAAGGACGCGAGGTTCGTTTCATGTAAATTTCCTCAAAAACTTCATATATTTTAAGAAGTTAAAAACCAGGAAATCTCAATGCCGAAGTGGATAAATCGGCTATTTCCGTATCTCCCGTTTATTTAAGCTACCTTGATATGTCATTCAGAATCAGTCTTATTAAAAAAAACATATTTATGTACGCCATAAAGTAAGGAAATACCTTTGAAATTAATTCTTGGATGGTAAAAAGGGAACACGGTCCGCATTCAACAGCCATCCATAGACCCTCATTTTAAGATGCAACGCGCGTGCTCACTAACTCCCCAGGAGATTCAAATCGGGGACAGTAATTATAGGCGCGTGTTCAGCCAGATGCCTCGTTTCATGCAAAATGATTTGCAAATCACTGACGTCTTGAATAAGCCAATCAATAGTGATGTATTTTCATATTTTAACACCTATTTTTATACGTTCAACTCCTTTTGACTGTCTTGTAATTTTCCTAAGAGTCCCCATACTGTTATAAATATTTCAAAAAGTCTTGAACCCGGAACGTCAATGTTATTGTGAAAAGATTTGTCAAATAAAGCCATTCTCAAGAATGTCCTTCTAGTTTGAACTAAAAACAACAATGTTACTTTGGGTGTACAACATTTTTTGTTACTACAGCACAAAATGTTAATATTTAGACGTATCTTATTTCATGTTTATATACAAAGAGACCTTATAAAATCAATCTTGAATAAACGCAGACTTATTTATTATATATCTACCTTTGTGTAAACAAATTTAAAAAACCATACGTGTCTGCTCTTGAGGGATAACACCTTTTTTATCTAGATATTTAAAATGTATATGTATAAAACGCCTTCTTTTACCATTTTGATAATGTGGAAGTAATTAATGATTTGCGTTTTAAATTCTTAAAATCAGAGTTATACCATTTTTGCTTGAAAGTTTCATGCTTAACATCCGGAAGAAGTTGGAACCATTGCTTGCTAGATTCTTACAATGTTAAAAAAAAACTAAACAACAATACAATTTTATCGCTCCGTATAAATTGATTTAATATTAACTTTTGTTTAGTAACTTATTCCGTGGATAAAATTTAAAAGGTAAGAAGTTAAGTTTGAGTAAGTTTATAACGGAAATGGAGTTTAGATTTAAGTGAAATTGACGTGGTGGGTATGGGGTACTCGAGTAACAAACAATATCCATCTTACAAACTTCGGCAACTTGGTATCGAGCTAAAAAACTTTTGTTTTGCAGTATTTAAAGTGTTAGTCTGAACGTAAATGGTATTGAATAAAATTGAGCACCGTGCATGACTGGAGCGCGTGACGCGAGGTGAGCGTTCTGTACGGTAAGGTAGTGCCTAATAGCAGTACTATTCTGAATTATAGTAGAAAAATAAACTAAGTAAAAAAGCGCCATCTATTGTCTAGTAGAAACAACATTATTCTTTCTGATAAATTGTTATTAATAATAACCACTAGAGGCCGCTGTAGTAAGGCAAGTAAAAAAAATTGTATAATTTGTGCTCGTCAAATAATACCTCTGACACCAGAACACAAAAAGATTTGGAACTGCGAAGCCTGCGTAATACAACAACGAATCATACAACTCAGAAAGTGGATTAAGTTTCCTAGGAGACACAGTACTTACTAGGCGGTGAGAACACAGTATAAAGAAAAAAAATTTAAAAGAAATAATAACAACGCAACTAAAAGATCTTAAGAAAAGAACGCAACTAAAATCAATAATTACAGATTTGCAGAGTACCATACATTATGAAATAAATAAAGCCATTTCAAAAATTAATGAGGACCTAAAGAAAGAAATAAACATTATTAAGGTAGAAAATACAAAAAGCCAAGCAGAAATTAAGAAAATCAATACCACTATAATCAAATTAACACAAGAAAATGAAAATTTAAAACAAAAAATAATGGAGTTATCTCACACTATTTCTAAAACTCAAACTGTAAAAAATAAAAACAAATTATTACTTTATGGCCTTCTGGAACCAAAAATTGAAAATGAAATTTCGCTCTACTATGAAATAGTAAGATCTTTCAGGGAAATTTTAAATCTAAATGTACAAGGAAATATATGTGATATAAGTATATAGATAAGGCAAATATAGAGACAACTATAGTCGACCCCTCGTTAAACAGCTGCAAAGCAAAAGAATGGTAAAATACATACTACATAACTTTAACATTACTTTCATGGCACTCGGCTAGCTGTGACAGGATTTTTTGATATTAACGGTAGTGAAATGCGTAAGAAAATGTGAGAAGAAAAGCTTTTAGCACGAAAGAAAGGACAGCGTGCCGTCATCAGATTAATCAATTATTTATTGAAAGGAAACTCAGAAATATGAAAAATGAAAATCGACATAGTCTGCAACAAACAAACACTAGTCATAAGTAGTGAACAATCAGAGCAACATTAGCGGAGACACAACAACGAAGCAAACTTTCGAAAATGACATCAGCACTAGTTCCTGGAATAATTCCTTTCAGCAGAACAACTCTACCTTTTAAAATACTTTACCAAAATATTCAAAGTATTTATAACAAGCGACACCTGGTAGAGTCATTCCTCAGCCAAAACCAAGATCAAGCCTCATGTATCTCTGAATCCTGGATGTCTAAGACTAAAACTACAACTTACTAGTTTCAGCGCGTATAAAACTGCGGCCGCCTTCTGTCGGGAGACAAGACCGGGGGATGGACTCTGCATCTTTCTACAGGAACACATAGAAAGCAACGAAATCTGTGAGATAAGTTATATGTCAATTGAGTATGTTCTAGAGATTTGTGCAACTTTTCTTCCTTAAGAGAATACCTTAATAGTTACCATGTACTGGAATGCTAGAGAAGAAAGTAAATTTTACGATCAACTTAACGTAATATTAATTTTTTTTAACCAACATTATTTTAAATCAAAGTAATAATAGGAGGTGATTTCAATACAAACATTCTAGTAGTAAATTCAAAAACAATCAAACTATTAGAACATATGTCAGAATATAATTTAAAACAACATATTAACCAACCTACTCATGTTACTAAAACGTGTCTAGATTTAATCTTCATAAACTTTAGTGACAACTTGTAAGCGACCTTAGATACCCTTGGACTTACAAACCACTTTACAACAATATTACAAATATCAATGACATTTAGTTAATCAATGAAATGGAATGTGGTTAAACGAAATATAATACAAACAAATAAAAGTAACATTTAATTGAACATTAATAATACAGAAATCCATAAACCAGTAAACGTCGCGAATACCTTCAATAACTTCTTTGTTTCCATTGGAGAGTCTGATACCGGCGAATAGAGTTCCACTCCTCAAGGCCGACCAGTGCTTCATCCTTCTAACAATTAATTTTTTCTCAGTCCCTTACAATACAAGGAAGTTTTTTATATGTTAAAAACTCTAAAGAATAAGAAAAGTTGCAGAATCGACGAAATACCACCTACTCTCTATAGACAGTGCGCTGAACAACTAACTCTGCCGTTCTATATATTAATCAATCAATCTTTTTATGAAGGTACTTTTCCGAACTTGTCAAAAATATCATTAATTACGCCAGTTCGCAAGAAAGGTTTAAAACAGACCCTAGCAATTACCGTCCCATAGCTCGCTTACCAACAGTCTCTAAAATATTCGAAAAAGCTATGTGTAATCACGTGTACGCATATTGTGAAAAATTTAATATCTTCGATGATTCCCAAAACGGATTCCGTAAACAACGAACAACAACATTGGCAGTTTTTTATTTATTACAGTAAGCGTTAAATATGATAAATAATAAAATATATGCAACAGGAATCTTGCTTGACGTGAGCAAAGCATATGATAAAGTACGATTTCATATACTACTGGACAAATTATTTGGAATAGTTATTCACGGTGTTGCATATTCTTGGTTTAAATCCTACCTGACTAATAGGTATCAACATGTAGAAGTAGAATATCTTAATTACTACACCAAGGAAATTCAAAGCGTAAGATTTTGAAAGCCGGGCCGTACACTCATCCACCCCTCAAGGTAGCGTAATAGGTTGCTTACTGTTTCTCATATACATTAATGATCTCCCAAAAGCAATGGATGAACAGTGTGTCCTATCCGCAGACGATATTTCTTTTCTAGTAAATTGACAAAATAGAGTAAACTTGAATAACAGACTTACATCTATTCTAGACAAGTCAATAGACTGACTTAAACATCATAACGTAGAAGTAAACTTTAATAAAACCAAACTCGTATCTTTCCATCCTCGTCAAAAAGCAGAATTAGACATAAATTTAAATTATCGCGATATTAAAGTAGAAGCAGTGAAAGAATTTAAGTTGTTTGGCATTAACATAGGCACACGCATTAACGAGAAGAGTCATGTACAGATAATAAGATTAAAGCTAGCTAGGTTTTCTTATGCTTTACGCGAAGTTAGAAAAACAACGCACTTAAAAACCGCCCTAATGACTTATTACGCCTATGTTCACTCGTGGTATATGTGCTTTGTTTTTAACGATTTAAGAGAACATTTCTAATAAACATTATTTTCATGTTGCTACGACGGCTATTGCAGCGCATGCCAAAATAGCTCGATCACGGAAAATTTTAATCCGACCAACGTGACCTTTATCGTAATTTTTTGGCCAATTTACACAATATCTTTAAAAAATAAAGCCTTTGTGTTATTATGAGCTATATTATTCTAAAGTTTCATTACATTTTATTTCGTTGTTTTGCGTGAAAGAGTTACAAACACCCACACATCTTTACAAACTTTCAAATTTAAATTATTCTTTGATAACTTGATAACTAACCTTATGATAATTTGCTTGGGGATCTCTCTGATCTCTTGAGTAGTTTTTGTGGTTATCCGTTACGTACAAATATACAAATTTATGATAACAAAAATGAAATTTTTTTTTATTTATAACATTAATAAAGATATACTGTCAATAGTTATTGTTTTGTTTTAAAACAACTGAATATTTATGCAATACAACTAATGAATGTGGTTCAGATTGATGTTATTAAAGCCAATAATTTTATTAAAATCTATCAAACAGTTGGAATAACTATATTTATAATTATTATACAAATTATTAATATTGTATCTCAACAGCCCCAAATTTGTCTGATGGGAACTGCTATTGAACGAGTGGAAGAGGCGCGCAGTCTTGGCTACACTATAGGTCACGACTCTTTCTATCGTCTTAAGGTGCTGTAAAAAATAAAAGAGTTTCTAAGCCTGAAACTTGGAATCATGCTCTGCGACTCTTTGGTACAATCCAAATTAAATTATGGCAAATTGTATTTGGTCCCAGACTTTATGATTAACACCAAAAGCTATTAGAAAGAGTACAGAATGCATGTGCCAGGTTCTGTCTAAACATCCCTCCTCGGTCACATGTTACACCGTATATTAACGAATGCGACTTACTAAAAATTAATCTAAGACAAGATGTTTATCTTGCAACTCTCCTTTTAGACGTCATACATACCAAGAAACCCGCATATCTTTATTATTAATCACACTGGCGTAAAAATCTTAAAAGAGATTACAACAGTCGATCCTGCACCAATCTTCTTTTCGTCCCAGTTCACAAAACCGTAGCTTTTCGAGGCAGCTTCTCATACAATGCCACTAAGTGTCCGGGTGCTGACGGAAGATCAGCGTTGCACCGTGTGCAACATTTGTGCTGAGTCGGTGCCTTTTCACCAAGCCCTTTATGGCTTTTAATATGCTTCTTGTAAACATTGTCCTTTCGTTTTGTTTGTTCTTCTTTGTGTACTTATTGTCCCCTTCATCTATCCAATTATGTAAAAATAAGAACTTTTTTGTACTATAACAGTTCAATAGTTGTGTAATTTGTATTGTGTATCGTTATATCATGTGAAAGATGTAATAAGCTTGGTGAATAAATATTTTATCTATCTATATACCGTTCGACTTTTACCGAAGATAATAAACAGCGTTTTGTCGTACTGGCCGCTCTGACCTGTATTATCTACTCTGTGGTTAGGAATTTCAATTTCAAATTTATACAGCTATTTTCTTATGCATTTGTGTTTCAAAAACCGTAATTTATTTGTTTTTTCCTCTTTTGGGTTTTTTTTGCGTCACTTAGTTTACAAAATGGAAAATTTGAAATATCGCGTTATTTACAAGTAAGACTTCCACGCATTAACGCTATGTATGGCGGCGGTGTCACAAAAAAAAACACAGTGCGTTTTTGGTTCCAACGTTGTCGTTCTGGAAATTTCGACCTGCAGAACAAACACCGAGGACGGCCGGAAACCTAAGTTGATACTGAAGAATTTAAGGCTATTGTGGAAGCGGATCCATCGCAAACTACGTCGGAGTTAGCTGTAGGCTGCGATGTTAGTGACAAAATTGTTTTAATCCACTTGAAGCAAATCGGTAAGGTGAAAAAGGTTGAGAGGTGGGTACTCTGGGGGGTCGGGACCCTGGATGGACCTAATCTAACCTAGTAGGTCTTCCTAATCAACAAAGGAAAAAACACTTTAACTTGAAATTACTTTTATTTAAGATGAATCTATTTTATAGGAAAATACAATGATAATTATTCGACTATTTTGGGACGAAGCACGCAATAGAATTCCATAAAGGAATCCTGTCAAGGAATCCCCTCAAGGGATGCCATGGAACAATCTTCCATATTCTATATATTTCACATTTTACAAATAAAATCAAATAATGACAGACTTATAAGTTGCCAGTCATAAATGTCGGCAAGTTTGTTTGTGGAATAACCTCTTTTATTAAATACGGCACAAGCAAACGTTGCAATCGCCCCTCTTGTTTAATTTATTTAATCAGTGAAGCTGATTAAATAAATTCCTATATACATTTCATTTTTAAATAACGACCCTACTTAAATCAGGACCATATACATTAATCGGGATTACTCTCAGATGAGCCCCCTACCGATAGGAATATATATACTTTATCATGTTTAAATTACAACATCTTATTACACCAAAAATGATCTTATAGTATTTATTCTCCATCAATAGAGCCTTAGCCACAAAACCTGATGAAAATCAGCCAAGATCCCGGCTGGTTAATTAATATCTAAATAAAACAGTTTAAATTATTATAATTTCTCATACAATTCATGAATATAATCAACAACCCCATATTAATTATTTACGTTACACAATCATATGCAATTTCAAATAACCAATATTTATTATTAAATTAATCAACAATTGTTAAAATAACCCATTGAATACAATCAAATTATAATCATAATTAATTGATAAGCATTAAATACATTAATATCCCAATAAAAGTAAATTTAGTTAATCCTATTTATATTAAAATTAATACTAAATTAATCAAATTATATTATCAAACATTATCATTCAGTTGGCAAAACAAACACGTTTGACATGAACTGTCATATTAACTCTAAACTTTTCTGAATGATTAAAAGTTTATTTGAAAGTTTGTAACTTTCGAAAGTTTAAACTTTACCTACCTAAATTTTAAGATTTTACCTGCCTAACTATTACCGGACAAACCTTCCTATGAATAGATCATAAAATTGGATCCAAAGTATTTTATTTAACTCAGAATGATATCTATAAATCAATAAATTAATATTTCACAACGCAATGTAGAGAACTTTTTCAAAATGCACCGTAATACACCTGACAAAATTCTATACCAATAACGTTTAAAATACATTACCTATTCCATCACAACCCTTTTACTATTTTACCCCACTGAGGATCCTATTCTACATCCGCGTGTTGACCCACAGACAGCAATATCACAATATTATATATACTCGTAAACTTTGGCCGCATAGCTAAATCGGCTATCACCTTCTCTCTTATGGAGATTATCAGGCGTGGCTCAAATTAAACGTGCACATTATCAATAGTGTTATTTTAGTCTTTGAAAATTGACTTCTTTAGAGCATTGGCACCACACGTATATCTATGATTCGTAAACAAAATATGTAACGCGGTAAATACGTGCCGCGTGTACCTGCCGCCCCTTAGAGGTTTCTCTCCGGGTATCTAAAATTAATTTTTTAAATCATTAAATAATATATATATATATATATATATATATATATATATATATAGAGAGACCCTCTTATCTCAATATATAAAAACCTTTTCCTTATTTTCTTTTATCTGCATCGTCCATCCATTGCATCTCCTTTTTGGTGATGCTGTTTGGATCGGCTTTGCAGGATATATCATCTCGGAACATTGCGTTGTGAAGTGTACATAGAATTTGAGAAAAAAAATATTAGTTTCTTATATTATTCTAAAACCCCAACGAAATTCTAACCGTTGCATATCTACAAATGAACGATATACATATTTGTACACCTAAATGTGTACTTTTACTCTATTAATTCTAAGAATAAAGAAATTATAATATTATTATAATATTTCAAGAAATAAATGTATATACAAAAACTTTGTTTTATATATATAAATATAGACATAGTTTTATCATTAGTTTTATTTTATCGAATATTATATGGTTTCAATCTATTCACATGTACAATTAATTCTTGGTTATTTTGTATTTTTTTTACAAGATAATTGTCATATCCTATATATCGTAATACTCGAAATAAACCTTTATATGGTCGACTAAGTTTTCGACTTTTACCTGATATTCTTTTTGGACAATGTAACAAAACCAATTGTCCTACACGATTTAAATCCAAATGATAATACGTTAAACTCGTATAATCCAGACGGTGTGATGATTGCTGTTTCGTGTCTATCCTTCTCTGCTATCGATAATTACCAATAGGCACAGTTTAAATCCAAATCAGCGCAGAATTTCGCCCGATTCAGCTGAACTATCATACCTTCGATGATAAGCAAATGATAGAAATCTTTAATTACCTTCTTATTTAGCTCCATATAACATTGTCTTGATCAATCGGCATCAACAATGTCCCAAGCTGTCTTACTGACGCCGGTTGAAGTTTGGGAAATTCCTTCCTCGCCCGTTGGATGAATCACCTTCTAGAGTCTTTCTTTTACTCTTGGTATTCAGATGGCTCTTGCCTTCTAAAATTTTCTTTCCGCCATAGTAGTAGCGTATATAGCTGAAATAATCTGAAACATAGTAAAACACTACAACTGTACCCGGCGCCTCCACCATCTGGGGTCGGGACCCTGGATGGACCTAATCTAACCTAGGGAGGTCTTCCTAATCAACAAAGGAAAAAACACTTTAACTTGAAATTACTTTTATTTAAGATGAATCTATTTTATGGGAAAATACAATGATAATTATTAGACTATTTTGGGGACGAAGCCCGCAATAGAATTCCATAAAGGAATCCCGTCAAGGAATCCCCTCAAGGGATGCCATGGAACAATCTTCCATATTCTATATATTTTACATTTTACAAATAAAATCAAATAATAACAGACTTATAAGTTGCCAGTCATAAATGTCGGCAAGTTTGTTTGTGCAATAACCTCTTTTATTAAATACGGCACAAGCAAACCTTCCAGTACCTCATGAATTAAGTGCAGCAAACCAACAAACGCTCGTCGACTGCTGCGTTACATTAAGCGGCACAATAATGAAAGGATTTTAAATCGAATCATTACCTGTGATGAAAAGTGGATCCTGTACGACAACCAAAAACGCTCATCGCAGTCATTGAACCCTGCCGAACTAGCCAAAAAAGTTACTTCTGAGCATTTGGTGGAATAGTGCCGGTGTCGTTCACTACAGTTTTCTGGTAAATCTGGCCAGACCATTATGGCAGATGTTTTCTGTCAGCAACTGCAACCCATGATGGAAAAGCTAGCTGCTAAACAACCGGTCAATCCTCTAGGCCACTGCTGCTTCAGAACAACGCTATTTATTTATTTATTAGATCACCAACAAGTTTACAACAAATAATGCACATTTGGACCATAGTTTTAACAAGGTATTGCAAATCGTAGACTCAATTATAGGTGACAACAGCATGCAATGTTATGACAACAATCAACATATTTATTTATTTAACAATTTATGTACACACATGTGAACAGATAATTTAAAGAAACAATACAAAACAAGTAAGTACAAAGGTACAGCTTATTTCTAAAGAAATTTATTCCAGCAGACCCAAGACTGGAGAGTTTGGTCAAAATGCAATAATAGTGTGTACAACGACTTAATATACTTAAATACTATATTAAGATAGAACCAATAAATATTTATGGATATCAATACTTACATACAAATTTATATATACACACATATATACCATATTATAAATACCTGAATAGAATAAATAAATAACCAAAATACATTTGAAGTTAAGATAGTGAGGTGGGTGAAACAAATCATAGTTGAGAAAAGTAGTGATCTTTTACATTTTTCTTACAGATAGAAATAGATTTAGACTCACGAATAATGTGAGGAAGTGAATTCCACAATCTAACTGCATGAACTGAGAAAGAGTAAGAAAAGTAATCGGTTTTATGAATAGGCATATGTAGAAGAGTACGCAAATGTGCTCTGCATGGCGTATTATTAGAGTGAGTAAAAGAAAACCTTTCACGCAAGTAGAGAGGAGTGAGTGGGTTAAATAGATATTGAATAGGAGGCAAAGGATTCTAGTGTTTCTACGGTAGCGTATTGGAAGCCATCGGAGTTGCTTGCGGTACTCAGAGACGTGATCAAACTTTTTGAGATTAAAGATAAAGCGAATGCAAAGATTTTGCAAGCGTTCCAATTTGTTTCTCCTCCGTGGCATCCAAATAGCAAGCATCGGCGTAATCCAGGATAGGCTACACCAGCGACTGGGCAAGGGAAATTTTGGTCTTAAAAGGTAAAAAACTTTGTAAGGCCTTAAGTGAGTGAAGAGTGAAGTGGATCTTCCGACTGATATCACTGACATTCGCGTTCCATGTTAGATTCGAATCAATGATGACTCCCAAGTTCTTAGCTGTGTCAGTGAAAGCAATCGGAAAGTTGTCCATGGAGACACAAGATAACGCCGAAAAGTCAAGGCAACTACGCATATAGCGACTACCTATCACCATGGCCTGTGACTTCTTCGGGTTCACAAGAAAACCAAAAGCCCTTGCCCAGTCGCCTATCCGACCCAAATCTTAATTTATTGCTGTAATAGCTGCCTCAGCATCGCATACCGCGAAATGGCGGTATATCTGCAAGTCATCTGCGTAGAGGTGGAATTTGGAAGAAATGACTTTGGTGACGGAGTTTATAAAGATGGAGAATAGAAGAGGAGATAAGACACCACCTTGGGGGACACCCGCGACTAGATCACAACAATGAGATTGTTTCTCATCAAGGCGGATCTGCTGCGACCGGCCCCAAAGATAAGAGTCAAACCAGGACAGAGCTACAAGGGAGACGTTTATAGATTTGAGGATGCCTAGAAGGATGTCAAAATCAACAGTGTTGAAGGCATCGCTAAAATCGAGAAGGATAAGCAAGGTGAGGAGTTTATTTTCCATGGCCAAGCGAATATCATCAGATACGTGGACTAATGCTGAAACAGTGTTATGGCCAGGGCGGAAACCGGACTGGGATTGGGTGATGACGTTGTTTGTGGATAGAAATGCTGACAGTTGCTTATGAACAATGTGCTCAAGAACTTTCTAAAGAAAAGGCAGAATAGAAATGGGGCGTACATGGGTAAAGGCAGTAGGATTGGGAATTTTAGGTAAAGGAATAACGTGCGCTCGTTTCCAAGCAGCAGGAAAGACACAGGAACTTAAAGAATGATTGAAAATGTGGGTAAGAATTGGCAAAAGGAAAGGTAAAACCATGACGATCATTCTCGAGCACAACTTGTCGTCACCAACGGCGGCTGAGGAGATGGACAGGATGGATTTCTTGACTTCATCTGAAGAGACAGCTGTAAAAGAAAAAGGAGAATGTGAAACTTGCATTCTCGACAGATGATCCAAGGTGTAAGCTTTGACATTTTGGTTTAAAGTGACTGGAGGAAGGGAGAAGTGATTGTTCAGAACGCATAAATCAAAGTCTTTAAGAGATGAATTGGGAGATTTGCCGATACCTATGGATTTGAGGAACTTCCAGACTTCTGCAGAACCACGGTTGACAAGAGACTCGTGGAAGTATTTCCTCTTCGCATCACGACACAGGTGGTTGCATCTATTTCTAAGTTTTTTGAAACGGTGGAGGTTTTGTTCAGAGTGACTACGTCTGTAAGTTCGTTTGGCCTTGTCTCTAAGTGCCATTTCCTCTTTTATGCACTCTGTTAGCCAAGGTGCAGGGTTGTGCTTCAATTTAACTCGTTTTAGAGGAACATGGCGATCGAACAACTGTAAAATTAACGTGTTGAACGTATCAACTTTCTCATCGACTGTGGAGCAAGATGTTACGGTATCCCAATCAATGTTCTCAGCATCGCGATGCCAAGCCGCAGAAATCAGATCATTATAGTTGCGCAACAGTACAGACCGTGGTTTAAGTCTGGGGATACGGATACGATAGGAGAGAAAGACGAGGTCATGGTAGGAAAAGGACGAGGCAAGTTGCCCATGTGACGCAACATTACGGGTGTTAGAGACGATCATTAGATCAATTAAAGAAGGGACACAATTAGGAAAATTATGGGTCGATGAAAGAGGCAGGATATGGAGGTTATAGGATATCAAAAGAGATTCAAGTTTTCGGGAACGGGAGTCGTTTTTAACCATGCAAGTATTCAGGTCACCCATCAGTATGACATGGTCATAGGATGGGCAAAGGTCGTGGAGGACTCCATCTAAGTCATCAATATTTTGATTTGGGCTGTAAAATACACCAAGTAAAAGTTTCGTGTTTCATATAAAGAAGAAATAGTTTTTTTTTTGGCAGTTAATTACATTATGTTAAAAAATGAAATGAAATGAAATATTTATTTCTCAACATTGGCAATAACTTGTTCTTATTGACGTCAAATAAAACATGATTCTACCACCAGTTTGAAAAAACCTTCGTGAAGAAGAACTGGCAAGAAACTTCACGGGTATATTTGTATCAAAATAAATTTACAGAGTCTCTTTATTTTATTACAAAATTATTCTTTTCTGCATCTGTTAGCTAGGCAAGTCTCCCTACCCCCGAGTATCCAAACGACGAACACCCTCAAACGGCACCCGTTCACGAGTTAACGCGGGATCCAGCCATCGCCCTCCTCAACCATATTAGAGGGAAGTGAGTGACCCGTCACCCGACGCTACCATAAGAAGACGTACTTTAGTGACAATGACGCTTTAGATATTCATCGGGACGAAGAACTCATCGAACATACAGACACATTACACATGCTTTGTTACAAATACTAGTACAATCCTGTTAATGAGGGGATTATACCCAAAGGGCTTTTATCATCCAAATAATCGGATAGTTTATAATATGCTCTAGCACACAAATTCTCCTTTATAGTTTCTTTGAATTTGTCAATAGGAAGACCTTGGATATCCTCAGGAACCTTTTTATAAAAGCGTGTACATTGACCCATGAATGAGTTAGTGACTTTATGAAGCCTACTTTTATGAGCTGCCAGCATATTTCTTCCTCTTGTGTTAACATTTTGCAGACCTTTTTTTCTTTTGAACAAGGTGATGTTCTTTTTAAAATACATTAAATTTTCTAAAATATATTGTAAATGGAAGGTAAGAATATTTATTTCCTTAAATTTACTTCTAAGTGACACCCTTGGACCGAGCTGATAGATTGCGCGAACAGCCCTTTTCTGCAGAATAAATATAGTATCGATGTCGGCAGACCTAGACCACACAGTGCACAACAGACGGCTACCAAGTTAGAGGAGCTTTAATTTGAATATTTAAGACATCCACCTTGCTTCCCGGACCTTGGTCTAACAGATTAACATTCGAAATTTGAATAACTTCTTGCAAGGGAGAAAACTCAACTTCGATGGGGCAGTCCAAAGCCCCTACAAAGATTTAATTGATTCCCGTTCGAATGGTTTTTTTAGTAAAGGAATAAATTAAATACTTGGGCGTTTTCGCAAAATATTGCCAGAGGGACCGAAGTGGAATTTTCTAAATTTTAGAAAAAAATGTATCAGCTTTGATACAATTACATTAATGGATAGTTAGAATATCAGAAAAAAATATTAAAACCCGTGTTAAACGGTATAATTAAAAAAATTAAATTTTTCGTGATAAGGTAAAGCAATCCATTCCACACCTTCACAGGATTCAATTGTAATATTCAAATGAAACTACGCAATATAAAGGAATAATTTTATTTAAGATTTAATGACGACCAATTGGTGTAGTGGTGCCTCATACGTCGAAGGTCCCAGGTTCGAGTTACACATTCCTCACATTATTCGTGAGTCTAAATCTATTTCTATCTGTAAGAAAAATGTAAAAGATCACTACTTTTCTCAACTATGATTTGTTTCACCCACCTCACTATCTTAACTTCAAATGTATTTTGGTTATTTATTTATTCTATTCAGGTATTTATAATATGGTATATATGTGTGTATATATAAATTTGTATGTAAGTATTGATATCCATAAATATTTATTGGTTCTATCTTAATATAGTATTTAAGTATATTAAGTCGTTGTACACACTATTATTGCATTTTGACCAAACTCTCCAGTCTTGGGTCTGCTGGAATAAATTTCTTTAGAAATAAGCTGTACCTTTGTACTTACTTGTTTTGTATTGTTTCTTTAAATTATCTGTTCACATGTGTGTACATAAATTGTTAAATAAATAAATATGTTGATTGTTGTCATAACATTGCATGCTGTTGTCACCTATAATTGAGTCTACGATTTGCAATACCTTGTTAAAACTATGGTCCAAATGTGCATTATTTGTTGTAAACTTGTTGGTGATCTAATAAATAAATAAATAGCGTTGTTCTGAAGCAGCAGTGGCCTAGAGGATTGACCGGTTGTTTAGCAGCTAGCTTTTCCATCATGGGTTGCAGTTGCTGACAGAAAACATCTGCCATAATGGTCTGGCCAGATTTACCAGAAAACTGTAGTGAACGACACCGGCACTATTCCACCAAATGCTCAGAAGTAACTTTTTTGGCTAGTTCGGCAGGGTTCAATGACTGCGATGAGCGTTTTTGGTTGTCGTACAGGATCCACTTTTCATCACAGGTAATGATTCGATTTAAAATCCTTTCATTATTGTGCCGCTTAATGTAACGCAGCAGTCGACGAGCGTTTGTTGGTTTGCTGCACTTAATTCATGAGGTACTGGAAGGTTTGCTTGTGCCGTATTTAATAAAAGAGGTTATTGCACAAACAAACTTGCCGACATTTATGACTGGCAACTTATAAGTCTGTTATTATTTGATTTTATTTGTAAAATGTAAAATATATAGAATATGGAAGATTGTTCCATGGCATCCCTTGAGGGGATTCCTTGACGGGATTCCTTTATGGAATTCTATTGCGGGCTTCGTCCCCAAAATAGTCTAATAATTATCATTGTATTTTCCCATAAAATAGATTCATCTTAAATAAAAGTAATTTCAAGTTAAAGTGTTTTTTCCTTTGTTGATTAGGAAGACCTCCCTAGGTTAGATTAGGTCCATCCAGGGTCCCGACCCCAGATGGTGGAGGCGCCGGGTACAGTTGTAGTGTTTTACTATGTTTCAGATTATTTCAGCTATATACGCTACTACTATGGCGGAAAGAAAATTTTAGAAGGCAAGAGCCATCTGAATACCAAGAGCATCACCGCACCAAGAACACAATCGTGGCAGCCGCTCGCAAACACCGAGGAATAAAACCTGCAGACATCGAAATCGGAGAAAAATCCAATGGCGGAGCCCTAATCTATATAAATAAACACCTCATGAAAGAAAATCGAGCGTTACTGAAAGACTGTAAATTGAAATGTAAAGAATCTAACATTAAATTTGTTTGGACAAAAAACTGACGAATTTACGTCCGCCGAAATGAAACATCGCCTCCGATACCAATACTTTCAGCAGCCGATTTACAAAAATTACAGTAATTGTATCAATTATAATCAATACTCTCCGCATAACCCATTTAATAGTACGCACCTACACTTCAGAAAAAAACGCAAAGTTAGGTCTCGCCTCGCGGAACTCCGTGACACTCAGTTTAACGATCTCATGGAGAATATCTCCCCGTCCCACCAAGCGTATTATCGAATGGCCCGAGCCTTACGCGTAGACACCGCCTCTCACGTTCCTCCTCTCACTCGTCCCGACGGCACCATTGCTTTCGAAGTCGAAGAGAAAGCCGAATGCTTCGCTGACAGCATAGCGGCACAATGTTCGCCCAGCACGCAACACGCGGATCCCTCCCACATCCAGGCGGTGGAGGACGAAGTTCTTCGCAGAGAATCTCTCCCTATCACCGACGACCCCGTCACAGTCTCTAATGATGAAATCTTGCTTCTCATTAGAAAGCAAAAGTCCAAAAAGGCTCCGGGTGCGGATGGAATTTCCAACCACGCACTTAAGCACCTGCCTCAGCAGGTGCTTACCTTGTTAGCTATCATCTTCAATGCCTGCTTCGACCATAGCTACTTTCCAAAAGCCTGGAAAGAAGCGACAGTCTTAGGCATTCCCAAGCCGGGCAAACCTCTGAATGTCCCGGCCTCCGTCGGGATTAGATTTCCAATCTAGCGCGGCCTCTTTCTCCGATTGGCCGTCACTCAGATGAAGGCTGAGTGGCAAAAATGCACGAGCCGACAGGGGGTTTTTTAGTGGGTATGGTTCTGGTAGGCGAGTCCCACATAACTCCGATCGCGCGCGCGGAGTATGCGTCAGAGCATTTTTTATGTCCTCCTGCCCTTCCCGTGGAGGGGAACCAAAAAAAAAAAAAAAAAAAACGCGTTCGCTTGGTTTGCAGTACGACTTGAATATTATTTGTTGTTACATTCCACCTAATGGCGTGCTTTCACAGCGGATACAAAACTTTTTGGAACTTTTGTCGACAACGTTCCTCTCTAGTCCTGATGACTACTTTATTTTGGCAGGTGATTTTAATCTTCCTTGTATTGAATGGCGCAGTCACGTTCCCACAATTCTTAAAAAAGGATCGACTGAGACTCAACTAGCGGCAACGGACTTAATTAATACTTTGACCTATTATGGACTTATTCAGTACAATGAGATTCTTAATTCAAATAATAAAATTTTGGATCTTATCTTTTCTAACATGCCTCTTAACGTTATAAAATCTAAATTTCCCCTCGTAAATGAGGATTTTTATCACCCGGCAATTGAATTTTTTGCACGGGACATTAACATTAAATTCATGAATCCAGGCATGAGAAATATAAAATTGTTTCGTAATGCAGACTATCTCAACTTGAACATGTTTTTTCTTAATTATGATTGGAAATTTTTAAAGAATTTGGCACTGCCGGAAGCTATAATAAAATTTTATGATGTTATGAATCTGGGTATTTTTAAGTATGTACGTGTAAAAACAATCACTCCAACTCATACCTATCCAGCATGGTATACGAGTATCTTGATAAATTTACTAAAGGAAAAAACAAAATACCATAGGCTTTGGAAAAAACATAAAAACCCTATAGATTACGTATTTTTCGCTGTTTTACGGTCCCGGATAAAAAAGCTAGAACCAATATGCTATGCAGCCTACATAAAATTCTCCGAGAGCAAAATAAAATCCTGTCCAAAACTCTTTTGGTCTTATGTATAATCCAAAAGACATAGTAAATATAATTATCCTAACCAAATGATTTATAATGGAATCAGTTATTCAGGTCCACATGACATTTGTAATATTTTTAGTGACTTTTTTAACATCAACTTTACCTCCCCCATTGATAACTACCCAGATATCGCGGAAGATGCAACTTTATATAGTGACGTCATTACAAACATAACCTTATCTGCTCAGGAATTGTTTAAAATATTGAGGAAGCTTGATTGTGCCAAGGGTGCGGGAAGCGATGACATACCTCCATACTTCTATGTTAGATGTGCTGAATCGTTGGTAATTCCTTTGTCTATAATATTCAACCGCTGCTTTCAGGAGGGCTATTTCCCAAATATATGGAAAACAGCTGTAATTGCACCTGTGCATAAAAAAGGTCCGAGGACAATGGTTGAAAATTATAGACCTATTTCTAAACTGAACGTCTTGGGGAAGGTCATGGAAACTGTGGTTCACCAGTATATTTACCCCATTATCATCAGCAACATAACATCTCAGCAACATGGCTTTGTTCGTGGACGCTCCACTAACACTAACCTTACCATCTTTCTAAACGACGTGCTGCTGGGAATGGACAATGGCTTTCAAACTGACGCTATATACACTGATTTCGAAAAAGCCTTTGATCGTGCTGATCATATTATTCTTATGCGAAAGCTGCAAGAACTCGGAATCCGTGGAAATCTTCTGCGTTGGATAGAATCTTATCTCCGGAATCGTTCCCAGGCTGTAGTATTGGGTGGTCATCGGTCCGAATTCATTGTCCATCGGGCGTGCCCCAAGGTTCAATCTTGGGACCGCTTTTTTATGTAGCATACCTGTATGACATCGGCAAAGCGTAGTGGAATATTGTTGTGTTGTCTGGACCCCTTATTATTTAACCCATGCTCAAAATATTGAAAAAATACAGTCGAGATTTCTGAGAGCTCTTAATTATCGTACCGACTTTAAAAACTCCAGCTATACAAACCTGTGCAGTAGTCACTCTTACCACTGACAGACAGATGCACTTTGCTACAGATGCTGTTCCTACATGACATATGTAATAATAAAATTGACAACCCTGAGCTAACCTCGCACGTCTTACAACTCTGAACACCAACTAAGCGAACTAGACATTGTACTCTCTTCTATATTCCTACTCACCACTCAAATTATGCCAAAAACTCGGTAATTTGCCAAATGCTTAGCTGCTACAATAAAAAAATTCATTCAATTCAAATTCAAATTCAAATATTTATTTCTCAACATTGACAATTACTTGTTCTTATTGACGTCAAATAAAACATGATCCTACCACCAGTTCGAAAAAAACCTTCGTGAAGAAGAACTGGCAAGAAACTTCACGGGTATATTTTTATATATTGGTAGATATATTCCATCTCACAAAGCAATCGTTTAAAAATTCTTTTATTGCTGAACTCTATGCAGATCAAAAGTGACATCCGAAACTATTTCCGGTGTAATACTTGAACGTAAAACTAACATACATATATATAATTTTTCACACACACACAAACACACACACACCCATACACTTATTCGCGTACTGTTATTATTATTTGTAAATTCATATACATACATTATTTTAATTTATCTCAAATTTCTTTTTTGTGTTTCTCTCTGTCATTTGATTTTTGTTTATAGTGTTCTCAGTCTAAAAATGTAAAAAGTTCACATAGGTATTCTACTCTATAAGATCATTTAAAAAATTGTGAGCCTGTTATTGGCAGTCTGTTGAAGCAATTAAATACAAACAAGTGTGAATTAGACCTAAGTGCTGTTGGCTCTGTGAAACAATAAATAAATAAAATAAATAAATAAGTAAAGAACCATGTAAACAGTGCTTTATGTTCCCAATCGTCACAATTTATTTTCCACCCCATACACCATGTTACGATGTAGATGTGACGATTACTAACTTGGGCAACATAATTTTAAATTTATAACAGTTACGATCAATTAATTGTTATAAAACTAAATATGCACATTGTAAATTAAATAACCGTTGGAAATATTACCAGAATACAATGAAAAATATTTACATTTTAGGCAAAAAGCCATGACTATCGTTGAACAATATGTTTCACTCACACCAAATCACAAGCCAGTTGCAACCTGTCGTCACGCGTTTTAGCAAGTTTTAGCAATTTAGATACATGGAGTTAACATTTCTGAACTAATAATGTTGTCAGGATTAAAAAAAATATTCTATTTGGTAGTTTTAAACTAAAATATATATTCAAACGTTTGTATTATTGACGTGAATATGTAGGAATTTCTATTTAACGCAAAATCATTGGACAAGCTTTAAAACATGATTTTTAAATATTTTTTTTATCTACAAAATCTATTAAACAATACCATAATGAGATAAAAAAAGAAATGAACTTTTATAAAACCATTAATGTTCGTCGAATATTTAACATTTTGAATAGGTACAAGCATTCATACTTGACTGATACAGCAGAGGACATAGCAGATTTGTTTTGTTTAAAATATTATTTAAATATAGGTTTTATTACTTCATTTGTATGAAAAACCACCTGTGAGATGGCACAAGTGCATAGATAGCAATGGTTCACACTTTGATTAAAAAATATATTTTATTAAAAAGAAATTACTTTATGCCCCTCCCTTACAAAAATGCCAATTTCATATGTCTGGCCTAATAAAACACCTTAACCTATTTAAATGGCGTTTAATTTTACTTATAAATTTTAATTAGACGTTTCAATATCTTTACAGATACCGTGGTCACGAGGGACTGAGATAACAGGCGTCTTGACAGTTATGAAGGGATTCAATCAACTTCATCTGTTTCTCAATCTTCAAGCGTAGCGTTCAGGATAAATACAGAAAATGCTGACGTTGTCATATGCCCCAGGTCTTGCAGTTTGTTGGATGTTGGATTTAATGTTGATATTGATATTGGGCAAAAAAAAAGCTCTCAAAAGAAACATTTAGAAATAATGTATTAGAAAAAAAAAACATTTCCATTAGATTACTGTAGAGATCCTATTAATTAATATAACTCTTTTCATAATATAATTGAAAACGAATATGACTCTATTTAAGAAAAAAAATAAAATATGCGTAGATAATAAAATTATTATATACTAAATAAATATTTAGGTTTAGTGACTGGGCAACAGTGGTAATATGTAGAAGTAGAAATTGATTATATGTGTTGTACAGTGAAAAATGTTATAATCATAATGAGACATTTTATGAATATACTAAAAAGTATTCAAAATTATTGAAACAAGTATGCCGTGTAGCTAAATCTAATTAAATTAAAAATTAAATAAAATATAGTACTAACATTTCAGAAACTGCATGGAATATAATTAATAAGGAAACTGGGAAAGCAAAATAACCCCCCCCCCACAACGAATATAATTTCAAAATTAATGGTAAATTGTTGTCAACTTTTACTTTTAACAATTTTTACTGCCATCCCTGTGTCAACTAGTTTGAGTGTTTTTATTGAACATGAATTTCATGTTCCGCTCCTGCACAGTCACTGCTAATGGAAAATGTAATTTCATGTGATATTGATTTCAACTTTAAACATGTTACTGTTACACAAGTTACTGTACGCAGTAAAATATAAAAGAGTAATAAAAATACTGCCGATTTAGATAGAATTCTGTTAAAAGTATTCAATCTGTCTTGATGGTATAGCCCCGCACTTAGCCAGTATGTTTAATGACTGTGTTAATGATGGTGTATTTACGGATTTAATGAAATTGAGTAAGGTCATTCAAAGCAGGTACCCTGTCTGACCTGGTCTGACACTGATAATTGTAGACCTATATCTATAACTACCAACGCTCAGTAAGATATTTGAAAATTAATTTTGAATCAATTTCTTTCTCATTTTTATGGGAATAGTTATATCCCGATAATAACCGATACCGATGTTGAGCTCATAAAACACAAAGGCGTTCAACTATGTGGGTCATACACATGAAACTGCACCATTACGGCCTAAAAAACTGAGCGTTTGGCTTGATTAAATCATATATTTCTAATAGAAAACAGAAAGTTGTAATAAATGGAAAACAATTATGAAGATCGGCAGTGACAATGGGTGAGCCTCAGGGCTCAGTTCTTTGTCCTTTCCTATTTTAATTTTATGTCAATGATCTGCCATCGGTCGTTAAAAATCAAATCGAGGTCATATTGTTTGCTGACTTCATTCTTAATTAAAATCTAAAGACAGGAAACTGACTATCGAGCAGTAAACAAATGCATCTCCAACACAGAGAAGTGGTTCTCAGCTAATAATTTGCTCCTCAATGAAAACAAAACTAAATGTGTTAAGTTTACATTGCCAAATGTCAAACAGGTAAACACACACATTGTAGTTAAGAGCCAGGAACTGACTCTTGTAAACTCAACTGTATTTCTGGGCATAACCTCAGACGCCAAACTGCAGTCAGGACCGCATGTTGATATTTCGGTTACTTCCACAGCCTCATGACATATGGCATTCTGTTGTGGGGGAGTGCTGCCGACATCGAGTCTATATTTGTTCTGCCAAAAAGGATAGTTTGCGCAATCTATCAGCTTGGTCCAGGGTGTCTCATTACTTAGAAGTAAATTTAAGGAAATAAATATTTTTACTTTCCATTCACAATATATTTTAGAAAATTTAATGTATGTAAAATAAAACATAACCTTGTTCCAACGAAAAAAAAAGATCTGCACAATGTTAACACAAGAGGAAAACATATGCTGGCAGGTCATAATACATAGTAGGCTTCATAAAGTCACTAACTCATTCATGGGTCAAAGTATACGATTTTATAATAAGGTTCCTGAGGGTATCCAAGGTCTTCCTATTGACAAATTCAAAGAAACTATAAAGCAGAAGTTGTGTGCTAAAGCATATTATAAACTATCCGATTATTTGGATGATAAAAGCCCTTGGGTATAATGCCCTCATTGACAGGAATTTACTAGTATTTTTAACAAAACCTGTGTAATGTGTCTGTTTCTTTGTTGAATTCTTCGTCCCGATAAATATCTATATCGTCATTGTCACTAAAGTACTTATTCTTATGGTAGCGTCGGGTGACGTCGGGTCGCTCTCGTCCTTCTAATAAGGTTGAGGAGGGTGATGGCTGGATCTCGCGTAAGCTCGTGAACGGGTGCCGTTTGAGGGTGTTCGTCGTTTGAATATTAAATATGGATTTTGGATATGGATATTGTCCTTCCAAAACCGTTTCAACTTTTCTCAAAAATGATACGAAAACACTTTAACCTTCAAGAAGAAAGTGACTATATCTGCGATATCGTCTTATTGACTTCGTCACGTCCCTCTCACACACAGTCACACCCTCAAGCGGTTCTCATAAGAACCCACTCCATGACAAAAATTATGTCCGTTATCGAATGTACATGGTGTGAACGACGCTCTGTTCTATCCGCGTCTGATACAAAATATTATTCTATTTACACTGGTGTGAATATATGGAAACCAATATTATAATTGTTTAGCTATTGCGTAGAAATTATGTCCCAAGCTCTGATTGACATAAATAGTGATCAAATACTTATCTCTAACTTGGTTTTACGTTATGATTTATGTAAGTTTCTATATTTCGGTATTTCTGGTAAGATTCATTCACGTAATGGTTGTCCAAATATCAATGGAGGTGGTTATTTAATTTCATATGGATCGCATCCTCGTTTGTAATATAATAAAATTCAAAGAAAACATTATTATAAAATATTCTAGGCGTGGGACACTTAAACCTGGGTGAAAGAAACAAAGTGGATTTCACTTTGACACTACTTTCTTTTATTAAATTTTGGCTTTCAAGTCAATCCTAACTTTGATCATTCAACTATTATATTCTTATTGCTTTTTCTTCTAAATTGGAAAATACAGAGAGCTCACAAACTTTATTCTTATATATTTATTTTTATTTTATTTGTGAAATAAAATCAATTTTATAATGAGTAATTCAGTCCTTATGATTTTTCTTGATAAGTTGTAAATGGCCAAGACATTGAGAAAAAGTAGATTCCATCTTTGAATCAAGAAGGCGTCTAATCAAGCAGTAAAATTTGGTCACGATTTTGAATGATCTCATTCACTTCCCCTTTTAACCCTGAACTCTCGAGAAATCGAATGTTCAATCAACATTTTTCTTGATCAAGCTCTTTTTTTCAACTTTGCGACTAGGCTACGGAGAATTTTACGAACAGATCTTCATCTTAATATCAGCGCGATATATTTTTTGTTATCTTGTCCAAAAATCTTTCTATTCCTGAATTTCAATTAATTTGAAGTGCTTTCAAAACAAATCATATAAGTAATTTTTTAAATGCTCGAAATGGAGCATAAGTTCTGTGAAAACTTTATTACTTATGAAACTTAATCGCGTGAGTAATAAGTGAACTACTGTGGCAATAACATAATTAAAGTCCGAGTTCCTTTAAAATCTCGCTGCACTTCATGCCGCATTACTTTAAAGCGGTTTTATACTGGAGATCCGAATCAATTTAAATACGTTACAAAGTAGTCCTAAATTTTTTGTGGAGTAGTTACCGCTCTATGGTTGATTTTTGTTCGTTATCCGTGAACCGCTGTTTACAGAAGATTATTTATTGTTCCAATATAACCCAGCCATAACTGTTATTGCTGTTATTTGCCATACGGTTATTTGCTGGGTTATTTGCTATATTATAAAAAACAACAAGTGCACGAATTTTTATCAGATCAATTACGGACAGTATCACCTTTTTTTTTTTTTTGTTTTGTTCCCCTCCGCGGGAAGGGCAGGAGGATAAAAATGCTCTGACACATACTCTGGCGCGATTCCAAAGTTATGTGGGACTCGTCCCGACGCCTACCAGAACCATACCCACTAAAAACCCCCTGTCGGCTCGTGCATTTTTGCCACTCAGCCTTCATCTGAGCGACGGCCAATTGGAGAAAGAGGCCGCGCTAGCGGGGCCCTTAAGGGGTCACCCCCTGGGTTTTACATAGCACTGAAGGTGCTCAAAACAAATGAAAGGTAAATAATAAACATTAAAAATTGACAATAAAATTAAATTTGCATTAATTCAGATTTACGTTAGAATTAGAATTTACGTTAGAATTAGAATTTGCGGCCTGAAGGGCCTCGAGATCTAAAGTTAATTGCGTACGTTCGCTCGTGTGCGCGTTTCTCGGTCTAGCGACTTTGTATACCGAATCTAAGACAGGAGCAGTATAAGAGACTGAATTTCGAACTAGTGGATTGGGATGGGATTCGGCGCGTTTGAAGAACGATTCTGAGAGTGTTTTTAGGTACTGTTGAACTGTAGGTAGTTCAAGATCTCTGTGCAGGTCCGCATTGCGCACGTACCAAGGTGCGTTTGTGGCCCTGCGACAGAAGAGGTTTTGAACCACCTGCAGCTTGTGCAGGACGGAGGGTTTGGCGTGGGCAAAGACTGGCGAAGCATATGACATGACTGGTCTAACGCAGACCTTGTAAAGCGTACGTTTATTTCTGAAGGACATTTTACTTTTTCTACCTAACATACTGTAAAGCCGGCCTAGGTAAAAACGTGCAAGTTTCGTTACTCTATCGACGTGAGGGTTGAAAGAAAGCGTCTGGTCTAAGATGACGCCTAAATATTTAGTACTGCGCTTCCAGGGGATGGGAGTGCCTTGCATTCTCAATTGGAGATTGTCGGGGATACGACTGCGTCTGTAGTCGAAGTAAACCGCAGCGCTCTTCTCTGGGTTCACATCGATACGCCATTTTTTGAACCAAGCACCGAGGGTGTTTACAGCCTTTTGAAGTCTGGTGACGAGACCCGAGGCTCTGCGGCCTTTGGTGTAAAGGGCGGTGTCGTCGGCAAATAGAGCGAGTTCGACGACTTTAGCTGGAATGGGAATGTCGTTAGTGTATACGGAATACAAAAGAGGGGCGAGGACTGAGCCTTGAGGGACTCCAGCCTTTATAGGACGAGGCGCGGAGAGCGTGCCTTCATGTTTGAAACGAAACGTGCGGTCTTTGAGAAACGACGCGATTATCCTAACTAGGCGAGCCGGTAAGACTATTTTATAGAGTTTATAAACGAGACCGCTGTGCCAGACTTTGTCGAAAGCCTTGGCTACGTCAAAGAAAACTGCGATCGTTTTCTTTCGTTTCGGATAGAAGCCGTCGAGTATGTACTCGACGATTCGATGGAGTTGCTGAGGGCAGGAGTGCTTAGCGCGAAAGCCGAACTGGTGGGGAATTATGAGAGGATCGCCGTCCGTTGGAAACAGATGGTTCCGCATTCGAGAGAGTATGACTCTCTCGAGAAGTTTAGACATTGCCTTGAGGAGGCTGATGGGTCTGTGATTAGCCGGAATATTAAGAGGTTTACCCGGCTTGGGTATGCCTATGACTGTCGCTTCTTTCCAAGCTTTTGGAAAGTAGCTAAGGTCGAAGCAGGCATTGAAAATGATAGCTAACAAGGTAAGCACCTGTTGAGGCAGGTGCTTAAGTGCGTGGTTGGAAATACCATCCGCACCCGGAGCCTTTCTGGACTTTTGACTTTTGATGAGAAGCGAGATTTCATCATTAGAGACTGTGACGGGGTCGGCGGTGATGGGGAGAGAGTTTCTACGGAGAACTTCGTCCTCCACCGCTTTGATGTGAGTGGGATTCGCGGGTTGCGTGCTGGGCGAGCATTGAGACGCAACGCTGTCAGCGAAGCATTCGACTTTCTCTTCGTCTTCGAAGGCGATAGAGCCATCGGGACGAGTGAGAGGAGGGACGTGAGAGGCGGCATCTACGCGTAAGGCTCGGGCCATTCGATAATACGCTTGATGGGACGGGGAGATATTCGCCATGAGATCGTTCATCTGGGCGTCTCGGAGTTCCGCGAGGCGAGATCTAACTTTGCCTTGTAGCTGATTCGCAGCTGTTCTATAGGCGGGCGTGGGATATTTCTTGGCTCTCCGGAGAGCCGCGTTCTTAGCTTTAATAAGATTGCTAATGGCTGAGGGAAGCGTGGGTTTGCCTTTCTTAGCAACCTTTTCGTTTATACTGATGGCTGAGTTGATAGCATGAGTGAGAGAATTTACTAACGAATCTATTTTATCCGGGCTATCTAATTGATCGGGCGAGATCGCGAGCGGAGAGTTTGGGGCCTCTAAGGCAGAAACTATCGTATTTTTAAAACCTTTCCAGTCGGTAAAGGTCTTAGGAGAAGTGACGTTAACGTTAGGTGCTCCTAGCACGAGGGAGACGGCGCGGTGGTCAGAACCCAGGTCATCGAGCGGTTCGATAGACCTGAGATCGAGGTTGATATGCTTGACGATTGCAAAGTCGAGGATGTCCGGAGAGTGGTTCGGGTTATCGGGATAGTGAGTGGGAGTGATAGGGGAGACGACGTCTAAGTCGAGTAAGTTGGTGATGTCGAGGAGAGCTATACCGCTTTGGTTGGTTGATAGGCATGTCCAGTCAGTATGTTTGGAGTTAAAGTCTCCGAACATAATGACTGAACGGCCGAGGGCGAGAATGATCTCAAAGTCGCTGCGGATAGGTTTGGTGCCAGAGGGTATGTAGACTGAAGCTATGATGATGGTCGGATGACCAGTCATAGCCAATCTACATACGGTGGCTTCCATGTTGAAGAGAGGAGGGGTAGGGAGAGGACAGCAATGGAATCCTCTTTTGTAGTAGATAGCAGTGCCGCCGAAACCGTCGCAGTTAGGCCTATCGTAACGTGTAAACGCGTATTTAGGAATAGCGAATCCCCTGGAGCGATTAGGAGTGAGCCATGTCTCCTGGAGAAGTAAAAGATCTGGGTCGTTGTTCTGAAGGAACAATTTGAGCTCGGGAAGGTTGGTGCTTAGGCTACGAACGTTAAAAGATATTAGGGATAAGCCCTTGGGTTTGATACGACAGGACGCGGGATTCGCGGGTCTAGACATTATAATTTACTTTTTTAAGAATTTATAGAAAAATAAAGAATTAACAACAAACTTAGGAGCGAGTGATGCTCGGCTAACGCGAATAAACGCTCTTGAGGAGAGCGGGCGGCTCGCAGTTTGCGTGCGAGTATGGAAATTTCATTAATGTCTACGTTTTGGATGACGTCGAATACGGTCTTCATGTCCTCAGCCAACGACGACTGAGGTGCAGAAGACGGAGCGGGACGCGGCCCTACGGGAGCTACGGGAGCTGGGATGGGTCGGGAAGGTGCAGGCGGGACGGCCGGACGCTGCCTCCAAGACAGAGCCGGAGTAGGCGTCGGCTGAACGGGCTTTGATTCCGGGGGACCCCGGTTGCGCAGCGGCGGGAAGTTAGCAGGAGTGAGCGGCGGCGCCGGTTTAGGCGCGACCCTCTTGGTGGTGGAGCGCGGAGCGCGCGGGCAACCCCTGTAGTTAGCTGTGTGGCCGGACTGGCCGCACAGCACACAGGCAGGGGGGGAAGTGCTTTCGGGAGTGCGAGTGCACTCCTTAGTGAAGTGAGGATCCAGGCACTTTACGCACCTGGGGGTAACTGAACAGTTAGCCGCTGCGTGGCCATATAGCTGGCAGCGGTGGCACTGCCCAGGGTGACCGCGGGGGTTGGGACGCTCGACGGAGATGTTCGAGAGTCCGCAGATTGTGCGAGCCTCTTTGAAAATCTCCTTCGAGTTGGGAGTATTTGACAGGATTACTAAAGCTAAGGGAAAACGCCTACCGCGGTTGGAGTGCATCTTGTGCACTGCTGTGACCGGGAAACCCTGAGACTTAAGGTCATCGATAATGTCTTCGTTACTGAGTTCGAACGGGACGCCCCGTAGTACAGCGCGGATCTTACGCTCCTCCGGGAGGGCGTAGGTGTGATACGCGATATGATTTAATGATAGTAGCCTGGTAAACGCGCGGAAGTCGTCGACGGTCGCTACTTGAATTTTGATTGTATCGCCAGCGTTGGCGGCTTTTAAGTAATTAATTTTGTGCTCTTTGCACAGGTTTGAGACCGCGGTCCAGCGCGCTTTTTCACGCAGGAATACGGGCGGAGGGAGCTGAGGCTTCGGCGGGACGGGAGCGCAGCGCGTCGCTGGCTTCGATGTGACCGACGGAGACGCGGTTACTACGAGCGATTTTAACGGCGCGGGGGCTGGTGTTGAAGACACCGGGGAGGGCTCGGGTATTGAAGATACCGAGGCTTTCTTAGAGCGCTTCTTGGAGCGCTTGGCGACGAGTTGAAACGCGGGCTCAGGAGAGCCGGTTAAGGTGACGGCATCTGACGACGTATCAGACGCGGGTTCGGAGTCGCTCCCGGGAGCGGTACGCTTACGACGCGACGCGTGAGAGGATGCGACCGATTCGCAGTCCATCTCGGACGAGGCGGGAGATGCGGGAGAGCTGTAGACCTGAGGGATCTGGACGTTGGAGGCCTGAGGGGCCGGGGTTGAGGCCTGAGGGGCCGGGGACGCGATAGATGCCTGTAAGGCCTGCGTTAGTATGTCATCGGGTATGCTGTAGCCAGACGCGGCGAGTACCTGGGCGAACGACCTAAGTACGTTGACAAGGTCCATTGGAGGGCTTGGTCCTACGATATATAATATATAAATATATAAAATGCCTAGGTTCCCTAGTAAACCTAGCACCTAAACCTCCCTACCCACGGTAGGGGGGCTGGGGAGAATAACTTAAAACTAACCGTAGTATGCGGAACGCCACTACCTAGAAACCTAAAAAGGGTGCGCAGGTAAAGAGTTGACCGCGTTAGGGTCAACCTTTACCGACAGAAAGGACAAATACACACGAAAACACACAGATATGATAAAAATAAATATGAAAAATAGGAAGAAAAAAAAAATTAAAATAGAGAAGAGAAATAAATAAAAATAAAAAGGACTGGTTCAGTACAAATTCGTTGTCACCGTTAAGTATCCTTTGCACTGAGACCAGACTACTTACGCTGGGCACAACACTGCACTCAGCACAAGCACAACACAACTTAGCACAGCACTTTGAAGACTAAGGGGCTTAGTCGCAAAGAAAAATCGCACTTCGATAGCACTCAGAGGGAGTAGAAAGAACCTTGAAAACCGTAGCACGGAACCAACACGCTAAACCGTGACGTCAGTAGACTGAGCGCCACGGAATATCGGGAAGGGACCAAACAACGGAGAACGGGGTCTTGCACGTCCGCACTGGGCGGCGATCGGAGCGAGATGACATGTTGACAGTATCACCTTATTCTGTTTATTTTTATTCAAGATCAGCATAATGGGGTCGGAGCGGTAGCATTGCGACGCCGCTCTAAATCTGAGAAAACAAAATAAATAACTCCTAAGCGGACTTCACTCCTCCTTAACGTTTTTATCCTGTCATCGTCGCCAGGGGAATGTTAAGTAGGTAGCTCCCCACACAATTTATTTTGTTGCTTTTCAAAACCGCTTTTTTATTTGTTTGATTATTGCAAAGAACAACCTCTTGTTCTTAAGACAGTTAGAAGGTTTTTCTTTAAAAAAAATTACCGTATTTGAAATATTTAAAAAGTTTTTATTTTTAAGAACATATTTTTTTTAATGTCTACAATGCAACCTATTAAATACTAATCAACTAAACTTGAATTAAAATTTATTGAGAAATAGTATATTTTTATTTACATAATGGTGATTACAATGGCGATGGTTTTCCAACATCCCACCCCAAGTTCAATATCTAAGACATGAAACTGAAAATATCAAAAAAATACTCTGATAATTCATGCTGATAATTCTGACCAGTATACTTTGGATTACTAAATTAAAATAATTGTATCTTTATACGATACAGATAATTGCTTATTTTTGTTTCCGTTAAATATAGGCGCTATGGCTCTATTAAAATTTATGTCCATTGTTATTTAAAAAAAATTACAATGTCTCTAATTTAAAAAAATATATATTCTTATCTGCATTTATTAGCCCAGCAAGATTTTGTCCCCGCAAACTGTCCAAATGACGAAGCTCCAGGAACGGTACCCATTCACAGCCCGTTCACACATAGTCACCGTATTTACGGTACCCATTTTAAAGGATACGACAAAAAATTTTGCTTTGTTTACACATGGGCACTGTATAACGTTCAAAGTATCCGTCATTACTGGATACGATGTTCACACGCAAGGTCGCATAGAAAGCACGCATTCTTTATCACAATACGTGCGTGTACAAACTTGTTTATTTAGCTGCACCACCCGCCCACCCCTTCACCCTACACACAGTTTATATCAGTAAAGTTGTACGGATACATGATGGATGCGTATTCCGTTCATCCAGAATTCGATGACAAAACGAAATGCCATAATTTAACGAACCGACAATATATTACTCTATACTGAATACTGTGTCATATGTGAAGTCGCTCAAACAACTCCATACGAATAAATAATAATTAAAATAATGAATAATGAAAAAAAAACGTATCCGGTAAAACGGAACAGTAAAACGGAGACCATGTGAGAAGAGCATGGGGTCACAGGCATGGCGTGGGAGCCAGGTAACCATTCTCAACCATGCAAGTATTAGAGAGAAGTGAGTGACCGTAAGAAGACGTATTTTACTGACAATGAAGTTTTATCTTGATTTATTGTGCTTTTTTGAGAGTTTTATTGGCTTAGGGCATCAATCAAATATAAATCTTAAAGATTTTACTATGGCGTACTGGTACAGTAGGACAAAAAGAGAAAACCGTGGCGGAACAGCTACATTTTGTCGCAAACACGTTCGTTTTACTAAACTTTAATTGTGACTACATATTAATGTCATGCGGTATTGATATTCCTGATTATAAGTGCACAATAATTTGCGTTTGTAGGATAGCTAAAAGTAACGCTTATCTGTTGTAACAAAATTCGAACAATTAATGGAAGTATTACGTAAAAAAATAAATAGACAAATATTTATAACAGGGGACTTCAATATTGACATAAAAAATACCGATATAACCAAAGAATATGTTAGAATAATACAACTATTTGACTTTAACATTCACATAAAAAAAACTATATTTTATGAGGTTTTAGCTTTTAATGACTTTGTTGACAAGTTTTTATTACTTTTTAATCAATGTTTTCCAGAACATAAGATTAAAAAAACAAACAGGCTTACCAAATGTCTATGGCTGTCCAAGGGTTTAAAAATATCTTCGGAAACAAAACGCAAATTTAGATTTAAATATCACAGAAAGAAGAAATGAAGAAGAAACTTACTTAAATTATAATAAACTGTTTAAAAAATGTATAACTCTAGCCAACAAAACTGTAACATAGCTTTTATAAATCAGTCCTCAAATATTTCGAAAGCTTCAAGAAAACTAATAAACAGCACGTCGCGGCACAAGAAGCCATACAAGAAATAAACGAGTTAAGAATTTAAAATACAATATATAACAACCCCCCCCCCCCCCCGACATGTGCAACGCGATGATTGACTACGTTATTATAAACACAAGCGCCTAAAAAAAAATTGAGACACGAAATAACCGAACAATGCTACTATATTTTTATTTCCAACTCGCGCTGAAGAAGTTTTAAGTATCATTAGCTCATTCAATAGTACCAACTCAGTAGGTAGCGAAGGACTACCAACAAAAATAATAAAAAAAATGTAAAAAAGCAATAGCACCGATTATTTCACACATGATGTGTGAAATAATCGGTGATACACCTATTGTTCTCATAGGGAACTTACCCAGAAAAACTAAAATGACAGTTATAAAACCTATGCACAAGAAAGGGCCTAGGGACAACCCTGAAAATTACCGTCCTATTGCGTATATAATTAACCTAGCAAAGGTATTTAAAAAATGCATGCAGCTTGGTTTTTCAATTTTTTTTGATAAGCATGACATATTTGACCACAGAAAATATGGTTTCCAAAAAGGAAAATCAACGGGCCTAGGCGGCATTTAATTTAGTACCTGAAAGTATAAAATACATAAACAATAAGAAAAAAACATGCGTTATCTTAGACAAAAATAAACAGTATGGTATACGTGGCACTGCACAACACTGGATCAAGAGCTACTTAGAAAATAGAGTGCAGTAAATAGTATTAAGTAAGAAATAAATGGTATTAATGCAAAATTAACCACATCAAGTTGAAGTAGAAGCTTCTTTTTTGTTTTTTTTTGTTCTCCTCCACGGAGAGAGCAGGACGATAAAAAATGCTCTGACGCATGCCCCGCGCGCGCGATCCGGGCCTTGATCCGAGCCTACCAGAGCCAATACCCACTAAAAAACCCCCTGAATTACTCGTGCAATTACTCGTGCACTTGGAGAAAGAGGCCGTGCTAGCGGGGCCCAGAAGGGGTTACCCGCTGGAAATTACAGAGCACTGAAGGTGCTCAAAACACTAAAGGTGAATTCATAGCACTGAATTAAAAGTTTAATTAATTCGAATTTAAATTAGAATTTGAAGTTGCGGCCTGAAGGGCTTTGAGATCTAGCGTCAGCTGCGTCGCTACGTTCGTGTGTGTGTTTCTCGGTCTAGCGACCTTGAACTTCGAATCTATTTCAAGGTTATTTTACGAGACTGAATCCGAACTAGAGGATTGTGGTGGGTTTCAGAGCGTTTGAAGAACGCTTCAAAGAGTGTTTTGAGGTGCAGTTGCACTGTAGGTAGTTCAAGTTCTCTGTGCAGGTCCGCGTTACGCACGTACTAAGGTGCGTTTATGGCTCTGCGGCAGAAGAGATTTTGAACTACCTGCAGTTTGTGCAGGACGGAGGGTTTGGCGTGGGCGAAGACTGGCAAGGCATATGACTGTCATGACTGCTCTAACCCAGACCTTATAAAGCGTACGTTTATTTCTAAAAGACATTACTATGTGCTAACAAATGTGACAGTGCTAACAAGGTAAGCACCTGTTGAGGCAGGTGCTTAAGTGTGAGGTTGGAAATACCATCCGCACCCAGAGTCTATTTGGACTTAAGATTTTTAATGAGAACCGAGATTTCATCATTAGAGACTGTGACGGGGTCAGCGGTGATGGGGAGAGAGTCTCTGTGAAGAACTTCGTCCTCCACCGCCTGGATGTATGAGGGATCAGCAGGTTGCATGCTGGGTGAGCATTGTGAAGCAATGCTGTCGGTGAAGCATTCGGCTTTCTCTTCGTCTTCGAAGGCGGTAGTGTTGCAGGACGAGTGAGAGTAGGAACGTGAGAGGCGGTGTCTACGCGTAAGGTTTGGGCCATACTATAGTACGCTTGGTAGGACGGAGAGATATTCTCCATGAAATCGTTCATCTGAGCGGTTTAGAGTTCCGCGACGCTAGACCTTACTTTACATTGCAGCTGATTCGCAGCTGTTCTATAGGCAGGCGTGGAATAGAGTTTGGCTCTCCGGAGAGCCGCGTTCTTAGCTTTAATGAGATTGCGGATGGCTAAGGGAAGCGTGGGTTTGACTTGCTTAACGATCTTTTCGTTATCTCTGATGGCTGAGTTGATAGTAGCAGTGAGGGAATTGACTAACGAGTCTATTTTGTCCAGGCTATCTAGAGAGTCGGGCGAGATCGCGAGCGGAGAGTTCTGGGCCTCTAATGCTGAAACTAGCGCATTTTCGAAGCCTTTCCAGTTGGTAAAGTTCTTAGGAGAAGTGTCATTAACGTTAGGCGATCCTAGCACGAGGGAGACGGGGCGGTGGTCAGAACCTAGGTCATCGAGCGGTTCGATAGACCTAAGATCGAGGTTGATTCGGTTGACAATTGCTAAACCGAGGATGTCAGAAAAGTAGTTCGGGTTGTAAGGATAGTGAGTGGGAGTGATGGGAGAGATGACATCTAAGTCGAGTTAGTTAGTGATATTAAGGAGAACGATACAGCTGGTGTTGGTCGATAGGCACATCCATTCTGTATGTTTGGAGTTAAAGTCTCCGAACATAATGACTGAATGGCTGAGGACGAGAATGGCCTCAAAGTCGCTGCTGATTGGTCTGGTGCCACTAGGTATGTAGATTGAAGTTATGATGATGGTCGGTTGACCAGTCATAGCCAATCTGCACACCGTAGCTTCCATGTTGAGGAGAGGAGGGGTAGGGAGAGGAGAGCAATGGAAACCTCTTTTGTAATAAATGGCAGGGCCGCCGTGACCGTTGGCTTTGGGCCTGTCGTTGAGAGTGAGCGCGTATTTGGGAATTGCGAATCCCCTGGAGCGGTTTGGAATGAGCCACTTCTCTTGAAGCAGTAAGTCTGGCTCATTGTTTTGAACGTATAGCTTGAGCTCAGTAAGGTTAGAATTAAGGCTACGAGCGTTAAAAGAAACTAGGGATAAGCTCTTGGGTTTGATACGACCGGACGCGGGATTAGCAGTTAGCACATTATGTTTATTATTTAAAGAATTTATACTAAATAAATAATTAACAAGGAAATAGGTAGCGAGTGATGCTCGGCTAACGCGAAGAGACGCTCTTGAGGAGAGCGGGTGGCTCACAATTTACGTGCGAGTACGGAGATTTCCCTAATGTCGACGTTTTGAATAACGTCAAACACGGTCTTATGTCCTCAGCGGGACGCGGGCCTATGGGAGCTGGGATAGGACGGGAAGGTGGAGCTGGAGCGGCTGGACGCTGTCTCCAGGAGAGATCCAGAGTCGGCGTCGGCTGTATGGGCTTTGCTTCCGGGGGAGACTGGTTGCGCAGCGGCGGGAAATTAGTTTAGGTGCTGCCCTGTTAGCTGAAGAGCTGGAGCGCGGAAGCAACCTTCGAGGATTTCATCGTTGGCGTGCTCGAACGGGACGCTCCGTAATACTGCGCGGATCTTACGCTCCTCCGGGAGAGCGTAGGTGTGGTACGCGATTTTTTTTACGGAAAGTAAACTAGTAAACGCGCGGAAGTCGTCGATGGTCGCGACCTGGATTTTAATTGAGTCGCCTGCGTTGGTAGCTTTGAGATAGTTAATTTTTTGCCCTTTGCAAAGATTAGATACCGCGGTCCATCGTGCCTTTGCGTTGAGGAAGAGCTGAGGCTTGCGCAAGCTCCTCGTGACCTAACTCCGTGCGTCCAGACGGAAGCCACAGGTTTGTAGCCAGTACGAGTTCGGCATAACCTGACTTCGGCCTCCACTGGGGTCGGGTATCCATGAGGATTTTCCTGCGATAAGAAAAAAAAGAAGGCGAACTCAAAGGTAGCATATTAGGTCCGCTCTTATTTCTTTTATATATTAGTGAGGTAACAAATTATCACATGACATTATATGCTGATGACATATCAATTTTAATTCTTGACGATACAAATAAAAAAAACATTAAAAATGGCATTATAAATCCTACTGTAGCGGACATAATTCATTTGCTTGACATAAATAATTTGACTGTTAATACAAATAAAACAAAATGCATCTAATTTTCTAACAGAGGAGCAAGGATATGGACTTTAATGTTACATGTGACAATAAAAAGATTCAAGAAACCGAACTTCATACATTCCTTGGTATAGTACTGGACAAACATGTTACCTGGAATGACCAAAAAGTGTCCTAAAATAAACAGATTCACTTACGCACTCTGGCGGCTAACCAAACTAACAAATCCAGAAATTGTTCTGAAAGCATATCACGGTTATGTAGCCTCAGTATTGACATATGGTATTCTTTTGTGGGGAAACCCTGTAAAATTGAATATGGCCTTCACAGCACAAAAACAACGTTTACTCAACTTTATTCAAATTTATGAGACTATTGTCACTGCCTAGTCTCTATTTCTATAGAAATGGTTTATTTGTAAAAACAAATCCTGATTGTTTTTAAGGAAAAAAATATATGTTTATTTTAATACAAGGTTCCCTGATAAACTATGCCTTCCAAACATAAAAACAGACATATGTAAATGCAGTATTCTATCACACTTGTGGCAAAAGATCCATGGCACATGATTTAACCTTTGAACTACAAGGCGTTCTGATTGCTTTTGTATATATATTTACTTTGTATTCTGTAGATACCCTTAAACACTTCATTTATTTTAGTCCAGTTTATTCTAACTATTCCGATCTTCATAATCTTCCTATATATTATATTATACCCTACTAATATTTCATTATTCCCATCACATAACATACGCATGCAGAGTTAGTGTCACAGCTTGTGTATGCTGCGAGTCACGTGACGTCCGGGTGCAACATTAATGCTGAGTCAGTGCTCTTTCACCAAGCCCTTTATTGCTTCTAAACATTTTTCCTTTTTTTCTCTTGTTTGTGTAGAGTTGGTGCCAAATACATCTATACCACCCAGTCGTCGGCCGAATACCCCCCGCACGCACCGCGCGCTCAACCGAACTCACACTACTAAAGACTCGAACAATGAACACAACCGGTTTAGAGCAACTTCCTATGTTGTTGCAAAATAAATTCTAACTATCGGCGACCGAATCTGTTCAGAACAAAAAATAATGCTACTATACGGGATATAGATCGTTAATTTCAACATAGCCTATGAAGACGAGCGTAGCTCAGCCGTATAATGTGCAGATTCGCTTTCACGCTACCGTTGCTTCAGGCGGCCTGAGTTCGAATCTTTTTTATTTTTTCTCTTTTTGAGTTCGAATCTCGGAAGTTGTGCCCATTTTTAATTTTTTTCTATTTTATAGATAGTCGAAGAATATTTATTAACAAAGAATTAATAAATTTATTAATTAAAGAAATATGAATTAATAAACCTAATTTGGTATCTTACACCAATCTTAAATTTCACTTATAACCGGAATCAAAAATTAAACAAATGAAAATACACATTAAGTTATTATATTTTCGGTTCTGCAATTGTCACTTAACCTAGGTTTCTCACACACGCTTAAACTAAATAAGTTCAGTTTATTGCACCAAACTGTATGCAAAATTTTACTTATTTTACTGTTTAATGCTGCACACGCGTAATATATTTCATCGCCAAGCGGTACGCGATCTCCGTCCGAAGCTAGTTTCCGACTGCCAGCGAGTCGAACAAACAGTGAACGCACAGACCCGTTCTGCATCCAGACCCGTTCGGACGTGTTGACGGTCGCTCCCGGTTGCCGAGTCACGATTGTTGTCTCACGACTTCTCTCGTAGCAATACTCAAACGCCACTCTCAGATCCGTTCTGCGTCCGGCCCCGCTCGGACGAGTTCGCGGTCGCACCAGGGGCTCTTTTTCTGGCTATGTACTTGACGCTGGGCGCTTGTAACGTAGTCAGAGACTCGCTCTGCGGCCAGCTTCTGCCGGTCGTAACGTAGTCAATCCTGCAGTTTCAATAGAAAACAGGGGCTGTCCGCGCGCTCCGCGCTCCTCCGCTAAGAGGGCCGCGCCTAAACCGGCGCCGCCGCTCACTTCTGCTAACTTCCCGCCGCTGCAGCCGACGCCTACTCCGGCTCTATCCTGGAGGCAGCATCCGGCCGCTCCACCTGCACCTTCCCGTCCTATCCCAGCTCCCGTAGCTCCCGTAGGCCCTCGTCCTGCTCCGTCGTCTTCACCTCAGTCGTCGTTGGCTGAGGACATGAAGACGATGTTCGACGTCATTCAAAACGTTGACATTAAGAAAATTTCCGTACTCGCACGCAAACTGCGAGCCGCCCGCTCTCCTCAAGAGCGTTTATTTGCGTTAGCCGAGCATCACTCGCTACTAAGTTCGTTATAAATTTATATTTTTATAAGCAAATTATAATATCTAGACCCGCAAATCCCGCGTCTGGTCGTATCAATCCCATGGGCTTATCCCTAGTTTCCTTTAACGTTCGTAGCCTTAGTACCAACCTTCCTGAGTTTAAACTGTTCCTTTTGAACAACGAGCCAGACTTATTGCCTTTCCAAGAGACATGGCTTACTCCAAATTGCTCCAGGGGATTTGCTATTCCCAAGTATGCGTTTACTCGTAACAATAGGGCCAACTCCGACGGTTTCGGCGGCACTGCTATATATTACAAAAGAGGACTCCATTGTTGTCCTCTCCCTACCCCTCCTCTCCTCAACATGGAAGCCACTGTGAGTAGATTGGCTATGACTGGTCATCCGACCATCATCATAGCTTTAATCTACATATCTAGTGGCACCAGACCTATCCGCAGTGACTTTGATACCATTCTCGCCCTCGGCCATTCGTCATTATGTTCGGAGACTATAACTCCAAACATACAGAATGGATGTGCCTATCGACCAACACCAGCTGTATCGTTCTCCTTAATATCACAAACTAACTCGACTTAGATGTCATCTCTCCCATCTCTCCCACTCCTTATCCTAACAACCTGAACTACTTTTCTGACATCCTCGGTTTAGCAATTGTCAAGCGAATCAATCTCGATCTTAGGTCTATCGAACCGCTCGATGACCTAGGTTCTGACCACCGCCCCGTCTCCCTCGTGCTAGGATCGCCTAACGTTAATGACACTTCTCCTAAGAACTTTACCAACTGGAAAGGCTTCGAAAATGCGCTAGTTTCAGCATTAGAGGCCCAGAACTCTCCGCTCGCGATCTCGCCCGACTCTCTAGATAGCCTGGACAAAATAGACTCGTTAGTCAATTCCCTCACTGCTACTATCAACTCAGCCATCAGAGATAACGAAAAGATCGTTAAGCAAGTCAAACCCACGCTTCCCTTAGCCATCCGCAATCTCATTAAAGCTAAGAACGCGGCTCTCCGGAGAGCCAAACTCTATCCCACGCCTGCCTATAGAACAGCTGCAAATCAGCTGCAACGTAAAGTTAGGTCTTGCCGCGCGGAACTCTAAACCGCTCAGATGAACGATCTCATGGCGAATATCTCCCCGTCCCACCAAGCGTATTATAGTATAGCCCGAGCCTTACGCGTAGATGCTGCCTCTCACGTCCCTCCTCTCACTCGTCCCGATGGCTCTATCGCCTTTGAAGTCGAAGAGAAAGCCGAATGCTTCGTTTCACGCGTTTCGTCTCAATGCTCACCCAGCACGCAACCCGTGAATCCCTCTCACATCCAGGCGGTGGAGGATGAAGTTCTCCGCAGAGACTCTCTCCCCTTCACCGCCAACCCCGCCACAGTCACTAATTCTGAAATCTCGCTTCTAATTAAAAGTCAAAAGTCCAAAAAGGCTCCGGGTGCGGATGGTATTTCCAACTACGCACTTAAGAACCTGCCTCAACAGATGCTTACCTTGTTAGCTGTTATATTCAATGCCTGCTTCGACCTTAGCTACTTTCCAAAAGCTTGGAAAGAAGCGACAGTCACAGGCATTCACAAGCCGGGTAAACCTCTGAATATCCCGGCTGATCACAGACCCATCAGCCTCCTCAAGGCAATGTCTAAACTTCTCGAGAGAGTCATACTCTCTCCAATGCGGAACCATCTGTTTCCAACGGATGGCAATCCTCTCATTATTCCCCATCAGTTCGGCTTTCGCGCTAAGCACTCCTGCCCTCAGCAAGTCCATCGAATCATCGAGTACATACTCAACGGCTTCTACCCGCGGCGTTTTAAAATTGTCGCAGTTTTTTTTGACGTAGCCAAGGCTTTCGATAAAGTCTGACACAGCGGTCTCATCTATAAACTCTACAAAATAGGCTTACCGGATCGCCTAGTTAGAATAAGCGCATCGTTTCTCAAAGACCGTACATTTTGATTTAAAATGATGGCACGCTTTCCGCGCCCCGTCTCATAAAGGCTGGAGTCCCTCAAGGCTCAGTCCTCGCCCCTGTACTGTACACCGTGTACACTTACGATATTCCCTTCCCGCCGAAAGGCGTCGAACTAGCCCTCTTTTCCGATAACACTGCCCTTTACACCAAAGGCCTCAGAGTCCCGGGTCTCACCACCAGACTCCAAAAGGCTGTAAATGCTCTCGGTACATGGTTTCAAAAATGGCGTATCGATGTGACCCCAGAGAAGAGCTCTGCGGTTTACTTCGACTGCACTCGCCGTCGTATCGCCGACAATCTCCACGTTAGAATGCAAGGCAAGGCAAAATCCCCTGGAAAAAAAAATGCGTGAACGAAATACAATAGCGTCGGTTCAGACGCATCGATCGGTAAGTACAATTTTTGTAACAGTTTTTAGCAAATTTTATTTTGTATGGAAATTTATGTTTTAACAATTTTACTTTTCGAATATTATAAATGATGATAATAAATGATATATATATTATAAAGTTACTTGAATGTAAATTACGTATGTTTGAATTTAATGTGTAAATATTAATATATTTCATAAAGCTGCGCTACACTAATAATGTTCATTAAATTAAATAAATATTTTATTATTTTATTTTTATATTACAGTTGATCAATAAATTAATTTTAGTATAATAAAATCATATAATAAGGTGTAGCTAAGAACTATAAGTAAAAACAACACAAATTTTTTCAGATTCTTACTTATTTTGTGCATATTACAACATGTTGCTTCTGACTAGAAAACAAATAAAAATATAACATTACTTATTTGGACTAGGCGACTAGACGCTGAGAACATTTAAAAAACAATTATAGTTTTATTATTTAGTTGTTAATTGAAAGATTTGAATGACAGTTTTCATTATAATTTGTCTATCACTTGGCGTATGACATTATTATATCATTGAAGTAGTAAATCCATTGTAGACATGAATCAACATGTAATTAGCCAGAAACTATAAATATTATTTCTAAATAACAATAACATCATTCACTCATGGATTACCTTCTTTTTTTAAAACACAACTATTACGAAACTTTTTTAATTATAAACTAATTTGCGCGCCTTCGGTATCAATGACCTGCTGCAACCGAGATCTGATACTGCCAACTATACTATTTCCATTTCTTTATTTTCTCGATGACAGTTCTATCTATCTCGTTTATCAATATAGCTCCATCAGCTCCTATCAGTATCTCCGACTCTGGTTTATATAACCTTGTACGTGTGTAAACGTCATATTTTTATAAAATAATGCATACATAATGTAGAAAAAACGCTCGCACAAGTTTCGCACAGGACTGTCATCGAGAAAATAAAGAAATGGAAATAGTATAGATTCCAGCACAAGTGAGATCCTCTCATCATTTCCCAAATTGAAAAAAACTAATTCCTCTAAATTCTCTGGCCACAATATCGCGGTGTCTCTCCGATGCATCAGTACAGGTTATAGGATTCCGTCCAGGCCTACAAGGTTCTATATCCCCAGATTCCTCATAACGACGAACCCATAGTTGCACCGTCTTTCTGTAAATAAAATTATCAACTTAGAAATAAAAATTTCGTTCAATCCTAGTCACAGGATAACACTTAGCGAAAATTTATTTAAAGATATCATCAATCGACGTGCAATTTTCCTAATGGAAACATTTTGATTAAACAAAACAACGATTTCGGCTCTCTGCAGCGTTGTTAAATGATAATTCATTTTCAGCTTAACTTGAGCACAGATATTTGATAGGACTGTAATAAGTGTAACGAACGAATACAAAACAGCAAACAATCCGGCAACACGACTTTACACTATTAGATGCGCACGTCGTCGTAAAGAGTAGCTAGAACCAGTTTAACCGATAATAAGTGAGGTATTTACACTGTGTGCTTGTGTGCGTAAGCAGATTGCCATAGTGCTCAGGTGGTTTAAATATTTCGTGGTGTGAGTAACGATGAACGCGCGTGTGCGTGCGACATTAGAAGATGGTCCTACATCTATCCAATTAAGTATAAATAAGAACTTTTTTTGTACTATAACTGTTTATTATGTGTGTATTTGTGTTGTGTATCGTTATACCGTGTGAAATATGTAATAAGCTTGGTGAATAAATATAATTATAAAATATTTATTTTAAAAGAGTACCGGGAGGTTTTTTGTAACTGGTTTTTTTCCTCGGTATCAGTTGTAGTGACGTCATCTCGATGGACGGAAATGGATGGAAAAAGAAGACCTTTAACCAGCGTAAAATTTTAATCTTTGATGAAATAAAATACTTTGAGTTTTTTTTTTCATTATTAATGGAATGGTTCTCCATAGTAGCGGCCTTAATAAACATGCAGAAACAGTACCAAAACAAAACATTGCCAAAAAGGAAATTAAACTCTTTATTAATCCTTCTCAACCAACAGCTCCGAAAACAATAAACACAACTTAATAATGGCGGTTTTAATTGAATGTATACTTTATAAATGAAAACATGAAAGTTTAGTTGACGTGAAGCAGACTTCCGGCAAATAGTCAGAGATGCAGTTTTAACATTTGTTGTGGATAGTGGATAATTTAATTTTTGAACTTTCCATTGTAAAGAGGTTAGGTTATCAGTTTTAGAACTGCGTCTTAATACTTTTTTAGTAATTTTTTGTACAATCGTGCTATGAAAGTAAGCTAAGATAGGAAGTTAGGCCTTATTCTAATATTTAAAGAAGTGTATTTTACTTATTTGCATGTTCCGTCGGCTGGTGTATGTTTATTGGGAATTTACTTGATTAGTTTGGTTTTGATGTGAAAAAACAATTTATTTGAAAATATTTCAATGCATATATTTTCAAGCATAAAAGTTGAAATCACCCTGATTTGCTATTGAAGGACAATAATTATCCAAATCGTGAGCTGGGCTTTGACTCAGGTTTGCTTGTTGACCCAATTTAAATTTCATTCATAGTAGTAAATCAATACTTGACGTATTGTATACTTGAATGTCAAGAAAACGAAATAAATTGCCTGGAAATGGGCCAATATCCAAATGTGCGGGGAATTTGCCTCACACACGCCGCTGCAGTTTGCGGCAAGTTTATTAAAATTCTTGCTCACTTATTCACGTAAAAATTCAAATTACGTGTATTCAAATTTTCACTTACGGGTACAAAATATGTTTAGATATAATAATTATAAAGCCTTGGGGCCACTCCAGGCCTTCATACAACTTTTTTGTGCCGAATTTTATTGGAAAGAGTTATATACTATAATTAATAACTTAATTTTTCATCTCCAATTAGTAAAAAACAATATTAAAAAAAATATTATGATAAATTCTCATATCGTCATTTAGAATAGAACAGCGCATCTGTTGTATTATTCACAATCTAAAGTAAGAAGTAGTACTTTCATGTCACAATATTATGTTTAAAAGAACATGACGAGGCATCATCTTCTTTGACATGTGGTCATTTTAGAAAAGTTTGGATGTAACATGACTTTTTGTGTAAACGAATCTTATCAATATTAATAGTTTGACAGGTTTTTATATTCACTTCGATTCGATAAGAGATATTCTTCTGTGCTCATTGTATGTTGATCTGTGTTCATTGAATATTGTTTTAGTTGGCTTTCGTGGGTTTTAGTTGTGGTACATGGGCTGGGCTAGACATTAGAATCATACTAATTTGCCAGCCCAGTACTTAGATAATTTTTCTATAGTGTGAAATGAAGATGAATAAAAATAATTATAATGTTTTAATATTCATATTATTTGTCCACATATTTATAAATAAAAATGGGTTACAAGAAAAGTTATGTTTTATTTTTTTCAATTTATTAGTGTTACAATAAAATAGTTTTCAACAGTTTAGCTGATTGCACACTCGTGGCGTTTAGTAAATTTCACCGGGCTTTGTGAATTAGCGCTGAAAGCATTTAGCCGGAGCTAAATAAAAACATGTTTAATGTTTTTTCTCGTAAATTTATTTTGACAATTCGTTCCAACTTAACATAAAATACCCAAAACAAAGTACAAAAATAACCTAAAATGAATATAGAACATAAACAAACAATCCTAAAACCGTGTTAAGTAATTTATATTTTTGAAAAACAAAAATATATTTTCTTCACTAAGTATACACACAAGATACCCATAAGTGTGTGTGACCCATTTCTCCACCGGCAATGCACTCATACAAATGTTTAATCGCAGAATATCAATGTTTATTCAAAAACTATATATAACTAACTTCTTATCTTAGCTTTCTTTTATGGCACGATTGTACAAAAATTACAAGCATGACGAGATATATTGATAAAGCGATTATAAAATTTAATAAACAAAGCAAGACCTAAATGTTTCGTTATGAAAATCCCTCATAGATAGTCAAATATCAGTATAATCTCCACACACAAAATCTAAATCCAAATCTTACCAACCTTATTATCTGGCGCCCAAGTAAACTATTAAAAAAAATATTGTTAAGAAACAAGTGTGACTTCTAGAATACAGAATTCTAGAGGTCACACTTGTTTCTTAACTTTTGTCTTCTTAATGTTGAAAAATGAAAACCTGGTGTGCGTAGAGTAGCTTACAAGTGTGCTTGATCCATTGCTCTTAATATGTCTGGAGGAAAATATTGATTTAGCCTAGGTCAACGTGTTTGTATTATCGTTAGTAATAGTGTTTCATGATCGCACAACACAAACAATAATTTGTAACGTCAAGCATAGCGAGTGTAACCTTTGGGTGAAATGTTAGGTTGGCAGGCGTAATGGAAATATGGCAACATTATATTTTCATAACGTCAAATGGTATTAAGTTCGTGCTCCCAGAATATTCAGTTTGCGATCGAAATTTATGAAAAAAAAAACACGTTTAAAACTCGTAGGAGAAGCCAATTGTCATTGCCAAATTCCAGGGAGGCTGCATCTGTAGCGATTACCGCCCAACTCTCAGCAATCCCACTCGTCGCCCGCCTTGTTGAATCTACTTACTGCACGTGCACTCTACTATTTTTTCACTAGTGCCATAAACGGCAAGCCAGCACGAAATCTGCCTATCAGTAGCCGTTCAAGGCTGAACCAAGCAATTTCAGCGCTCTGATAACTGTGTCATTACACTGAACTTGCTCTGAATTATACAGCGAGCTACAATACAACTGTGACGTCACACGGTAATTGCTTGTTTAACTATGCAGATGGAAATATATTACGGTAGATTTAGTAGTTTTAATCATCAATTTGTAAGACTGTTCATTTCAACTGGCGCAAGTAAATTAGCTTGTAGAAAATTACTAGCATTAACAAAATACTGCTTATGTTATTTAATGTAGTACCTATAATAAACTTTATTTGAATAAATTGTCAATGCTCACATTAAACTTTTTCCTCCATGCGTTGCCATAAATAATTTTCCATAAATAAGTTACTTTTATTATATATATATATATATATATATATATATATATATATATATATATATATATATATATAATAATATCTATATATATAGTTTAATCTAGAACGTCTTACTCCGATGATAGGGCAATTTAGAATGTATTGTTTCTTTTATGTCAAACACATATTAAACCTTTAATCATTTCTTTTTTTAATTTCTTTTTTATGTATGTTATTGTATATTACACTTTTTAGTAAAGGTAGACCTGATACAAATTTTTGATTGCAAATTTGAGATTGTTTAGCACTTTTAAAAACAAACAAGCTCAAACTCGATAGTTTTCTACTAGCCCCTAGAATCATTCCTCCTTTTATTCATTTCTTAATCGGGAATAAACTCACTAATCAGTGTATTATGTGGGAGTCAAGTCAAAAACTTCATAGATTCCCAAATCATTCAAAAATATACTCATAAATGTGTCAGTTCATGTAAACTGCTGTTCGACCGTGAGGAGTATGTAAACTATGTAAAGAATCGTATGTAACTATCTTATTTTATACCGTCACAAATGAAGTAAAATTTCGTAGTCAATAAATGTATATATATATATGGACCTTTTATATTATATTAATATATAATGAGACAATTTCAACTCCTTCTTTCTTTATCGCTGCGGTTGAAAATATGTACTAAAAGGTATTCATAAAACGTTTGTTAAAATTCATAATCATTAAAAAGTAAAGGATGAGAAGTTCTAAATGAACGAAGCATAACAATTTATTTCAACTACTTTGGGTGCATAATATTTAAGTATATTTTCAGCTCAAAGCCACATTGCCAGATTCTGTAAAGAATAAGAAACAACTTAAACAAACTTATCCTGTGAAATGAGAGCTCTGCATACTTTGCGGTAACAAGAATTTCTTGAGGAGAGTTTGTTTACAAACAATGTATATGAACCAAGAATTATGAAGATAATTTTTACATTGAGTATCTACTTTGAATTTCGAAATTCATATGTAATTTTTTTTGTTCCACTCCACGGGAAGGGCCGCAGTATAAAAAATGCTCTGACGCATACTCTGGCGCGCGCGATCCAGAGACTCGTCCCGACGCCTACCAGAACCTCTACCCACTAAAAAACCCCCTGTCGGCTCGTGCATTTTTGCCACTCAGCCTTCATCTGAGCGACGGCCAATTGGAGAAAGAGGCCGCGCTTGCGGGGCCCAGAAGGGGTCACCTGCTGGGATTTACATAGCACTGAAGGTGCACAAAGCGCTGAAGGTGAATACATAGCACTGAAGGTGCTCAAAATGAAAAGTAACTAATTAAAAATATTAAAATTGAAAAATAAAATTGCATTAATTCGGATTTACGTTAGAATTAGAATTACGTTAAAATTAGAATTTGCGGCCTGAAGGGCTTCGAGATCTAAAGTTAATTGCGTGGGTTCGCCAGTGTGCGCGTTTCTCGGTCTAGCGACTTCGAATTTCGAATCTAAGACAGGAGCAGTATAAAAGACTGAATCTCGAACAAGATGATTGGGATGGGTTTCGGCGCGTTTGAAGAACGATTCTGAGAGTGTTTTGAGGTGCTGTTGCACTGTAGGTAGTTCAAGATCTCTGTGCAGGTCCGCGTTACGCACGTACCACGGTGCGTCTGTGGCCCTGCGGCAGAAAAGATTTTGAACTACCTGCAGTTTATACAGGGCGGAGGGTTGGGCGTGGGCAAAGACTGGTGAGGCATATGACATGACGGGTCTAACGCAGACCTTATAAAGCGTACGTTTATTTCTGGAAGACATTTTACTTTTTCTTCCTATCATACTATATAGGCGGCTTAGCGCGATAGCCGAACTGGTGGGGAATAATGAGAGGATCTCCATCCGTTGGAAACAGATGGTTCCGCAGATAGTTCCGATGGTTCCACGAGAGAGTATGACTTTTTCGAGAAGTTTTGACATGGCCTTGAGGAGGCTGATGGGTCTGTGATTAGCCGGGATTTTCAGAGGTTTAACCGGCTTGGGAATACCTATAACAATCGCTTCTTTCTAAGCTTTTGGAAAGTAGCTATGGTCAAAGCAGGCGTTGAAGATGATAGTTAACAAAGTAAGCACCTTCTGGGGCAGGTGCTTAAGTGGGTGATTGTAAATTCCATCCGCACCCGGAGCCTTTTTGGATTTTTGATTTCTAATGAGAAGCAAGATTTCATCGTTAGAGACTTTAACGGGGTCAGCGGTGATGGAGAGAGAGTCTCTGCGGAGAACTTCGTCCTCCACCGCTTTGATGTGAGAGGGATTCGCGGGTTGCGTGCTGGGCTAGCATTGTGAAGCAACGTTGTCAGCGAAGCATTCGGCTTTCTCTTCGACTTCGAAGGCAGTAATGCCATCGGGACGAGTAAGAGGAGGCACGTGAGAGGCGGTGTCTACGCGTAAGGCTCGGGCCATCGATAATACGCTTGGTGGGACGGGGAGATATTCTCTATGAGACCGTTCATCTGAGCGTGTCGGAGTTCTGCGAGGCAAGTCCTAACTTTACGTAGAAGCTGATTCGCAGCTGTTCTGTAGGTGGGCGTGGGATATTTCTTGGCTCTCCGGAGAGCGGCGTTCTTAGTTTTTATAAGATTGCTAACGGCTAGGGGAAGCGTGGGTTTGCCTTAGCAACCTTTTCGTTATCTGAATGAATCTATTAAATCCGGGCTATCTTATTGGTCGGGCAAGATTGCGAGTGGAGAGTTCGGGGCCTCTAAGGCTGAAACTAACGTATTTTTAAAGCCTTTCCAGTTGGTAAAGGTCTTAGGAGATGTGACGTTATCCTTAGGCGCACCTAGCGCGAGGGAGACGGGGTGGTGGTCAGAGCCTAGGCCATCGAGTGGTTTGATAGACCTGAGATCTAAATTGATTCGCTTGACAATTGCAAAGTCGAGGATGTCAGAGTAGTAATACGGATTGTTGGGATAGTGAGTGGGAGTGATGGAAGAGATGACGTCTAAGTCAAGTGAGGTAGTGATGTCGAGGAGCGCGATACCACTGGTGTTGGTCGATAGGCACGTCCAGTCAGTATGTTTGGAGTTAAAGTCTCCGAACATAATGACTGAATGGCCGAGGGCGAGAATGCCCTCAAAGTCGCTGCGGGTTGGTCTGGAGGCACTAGGTATGTAGACTGAAGCTATGATGATGGTTGGATGAACAGTCATAGCCAATCTACTCACAGTGGCTTCCATATTGAGGAGAGGAGGGGTAGGGGAAGACAGCAATGGAAGCCTCTTTTGTAATATATAGCGGTGCCGCAAAAACCATCGGAGTTGGGCCTATCGTTGCGAGTAAACGCGTACTTGCGAATACCGAATCCCCTGGAGTGGTTTGGAGTAAGCCATGTCTCCTGGAGAAGCAATAAGTGTGGCACTTTGTTCTGAAGGAACAGTTTGAGCTCAGGAAGGTTGGTGCTAAGGCTACGAACGTTAAAAGATACTAGGGATAAGCCCTTAGGTTTTATACGACCGGACGCGTGATTTGCGGGTCTAGACATCATATTTGCTTATATACGAATTATTACAAAAATTAAAAAATTAAAAAATTTTTTATAACGAACTTAGAAGCAAGTGATGCTCGGCTAACGCAAATAAACGCTCTTTAGGAGAGCGGGTGGCTCGCAGTTTGCGTGCGAGAACGGAAATTTACTTAATGTCAACGTTTTTAATGACGTCGAACACGGTCTTCATGTCCTCAGACAACGACGACTGAGGTAAAGACGACTGGGATATGACGGGAAGGTGCAGGTGGAGCAGCCGGACGCTGTCTCCAGGACAGAGCCGGAGTAAGCGTTGGGTGCTCGGGCTTTGCTTCCGGGGCACCCCGGTTGCGCAGCGGTGGAAAGTTAGCGGGAGTGAGCGGCGACGCTGGTTTAGGCGCAGCCCTCTTAGTTGAAGAGCGCGGAGCGCGCGGTACCCCTGTAGTTAGCTGTGTGACCGGACTGGCCTCGTTCATCGTTCGCGAGCTTGAACGGGACGCCCCGTAGTACTGCGCGGATCTTACGCTCCTCCGGGAGGGCGTAGGTGTAATGTGCGATTTGTTTTAATGAAAGTAACCTAGTGAATGCGCGAAAGTCGACGATGGTCGTGACCTGGATTTTAATTGAATTGCCTGCGTTGGTTGCTTTGACATAGTTGATTTTTTGCTCTTTGCAAAGATTAGATACCGCGGTCCATCGCGCTTTTTCGCGGAGAAAGACGGGCGGAGGGAGCTGAGGCTTCGGTAAGACGGGAGCGCAGCGTGTAGCTGGCTTTGATGGGACCGACGGAGTCGCGGTTACTTCGAGCGATTTTAATGGCGTGGGGGCTGGTGTTGAAGACACCGGGGAGGGCTCGGGTATTGAGGATACCGAGGCTTTCTTCGAGCGCTTCTTGGAGCACTTAGCGACTAGTTGGAACGCGGGCTCAGGAGAGCCGGTTAAGGTGACGGCATCTGACGACGTATCAGACGCGGGTTCAGAGTCGCTCCCGGGAGCGGTACGCTTACGACGCGACGCGTGAGAGGATGCAAACGATTCACAGTCCATCTCGGACGGGACGGGAGACGCGGGAGAGCTGTAGACCTGAGGGGTCTGCACATTGGAGGCCTGAGGGGCCAGGGTTGAGGCCTGAGGGGCCGGGGACGCCATATTCGCCTGTAAGGCCTGCGTTAGTACGTCATCGGATATGTTAGCGCCGGACGCAACGAGCGCCTGGGTGAATGACCTAGCAAAGTTTACCAAGCTTTGCTGGTCCATTGGAGGGCTTGGTACTACAATATATAATATAAAAATATATAATTTATGCCTAGATTCCCAAACAAACCTAGCACCTAAACCTCTCTACCCACGGTAGGGGGGCTGGGGACGACGCGAAGTGGTGCCCCTAATTCGGGCAGCACTGTACCGTCACCCTGGGAAAGGCCCAAGTGCAATGGGATCGAGTCAGCCGGTTTCTCCTTGGCCTGAAGGGCCTTGGAAGCGCACCGGGGCAACGCTATCAGGCTTAGTTGACACCGTCAAGTATCCACCTGATCAAACGCAAGTCTACTACGGAGTGTGTTGCCAATAATACTCCAAACCACTCCAGGGGATTCGCTATTCCCAAGTACGCGTTTACTCGCAACCATAGGCCCAACTCCGACGGTTTCGGCGGCACCGCTATGTATTACAAAAGAGGCTTCCATTGCTGTCCTCTCCCTACCCCTCCTCTCCTCAACATGGAAGCCACTGTGTGTAGATTTTTTTTTCTCTTCTACCTCCGGCATATATGGCCGCAGACTTTGGCATTATGAAATTTTTCATTTGTTACATTCTATTTTTATTTTACAATTTAATCCTGACTTCAACTACTCTTGTCATTTCCTACTAACGTCTAGCTATAATTTCAGTGGTTCGTTTCTGCTTTGGGATGGAACTTTACACTTTTCTAGAATTTTGTTTTGTGGTCTTATTGCTTTATATTTCTTTTCCTATTTTTTATTACACATATTTACCATCACATTTCTTATATTATTACGTTTTATTTTAACTACGTGTTCCTTATCTCATTATATAGTTTTTAACTTGTTTAGCTATATGTTACAGTAAATTATACTCAATGATTTATGAACATATTTTTCTTAATTCTGTTTGTTTTTATTTATTACCTTCAGCGCGATTTCGGAGCAGTAATGTAAAAATGTTTGCCTGTTTTTGCCTAGCATGATGCTAGGAACATTTTGTACGGTTAATTTTTCTCCTATCATATTTTCTATATTATATCTCTGGACAGCGTACACAGGGCACTCCAAGATGATATGAGCGACATTTTCATTTTCAAGGGGGTCGCAGGGGCATGATGGGCTCTCTTTGCGTTTGAAACGAAATAGGTATTCCAAAAATCCTCCATGCCCCGTTAGGACTTGGGTTGTGGTTCCGGAAACTTCCATTTTTCTTACAACTAAATACGCCTCTATTGGATCCGGGAAGAACATTTTTGTAGTGCTGCCTACGTTGCTTTTCTTGTACCTGTCGTTCCACTCGTCAAGCGAATGCATGCGAATGCATCGCTTGACGAATGAAACGGGGCACTTTTCGTAGTTCGGCCTTCTCTTAGAAAACTTTGCCGCCTCTTTAGCCAACTGGTCTGCCCTCCTTTTCCTGCAAGTCCTGCGTGGGCCTTAACCCAATATAAAACCACAGTTTTATTTTGTTTGAATAAGGCACTGAAGTTTCGCCTTGTAGCTACTGCGAGGGCGTGAGGGCAGTCCAGGGACACGATTGATTGTAGGGCGGCTGTAGAGTCACTATATATTGCGTATGATTTCTCCTTGCGCTTCAACATCTCCTCACTCGCCCTGTGCACTGCCAAGAGCTCCGCCTGGTAAACGGTGCAATATGATGGCAAAGTAAGCTTGACGGACTTGGTTCCGGTTTCGTTATTCCAAAACGATAATCCGTACGTCGAAGGCACTGTTTGCTTCTACTTGTTCCTGGTTTACCAAAGTTAGGAACTCAAGGCTGGAGCACGCTGCGGGGTGTGGATTATCACCCGGTAGGACCCTTTGCTCTACCTCCCTATCTCCAAGTGCGGATTGGGGTACGCCCCTCTTCGCTTCATACAGCGAGGCCGCTTCACGTACCCGTAGGTCGAGGGGAAGTATCCCAGTTAACAACAAAACCGAGTTGAGGGAGGTAGTACGGTACGCTCTACAAATTTTTTGGAGAAAGCCGCGTTGCATTGCATTTAGTTTCTCTCGAATACAGACTTTGCCGACGGCTGGCGCCCAGACGCTAGCTGCGTATAATACAATTGGTTCTATTGTGGCAGTATAGATAATTTTTACTACCTCAGGGTGCAAGCCCCAGTTTATTTTTGCCGCCCTTGCCAATTGTTTGTACGCAGCTATCGTCCGCTGGCACAAGCTATGTACGTGTGTGTAGAACGTTAATTTGTGGTCTATCGTGACACCTAGTAACTTTATTTCGTTTGCTATGTCTATTTGAGCACCATCCATTTCCAGGCGTGGGGTGTCAAACTTGAGTTTCCCCGTGATGACCATCGCCTTCGTTTTGTGCGGAGCAAATCTTAACTTATTGGCCACTCCCCATGCGTGGACATATTCCAGAGCGGCATTGGCTCTCGACTCTATTTCCAGGGTGGTGTCGCCCTCAAACATAAGAACCACGTCGTCTGCAAACGCTTGAGCATAGTCCTGCCGTGCTTGGGGCCCCTTCAACAAGGGGTCGAGCAGAAGGTTCCATAGCAACGGTCCCCCTATTGAACCCTGCACACACCCCTTGTTTGTTAGCCTACGGTGCTCCTCGCCTAAGTATTCGACTTTAACTGACCGATCCGTTAAGTAGCTATCGACTACCTTTCTCAAATTCCTCGGGCACTTTTCCTCAGCCAGTCGGACTCTTATCTTTGGCCACCAGGCGCTATCGAATGCTCCCTCTATGTCTAGTGATACCATTAGTACAACTTTCTTTTGGCTAAGATTGGTTCTTATGTATTTCATTAAGTCATAGAGGGAGTCTTCGGTACCTTTTTGGGGCATGAATCCGTACTGGCGAGTACTTATCCTTGGAATGAGGTGGTATTTGAGTCGAGACATGAGCAACTTTTCTAAGATTTTACCTAAGATCGGCAGCAGTCCTATCGGCCTATATGATTTCGGAGCACCATAGTCGTCCTTTCCAGGTTTACGCAGTACGATCACTGTCGCCTGTTTCCAAAGTACAGGGAAGTGGTGAAGCTCCAGGCACTTGTTCATAATAGCAAGAAAAAGAAGTGTGTCACTCTCAATGGCTTGTTTGCAGATGTCGGCCGTCAGTCCGTCGGCGCCTGGTGCTTTCTTTGCACTGAAGGAGTTTATTGCGCAGTGTATTTCATTAAGGGTGAATGGTGGGTCAGTGATTTTAGGTATTTCATGTGTATCATTCACTACCTTGGCCTTTTGCCTTGTGATCTTATGCTCCTCGTTGTCTTCATCCTTGTTGTCTTCCGGGTAAAAAATTTCGGACAACAGTTTGGCATCTAGCGTTTTACCCCTCCAGTGTAGTGGCTGATCCTCGTCCCGTTTTTTAGTCCTTCGAAGTACCCTATATACACCATCCCAAACACTTTTTTTCTGTTGCTTCCCAAAGAAATCTTTCCAACTCTGTATTTGTGATCTTTTTGTTTCTAATTCATATTCTTTCTTTTTTTTCAGATATTCCTCTACGACCCTGGTGCGGCGGCAGGGGGCGACACGACCGATCCTGTTTTTGTGAGTGGCAGCCTCCTTCTTCAACTGATGAAGACGCTCAGACCACCACGGCAAAGTAGGTTTTTGATTATTTTTTATTTTGGGTATATTTTCATTGCAGGCCGTAGTGATAATATCGGTGTACTGAACCACGAGGCTGTCCAACTGTTGAGTTTGTGAGATGTTTTTCACAGTTTCTACGTCCAGACCACGTTCCGCTTTTAATTGCTCGAATTTCTCATGAAATCCGACCCAATTAGCTTTCCGTGTGTTGTACAACCTCGTGGTTCTAGTAATACTGATTTCAGCAAGTTTCTTTAAACCCAGTTCAAATGAGATGCCGTTGTGATCCGCACTCGTCAACGCTTCATCGACTTTCCGACCTCTCACCCGGTCCAACAGGCCGGTAGTACATGCCGTTATATTGACTGTGCTGCTGTACCGTACTCCCCCTCTGACTGTGTCAACGTTGGTTTGGTTCCAGTATTCAAGATGTGTAGCTCATGTTCATCGAGGAAGCCCAGCAATACCTCCCCCCTTTGGTCAGTCCTACAACTGCCCCACCAAGAGTTTCTGGCATTTGCATCACCCCCTATAACGAGCAAATTTGTGTCCAACTCTTCAATGATCGCCCTTATTTGGTCTAGATATGGATCTAGGGGTTTGTCCGGCTCAAAATAAAAAGATATAAAAGCGATCTTCCGGCCATCCGTGTGGGCACTAACGACAACGATGTTAGGTGTTGTTAAGTGCGGGTATTGTGTTATCTTTAGATTTTGATCGAAGACCGCAATTGTCGCCTTGACCGTCTCCACGCCGGTAGACTGGAAGACCCTCACACCCTTGTAGTTTTTTATAGCCCCTACTCCACCTACATAAGGCTCTTGCAAAAATGTTAAAGAAGATTTGCGCCTGCTGGCCTCCACAATTATTTCATTCGTGGCGAGCTGCATCCTTTGTAGGTTGGCTTGCAAAATTCTGTAGGGGGTGTTGTCCGCCTGGGTGCCCTTAGCAATAGGCCACAGAGGACCTAGCTAGTATGTCCCACCGTTTCCGAACCGGGCATGCCTGGCTAAATACATTATGGTCCCTGCAGTCGTACTTTGCGGCCGCACAGTTTCTACATGATGGAGCCACGCCACTCAGCCACTCCTGGCACTCTGACTTCAGATGTGGACCGCCGCAGTGGCTACACAAATCTACTGTTCCTTTGCAGTATTTTTTGCCGTGTCCATATTCAAGACAGCGGGTGCATTGCACAAGTGGAGATTGGTCTTCCACTTTGGTCCTTTGCAAATCTATGTGCAACTCTCCCGCTTCTGTGGCTCTTCTCCATATCATCGGGGAAGTACTTAGGATGACGTTCCAGACATGCGGGTTTCTGGCTTTACGCCTGTATTTAACAATTATCCTCTCATCCTCAGGGTCAATGCCGGATACTACGACTTTATTTTGGTTTCTGAAGGCTTTTATAATATCTGCGTCAGTGTATATTGTGAGCACATTTTTTAAGGATCATGAGAGGGTCTTTGTTCTTAATATCCTCACAATTGAGGCGATGTCCTGATGTTAACAATCTATCTTTCACTTTGTTCTTTTCCTCTTCTGTCCTACAGCTTACAATAATTTTTCTATCCTTTGCCTTGCGGACTCTCTCGACCTTGACCCATCCGTCCTTAGCGTCTACTGCATCCCGTATCCTATCCAGTATCCTTTCGCCGGTGTCTGTCTCGTCTTCTGAAGTTATAGCTATAGAGCGCAGGGCTACTTTTTCTATTGTTGGCCCTCTGGGAGGTATTGCCGCTATGCTGGCGTAGGTTCCCTGGGCTGAACACTCTATGGCTTGTTTTTGCCTTTCCATTTCTTCTCTTAACTGTTCCATCCTTTTATTATTTTCCTGTATATTAGCACTCGTTTTTTGAAGTTGTTCAATTAGCTCAACGTTTATGTTTTTTAGAGTACCTTTTGTCGTATCTTCTTGCGTTTTTATGCTTTCTTCTCCCTTCCCAGTGTTTTTTCTTTTAATTTTGTTTCTAATTCCTTAACGATATTATACAGTCTATCAACTTCTTCTATAACTACGTTCTTGATTTCAGTTTTAAGGTTTCTTGAGATGCTGAGACACTTCTTTGTCCTGCTAAGACACGCTCTAGCTTCAGCAGTCATGTCTTTATATACTGGTTTAGAAGTCAAAGGAGAAGTGTTTGGTATTTCTGACACCACTGCCTCCCACTCACCTATACTTTTTCTGACTTTAGATGTCACTGTCACAGTTTTAGGAGGCGATTTTGGCACCACTCCCTTTTCCACAGTTTTGTCAGGTGTGCGGAACATTATTACGCCGAGGTATGCGTCAATTCAAAGGTTTGTATAAGTTGTAAATATTAGGTCTTTACCTATGAAATTGCCGTTTTTCACGAAATAAATGAAGCGTAATTTTGTTATATATTTTTTATTTCTATTAATCAAAATAATCACCCATGCAATCAATGCATCTTTGCCAACGCATTGGTAGCTTATTGATGCCTTTTTTAAAGAAATCAGCTGGACGGGAGGCAACAAATTCTTCAAAGGCATTTTGTACTGCCTCTCGGGGATTGAATTTTTTTCCCGCCAAGAAGTTATCCAAATTCTGGAAAAAGTAGAAGTCTGTAGGCGCAAGGTCTGGTGAGTACGACGGATGACGGAGAACTTCCAACCCCAACTCTTGTAGCTTGGAGACCGTCTGCTGTGCAGTATGAGGTCGCGCGTTGTCGTGCAGGAGCAGTGGAGCCGAACGATTGACCAAAGCTGGTTGGAGACGTGCGAGCTTCTCCATCATTGTGTTCAGTTCTTCACAGTACACATCTGCAGTAATGCTTGTCCCGTTTGGCAAGCAGATGTGATGAATTACACCCGCGTTAGACCACCAAACAGTGACCATCACTTTTCTAGGGGTAAGTTTTCGTTTAGGGCATTGTTTGGGTGCTGAACCAGGGTCCAACCAACTTGCTGAGCGCTTACGATTGTCAAACAGGATCCATTTCTCGTCACAAGTAACAATGCGGTTCAGAATTCCTTCATTTGTATGCCTGCTGAGCAGTGCAAGGCACGTCTCCACGCGTACTTCGCGCTGGCGGTCATTGAGTTCGTAGGGTACCCATTTGTCAAGCTTTTTTACCTTGCCAATTTGACGCAAATGGACCAATAATGTTTTGATGCTAACGTTAGCTGCTGCTAACTCAGCCGTGGATTGAGTTTCATCAGCTTCCACAATTGCCTTTAATTCGTCATTGTCGACCAAAGTTTTCGGACGACCACGGAGTTTATTTTTCAGGTCAAAATTTCCAGAACGGAAGCGGGTAAACCAATAACGGGTGGTGCGTTCGTTTGTAGTGTTCGCTCCGTAAACGTCGTTGATGTTGCGTGCCGCTTGTGCCGCTTTGCTGCCACGACGGTACTCATACTCCATAATTACTCGAATTTTTAACTTATCCATGATGACGAAAAATGTTCGAATGCGTTGAAAACAAAACACTAACTATTAAACAAATGACGATTTTAGAAAAAGAATTCCATGTTTGTCAAATAAAATTAATTTGAAATTAGAATTATCAGTCAAAAAAAAAATATATTCAGTTGAAATGGCCAGTACGGCAAAACGGCAGTTTCATAGGTAAAGACCTATTATATAAGTATAGTCTTAATATGTAAATAGCGTATATTATTAAAAGTTGAGTCAAGAGAGCTGTATTTGGGCCCTCAGTCACAAAGGTAAATAAAAAAGAAATATGAATAACTTAATCCGATCGCCACGCGGTGCGGACGTGCAAGACCCCGTTCTCCGTTGATCGGTCCCTTCCCGATATTCCGTGGCGCTCAGCCTACTGACGTCACAGTTTAGCGTGTTGGTTCCGTGCTACGGTTTTCAAGGTTTTCTACTCCCTCTGAGTGCTATCGAAGTGCGATTTTTCTTAGCGACTAAGCCCCTTAGTCTTCAAAGTGCTGTGCTAAGTTGTGTTGTGCTTGTGCTGAGTGCAGTGTTGTGCCCAGCGTAAGTAGTCTGGTTTCAGTACAAAGGATATTTAACGGTGACAATGAATTTGTACTGAACCAGTCCTTTTATTTTTATTTTATTTCTCTTCTCTATTTTATTTATTTTTCTCCTATTTTCATATTTATTTTTATCATATCTGTGTGTTTTCGTGTGTATTTGTCCTTTCTGTCGGTAAAGGTTGACACTAACGCGGTCAACTCTTTACCTGCGTACCCTTTTTAGGTTTCTAGGTAGCGGCCTTCGGCGTACTACGGTTAGTTTTAAGTTATTCTCCCCAGCCCCCCTACCGCTGGTAGGGAGGTTTGCCGCTAGGATTTTGCTAGGTTTTTAGGAACTAGGCATCTTTTATTATACTTATATTTTTACATACTATTGTCCCAACCCCTTCCCAAATGGATAAGCAAATCGTCATTAACATTGCGAAGGCGTTCGCCCAAGCACTCGCCGCGTCGGGTGTTTCAATTTCTGACGACATATTTACGCAAGCTGTACTAGCGCTTAACGCGTCCCCGGCCCCTTAGGCCCCAACCCCAGCCTCTCAGGCCTCTAACGTCCAGACCCCTCAGGTCTATAGCTCTCCCACGTCTCCCGTTCCATCCGATATGGACTGCGCGTCGGTCTCATCCTCGCGCTCATCTCGTAGGAAGCGTACCGCTCCCGGGAGCGACTCAGACTCCGCCGCGTCCGTAGCTTCATCGGTCGCCGCCACCCTAACCGGCTCTCCAGAGCCCGAGTTCCAATTAGTTGCCAAACGCTCTAAGAAGCGTTCGAAAAAAGCCGCGGTGTCCTCAACACCCGAGCCAACCCCGGTGTCTTCTACACCCGCCCCCGCGCCGCTCTTGTCACTCGAAGTGACCGCGTCTCCGTCGGTCCCGTCTAAGCCAGCGACGCGCTGCGCTCCCGTCCCGCCGAAACCTCAGCTCCCTCTGCCCATCTTCCTGCGTGAAAAAACGCGCTGGACCGCGGTCTCAAACTTGTGCAAAGAGCACAAAATTAATTACTTAAAAGCCGCCAACGCTGGCGATACAATCAAAATTCAAGTAGCGACCGTCGACGACTTCCGCGCGTTTACCAGGTTGCTCGGGTTAAATCAAATCGCGTACCACACCTACGCCCTCCCGGAGGAGCGTAAGATCCGCGCAGTACTACGGGGCGTCCCGTTCGAGCTCGCGAATGAAGAAATCCTCGAGGACCTTAAGTCCCAGGGTTTCCCGGCCGAAGCAGTGCACAAGGTGCACTCTAACCGCGGTAGGCGCTTTCCGCTAGCTTTAGTTATCTTGTCGAATACTCCCAACTCGAGGGAGATCTTTAGAGAGGCTCGCACAATTTGCGGACTCTCAAATATCTCTGTTGAGCGTCCCAACCCCCGCGGTCACCCTGGGCAGTGCCACCGCTGCCAGCTCTACGGCCACGCAGCGGCTAACTGCTCAGCTCCCCCCAGGTGCGTTAAGTGCCTGGATCCACATTTTACGAAGGAGTGCACTCGCACTCCCGAATCCACTTCCCCCCCTGCCTGTGTGCTGTGCGGCCAGTCTGGTCACACAGCTAACTACAGGGGCTGCCCACGTGCTCCGCGTTCCACCACCAAGAGGGTCGCGCCTTAACCGGCGCCGCCGCTCACTCACGCTAACTTCCCGCCGCTGCGCAACCGGGGTCCCCCGGAAGCAAAGCCCGCTCAGCCGACGCCTACTCCGGCTCTATCTTGGAGGCAGCGTCCGGCCGTTCCGCCTGCACCTTCCCGACCTCCCGTAGCTTCCGTAGGGCCGCGTCCTTCTCCGTCTTCTGCACCTCAGTCGTCGTTGGCTGAGGACATGAAGACCGTGTTCGACGTTATTCAAAACGTCGATATTAACGAAATTTCCGTGTTCGCACGCAAACTGCGAGCCGCCCGCTCTCCTCAAGAGCGTTTATTTGCTTTAGCCGAGCATCACTCGCTCCTAAGTTCGTTGTAAATTCTTTTATATTTGTATATATTCGTAAATAATAAATTATAATGTCTAGACCCGCGAATCCCGCGTCCAGTCGTATTAAACCCAAGGGCTTATCCCTAGTATATTTTAACGCTCGTAGCCTTAATACCAACCTTCCCGAGATTAAACTGTTCCTTCAGAACAAAGAACCTGACTTATTCCTTCTCCAGGAGACATGGCTTACTCCAAACCGCTCCAGGGGATTCGCTATACCTAAGTACGCGTTTATTCGTAACGATAGGCCCAACTCTGACGGTTTCGGCGGCACCGCTATATATTACAAAAGAGGCTTCCACTGCTGTCCTCTCCCTACCCCTCCTCTCCTCAACATGGAAGCCACTGTGTGTAGATTGGCTATGACTGGTCATCCGACCATCATCATAGCTTCAATCTACATACCTAGTGGTACCAGACCAATCCGCAGCGACTTTGAGGCCATTCTCGCCCTCGGCCATTCAGTCATTATGTTCGGAGACTTTAACTCCAAACATACTGACTGGACGTGCCTATCGACCAACACCAGCGGTATCGCTCTCCTCGACATCACGAACTCCCTTGACTTAGACGTCATATCCCCCATCACTCCCACTCACTATCCCAACAACCCGACCTATTCTCCTGACATCCTCGACTTTGCAATTATCAAGCGAATCAATCTTGATCTAAGGTATATCGAACCGCTCGATGACCTAGGCTCCGACCATCGCCCCGTTTCCCTCGTGCTAGGACCGCCGAACGATAACGTCTCATCTCCTTAGACCTTTACCAACTGAAAAGGTTTTAAAAATACGTTAGTTTCAGCCTTAGAGGCTCCGAACTCTCCACTCGCGATCTCTCCCGAACAATTAGATAGCCCGGATAAAATCGATTCATTAGTAAATTCTCTCACTGATGCTATCAACTCAGCCATCAGTGACAACGAAAAGGTTGCTAAGCAAAGGCAAACCCACGCTTCCCTTAGCCGTTAGCAATCTTATGAAAGCTAAAAACGCGGCTCTCCGGAGAGCCAAGAAATATCCCACGCCCGCCTATAGAACAGCTGCGAATCAGCTTCAACGTAAAGTTAGGTCTTGCCTCGCGGAACTCCGAGACGCTCAGATGAACGATCTCATGGCGAATATCTCTCCGTTCCACCAAGCGTACTATAGCATGGCCCGAGCCTTACGCGTAGACACCGTCTCTCACGTTCCTCCTCTCACTCGTCCCGATGGCAATACTGCCTTCGAAGTCGAAGAGAAAGCCGAATGCTTCGCCGACAGCATTGCCGCACAATGCTCGCCCAGCACGCAACCTGCTGATCCCTCACACATCCAGGCGGTGGAGAACGAAGTCCTTCGCAGAGACTCTCTCCCCATCACCGCCGACCCTGTCACAGTCTCTAATGACGAAATCTTGCTTCTCATTAGAAATCAAAAGTCCAAAAAGGCTCCGGGTGCGGATGGAATTTCCAACCACGCACTTAAGCACCTACCTCAACAGATGCTTACCTTGTTAGCTATCATTTTCAATGCCTGCTTCGACCATAGCTACTTTCCAAAAGCTTGGAAAGAAGCGACAGTCATAGGCATTCCCAAGCCGGGCAAACCTCTGAACGTCCCGGCTAATCACAGACCCATCAGCCTCCTCAAGGCAATGTCTAAACTTCTCGAGAGAGTCATACTCTCTCGAATGCGGAACCATCTGTTTCCAACGGATGGCGATCCTCTTATTATTCCCCATCAGTTCGGCTTTCGCGCTAAACACTCCTGCCCTCAGCAAGTCCACCGAATCGTCGAGTATATACTTGACGGTTTCTATCCGCGTCGTTATAAAACAGTCGCGGTTTTCTTTGACGTAGCCAACGCTTTCGATAAAGTCTGGCACAGCGGTCTAGTTTATAAACTCTACAAGATAGGCTTACCGGATCGGCTAGTCAGGTTAATAGCGTCGTTTCTCAAAGACCGTACGTTTCGATTTAAACACGAAGGCACGCTTTCTGCACCTCGTCCCATAAAGGCTGGAGTCCTTCAAGGCTCAGTCCTCGCCCCTCTGCTGTACACCGTGTACACCAACGACATTCCCATCCCGCCGAAAGGCGTCGAACTCGCCCTCTTTGCTGACGACACCGCACTCTTTACCAAAGGCCACAGTGTTCGGCACCTTGTAACCAGACTCCAAAAGGCCGTAAACGCCCTTGGTGTATGGTTTCAAAAATGGCGCATCGATGTGAACCCTGAAAAGAGTTCTGCGATGCGCTTCGACCACAAACGCCGTCGTCCCGATGGCGATCCCCACGTTCGAATGTTAGGCATTCCCATCCCCTGGAAGCGCAGTACTAAATACTTAGGCGTCACATTAGATCCGACGCTTTCTTTCAAGTCACACGTCGAAAGAGTTTCGAAACTCGCTCGTCACTATTTAGTCCGCTTGTTGAATCCATTGCTGTAAGTCTATTAAAGCTTTAATTGAGAAAGGGTAAAAAAATACAATGTCGATAATAATATGGCTGTGATTACTGCAAGTATGTAGTACCTATACGTTTTGTCGTTAGATTTATAAAAATGTTATTATTTCACTTCGCATTAAACACTGATGCGCAAATTGAAAAATTGTGTTGTGTTTGCATTCATGCAATTTCTATACCATACTTTACAAAAGTATATCCTATTATTTAGTTTCTTTTTTGTGTGAAAGAATTTAAATAAATGATCGTACTTATGCTTTGATTCTATTAACTTTTTGTTTAATTTTACTCCTTTTGCATAGTTTTAATCTAAATATTTATAACACGGTTTGAAAGCAGATAAATAAGAAATAGATACTTAGTTTCGCATAATTTATGATAATATCATATCATATTATGACAGCAGATGAAGTTAGTTCACTAGAAGTGGCCGATGCGAAAAGAATATTAGGAGGATAGTAAAAATTGAGAATCAAGTCAATGAGGCCCTGTATTTTGTAATGAATATGTCTAAAAGGAATAGAAATGGCTGTTCACAAGAGGTTCACTGTTCACTTCTATGGGAGTGAAATTTGGGTAAGGAGATATTACAAAAGAAGAATGAGAGTGGAATAAGTAAAGAAAGACTGTTGTATTACACTCGCAACTACACTTAGAGACCTTAATACTACAGTCTTTCTTTTCTTATTCTACTCCCATTCTTCCTTTTGTAATATATCCAAATCTTACTCTCGTACACAAATTTTGGGTGGAACTAAGCCATTGTTTATGCAATTTGAGAAATGTTTAGGACCCGATGGAGAGACACTCTCTGGGCATGGCTTTTCCTCTCGGATACAGGCGTGCATCTATTGTATATGGGTGTGGTGCGCAATCGCGAATGTCGTTTGGACGAATGCCGAATGCGTGAAGAAGTTTGCGCAAAAGGTTGAATGCGCGAAGAGTCCTTTGCGCGAAAGGTCGAATGCGCGAAGAATTCGTTTTATGTGTTAATGTACAATATGGGTATCGTTTTATGGAATTTGATGTTATTTTTGAAATCCAAGATGAATGTGAACCAAAAGTACAGGTCACGGATTTCAAGATTTTTTTACCAAGCTTGGCACATATGTTCTTTGGCACCACCCATCTTGGAATTCAAAAATAAAATCAAATTCAAACTGAACAACCCAAAAATACACTAAAACGACACCTATATTGTAAATTTACACATAAAACTATTTCTTCGCGCAAATGAACCTTCGCACTATCAAGCTTTAGCGCAATCGACTCTTCGCGCATTAGACCTTTCGTGCAAATGACCCCTCGGGCAAATTACTCTCAGTGGATTCGACCTTTCGCGCAAACGTCTTCGCGTATTCGGCTTGCGTGCAAACGACATTTGCGATTGCGTACCAAACCCTTAGTATGTAAGTTTTATACTCAGTGTATATAAAATATTATGTTTTATATGTATTTTCATATCCGTGGATTGATTCTTTCATTTCCGTGGCACAGTTCTTTCATTGCCGTGGACGCTTGTTTCATTGCCGTGCACGCATGTTTCATCGCCGTGGCACGAAATTTTTAATCTTGTATATCTCGTTAGTTTTTTAAGTTATCTGCTGGATATTAAGCAAGAATACAAACATTATTCAAAAGTTTAATAAAAGCGTTTCTTTTTTAAAAAAAAACTAAAGATAAAAAATTCCACGGAAATGAAGATTTTAATGGACCTGTTGAAATTCACCCATAATATTATGATATTTTTATGAAATACTTATAACATTTTTATTTGTAAACTTTTCTTAAAATTAAGTTCAACGTGCAAAATCTTTTAATAAAACAGGGCAAAACAAGACCTATTGGATATAATCAATGTTATTATATTTACAATAAGGGAAATTAAAATAAATTAAGGAGAACTTTCCAACAAATGTCATAAATAGGAATGTGTTATTCTGAGCAGATATGTTAATAAATTGTTGAACAACAGCTTTGCCTCGACTTCCAGATAAGCAAGTAAGTGAAGATTTTTATTATACCAAACGTTTTAAAAGTTAATAAGTAGCGTTATTCAAAACCAATTGTGTTGCGAATTTTTATAAATTATTTTTTTTATTTGTGTTGTTTTTTTCTGGGGATTTATTATTATTACCATTGCGGCACAAAAAACTATTTATTTATTTACAGTTTTACTTATTTAACTAATTATTTTATTATTTTGATTTTTTATAGTTTTAATGAATGCTTGCCAAGAACTGCCATTCGTTTTTACAATTAAATATATTTCATGGCTCAGATCTTTGTAGTTTTAACCATTACTTGTTTCTCACACGAATTTATCGAAACTTTATATTTATAAAAGCAATCCAAAAACTTTACAGCGACGAATAAAAAAAAATTTCCTTATTACAAAAGGCTGTTTAAAGGGTTTTTATTTTATTTTCGTGGTTTACCCCTAAGAGTTCAGTAACAAATCGGTGCAAATACCTCCAATTGGTCGTTCATAACTCTGCGGAAGATTGGGCCGGCGCTCACAGCCAGCTATGTGCAGCCGGACTATGTTATTGTTATGAGAATATAATGTTGAGATAGGACCTCTGTTTGTAGTATCGTAGTACTAGCAAGCCAATGTTGCGGCAGTAATTCCTTGAAGTATGATTTTTAATTCTTGTGAACAAATAGGCAGCTTTAATTTTACCCTGATTTGTAAACTAAGATGTTTAAATTATAACAAAACAGAAATATAAAATTCAGTTACAATTCATCGTGATATCATTGAATTGAATCAGGGACTCTCCAAAATTTATTACTAATCAAATCTCGCGGAATATTCATAAAACAAGGCAATGGACATTCGCTGTAAGTTAACTTTCGCTTATTACAAATTGAATCTAAAAAGCCTCAGAAATAAATAGAGTATATTTATATATAATATATAAAGTTTCTTCTTGATTCTATTGATATAATAAAGGCAATATGGGCATTTAATTCCAGGATACCGACGACTTGACGCTACCTTCGGTCCTAACGACAGCTGAACTAAAAGTAAAATTCGAAGGGCTGAAATACATATCAGCACATACACTGTTTCAGTTTTGTAGTTCATCAAAAATAGCTGCAATTATAAAATGCCAACATTTTTTCAACAGTTTTCACAGGCTCTCTCTCGCTAAAACAACTCTGCATTGATATTCCTATCCTGGCGCTGCACGCGAGCTAATGGCCTTGTCCGACGGCTGAACTATGGAACAGCAGACCTATTCAAAGCTGTAATTTAAATACGTTGAGATGAATAGGGATGATCGAGAACCGTAATTAATCCACTAGATATTCCTATTTTATTTAAGAACCTCTGTAACATAAAAATTTATTTTAGTAAATAAGTAAGTAATTTCGTACATTTTTGAATTAATCTCATGAATTTGCAAGTGCTGTACATACCACTAATTTGGAAACGCATAAAAGATACTGAGTGCCTTACCGGACAAGTGAACACGCAATACCCAAGAAAGTCGGAAAACTTATTTCAATTTGAACTGTGCGCATGAAAAAATGAAAGAACAATTCACTGAATCTCAATATTTAAAACTATTTCACGAAATACCCTGAAAAAAGAAAAGCTATAATTTTGCCTGTTACTACCACAATAAACTCCATATAAAATCGATCCTCACTCGCATTGCGTACTAACTATCGGACCCCGTGATGCGCCAGTGCCATGGTGGCACTCAAAAAACTCGCGGAGTGTGCCAAGCGGAATCGGAAACGTATCGGAAACGGAAAATCGACGACAAATTATCAAACATTTTCAAATATAAGAATGCCGAAAGGTTCTCTGCGACGGCTTTTATTCCTCTAAAAATTCCTTTTATTACTTTAAAATGAAGAATAAGAAATCAAAGGTAATTTTTTACCTTCGATGGAATAAAAAATATGTTTTTTTTTATTTGGATGTAATTTGTATTATATTGTAATTCATATTTTAATTTCAAATTCAACAAAGATGTTTTAAGTATTTGAAATGTTCAATATTATCATTATAAGAATTCAAACTAACCTAGTACGTGTTATAAATATGAGTAATTTAAGGTTATGTCAGATTAGTTAGGAACTAATTTAATGAAAAATTAATGACTCGCATGCTTCCGTACAACGCCGAGTATGTTGAAAATGTTAATAAATTCACGGAATTAATACTCTAAGTACGCTTATTTTTATACTTGCGCATGTTTTTGAAAAAATTGCGATCTTATAAGATGTATTTATGGACCGTTTTAAAATTTACCACATAATTTTACTCTTAGTTATACAAAGCATTTAAGACCATCACTCCTGGTTTAAGTTTGTTTAAGAGTAACGCATCACTCTTCTTGTTATAATATAACGCAAAATAATTGATTAATTTCAACATCACGATTTCACACACAGATCAGATTCGCCGCCATCGCGCGGACCAACAACGGCGATGTATTGCTTTCCCACTTGTAACGTATTCGTTCATGTGTATGTTATCGTACGGCGCGACAGTTGACTCTTAGTTCATGGATATGTGGAAATACCAAAACTGGACGTTGTACGTCATTTGAGTATTGAGGGTGTTCGTCGTTTGGATACTTGGGGGGAGGGACTTGCCGAGCTAACAGATGCAGAAAAGAATAATTTTGTATAGACATAAAGAGACTCTGTAAATTTATTTAAAAAAAAAATATACCCGTAAAGTTTCTTGCCAGTTCTTCTTCACGAAGGTTTTTTCGAACTGGTGGTAGAATCATGTTTTATTTGACGTCAATAAGAACAAGTAATTGTCAATGTTGAGAAATAAATTTTTCATTGCATTTCATTTCATTTCATTCGGATTTATTCAATTGCAATCAAAATATGCTTGAATTTATTGATAACAAGAATTTTGAAGGCCATGTTCAAAAAGCTAACAAATATTTGCGTTGTAAAATACAACACTTTAGAACTATTACGACAAGGTTTAACTTTTTGATCAGTGAGCCATATCACATGTTACTCAATTATATTATTTCTGACATAAATAAATATGTATACTTGAAGTGAACTTGAGAGCTAGTTTCTAGTTTTGCCTAAACAATTTTTTTTTCATTCGTAGTTATGAAACCGATCTTTAAGCTTTTTACTCGATTAAGTAATTAGTAAATAGCAATTTATTATTTCATGGACAACTCAGGCATCCTCCAATTATTACGAACATTACATCTCACATTATCATCTTAATCAGGCTATTAATTTACGTTATTATCATTGCAAAATAAATTTATATCCTACATTCGCCTTCATCCGGGCTTCGCACACACTTTATTTATTTGTGTTGAATAAATAAAAGTGTTTTATCTCATCACTGCAGCAGCTGTTTGTTTATTTGAATATGGGACAGGTTTGTGGGACTGTGTACTTTCTAAAGCCAAAACCAATTCTAAAACAATTTGCGCGACCTGCCCGTGGACGTTGAGCACATAAGCAAATAAAAATTGCTTTAAAAGGGTCGCCTGCAAAGACTTTGAATATTCTTTTTCCTATTGGTTTTTTAATTCTTTATTTGAAATTAAGATGTCTATATGTGCGGATAAATATAAAGGTTAGGACTGTATAACAGCAAAAGAAACTGGGTCATTGATTTCAAATACAATCTCGTTGCATTGAAAGCGGCGCCATTGTATGTACCACCACCGCCACCGGTGGAGGCATGCGAGGCATGTTTTCTTTAAATTTCTTCCTACGTCTCACCAAAAATACAATGGATGTTTTAATTATAACTGAGTTTGATTAGATTGATTTTGTTTGTGGAGTGAATTTTCCCTTTCAAATTTGCATTAGAAACCTAGCGACAACAACTCAGCACAAACCAAATTTATTTGTAAAATATTTTCACATGGTGAAAAAGTGGCTTTACTTTCCTTTGCTCTACGATCACTTATATTACGAATTACAATATAATTGAAATGATGAGAATTACAGATACGCAAATTAGAAAAAATCTGATTCGTTTGTTTTAAATACTTGTGAAAAAAGTATTTTATATTTTATTTTTATTTTTATTTTATTTTCTGCCGGTACCTACCCGGCGACCGCGGCAGACGTTATGGTTTGCAGACTTGATTGCCGATCGCGCCTCTGCTAATATTTGCTATTCGTATCGACTTTGTGCCGGAGTAAAAAGATTCTCCCGATAATAATTTCCTTTAGCGGTTTTCGGTTTTTATTTATTTGTTGTATAAACAATCAATATAAAATTATATTCAAAAGAATCCGCTGCGGACCTCGTAAGTCTTGTGGCTGGTTGCAGATTACATGTTGCATGGTTTAGATACTGCGCGATCGACACGGATACAACCGAGATTCAACTGTTTCGAAATATGTTGTCTTGCTCGCAAGCCATTTAATCCATTTCTTATATGTCAGGGAGTAATATATATAATAGTTATATAAAGCTTCTTTGAGAAAATATTTCTGTGGTAGACACCGAGCCTTTTTCAGGTTCATAATGTAAAACATCCCTTATCTGCCACAACTTTAGTTTAATCTAAGTACGCAAGGTTAGTTTCACAGCCAAAGTCTGTCACAGAATTTTGAATTAAAATTGAACGTATGAATTATTTTTGATACATTCTACATCCACAAATTAATTAGGTTCCACTTTTTCCTTCACCGTCAGAACTGTCGACTGGAAGCTCCTAATCTTGATGTAAAAATCCATTGCTACTGTATAGATTGAACAGCCAGCGCCATGTTGGTTGTGTCGACGCTCTTTATAACTACTTAATACCTTTGACAAAATGTAACCAAAACATTGTACATTTCACATTAACAAAGCACCAAACCAAACATACTTAACTTCTTTGCTTCATTTAATTTACGTTCCCGATGCAAGTCGCGAACTAAAACACATATTAAACAAGCCCACAGAAGCCCAGCGAGTTTTGAACAGCACTGCCAGCTTCCTCTGTTGCAAACACTGAGTTTTAGCTGCCCACGTTGATAAGTCCATTTTGTAGTTTGCGTGCCGCCCCGTGTCGCACCACGTCGTGCTGCGGTGGGTAACGAGGTTAGAAGTTTGTTGTTAGCCATTGTTACCGTAATATAGTTGTATGAATAATATTGTAAGTAGCGCAAAGAATCTGATAATTTTTAATTTAAAAAATTATTGAGATGGTAGTACATTAGTTAATTACTGTTACGTGCCAATAGTCTATATTCGGCCACAAATTCCCTCACAACTATTTTTCTCTTAACTGATAGCTGTCCTGATTGCCTATAACGGTTTAGAGCAGTCATTATATGCGTCAAACAAACGTTCACGTATAAGAAGAAACTTTATGACGTCGAGTTAAGGAGTCTTTTTAGATGCGAGGAAGATATATCTATTGGTTGAATGTCCACGAATTCGCTGAAGCAGCGTTTCGTCTTGCAATACGTAAGCAGTTTTCTTGACACGGCAATGGTCAGGAAATTGAAAAATCCATTCAATCTTAGATGGGGCCTAATTTTGATTTTTTATATCGTTGAGCTATGGTGCGTACTCAATTTGAAACGGCTATAATATCGTCCCCGTAGAGCGAAGATTAACTAAGTGGAAAAACACGATATGGAAATTATGGCGTTCAAAGATTTTTATAACTAAAATCACCGATTACTCTCATATATATTTTTAAATAATATTACATTTATGAGTAATATATACGATATATCAAGTTTAAATTAGATTTTTTTTTAAAAGTCATTGATAAATTATAACAATTCATTAAAAGTATAATTAATTAATTATCATCTAAAATGTTTGTGATTTATTATGTTATTAGTTAATTTTCGGATGGATTTAAAAAGTTTTTCAAAATTTTTAAGTAAAATTTAATAAAATTATTTTGTGTTAGGTAAAATTATATTTGAAATGAGGTTTAAAAAATCAAATACTTTAACTAGCTAACTGAGTATTAATTATTGTGGTTGTGGTAATACAAAAGAAAAGACGACAGAAATGACGTTGCAATTACAACAAATAACATGCATAATTACATGACAAAACAAGTTAAAAGTTTTTATGGACAGTTAAGGGCTCAAAAAGAGCGCTTCTGTAGATGCTGATAGATGATTTTGAAGTTATCTGTCAGAATGATACATTTTTTCCGATGGTGCTCCCTAAAAGAAGTAGTTTGAGTTTCAAATCATATATACTACGTAAATATAAAAATAAGTAAATAGTTATTCTACAAATATGATTGCAAGTTAGGGGAAAATATTAATCATGATTATTACCACATAAATCGACATCGTTGTATTTTAACAGGAATTTATTTAAGAAATCATTAATTTGTAAACCCACGACACTGGCTCGGAACAAAACGCGTTTTTACATAAGAATTACCTTCGCGCTGCAGGAACAGGCGATCTCTTTTTAGACACATGCGCGATCGTTAAGGCACCACTGCATCATCGTACTCTGCAAAACAATACCTTTTTAATATTTCGTTTCATTCTTAGAACAGTAATGGTTATGAAATTCACGGTCGTTCGCAAATCATGAGTTTCTTTGATGGACTGAAAAAACACTACACGAAAAACAATTATTGACTTGGCAATTTGCCAAGACAAATAAGTTTTAGAGATATATATTTGAGAAAGAAATTTAAGGTGGGGTAAGCAAGCCATTTTCCATTCTCTGTCTTAAAAGACGATATAGTTAATTTACAGGAGAATAGAACGCCGACAAGAACGGCTTCCCTTCTTTGGTACTGGTTGCACGTTAGCCAGCTTCCAGGATTTAGGGACCTTTCCAGATTCCAACGAGAGTCGATACAGGCGCGTTAGTATGGGAGACAACTCGGCCGCGCAGTGTTTTAACACAACTGCAGGTATATCATCGGGGCCGCTGGCCTTGTTCACGTCTAAATTCTGCAAGAATTTAAGAACCTCCTTTGGCGAATATGAACGGTACCTATTTTGGGTCCGAACTGAGGTAACTGGGATGGGACTTTACCTTGACTATTTAGACGTTAATGGTCTGCAAAAAGATTAGCAAAGAGGTCTGCTTTCTCTTTTGCAGTGTGGGCCAGTGAACCGTCAGGCTTCCTCAGAGGTGGCAGCGATGGGCGACAGAAGTTCGACTCAACCGACTTGGCCAAATTCAAATTCAAATTCAAATTCAAATATTTATTTCTCAACATTGACAATTACTTGTTCTTATTGACGTCAAATAAAACATAATTCTACCACCAGTTCGAAAAAAACCTTCGTGAAGAAGAACTGGCAAGAAACTTCTCGGGTATATTTTTTTTCAAAATAAATTTACAGAGTCTCTTTATGTCTATACAAAATTATTCTTTTCTGCATCTGTTAGCTCGGCAAGTCTCCCTCCCCCCAAGTATCCAAACGACGAACACCCTCAAACGGCACCCGTTCACGAGTTAACGCGGGATCCAGCCATCGTCCTCCTCAACCATATTAGAGTGAACTGAGCGACCCGTCACCGAAAGACCAGAAAGCTTTGCTTCCTGAAGGATATGACGCTATCTCGTCTCCGATGTGGCCAATGTGGTCAAAGCGAGCTTTTCTGATCACCTTTTTGCAAGACTTGGCGGCAGCATTGTACTTTTTCTTCAGTTCATGCGAATCCATGGCTTTGCTTCTGCGAGCGTGAGCCCAGGCTTTGTACGCTTCTTGCTTAAGCTTTTCAGCTGTGAGGCAAGCAGCATTTAATCATGGGCGACCTTTGGTTTCAAGGGATAGGTCAGCGTAAGGGATGAAATACTCCATTGCTTGGCCTATCACACTTGATACAGCATCAGCGCAGCACGATGGATCGGTTGATGTAAAACAAGTCTGCCGCCAAGGATAAGACGAGAAAAAATGCCACATCTCATCTCAATCTGCTGACTTGTATCGCCATACTCGCCTAGCGCCTTTTGGGCTGGTGTCAGGCGGCGAGTACTGCGACACAGATTTCACCACGCAGTGGTCGGATGTCCCTAAAAGTGCAGTTACGGACACCGAGCACCTATCAGGATCAGTTGTCAGCAGAAGGCCGAAGCAATATGGAGTGTGGCCGGCAACATCGGGGATGCGCGTGGGTTCGTGCACAAGCTGTGAGAGGCCTTGAGTCACGGAAAACTTAAAAGCCTCAATTCCAGGGTGGTCAGTGTCCTAGTACGGGTATAGCCATTGCCCGTGATGAGCGTTAAAAGTTCCCAGGAACACCAACTGCGCTGAGGGAAAACGTTGCCGAACCTTATCTGCTGCATCGCTGAGATACTCCATGAGCCTCATTGTCTCCCGATCTCCGCTATGTGACCGGTATTTACTGGCGTAGATCAATTGGTCAAGGCCGGTATCAATGTGAACCCACATAACGGAAAAGTCCAGATCTTCCAAGTAACGGAGACGCTGACAACAGATCTCGGCACTGGCATACATGCACACCCCGGCGTTCGGGCAGAAATTGGACTCCAGGATGTACCCTGGGTAACAAAGGTATGCCGAGTCTGACGGATTACAGATCTGCTTCTCCGTTAAGAAGAGTAGGTGAGGCCTCTCTTTCTCAAGATGGTGGTGGACATCGTTGATATTTGAGTGCATTCCTTTGATGTTGCAGAAATGCACTTTAAGAGAGAGGAAGTGCAACCGCTGTAGAACCTTACTCTTCTTGTGACTTTTCATATTTGTTGTGTGAGTGAATAGGGAGGAGGAAAGAAGTTGAGTGAAGCGCTGCATATGGAACCAAGCAGCTTGCAATAAGCAACGCACCGATGGGGAACTGGCTTGGAGACTGCGGGGACGCCCGAACCCCCCCGGGATTATCATCGGGTCTTCTCTTACCAGTCGCCAGCTGGCACGATGAAGCCTCCCGGGATTTTTCGCGAGGTGGCGGGGCAGCCTTTCGCATGTGGCTAGCACACTACTTGGGCCCCCTACTACCTGCGGTCAGCCAGCGGTGCACCGTTTCTTTGGATCCCGCTTCCCTCCAAACCCGGCGAGTCAATAAATTACGAGCTGAAGACAGTTCTCTGATGCAGCACGATTACTCAGACCTACCCTCCTCGATGGCTACATTAAACATCATGCTGGAACACGACCATGTCACTAAGCGGCATGGCTTTGTTTAGTGGGTGGTGACAAGTCACGGCCAAAGCCTACCACCAGAAGATACTGCTCGTTTAGCACCACCCAGGGACCACGTACAAGGCATCGAGGGCTAAACCTTGCGGACGCGAGCAGTCCAGTCCCCAAAAAAGTCCCCAAAATTCCCGAGGTATTTCTTTCGAAAAAATCCTCTCGTTAGCTTTTGAGATCTTAACCGATGACGCACTTCATTGGTACCGTTATAACAAAGACCGCGTAAGGTTATGGCAGGAACTGCGCACTCTTTTAAAAAATATATTTTAGTAGTAGCGACTACGATTATCGACTGACGGCAGAAATCAAGTCTCGCACACAAGGCCAACGAGAAAACATAATTATCTACATCTCTATAATGCATGGCTTATTTTCTCGTATTTCTAAGCCTTTCTCAGAAGAAGAGAAATTAGATATACTTTTACATAATATTCGCCCCTGTTACGCGAATACTTTAGCTGCTTCTCCTGAAACGCTCGCTCCAGACCTTGCTTATAAACATACTCCAACATTTACGAACTTATCAAATTAATCAACAAAAAACTTATTTTAATCATTATCGTAATATCAATAACAAACCAAAAGTAGCTGCTATACAAGTTGCACCTAATTTTGAATCCAACGATAGTAATTATGTTTACGCTTTAACCCCGAGTCCTTCTCGTGAAACATTTTGTCCAAGATGCAGAATTAACGGGCACTCGCTGAGAAATTTTCAGGAAGAACGAATTATTCTTTGCTTTAGGTGCGGTAAAAGTGATTTTCGTTACCCTGAGTGCCCTTACTGTAATTCGAAAAGTAATCAGAACCACAAAAAACTAGCTGACATGGATTGGAAAAATAGAATCATGTCTAATAAAATCAAAAATTCTGATGAATTTGAGTGGCAAAATTGATTGAATTTTATTTCATCATACCGCTCATTTTATCACAGCTGGCGGTGATAAATTGAATTCTTTATGAATTCTTTACCTACCTGTGAGTTTCCTTGGACAAACTCATACTCTAAAAGCATACGTAGTCCCATATTCACCAGGTATCTGCTTCGATCATAAGAAATGTAGTGTAGTGACAAGCGAAAGTTAGAATTAACATTTACAAAAAAATACAGCAAAATTGTATCGTATTTATATCAAAACAGCGGACTATGAAGAATCCCATAAACGTCGCCGTAACCAACTTGCAATCATGATGTAATACTTTTATTTGACCTTGTAAACGTAGTTTATCGAACTCTTCCACACATCAGCACTGATAAAGCAAACTCGAACATCTATTCCAATAAACTCATCGTTCACTCACGAGTCAGATCAGTATTCAACGTCGAGTGACGGGACAGGGTCGAATAAATGATGTCAAAACAGATCGCCTCGCATTGTTTATAGAGCAGTCATTCAAGATGGGTCGTATGTAAATGGATACCCTGTTTGACTGTGTTTCATAATACGATAAGATTGATCTGAATTTGTGGTTTGATGATTTGGTTTAGCATTTGTTTTCTCTAAAGCAAGGGGTTTTTTTAAATAAAAGTGTAATTTTTAATAATGGAGCAGATCTTATTATCTTATTTTATTTTTTCTGAAATTGGAAAACCAAAGCTTTATTTCTGCGAGCGTCACCCCAGAAAAGTAAAACTGAAGCTTAGTATGCTTTCTCTTCTCATCCAGAAGGCACTCAATACACCGTGAGCAAGGTTCCAAGGACACGTCATAGAACAGTAATACTCCATAACTTGACATATCACATCACAAACAACTAACGGAAAAGATCCAATAGCTGAAAATAAAATATCTTCGAGTCCTAAAGCAAATTAGATATTGTATTTGAAAATCAAGCCAAATTTGCACTTATTACATTAGCAATTGGAAAAAGAGCCAAAATGACAAAGTGAGTCGTAATGAAAACAAGAATTAGAAGTTCTCAAAAAACATTTAAAAAAAAAAGATTATCAAAGCATATCTTATTCTTCCCTTGCCAAAATCAGAGGCAAAAAAAGGCATCTTACAGAAGCGCTCTTTTTGAGCCCTTAACTGTCCATAAAAAAACTTTAAAGTTGTTCTGTCATGTAATTATGCATGTTAATTGTTGTAATTGCAACGTCATTTCTGTCGTCTTTTCTTTTGTATTACCACAACCACAATAATTAATACTTCTTACTACTAATATAAACGCGTTTTTGTTTAGGGCCGGCGTCGTGGGTATAAAAATGAATGATTTCTTACATCAATTCTCGAATTCATTCTCGCTCCGATCGCCGCCCAGTGCGGACGTGCAAGACCCAGCTCTCCGTTGATCGGTCCCTTCCCGCCATTCCGCGGCGCTCAGTTTACTGACGTCACAGTCTAGCGTGTTGGCTCCGTGCTACGGTTTCCTAAGTCTTTCTACTCCGTCTGAGTGCTTTCGAAGTGCGATTTTTCTTTGCGACTAAGCCTCTTAGTCTTCAAAGTGCTGTGCTAAGTTGTGTTGTGCTTGTGCTGAGTGCAGTGTTGTGCCCAGCGTAAGTAGTCTGGTTTCAGTGCAAAGGATACTTAACGGTGACAACGAATTTGTACTGAACCAGTCCTTTTTATTTTTATTTATTTCTCTTCTCTATTTTATTTATTTTTCTCCTATTTTCATATTTATTTTTATCATATTTGTGTGTTTTCGTGTGTATTTGTCCTTTCTGTCGGTAAAGGTTGACCCTAACGCGGTCAACTCTTTACCTGCGCACCCTTTTTAGGTTTCTAGGTAGCGGCCTTCGGCGTACTATTGTTAGTTTTAATTTATTCTCCCCAGCCCCCCTACCGCTGGTAGGGAGGTTTGCCGCTAGGATTTTGCTAGGTTTTTAGGAACTAGGCATCTTTTATTATACTTATATTTATATATAATACTGTCCCAACACTCCCTAATGGATTCACTAAGCGTTATTAACTTCGCGAACGCGTTCACCCAGGCGCTTGCTGCGGCAGGCGTCTCCATCCCAAAAGACATCCTAACGCAGGCCTTGCAGGCATCAATCGCGTCCCCGGGCCCTCAGGCCCCAACCCCGGCCCCTCAGGCCTCCAACGTCGAGACCCCTAAGGTCTTAAGCTCTCCCGCGTCTCCCGCCTCGTCCGAGATGGACTGCGAATCGGTCGCATCCTCTCACGCGTCGCGCCGTAAGCGCACCGCTCCCGGGAGCGACTCCGAACCCGCGTCTGATACGTCGTCGGTCGCCGCCACCTTAACCGGCTCTCCTGAGCCCGCGTTCCAATTAGTTGCCAAACGCTCTAAGAAGCGTTCGAAAAAAGCCGCGGTGTCTTCAACACCCGAGCCAACCCCGGTGTCTTCTACACCCGCCCCCGCGCCGCTCATGTCACTCGAAGTGACCGCGTCTCCGTCGGTCCCATCGAAGCCAGCGACGCGCTGCGCTCCCGTCCCGCCGAAGCCTCAGCTCCCTCCGCCCGTCTTCCTGCGTGAAAAAGCGCGCTGGACCGTGGTTTCAAACTTGTGCAAAGTGCACAAAATTAATTATTTAAAAGCCGCCAACGCTGGCGATACAATCAAGATTCAAATAGCGACCGTCGACGACTTCCGCTCGTTTACCAGGTTACTCGGATTAAACCAAATCGCGTATCACACCTACGCCCTCCCGGAGGAGCGTAAGATCCGCGCAGTACTACGGGGCGTCCCGTTCGAACTCAGCAACGAAGACATCCTCGATGACCTTAAGTCTCAGGGTTTCCCGGTCACAGCAGTGCACAAGATGCACTCCAACCGCGGTAGGCGTTTTCCCTTAGCGTTGGTAATCCTGTCGAATACTCCCAACTCGAGGGAGATCTTTAGAGAGGCTCGCACAATTTGCGGACTCTCAAATATCTCCGTCGAGCGTCCCAACCCCCGTGGTCACCCTGGGCAGTGCCACCGCTGCCAGCTCTATGGCCACGCAGCGGCTAACTGTTCAGCTCCCCCCAGGTGCGTAAAGTGCCTGGATCCTCACTTCACTAAGGAGTGCACTCGCACTCCCGAATCCACTTCCCCCCCTGCCTGTGTGCTGTGCGGCCAGTCCGGCCACACAGCTAACTACAGGGGTTGCCCGGAAGCAAAGCCCGTTCAGCCGACACCTACTCCGGCTCTGTCTTGGAGGCAGCGTCCGGCCGTTCCGCCTGCACCTTCCCGACCTATCCCAGCTTCCGTAGCTCCCGTAGGGCCGCGTCCTTCTCCGTCTTCCGCACCTCAGTCGTCGTTGGCTGAGGACATGAAGACCGTATTCGACGTTATTCAAAACGTCGATATTAACGAAATTTCCGTACTCGCACGCAAACTGCGAGCCGCCCGCTCTCCTCAAGAGCGTTTATTTGCTTTAGCCGAGCATCACTCGCTCCTAAGTTCGTTGTAAATTCTTTTATAATTTATAAATTCGTAAATAATAAATTATAATGTCTAGACCCGCGAATCCCGCGTCCAGTCGTATTAAACCCAAGGGCTTATCCCTAGTATCTTTTAACGCTCGTAGCCTTAATACCAACCTTCCCGAGATTAAACTGTTCCTTCAGAACAAAGAACCTGACTTATTCCTTCTCCAGGAGACATGGCTTACTCCAAACCGCTCCAGGGGATTCGCTATACCTAAGTACGCGTTTATTCGTAACGATAGGCCCAACTCCGACGGTTTCGGCGGCACCGCTATATATTACAAAAGAGGCTTCCACTGCTGTCCTCTCCCTACCCCTCCTCTCCTCAACATGGAAGCCACTGTCTGTAGATTGGCTATGACTGGTCATCCGACCATCATCATAGCTTCAATCTACATACCTAGTGGTACCAGACCAATCCGCAGCGACTTTGAGGCCATTCTCGCCCACGGCCATTCAGTCATTATGTTCGGAGACTTTAACTCCAAACATACTGACTGGACGTGCCTATCGACTAACACCAGTGGTATCGCTCTCCTCGACATCACTAACTCCCTTGACCTAGATGTCATATCCCCCGTCACTCCCACTCACTATCCCAACAACCCGTCCTACTCTCCTGACATCCTCGACTTTGCAATTATCAAGCGTATCAATCTTGACCTAAGGTCTATCGAACCGCTCGATGACCTAGGCTCCGACCATCGCCCCGTTTCCCTCGTGCTAGGACCGCCGAACGATAACGTCTCATCTCCTAAGACCTTTACCAATTGGAAAGGTTTTAAAAATACGTTAGTTTCAGCCTTAGAGGCTCCGAACTCTCCACTCGCGATCTCTCCCGAGCAATTAGATAGCCCGGATAAAATCGATTCATTAGTAAATTCTCTCACTGATGCTATCAACTCAGCCATCAGTGACAACGAAAAAGTTGCTAAGCAAGGCAAACCCACGCTTCCCTTAGCCGTTAGTAATCTTATTAAAGCTAAAAACGCGGCTCTCCGGAGAGCCAAGAAATATCCCACGCCCGCCTATAGAACAGCTGCGAATCAGCTTCAACGTAAAGTTAGGTCTTGCCTCGCGGAACTCCGAGACGCTCAGATGAACGATCTCATGGCGAATATCTCTCCGTCCCACCAAGCGTACTATAGCATGGCCCGAGCCTTACGCGTAGACACCGTCTCTCACGTTCCTCCTCTCACTCGTCCCGATGGCACTACTGCCTTCGAAGTCGAAGAGAAAGCCGAATGCTTCGCCGACAGCATTGCCGCACAATGCTCGCCCAGCACGCAACCTGCTGATCCCTCACACATCCAGGCGGTGGAGGACGAAGTCCTTCGCAGAGACTCTCTCCCCATCACCGCCGACCCTGTCACAGTCTCTAATGACGAAATCTTGCTTCTCATTAGAAATCAAAAGTCCAAAAAGGCTCCGGGTGCGGATGGAATTTCCAACCACGCACTTAAGCACCTACCTCAACAGATGCTTACCTTGTTAGCTATCATTTTCAATGCCTGCTTCGACCATAGCTACTTTCCAAAAGCTTGGAAAGAAGCGACAGTCATAGGCATTCCCAAGCCGGGCAAACCTCTGAACGTCCCGGCTAATCACAGACCCATCAGCCTCCTCAAGGCAATGTCTAAACTTCTCGAGAGAGTCATACTCTCTCGAATGCGGAACCATCTGTTTCCAACGGATGGCGATCCTCTCATTATTCCCCATCAGTTCGGCTTTCGCGCCAAACACTCCTGCCCTCAGCAAGTCCACCGAATCGTCGAGTATATACTTGACGGTTTCTATCCGCGTCGTTATAAAACAGTCGCGGTTTTCTTTGACGTAGCCAAGGCTTTCGATAAAGTCTGGCACAGCGGTCTCGTTTATAAACTCTACAAGATAGGCTTACCGGATCGCCTAGTCAGGTTAATAGCGTCGTTTCTCAAAGACCGTACGTTTCGATTTAAACACGAAGGCACGCTTTCTGCGCCTCGTCCCATAAAGGCTGGAGTCCCTCAAGGCTCAGTCCTCGCCCCTCTGCTGTACACCGTGTACACCAACGACATTCCCATCCCGCCGAAAGGCGTCGAACTCGCCCTCTTTGCTGACGACACCGCACTCTATACCAAAGGCCACGGTGTTCGGCGCCTTGTAACCAGACTCCAAAAGGCCGTAAACGCCCTTGGTGTATGGTTTCAAAAATGGCGCATCGATGTGAACCCTGAAAAGAGTTCTGCGATGCGCTTCGACCACAAACGCCGTCGTCCCGATGGCGATCCCCACGTTCGAATGTTAGGCATTCCCATCCCCTGGAAGCGCAGTACTAAATACTTAGGCGTCACATTAGATCCGACGCTTTCTTTCAAGCCACACGTCGAAAGAGTTTCGAAACTCGCTCGTCACTATTTAGTCCGCCTAAATAGCATGTTAGGTAGAAAAAGTAAAATGTCCTTCAGAAATAAACGTACACTTTACAAGGTCTGCGTTAGACCCGTCATGACGTATGCCTCGCCAATCTTTGCCCACGCCAAACCCTCCCTCCTGTACAAACTGCAGGTAGTTCAAAACCTCTTTTGCCGCCGGGCCACAGGCGCACCGTGGTACGTGCGTAACGCGGACTTGCATAGAGATCTTGAACTGCCTACAGTGCAACAATATCTCAAAACACTCTCTGTAGCGTTCTTCAAACGCTCCGAAACCCATCCCAATCCTCTAGTTCGTGATTCTGTCTCATATGCTGCTCCTGTGTTAGACTCGAAGTTCAAAGTCGCTAGGCCTAGAAATGCGCAAACGTACTCATCCACCAGACTGTCACGCGATCTCGAGGCCCTTCTGGCCGCAAATTCTAATTCTAACGTAAATTCTAATTCTAACGTAAATCCGAATTAATGCAAATTTAATTTTTAAATTTTTAATGTTTTCATTATTTACTTTTCATTTTTAATGTTTTTATTTTACTTTTAATTTTTGAGCACCTTCAGTGCTATGTAATCCCAGCGGGTGACCCCTTCTGGGCCCCGCTAGCGCGGCCTCTTTCTCCAATTGGCCGTCGCTCCGATGAAGGCTGAGTGGCAAAAATGCACGAGCCGACAGGGGGTTTTTAGTGGGTATGGTCCTGGTAGGCGTCGGGACGAGTCCCACATAACTTTGGAATCGCGCCAGAGTATGCGTCAGGGCATTTTTATCCTCCTGCCCTTCCCGCGGAGGGGAACAAAAAAAAAAAAAAAAAAAACATCAATTCTTGTTGAAAATACAACGATGTCAATTTATGTGGTAATAATCATGATTAATATTTTCCCCTAACTTGCAATCATTTCTGTAGAATAACTATTTACTTATATTTATATTTATGTAGTATATATGATTTCAAGCTCAAACTACTTCTTTTAGGGAGCACCATCGGAAAAAAATTATAATTCTGACAGATAACTTTAAAATCATCCATCTTTGTGACAATGTTTTTATTGTATAAAGTTTTACTAGTTTATTCAGCAATTTAAAACAAAAATATGACAAAATCCCAAAATTAATTGAAAATAGTACGTTCTACCTAGTCTCTGGTTCTACACAATCTGTAAGGTATTGTCATATTAAATGTCTATTTTGAGATTGCAAGGCTTAGGAAATAAAAGAGGTAATTATGACATGTCCTGTCATGAGTTATTCTTAGAGAGAGAGATCTCTTTCGATCGAATACAGCTCTGGTGCTTAATAAAAAGGTTATATAAAGGCATAAAAACTTTACAGGATGGAGAAATGGCGATCAGAGTACCGAGCAAGGAGGGCCCGTAAGTTATTTAAAAAATCGTAAAAGTTAATGGGCTTTACGTATATATATTCAACATAGAATTATTGTATAAATTAAATATTGACTTCAAAACTAATACAACCTCATGCTGACCAAATATACACCCGAACTTTAATGCATATTGACATTGTAATGATTACTCGACATTTAGTGGTTCAACGTGCTGTTAACTGCACCTCCGTTATGCCACTTGAATAAGGTTGTTTGTTTTGATAAGATTTGCAGAACACAACAATTGATTTAAGTTCGGCTACAATTTTCAATATAGTTCAACTTACCTTTGTTTAAATAAGAACAGAATATGTAAACAAGATTTAAGCAAATCTTAGTCATTTGAAAAAGGCTTTCAAATTAAATCTAGACTTGCCTTGACATGCTCACGTGATATACAGCTCTAAACAGAAAGACAGTACACCGGTGAACAAAATTACGTTTTTTTTTTGCCGCCAAAGCAACACCCTCACGTAAGGGAGGTGGGAGATGCGTCATACATGCGGGTCTGATGTGGGACTCACTAGAATGGCACCTACCCACTAAAAACCAACTTATTGGCAGTGGCAAAATTTTACCGTTAGCCTTCATCGGAAGCGACACCCGTTGGGAGGTGGGTGCGCTGGCAGAGACTCAATAACGGGTCGCCCACTGGATGTGGAAGTTGCACTGAAGGCGCTCAAAGGGACATGAGTTGGGGCCGTTCATGGGCAGCCTCCGGTGAAGCCGAGGCTGCGCAGAATCGGCCGAAGCTTGACTGAGGGATCGATTCATTTAAATGAACCTATAATGAATTGAGAAGGGAACTGTGCTCCGCCAAAGCATGCAGTCGCTCTGTAGTTGAACGTGAAGCCTTAAGTTTACGGGCTAAAACTGAAATTTCCCTAACATCATAATGTTTGATGACGTCGCAGACGATACGTATATCGTCCGCTAGCCGGTGTTGAAAAAACGGTCCTATGAATATAGGAAGGTGCGGTACGAGACTACACGTCGTGAAAACGACGGTATGAAATTGGGGGTGCTCAACTAGTGCAGGGACTAGAAAGTGGAAGAGCGAAAAAGATCGAGACGCAAACCGAGTCTGTGTAATAACATTCTAAGACTAATATCCTTATAAAGTCTACGTGGGGATTGATACAATAACCAGAAAACTTGTCGCTCCCCGTTGTATTAAAGCATTTCATTTGACCCATTGTATCCGACATGGACTGTATGTCGGACACGTCCTCGCGCAAATCACGTAGGAAGCGTACCACTCCCGGGAGCGATGCAGACTCCGCCACGTCCGAAGCTTCGTCGGTCGCCGCCACTTTAACCGGCTCTCCTGAGCCCCCATTCCAAACAGTCGCCAAAGGCTCTAAGAAGCGTTCGAAAAAAGCCGCGGTGTCTTCAACACCCAAACCCTCCCCGGTGTCCTCAAAACCCACCCCCGCGCCGCTTATGTCCCGTTTGAACTCAGCAATGACGACATTCTTGAGGACCTTAAGTCCAAGGGCTTCCCGGCTGAAGCAGTGCAAAAGATGCACTCCAACCGCGGTAAACGTTTTCCGTTAGCATTAGTTATTCAATCTAACACTCCTAACCGGAGGGATTTCTTCGGAGAGGCTTGCACAATCTGCGGACTCTCGAATATCTCCGTCGAACGTCCAAACCGTTGTGGACACCCTGGGCAATGACACCGTTGCCAGCTGTACGGCCACGCAGCGGCTAATTGCTAAGCTCCCCCCAGGTGCGTTAAGTGCCTAGATCCTCATATAACGAAGGAGTGCACTCGCACTCCCGACTCCACTTCCCCCCCTGCATGTGTGCTTTGCGGCCAGTCCGGCTACACAGCCAACTACAGGGGTTGCCCGCGCGCTCCGCGCTCCTCCGTAAAGAGGGCCGCGCCTAAACCGGCGCCGCCGCTCACTCCCGCTAACTTCCCGCCGCTGCGCAACCGGAGTTCCCCGGAAGCAAAGCCCGAGCAGCCAATGCCGACTCCGACTCTTTCCCGGAGACAGCGTCTGGCCGCTCCCGCACCTCCATCCCGTCCTATCTCAGCTTCCGTAGCTCCCGTAGGCAAGCGTCATTGGCTGAGGACATGATGACCGCGTTCGACGTTATCAAAAACGTCGATTTTTGGGAAATCGCCGTACTTGCACGCAAACTGCGTGCCGCCCGCTCTCCTCAAGAGCGTCTCTTTGCGTTAACCGAGCATCACTCGCTTCTTAGTTCTTCATAAATTCTATAATTCGTATAAATTCAGTAAACAGTAATATAATGTCTAGACCTGCAAATCCCGCGTCCTGTCGTATAAAACCCAAGGGCTTACCCCTAGTTTCTTTTAACGTTCGTAGCCTCAGTACCAACCTCCATAAACTCAAACTGTTCCTTCAGAACAACGAGCCAGACTTATTGCTTCTCAAAGAGACGTGGCTCACTCCAAACCGCACCAGGGGATTCGCTATTCCTAAATACGCATTTACTCGCAACAACAGGCCCAGCTTCATACCGTCGGAGCTGGGCGGCACCGCTATATATTACAAAAAAGGCTTCCATTGCTGTCCTCTCCCTACCCCTCCTCTTCTCAACATGGCTATGACTGGTCATCCGACCATCATAATAGCTTCAGTATACCTAGTGGCTCAAGACCAACCCGCAGTGACTTTGAGGCCATTTTCGCCCTCGGCCATTCAGTCATTATGTTCGGAGACTTTAACTCCAAACATACTGACTGGACGTGCTTATCGACCAACACCAGCGGTATCGCTCTCCTCGACATCACTAACTCACTTGACAGACGTCATCTCTCCTATCACTCCCACTCACTATCCCAACAATCTGAACTACTCTCCTGACATCCTCGACTTTGCAATTGTCAAGCGAATCAATCTCGATCTCAAGTCTATCGAACCGCTCGATGACCTAGGCTCTGACAACCACCCCGTCTCCCTGATGCTAGGTGCGCCTAACGATAACGTCACATCTCCTAAGACCTTTACCAACTGGAAAGGCTTTAAAAATACGTAAGTTTCAGCCTAGAGGCCCCGAACTCTCCCCTCGCGATCTCGCCCGATCAATTAGATAGCCCGGATAAAATAGATTCATTAGTCATCACTCTCACTGATGCCATCAATTCAGCCATCAGCGATAACGAAAAGGTTGCTAAGCAAGGCGAACCCACGCTTCCCCTAGCCGTCAGCAATCTCATTAAAGCTAAGAACGCGGCTCTCCGGAGGGCCAACAAATATCCCACGCCCGCCTACAGAACAGCTGCGAATCAGCTTCAACGTAAAGTTAGGACTTGCCTTGCAGAACTCCGAGACGCTCAGATGAACGATCTCATGGCGAATATCTCCCCGTCCCACCAAGCGTATTATCGAATGGCCCGAGCCTTACGCGTAGACACCGCCTCTCACGTTCCTCCTCTCACTCGTCCCGATGGCACTACTGCCTTCGAATCCGAAGAGAAAGCCGAATGCTTTGCCAACAGCAATAGCGGCACAATGTTCACCCAGCATGCAACCCGTGGATCCCTCCCACATCCAGGCGGTGGAGGACGAAGTCCTTCGCAGAGACTCTCTCCCCATCACCGCCGACCCGTCACGGTCTCTATTCATGAAATTTCGCTCCTCATTAGAAACCAAAAGTCCAAAAATGCTCCGGTTGCGGATGAAATTTCCAACCACGCACCTAAGCACCTCTCTCAACAGGTGCTTATCTTGTTAGCTATCATCTTCAATGCCTGCTTCGACCATAGCTACTTTCTAAAAGCTTGGAAAGAAGTGATTTTCATAGTAATTCCTAAGCCGGGTAAACTTTTGAATATCCCGGCTAATCACAGACCCATCGGCCTCCTCAAGGCCATGTCAAAACTTCTCGAAAGAGTCATACTCTCTCGAATGCGGAACCATCTGTTTCCAACGGATGGCGATCCTCTCATTATTCCCCACCAGTTCGGCTTTCGCGCTAAGCACTCCTGCCCTCAGCAAGTCCATCAAATCGTCGAGTACATACTTGACGGCTTCTAGCCGCGTCGTTATAAAACAGTCGTGGTTTTCTTTGACGTAGCCAAGGCTTTCGACAAAGTCTGGCACAGCGGTCTCGTTTATAAACTCTACAAAATAGGCTTACCGGATCGCCTAGTCAGGTTAATTGCGTCGTTTCTCAAAGACCGTACGTTTCAATTTGAACATGAAGGCTTGCTTTACGCGCTTCGTTCCATAATGGCTGCATTCCCTCAATGCTCAGTCCTGGCCCCTTTGTTGTACACCGTGTACACCAACGACATTCCCATCCCACCGAAAGGCGTCGAACTCGCCCTCTTTGTGGACGACACCGCACTCTTCAACAAAGGTCACAGTGTCCCGCAGCTTGTAACCAGTCTCCAAAAGGCCGTAAACGCCCTCGGTGTATGGTTTCAAAAATGGCGCATCGATGTGAATCCAGACAAGAGTTCTGCGATTCGCTTCGACCCCAAACGCCGTTGTCCCACTGGCGATCCCCACGTTCGAATGTTAGGCATTCCCATCCCCTGGAAGCGCAGTACTAAATACTTAGGCGTCCCCTGAGATCCGACGCTTTCTTTCAAGCCACACATCAATAGAGTTTCGAAACTTGCCCGTCACTACTTAGGCCACCTGAATAGCATGTTAGGTAAAATGTCTTTCAGAAACAAGCTTACACTTTTCAAGGTCTGCGTTAGACCCGTCATGACATATGCCTCGCCAATCTTTGCCCACGCCAAACCTTCCGTCCTGCACAAACTGCAGGTAGTTCAAAATCTCTTCTGCCGCAGGGCCACAAACGCACCTTGGTATGTGCGCAACGCGGACCTGCACAGAGATCTTGAACTACCTACAGTGAAACAACAGAATCGTTCTTCACACGCGCCGAAACCCATCCCATTCCTCTAGTTCGAGATTCAGTCTCATATACTACTCCTGTCTTAGATTCAAAGTTCAAAGTCGCTAGGCCTAGGAATGCGCAAGCGAACTCTTCCACCAGACTGACATCGGATCTTGAAGCCCTTCTGGCCGCAAATTCAAATTGTAATCTTAACTCGAGTTAATTTAACTTCTTTAAGATTAATTTAATTTTAATTTTAATTTCTATTTTCATTTTGAGCACCTTCAGTGCTATGTAAATCCTAGTGGGTGATCTCTTCTGGGCCCCGCTAGCGTGTTGTCTTTCTCCAAGTGGCCGTCGTTCAGATGAAGGCTGTGTGGCAAAAAATTGCACGAGTCGTTCAGGGGGTTTTTTTAGTGGGTATAGACTCTGGTAGGCTCGGAGTGACGAGTCCCACATAACTACGTTTGCGCGCGCGGAGTATGCGTAAGAGCATTTTTTAATTGTTCCTGCCCTCTCCGTGGAGGGGAACAAAAAAAACCCATTGTATGGCAACTGTCCACGAGGCTGAGGATTAAACTACTCATAAACTATAGCTTTTCTTGGTTCTAAAACATCATAGATCCTTTATTTTGAGTTCTCAACACACGGTAGAGTTGTGTCTGGGTTTTGCTAAAGCACTGGAGTTTAATTTACATTTTACGTGTAGTAAAAAAGATAAGTAGTATGTATTTCTTATAAACTATTGAGGTTTTTAACATCATTGAGTGGTTTGTGCTTTTAAATTTACCTGAAGTGTCATATATTGATCGTCTCCGTAGTCTCATGTGTACCAACCCCGGGTGTCACAATAAAAATATACGATGTTGCAAAGAACATTCACATATCTTAGAACAAAGCTCACAGGTGTGCCCGTGGTCGCAGTCTGGGTCCTTGGTGTGGCAAAACTTGTTATACAAAAGGGGTTATTTATATACGTAAGTTGAAGTGGCATGCATAAAAAACGACAGTTTGTGTTTGTATAAGATTGATGATATTCCGTCATTTATAGTCATATTAGTCAACAAAATACATTTATTTATTGAATAAATTATAACAATTTTAGATTTTATAGAATTGTAGATTGCGTTTACTGTATAGACTTAACTTTAGTATAGTATAGTTTAGTATAGTATTAATTTCGGTAATGTGACAAATATAAACAAGGCTATTAACATACCTACAGACAGAATGAACGGGCTCTACTTTCCGAACTGTGCTGAAAGTACACCCCGTCCCCGCAACAACACAACAGTTGGAGAAGTTACGGGACTCATAATATATACCTTGAAACATAATGCTGCAAATTGAAAACTTGTGTAATATTTGCGGTGAGAAAGTTTGTAATCAAACCTTCGTGTTTGTTTAGCTGTTCTGCTTATTTTTGATCATATTAATAGACGCAGAATTTACCACTGACGAGAAGTGTCTCGCAATGTTCTCATTAATTTTAAGTTAATTATATTACAGATGTTTAAGTTATTATTACGTTCATGGCTCTAAAACATAATTACTAGCTGACCCAGTCTTATCAATACAATGACAACTTATTGATATATATAAGACTAGATCGTCTTATTTCATGCTAGCAATAATTTATATTCAAATAAAATATATGTTAAATTTATTTCTTTAGTAGATTCGCCAAAAATGATTGCAAAATAATTTGAATCCACATTGTGATATATATGTTGTACTTATTATTTTATTTTTCTTAACTACAAAAGTAACGGTATTTTTTAAAATTAAATTTATTTCTCTTTGTTTGCTGTAACTCGCTCTTGAATAACAAATAAATAAAGAAAAACGTATTCACACTGGCACGCCCACTTATAATTTTTACTATTTATATAAATATTTTTTCAAAAGAAGCAAAACCACTTGTTCTTTTATTCCTTTCACGTGGCAGCATCAACTCGGGAAAGGAACATTAAAATTGTATTCACTATTTCTATTTTTATTTGAAAAATGTTTCAAGTTAACGAGACCTGTATTTGATTGAATCGTACAAAGAAGGATGCATTTATTAGAAAAAGTTTGCAGTGAGATACAATCAGTTGTCGAAAACACTCGCCGATGCTCCAATCGAAACTATCACAGAATGTTTGTTTTCAACATTCTCGTGAATACGATGTTGCTCAGGTACTCATTAAACCAATTTGAGATTTTGACGTAATTCGAGTGACAACTGGAAGACTTTCAATAATAATAATTATTATTGTTATATTTAGGGATGTAATCCACACGACTCAATATCGTTTGTGACAATTGAGTATTTGACACCATTTGAAAATGCAAATTTTTATCACTTATTTAGAAAAAATACATTATTTGGACCCAAAAAAATGTTTTGAAGAATAAAGTATAGAATTTAATGTCGATATTATAAATATTGGAAAACGTAAAAAAAAAGCTTTTTAAGTTTTTAAGTAAAGAAAATATGTTCCATTTTTCAAAATAATTAAATATTCAAATTTTCTTATGATAGTATGCATGTTATCTACGTAGCTATTTTTTTTTGCTGCCGAAGCAACACTTTTACGGGAGGGAGGTGGAAGATGCGTCATGCATACCGCCGTAGGAAAATACCGACCTCTGCGGGGGTTATGTGGGGCTCACCAAAATGGCACCTACCCACTAAAAACCACCTTGTTGGCTGTGGCAATATTTTACCGTTAGCCTTCATCGGAAGCGACACCCGTTGGGAAGTGGGAGCGCTGGCGGAGACCTGCTCATGGGTCGTCCGCTGGATGTGAAAGTTGCACTGAAGGTGCTCAAAGGGACATGAGTTTGTGGCCGTTCTGGGCAGCCTCCGGTGAAGCCTTTCCTTATTCCGAAGGAATACGGATGGTCGGATCTGAGGCACGACAGAAGTTGGGGGTGGAGTCACTTAAAGTGACATCAGTGGGGCCGGGGCGGGTGTTGTGGGCACCGGGACGGGCGTCGGCTTTGCAGGCGCCGCGGAGGGTGTTGAAGACACCGTGACGGGCGTTGAGGACGTCGGGGCTTGTTTCGAGCGCTTCTTTGAGCGCTTCTTAACGAGGGTGAATGAGGGTGGCTCAGAGCCAGTTGGGGTGGCGTCCGAGAATGACTCGGTCGCGGGTGCACGCTTGCGGCGCGAAGGGGCGTCTACTTCGCACTCCGTATCACTGGAGGAGGGAGACGCGGGAGGGCCTAGGACCAGAGGGGTCTGAGGAACGGAGGTGACCTGAGAGATCAGTGGAGCCAGTATGGGGAAATGAGTGCCAAGTAGCTGGTAAATTACTTGGAGATCATTGGAGCCTGCGGCGGCGACGCCTGCGGAAAATTGTAGAAAATATATATATATTTTTTTTTTATTCCCCTCCGCGGGAAGGGCAGGAGGATAAAAATGCTCTGACGCATACTCTGGTGCGATTCCAAAGTTATGTGGGACTCGTCCCGACGCCTACCAGAACCATACCCACTAAAAACCCCCTGTCGGCTCGTGCATTTTTGCCACTCAGCCTTCATCTGAGCGACGGCCAATTGGAGAAAGAGGCCGCCCTAGCGGGGCCCTTAAGGGGTCACCCGCTGGGTTTTACATAGCACTGAAGGTGCTCAAAAAATGAAAAGTAAATAATAAGCATTAAAAATTGACAATTAAATTTAATTTGCATTAATTCAGATTTAGGTTAGAATTAGTATTTACGTTAGAATTAGAATTTGCGGCCTGGAGGGCCTCGAGATCTAAAGTTAATTGCGTACGTTCGCTTGTGTGCGCGTTTCTCGGTCTAGCGACTTTGTATACCGAATCTAAGACAGGAGCAGTATAAGACACTGAATTTCGTACTAGTGGATTGGGATGGGATTCGGCGCGTTTGAAGAACGATTCTGAGAGTGTTTTTAGGTACTGTTGAACTGTAGGTAGTTCAATATCTCTGTGCAGGTCCGCATTGCGCACGTACCAAGGTGCGTTTGTGGCCCTGCGACAGAAGAGGTTTTGAACTACCTGCAGTTTGTGCAGGACGGAGGGTTTGGCGTGGGCAAAGACTGGCGAAGCATATGACATGACTGGTCTAACCTAACGCAGACCTTGTAAAGTGTACGTTTATTTCTGAAGGACATTTTACTTTTTCTACCTAACATACTGTAAAGCCGGCCTAGGTAAAAACGCGCGAGTTTCATTACTCTATCGACGTGAGGGTTGAAAGAAAGCGTCTGGTCTAAGATGACGCCTAGATATTTAGTACTGTGCTTCCAGGGGATGGGAGTGCCTTGCATTCTCAATTGGAGATTGTCGGGGATACGACTGCGTCTGTAGTCGAAGTAAACCGCAGAGCTCTTCTCTGGGTTCACATCGATACGCCATTTTTTAAACCAAGCACCGAGGGTGTTTACAGCCTTTTGAAGTCTGGTGACGAGACCCGAGGCTCTGCGGCCTTTGGTGTAAAGGGCGGTGTCGTCGGCAAAGAGAGCGAGTTCGACGACTTTCGATGGAATGGGAATGTCGTTAGTGTATACGGAATACAAAAGAGGGGCGAGGACTGAGCCTTGAGGGACTCCAGCCTTTATGGGACGAGGCGCGGAGAACGTGCCTTCATGTTTGAAACGAAAAGTGCGGTCTTTGAGAAACGACGCGATTATCCTAACTAGGCGAGCCAGTAAGCCTATTTTATAGAGTTAATAAACGAGACCGCTGTGCCAGACTTTGTCGAAAGCCTTGGCTACGTCAAAGAAAACTGCGATCGTTTTCTTTCGTTTCGGATAGAAGCCGTCGAGTATGTACTCGACGATTCGATGGACTTGCTGAGGGCAGGAGTGCTTAGCGCGAAAGCCGAACTGGTGGGGAATTATGAGAGGATCGCCGTCCGTTGGAAACAGATGGTTCCGCATTCGAGAGAGTATGACTCTCTCGAGAAGTTTAGACATTGCCTTGAGGAGGCTGATGGGTCTGTGATTAGCCGGGATATTAAGAGGTTTACCCGGCTTGGGTATGCCTATGACTGTCGCTTCTTTCCAAGCTTTTGGAAAGTAGCTAAGGTCGAAGCAGGCATTGAAAATGATAGCTAACAAGGTAAGCACCTGTTGGGGCAGGTGCTTAAGTGCGTGGTTGGAAATACCATCCGCACCCGGAGCCTTTCTGGACTTTTGACTTTTGATGAGAAGCGAGATTTCATCATTAGAGACTGTGACGGGGTCGGCGGTGATGGGGAGAGAGTTTCTACGGAGAACTTCGTCCTCTACCGCTTTGATGTGAGTGGGGTTCGCGGGTTGCGTGCTGGGCGAGCATTGAGACGCAACGCTGTCAGCGAAGCATTCGACTTTCTCTTCGTCTTCGAAGGCGATAGAGCCATCGGGACGAGTGAGAGGAGGGACGTGAGAGGCGGCGTCTACGCGTAAGGCTCGGGCCATTCGACAATACGCTTGGTGGGACGGGGAGATATTCGCCATGAGATCGTTCATCTGGGCGTCTCGGAGTTCCGCGAGGCGAGATCTAACTTTGCGTTGTAGCTGATTCGCAGCTGTTCTATAGGCGGGCGTGGGATATTTCTTGGCTCTCCGGAGAGCCGCGTTCTTAGCTTTAATAAGATTGCTAATGGCTAAGGGAAGCGTGGGTTTGCCTTTCTTAGCAACCTTTTCGTTTACACTGATGGCTGAGTTGATAGCATCAGTGAGAGAATTTACTAACGAATCTATTTTATCCGGGCTATTTAATTGATCGGGCGAGATCGCGAGCGGAGAGTTTGGGGCCTCTAAGGCAGAAACTATCGTATTTTTAAAACCTTTCCAGTCGGTAAAGGTCTTAGGAGAAGTGACGTTAGCGTTAGGCGGTCCTAGCACGAGGGAGACGGGGCGGTGGTCAGAACCTAGGTCATCGAGCGGTTCGATAGACCTGAGGTCGAGGTTGATATGTTTGACGATTGCAAAGTCGAGGATGTCAGGAGAGTGGTTCGGGTTGTCGGGATAGTGAGTGAGAGTGATAGGGGAGACGACGTCTAAGTCAAGTAAGTTGGTGATGTCGAGGAGAGCTATACCGCTTTGGTTGGTTGATAGGCACGTCCAGTCAGTATGTTTGGAGTAAGTCTCCGAACATAATGACTGAACGGCCGAGGGCGAGAATGGTCTCAAAGTCGCTGCGGATAGGTTTGGTGCCAGAGGGTATGTAGACTGAAGCTATGATGATGGTCGGATGACCAGTCATAGCCAATCTACATACGGTGGCTTCCATGTTGAGGAGAGGAGGGGTAGGGAGAGGACAGCAATGGAATCCTCTTTTGTAGTAGATAGCAGTGCCGCCGAAACCGTCGCAGTTAGGCCTATCGTTACGTGTAAACGCGTACTTAGGAATAGCGAATCCCCTGGAGCGATAAGGAGTGAGCCATGTCTCCTGGAGAAGTAAAAGATCTGGGTCGTTGTTCTGAAGGAACAGTTTGAGCTCGGGAAGGTTGGTGCTAAGGCTACGAACGTTAAAAGATACTAGGGATAAGCCCTTGGGTTTGATACGACAGGACGCGGGATTCGCGGGTCTAGACATTATAATTTACTTATTTACGAATTAATACAAAAATAAAGAATTTACAACGAACTTAGGAGCGAGTGATGCTCGGCTAACACGATAAACGCTCTTGAGGAGAGCGGGCGGCTCGCAGTTTACGTGCGAGTATGGAGATTTCATTAATGTCTACGTTTTGGATTACGTCGAATACGGTCTTCATGTCCTCAGCCAACGACGACTGAGTGCAGAAGACGGAGCGGGACGCGGCCCTACGGAAGCTACGGGAGCTGGAATGGGTCGGGAAGGTGCAGGCGGGACGGCCGGACGCTGCCTCCAAGACAGAGCCGGAGTAGGCGTCGGCTGAACGGGCTTTGCTTCCGGGGGACCCCGGTTGCGCAGCGGCGGGAAGTTAGCAGGAGTGAGCGGCGGCGCCGGTTTAGGCGCGACCCTCTTGGTGGTGGAGCACGGAGCGCGCGGGAAACCCCTGTAGTTAGCTGTGTGGCCAGACTGGCCGCACAGTACACAGGCAGGGGGGGAAGTGGATTCGGGAGTGCGAGTGCACTCCATAGTGAAGTGAGGATCCAGGCACTTTACGCACCTGGGGGGAGCTGAACAGTTAGCCGCTGCGTGGCCATATAGCTGGCAGCGGTGGCACTGCCCAGGGTGACCGCGGGGGTTGGGACGCTCGACGGAGATGTTCGAGAGTCCGCAGATTGTGCGAGCCTCTTTGAAAATCTCCTTCGAGTTGGGAGTATTTGACAGGATTACTAAAGCTAAGGGAAAACGCCTACCGCGGTTGGAGTGCATCTTGTGCACTGCTGTGACCGGGAAACCCTGAGACTTAAGGTCCTCGAGAATGTCTTCGTTACTGAGTTCGAACGGGATGCCCCGTAGTACTGCGCGGATCTTACGCTCCTCCGGGAGGGCGTAGGTGTGATACGCGATTTGATTTAACTAGAGTAGCCTGGTAAAAGCGTGGAAGTCGTCGACGGTCGCTACTTGAATTTTGATTGTATCGCCAGCGTTGGCGGCTTTTAAGTAATTAATTTTGTGCTCTTTGCACAAGTTTGAAACCGCGGTCCAGCGCGCTTTTTCACGTAGGAATACGGGCGGAGGGAGCTGAGGCTTCGGCGGGACGGGAGCGCAGCGCGTCGCCGGCTTCGATGTGACCGACGGAGACGCGGTTACTACGAGCGATTTTAACGGCGCGGGGGCTGGTGTTGAAGACACCGGGGAGGGCTCGGGTATTGAAGATACCGAAGCTTTCTTAGAGCGCTTTTTGGAGCGCTTGGCGACAAGTTGAAACGCGGGCTCAGGAGAGCCGGTTAAGGTGACGGCATCTGACGAAGTATCAGACGCGGGTTCGGAGTCGCTCCCGGGAGCGGTACGCTTACGACGCGACGCGTGAGAGGATGCGACCGATTCGCAGTCCATCTCGGACGAGGCGGGAGACGCGGGAGATCTGTAGACCTGAGGGGTCTGAACGTTGGTGGCCTGAAGCGCCGGGGTTGAGGCCTGAGGGGCCGGGGGCGCGATAGTTGCCTGTAAGGCCTGCGTTAGAATGTCATCTGATATGCTGATGCCGGACGCAACGAGCGCCTGGGCGAACGACCTAGCAAAGTTTACCAAGCTTTGCTGGTCCATTGGGAGGGCTTGGTCCTATGATATATAATATATATAAATATATAAGAATGCCTAGGTTCCCTAGCAAACCTAGCACCTAAACCTCCCTACCCGCGGTAGGGGGGCTGGGGACGACGCGAAGTGGTGCCCCTAGCTCGGACAGCACTGTACCGTCACCCTGGGAAAGGCCCAAGTGCAATGGGATCGGGTCAGCCGGTTTCTCCTTGGCCTGAAGGGCCTTGGAAGCGCACTGGGGCAACGCAATCAGGCTTAGTTGTCACCGTTAAGTATCCACCTGATCAAACGCGAGTCTACTACGGAGTGTGTTGCCAATAAATTGACAACAAAAGCCGGCCGTAGACCTGACGAAGTTGAGTTGCACTAAAGGTGCGGGATTGACTGCGTTACGACCGGCCGGAGCCGGCCGCAGAGCGAATCTCTGACTACGTACTAGTGCCAAGCGTCAAGTACGCAGCCAGAAAAACAGCCCGAGCTTCGCGAACCACTATCGAATTTAATCGACCGCGGTAAGCTCAGCTCTGTTGTTGCTGTGCAAGAGACCGACTTACTTGCAGCCGATCGAAACCGACCGCAGAGTAAGCCCTAAAGAGGCTAACAGCGTATTGCTACGAGTTGACGTCGTGTGACGACAATCGTGACTCAACTGCTGGAGCGACCGCGAACACGTCCGAGCGGGGCCGGACGCAGAACGGATCTGAGAGTGGCGTTTGAGTATTGATACGAGAGAAGTCGTGAGACAACAATCGTGACTCGGCAGCCGGGAGCGACCGTCAACACGTCCGAACGGGTCCGGACGCAGATCAGGTCTGTGTGTATTGAAAATATTCTAAAAATTTTTTTATATGTATTGCGGAGGGTTTGGGGAGGGACAACAATATATAAATATATATACTATGAGCCTACCAACGACGACTAACTACCTAAAACCTCCCTTCACGCGGTAGGGGGGTTGGGGACGATGCGCAGAACTTACTCGAACTCGAAGTCCTGGAACGCAGAGCTTGCCGGAGCGGCGACGGCGACGCAGGTCGGCGACGACGGGCTGCAGGCGACGGTGTCGAAGATGCGTCGTGAAAACGACGGTCCTATGAAATTTAGGAAGCTACGGTACGAAAACCTGAGTCCTGAAAACGACCAGTGAAATTTGGGGTGCTCAACTAGTGCGGGGACTAGAGAGCGGAAAAGCGTCTGTTATCGACGTGCGAACGAATCCACACGCAAACTAAATATCCAACGCCCATACAACTTTAGTATGATTTAAACATTGTGACGTCACAACTGGTACCGTTTTGTATGGAGCGTTTTTCTCAAATATATCGCTGTGTCTAAAAAAATATGGATTGTAAACATACTATTGCTTCTGCAATATTTCTTTCCTTTCGATAATCTATTTCTGCTCACGATTCGCAAACGTTTAGTTCTGCAAACGTCCGCTTACTCGCTTTGACTTAGTTGACCGAACTACTTTTGGTTTGGCCGTTTCTTAATTTTGCATTACTTTTAATTCGTAATTTGATTACACTCTCATCGCACTACTGGGCACGCTGAACCACATTTTGTTTCCTTGCTGGTTGAATGATGGTGGATTGGGACCTACAAACCGACCAGCATGAACTTACCGCGCTTGTGACAAATGTCACTGTCACGAGCATCAGCGCCGCCTAGTGAACATTCATAATTGCTTCGCGTCCCTTACCGCGCGCGCGCCGGCCGCTCCACTAAAATATAACTTGTTACAAAGAAATAACCCGGAACAATCGTGAATCAAAGATCTTGTGAGTTGTCAGTGCTGGTGATCGAATGAAGGGACCCTCTGCCTGGATTCGCCGCGAGAAAAGCATATGAGGTCAGTAGTGCTTAGTCGTGCCGAGAGTGTTTTTCAATTAGGGAATGAATTAAGATTTACCAGCCATCTATTAAATACAGTCCACTACCCCGCAGTGTGGATAGGAATATTCACACCATAATTTTTGGTCCTTACGACCCTGGATATTTAAATCTTTTCAGTCTCTTCGACTATTAAAATATAATTCATTACAATTTCGCGCATGGGACATTGAACCTTATTGCTTAGACTGTAAAAGTGTTTATTGCTTCAATCGTATTCACGCAACGTAAAAGGAAATCTTTTAAAATATAGTTATTTCATTACAATACCTAAAACTGCTGCTTTATTATTACTCAGTAACAGTAACTTAATCTATTCATATTTCGTAGAAATATTTCGCATTTATATTGTTTTATTCGATTTTGTTCCAAACTGAACAACGCCCCGTACAAGTGACGGTGATTCGAAATCTTACAATAAAATATTAATTCTTAACGCACAGCGCTGACCCGCCGAACCTTAATACATACATTCTACTATTTTAATACATATATAAACTTCGTATTAATACTACATTTAATCCAAGTTATATATTTACTGGGAATTTCTTGTTTTAATAGGTTATATTACATATTTTTTATATAAAAATATATATATGTTCGTTTATGGAGTGGACCACAGTTTTTATATTTTATTATCCGCACTAAATACTATTATTTAGTTATATATCGCTACGCACCTATTTATGTAATTCTTTTTGTTCTAAACCTCGCACTGTAGGAACATTCCATCGCTCGCTATATACTAGCTAATACAATATACGCTCACGGTTTCGCCCGCTGATTTACTAATTTGTTTGTTTGTTTTATAAACTTTATAACGCACCTATTTAGGTATTTCTTGTACCCAATTTCGCGTTGTAGGTACATTCTTGTGCTCGTTCGCTATATACTCGCTATACAATATTCGCTCACGGTTTCGCCCGCTGATTTACAAATTTGTTTGTTTATTTTATAAACTTTATAACGCACCTTTTTAGGTATTTTTTTGTGTTTGGCCTCGCGTTGTAGGTACACTCGTTTGCTCGTTCGCTTTATACTATATTCGCTCACGGTTTCGCTTGTTTGATTTTCGAATTTATTTGTTTCTTTAATAAATTTCGCAACGCACCTGTTTAGGTATTTTTGTTTTGAATAAATGTCGTACTGACTTATACAATATTCCGTCGCTCGCTTGCTACTCGCTCACGGTTTTACTCGCGGATTTACGCATTTAATTTAGTTTATGCACTTTTTACTTATGCACAATTTTTGTGTTTTGATTTAACGTAACTTTAAACGCACGGTTGTATAGTTAATACTGTTTACTTCAATGTGTTTTACATTATATTTTATTGCATTTACTGTTAATAAAACATTGTCTACTTTATTTTGAACTTTTAATTTATATTTTATTTCTAAAAATATTTATCGTTAAGATGGCAGAAATATCGAACATAATTAAATTGTATGAAGCTAAGCGCGCTCAATACTTTAATTTTTTACAACGCACATTCGATCTCATTTCGGATTTACGCAGTGAAAAGTCACGCAGTATATTTGTCGCTCAAGCTCGCTTGATAGATCAACTTAGAAGTAAATACATACAGATAGTTGATCAACTTAACTTGTATCGCTTAGAACAGGATTCGTCTTACGAAGTTAACTACCAATCGCTCACTACGTTTGATGAAATGTTTTATTTCATTAAGTCGACGCTTGAACGCGTAGATCGAAAGAGTGCCGCAGCGTGCACTCCCGCTTCTGCTTCCGCTCTGCTTCATTCCAACAGTAATCAATCCGTTCCGAACTTAGTGAAAATCCCGCGGATTACGCTTCCCGTATTCGACGGTGAAATTCAGAACTTTCCATATTTTCATGAAACATTTAAGCGCGTCATCCATGACAACAACAGTTTATCGGATTCGGAAAGCATTCATTACTTAGTTAGTCATCTCACTGGGAAGGCTTCAAATATTTGTGCCGGTCTTATTCCCTCCGCGGACAGTTACCAAATTATTTGGAACGCTTTGATAGACAAGTACCAGGACAACCGCGTCTTACCTAAATTCATTATTTTCATTAAAACCGTTGATTAGTTCGTCCGCTATTAACTTGGAAAAATTTATAGATAAATATACCACGTTGATCTCCGCGCTCAAACAACTAAAGGTCGATGACCTACTGGACTTTTTGTTCGTTTATATGGGATTAAAATTATTAGACACAGAAACCGCTAGGGCTTATGAGTCCTCACTTCGGGGATCGAAAGACGCAATGCCATCTTACGATAGCTTCGTTACGTTTGTGAACGAGCAGGTGAAGATCCTGCAGCGCACGGCTACAACACGCGGCGGCGGTGGTGTTGGCAACCCCGGCGCGCGCTCCTCACCGCCTGCTTCCGCTCGTACGCATTCTGCTTTTGTTTCTACGCAACCGCCCCGTGGCAAATGCTTATGCTGCCACGGCGAACCACATCATATTTATAGTTGTCAGCAATTTCGTCAACTCGCACCGCATGATCGATATAAATTCGCAAAACTCAACAAATTGTGTAACAATTGTTTGAGTCCGCACCATTCAGTTGGTACTTGTAAATCTGCTTCTTCTTGCCGCAAGTGCTAGACATCATACCTTGCTGCACTTTGGAGATGCGCAACCGCAACATTCGGTTCCTTCTCAGGACCATACCGCTTATAACCGCGTTCGCTCAAATCCTCCCGCGGATAAACCGCAATCCTCACAACATCAACCGCAATCGGACAAAGTCGCTTTGTGCACATTGTCGTCAACGTCTTCTCATCTTTCGCTCGCTAAGACTGAGGTCTTAGCCACTGTTCAAGTTTACGCCGTTGCTCATGATGGCCGTGAACATATAATTCGCTGTTTATTAGATCCAGGTTCGCAAAAACATTACGTTACTGCGAAATGCTGTAGAAAATTAGGCTTACGTCCTAATCGCAATGCGCCTTCTGTCACTGTACAAGGTATAGGAGGTACCGCACAGGTAGTTCGAAGTTCAGTCCAGTTATCTCTCAGGTCTAAGTTCAACTCTCTTGCTTCATTCGCTATTGACGCTTTGGTGCTCAATCAAATTACCGGACAACTGCCCGTATGTCCAGTCGATCGATCTTCTCTTGCAGCCTTTGGCCATATTCCGCTCGCTGACGATCTATGGAACACACCCGGAGATGTTGACATTCTGCTGGGTGTCAACCTCTTTGCGCAACTTCTTCTACCTGGCAAACTCGTAAACAAGCCTGGATATCCAACCGCTTTAGAAACCGTCTTAGGTTATGTCGTCCTCGGTGACGCACCTACTTATATTTTGCCACCGCATTCGTCATTTTCGTTCTGTTCCATCGCTACTTGTGATGTGGAATCTTTAGTTCACAAGTTCTGGGAAATAGAAGAGGTTGATGCGAAACCACCAATTAGTATTGATGACAATTATTGTGAGGACTTTTACGCCGCAACTACGACAAGAGACGCATTCGGGAGGTATAAAGTCGCACTTCCTTTTCAACGTGATCCGAGCTGTCTCGGGGATACGTTTGATATCGCACGACGCCGGTTTCTGTACCTAGAACGTCGTTTTGCGACGCAACCGCTTCTCAAAACACTATATGATGATGTTATAAAAGATTACCTTGACAAATCATATTTAACGCTTGTGATAGATGACTCCCATAATTTCGCTTATTACATACCGCAACATCCCGTTTTACGAGAGGACAAGGTCACTACGAAAGTTCGACCTGTGCTTGACGCTAGTGCTAAGTCCGATAACGGTACTTCACTAAATGACATTTTACATTGTGGCCCTAATCTGCAGAAGGACATTTTCGATATTTTGTTAAATTTACGCTTATTTAAAATCGCTGTTTGTGGAGATATTCAACAAATGTATCTGCAAATTGAAACCCACGAACAGGATCGTCCTTTTCAGCGCATTTTATATAGATTTGACAGCAACGACCCAATACAAACATATCAGTTTAATCGCGTTACTTTTGGTTTAAAATCTTCACCGTTTCTTGCACTACGCACGGTCGCCCAATTAGCTAATGATGAAGGTGCGCAGTTTCCTATAGCTAAAGAGGTCGTTGAAAGAGATCTTTACATGGATGACGTGGCCAGCTCTTTCGAGAGTGTAGATTGTGCTGTTGAGGCCTCCCGTCAATTGATTGATCTGTTCAAGGCCGGGGCTTTGATCTTGGCAAGTGGTCCAGCAATTCGTCGGAAGTTCTGGAGCATATTCCTGAGGCTCTCCGACTCGTGCAGAGTGTTGATTTGGCCAAATGTGACACTATAAAAATTTTAGGACTTCGCTGGCTTCCTTCTGAAGACGCTTTCGCTTTCTTTGTCAATACTGACAATCGCCCTTGTTCTAAAAGGAACATGTTATCTTCTGTCGCTCGTTTGTACGATGTGTTGGGACTTGTAGCTCCTGTTGTTTTATTCGCTAAACTTTTAATCAAAGAATTATTTATTTTAAAAATCGATTGGGATTCTGTTCCTCCACCGCATATTACTAAATTATGGAATAAATATGTCGATAATGATGAATGTCGATATGATAATGGTGTCGTTGACCAATGCTCAGCAGTCATACTTGGATTTGCAGATGCTAGTGAAAAGGCATATGGTGCAGTGGTGTATCTACGTGTCTCCTCTCCAAGTTCGCGCACGGTTACGTTAGTGACCACTAAATCTAAAGTCGCGCCTATTAAGGTTATTTCGCTCGCACGACTGCAGCTATGCGCAGCGCTTCTCCTATCCAAACTCGTCAAAAGGGTTCTTAATACATATTCCGCTCGCTATAACATTGATTCGATATTCGCATTTTCGGATTCTACCGTAACGCTAAATTGGATACACTCTTCTCCGCACAGGTGGCATACTTTCGTCGCAAACCGAGTTGCGAAAATTCACGCAAACATACCACCCAGTAACTTCTATCATGTGAGAGGAACAGATAATCCTTGTGATTGTCTTTCCCGGGGTTTAACTGCTGCACAGTTGCTGAACCATCCACTCTGGTTCCACGGTCCATCGTGGGCTATGTTGGATGAATTGGATTGGCCAGTTGGATCATTCAGCTCTCGGGGTGTTACCAATGACATGCCAGAGCTGAAAGTCGGGACGGGATTGTATATTGCCGCAGTTCCCGACGCACCTATACCTTACCGGTTATCGTTCGACTACTCGTCTTGGGGTAGGTTTCTTCGTGTGATAGCCTATGTGTTGAAGTTCATCAAGAATAAAAAAAGCCCTTTAACGCACCTTGATGTTGACAACGCTGAAATAGAAATAGTCCGCTGTGTTCAATCTGTTCATTTTGCATCAGATATTAGAAATTTACGCAAGCACAAACGGTGTTCCGCCTCACTTCTTAAGTTATATCCTTTCCTGGATAGTTGCGGTCTGCTACGAGTAGGTGGTAGACTTTCGCACTCTTCGGAGTCTTACGATTACAGGCATCCTCTTCTGCTTCCAAAGAATGATCATGTAGTCACGCTTATTATTAATCATTATCATGAACGCAACCTACACGCAGGTCCCGGTCATCTTTTATCGCTTTTACGTACCAAATTCTGGATACTTAAGGCCAGAGTAGTAATCCGCTCTACTATCTCGCAATGCAATACATGCTTTCGTCACAGACCGAGATCTAATCTGCCTTTGATGTCTGATTTACCACCGGCCAGAGTGAATGAAGTTAGCAAAGCCTTTCTTCACACTGGTTGTGATTTTGCAGGACCATTTTTCGTAACTCCTTATCGGGGTAGGGGCACTAAATCGCACAAGGCTTACATCTGTCTGTTTACTTGCCTCACTACTAGGGCAGTTCACATCGAACTAGTGAGTGAGTTGAGCGCGCCTTGTTTCCTCGCTGCATTGAAACGTTTACTTTCGCGGCGCGGCCAAGTACAATGCATGTACTCGGACCACGGGACTAATTTTGTTGGGACGAGATCCTATTTGCGCGAACTTTACCTGTATTTTTGTAAAGAAGGCAAGCAGGTTTGGCAAAATGAGCTCTTATCCCACCGCATTGATTGGAAATTCATTCCACCCCACGCACCGCATTTCGGTGGCTGCTGGGAGAGCATAATCAAATGCGTAAAGACTCATTTGCACAAGGTTGTTGGCGCACAAATTCTCACCTTCGAAGAGCTTTCGACAGTACTCGTGCAAGTAGGATCTCTGCTCAATTCTCGTCCACTTACTGTTCTCAGTTACGATCCCTCGGAACCTGAGGCCCTTACCCCTGCTCACTTCCTGCATACCGCACCGCTGAAGATCCTCCCCGCTTTTCCAGTCGAGACAACTTCAACGCATTTACTTAAACGGTATGAACTTTTAGACAAATTTGTACAATCGTTCTGGAAAAGATGGCATTCGGAGTATCTTCATACATTACAAGCTAGGCAGAAGTGGAACACGCCATGTCTTCCCATCGTGGAAGGAATGGTCGTTGTTGTTATGCAGGACAATGCTGCACCACTAACTTGGCCTCTGGGTATTATTACCAAAGTCATACGAGGCAAGGATGGAATTATCCGCATTGCAGAGGTCAGGACCAAGTATGGTACCTATCAACGCCCAGTTGTTAAACTGTGTCCGCTTCCTACGCAATAGTAAAACGCATTTTAATATAATTTAATATTTTATAATAATCTATATATGTATTACGCATTTTTTTTGTATATTAATCGCATATCTCGTAAGGTATTTATATATACGCACATATATTTACGTAATATCACATATCCTCGCATTTATATATACAGTTAGGGCTTAGGGTATATCGCATTATGACGAACCGCATTTCTTTACGTTACAATATAGTATTTTATTTCATATTACCGCATAGCAAATAGTTGAACCCCGTCAATTTAAACTCAACCGTTCGCTTTAACTTGTGTTATTTGGTTACGCATTGTTTGATTCGAATATTTTTACGCACTGCAATATGGTTCAATGACCCGCATTTACACCAATATGGTTTTCTTTTAAATTTCCGCGCTAATTTTGAAAGAGGACCTTTCAAGGCCGGGGGCATATGGTTTGGCCGTTTCTTAATTTTGCATTACTTTTAATTCGTAATTTGATTACACTCTCATCGCACTACTGGGCACGCTGAACCACATTTTGTTTCCTTGCTGGTTGAATGATGGTGGATTGGGACCTACAAACCGACCAGCATGAACTTACCGCGCTTGTGACAAATGTCACTGTCACGAGCATCGGCGCCGCCTAGTAAACATTCATAATTGCTTCGCATCCCTTACCGCGCGCGCGCCGGCCGCTCCACTAAAATATAACTTGTTACAAAGAAATAACCCGGAACAATCGTGAATCAAAGATCTTGTGAGGTGTCAGTGCTGGTGATCGAATGAAGGGACCCTCTGCCTGGATTCGCCGCAAGAAGAGCATATGAGGTCAGTGCTTAGTCGTGCCGAGAGTGTTTTTCAATTAGGGAATGAATTAAGATTTACCAGCCATCTATTAAATACAGTCCACTACCCCGCAGTGTGGATAGGAATATTCACACCAACTTTCAAGTGTCTTAATACATAATATGATATTCACTTGTGGGCCAGTATCTGTTTGTCTTGAAACTTATTAAAAAATATTCGCGATGAAATAATTAACGCACAACAGCGTAAAATTAGCGAGCCAATTCAGTGTTCACGTTACGTTAATCTTTTCGAGCACCGGTATATAATAGGTCTTTACCTATGAAACTGCCGTTTTGCCGTACTGGCCATTTCAAATGAAAATATTTTTGTTTTGACTGATAATTCTAATTTCAAATTAATTTTATTTGACAAACATGGAATTCTTTTTCTAAAATCGTCATTTGTTTAATAGTTAGTGTTTTGTTTTCAACGCATTCGAACATTTTTCGTCATCATGGATAAGTTAAAAAGTCGAGTAATTATGGAGTATGAGTACCGTCGTGGCAGCAAAGCGGCACAAGCGGCACGCAACATCAACGACGTTTACGGAGCGAACACTACAAACGAACGCACCACCCGTTATTGGTTTACCCGCTTCCGTTCTGGAAATTTGGACCTGAAAAATGAACCCCGTGGTCGTCCGAAAACTTTGGTCGACAATGACGAATTAAAGGCAATTGTGGAAGCTAATGAAACTCAATCCACGGCTGAATTAGCAGCAGCTTTCGACGTTAGCATCAAAACAATATTGCTCCATTTGCGTCAAATTGGCAAGGTAAAAAAGCTTGACAAATGGGCACCCCACGAACTCAATGACCGCCAGCGCGAAGTACGCGTGGAGACGTGCCTTGCACTGCTCAGCAGGCATACAAATGAAGGAATTCTGAACCGCATTGTTATTTGTGACGAGAAATGGATCCTGTTTGACAATCGTAAGCACTCAGCAAGTTGGTTGGACCCTGGTTCAGCACCCAAACAATGCCCTAAACGAAAACTTACCCCTAGAAAAGTGATGGTCACTGTTTGGTGGTCTAACGCGGGTATAATTCATCACAGCTTCTTGCCAAACGGGACAAGCATTACTGCAGATGTGTACTGTGAAGAACTGAACACAATGATGGAGAAGCTCGCACGTCTCCAACCAGCTTTGGTCAATCGTTCGGCTCCACTGATCCTGCACGACAACGCGCGACCTGATACTGCACAGCAGACGGTCTCCAAGCTACAAGAGTTGGGGTTGGAAGTTCTCCGTCATCCGCCGTACTCACCAGACCTTGCGCCTACAGACTTCTACTTTTTCCAGAATTTGGATAACTTCTTGGCGGGAAAAAAATTCAATACCCGAGAGGCAGTACAAAATGCCTTTGAAGAATTTGTTGCCTCCCGTCCAGCTGATTTCTTCAAGAAAGGCATCAATAAGCTACCAATGCGTTGGCAAAGATGCATTGATTGCATATGTGATTATTTTGATTAATAGAAATAAAAAATATATCAAAAAATTACGCTTCATTTATTTCGTGAAAAACGGCAATTTCATAGGTAAAGACCTAATATCTGCGGAGAGCAATCAAGAGAGAGTGAGTTCTGAACATAGTCCATCAAAATATGCAGGGCATTGATGGTAAGGAATTACAGATTGAACTGTTCATAAACTGTGAAAATGTTCATATACTATGTATCACAGAGCACTGGCTCACACAGTGTCAAATTATGTCTTCTTAGAAGAATCATGTAATTGCTAGTTCATTCAACAGAGAACAAACAACTTGCGGCGGCTCAATGATCATCACTCATAAGAGCCTAACATTTAAAGAACGCACTGATATTGTAAGTCTGTCTGTTGAGCGATCAGTTGAAATAGCCTGTATTGAGATAGGGAATATTGTTATAATAAGTGTATACAGACCCCCATCCTCACCATTTGAAGTATTTGAGAGCACTATGGATGAGGTATTACATAGAGTAAATAACAAAAACAAAGAAATAATTATTTGTGGCGATTTTAATATTGATTTATTAGTAGAGACATCACTAAGTAAACGATTCTTGAATCTTTTTAATTGTTACAACCTAAAAAATCTCTTCTTAGAGCCTACGCGAATCACAGCGACCTCAGCCACATGTCTTGATAACATTTTTACAAATTTAATGCCATGTACAAAGTCAGTAATTAATAAACTACAATCAGATCATAGTGGGCAGTTGGCCACTTTTGATATCGGGCTAAAAAAGACTCTAAAAAGAGAAATTACCTATATACCCATGAATGAGAGACGGCTTGAAACATTTAGGAAAAATGTATTTGAAAAAACATTTAAATTAGATTACTGTGGAGATCCTATTACTCAATATAAGTCTTTTCATAATATAATTAGAAATGAATATGACTCTGTTTTTAAAAAAAAGAAAATATGTATAAATAATAATTTATTTAGGTTTAGTGACTGGGCAACAGTGGGAATATGCAGAAGTAGAAATAGATTATATGAATTGTACAGTGAAAGAACTTATAATCATAATAAGACATTTTATGAATATGTTAAAAAGTATTCAAAATTATTTAAACGAGTTTGCAGTGTAGCTAAATCTAATTACATTAATAATAAAATTAAATATAGTACTAACATTTCAAAAACTGCATGGAATATAATTAATCAGGAAACTGGGAAAGCAAAAGAACCACACACCAAATATAATTTAAAAATTAATGATAAAGTGTTGTCAACTGACAAAGAAGTTGCTGAAGCATTTGAAAATATTTTTACTGCCATCCCTGTGTCAACTACTTCGAGTATAAATGTTCCACTCTTGCACAGTCACTGCTAACGGAAAATGTAAATTCATGCGATATTGATTTTATTTTTAATTATGTTACTGTTCCACAAGTTTTAAATGCATTTAAAAGCATTAAAGTAAAAAATACTGCCGATTTAGATGGGATTTCTGTTAAAATTATTGAATCTGTCATTGATGGTATAGTCCCGTACTTAGCCAGTATATTTAATGACTGTGTTGATAATGGTGTTTTTCCTGATTTAACGAAATTGAGTAAGGTCATTCCAATATTCAAAGCAGGTAGTATGTCTGACCCTAATAATTTTAGACCTATATCTATACTACCAACGCTCAGTAAGATTTTTGAAAAATTAATTTTAAATCAATTACTCTCTCATTTTTACGGTAATAGTTTAATGAATTTTAAGCAGTTTGGTTTCACGCGGGGTCGCTCAACAACCGATGCCGGTGTTGAGCTCATAATACACGTATTCAGCGCCTGGGAGGAGTCGTGTGATGCTATTGGTGTCTTTTGTGACTTGTCCAAGGCGTTCGACTGTGTGGATCATACTACTCTACTCATGAAACTGCACCATTACGGCATTAAAAACCGAGCGCTTGCCTTGATTAAATCATATATTTCTAATAGAAAACAGAAAGTTGCAATAAATGGAGAAAAATCATCAGGATCGGCAGTGACAATGGGTGTGCCCCAGGGCTCAGTTCTTGGTCCTTTCCAATTTTTAGTTTATATTAATGACCTGCCATCGGCCGTTAGGAATCAATGCGAGGTCATATTGTTTGCTGACGATACTTCCTTCTTGTTTAAAATCAAAAGACAAGAAATTGACTATCGAGCGGTGAAAAAATGCATCTCCAACACAGAGCAGTGGTTCTCAGCTAATAATTTGTTCCTCAATGAAAAAAAACGAAATGTGTTAAATTTACATTGCCAAATGTCAAACAGGTAAACACAAACATTGTAGTTAAGAGCCAGGAACTGACTCCTGTAAACTCAACTGTATTTCTGGGCATAACCTTAGACGCCAAACTCCAGTGGGGACTGCATGTTGATGGTTTAGCGAAAAGGCTTGGCTCTGCCGCATATGCTGTTAAAAAAATTAGACAAATTTCAAATGAAACAACTGCTCGATTAGTCTATTTTGGTTACTTCCACAGCCTCATGACATATGGTATTCTGTTGTGGGGGAGTGCTGCCGACATCGATGCTATATTTATTCTGCAGAAAAGGGCTGTTCGCGCAATCTATCAGCTCGGTCCAAGGGTGTCACTTAGAAGTAAATTTAAGGAAATAAATATTCTTACCTTCCATTCACAATATATTTTTGAAAATTTAATGTATGTTAAAAAGAACATAACCTTGTTCAAAAGAAAAAAAGATCTGCACAATGTTAACACAAGAGGAAGAAATATGCTGGCAGCTCATAAAAGTAGGCTTCATAAAGTCACTAACTCATTCATGGGTCAATGTATACGCTTTTATAATAAGGTTCCTGAGGATATCCAAGGTCTTCCTATTGACAAATTCAAAGAAACTATAAAGGAGAAGTTGTGTGCTAGAGCATATTATAAACTATCCGATTATTTGGATGATAAAAGCCCATGGGTATAATCCCCTCATTAACAGGATTGTACTAGTATTTGTAACAAAGCATGTGTAATGTGTCTGTATGTGCGATGAGTTCTTCGTCCCGATGAATATCTAAAGCGTCATTGTCACTAAAGTACGTCTTCTTATGGTAGCGTCGGGTGACGGGTCGCTCACTTCCCTCTAATATGGTTGAGGAGGGCGATGGCTGGATCCCATGTTAACTCGTGAACGGGTGCCGTTTGAGGGTGTTCGTCGTTTGGATACTTGGGGGAGGGAGACTTGCCGAGCTAACAGATGCAGAAAAGAATAATTTTGTATAGACATAAAGAGACTCTGTAAATTTATTTTGAAAAAAAATATACCCGTGAAGTTTCTTGCCAGTTCTTCTTCACGAAGGTTTTTTTCGAACTGGTGGTAGAATCATGTTTTATTCGACGTCAATAAGAACAAGTAATTGTCAATGTTGAGAAATAAATATTTCATTTCATTTCATTTCATTTCAAAATTTCATATTTCATTTAATTTCATTTCATTTCAGAGATTAGCACCTACCTCTGTTGCTCATAGAAAAATGTGCAACAATTATATGTATTGTTGTGGGCATTGAGCTCATATATCTGCTGATCACCTCTATCAACAGAATATCGACTGTATTTTCACTCATGTTTTTATACTTTTGATACACTACTAGCAAGTTAATTATCTGCCTACGTGTATAAGTAGTGTAACATCATTTATTGACATGTTTGTCAATAATAAATAATATTTATTATTATTAAATAATGTTTTATTTTATGTTACCTAATTGTCCTCAGCACTTTATTTTTGGTGCCTACAATTCAGTAAAACTCTCCCACAGTGTGCAGTTGCCTCAATGCAGTGGATTCGTTTAGGTTTATGTTGCAACCTGAGACTACCAAATACTGAATTCTGAATTTTTCAGATGATTATAAAATAATGTTTTCAAAAACATACTTACAAAGCGACGAATCATTTGTTGTAGAGAGCGATAATTAGGCTGCAAGCTGTAAACTCACAAATTACATTTACTTTCGTAAAGAGCACCTGAGCTTCAATGTTAATTATTTACATAACATTGGTTTTTTGTAATAATATTTTCAATATTAGAGGCTATTTTAAGTCTTTGAAATCTACGTTATAATAGCGTTCCCCGCCCTCGCAAAACCTAAACCTATTTTCATAATTTTTGGATTAATTTAATATTTCCACAATATTAATTTATAATTAAAATTAATATTATTAATATAAAAACTTAATATTATTGTGAAAAATTTGGTCTGTACGTGTTTATTTTAAATAAATATTGCTTACGATATAAGTTATTAGCATCTAAATTACTAAATTTTTTTACTAACCAACTTCATTGAACGTCTAACCTTTTTCAAATTAAACTGAACTGAATCGATCACTGTAACCGAACGAAAACCGTACAGACCTAGATTAAGGTGTACTGAATCTGAGGATACCAAAATTCTCTTTTTACCTCTAAAGTACGATACGGGTCGGTGTGAAATAGATAGAATTTTAAAAAATACTTTCTCGCACTGCCTATCAGCACTCCACAACTTCCTAACCTCATTAAAAAATTATCTTTATAACAAGTGTTCTATTAATGTGAAGAAAATAAATACATGGTTATGCCACACATTGTCTCGTCCTTAGTGTAAGAGAAGTTACACGCTGTGTAATAATTACAGCGCGACAGGGTAGCTATGTTATTCAAAGCAAGTTCAGTGAAATAGCGAGGCGCTGTAATATTTGGTTCAGCTTTGAGCGGCAACTGAACGGCGATTACTATCAACTTGCGATGCAGTATACGCGCAGTTAGTAGACTCAGCGAGATGGCAGGTGGGTGGAAATTGCTGTGAGTGAGGCGGTAATCGCTGCAGTTAAAGCCTACCTGGAATTTGGCAACGATATTTGGCTCCTTCCATGAAATTTTGACACTGAATTGATATTGATGAAAACTGGTTTTCAATATTTCTAGTATGCGTAGCCGCATGCACTTGGCTTTGGTAGCGTTCATCAAACGTTACGGTACTCTAGTTAAATTTTAATTGATTATACCTTAAACAAATCTAAAATGACTTAAAACACTGAAAAATCCTTACCTTCTTCCCTGTACCCTTGTCGTTATTACAAAGTTTCTAACGTAATGGACTAGGTTTTTGTAAGCAACTTATATAAGTTTCATATGTAATCGTAGATCAAAATAACAGATATTTCTAGGTTCAATATTTTATGTTATTCCAAGCCTTGTAAAAAACACAAACCTCATTATTTTATGGGCTTTTGAATTATTAAGCTTAATGACTGTAAGTTACGATTATGTCTGTGAAATTACCACTAAGTATAAAGTTTTATTGAGTCGCATAAAATAGCCCACTTAACGCTTCCCGAAGGAATAACTCATGCTACTATAAAAACCACAACGGCTTGGCGAGGTGAGGGGAGATGTTACAAAAATATAGTAGTTGCTTGCTCTTAGCATTGTTCTTTATGAACAGGGAATATCGAGACCTGTGCATAAACTATACACATACATACATAACCAAAATGATTGCTTTGCTGTGTATTTGAGTATCAATTTGTACTCGTGGTGAACCAAAATATAAATGTGATGGGATTTACATACGATAAAATTTCCTTACAATACTTAAGATTTCAAAGAATTCAAAAACATTACTTACGTAAGGGAAATGCACAAAATTCAATTCAATACATTCCTACACATGTTGAATCCTATTCGGGCTCACGCACCAGCTCACTGACGCGGGCGCAGCTTCACATTTTGACACGAGCGCGGATGTTTCAATGTTGTTATTCATTTTTGATGAAAGTTACACTTGACAGATGTCAAACTAACTAAACTTGCTTTTATGAAAAGAAAGAACAAAATCATAAGAAAGTATTGAAAACAAAATTGTTTAGTGTGACGTGTGTGTCTGTGTCGTTGTGTCTGTGTCGTTGTGTCTTTTTGTGGCATTATATCTCCCAGATTTTGAAGAGGAATTTCATTTGACAGTCTAACAATTGAACAAACAGAAAGTCTTGTTAGCTAAATTTGATGAAAAGCAGTTAAGAATTTATTCATACTCTTTTCTGTCGTGTGGGGCTTTTTTTTAAATGTCCAATAACTCGTACTTGTAAAAATAGCAACATATTACTTTTTGCAATAAGTCTGTTTTGCATAACTGATTCTCGTTTGAATAAAATCTGAAAAATTATGAAGCCTAAAATAAGGTAACGACACGAGGGTCTCTGTGCAAATTGCCGTGTAGTATTAAGAGGCTCATTTTCGGACCCTTTTCATTTAAGTAAATGACTCATGTGGCTGTATCTCGGACAACAGCGGGACGTGCGCGGCGGGATACCTTCTGACCGCCCCTGTAACACCTGGAACATAACAAACGTGCCTGTATATAAATATTTCTAGGACTTAATTGTATCTGTTTTTGCATAAATTCAATAATTTGGCCATTTTCCATAAAGTTTTCCGCTAAAAAAATTATATAAAATGTTCGTTTCATTTTTAAAAGTACACTGTGCTTTTTTCCCATCTGTTTTACATTTAGTCGCATATAAGAGTAGGATAAATCAGCGAGAGTACAAGGCTTCCGATTTTATTGAATTGGAGCAGTTGTTTTGATTTGTTAATCTCAATTGATTTACTTTTTTTACGTTTCAATTATTCACACACAACTAGGTTTATTCGTTTGTTCGTTGGTTGCTATCGTTATACATTTACCGATCAAACAGTCATTGATAACAAACGTTAAGAGCTTAGTAATATTTTGAAAATATTCAAGAACATTTACAACTCATGTAATGTACGTTAACCAGCGATATCTTTATTGTATGCTGTATATGTTTTATTGTGTACTGGATCTGTTTATTATTAGAAATACGTTTCTGAAATCTGATGTCTCAACGAACTCGCTCGGTATGTAAAAAACTTTGAGCGTTGTGACATTTGAGCTCGGAGTCACATATGCTTTAGATACGCTTTGTAGGTAAGTAGACGAAAGTTTCATAAATATATTGATTTAATTTAAACGAGGATGATTTTAAAAACTCTGGAAGAAAACCGTAGCTTTTAAAATGCCCGTGATATATATTACAGAGTTCACAATCAAGCCTTTCAGCTAAGTCGTATCTTGTTAAAGCAGCACAGTAAAGACAGTAGCGTCGCCGACGACCGGCCACGTCCCGACGCGACCCGGTGAGCGGCGGCGCGCAGGAAGCGTCCTGTGATGAAGCTTACAGATTACAAATTTGTATATTAGTAGCTGAAGGGATTATACGGCTTAAAGTCATGTTCGGATTATTAATTGCAGGATCGAAGATTACCTTTTATTACTTTATCAGAAACGTTGATAATACTAATATAAACCTTAATAGGTTAACCAAACATGAACCTAGACTTAGATATTGGCGGAGTTATTATTTCTTGGTGTTTTATTTTATTATAATCCCAAGTTAAACACACCAATTGCTAGGTCCCAAAGTAATCTAAGTTTGTGTATGGATAGCCATCAAGCGAGCTGGGGAGGGACCCAGAATAAACATAGACATTATAATAATCAATATCCATGTCCCGAGAACAAGCACCTGAGTGAATCACACAAATGAATGCTCCAACCAGGACTCGAACCTGGGACCTACAGCGTTTGAAGCATCGTAAACTACCCAACCCGCCACTCGGCTGTCAAAGGTTAGTTATATGTAGTAAAAACATTTAATTTTAGATGTTCCTAATAATTAAAATGGCTATTTGCCACTTTTTCTTTCTCGGAGTCTCGAGATTTTAAAAAATCTCTTTATTTTTAGAAAGAACAATATAATATAAGAATCAAAATAATGTTTGTAAACATTTTTAAAAATCGATCAATTATAAAATATTGAAGTATATAAATTTAAGTCACATACTTTTATAATGCGGAACTATGGAAAACATTGTTTCTTGAGTTGATATTCCATTGTTTTTGTTAATGATTGATGCGGGTGATTAACACAAAAATCTGACAGCAAGGTAACAGCCTCCAAATTATGGTTTTGTATGGAAAACTCTTCATAGGTATCCTGATAAAGAAAAAAATATAAATAGCAGATATTAGATGAGATTATTGGAGTGATTTTTGATACGAAATCGCGTAATGTGTAATGGATCTTTCTGAAACGGCCTCAACGGCCAGTCGCTTATATTTTGCAGATTTTATTGTGTCACGAACGGATTAGAAATATCCGTATCTGTGAATTTTCTAAAACCATCTAGGCACCTCATGTGAACGCCAGGTTTTCAGTTACAAGGTTAACACATACGGTTACAACAGATGTATCTTGTTAGATTGCGTTGTGTTGTGTTCGTCGCCGTCGGTTGAGAAGGGTTGAAGTAACAGTTAAAATCATTTTTGGGTACGTTTTGAAATGTTGTTGTTTCGGAATGTTTGTTTGAGCAGCTAGTATCAATATTTTTTATATTTTAAACTAAAAGTTTGTTTGATTTAAATATAAAATTTAACCAAGTTAAAATATCGCTTATAAATGGAACAAAAACCTTCTGATTAGGTATAGATCAGTTAATTATTGATTTAAGGACAAACCGTATAAACACTTAGAACTATAAAAAGACACTTTTTATAAAGCTCAAAAATTTTGTTTATAATAATAATGTTATTTATCTACTTCATTTACAGACAGAATTTCGAAGCTTTTAAAATTTTTATTGCAAATTCATGAGCATAAAAATCAGTACCGAATGAACACAAAAAATTGATCAATTATCGCAGACGTTGCTCTGGATCCTCCTGGCAGTTAGCCCAGGAATTTGAGAATCGTCTATCTATTCGTATTACCAAATAAATTTTATGCACGCTTCATTTTAAGCGTACAGTGAAATTCACTCAGACGGATGTGTGCCAGCCTAGTCAGGTGAGATGGACAATGGACATACGCATGCCAATTTACAATAAAGATTTATATATAAGCAAGCATCTCTCGGGCAATTCGACCTTACCGGAAGCTAACTATCTATAGCTTAACTATCTTCGCTCATTCGCAGTTGATACTTAGGTTTCAGGTAACAGACTAAAGAACTGTACCAAAAACTCATTATAAAAAGAATATCCATCTAATTAAAAGTTTTACTTATTTTACAAAATGACCGAACCAACCCTGCCAGTAAACTCCTATACATCCCGCACAAACTCTACAGCCACACAACACCGCGGCCGATACCGCATTAGTTGTTTAAACATTAAATGGCCAACTAACGAAAGCCAGTAACGAGAAAACTTGCCAACACCGGGCTTAGTGTTCCCGATGTTCAGTTCAGACGCAGACAGTGAGACAGCGCTCCTGATCACGTGTCTGTGCGAATGTGAAGTGACGTCAGTGTTGCCGCTACAACACGCCGCGTGGCGCCGTGGCACTTACAATATACTTGGACCGGGAGTCGTGTAGAATTTACTCTCCTTGTGTGTTTGTGATTGTTGCAGCGGTTCGAGAATGTTGTCCTTGAGTTTGACTCTTGAGATAAATAAAAGGACTTTAGTACGTATTGAAAACCGAAATGAATAAAATAATAAATGAGTTAGTAACTTACTTTAAAAATTTTAAATGCATATGGCTAGCGTTGACACTTGATCCTTATATCATTTCTGAGTAGAATTTAAGCTACTTACAAGGTAAACTTCTATCTATATCTTGTACCTATATTTACAGAGATTCATCATCGAAGTTACAATATAAAATATTTATCCCTTCTTTTGCAAACATACTACGAAGTGCCCAGAATTTTTTTGAATCCAAGACAGCAAAATGGAGCCAAAAGGTCTAGAAATCACTGCGCCACACAGAAAACTATCAGTTTGTACAAAACGTAGTTTAATGTTAAAAATAATTTTGTCATCACTATGTACATAGAGTTTAATTATAAAACTATCATTCATACGTCAATAGACCACGGAACCATTTATATTGCACAAAGGTAAACCTGCAGGGCGTGAGAAGCGAGCGGGTGTGTGTGTGTGTTGCACACACTGAACAAAGCAAGCACCGCACTCTCTGGCTCCCTCCGTCGTTTGATCACATAGATAATCCCGCCACCAACATCCGCGTCAATACACAATGCGCTGAGGGCTTACTCAATTGTGTAATGAAGCGGAATAGATCTGTGACGCAATAATTGTTTGAACACAACGGAGTAGACCCCTCACTGTGTTCAAACACAAGTGCCTGTGTCGCCAGAGTCACGCGGCAGTCAGCTGCAGATGTAGTACTGTAGTTGTTTCAGTTCTATACAGGAAAAAAATATTTTATTGTTGGACAATTTCTAAATAAATAGTATAAATTTTTTTTTTATAAAACGTAGTGTATGTGTATGTAGTGTTCACTCACTTCTGCACGTAATTGTTAATTATAATATTATAATAATTAGAGATATTTCTGTAGTTGGAATTTACGGCTTACACAAATGATTGACAATTATTCGGTAATATAGTAAAAAAAGTCCTGTTTTTTTTAAATGTACTCGATATTCTCTAAAATATCCCTACAGTAAAACCGAAGGAGCTGTGTCTGCATAACTTGACGTTATTTTAAATAAATGTGCCGCCTATATCAAAGTTTTATAAGAAGGCAGTTTGAATTATTTTCCTCGTAATAAGTTGTTTTACAAAGTCAACATAACTCAGAGATCTGTTTTGTTGAGTAAAATATATTGTAAACATGATTTTATTTCGATATTCCATCTGAATGGCGAATTTTATCTGAAAGTTATTATTGAATTTTACGTTGTGCTATTTCTGTCTTTTGAACGGCATTTATAAACTCGAGTCTGGTTTTATTTCCTCACAGGTAAAACTGTTACATTTGTTGAAGTCTTCGTTTTCCGCGTCTTCATCGTGATTGCGTAAATACAACTTTGCTTCCGCTTTTAAAAGGTATTATGGGTAGAGTGAGAGGAAAAAAAGCCGATGGAAAAAAACCTCTCGTCACTCTTTTATAAAAAAAAACATTTTATCAAATGGATAGAAGGTATTACAATTTGACAATGATATGAAAGAAACACACACATGTCAGCTAATTGTGCGGGCTGGTGAATAGCCGCAGCCAAGCTGTTCACATTGTATGTTTATTTTATTTTCACAAACAGAAACAAAAATAGCCTTTGGGAATTTCAATCCCAGACCCTTTTATCATCCAAATAATCTTTGATCTTATTGTAAACTGTTTGGCAAAGCGTTTCCTTAAAAGTTTTATTGAAATTATTGAGAGGCAGGGATTGAACGGATTTCCGTATTTGATTGAAACAACGTACTGAAATTCCAATAAATGATTTGCTGTTTTTTAGCTACATATTGGAAATGCTTACTTACGGTCAGTTAGATTGTCAATCTGACGATATTTCTTGCTCATCCTCCCACACACCTGGCATTGCTCTAGCGAGTGCACATCACATATTCACCAAATGTAATGTTATAACCCCCAACAACGTTTTGACTGGCACGCGAAGTTCAAAATCTCAATCATCACCGTGTCAGTAAACTAATAGCATTGTTTTAAAATGACACGTTGCACTATCATCCTCGTGGGAATTTTATATACAAACTTACTATTACAGTTTAGTGTTACATGTGGATGACGTCAGAAGCACTACTGCACCATTCATCGGGCGTGCTTGGAGGCTAAAGTCTATTCGACGGCCATCGGTTGTTGTACGGTATTCCATACAGTTTATTAGTTGTGGGGCATTCTGCGGGAACAAATCTTTTGGCGAATTAATGTACTTTACATAATGTTTTTTAATTCGAATCGTATTTCTGCTCTATCTATGAAAGTTTCATAGAATTTCTCTTCTTCAGTAATCAAGTATGGTTTAACAGTATAAGAAACTTTGTTCTTTGTATTCTATCACATCGAGCCAACGTCTTTATAACTTTAGCCAATCTGTCATGACAAACCTAATTTGTTTTTTAACTTTCAAAGAGTTACTTATTCCTCATCAATTGCAATGAATATATACCACTATTAAATAAATATTCCCCAGTTTTTAATATTGACTATTCTGGCTTTGCAAGTAAGTATAAGGAATGTGAAGCTGTCTTCCTTGGTGCGCCATTAACTACGTTCATTCAATGCTGTAAGAAAAATATTGTAAATACTGTAAGAACGAACTATTTAGCTACAGACTCCAGGTTTGTTTACTAGTGTCATATCTGGCAAATCAAAACGAAAATTGCCTTTCAGTAGCCGCTCAGAGCTGAACCAAGCAATTACAGCGCTCTGATAACTGTGTCATTACACTGAACTTGCTCTGAATAATAAAGCGAGCTACAATATAACTGTGACGTCACACGGTAATTGCTTGTTTAACTATGAAAACAGAATCAGAAATCAATCTTAAGCGTCGTGTTAATTTATTTTACATTTTAACTCCTATAAATAAATTACCGTGTAGAAAACTACTTCTTCTAGAAAATTTATTTTAATAAATTTTTTATTGATTACATTTTTTTCTAACATTTGTGGCCATAAATGTTTCTTTTTGAGTTGTTTTGGGTTTAATCTCAAAAAAATGACAACGCAGTTCTAAAATTTATCAAGTAACCTCTTAATAGTGGAAGCAAATATACACAAAAATATTTGTTAAAGACATAACTCTGCGTGTCCATGATTACACAACGGACGTCTGCTTCACGTGAACAGAACGTTCGTGTTTTCAGTTACAAGTAGTATCGGAAACTCGGCGCACGGTCAGATTTGAACCCAAATCCCTTCCAGTGTTGTCCTCCCCTAGCATTCAAAACGAACAATGAGCAAGCCTCGTGGAGTTCCTTGATAGTACCGTACATTCAATTTAAACAGCCATTCTTTAGTTGTGATAACTGTTTTCGATGCCATCGGTTCAGAAGGATCAATAAAGGGTTTCATTTCCATTTTGGCGATGTGCTGTTACGGTGTTGCGTCTGATTGTTTGTTTAGACACTTAGAATGAAAGTTTATATCATATTTCCATATATTGTTATCCAATAGCAATCCGTATAAATAGTAAAGTGAATTTTTTTACGATCACGTGACAAATCATTTCTGTCTGTTACGAGATAAGTCTTATGTCTATATCAATCAATTTTGATAGACGAAATAACACTTCATAATCTTTTTTCCTTAATATGAGACGAAAGCAAAAAAATTAATAATAATAATAATAATAAATCCCCAGACAAACACACCAACTGTATGGCCCCAAAGTAAGCAGAGCTTGTGTTATGGATAACCATACAGCGAACTGGGGGGGGACCCCATTGTATTTCAAAGTTCAAAATTATGAAATTTCAAAGATTAAAAAAAAATCTTCGTCATATTTGACTGAGATCTGGTTTTAGATAAGTTTTTTTAACGAGTAACTATCAAAATACTCAATTCATATATATTATCTGATACAGACCTCAGTTCGAAAAATTAATACAACGTCCATAAAACATTAAAACCTTGAGAATTCGTTTTATTCAATAGAAACTTAGTCCTCTTTTCATTTATTCACGTTAAGAAGAAAGCGAGAATTATAAAACTTATAACAATCGGCATTTCTTGAAGCAAATACATAAAGTTCGACTTAAACCGTCACAGCGCGATTACGGCATGTGAAAACCCGTTTGGGCGTTGTTTCACGTTCGGTGCTTTTTGGGTCCTGGGTTCAAATCCTAACCGACTACAATATGATTTTTAATTTTAATGTTTGTGTTAAAAATGTTTTTGTTAAATATTTTACAAATTAAAACTTTTATTAAAAGTATTTTTTTCTAGCGATATGTCTTTTTGCTGTTCATTTGTTAAAAACACTTTCGATGTCTTAAAAAATAATTAAAGCCGTTGCTTACTGAAGTGTAAGACTTGGTGTCGGCGAAAGGATATACAGAAAGTGGGGCAGTGGGGCGGGAGAAGAACGAGCTCTCCAAGGCAAGCTCTTTGTTTTGTATATGAGTGTAATAAGTGTCAGAAATTGATAATAAGAAGCGTCTGGCCTTCAATAATCATGATGCATGGCTTTCCTTACTTGTCATGTCAGATAGTCTATAATACAGCAGCCTGCTATTCCTCTTCGTCACAGTATTTATACGATTCAAAGTACTTATTGATGGATGTGCTGACGGATCCCAAAAGTTGCAGGATGTATTTACAAACGATCAAAATACATTCAAACGCTTCCATAGACTGTTAGCTACACGCGGTTCACCTAATGGTAACTGGTGGTTGTGAATCATGACATCAAAAATTGTAGGTGCATATTTGAATAATATTATGAAAACCATAGAGATCTAACATGTTTCTGATATCTATGATAATAACCTACATATATTGGAATATTGATTAATAATTAAAAAAACCTTTTGTAGGTTTTAGCTAGACTTTCATGAGTACCTTCCTTGTAACTCGAACACAACTGGAAAAGGCGGTATAAATTCAGCCAATATTTAAGTGTAATTTATTTATTTAGGTTTTTAAGGAAAAATACACATCACAAATTCAATAATCTAGCTGCAGTGTTGAGTCTTGTGCTTTCCCAGTTACAAGAAACCCCAGCGTGCAGAAACAATAAACATTTGAAATTAAAACAAAATACGACTACTTAAAATTAATACAATTTTAAACAATTTAAAATTAAAAATTTAAATGTAAAAGCAGAGTTGAGCAAATACAGAAGTGATATAAAGTTCTAGGAACCGTGAATGTGTAATACCGTACAATTGCCAAGAGACCGCCGAATAATTCGGTTGCGCAATGGTTAAGGTCAATGCTAAGGCTCCGGGTTCGATCTCCTATAATAATGTAAGAATGTGCTTTTACAACTTATGTAGACCAAGCCGAGTGCTCTTCAACGGTGAAGGAAAACTTCGGTAGAAAACCCACATATACATACCTTAGAAATTATTTCGAAGGTATTACTGCTGGTTGGCCGCACGCTTGTGCGTGGTGGACTTTACACTGTCCATTAGTTGAGAAACGCTGATGTGCATGTAATAAGCTAAATTTCAATACGCAAGCTAATGGAAGCATAGATTGTTTTTTAACAAAATCAAAAAGCAATGCAAATATTTTACAACCCGCATGTTGTACCAAAAACTACAGACTGTAATCATTAGTATTGGCAAGCACTGAATTGGGGCGTTCTGATTTACTTGAACGTTCTTTATTCAGATCATAAACGTGACGAACACAATAATTTCATCGGTTGCAGAAATTGTTCACAAAATGATCTTAGCTCAAAACTATTAATTTATTCACGAGAAACACATTTGCATCTTACGTTAATATTTTAACGTTCCTAAGTATATCTGCGATTGCATTATTTGGATTTTACTTAGGTACATGTGAATGCTGCAGAAAAATAGAATATCTTGTGTTCATTATTGCTCTTTAATGAGGTGTTTAAATATCGAATGTAACGGTTTGAAAGCAGTATAGACAGAATTAAGCAAGAATGGTTTGAAAAAAAATACATGATACATGACGAGCTTAGAATTTTTTTTTATAGGTTGCGTTTAGATGTTGATTTCAAAACCAAAAAAAAAAAACAAAGGCTCTAAATTACGAAAGATAACAACATATGGCATTACCATCCAGCTTTTTAATGAGAAAATTATCTCAGTATTAAGTAAGGTATTATGGATATTAAGATACGCTCGCAAGGGAGCGCCTTTCTCGGTTTAACTATAGATACAAGATGACTAAATTTCCTTCTTTCAAATCTGCACCTGAGTTTGAAAATGGATGTTTGCATCCCTGTAGACTTCGCGCGTTTGTACGTCTTGCTATATTCCAATGTTTGTATCTAACCTAAGTGGTCAACCAGTAAACTTCGGTTACTCCTATTATTTAACTGTATGTCTAACCCTTTCTTTTTTATTAAGAACACAAGTGCCGGTGGCTGAACAGGAATAATGTCAGTGGTTCTACCCACTTACTCTCTTATCTCTTAGAAATTTACCACATTTCCACGCAAATTCTTACGAAGTTTATACTTTTATACAGATTTATTTGACTGTAATACACGAGGACGCCACGACGCCATTTGTAACGATGTTTTTCTTATAAATATTTGAAAAAGCGATCGTTAGCACTATTTAGAAGCTCACCCAACACTTTTTTTATCGTGTTACTACCCAGTTTGTTTAAATAAAGAAATGCGTGTGGTAATTAATAGATATCGGTTCTGGCCGAAAACATAATTTAAATATTTAGCTAAATTTTCTTTAACAGGAAGAGTGATTCTCTACCGAACGCGAAGATGAATTGAAGTTTTAGTTGTTTAGTTTCTAATCCGGCCTCTTCTGTATTTGTATGTATTTGCTTGAAACACATATTGAAATAGTGTATTGTTTTAAAGCCATCTTTTCTTACGCTCTCCATTTCAGGAACATGGTGATCGCGAAACTTTAGTATCCGGTTTATCTGCCACATGTGCAGTAATCTTTCTTAAGAAACCCATATCGTTAGAAGTTTCATTTCAATACTCCATACTCAATACTTTTTTGCTATCATAATTTAACAGGTGGTAGTTTTAAAAATAATAGAGAATTTATACAATTAAATGTAAAATTATGAACCTACTTTAGTTATTGCAATGCAAGAGAGGGCATTTTGTGGTCATTATAAATTAAATAAATTATTTTGATAATATTCGTTTGAAATGTATCAATTAAGTGTTCGTAAGTCGTGTAATAACATTTTTTTAATAACAGTTGTTTTAGCAAGAGCGGGAATCTTTTGTCATTTTTTTCTTGTTTGATATATTCCGGTAAATGATTGTATAATTTGATTGTCATAGCTAAAGGACCAGATGAGTGAATCTTTAGGTGGGACGTGGGTTGTATTAGGATATTTTTCCAGGAGGGTCTAAGGACGTATTTACCAGCTACTTCTTCGCGTTTTTTATAAAACTCGGGATGTTTTCGTACGAATTTACATGCTTCGAGTATGTAAATGCATGGTAGGCTAAGAATTTTGTAATTAAAAAAATATGGTTTACAGGTCGTCGTTTTGGATGTTTGCCAAAATTCTTATAAGTCTTTTTTGGGCAGTGAAAACGCTAGAGACTTTTTTTTTTTTTTTTTTTGTTCCCCTCCGCGGGAAGGGCAGGAGGATAAAAATGCTCTGACGCATACTCCGGCGCGATTCCGAAGTTATGTGGGACTCGTCCCGACGCCTACCAGAACCATACCCACTAAAAACCCCCTGTCGGCTCGTGCATTTTTGCCACTCAGCCTTCATCGGAGCGACGGCCAATTGGAGAAAGAGGCCGCGCTAGCGGGGCCCTTAAGGGGTCACCCGCTGGGATTTACATAGCACTGAAGGTGCTCAAAAATTAAAAGTAAAATAAAAATAAAAACATTAAAATGAAAAGTAAGTAATGAAAACATTAAAATTGAAAATTAAATTTGCATTAATTCGAATTTACGTTAGAATTAGAATTGGCGGCCTGAAGGGCCTCGAGATCTACGGTTATCTTCGAAGGTTCGCTTGTGTGCACGTTTCTCGGTCTAGCAATTTTGTATGCCGAATCTAGGACAGGAGCAGTATATGAGACTGATTTTCGAACAAGAGGATTGGGATGGGATTCGGCGCGTTTGAAGAACGATTCTGAGAGTGTTTTTAAATACTGTTGTACTGTAGGCAGTTCAAGATCTCTGTGCAGGTCCGCGTTGCGCACGTACCAAGGTGCGTTTGCGGCCCTACGGCAGAAGAGGTTTTGAACTACCTGCAGTTTGTGCAGGACGGAGGGTTTGGCGTGAGCAAAGACTGGCGAAGCATATGACATGACTGGTCTAACGCAGACCTTATAAAGCGTACGTTTGTTTCTGAGGGACATTTTACTTTTTCTACCTAACATACTGTAAAGCCGGCCTAGGTAAAAACGTGCGAGTTTCGTTACTCTATCGACGTGAGGATTGAATGAAAGCGTCTGGTCTAATATGACGCCTAAATATTTAGTACTGCGCTTCCAGGGGATGGGAGTGCCTTGCATTCTCAATTGGAGATTGTTGGGGATACGACTGCGTCTGTAGTCGAAGTAAACCGCAGAGCTCTTCTCTGGGTTCACATCGATACGCCATTTTTTGAACCAAGCACCGAGGGTGTTAATAGCCTTTTGAAGTCTGGTGACGAGACCCGAGGCTCTGCGGCCTTTGGTGTAAAGGGCAGTGTCGTCGGCAAAGAGAGCGAGTTCGACGATTTTGGCTGGGATGGGAATGTCGTTAGTGTATACGGTATACAAAAGAGGGGCGAGGACTGAGCCTTGAGGGACTCCAGCCTTTATGGGACGAGGCGCGGAGAGCGTGCCTTCATGTTTGAAACGAAACGTGCGGTCTTTGAGAAACGACGCGATTATCCTAACTAGGCGAGCCGGTAAGCCTATTTTATAGAGTTTATAAACGAGACCGCTGTGCCAGACTTTGTCGAAAGCCTTGGCTACGTCAAAGAAAACTGCGATCGTTTTCTTTCGTTTCGGATAGAAGCCGTCGAGTATGTATTCGACGATTCGATGGACTTGCTGAGGGCAGGAGTGCTTAGCGCGAAAGCCGAACTGGTGGGGAATTATGAGAGGATCGCCGTCCGTTGGAAACAGATGGTTCCGCATTCGAGAGAGTATGACTCTCTCGAGAAGTTTAGACATTGCCTTGAGGAGGCTGATGGGTCTGTGATTAGCCGGGACATTAAGAGGTTTACCCGGCTTGGGTATGCCTATGACTGTCGCTTCTTTCCAAGCTTTTGGAAAGTAGCTAAGGTCGAAGCAGGCATTGAAAATGATAGCTAACAAGGTAAGCACCTGTTGAGGCAGGTGCTTAAGTGCGTGGTTGGAAATACCATCCGCACCCGGAGCCTTTCTGGACTTTTGACTTTTGATGTGAAGCGAGATTTCATCATTAGAGACTGTGACGGGGTCGTCGGTGATGGGGAGAGAGTTTCTACGGAGGACGTCGGCCTCAACCGTTTTGATGTGATTGGGATTCGCGGGTTGCGTGCTGGGCGAGCATTGAGACGCGACGCTGTCAGCGAAGCATTCGGCTTTCTCTTCGTCTTCGAAGGCGATAGAGCCATCGGGACGAGTGAGAGGAGGGACGTGAGAGGCGGCGTCTACGCGTAGGGCTCGGGCCATTCGATAATACGCTTGGTGGGACGGGGAGATATTCGCCATGAGATCGTTCATCTGGGCGTCTCGGAGTTCCGCGAGGCGAGATCTAACTTTACGTTGCAGCTGATTCGCAGCTGTTCTATAGGCGGGCGTGGGATATTTCTTGGCTCTTCGGAGAGCCGCGTTCTTAGCTTTAATAAGATTGCTAATGGCTAAGGGAAGCGTGGGTTTGCCTTTCTTAGCAACCTTTTCGTTTACACTGATGGCTGAGTTGATAGCATCAGTGAGAGAATTTACTAACGAGTCTATTTTATCCGGGCTATCTAATTGATCGGGCGAGATCGCGAGCGGAGAGTTTGGGGCCTCTAAGGCAGAAACTATCGTGTTTTTAAAGCCTTTCCAGTCGGTAAAGGTCTTAGGAGAAGTGACGTTAACGTTAGGCGGTCCTAGCACGAGGGAGACGGGGCGGTGGTCAGAACCTAGGTCATCGAGCGGTTCGATAGACCTGAGGTCGAGGTTGATATGTTTGACGATTGCAAAGTCGAGGATGTCCGGAGAGTGGTTCGGATTGTCGGGATAGTGAGTGGGAGTGATAGGGGAGACGACGTCTAGGTCGAGTAAGTTGGTGATGTCGAGGAGAGCTATGCCGCTTTGGTTGGTAGATAGGCACGTCCAGTCAGTGTGTTTGGAGTTAAAGTCTCCGAACATAATGACTGAACGGCCTAGGGCGAGAATGGTCTCAAAGTCGCTGCGGATAGGTTTGGTGCCACTAGGTATGTAGACTGAGGCTATGATGATGGTCGGATGACCGGTCATAGCCAATCTACACACGGTGGCTTCCATGTTAAGGAGAGGAGGGGTAGGGAGAGGACAGCAATGGAATCCTCTTTTGTAGTAGATAGCAGTGCCGCCGAAACCGTCGCAGTTAGGCCTATCGTTACGTGTAAACGCGTACTTGGGAATCGCGAATCCCCTGGAGCGATTAGGAGTGAGCCATGTCTCCTGGAGAAGGAATAAGTCAGGTTCTTTGTTCTGAAGGAACAGTTTAATCTCGGGAAGGTTGGTGTTAAGGCTACGAGCGTTAAAAGATACTAGGGATAAGCCCTTAGGTTTAATTCGACTGGATGCGAGATTCGCGGGTCTGGACATTAAAATTTATTTATTTAAAGTTTACAAAAATAAAAGAATTTACAACGAACTTAGGAGCGAGTGATGCTCGGCTAGCGCGAATAATCGCTCTTGAGGAGAGCGGGCGGCTCGCAGTTTGCGTGCGAGTACGGAAATTTCGTTAATGTCGACGTTTTGGATGACGTCGAACACGGTCTTCATGTCCTCAGCCAACGACGACTGAGGGGAAGATGACAACGCGGGACGCGGCCCTACTGGAGCTACGGGAGCTGGGATGGGTCGGGAAGGTGCAGGCGGGACGGCCGGACGCTGCCTCCAAGACAGAGCCGGAGTAGGCGTCGGCTGAACGGGCTTTGCTTCCGGGGGACCCCGGTTGCGCAGCGGCGGGAAGTTGGCAGGAGTGAGTGGCGGCGCCGGTTTAGGCGCGACCCTCTTGGTGGTGGAGCGCGGAGCGCGCGGGCAGCCCCTGTAGTTAGCTGTGTGGCCGGACTGGCCGCACAGCACACAGGCAGGGGGGGAAGTGGATTCGGGAGTGCGAGTGCACTCCTTGGTGAAGTGAGGATTCAGGCACTTTACGCACCTGGGGGGAGCTGAACAGTTAGCCGCTGCGTGGCCATATAGCTGGCAGCGGTGGCACTGCCCAGGGTGACCACGGGGGTTGGGACGCTCGACGGAGATGTTCGAGAGTCCGCAAATTGTGCGAGCCTCTTTGAAAATCTCCTTCGAGTCGGGGGTATTGGACAGGATTACTAGCGCTAACGGAAAACGCCTACCGCGGTTGGAGTGCATCTTGTGCACTGCTGTGACCGGGAAACCCTGAGACTTAAGGTCATCGAGGATGTCTTCGTTGCTGAGTTCGAACGGGACGCCCCGTAATACTGCGCGGATCTTACGCTCCTCCGGGAGGGCGTAGGTGTGATATGGGATTTGGTTTAATCCGAGTAACCTGGTAAACTCACGGAAGTCGACGACGGTCGCTAATTGTATTTTGATTGTATCGCCAGCGTTGGCGGCTTTCAAGTAATTAATTTTGTGCACTTTGCACAGGTTGGATACCGCGGTCCAGCGCGCTTTTTCACGCAGGAATACGGGCGGAGGGATCTGAGGCTTCGGCGGGACGGGAGCGCAGCGCGTCGCTGGCTTCGATGTGACCGACGGAGACGCGGTTACTACGAGCGATTTTAACGGCGCGGGGGCTGGTGTTGAAGACACCGGGGAGGGCTCGGGTATTGAAGATACCGAAGCTTTCTTAGAGCGCTTCTTGGAGCGCTTGGCGACGAGTTGGAACGCGGGCTCAGGAGAGCCGGTTAGGGTGACGGCGTCTGACGACGTATCAGACGCGGGTTCGGAGTCGCTCCCGGGAGCGGTACGCTTACGACGCGACGCGTGAGAGGATGCGATCGATTCGCAGTCCATCTCGGACGAGGCGGGAGACGCGGGAGAGCTTAAGACCTGAGGGGTCTCGACGTTGGAGGCCTGAGGGGCCGGGGTTGAGGCCTGAGGGGCCGGGGACGCGATAGTTGCCTGTAAGGCCTGCGTTAGTACGTCATCTGGGATGGGGATTCCGGAGGCAGCGAGTGCCTGGGCGAACGACCTAAGTACGTTGACAATGTCCATTGGAGGGCTTGGTCCTACGATATATAAATATATAAATATATAAGAATGCCTAGGTTCCCTAGCAAACCTAGCACCTAAACCTCCCTACCCGCGGTAGGGGGGCTGGGGACGACGCGAAGTGGTGCCCCTAGCTCGGACAGCACTGTACCGTCACCCTGGGAAAGGCCCAAGTGCAATGGGATCGGGTCTGCCGGTTTCTCCTTGGCCTGAAGGGCCTTGGAAGCGCACCGGGGCAACGCTATCAGGCTTAGTTGTCACCGTTAAGTATCCACCTGATCAAACGCGAGTCTACTACGGAGTGTGTCGTCAATAAATTGACAACAAAAACCGGCCGTAGACCTGACGGAGTTGGGTTGCACTAAAAGTGCGGGATTGACTACGTTACGACCGGCCGGAGCCGGCCGCAGAGCGAGTCTCTGACTACGTACAGGCGCCAAGCGTCGAGTACGCAGCCAGAAAGACAGCCCGAGTCTTGCAAACCACTATCGAATTTAATCGACCGCGGTAAGCTCGACCCTGTTGTTGCGCTAGAGACTTCTACACAGTTTCCCCACGAGACAATACCGTAGTTAAGCCAGGAGTGTGCATAGGCGTAGTAGGTAGTAAGAGCCGTTTTTAGGTCTGTGGTTTTTTAAGTCTCTCGGAGTGCGTATGCGAGTCTCGCTAAGTTTAGCCTATTTTTATTAGCGTGATGTTTCGAATTAACGTGAGAATCGATGTTAATTCCTAATCGATTGAATTCATTTACTTGGTTAAGTTCTATATTTTTATATTCGAAATCAATGTCAATAGGGTTTTTTTTTGATAAGGGTGGAATGTCATTATATTTGTTTTATTAAAATTTATATTTATGTTGTGGTCACGAAGCCATGTGTCTATGTTGTCAAAAGTCGAATTTAGTATGTCTGTTACATCTAAAATGGTTTTTCATGGAACAGGCAACGATATGTCATCCGTGAATAAAACACACGGAGTATTAAGAGATTTTGGAAGGTCGTTTATATAAATAAGAAAAAGTAAGCAGCCCAGTACGCTGGGCAATGGACACATTGATCGTTTTACTGTCAGATCTAATATTTTGAATTTCACTGGTCAAATAATAATAATAATAATATTCTTTATAATAATAATAATAATAATAATATTCTTTATTTGCCAGAAAAATTACAATAGGTACAAACATCTTATAAGGTTTACAAACTTAATTAAATACAGCTTAATTAATCATAATATGGTCTTATAACTTCAGAAGTAAAGTTAATAATTATTGAAACATATTTAAATAGAACGAGAAACTATATTATAACTACGCGATAGACAACAACAGTTTTTTTATTATTGAAGCGGGTAGTTTGCTGCTTACAATTACTAGCGGTCCCCGCACTAGATAAACCTGTATCGCGGGGTCCCAGGGCCGACAGGGTGACAGCTATACGGATGCGAAGCGATAACATCATTAAAGCTATTAGAAATGTTGATGCTTAAGTCTATATTTTGTTAATTTTGTACTTTATATGATAGGAGATACTACTTACAAAAGCTGTAGTTCACTATAAAGTAGATTTTAATAATTTATTTTTTTTAACATTAATCAGTTTTAATTTTAATTAACAAAAAGTAATAGTTAAAACAAAATTTAAATCATAGTTAAAACAAATAATTAAATTGTTCTATTTCTGTGTATGTCTGTCTGTTTGTCAGGTACGATGTGAACCGCTGGTGAGTGGCGCGGCAAATGCCTATGCTATACAATTTATTTAGCAGTATATTATATTGAACTTTGTCATACGCTTTTGTCATGTCTAGTAGAATACCTATTGCATAGTTTTTATTATTTACTATGTTTAGAGCTTCCTGAATATATATATAAACGGCCAAACCAGTTGAACGATGTTTCCGAAAACCGTTTTGGGAATCGTCGAAGATCTTATATTTTTCGCAGAAGTTGTAAACACGATCATGCATTGCTTTTTCAAATATTTTGGCATTGGTGGGCAGAAGAGCAATAGGGCGAAAGTTATTATGGACGGTTTTTGTATTTTTCTTATGTATTGGTTTTATAAGGGCTGTTATTAATTTGTCAGGAAAAATACCTTCACTAAAGGACTGATTTATTAAAAGGAAATGTGGCAACGTAATTTGTTCTGCGCATTGTTTAACCAGAAAGAGGGTATTTCGTCAACACCACCTTTTTTATTTCTCAAAATTTTCATATTTTATAAACCTCCGCGTATTGAAGAGGGCCTAAATAGAGCCCTGCGTTCGTTCATTTCGTTCTGCATTCTGGTCTTTATATTTATTGGTCGTATCGAGCCGTGACAGCACAAAGTAATTTTCTATGTTATGTTAAAGGGCTTTTTGTTTATGTCTTAATCTCGCTCGGAGGTTTTCACCTCAACAATTTTCCATGCCTGAGGATTACGTCCTTTAACTTTATTTTTAGACTGGGCTTAAGCATCGCCTTATGTGTCATGTTACACGAGGAGATGACCTTCTACGTTTGAATACTCTGCACATACAACCCCAATGGATATACCTAAATATCACTTAAACGACCTCAATCCTATGCTTTGAAGTTACTACGCGTATTGATCAAGCTCTCTACTTCCCGGATATAATGTCCTATATTGTAAACCAATTATAACATTAATTAAGCTATGGTTCAAGCAGTGTAATGATTAATAATAATATTTTGATATTTAAGCCCACTTTGTAACAGCCATCAAAAACTATCCGCAATTTCCTCTTGGCTGCAATAAAGTGATGTAATTGAATGTCAATCAAAATATAATCTTTCATTTCCTAAACTATCTGCTCTCTCGTCTTTGTGTTAATGTGGATAGGCACACATCACCTAAAAAGTAATCCACTCACTTCACTAAGCCTAACGATCGTACGACCCGAGTTCTAGCCTGAGCGCGAACTTCATGCTAACAACACCACCACACCATAAGGAAAAACAAAACTATTTCTTGGCGAGCGGTCGCACACCGACATAGGAGACTACTCACAGTAATGTGACTTTCATAGCAAAACGCCTGACGATGAAATACTTTGGTCGGCTTCGTATAGAATGTATACTAAGTGACCTGAGGTTGCTTACTGTCACTCATCCCGGGTTTACACGTATTAAATAGTTAAGTAGGTTAAAAAGACGTGTAAACAGACTATTTAGTGACAAGTTGTAAGTTGAAATTTAGTTCACAGGTGATTTACTAGATTTAAATTCAAATTATTTCTCAACATTGGCAATAAACTTGATCATTAGTTGAAAAAAGCCTTCGTGAAGAAGAATTGGCCAGAAACTTCACGGGTGTAAATTTTTCAAAATAAATTTATAATGAATCTTTATTTCTATACAAAATTACTATTATCTGCATCTGTCACCTAGGCAAATTTTCTTGCCCGCAATCAATCATACAAACGACGAACACCCCCAAACGTTACCCGTTCAAGAGGTTAACGCGGGATCCAGCCATCGATCGCCCTTCTCAACGATATTAGAGGGAAGTGAGCGACCCGTCACCCGACGCTACCGTAAGAAGACGTACTTTAGTGGCAATGACGGTTTAGACATTCATCGATTAGAATTTGTTCAACTTTTTGTGGGTACGTCTTACTCAACGCGTTTGGACATTCTTTTTTTTAGTTAAATGCATAAGTTGACAAACCGGTTGGCGTAAAGTGCTCCGCTGAAAAAACTCCGCTTCAATATTGGTGGATAAATGTTTAAAAAGATAATGCTTGTGGTAATTACGAAATAAACAATATAGAAACAAACTGGATTATCATTCCTGAAACTAATTATTCTCTGACCTCATCCAAAATCTCGCTAATTACAAATATAAATACAGAATTCGTGACTTCCTTACATTGTTAACTGTTTAACGAACTTAAGAACTTACCTATTAAAAAGGGTTTGGACACACACTTAAAATTTTGTATCTTAAAACTTATTTGGTGGAATAGGTAATGTAACATGTTTTTAGTATTAAGATAATGTAATCAAGTATAACTTCTAGCATTAAAATATTTAAAGTAATGTGTTACCATCATGTTTTTCAGGGGAGATTTACTTCCTCGCCGAAGTCATTAGGAACTGGAATATGCTATCAAGAGGATCAACTTTGGAATCTATGTATCCTACGTCACAGCGGTGGTAGCTTATATTTTTTGTCTAATCAGTCAAAAATTAAAGTGTAAACACACAAAATATACTTTGCTTAGGTATATACCTACCAATGCGGCATGTAAAGAAAAAAAATCCAATTTGACTCGAAACCATTATACTATATTTGGTCAGTAACAACTCGCAGAATAAAGCGATTGAGCTTATTGTAATGATAATGCACAAATTAAACTGGCCTGAGTCAACCTCTATATGACGTCATCGAGTAGCAACCACTTCTAATTATTCTTTGCTTAACTTTCGGAAAAAAAAAATATAAAAAGAGATAATTCAAAATACATACTTTACATATCAAATTACAAATACATTTTTATAAGTTGACATTCCAGTTTTAAATATTTTTTCATGTAATTAATTTTAAAATTGTTATACTTTATCTTAAACTCAAACTCAAAGTATTTTTTCGTATATGGTTTACAAAAATGTCTCAACGTACACTGCTGACAATATCCTTGTACCTGTCCTTAATACCAATTTATGATATTATCATAAATTATATGAACATAATATACTAAAACGGAATTGTACATGTCGTGGTCAAATCATAAACTTGGCAAACTACATTTGGCCACGTAGTTGAATTCCAAAAGTTTCACGATTTCGTTTATGACGATTGGCCGTGTCTTGATTTTTATTTCACACTACCTAGTTGATATCCTGCTATCTGCGAGAGCCGAGTGAACGTGGTGCTGCAGCACCCGGCGACCCGTCATCATGAAAATGACATTAATAACGATTACAAAACTGGAAAAAAAACTGTTAAAAAACATGTTGTTTGATAAATCAGCTAATTATAGCATCCACGTGCTCACTGATACACAAACAAAGCATTTCCAGCACCTGTATCGGTAATTAAAGGAACCACTTTACGACATGACCAAATAAACTTGGCCATTGCATAAATAGCGTTTAGTTAGCCATGTCGGCAAATGATTTTTTGTCATTGATGTGACCAAGCAACATCATAATGTGGCCAAACGACAGTCGATAATTTTATGAAATATTTCATGAAGTGAGAAATCTACGATAGGAAACGACATTCACATTAAATTTCAAACAAACAGAAATTGTTGTAATGTCGAAAATAAGAAGAAAAGTAATTAAAACATGTGTTGATGATAGATAGATACTTGTTTACCTGGCCGTTTCTAGAACTTTTGAGTTGGGTGAAATAAGAAACTTCACCATTTCACAACCTGAAAATCAAATCAAACATTTACACTTTGTATTCACTAGTGTAGCTTAATAATTTACTAATATATTCAATCTGAAGGCTCAAGCTGACCTTTGGAAGAGAATTTGAATTATATTAGCGAATAACCTCTTTAAATCTACACGCCTTACGTAACGTAATACCAACTACGAAATTGAGAGGATTATAGATGGTCTCAATATGAATTATCTATAAAAGAGCTGGATGGAATTTATTTTTTGTAATGAAATCGTACTAAATTCGTTTTGTTATTTATTCAAACGTTGTGCTCTTATCGGTGTTACCTTAAATTAGGATTAATTAATTAATTAATTATTTAGGGTTTAAAGGTTGTTAAATCCTAAAATCTAAAAGCGTGATTAACTTGAGCAGCTATATACTTATGAAGTCTTGACTTTTCATTCTATACTATTCATTCGATACTATTTTGTATTTTTACTACCAAAGCTTATAAGTCCATCAGCCTAATATTTCAAATCGGCACACAAAATAGATGAACACAGAATCAAGTTCTAAAAGTTGTAATCTAGTTAGCGCGAGGAACATCTGCGTCGTTAGGTTGAGTGGATATTCTGAGCGGCTCCAAAATTGAATAGCTAGCTACTGAATAGTTTTAATGGATGTGGAATGGCCGGAATTCGCCATCTTGCGGCAAGCCCTACTGACCTCAAACTTTCCGGTCTTAATTGCAGTAAGAAAAAAGAAATGCTACATTTATTCACCATAGTCAGGTATGAGACCAAATCAAAAAGTCATTAAATCGAAATAGAGTATTATATCTACAATATACTGTGTTTTCTCTCTCTGGTTGATTAGTTGTATGCCATTAAAAGGTTAGTTCAATTTATTTTTTGTTTTATGAATTAAATATACGAGGGTGGATTGAAAAGTTCGCGGCCTAAATAAGAAAACAAAGAAATGCAATTTTTTTATATTTATTTATTTATATTTATTTTTCTAAATACTCTCCTCCTAGGTCACAACACTTAGTCCAGCGGTCCTCCAAAGCCTTGATCCCATTTAAATAGAAGGTCTCGTCAAGGTCTTCAAAAAAGGCATCTACGGCCACTTTGACCTCCTCATTGGTAGGAAATTTCATTCAACCTAGTGTTTTTTTAGTCTTGGAAATAGGTGAAAGTCAGAAGGTGCCAAATCAGGTGAATAAGGGGGATGTAACTTAAGTAGCCACCATATTTTCATGAATCTGCTTTGGAGTTAAGTGTTTCTTATGGAGGTATTTGATCACGGCACGGTGCTCTAAACTATCTAACCATGAAACTTACTCCCACTTAATATTCAATAAAATAAATAATTACGCATGTATCTCAGAGAAAAATTGCACAAAGACTGACAAAGAGTCTAGATTTTATATGAGTAGTTTTATAATAATATGACAACCCTATCTATGTTAGGCCGCGAACTTTTCAATCCGACCCCGTATCTATGGAAGGGACTAGAGGCGTCACATGTAATCCTCGAGTATATTCAGTTTGGATTTTTGTGAAAGAGTTTTGTATTGTTTTTGGAATAACTACTTACAAGTTACAAGTTACACTTTGGAGGAGGTGCTATAAAGTTAGTAAATAATATTTTGATTTATTAAAAGCGGCCTGATTTAGTTTGTCGGGTATCATGTCTGAATCTTATTTATGTTTAGGGTGTGCAACATCCACACTCAGAATTACTTTGAAGACATGAGCATTATATATTCATTAGCATTACCATTAGCATTGCATTATTTTAAACAAATTTATTTCGCATGTTACGCTATTTGTTTAATTTTTAATACTCCTCGTAGTAGTCTTAAAAAATATTAAAGATGGATCAGAATAAATCACCATTGAGGTTGGTTGAGGAGGGCGATGGCTGGATCTCGCGTTAACTCGTGAACGGGTGCCATTTGAGGGTTTTCGTCGTTTGGATACTTGGGGACACTCGAATCTAGACTTGCCAAGCTAACAGATGTAGATAAGAATAATTTTGGTATGGACATAAAGAGCCCAGGTTCCTGGCAGACACAGATGTTTGTTCTCGGGTCATGGTTGTTTGTATTTAAACATCGTATGTTTATCTTGGGTTCCCTAGCAATTCGATATAAAGTCATCCATTGCATTACAGTTAGTGTGTTTGTTTGGGAAAAAAATAAGAATTTTGCTCCGAATCTGCTGCGTCGCGATCTGCTATATTGCATCTTCAACACCAGTCAGTGCGCACAAAAGGCGCGGGCGACGTCTCCGTCTACATTGTGCCGTTTGCTCAACCGAACGTACGTTAAGGATTTCCTTAAACCATCTACCTTTCTATTCGGTTAAGTAGTGTCGAACTTAAGGCCTCAGTGGAGAGTGTAGTTTAGGATTCTGACATAAGAACATAAGCCTTGCAGCACTAAACTCATTTCGTACGAAGCGCAAAGTTTCCAATGCCAAACTCATTCTACACGAAGCGCGGGAAATTATTTAAGTCTGCAAGAAGGGCGATACATGATGAAGTCTTTCTCAGAGCAACTGTGTGTTGTTGTGTGTACATGTTTGTGCACGCGCTTATTCGATGTTTGTGTGTGTGTATGAATCTTGATGTAAATTTTTATGGGTCGTTATTTTTTTGCATATAAACTAAATGCTTTTTCTACGTAATCAACTTATTATTGTACTGTTCAAATAAATATATATTTTTAAGACTGTGAATAACGCACAGTAGGTAAGGTTTTACCCTTGAATCGTATTTTTTTTTCCCAGAAATATCTCGTTTAGTATGCTATATGTAATTTTTATCGCATAAAATCAAACAATGCACCACCTATACCTACCTCATCTGGGCCTGACTGCTCACTCCTCGTATGAATTGCAAAACAGAAGCTTAACCACTGGACAATTTTTTCCCAGATCATTTATAAATTAAAAAAAAAGAGATTATTGAACTCTTTAAGCAAATGTTTCACAACCAGACTCGTAGGTCTGATTTTTTGCTATAAAGCTTTTATGTACAGATAACATACCACCTTTTAAAATTTTGTTTCGCGTGTTTCCTTTATTGTTTACTTTATCTATACTTTATCTATCATCGTATCATTTCCGTTTGTGGACCAACCCACATACAGGAATTTAATAACAAAATCCATTATTTAGCATTGTATCTACATGTGGTATTAAAATCAATCTTCATTTATTACAATTTCACAAGAACAATGACCCCGAGAGCCACACTGCGCGCCGCAGCGCCTTCGTCATGTAGCAAATATTCGAAGCTAGCATAAGTAGCAGCGGAACTTTGGTTAAATAATTTATTTTCTAGGGTACGAATTGCATTCACAGGATGTTTTAACGTACTAAGTCTTTTTTGTAAACTGCTTCATGAACCACTTCACATTTGTATCATTCAGGTCTTTATCTGTACAAAAAGAAAACGACTTAATAAGTACGTGCGTTGCCATACACTCGCGCCGTTCTCGTAAGAAAACACTCGATCACGCGATTGCGATCGCTCCTGAAAGTGATCGATGCGACCGATGCTGCGTGATACGAGTATCTATCCACTTCACGAACAAAAGGTCATATTGTTAGTTTCCGTGATATTTGAAAGAGTGAGTATTTATTAAAAATGTTAACAATTTAAAATCCACACTACGACAAAATAAATGGCTCCTGAGCCGCATCACTTCACTTTTAATCACCGTTTCATAACGTCTTCAACAGTGAAAATATTAATTCTTTCTCGACTGCAGCATCGTATCTAGCATAGCGGAGTGCCTGCTCACGGCTTCACGCGGGCAATATCCTTATCTTTCGTAGTTTTGCAGATTATATTTAAATGTACGTTTATTCATCCCACTTGGAGTATTTTCAAAGTGTTTACTTCCTACCATGCAAGTATTTGAAAACGTAATGAATCACTACATATATTATAAAATAAATAACTTATTTAATGACCTTTGATGAAATTTACTCTATCAAAGGTGTGTTCCAATTACCACATTATATTTGGTCATTTATTAAAATACGAAAATGGGTGTAGATAGCCATCATTAAAAGATAAACACCCAACCTGATTTTTATGTAGACCTAGAAATGAGTCACAATTTCACATTATTGTTTGTTATATCTTTAAAAGCGTTTCCGTTGAAAGATCCTTGTCAGCCTTATTTTTTGACATCTTAAACAAATATCCTCATATATGAGCCAAATTATACAAAACGTAAAAAAATTATATACATAAACCTTCCTCTTGAATCAATGCATTCAATGGCGAAAACCGTGTGTAACATCCGTTTAGTACTCTTTAAATGTATCGCGTTCATACAAAAAAATCCTTAAATATAATATCTCGTGTGATTTGTATAAATGTAAATGTTTTTTTATCCAATTGTTGGTGTGCGCTCCTACTCAAATAAATAAAAATAATAAACTTTGTTTATTACTCTGTAAAATCATTAATGTGAAATCTGACTTCTAATAATGATTTTATATGCAGAAAAGAGTATTTACAAATCAACAGGAAAAAGGTGAACAAGGAAATAAAAGATATAAAGATAGAATATAATGCCTTGGCACACAGGCTAATGTGGCTGGCGGAATTCCCGTGTAGGATCGCTTATGATTCAATCGTGCATTGTAATGTCCAGGAAAGCTGACGTCATCACTATGAAAATAGGTAGAGAGGCAGCAAGGAGATTCTCTGATACGAACACCACCCCGTGCATTATAACTTTCAATATTGTCTTTACTGTAACAGTGACGACAGCCTCCCTGGACGTTACAATGCACGTTTACAAACTTATTGCTGGTTCTTATGTATCTAGTAAGAAAACAATAGAACATTTGAAGCATGACCACTTCGTTGCTTACCTTCAGCCCACATCACAATATGGACATGCAACCTGCTACAGTCATGCAAATTTAATGAAAAGGACAGACCAACAAAACCGTTATGATTTGATTGTGAAACATAATTCGGCGCGAAGCGACGCCATGTGGTTAAATAATATTGATCATGTTGCAAACATTTTTGCAATTAAATCTTTAATTGCAGTGTTTCTTTTGTTTCAAAAACTGAGGTAAACATGTCTAAGTATTCATTTTATTTTGATACATCTATACTGCCATAAGAAAGGGATGGATGTCCGTTTGTTCAGATGTCACTGATAAACTGAAGCATCCACTGTTAGGTGCGGTACTCAGAAGCTACATTTATTTTATCTCGTAAATTACACTTAAACAAATAAACAAAAAATCTGTTTAAAAGAACAGTACAGGTGCATGTCGACACAGAGCTGGTTACAGACAGAGTGCGCTCGCGCTGGCGACGCCGGGGGTGACTTTAGTTCAGTATTTTGTTTAAGTAGCGTAGTCGTTAGTCGCCCTGTTTCATACGCCGGAGGTACCAGGTGCGAATCCTGGCTGGGGCATTAATTTATGTGATGAACACGGATGTTTTTTCTCGGGTCATGGTTGATAATATTATATTTATATTTGCGTGTTTATTCTGGTTTCCCCCCAATTCGCGGTATGGTTATCCATAACACAAGCTCTGCTTACATTGGGGCCATACAGTTAGTGTGTTTGTCTGGGGATTATAATTATTATTACTTTAAATCGTGGTTGTACAAGTTTGAATACAACAACAACGAACGATATGCTGTTATGCTATTCGAATGAAACATTTCATCCAGCCACTGACTGACTGGCTGGATCCCGCGTAAACCGTGGACGGGTGCTGTCTGAGGATGTTCCTTGTTTGGATATTTTCTGGGGAACGAGTCCTACCGAGCTAATAGATGCAGAAACAATTATTTTGTATAGAGATAAGACGGGGCACTCAGTGTGCTGTGTGGCGTAGGCTGGCGTAGCCATCGTAGTCGGTGACGTAGTCCTCGCCTTAATAATAAGTCTTAGTCACATTGTATCAACATTCACTCTCCACAGTCCAATTTCTGCCTACTATTTCATGTATTTAAAATTGTAACAAAAGATCTTTTGTTTTGTTTGTTGTATTTTTTTTTTGTTAATTGTATCATACTCGGTTGTGAACGTTCCAACTTTTTAAAATATTTTTAAATAACATTTTAACGAATATTATTATTCAAAATTGTATACCCCTAATACTCCACATTAGGAAGTACCTCCCAGAAGAGCACTAAGCGTCATAATGGATCGCCCTCAGTCTCTACGGACCCCCGAATTAAGTATTATATTCAATGCGCAATAATATTAAATGATTGTTGGGGGATTCAAATTCTACTTTATTCAGCTTCAAAATAAATTATGAACTCATTTTTTTTATTGTCAGCTAACGTTGTTTTTCTCTTTATGGTTTTATATGAACAGACCAGCTGAAAAATATCATATTGAAAATTTTGAAAGGACATATTTTCATTTAGATTTCCACATGCATTTTTTTTATTCGTTCAAATTTTATAACTCTCAATCCCCAGCGCTTATTATGATTTACATTAATAATATCGTATGACCTGTAATATCACCCGCTAAAGATCACACGGCTGAGCAGCTAGCGTCCCGTACCGACCGCCGCCTTCGGAGACCGTGATTTACTCTGATCCATTATGAGCCAGATTACTCCATAAATCTGCTTAACCGAAAGTATGGAAAAAGGAACCATAATATAAATAAACATTTTGCTTTTTAGACAGCTTATTGTGTAATTGAAATAATCTGAATTATAGGAGTTAATTTATTATTTCATAGCTAGTTGTATGTATTTTATTGTCTGGCGGGGGATTTCACATCCTGAATTTATAACCAACTAAATTGTGAGTAGCGGAATGCTCGAAATCAGTAAGGAAGCTACGGCTGAGTGGTGCAACGGATAGTAGCCCTGCCTCACATGCCGATGTTCGATTCTTGGTCGGGGTGTTCATTTATGTGACGCACACATATGATTATTCTGCGCCCCCCCCCCCGTTCCCGGTATGGTCATCCATAACACACGCTCTGCTTACCTTGTGGTCATATGGTCAGTGTGAATTGTAGATGTAGATTGTCTGGGTATTCATTTATTTATTTAATTACTTTGTAGGAATTGGCTGCTTGTATGAATAATATATTGTTTATAAAAATAGTAATAATAAAGATAAACTGTGCAGAACTCGCAAGCGCACTCTCCTTTACCTTAAACCTCATAAGACCGATTTCTTTTCCCACTCCTTTACTGTTCATGCCGTCAGACTACGGAACTCACTTCCTTATGAAATACGCGAATCAAAATCGTTACTAATTTTTAAAAATAAAGTAATACAACATTATCTTTCTCAATGTATGTATATTATGTAGAATATAGATATATATGTATATTGTATTTGAATTTTATTTATGGGTTTTAATAATTTTTATGTTTATTTTATGACTATTTATTGTATTGTATTTTGTTTTATATTATTTAACACTAAATTTGTCCTGTACTACTTGTTGGTTACTCACGTGTACACGCAATTGTGTATGTACTTCTAAACTGTAATAATAGAAATATATATCCTTACGTAGTCGGATGCTTTAGAACTTTGTTAAGTAAATAACTGATTTACTTTCGTAGCAGTTTCGTTTACGTGAGGTAATTGTGTTGTCACATTGCCGGGCGAGCGACGGCACACGTCACGTACAGGCCGCGGAGAAAAGCTTGCAGGACTTGAGGTTGTTTGATCACGTGAAATAGGTTTGGAAATTCTTAGTAAGTTAAAGGTTTAAAACTAAAGAAAGATATTTTTTTTTTTTGGTAAAAATTCATATATTTTTGAATTCTATCAGAAAAAACTAGTTTTTAAAAACTCGGTTTTCGTTTTACTTTAGGAAATTAATGTTGAAAACATTTCGTTATGATACTTCTGCGAGGAAAACTCATGCTCATTCAAAGATACTTTTATTTTAAATACTTTTAAAAAGTTACCACCAGTTTGGAAAGACCCTCGTGGAGATGAACTGGCAAGAAACTCCACGAGTGTATTATTTGGAAATTAATTAATTATTTCTAAAATACAATGTTTGATAAAATCAAATAGCTAGCTAAATACACAGCTGAGATACAGCTGAACACAAATATATTTCAAAACTACTTACATTCTTACGTGAGAACTTACGTAAGATAACCAATGATTACAGTCACAAAGTTAAGTTTATTTTTCCGGCACGACTTGGTTGAACAAAAGCAAGAATTTGAACATTTCTTGTTTATTCGATAAATAAACTTAGTGCAGGAAAACTACTTATTCAGATTTTTTTAAATACATTATTCACACAAGCGACCATGCCAAAAAAGCAGTTTCCTTACTGTTTTTGAGTGTTCATTGCCTCAAAGTTGCAGTAGTTTTGTAGGCTACAAATTCGGGCTGTGAAACCCCCAGCCAAACCCAGACAGATAACGATTTCATAACCTATGTTAACATTATCTTTCGAATGAATCATTTTGTGAAATAATTTATTTCGCAAATTGATATAAATGATTAGATAAAATAATATAGATTTTAAACATTACACAATTAGCAATCTGAAACTGAAAATGTATATATATATTTTGTTTCCTTTTCCACACCCCTCGGTTCAGTATGTTTATGGTGTAATCTTTTTTTTTTTTTTTTTTGTTCCCCTCCGCGGGAAGGGCAGGAGGATAAAAATGCTCTGACGCATACTCTGGCGCGATTCCAAAGTTATGTGGGACTCGTCCCGACGCTTACCAGAACCATACCCACTAAAAAACCCCTGTCGGCTCGTGCATTTTTGCCACTCAGCCTTCATCGGAGCGACGGCCAATTGGAGAAAGAGGCCGCGCTAGCGGGGCCCTTAAGGGGTCACCCGCTGGGATTTACATAGCACTGAAGGTGCTCAAAAATTAAAAGTAAAATAAAACATTAAAAATGAAAAGTAAGTAATGAAAACATTAAAAATTGAAAATTAAATTTGCATTAATTCGGATTTACGTTAGAATTAGAATTTACGTTAGAATTAGAATTTGCGGCCTGAAGGGCCTCGAGATCTACGGTTATCTTCGAACGTTCGCTTGTGTGCGCGTTTCTCGGTCTAGCGATTTTGTATGCCGAATCTAGGACAGGAGCAGTGTATGAGACTGATTTTCGAACAAGAGGATTGGGATGGGATTCGGCGCGTTTGAAGAACGATTCTGAGAGTGTTTTTAGATACTGTTGTACTGTAGGCAGTTCAAGATCTCTGTGCAGGTCCGCGTTGCGCACGTACCAAGGTGCGTTTGTGGCCCTGCGGCAGAAGAGGTTTTGAACTACCTGCAGTTTGTGCAGGACGGAGGGTTTGGCGTGAGCAAAGACTGGCGAAGCATATGACATGACTGGTCTAACGCAGACCTTATAAAGCGTACGTTTGTTTCTGAAGGACATTTTACTTTTTCTACCTAACATACTGTAAAGCCGGCCTAGGTAAAAACGTGCGAGTTTCGTTACTCTATCGACGTGAGGATTGAATGAAAGCGTCTGGTCTAATATGACGCCTAAATATTTGGTACTGCGCTTCCAGGGGATGGGAGTGCCTTGCATTCTCAATTGGTGATTGTCGGGGATACGACTGCGTCTGTAGTCGAAGTAAACCGCAGAGCTTTTCTCTGGGTTCACATCGATACGCCATTTTTTAAACCAAGCACCGAGGGTGTTAATAGCCTTTTGAAGTCTGGTGACGAGACCCGAGGCTCTGCGGCCTTTGGTGTAAAGGGCAGTGTCGTCGGCAAAGAGAGCGAGTTCGACGATTTTAGCTGGGATGGGAATGTCGTTAGTGTATACGGTATACAAAAGAGGGGCGAGGACTGAGCCTTGAGGGACTCCAGCCTTTATGGGACGAGGCGCGGAGAGCGTGCCTTCATGTTTGAAACGAAACGTGCGGTCTTTGAGAAACGACGCGATTATCCTAACTAGGCGAGCCGGTAAGCCTATTTTATAGAGTTTATAAACGAGACCGCTGTGCCAGACTTTGTCGAAAGCCTTGGCTACGTCAAAGAAAACTGCGATCGTTTTCTTTCGTTTCGGATAGAAGCCGTCGAGTATGTACTCGACGATTCGATGGACTTGCTGAGGGCAGGAGTGCTTAGCGCGAAAGCCGAACTGGTGGGGAATTATGAGAGGATCGCCGTCCGTTGGAAACAGATGGTTCCGCATTCGAGAGAGTATGACTCTCTCGAGAAGTTTAGACATTGCCTTGAGGAGGCTGATGGGTCTGTGATTAGCCGGGACATTAAGAGGTTTACCCGGCTTGGGTATGCCTATGACTGTCGCTTCTTTCCAAGCTTTTGGAAAGTAGCTAAGGTCGAAGCAGGCATTGAAAATGATAGCTAACAAGGTAAGCACCTGTTGAGGCAGGTGCTTAAGTGCGTGGTTGGAAATACCATCCGCACCCGGAGCCTTTCTGGACTTTTGACTTTTGATGTGAAGCGAGATTTCATCATTAGAGACTGTGACGGGGTCGGCGGTGATGGGGAGAGAGTTTCTACGGAGGACTTCGGCCTCCACCGCTTTGATGTGAGTGGGATTCGCGGGCGGGCGTGGGATATTTCTTGGCTCTCCGGAGAGCCGCGTTCTTAGCTTTAATAAGATTGCTAATTTCTAAGGGAAGCGTGGGTTTACCTTTCTTAGCAACCTTTTCGTTTACACTGATGGCTGAGTTGATAGCATCAGTGAGAGAATTTACTAACGAGTCTATTTTATCCGGGCTATCTAATTGATCGGGCGAGATCGCGAGCGGAGAGTTTGGGGCCTCTAAGGCAGAAACTATCGTATTTTTAAAACCTTTCCAGTCGGTAAAGGTCTTAGGAGAAGTGACGTTAACGTTAGGCGGTCCTAGCACGAGGGAGACGGGGCGGTGGTCAGAACCTAGGTCATCGAGCGGTTCGATAGACCTGAGGTCGAGGTTGATATGCTTGACGATTGCAAAGTCGAGGATGTCAGGAGAGTGGTTCGGGTTGTCGGGATAGTGAGTGGGAGTGATAGGGGAGACGACGTCTAAGTCGAGTAAGTTGGTGATGTCGAGGAGAGCTATACCGCTTTGGTTGGTTGATAGGCACGTCCAGTCAGTATGTTTGGAGTTAAAGTCTCCGAACATAATGACTGAACGGCCGAGGGCGAGAATGGTCTCAAAGTCGCTGCGGATAGGTTTGGTGCCACAAGGTATGTAGACTGAGGCTATGATGATGGTCGGATGACCAGTCATAGCCAATCTACACACGGTGGCTTCCATGTTAAGGAGAGGAGGGGAAGGGAGAGGACAGCAATGGAATCCTCTTTTGTAGTAGATACCAGTGCCGCCGAAACCGTCGCAGTTAGGCCTATCGTTACGTGTAAACGCGTACTTAGGAATCGCGAATCCCCTGGAGCGATTAGGAGTGAGCCATGTCTCCTGGAGAAGAAAAAGATCTGGGTCGTTGTTCTGAAGGAACAGTTTAATCTCGGGAAGGTTAGAGCTAAGGCTACGAGCGTTAAAAGATACTAGGGATAAGCCCTTAGGTTTAATACGACTGGACGCGAGATTCGCGGGTCTAGACATTAAAATTTATTTATTTAAAATTTACAAAAATAAAAGAATTTACAACGAACTTAGGAGCGAGTGATGCTCGGCTAACGCGAATAATCGCTCTTGAGGAGAGCGGGCGGCTCGCAGTTTGCGTGCGAGTACGGAAATTTCGTTAATGTCGACGTTTTGGATGACGTCGAACATGGTCTTCATGTCCTCAGCCAACGACGACTGAGGGGAAGATGACAACGCGGGACGCGGCCCTACGGGAGCTACGGGAGCTGGGATGGGTCGGGAAGGTGCAGGCGGGACGGCCGGACGCTGTCTCCAAGACAGAGCCGGAGTAGGCGTCGGCTGAACGGGCTTTGCTTCCGGGGGACCCCGGTTGCGCAGCGGCGGGAAGTTAGCAGGAGTGAGTGGCGGCGCCGGTTTAGGCGCGACCCTCTTGGTAGTGGAGCGCGGAGCGCGCGGGCAACCCCTGTAGTTTGCTGTGTGGCCGGACTGGCCGCACAGCACACAGGCAGGGGGGGAAGTGGATTCGGGAGTGCGAGTGCACTCCTTAGTGAAGTGAGGATCCAGGCACTTTACGCACCTGGGGGGAGCTGAACAGTTAGCCGCTGCGTGGCCATATAGCTGGCAGCGGTGGCACTGCCCAGGGTGACCGCGGGGGTTGGGACGCTCGACGGAGATGTTCGAGAGTCCGCAGATTGTGCGAGCCTCTTTGAAAATCTCCTTCGAGTTGGGAGTATTGGACAGGATTACTAGCGCTAACGGAAAACGCCTACCGCGGTTGGAGTGCATCGTGTGCACTGCTGTGACCGGGAAACCCTGAGACTTAAGGTCATCGAGAATGTCTTCGTTGCTGAGTTCGAACGGGACGCCCCGTTGTACTGCGCGGATCTTACGCTCCTCCGGGAGGGCGTAGGTGTGATACGCGATTTGGTTTAATCCGAGTAACCTGGTAAACGCGCGGAAGTCGTCGACGGTCGCTACTTGAATCTTGATTGTATCGCCAGCGTTGGCGGCTTTTAAGTAATTAATTTTGGGCACTTTGCACAAGTTTGAAACCGCGGTCCAGCGCGCTTTTTCACGCAGGAAGACGGGCGGAGGGAGCTGAGGCTTCGGCGGGACGGGAGCGCAGCGCGTCGCTGGCTTTGATGTGACCGACGGAGACGCGGTTACTACGAGCGATTTTACCGGCGCGGGGGCTGGTGTTGAAGACACCGGGGAGGGCTCGGGTATTGAAGATACCGAAGCTTTCTTAGAGCGCTTCTTGGAGCGCTTGGCGACGAGTTGAAACGCGGGCTCAGGAGAGCCGGTTAGGGTGACGGCATCTGACGACGTATCAGACGCGGGTTCGGAGTCGCTCCCGGGAGCGGTACGCTTACGACGCGACGCGTGAGAGGATGCGACCGATTCGCAGTCCATCTCGGACGAGGCGGGAGACGCGGGAGAGCTTAAGACCTGAGGGGTCTCGACGTTGGAGGCCTGAGGGGCCGGGGTTGAGGCCTGAGGGGCCGGGGACGCGATAGTTGCCTGTAAGGCCTGCGTTAGTACGTCATTCGATATGCTGGCGCCGGACGCAACGAGCGCCTGGGCGAACGACCTAGCAAAGTTTACCAAGCTTTGCTGGTCCATTGGGAGGGCTTGGTCCTACGATATATAATATATAAATATATAAGGATGCCTAGGTTCCCTAGCAAACCTAGCACCTAAACCTCCCTACCCGCGGTAGGGGGGCTGGGGACGACGCGAGGTGGTGCCCCTAGCTCGGACAGCACTGTACCGTCACCCTGGGAAAGGCCCAAGTGCAATGGGATCGGGTCAGCCGGTTTCTCCTTGGCCTGAAGGGCCTTGGAAGCGCACCGGGGCAACGCTATCAGGCTTAGTTGTCACCGTTAAGTATCCACCTGATCAAACGCGAGTCTACTACGGAGTGTGTCGTCAATAAATTGACAACAAAAACCGGTCGTAGACCTGACGGAGTTGGGTTGCACTAAAAGTGCGGGATTGACTACGTTACGACCGGCCGGAGCCGGCCGCAGAGCGAATCTCTGACTACGTACAGGCGCCAAGCGTCGAGTACGCAGCCAGAAAGACAGCCCGAGTCTTGCAAACCACTATCGAATTTAATCGACCGCGGTGAGCTCAACCCTGTTGTTGCTGCACTCACCGGAGTGAGGTTTTTACTTCGAGGGGTGCACAGAGTGCGGGATTGACTACGTGAGAGCGAGTCTCTGACTACGTAGCAAGCGCCAAGCGTCAGGTACGCAGCCAGAAAAACAGCCCGAGCTTCGCGAGCCACTATCGAATTTAATCGACCGCGGCAAGCTCAGCTCTGTTGTTGCTGTGCAAGAGACCGACTTACTTGCAGCCGATCGAAACCGACCGCAGAGTAAGCCCTACAGAGGCTAACAGCGTATGAGTGTTGCTACGAGTTGACGTCGTGAGACGACAATCGTGACTCAACGGCTGGGCGACCGCGAACACGTCCGAGCGGGGCCGGACGCAGAACGGATCTGAGAGTGGCGTTTGAGTATTGCTACGAGAGAAGTCGTGAGACAACAATCGTGACTCGGCAGCCGGGAGCGACCGTCAAACACGTCCGAACGGGTTCGGACGCAGATGAGGTCTCGGGTGTAATCTCGCTCATAGTGGATAAAGAGTGAATCACGGCCTCCAAAGGCGGCGTTCGGTACGAGACGCTCGCTGCTCAGTCTTGTGATGGTTATAGGATATGAAACTGCTCATTAGATATTACAAGACATAAAAACTTTTAGGAATTCGGAGTAATCATAAATAATTTGCATGAATTTAAAATTCTGTGTCAGAATCTAAATTAATATGCGTTCATTCTCTCTAAAAGATAATTAGAACATTTTTTAACTGGTTTGTAAATTTTAATACTATTTATAGAAAAAAATTTAATTTAGAGGATCTCTTAACCAGTTAAAAGGCAACCACATTTTTAGTTAACCTCATTTAAAATACTGAAAGCCGTGAGACAAATAAAGCGCTAAGTTTAGGACTATGTTAAATTATCTGCAAATACGTGTTTGTTTACAAAAATATGGAGCTACCAGTTTTTGCCTGGTTGTCTAATACGCTTAAAATAACGCGTCGTGTATACTGCCATAGAAGCGAGCGAGACATATTACAGCGTCCCGCTTGTCTTGGTCTTATACAGCAGTGATCCTCGTCACTCCAGATCAATAACCAGCAGATGTAAAGCCACATCTTTTTACTCCAGCATGGTGATTCTGCCTGCGTTTTGATTTCGCAGCGGAGTATCTGCAATATGCCTTACATAATATATCTAAAATATATTTAAAATACAATAACACAAAAATGTTTGTTGGACCAAATGTATTTTTTTTTGTATGGCAATATTTTTTCTACTATGTCAATTTATTTATTTTATATGCTCACACTTCATCATTAAAGGCTATGTTTTTATAAGAAATTCCTTGATTTCCAAACAAATTGCTTAAAATAATGATAGTATGTAAAAATAGTTTTAGGGTTTTAAAAAAAAATATAAAAGAATTTTTAACCATTTCAAATACGGTTGCAAAATAGCAAAACGCATCTGAAAAATCCTATTGAAATCTCTCCAGTGAGATATAATAATGAATGGTTTGTGTGACAGACTCTCAATTCGATTAACATTCAATTTACCGTATTTCGCCGTGTCACAAAAACTGCTTACATCGCGCAGGATGAATCACTGCACCATCGAGTTCACGGACATTCTACTAATAGATAAAACCTTGTAACGACTGAAAATAGTCTTCAACTGGACGTAATAAAGTACCATTTGGAACGTAAATGATTTTTAAAGCATATTGACCACTATAAAACGCCAGGATAGGCCATCCGGACGGCGATGAGTGAATGGAAATGGTAAGAATTGAAGCGTGAAATACTTAGTTTGGTTTGAGGCCGAACACGGACTATTGCAGTTAGGAGTGACTGTAGTTCACTTTTTCAATTATCGAGTCAATAGCTTTCTCTTCGTAGATTCTATTTCATTATCGGTTTACGAACAGCAACGCTTAATGTAGGTCAATAGATACATGTTTATACTTCGGATTTTAAAACGTATTATTGACCAGTTAATGCCAAAAAATTTCAGCATAGAATAAAGGGGCTACTAAATAGTAGCCACTTTTAGATCAGCTATATTGTTAAAATTTACCATTAAAGTCAGCACCAAACATGTTTTCCTTTTAAAGATTAAAAAAAAAGCACTCTTGATATCGTTCGCACAAATTATATTGTATCATATTTAAGTTCTATTTGTTTGTACATTGTGTTACTTTTGCTATAAAAATCAAAGCTAAAACTTAAAACTATGTCAGAATAACAATGGCTGAACAACAAACCACAAACCTGGTTACACACGGCGGCACAGTGAAGCACCCCGTGATTGCAACAAGGGAAGCTTGCAGAAGTTTTCAAAGCTCGTTTGGCTTTTGTAGCCTTATTAAAAATGTTGTGTTTTGTTTTTCGGCTTGAACCTGCAACATCACGAATATGATTTCACCAAATTTTATGCCAAAATGCAATTGCATGACGATAAAACCTTAACTCGTCTCATGTGAGGCATGTCTACCATATATGCTGTTAGTTAATCGTTGGTGTAAAGTCTATTGAATAGCCACAACATTGCTTACAGCTGCGTCGAGAAGTACACCGCATACATCGCGCAGTCGCACCAACGCCACTTTGGGCTACTTTGTGTACAGGATACATTTTAAAATAACTTCTTTTTATGATCGAGTCCCTCTGTCTTCAATGTCAATATATTTAAGATCATTAATGTTCCATTGAAATGTTACATACAATTTACATTTCTTTGAGGACGCAATTTTAGTTTTGGGACATGTAGGGGGATCAGTAGAAGCTTAACTCCAAGTTTGTGGGGTTGCCACCCTTGTCCCGCGGCCGCCGTCATGGTAAAAGGGGTGAGAACCCCTTTTTTCACTATATCTGCTAAAGTAATGATCGTACAAAAAATTTGTAAAAACAAAAGTTGTAGCAAATCGTGTTGTCTACAATTTGGTTTATATAAAATTTTATCGTAAAATCAGAAACAAAGAAGTTATAAACTTTTGATGCTTATAATGTTATTGCTTACGTGCATGAAAATAGTGAAGATAGCCGATTTCTAATTACGGATTTAATCAATCCATTAAAGGAGATTACATTTCTGATAAGCGTACGATCATAGAACGATTGAAGGCGAAGTGTCAGAATAACATTGTAATCTTTAATTAAAATAAACAAGACAGCACATCCTGCTGTAAATGATTCTGTATATAAAATAAGGGTGCTAATTAAACAGACTTCTTTCTAATAGCATTATTCGCCTCTAAAAATCTACATTGCCTTCTAAATTATTAAGTCAACCACAATTTATGAGCAGATTTAACTGAACGATACTATCTTAGCCACTAAAAATATGTTGTTACATGATGTTTTTGCTACAAAATTTTGAATTATCATCCAATTTCAATGCAGCCTAACATTAACTTAACCTAAATTTAACTCATAGTAGGTACTTTCTATACAATATTTAGTAGGCGTTGCAAAAAATAGTTACAAATAGTGTATTAGAGGCTATCTCATTTTCCCGTGGCTAAGTGATAAAATTAGAAGTTTAATCACGTGGCCAATAAAAAAATTTGTGGATTGACTTATAATTTCCCATAAAATAATATCCAAAAAAAAAATCATTAAAAAAATGATCGTCATGAAGAGAGATTGTAGAAAGTCAGAGATGCAGCTGCAATTATTTTGGAAGACATCGTTTACAGTGCTACGAAACGAATCAGTATCCACCTTCAGTAAATTTTTTAAAAGAAGTTCATTCTTTTATTCCTGAATCTTAGAAATTATTGTAAGAAACAATATTTTTTTAGGTTTTATAGGAAAAGAGTCAATAATGAATAAGTTAAATTATAGGGATGTAACAAAACATTTATTTAAAGTAGGTGTACAAAAAAAATTACATAAAATGAAGGTAAACATTTCGTTTTGACCGAATTCTCATGAGTATTGAGGAACCCGGTCAACTTTGGAGTGCTGTAAAAACGTTATAAATGAATAAAATAAAAAATATATATAAAATATTCCTCAAAAGACCATCCATCCAAAGTCTGAAGTAGTTTTCTTGTAAAATGTAAAAAAAAAGTTATAAAGCAAAAAAGAACATTTTTGCACGTTTTTGCTTATAACTTCTTTGTTTTTGATTTTACGATAAAAAGTTGTATAAACAAAATTGTAGACAAAGCAATTTACTACAAATTATGTATTTACAAATTTTTTTTACGATTGATACTTTAGCACATATGGCAAAAAAAGTGTTCTCTTTCGTTAGATTTTAACTTTTTTAATATTTCTTCGTCACCATTTTAATGCAGTTAGGAAAACTTAAAAAAAATTATAACAAAAATATTAACTTATCCTTTCAACTAACAGGAAAACCAGCGAACCTATATAACAAATATAACTTTTAATATACAATGAAACACAAAGGACTGTTTTTTTATATTGATGGAATCAATCAAGAACAAAAATAAACGTTTCTGTTAATCTTTAGCTGTTAGCTCCAGCTGGTAATAAAAAGCTAATATTCTCACACCCCCACGACAGCCGCGGCCGCGGCCACGGCTCCAGTCCAGGTTCGGTACCTCCAAGACCACCGGTCCCTTCCCAATATTCAGTGGCGCTTAGTTTACTGACGTCACAGTTTAGCGTGTTGGTTCCGTGATACGGTTTTTCTGGGTTTTTTTACTCCTTCCGAGCGCTCTCGAAGTAATTTTTCTTTGCGACTCAGTCTCTTAGTTTTCAAAGTGATGCGTTGTGCTTGTGCTGAGTGCTCTGTGTGCCCAGCGTAAAGTATTCTGGTTTTAGTACAGATACCCAACGGTGACAACTAATTTGTACTGATCCAGTCCTTTTATTTTATTTATTATTTCCTTTCTACTATTTTATTAACTTACTCTTCTATTTTCGTATTTATCTTTTTAAAATTTGTGTCTTTTCGTTTACATTTGCCATTTTTGTCGGTAAAGGTTGACCCTAACATGGTCAACTCTTTACCTACGTATCCTTTTTAGAATTCTAGGTAGCGGCCTTTGGCGAATTACGGTTGTTTTAAGTTATTTTCCCAAGCCCCCGTACCGCTAGTAGGGAGGTCAGCCGCTAGGATTTGCTAGGTTGTTAGGAATTCTGGGCATTCTTTATATATTTATATAATTAGTCCCAACCCCTCCCTTATGAATTCGCAGCGTTTATCAAACTTTGCGAAGGCCTTCGCCCAGGCGCTCGCTGCGTCGGGGGTCTCTATCCGTGACCCTATCGAACCGCTTGATGACCTAAGCTCCAATCATCGTCCCGTCTCCCTCGTGGACCGTGGACCGCCAACTGAAATAGTTACGTCACCTAAGACCTTTACCGACTGGAAAGGCTTTAAAAATACATTAGTTCAGCCCTAGAGGCCCCGAGTACTCCGCTCGCGATCTCGCCCAACTCGTTAGTCGATTCCCTTACTGTTGCTATCAACTCAGCCATCAGTGATTACGAAAGGTTGCTAAGCAAGGCAAACCCACGCATCCCTTAGCCGTAAGCAATCTTATTAAAGCTAAGAACGCGGCTCTCCGGATAGCCAAGAAATATCCCAGGCCCGCCTATAGAACAGCTGCGAATCAGCTACAACGTAAAGTTAGATCTTGCCTCGCGGAACACCGAGACGCTCAAATGAACGATCTTATGGCGAATAAATCCCCATACCACCAAGTGTATCATAGAATGGCGGGAGTCTTACGCGTAGACGCCGCCTCTCACGTTCCTCCTCTCACTCGTCCCGACGGCACTACCGCCTTCGAAAACGAAGAGAAAGGCGAATGCTTAGCTGACAGCATTGCCTCACAATGCTCGCCCAGCACTCAACCCGTGGATCATCCTACATCCAGGCGGTGGAGCACGAAGTCCTCCACAGGGACTCTCTCCCCACCACCGTCAAGCCCGTCACAGTATCTAATGATGAACTTTCTCTTCTCATTGGAAGTCAAAAGTCCAAAAAGGCTCCGGGTGTGGATGGAATTTCCAACCATGCCCTTAAGCACATGCCTCAACAGGTGCTTACCTTGTTAGCTTTCATTTTCAATGCCTGCTTCGACCTTAGCTGCTTTCTTAGTGACAGTCATAGGCTTTCCCAAGCCGAGTAAACCTCTGAATATGCCGGCTAATCACAGACCCATCAGCCTCCTCAAAGCCATGGCTAAACTTCTCGAGAGTCTCATATTCTCTCCAATGCGGAACCATCTGTTTCCAACGGATGACGATCCCCTCATCATTCCCTATCAGTTCGGCTTTTGTGCTAAGCACTCTTGCCCTCAGCAAGTACATCGTATCGTCGTGTACATATTCGACGGCTTCTATCCGCGGTGTAAGAAAACGGTCGCAGATTTCTTTGATGTAGCCAAGGCTTTAAATAAATTCTAGCACAGCGGCTTCGTTTATAAACTCTATAAAATAAATAAAACACTTTTTACCGGATATTATCGCGTATATTTTAGTTAATTTTAAAATTATTTCGACGTTTCGGCATCTTTGCAGTTGCCGTGGTCACGATAGACTAAGGTGTTGTTCATCTATTGCCAGTAATAAAAACTACATGATTGTCAATACATATTAACGCCATCTGTTTCTCAGTCTTCTCGCATAACGTCCCGGATTGACACAAAAGGCACTGACTGTGTCCTGAGTTTGCAGTCTAACAGTTTGCTGGTTTTTCATTTTGATGTTTTTAAGTATTGGATCCCATGTTGATGAAAGTTTCCAACCATCTTCTCTATTGAAATTTGGATGTTTTTTAATTTCAATAGTTTCTCTGACCATCCTAGGTATAAAATGTTTCTCTTTTGCTAGGATCTTCACGGTATCAAATCTTAAATAATGGTTGGGCTTGTCTATGGAATGTTCACAAACTGCAGATTTTGAGGTTCGTTTATTTTTAACATCAGAGATGTGTTCTTTAATGCGAGTTGACACATTTCGTTTGGTTTGACCGATATAAGAGAGCCCGCAGTCACAGTCGATTTTATAAACGCCTGGGTCTTGTAAAGGGATGCTTGATTTTATTGGACGAAGATGCTGGCTTATCTTTGAGTGCGGCTTGTAGATAGTTTTGATTGAAGCTCGCCGAAGAATGCCTCCTATCTTGTCAGTAACACCCTTTATATAAGGCAGGAATGCTGGTCTTCGTTCAACTGTGAGTGGCTTTACGCGGTTTCTGCGACGGCAACGTGGTGTTTTTAAATCGTTATCCCGCAGCACTTTAACCAGGTGGTTGAGTTCCTCATTAATGTGTTGGGGATCGCAGATTCCATGTGCTCTCTGAAACAAAGAGTTGCCTACGGCAGATAATTGGCTCGGGTGGTGATGGGATTTCCCATTTAGATATCGGTCAGTGTGTGTGGGTTTCCTATAAACAGTATGGCTAAGTGTACCATCAGGATTTCTTTGTATTAAGACATCTAAAAAAGCTAATTTGTTCTCCTGCTCCAATTCCATAGTGAATTTAATTTTAGAATTAAGGGAATTGAGGTGGTTTAGGAATGCAGTCACTTCATGCTTAGGTAATATAGTGTAGGTGTCGTCAACGTACCTCTTGTATATCTTCGGCACAACAGGTGCCATTCGGAGCGCTTGCTCCTCGAAGTTTTCCATGTAAATGTCAGCTACAACAGGTGACACCGGAGACCCCATGGCAACACCATCAATTTGAATGTAGTAATTGTTATTCCACATGAAGTAGCCAGATGTTAAACATAGCTCTAATAGTTCTGCATATTCCTCGGGCAAGTTTGACTCACTTAGCTTCCTTTTTACTATATCAATGCAGTCTCTAACAGGTAGTGAGGTGAATAGAGACGACACATCAAAGCTAACCATAGTTTCATTGTTAGTTAACTTGAGATTTTTAAGGTCACTAACAAAATGGTAAGAATCCTTTACATATGCACTTGTCTTTCCTCGCAGTTGTGAGAGCACAATTGCTAAGTGCTGGGCCAGCTTGTAAGTTGGTGTGTCTAGCTGGCTCACAATAAGTCTCAAAGGTACTTTAGCTTTGTGTATTTTTGGTAACCCATACAATTTTGGTGGTTTTGCACTTGCTGGTGTTAACTTTTTCACATCTAAATGTAACAAATCTTTGTGTTTTTGTATTAAAGTGGATGTTTTCTTCATAATCCTGTTGGTGGGGTCGTAATTCACCATTTTGTATGTGTTTTCATCCGCTAACAACTCCAAGATTTTTTTTCGTTATACTCAGATGTATCCATCACTACGGTAGCATTTCCTTTATCTGCACGGAGAACTGTTAACTCGTCATTATTGCGTAAGGTCTTCAATGCAAGGCGTTCTTCTCTGGAAAGATTCGATTTCGGTAGACTATTGCGTCTTAATACGCCGGAGATATCTTGCCGTATACTTTCAGAATCTTCCTTTGAAAGTTTGTTTGTGAAAAGACAGTCTTCTACGCGACAGATTATCTCTTCTATCGGTATTCTAGACGGAGTTGGTGCAAAATTTAAGCCCTTCGATAAAACTTTTATAACATTTGTTTCCAATGTTTGTTTTGACACATTGACAACTGTACGTTCAAGCGAAGAAGTTGATTGATTCTCTGTGGTTGAGCTGATTGAAGGCTGAAAGGGTTCATGAGTCATTCTTTTGTTATTGAGTTTTTGAAATTTGCTAATTTGTTTATTTTTATAGATGTTGTAGACATAGTACGCCCTTTTATTCGTAAAATCTTCAACTTTCGCGAAATCCGAATGGGACAGAGTCAATGCAAGATCGTTTTTTGAATTTTGAATAATTTCGTCTGTTCGAAATATGTCATACCGATGTTGTTGTATTAACTTGATCAGTAGTTTTTTGCTTGCTTGGTGAAGAATTTCGGCACTCCCCCGGATGTCTTTCTTCGGAGATATTCTCACACATACCGGGAGAAGGTTGTTATCCCGACATCTTTTGAGAAAGTTTAACGATGTCAGTAGCCGTGATTTCTTTTTCTTCATGCACTCAAGCGATCGTATTTTGTTTGCAACTACTGCTCCGTAGCGGGTAATTAAATCTATTTCATTATCGGTTTACGAACAGCAACGCTTAATGTAGGTCAATAGATACATGTTTATACTTCAGTTTTTAAAACGTATTATTGACCAGTTAATGCCAAAAAATTTCAGCATAGAATAAAAGGGCTACTAAATAGTAGCCACTTTTAGATCAGCTATATTGTTAAAATTTACCATTAAAGTCAGCACCAAACATGTTTTTCCTTTTAAAGATTTAAAAAAAAAGCACTCTTGATATCGTTTGCACAAATTATATTGTATCATATTTAAGTTCTATTTGTTTGTACATTGTGTTACTTTTGCCATAAAAATCAAAGCTAAAACTTAAAACTATGTCACAATAACAATGGCTGAACAACAAACCACAAACCTGGTTACACACGGCGGCACAGTGAAGCACCCCGTGATTGCAACAAGGGAAGCTTGCAGAAGTTTTCAAAGCTCGTTTGGCTTTTGTAGCCTTATTAAAAATGCTGTGTTTTGTTTTTCGGCTTGAACCTGCAACATCATGAATATGATTTCACCAAATTTTATGCCAAAATGCAATTGCATGAAGATAAAACCTTAAGTCGTCTCATGTAAGGCATGTCTACCATATATGCTGTTAGTTAATCGTTGGTGTAAAGTCTATTGAAGAGCCACAACATTGCTTACAGCTGCGTCGAGAAGTACACCGCATACAATGCGCAGTCGCACCAACGTCACTTTGGGCTGCTTTGTGTACAGGATATATTGGTGGGAACTTTTAAAATAACTTTTTTTTGAACCCTTTCAGCCTTCAATCAGCTCAACCACAGAGAATCAATCAACTTCTTCGCTTGAACGTACAGTTGTCAATGTGTCAAAACAAACATTGGAAACAAATGTTATAAAAGTTTTATCGAAGGGCTTGAATTTTGCACCAACTCCGTCTAGAATACCGATAGAAGACATAATCTGTCGCGTAGAAGACTGTCTTTTCACAAACAAACTTTCAAAGGAAGATTCTGAAAGTATACGGCAAGATATCTCCGGCGTATTAAGACGCAATAGTCTACCGAAATCGAATCTTTCCAGAGAAGAACGCCTTGCATTGAAGACCTTACGCAATAATGACGAGTTAACAGTTCTCCGTGCAGATAAAGGAAATGCTACCGTAGTGATGGATACATCTGAGTATAACGAAAAAAAATCTTGGAGTTGTTAGCGGATGAAAACACATACAAAATGGTGAATTACGACCCCACCAACAGGATTATGAAGAAAACATCCACTTGAATACAAAAACACAAAGATTTGTTACATTTAGATGTGAAAAAGTTAACACCAGCAAGTGCAAAACCACCAAAATTGTATGGGTTACCAAAAATACACAAAGCTAAAGTACCTTTGAGACCTATTGTGAGCCAGCTAGACACACCAACTTACAAGCTGGCCCAGCACTTAGCAATTGTGCTCTCACAACTGCGAGGAAAGACAAGTGCATATGTAAAGGATTCTTACCATTTTGTTAGTGACCTTAAAAATCTCAAGTTAACTAACAATGAAACTATGGTTAGCTTTGATGTGTCGTCTCTATTCACCTCACTACCTGTTAGAGACTGCATTGATATAGTAAAAAGGAAGCTAAGTGAGTCAACATTGCTTGAGGAATATGCAGAACTATTAGAGCTATGTTTAACATCTGGCTACTTCATGTGGAATAACAATTACTACATTCAAATTGATGGTGTTGCCATGGGGTCTCCGGTGTCACCTGATGTAGCTGACATTTACATGGAAAACTTCGAGGAGCAAGCGCTCCGAATGGCACCTGTTGTGCCGAAGATATACAAGAGGTACGTTGACGACACCTACACTATATTACCTAAGCATGAAGTGACTGCATTCCTAAACCACCTCAATTCCCTTAATTCTAAAATTAAATTCACTATGGAATTGGAGCAGGAGAACAAATTAGCTTTCTTAGATGTCTTAATACAAAGAAATCCTGATGGTACACTTAGCCATACTGTTTATAGGAAACCCACCCACACTGACCAATATCTAAATGGGAAATCCCATCACCACCCGAGCCAATTATCTGCCGTAGGCAACTCTTTGTTTCAGAGAGCACATGGAATCTGCGATCCCCAACACATTACTGAGGAACTCAACCACCTGGTTAAAGTGCTGCGGGATAACGATTTAAAAACACCGCGTCGCCGTCGCAGAAACCGCGTAAAGCCACTCACAGTTGAACGAAGACCAGCATTCCTGCCTTATATAAAGGGTGTTACTGACAAGATAGGAGGCATTCTTCGGCGAGCTTCAATCAAAACTATCTACAAGCCGCACTCAAAGATAAGCCAGCATCTTCGTCCAATAAAATCAAGCATCCCTTTACAAGACCCAGGCGTTTATAAAATCGACTGTGTCTGCGGGCTCTCTTATATCGGTCAAACCAAACGAAATGTGTCAACTCGCATTAAAGAACACATCTCTGATGTTAAAAATAAACGAACCTCAAAATCTGCAGTTTGTGAACATTCCATAGACAAGCCCAACCATTATTTAAGATTTGATACCGTGAAGATCCTAGCAAAAGAGAAACATTTTATACCTAGGATGGTCAGAGAAACTATTGAAATTAAAAAACATCCAAATTTCAATAGAGAAGATGGTTGGAAACTTTCATCAACATGGGATCCAATACTTAAAAACATCAAAATGAAAAACCAGCAAACTGTTAGACTGCAAACTCAGGACACAGTCAGTGCCTTTTGTGTCAATCCGGGACGTTATGCGAGAAGACTGAGAAACAGATGGCGTTAATATGTATTGACAATCATGTAGTTTTTATTACTGGCAATAGATGAACAACACCTTAGTCTATCGTGACCACGGCAACTGCAAAGATGCCGAAACGTCGAAATAATTTTAAAATTAACTAAAATATACGCGATAATATCCGGTATATAAATTATATGTATTTAATATATTAACAGACTCTCACATTTGAAATAAAGTATCTTTTTCTTACCACATGTTTGGTGTGAACAACCTATTAATAACTAAAAATACAACCTATGTTACTTAAAAAAATACTTGAGTGTTATTTGATCGTTTCAATGTAAATCTTGGAGTGTATTATAATGAAAATCAAAATTGCTACCACCCTCAACACCAGGAACAATCATAAAATTGCAACTACGTACTTCTTTGCTTTCGGTTACTCATTTCCTTTTTAATACAACGTTTATAGCGTATAAAAGTGAAACATGTCTGACGTGTGATCACATTACATCCGTAGAGCCTGCGGGTTAATATACGCTACACATGGAGCGATGTGAGCAGCGGGAAAAGGCCTGTTCACAGAACTCTTGGCACGTCGACTGCTAGCTTCAGTATTTTTTGAACTTTATCCCTGGGTAACTGGACTGTAGTACAATAATGAATCTGTTAATTGATTATTGTATTGATGAACGATGAGAACGGGGGGGTCTGAAAACCATCGCTGTTCAGACCTTGATCAGCTCAAGCTGAGCTACAACCCTTTGTTTTTACTTTAAATTTAAAGATGAAATGTATTTCTCATTTACTTAGTATTCAAGCGGTCAGGGACCCTTGGTTGAATAATCCTACTCTAGGGAGGTCTTCCTAATTAACAAGGAAAAACACATATATCACTTACTATACTTTTATTAAAGAAGAATCTATTTTATGATAACACAATTGATAATTATTAGACTATTTACGGGCTGATGCCCACGATGGAATCTTATGGAACATACTATCCATATTCTATTTTTCAAACAAATTACAAATAAATTAAATAATGACAGGCTTGTAAGTTGCCAGTCGTAATTGACGGCAAGTTTGTTTGTGCAATAACCTCTTTTATTAGATACGGCACAAGCAAACGTTGCAATCGCCTCTCTTGTTTAATATATTTAATAAGTGAAGCAGGTTTAATAAATTTCTATATACATTTCATTCTTAAATTACGACCCTACTTAAATCAGGACCATATACATTAATCGGGATCACTCTCAGATGAGCCCCCTACCGATAGGAATACATATACTTGATCATGCTTAAATGACAACATCTTATTCCACCAAAAATTATCTTATAATATTTATTCTCCATCAATAGAGCCTTAGCCACAAAACCTGATGAAAATCAGCCAAGATCCCGGCTCGTTAATTAATATCTAAATTAAACAGTGTAAGTTATTATTATTTCTCATACAATTCTATAATAATTAACAACCCCATATTAATAATTTACATTATACAATTATACGCATTTAAAATAACCAATATTATTAAATTAATAAACAATTGTTACAATAACCCATTGAATACAATCAAAGTATAATTATAATTAATTGATAAGTAATTAATACATTAATATTCCAATAAAAGTAAATTCAGTTAATCCTATTTATATTAAAATTAATACTAAATTAATCAAGTTATATTATCATACATTATCATTCAGCTGGCAAAACAAACACGTTTGACATGAACTGTCATATTAACTTTAAACTTTTCTGAATGTAAAAAACTTTTCTAAAGTTTGAATTTTACCTACCTAAATTTTAAGATTTTACCTGCCTAACTATTACCAGATAAACCTACCTATGAATAGATCATTAAATTGGATCCAAAGTATTTTACTTAACCCATGATACCTATAAATTAATGAATTTATATTTCACAACGCAACGCAGACTACTTTTTCAAAATGTACCGAAATACACCTGACAAAATTCTATACCAATAACGTTTAAAACACATTACCTATTCAATCACAACCCTTTTACTATTTTACCCCACTGAGGATCCTATTCTACATCCACGTGTTGACCCTCAAGACAGCAATATCACAATATTACATATACTCGTAAACTTTGGCCGCATAGCTAAAATGGCTATCACCTTCTCTCTTATGGAGATTATTAGGTGTGGCTCAAATTAAACATGCACATTAATAATAGTGTTATTTTAGTCTTTGAAAATTTACTTCTTTAGAGCATTGGCACCACACGTATATCTATGAATCGTAAATAAAATGTAACGCGGTAAATACGTGCCGCGCGTACCTGCCGCCCCTTAGAGGTCCCTCTCCGGGTATCTAAAATTAATTTACTATTATATTGTTAGATAAACTATATATATATATATATATATATATATATATATATATATAAAACCCTTTTGTCACTATATATAAAAACCTTTTCCTTATTGATTAGCTAAAATGTAAACCCAAGTCAAAGGGATTGGTGTCGAATTTTACCTTTTATAATATATGCTTATAATTGTTCAAAACAAGCTTCAACTAAATTTTCTCTTTATTATTTAATGTTTAGTAGAGAACCTGAAGTTCTATTTGATGAAAGGTTAAATCCTAATTGTAACATGACTATTCAACAAAAAAAAAGACGCTTATATAAGATCAGTAAATCAAGCGAGAAAAAATTTAAGGAAAGCTCGTTTAGTACAAAAAAGCTTCTAATATTAAACTTCGTATAGGACCATTAGTTTTGTTACATTGTCCAAAAAGAATATCAGGTAAAAGTCGAAAACTTAGTTGACCATATAAAGGTTTATTTCGAGTACTACGATATATAGGATGTGACAATTATCATGTAAAAAAAATACAAAATAACCAAGAATAAATTGTACATGTGAATAGATTAAAACCATATAATATTAGCTAAAATAAAACTAATGATAAAATTATGTCTATATTTATATATATATAGTATGTCTATATTTATTTATAGAAATATTACAATATTATTGTATTTTCTTTATTCTTAGAGTTAATAGAGTAAAAGTACACATTTAGGTGTACAAGTATATATATCATTCATTTGTAGATATACAAAGGTTAGAATTTCGTTGGGGTTTTAGAATAATATAAGAAATTAATATTTTTTATTTTTAAATTCTATGCACACTTCACAACATAACGTAATAACATATCCTACAAAGCCAATCCAAGCATCATCACCAAAAAGGAGATGCAATTTTATTTATATTATTTTATTTTATTCGGAAAACAAACAGTGTTCCATAACTAAAAATAACAGACTAAATACATTACATACATATAAATATCAATAATTACGATTATTAAGATGAAAAAGTTTACATGTTTTTATAGCATACAACAAAAACAACCTTCAAGAAACAAATAACATAACATTCAGAACCGCTTCAATGACAATAAAACATTACAGTTGTTACTGTAAAAACAAACCTCTAAGAAACAAACAATATTGACACACAACATATACATACAAAACCAAACAGACAAGGACAGGATCAGCTAAATATAAACAATATTTGTGTTTAAACAGATTTTGCAGATATAATGAAAGTTGCCTGAATACAATTAGGTAATAGAATCAAACCAAGTCTTAGAGATAGCTTTTCTAACTTGGGCTGTGGAAGAATTGAAAAGGTCGAATTGTGGTAAGTTAAGTTTGTTGATTTGATTAGGGGACCTGATAAAAAATGAATTTTGCCTGTGATTGGTAGAGCTGTTGGTAAAGTGTAGGGGAACATGCAGCCTGCAGGACCTTGTTTGCACTTTAAGCCTTATATTAGCTAGAAGATGCGGGGAATCCACAGAATTTTGTGCTATCTTCATAAGCGTTATTATATCTGTAACTTTACGTCTTTCATGCAAGGGCATCAAGTGGTGTCGCTTACACCGTTGTACGTACTCTGTATCAAATACTTTGCACTTAAATTGCAGATAACAATGATGAAAAACAATGATGAAAAACAGAAAACAATGGATGGACAATGCAGATAAAATTAACAACCCTTATATTAGATAGTGCACAAGCAAACGTTGCAGTACCTAATATTATATTATATTATCAACTGTTAGCAACCTTGTGAAAACTATAAATAATTTTTTTTATTATTTGTTTTATTTAAATACTTATGCAAACCTTAGGTACTGTATTTTTGTGCAATTATTATATACGTATCCTTATTTAGTATGAGATTATGGATAGTTATGGCTTGATAAACAGTGGTAACTTGAAATTACTTCACTGTCACCAACTTTTTTAAAAATAAAAAGATTCATTAACCAAAATTAATATTAATTTGATAATATTTGATAAACAGCTCCTTCATTGACTGGCAATTATGACAATGTTTCTCTTTAAATATTACTTAAACTCAAATCCCTCCCGTTAGAACCCCTTGCTTCGTCTGGCTATTCATTATAACGATTTCAATTAGATTTATCAATCTTGCGATTTTACGAAACGATAGTTGGATCTTCGAAAGTTTTCAGTAAGTAACCATTTACCCCATTTCAAATGACGACGTACAGTGAGACGTGATTGTCCCGTGGACGCAATTAATTATTTCACCTTCGTCGTTGCAATTTGCGACTTGATATTGAAATGTTATAAACAACTGTTATGTTGAAACTGCACTTCGATTAGACCGCTACTCGCGAGCAACCTACAAAGGCTATACACCAAGTAAAGTGATCGTCAGTTATGTTAGGTAAATTTACTTCTTTCGTAAAAATACATTAAGCTTTCTTAAGTGAAATTCACTTAATACTTTTCGATGAGGATCTACGGCAATCGTTGTATTTACTTAAACTATCCGATTTATGTTAAAAAGCGTCATTGTTGCTAAATAAGTATGTTTTCTGGCGGTAGCGTTAGGTGACAGGTCACTCACTGCTCTCTAATATGGTTGATGAGGACGATGGTTGACTCCCGCGGTAATCCCAAGAACGGGTGCTGTTTTCTAGGGTTACGTTTTACGGGTGATAGACTGTGGGGAAGACGACTTGCCGAGATGATATATGTTGGATGGGTTTTGGAAATTTATTTAAAAATTATACCCGTGAAGTTTCTTGCCAGTTCTTTTAACGAAAATTTTTCCAAACTGGTGGTAGGTAATGTCAACAAGAACAATGTCAATGTTGAGATATAAATAATCAAATATATTCGAATTTATTGAATTTGAACCACTCGTCCCATTTTGAACGGAATTGTTCCTTTATTAGAGTACCAAAACCATTGTTCTAACCAAAAAATCGAATATGCAAAATTGTCTCATTCTCCGAAACCGCGCAAAAATTATATAATTATTCAATCGAAGCGATGTTGATTCATTCTCGCTCCGATCGCCGCCCGGTACGAACGTGCAAGACCCCGTTCTCCGTTGATCGGTCCCTTCCCGATATTCCGTGGCGCTCAGTCTACTGACGTCACAGTTTAGCGTGTTGGATCCGTGCTACGGTTTTAAAAGGTTTTTCTACTCCCTCTGAGTGCTAACGAAGTGTGATTTTTCTTTGTGACTAAGCCTTAGTCTTCAAAGTGCTGTGCTAAGTTGTGTTGTGCTTGTGCTGAGTGCAGTGTTGTGCCCAGCGTAAGTAGTCTGGTTTCAGTACAAAGGATACTTAACGGTGACAACGAATTTGTACTGATCCAGTCCTTTTTATTTTATTTATTATTTCATTCTACTATTTTATATTTTCTCTTCCATTTTCATATTTATTTTTATCATATTTGTGTCTCTTCGTGTACATTTGTCCTTTTTTTTCGGTAAAAGTTGACCCTAACGCGGTCAACTCTTTACCTGCGCACCCTTTTTTAGGTTTCTAGGTAGCGGCTTTCGGCGAACAACGGTTAGTTTTAAGTTATTTCCCCCAGCCCCCCTACCGCTGGTAGGGAGGTTAGCTGCTAGGGTTCGCTAGGTTTATTTTAGAGAACTCTAGGCATATTTTAAATATTTATATATTCATATAATTCCCTATAATTCCCTCACTAATGGACTCGCAAAAGACTTCCCAAGTACGCGTTTATTCGTAACGACAGGCCCAACTCCGATGGTTTCGGCGGCACTCCTCAACATGGAAGCCACTGTGTGTGGATTGGCTATGACTGGTCATCTGACCATCATTATAGCTTCAATCTACATACCTAGTGGCACCAGACCAATCCGCAGCGACTTTGAGGCCATTCAGTCATTATGTTTGGAGACTTTAACTCCAAACATACTGATTGGACGTGCCTATCAACCAACACCAGCGGTATCACTCTCCTCGACATCACTACTCGCTCGACTTAGATGTCATCTCTCCCATCACTCCCACTCACTATCCCGACAACCCGAACCACTCTCCTGACAACCTCGATTTTGTAATTGTCAAGCAAATCAATTTCGTTCTTAGGTCTATCGAACCACTCGATGACCTAGGTTTTGACCACCGCCCCGTCTTTCTCGTGCTAGGTCCACCTAACGATAACGTCACCTCTCCTAAGACCTTTACCAACTGGGAAGAGCTTTAAAAATACGTTAGTTTTAGCCTTAGAGGCCCCGAACTTTCCGCTCGCGATCTCGCCTGATCTATTAGATAGCCCGGATAAAATAGATTAATTAGTCGACTCTCTCACTGACGCTATCAACTCAGCCATCAGCGATAACGAAAAGGTTGCTAAGCAAGGCAAACCCACGCTTCCCCTAGCCGTTAGCAATCTCATTAAAGCTAAGAACGCGGCTCTCTGGAGAGCCAAGAAAGATCCCACGCCCGCATATAGAACAGCTGCGAATCAGCTTCAACGTAAAGTTAGGTCTTGCCTCGCAAAACTCCGAGACGCTCAGTTTAACGATCTCATGGAGAATATCTCCCCGTCCAACCAAGCGTACTATAGTATGGCCCGAGCCTTACGCGTAGGCGCCGCCTCTCACGTCCCTCCTCTCACTCGTCCCGATGGCTCTATCGCCTTCGAAGTCGAAGAGAAAGCCGAATGCTTCGCTGACACTTCGTCGGGTCGTTCACTTCCCTCTAATATGGTTGAGGAGGGCGATGGCTGGATCCCGCGTTAACTCGTGAACGGGTGCCGATTGAGGGTGTTCGTCGTTTGGATACTTGGGGGGAGGGAGACTTGCCGAGCTAACAGATGCAGAAAAGAATAATTTTGTATAGACATAAAGAGACTGTAAATTTATTTTGAAAAAAAAAAAATATACCCGTGAAGTTTCTTGCCAGTTCTTCTTCACGAAGGTTTTTTTTCGAACTGGTGGTAGAATCATGTTTTATTTGACGTCAATAAGAACAAGTAATTGTCAATGTTGAGAAATAAATATTTGAATTTGAATTTGAATTTGAACAGCGTTGCCTCTCAATGCTCGCCCAGCACGCAACCCGCGAATCCCTCCCACATCCAGGCGGTGGAGAAAGAAGTTCTCCACAGAGAATCTCTCCCCATCACCGACGACCCCATCACAGTCTCTAATGATGAAATCTCTCTTCTCATTAGAAGTCAAAGTCCAAAAAGTCTCCAAGTGCAGATGGTATTTCCAACCACGCACTTAAGCATCTGACTCAACAGGTGCTTACCTTGTTAGCTGTTATATTCAATGCCTGCTTCGACCTTAGCTACTTTCCAAAAGCTTGGAAAGAAGCGACAGTCATAGGCATGCCCAAGCCGTGCAAACCTCTGAACGTCCCGGCTAACCACAGACCCATCAGCCTCCTCAAGGCAATGTTTAAACTTCTCGAGAGAGTCATACTCTCCTGAATGCGGAACCATCTGTTTCCAACGGATGGCGATCCTCTTATTATTCCCCATCAGTTCGGCTTTCGCGCTAAGCACTCCTGCCCTCAGCAAGTCCATCGAATCGTCGAGTACATACTTGACGGTTTCTATCCACGTCGTTATAAAACAGTCGCGGTTTTCTTTGACCTAGCCAAGGCTTTCGATAAAGTTTGGCACAGCGGTCTCGTTTATAATCTCTACAAAATAGGCTTACCGGATCGCCGAGTCAGGTTAATCGCTTCGTTTCTCAAAGACCGTACATTTCGATTTCAACATGAAGGCACGCTTTCCGCACCTCGTCCCATAAAGGCTGGAGTAACTCAAGGCTCAGTCCTCGCCCCTCTGTTGTACACCGTGTACACCAACGACATTCCCATCCCGCCGAGTGGCGTCGAACTAGCCCTCTTTGCCGATGACACCGCTCTCTAAACCAAAGGTCACAGTGTTCCGCAGCTTGTAACCAGACTCCAAAAGGCCGTAAACGCCCTTGGTGTATGGTTGATCCCCACGTTCGAATGTTAGGAATTCTTATTCCCTAGAAGCGCAGTACTAAATACTTAGGCATCACCTTAGATCGGACGCTTTCCTTCAAGCCACACGTCGAAAGAGTTTCCAAACTCGCCCGTCACTACTTAGGCCTAAATAGCGTGTTAGGTAGAAAAAGTAAAATGTCGTTCAGAAACAAACGTACGCTTTATACGGTCTGCGTTAGACCAGTCATGACATATGCCTCGCCAGCCTTTGCCCACGCCAAACCCTCCGTCCTGCACAAACTGCAGGTAGTCCAAAATATCTTTTGCCGCAGGGCCACAAACGCACCGTGGTACGTGCGTAACGCGGACCTGCACAGAGATCTTGAATTGCCTACAATACAACAACACCTCAAAACACTCTCTGAAGCATTCTTCAAACGCTCCGAAGCCCATCCCAATTCTCTAGTTCGAGATTCAGTCTCTTATACTACTCCTGTCTTAGATTCGAAGTTCAAAGTCGTTAGGCCTAGGAATGCGCAAGCGTACTCTTCCACCAGACTGTCTCTGACAAAATAAATACAAAACCACTCGTTTTTTGTTTGTTTTCTTAATGCTAATACTATATTTTGTAGATTTTGTCTTAGAACCAAATACTTTTTGGTTTCATGTCCACCACTTACATTACTTCTTATCCTTTAATACCTTCTATTGAAACTACAAAATCTGCTTACTATCGATCACTTGTTGTAAAAAAAGCAAGTTAATGGATATAACTTTACATTTTCTTCTAGATAGTATCTGGTAAATCCAATCTAGAGAATTTGATAGAGACATAAAGCATTCTTAATATAGAATAATGCTAGCTTATTCAGTGTAGCGCAATTGGGTCTTTTCGTTTTTTAGCCCTCTCTTCTTCCAAATTCTGTACATTACATAAACTCCAGAAATTTTAAAGATATGCCTTATATATTACTTATTGGGTGTTAAAAAGTAATGCTTACCCATGACTGCTTTGACAATTGAGATGCTGTTACAGAATGAGTTGAAGTTCTCTTAAAAATAATAAATAAATAAATATTTCTAACAATCACACCACATTTTCTAGCCTAAATTAAGTACCATTAAGAACTTGTGTTATGGATACTAGATAACGGATAAATAAACTTAAGAAATATATAAGCACAAATAAATATTTTTTTTCATATATAAATATTAAAAAGTAAACATTAAATAACTCGAGAGTCCTTGCGATTAGCTTTTATGATAAAAAAGTCAGGTTATAAATAAAATATAAGTCCGCTATTATATTTCAACATTGAGCGGCAGTAACCCCTTTTTTTTAATTCCAGTATTGGACCGGATGAAACAGCAGCAACTGGTTACAATGGAATGAAACAGAAAATCTTTTAAGTAAGAATTTCTCCATCACGATCGTGAGTTTTGTTTATACTGTTGCTCAAAATTTAATGGAATTTGAACATGCTTGTCAGCAACGACTCGTCGCTGTTGACTGAAATAAGACAAAGATATTGCTGACAGGCAGCTATACATGTCGGGCACACATTTCATTATTGTAAATAAAATTCATATAAATAACTGCTTATACCAGGCCAGGCTTATACATACAAAAAATCTGACGAATCGTTTAATCGACTTCAATTAGATTTTGTGAACAAAGCGCCTTCTAAAGCAACTGAAGTTTTGTAGACTATCCTGTGTAACGCTGGTGTAACGCTTCACTGCGTACAAACGCGTACACAATCAATAACTCTCTTGACGCTCCACAGAATATACATTACAGTCACACTTGCAAACGACTGTACAACTGTATAGAGTTTATCTAGTTTAACATTGCAGTACTTTATTTATATTTGTTCTTTTAAATACCTTTCCCTAGATTTTACTGCATTGGCCTGAAATTCCTTTTTTACCGAACGTCAATACATTTGACAGTAATAACTCCCGGCGTAAATGCAGATGAAACTGTACGTAATTTTTCTTTCAAGCATACAATTTTTCAAGAATCGAGATTTCAAGTCCATTCCAACAAACCACTTTTAGAATAACCTTTGTAAGAATTTCATTTGCAAATGTTTTGCAAGCTGCGGGTCTGACTTTATTGAAAGCTTTGAGAAAATTTTCAAAAAAATTACAGAACATTTTTTAAATTTTGTATTACTAGGATGCTTATTGAATACATACATATAGGATGGTAAATAAACAAAAACTATTTTAAAAAACTCATTTGACATATCTTCTTTCCGCACGCGGCGCTCCCTCCTAACAATAGTTCGTGGAAGGTCAGGAAGGACCTGCATATCGAACTACCGGAAACTGTTTGAAGTATTTAAATGAGTTTTAGCGGAGCCCTATCATGAATCAAACGGAACGGGCCAACTTCGCAGGACAAAAAAGTCTCCCAACTTAAGAAGCGTATCTGGACGAGGGTATCTGATGTAAATGCTTAAACAAGAGTTCTTTATTTGTGAGATTGCTTTTGTAAAGGCCGTTACATTTTATAGCCGTTTCAACAGCACATGCAACACAGCAAAATGAAACGCAGATTAAATAAATGTTTATAAACTTTTCACGTTCTCAAAGCTTTTGAAGTAATATAAAAAATCATATCTGCGTTGATTTCAAATTGAAAATACCCGTTTTATTTTAAATGAGTTGATAAATAAGTAAGTAATTTTATAAATAATTAATGTTAGTAATTCAATTAAAATTTAATGTCCAATTCAATTGAACGCGTTTATTTGAGTACATCCAGCCCGGTATGTCGTCGTTCTGCATTCCGTGCCGGAATATTTCACCTTGCAAGAAAGTTTCACCCTGCTATGATATCACCACGCTTAATATAAGATATGGTTTGACTACATTACGAATGTCATTTTGACAGAGCTACTTTTAAATAGTTACTCATTTTGTTAATTATACAGGAATAAAGTACATAGGAACAAAAGTGACTCGGGCCTCTTATTCTGCGTTTCTTATTTTTTACTACTAAAAAATTACCAATAATAGTTGTTACTCAGTTATAACAAAAAATAAATAAATTCTTTTAAAGACCGGAACAAATAAAAATTGGGCCTCTAAAGTTTCGCGTTCCCGTTTTCAATATCTATAATCATTAGCGCTTCACTCTGTCTGTTTCAGGGCAATGTTCCGCAATGCACCTCTACTTTAGTACACTCTATGACATCTACAACTATTTAAATGTCACTCATACACACCACAGCCCTCTGCAAGGTAAATGACCTCATCCGACTACAGGGTGAGGCAATTTACAGTCCACCACGCTTGCCTACCAATGGTTGGCAAATTTTACACCTCACGATGTTTTCTTCTATTTAAGGTTGTCAAACTCACAGTATATTTATGACCCTATCGGCCTTTTAAATTTCACCAGACTACAAAGTACGCTGAGGGCGCTTGGCCGGAACTTTAACTGCCCCTACAAACGATACGCCTAAGGGCATCCGAGAGGGCACCCACCTCGGCTTAGGACGTCGTATATTGAAACTACCACTGGTTCGGACGGGATCGGTTGACACCGAGGATTGAACTCGGAAACTAAAAAGCAGAACTTCAACCATTGCAACATCAGCAGTTTTTAATATTATAAATTATATAATTTTAAACATATCTAAATAAAAATGCATGCACACTCTCTGATGAGTTGCTATTCTAGACAGTGTTCTAAGAAGATCTTAAACATAATTGAATTAATCCCAAGCTCGGCTTGAACGTAACATTTTTTATTCAAACGGCGGTGACTTAGTCAATATTAATAATTCCTCCTATTTTCAATTTCGCAGAACCAACAAAACAGGGAACGTTTATAATTTCAATTAATTAAGTCCTTAACCTCTGTAACGAAAGGATACTTATCTTATTATAAATAAGCTGGTTCGAGGGGAATCTTCTGCGGTGAAATAATAACTGAAAGTTACCACTCAAGGGAAATCAAAAAGCTATTACTTAGCTTCATTATGGTATTAATCAATCGATTACTTAGTCTTACGTAAGTTTTAATAAAATATTTACTTAAATATTTTATTACAATTAATTGTTCGTCTTCAAGTATAAGATGGAAGTTCCCAGCCTCAACTCCATCCTTCTTCGGGCTAACGGCTTCGAGTACTTAAACATATTTTGCTACGTTACCTCTATATCAGGGTAATGGAATTAAATTGGCTAGTTGTCGAGCGGAGCATGCGTTTGTTCAGCTACCTGATTGAAAAAATGAAAAGATTTCTGCGGTACAGCTAGGGGTACCTGCTGCTTGATTTGCATCAATCTTCCATTTCATTGACGTTTACCCCCGTGTACATAAGTCTTCATACGCACAAAACGAACATTTTGTCATCTCGTCCGTGTAGCCCCCGTGATAGTAGCCATGACTCATGCGCCGCAGGGCCCAGGTTCGAGTCCTGGTCGGGGCACTCATTTGTGTAGTGAACATAGATGTTTGTTCTCAGGTCATGATTGTTGAAATTTTTACATGTATGTTTATTCTGGGTTCCCCCAGTTCGCTGTATGGTCATCCAAAACACATGTGCTTAGTTTAATGCTACACAGTGGGAATGTTTATCAGGGTATTTATTTAGTTATTATTTTGCTGAAGCAGCTCTAATTTCAATTATTATCTTTTCATTCTAAGAATTCATTTGACAATGTTAAGGTGAGAAATCAAATATCGAATATATTTCCTAAGTTCATGCCACGTGGGCGCATTGTCGACAGTATTTACGAGTACTTAAAGCAATATAGAATATTTTGAATATCTTTGTATATAACTTCAAAGCTCACTGTAAATCCCAACCGTACCTTAAGCTGTTCCAGTAATCTGTGCTTACCTGTTTAAGTGCTACGTTGCTATTACTTTCTGTGTAAAGATAAAAAGCAACTTAGTAATTGTTCGTTAAGACAACATCTGACTACTTATTCAAAGCGCTGTCGTGTTTATTGTTGCTTGTAATTATCCCAAGAAGGAAAAACTTTTATGATGAGAAAAACATTCAGCTTTTCACGAGGAATCGTTGTTATTTTTAGTAATGATAAAGTTAAAAGCACTTTTAAAAATCGCAATTTATACCGGGTTGTTTAAGAGGAATCATATTCCATTTTCAATTATAATAATTTATAGCAGAATTTTGGGCACGACTTTCAATCTAAAGAATATTGGCAAATCCTTATTTATGTAAACAGCCAGCGTTTATTAAAGTAACTAGTACTTTTGTTAATTTTATTTTTTTATGTGAATTTCCATAATATTAGCTTCATGTGTAGAAGTCTCCATAAAAATAGTTGATATATAAAGCTTGATTTGACTTGATCGGTTTGTTTTAGCTCCTGTAATTTTTTATTACGTTACATAGGATTGATTGTGACCAACCACAAGTATTTGATTTAGTTATATAGATTTTAAATATAGGCAATTATAGTCACTTCAGAATGTAAGGACTCATTTTAATGTAAGAATTTTTTTTTATAATTCTCATAGTGAACACGATTTATTACTCGCTGGAGTCCTTATCCTTGGCTGTATAGCTTGTGCCTAGCCCAGCCGGCGAGTTGGAGATAAAAAACATAACTTGAAAACGAAACCGTTTCGTTACTCTTGGACTTGTCACTTATGTGTGTGTGAGTGCCATGGTTTTGTTCTGACGATTTGCGATTCTTTTAGTAATTTTATATAACGTTATAAGCCTTTGTGCCTAAGGATTTCGATAGTTTGCGCTTACGACGACTTATTGCTGTGATTGTTGGACTAGTTGATTAAGTTAAAGATATGGATGAACATTTACGTGCCATTATTATCATGGTTGGTTGGTGATAGTAGTAATTACCTATGAATGTAGGTAATTTGAAATCTTAACCTCAAAATTAGAAATTAATGAAAATGCAATTATTATTGTTAATAGACATACTCCTTAATATATATATTTTTTAAATGGAACCGGATTTTATGTCCTATAGTTTTAGATATTTTTGACTTCTAAACGCTCCACTTTAACACCAACTAAAACCATGTATGGCGATCTGCCTGTCCTTTAAAGTTGTCAATAGTGTCTTGTTTCCAATTTTGGAAAATGTTTTTGTGTGAAAGGCTTCGTAGAAAATAATGGTCGTAGATTTTGTCAAGATTTCGGTCACAAGTTTTCTGTTTGAGTCCTCTGCTGACTTCGACTTGAGTTGTCACGGCGCAGGTTCCACAGGTGGGAACGCGTTTGGATGTGTTTTAACGTTTTAAATTGTTTTTACTTTTTTGGCGACATTACTTTTTGCAGTAAGTTTATGAAAAGTAGTTTAGCAAATGGCTCTGAATTGTTAGATAGTGTCAGCGAAAGGATACATGAATGCCGTCGCTGACTTTTTTATAGACCTATTTAAGAGAAACGTGTTCGCTGTACGTTATATTTGTGTTCGTGGCACAAAAACATGTTATTAACTTGACACTTAGCGTTATGTTTTGGCCTATTTACAAAATATCTTTATAATATTTGTAGTATAATTACCGATTCATCTTTATTAGTGAAATGAGTAGTTTATGTTTCACATATTGTCACGACCATTATTGCGAAGTTAAAAACTTATAATCTCTACATTAGGAGATACCTCACAGAAGAGCACTAGGCGTCATAATAGATCGCATTCAATGCGCAATAAAACAAAGGGGTTTAAAGAGTTTTGTATGGTTGTTGACATCCCTGACCGTCTTTTGTTTTCTTTTTTCAAAATTGTCATGTTTATAAATATAAATTACAATACAACTGAGCAGCAAGCGTCTCGTACGACCGCCGCCTTCGGAGGCCGTGATTTACTCTGATCCATTATGAGCGAGATTACATCACAAATCTACTTTACCTAGGTCAATGGAAAAGTGAAAATATATTGCAAATAAACAATTTCCTTTTTATATAGTTTATCACGTAATTTATATTATCTGAATGATATAACCTCATAAGTTATTTCATAACTTGTGATTGCAATAACCATATGTATTATCTATTTTTAATTTAGTTTAATTTAATTTAACTTAAACGGCTACAGACCACTTACAAAAGTTAAATAGGTAATTTTACATGTCATAACATTTAATTAATACATATGAATAAAAATAATAATAATTTAATAAAGAAGAATCAATTACATTATTTACAAGTGAAATTAATTACAAATTGAACAAAAACAAGAAATATTAATCATTGAAATAAATAAAAGTGTTCATAATATTAAGAAATAAAAATACGAGTTACAAATTACAAATTGGTCACAAGTAGTAACTAAAATAATGTCATAAAAAATAAAAATAAAACGATGTCAAAATAAGGAGCATATTATTTAGAATGGTCCAAGATGAACAAAATATAAAACAAAATATTAAAAAAAAATTCAAAGAATAGGTCTCGCAATAATATAGGCACACTATAAGTACCTTGTGCCATTCTTCCAAAAACAAGTCAAAATCGGTATTTGCGTCTAGGAGTCTGTTGAGTGCGGAAAGCGTACGCGGTAGTGGAGAGTTGGCGCGTGCTGAGGTGCGACTGTACGGTACAGCTAGCAGTTGGTGTTTCCTACTTCGTGTATAGTTGTTGGGTACAAAGAGGCGAGCTAGCTCATTGTGCAGGTGGGGTGCATCGATCATGCCTCGGAGTGTTTAACACGTAGTTTTTAACTGCTTAAACGCCCTTCTGACCTGCAAGGAGTTGTACCCTAAGTACCCTAACAGAAAATTGGTAGGATACAGGAATGGATAGTATCCTGATACACGTTTATATAAATAACGTAAAAATGCCTTTTGTACTTTCTCTAGGATAAGCGTATTTTACTCTCGTGAGGATTCCCAATACAGGCATTTGACTCTAATTTGCTTCGAACAAGAGTGTTATAAAGTGTTCGGATAACAAATATATTTTTAAAGTCTCTCGCATTTCTTAACACGAACCCTAGTATCTGGAAGGATTCTTTCGCGACAATTTTAATATGCTCGTGCAATGTGAGCTGTGGTCGAAATCCACTCCCAGATCTTTAAATGCGGTAGTTCTTGTTATACCTTCGGTACCAAGCTTGTGGTCATAAATTATAGGTTTTCTGATGCGACCATAACTCATTAGTCCGGTTAATACTCCACTTGTGCGCTGCATTAATATCTTGCTGCAGTCCAAGGCACTCAGCTTCAGACTTAACACTTATGTAAAACTTTAGGTCGTCAGCATAAAGTAGACAATTTGCATTTTGGAAAACATTTGGCAGATCGTTTATCATCAAAAGGAAGAAGAGTGGTTCTAGTATAGACTCCTGACTTACGCCTGAACGTGTATTATGAGGCAAGGAATCGTATACTCCTAGACGAACAAATTGTCTACGATCCCTTAAGTAGTCTGCTATAAATCTTAGAAGGCCTGGACCGAAACCTATAGCATTGAGCTTCATTAACAAAATGTCGCTATTTACCCTGTCAAATTCTTTCTGGAAGTCGAATTAGATCACGTCCACCTGGAGTCCCAGGTCTAACTGCTTTGATATAAAGCCAACCAGTGTGAGCAAATTAGTGTTGACTGATCTCTTGGCCCTGAAACTATGTTGTGCGTTGCTAAGGTGCATCTTCACTTACTCATAGACATTTTTATGGATTCTTTCAAATGCCTTGGCAGGGGTGGATAAGATAACAATTGGCCGGTGTTCCTCTATGGCAGTTAGATTGGACAGTTTTGGTGTTGGAGTTACTCTGGTTAACTTCCATTGAGATGGATAAATACCGGAGTGTAATGCTATGTCAAAGATGTGACAGAGTGGTATACAGAAAATATTTTTAAAGTGCTTCATAATGTCAGGGGGTATGCCATCTGGTCCCATGGAACTACCTGGTTTAAGTTTATTAATTCCGTAAAAAACGTCGTCAAGTGATATACCTAAGATGTGCACATAATTACTATTAAAAATACTGTCAGATTCATTTGATTCAACAGCATTAAGTTTCGGTACATCATTTAAAAACAGGTCAGAGAAAAATCTTGCAAAGGCATCGGCTGCCTTTACACCGCTAAACATTTCAGTTTTGTAAGTCACTTTAGGTTGAAAGCCACTCTTTGACCGAAGATATGTTGCCGAAATTAATGTGGCTTATGTTTGATGCTCTGCTTTGCTCATATGTGATCTATAAGCGTTAATTGCGCGTAATTTTAGAAATTTTCCAAGTTCGGAGAATATTTTATATGCGTCCTCTGATCGAATACGTTTCCATGCGCTATGTAATTTAGTTTTTATTCTATGCCTGTTTCGCACTCTGAATTTGTAACCTACATTATTATTTTTTATTTTATATTATTTTAATACATATAACTAAAAACATATAATTAAAAAACGAAGAGCCAATAGCAGGTCCTCGCAGGTAGAAACGCATAAAAAGTGAGCGTGGTGTGTCGTCACAGCATACAGCATAAAATTGAACAAAAAAATTGACATACCTAAGAAACACTTTATAAAGCATAGTAAATTAATACCCAAAAAGTCGAAAACACTAAAACGGTTACTAAAACTAATGCATTCTAATGATCAAAAATCTTTTCATGGCATTAAAATTAAGCTATTATAAAAATAAACAACATATAATTTATTTTTTCCAAACATTAACAATTTAATAATTTGAGATATTCTTTCATCAAAAAATGCTGTGTCAAATATTATTGCAACTTTAAGGCAACGGACACTCAAAAACAGTAGAGAAGCTTCTCCAACCAGCAAATCCAACAATTGGACTGCTTGTATTAAAAACTGTCTACATCAGTCTAAGTTACTAATTTTGTGTAGTCGATATAGATTTTGTATTGATTTTAAATGATTCATTTAATAGCTGAGCTTTCTAATTGAAGCAAACGTGGAACTGGTTTAGCTATTGATAAATTATTTTATTAATTATTGTTACTTGTAGAAGTAGTTGAATGTGTTCGTAGGTATCCTGCTCAAAGACCTCGTGCTATCATCTGAATGCCTCCATTGTGCTTTGATATCTGTTACCCTGTGACTCGTAATCTTTAAACACTCGTTCATTTAACTTACCATGCCGTCTTAAATCAACGTCGGTTCTTGCAGATTTTAAGTAATATTTCAGTAACGATTCGATATTGGCTGCGAAACGCGGCGTCTGCTAGGGACGGCGCTTCACGACACGTGGATGAACTATAGCTATTTGATTATCTGATTAATATCTAATGTATGAGAAAATATTCTTTGAGTACTCAAAAGTAAAAATTCTATTTAAGATTCCTTTCTACATTTTAGGAGTGAAAATGTTATGTTACCATTAGTTAACTGTTACAGTTTGTTAGTAAAATTTACCAGAAGAATGTTTTAATAAAAAACGTACGTAGGTCTTTAGAAAGTAGTAAATTAAGGAACATTTTTTTCTCTTTTACTTGGTAAGGAATTATGGATGTATATCGTTTTGAAAACGTTAAAATAAAATATACTATTTAGCACGACGAGTTGTGTTTTCTGTTAACCTGGTGAATTAATTCTACTTATTTATTTACAATGATTTATGAAATAGCATTTTGAGGATTGTATTTTTGAATCTGTAGTTTGCTTATATCTAGGCGATTTTTGTATATTTTCGGAAAATCTGTTTGATGTTTTATACAAATTTTTTCAAGTGCATGAATAGTTGCAGCTAGTGTATAAAAAAATTCAAATAAATTAAATATATTTTATTTCCTCAAAGGTACATAAATTACACACCTTGTTGAATGTTTTATTTTTCTTCATCCTAATAAATACACCTTAAGTGCGGCTTTTAGAATGTATAAAATGAAGATCAAATAAAAAAGAAATTGTGATTGTCATGGACGACTTAATTTATCACGCGATGAATAACAAACACAAAACAGAGCGCCACCTGCTGGTACGTGACGTCATCAACGCGCGGAGCGTTCTTTTAAACATGTAGAGCCAATCTCGTTACAGTTTGCCTTACAAAGATATAAACATGTATTTATTTTATTTTGTTTCGATATTTTCATGATTTTAATCACCAGGTGCTGTTAAAAGTATGAATAATGATACAAATCTCACTTTTAACTAAAACATTATTACACTTTATGACACTTCTGGTAGCTTAAAACCTTACAAGGGAGTATTGTTGATATCTATTTTAACTTTCTAAAAAGCGAAATAATAGCTTATTGGTATAATTTAATGTGCTAAGTAGCACCAAGGAATTTAATGGAAAACTTTACCCCACACCTGCTTCTTTTTATAAGATAAGGACCACTTGTTACATATTTTAAGGACTTAATTATTTGAAATTGTAAACGCTCCTTGCTTTTTTGTTCGGTGAAGTTGAAAATTCGGGAACATTAATCTTGTTCCATTCAATGATTTCCACCTTTTGGATAAAAACGTTTATTTCAAGCTGGCTTTGAACTAATTTAATTTAATTAAGTTTGTGAAGATTTATGACCTTCATAGAATCCTGCCCTAAATAAATTATAGTGTAAAATAGCTTTTTGATTGTGAATAGATTTAAAAAGTCCAGTTGTCGTGACGAATCGTGAAATGTTTATCAAATTGTGTTACAGCGTGATATAGATAGTAAGTATATCCTCGCCGGTGTCGTCCATGACTGACATGGATTGATAAGTGTCGTCGGTTTCAGGTGCACTGTCGTAGTCAGATCATGAACATTTCATCACAAATGTAATAAGTTACACGGTTGAGTATGATTTGTGATATTGTTTTGTAATATGATCTTGTTTCTTTAATAGTAGTTTTTTTAATAGGCAGCTGGATACTAGTAAGTGGCTCTTAAATACATAACTAAAATTATTGACTTATATCCAAACCGCCAACCTGTATCTTGTTATTGCTACTTTTATTTTCGTTAACATTACATTTCGTTTCATGCAACAGCACTGCGTTTTGGAAATTTACGGGAAGCTCCACCACTAAAATACTTTCAGTTTTAAAAATAAATTTCAGTTAATAAATGCACATTCCTTATTCAATTTAATTCTCACTTGTTTTTATATTCCAGTGGTAATATTTAAATACAGTTTTTTTCCAACGTTGGTAGAGAACATATCACGAAAATTAAAACTTTATTTTCTCAATGTAAGTTTTTCAATCAACTAAATAGAATTCAAAATTACTCACGAAACCTTATGAACGCTCTTTAACTAAAACCTCACACCATTAAGAGGACGCTCGGCAGCAAGTTTCATTTCTGTAAACGCCTTGAGACAGCTCGTGGCTGAAGCGCGGCGCGGCAGCCGGGCTGCGGGTACGTTGCTGCTGTTCTCTTTAACATATAAACAATTAGTTACAAGTAAAGAAAATATATAAAATTATTATATATATATAATAATTATATAAATATATAAATTAGTCTGTTCGTGATCCTTTTACACAGCAGTATATAGATTATATAATGAAATAAAGAGATAACAGCTATTAACAAACCGTCCCGCGTCGAAAATGAATTAGCGAATTATGAATTACGAGCTGAAGTATTTACAGCGGATTTCAATCTTCACACTTAAAGTGTTATGATGCGGCGATGTATATACCTTCAAGCGATGCGCTGCTTAGCAGCTCGCACAAAGTCACACAACAAGCCAGTACTCGGTACACTGCGCGCTTCGCTAGTAGTTAGAAAATTACATGTTTAAGACACATAAGCTCTACGCCCATCGAAAGAGAGTGCAAGTTTGCATAAGTGCAAGTTAAGGATGAAGAAAACCACTCTCACAAAGGTATGCAGCGCTTGTTCGGTGCAGATATAGATCCGTGCTTGGAAATACAAATATAATGATATTTTATTACCAGGTACTAAATGCCATATGAGCGAGTTTACAAAATTGTAAATGAAACTTTCATTAACTTCAAGCGGAACTAAACGTTGTACAGTATCTTGTGATGAGACACAAATCGCGTGCCAGCGGATCACGTGCAGGCCACGGGCACGGGTAATTGCACACCGGCAGCGACAGACCGGGCGCGGGAACCGGAGCTCAGATTTCGTTTTAGATAGACTTGAGTTATTGTTTTTCTGATAAATGTTTACAGTCGGTCTAATTTGTAGTTTATTTACAGGAATATATTTTTGAAAGAGTGAAGTTTCAGTGATTTCTACAGCGCTGTCTCGCCCGAGGTCCACAACACCCAGTCTACACCCGGTCCACTACACACACACACATTTGTCTCACATAAATACCCTTACGCCACTTGGCCGTCATCCCTTAGATGCTTTTTAAATATTATTGGAATTTTTTTCGGAAGCGGAACTTGCGCTACGTTAATTGTTTTGTTTTTTTGAAAGAGCCATAAAGATCGTCTAAAGGTTTGTTATCTTGAATCGCCTTATTTAAGAATTTAAATCTTACCACGTTCTTTATTTCGATGGACGTGAAACCGTAACCAATTTACCAAAACTAATTACTTGTTAAATTTACGACTGAAAGTCTTGTTGAACTTAATTTAAAAACTCAAGATTTGAAATACTGACTTTGTAATCTATAGATAATCTTATTTTTGCATAATGACACGACTCATAAAATACGTATTACCTTGCCCGCTTAAAAACAATAGCCATAAACCGCTCCACTAATAGGGCGAGGGAGATGTCATAATTGTTATCATGGCTGTCGTTTGTTACTTAGCAGAACCAGAATTGTTATTACAGTTAGGTTAGGTAGTATGTAATCATATTCCTAGAAATTCAGCTCATAATACCAAAGTAATTAATTTTTAAAGAGGTAAAGGAAATATTATTTTTAATTACTCTTTTATGCATATAGTAAAACTGTAACGACGACGAATCTCTGTACATTAAATCATTTTTGAAATTTTTGATGTGGTTGTGTTAAACTTTCCATAGATACTGGAATTATTTGCCTAACTGATGTTCTGTTGTGTTATCTAACGGTAGTCTTTAAGTTGTATTTTTTTTAACTTCTACACGTAACAAAACCTAATTGATTTGGTTTTTTTTAATGTTACAACTACCAAATTAATGTAATTTAATTTCAAAATTATTTTATTTATTTTTATCCTTTGTCTTCCTGTTTTATAAAATTGTAGTTTTATTTATATGAATGACCACTGTAACAGTGAATGCTGTATACACGTATAAATTGTGCACATATCAGTATAAAAACTTAAGAACTGTTATGTAATGTTAGTTTAAATAAATAAAACGTAATTTTGAATAATTCTATAACATTTTTACCGTCAAACAAATGTTTGTATACTTTTCTTTATTTTCCTAGCCATACTATAGATTTAAAAAACACGAAAATATTACTGTATGCATTGTAACATTGCGAGTGTAAAAGTACTTATTTATAATAAAACGTCAATGTTTTTTAATTGCAGTCTGTCTGCATACGTATGTATGTCTATGCGCGCATCACGGAAGAAGTAAACCTACTTGACCATACGGGCATACCTTACATACTCGAACAAGGTGATAAAATTCGGGATACAACTGTCAGTTCCCGGAGAAAAACTAAAAATCGTAATAACAATATACAGGATTCTGAAACTTTATGAGCAGCGAATCTGAAATTTTGCATGGTTGTTCCGTTTAGGAGAAAGATGCTCTATATGAAAGGATTTGGCGAATTTCTACCTCTAAGGTACTAAATATGGGTTATAAGTTTTATGCATTAAAAATCCGTAAGAAAATCTTTTTCTTTTGACTTTTTTAAATTGGCTACTGATATCTCTGAAATAGTACATTCTTTTCAACATTACTTTTAAATCATCGTAGTGTCGCACTCTATGAATGACTAAAATTTCCGGATTTTTCAAAGGACAGTATTTTTGCCCATAAATGATTATCTATTTTAATTGAAATAAAAAACGGCATATATTCATCATTCTCGCGTCCCCGGCACTACAGGCCCCAACCCTGGACCCTCAGGCCAACCACGCCCATACCCTTCAAGTCTTTAGCTCTCCCGCGTCTCCCGCGCCCTCCGACATGGACTGTGTGTCGGACACGTCCTCGCGATTCAGACTCCACCGCGTCCGAAGCTTCGTCGGTCGCCGCCACTTTAACGGTTCTCTGGAATCGGAATCGGCTCTCTTTAACCGGAGCCCCCATTCCAATTAGTCGCCAAACACTCTAAGAAGCGTTCGAAAAAAGCCGCGGTGTCTTCAACATCCGAGCCCGCCCCGGTGTCCTCAAAAACTGCCCCCGCGCCGCTTATGTCACTCGAAGTGACCGCGTCTCCGTCGGTCCCACCTAAGCCTCAGCTCCCTCCACCCGTCTTCCTCGGCGAAAAATCTCGTTGCACCGCGGTTTCTAACTTGTGCAAAGAGCACAAAATCAATTATGTTAAAGCAGCTAACGCAGGCGAATCCATTAAAATCCAAGTCGCGACTATCGACCACTACCGTGCGTTCAGTAGGCTTTTATCAGTCAGACACATCGCGTATCACACCTACGCCCTCCCGGAGGAACGCAAGATCCGCGCAGTACTATGGGGCGTCCCGTTCGAGCTCCCCCCCCCCCCCATAGTCTCGGTCTGCGTGCGTTCTCGAGCGCACGTCGATCGCAGACGCCTTCCCGCTCTTTTAGCCCCCGCGCTAATTGAGCACCCAAATTTCATTGGTTGTTGTCGTAATATATAATTTCATAGTTGTATACCGTATTAAGTTTCTAACGCCGTTTTCACGGCGGACAGTGGCTCGTTAACCGTACTTCTAATAAGTTTCTAACGCCGTTTTCACGGCGAATAGTGGCTTGTTAACCGTACTTCGTGATACGTGAGCTTCGTCGACGGGAATTCGTTGTTCCAGGACTTCAAGTGCCGTGTTCGAGTAAGTTATCCGCGTCGTTCTCAACCGCCCTACTGCGTGTAGGGTGGTTTTAGGAAGTTAGTCATCGTTGTTAGGTTCATATATTGTCCCTCCCCAACCCCTCCGCAATGGCTTCCCAAAGCTCTGATGAGATTAGGAAGAAGTTAGTTGATAGTACCGGTGCTGAAGGCATATATATAAATGCTGACAAGTTCCGTTTCCTTGATTCTCTTATCCCGCATATCATGGCGTTAATTCCACCAATGACCCCTCAGGTCTTAGGCCCTCCCGCGTCCCCTTCCTCCAGTGACATGGAGTGCGAAGAAAACGCCCCTCCGCGCCGCAAGCGCGCACCCGCGACCGAGTCATCCTCGGATGCCACCCCAACTGGCCCTGATGAGCCTCCCTCTTTCACCCTTGTTAAGAAGCGCTCTAAGAAGCGCTCGAAACAAGACCCGGCGCCCTCGGCGCCCGTCCCTACACCCCCTGCGGCGTCTTCAACGCCAGCTGCCCCGGTGTCTTCAACACCCGCTCCGGCCCCGACTTCTGTCAAGGCCAAGGTCCCACCACCCGTTTTCCTTCGGGAAAAGGGTAAATGGACTGAGGTCTCGACATTGTGCAATGAGCACAAGATCCTTTACACCCGAGCGGTAAACTCGGGTGAATCTATTAAAATCACTGTCTCGTCGATAGACGGTTTCCGAGCTTTGACTAAGCTCCTCACCGATAAGCAATATGCTTATCACACTTATGCTCTGTCAGAAGAGCGTAAGATCAGAGCGGTACTCAGGGGAATCCCGTTCGAATTATCGAACGAGGCCATACTGGAGGATCTGCAGTCCCAAGGCTTCCCGGCACTCGCGGTGCATAAAATGCACAGCAAGTACGGGAGGCAACACCCTCTCGCTTTGGTGATTCTCGCCAACGTCCCCAAGTCCAGAGAGATCCTGAAAGGGGTTAGCTCTATTTGCGGCCTCTCTGGGATCTCAATCGAGGCGCCTCATCGCCGCGGTCATCCCGGCCAGTGCCATCGGTGCCAATTGTACGGGCACGCGGCAGCCAACTGCCGCGCACCGCCCAGGTGCGTCAAGTGCCTGGTCCCGCACATCACTAAGGAGTGCAATCGCACTCCTGAAACTCCCTCTCCTCCCGATTGCGTGCTTTGTGGCCAGTCCGGCCACACCGCAAATTACAAGGGCTGCCCTCGTGCACCCCGTTGTATGCGCTCCAATTTCAAAAGGGCGGCGCCCAAACAGGCCCCGCGCCTTTCTCAAGAAAACTTTCCGCCGCTGCGTAGCCGGGTTCCTCCGGCTTCTAAGCCTGCACAGCCCAGGCCTGCCCCAGAAAACTGGAGGCAGCGCCCCACATCGAATCCCATCCCGGCTCCTCGCCCATACAAACCCACTCCTCAATCCTCCGTAGCAGACGATATGCGTATCGTCTGCGACGCTATAAAAAATGTCGATGTTAGTGAAATCGCAGTCTTAGCCCGTAAACTTAGGGCTTCACGTACTCCGACAGAGCGTTTGCTAGCTCTGGCGGAGCATAGTTCCCTTCTCAATTCATTGTAGGTTCATTTAAATAATTTGATCCCTAAATCATGCTTCGGCCGACCTCTGCCCAGCCCCGGCTTCACCGGAGGCTGCCCAGAACGGCCACCAACTCATGTCCCTTTGAGCACCTTCAGTGCAACTTTCACTACAGGCGGAAGACCCGCTAGCGGGTCTCTGCCAGCGCACCCAACTTCCCGACGGGTGTCGCTTCCGATGAAGGCTAACGGTAATAACTACAGCCAACAGGTGGTTTTTAGTGGGTAGGTGCCATTCTGGTGAGTCCCACATAACCCCCCCGCAGAGGAATTTACCTGCGGGCGGGTATGCATGACGCATCTTCCACCTCCCTCCCGGCAGCAAAAAAAAAAAAAAAAAACCGGCGCCCCCGCTCACTCCCACCAACTTCCCGCCGCTGCGTAACCGGAGTCCCCTGGAAGCATAGCCCGTGCAGCCCTAGTCCGGCTCTCTCCTGGAGACAGCGTCTGGCCGCTCCACCTTCCCTACCAGCTCCCGTAACTCCCCTCCGTCGTCTTCGCCTCAGTCATCGTTGGCAGAGGACATGAAGACCGTGTTTGACGTTATCCAAAACATCGATTTTAGGGAAATCGCCGTACTTGCACGCAAACTGCGAGCCGCCCGCTCTCCTGAAGCTTAGCGTTCTCTTAGCGTTAGCCGAGCATCACTCGCTACTTAGCTCTTTATAATTTCAATAATTCGTATAAATTTAATAAATAGTACATAAAATGTCAAGACATGAAAATCCCGCGTCCTGTCGTATAAAACCCAAAGACTCATCCCTAGTTTCATTTAACGCTCGTAGCCTAAGTACACTTTAGTAAGCCTTAGTAGCTCCCTGAGCTCAAACCGTTCCTTTAGAACAACGAGCCAGACTTATTGCTTCTCCAAGAGACGTGACTCACTCCAAACCGCACCAGGTGATTCGCTATTCCTAAATACGCGTTCACTTGTAACGATAGGCCCAACTCCGACGGTCACGGTGGCACAGCTATCTACTACAAAAGATGTTTCCATTGCACTCCTCTCCCTACCCCTACTCTTCAAAATTGAAGCCACTGTGTGTAGACTGGCCATGACTGGTCATCCGACCATCATCATAGCTTCAATCTACATACCTAGTGGCACCAGACCTATCCGTAGCGACTTTGAGGCCATTCTCGCCCTCGGCCATTCCGTCATTATGTTCAGAGACTTCAACTCCAAACATACTTGCTGGACGTCGACCAACACCAGCGACATCGCTCTCCTTGGCATCAATGAATATAAACATAAAGCTTATCAACCTTGATCTCAGGTCTATCAAACCGCTCGATAACCTAGGCTCTGATTACCGCCCCGTCTCCCTCGTGCTAGGTCCGCCTAACGTAATGTCACCTCTCCTAAGACCTTTCGTAACTGGAAAGGCGTTAAAAATACGTTAGTTTCAGCCCTAGAGGCCCCACACTCTCCCTCCGTGATCTCGCCTGACCAATTAGATAGCCCGGATAAAATAGATTCATAAGTAAATTCCCTCACTGATGCTATCATCTCAGCCATCAGTGATAACGAAATGGTTCCTAAGTAAGGCAAACCCACGCTTCCCTTAGTCGTTAGCAATCTTATTAGAGCTAAAAACGCGGCTCTCCGGAGAGCCAAGAAGTATCCCAGGCCCGCTTATAGAACAGCTGCAAATCAGCTACAACGTAAAGTTTGGTGTTGCTTAGCGGAATTCCGTGACACTCAGATGAACGATCTCATGGCGAATATCTCCCCGTCCCACCAAGCGTATTATAAAATGGCCCGAACCTTACGCGTAGATGCCATATCTCACGTTCCTCCTCTCAATCAGCCCAGTGGCATTACTGCCTTCGAAGTCGAAGAGAAAGCCGAATGCTTCGCTGACAGCGTTGCATTACAATGCTCGCCCAGCACGCATTCCGTGGATCTCTCCCATATCCAGGCGGTGGATGACGAAGTTTTCCGCGGAGAATATCTCTCCACCACCGCCGACCCCGTCACAGTCTCTAATTATTAAATCTTGCTTCTCATTAAAAGTCAAAAGCCCAAAAAGGCTCCGGGAGCGGATGGTATTTCTAACCATGCACTTAAGCACCTGCCTCAACAGATGTTGCTTCAACCTTGTTAGCTATCTTCAATGCCTGCTTCGACCATAGCTACTTTTCAAAAGCTTGGAAAGATGCGACAGACATAAGCATTCCCAAGCCGGGTAAACCTCTGAATATCCTGGCTAATCACAGACCCATCAGCCTCCTCAAGGCCATGTCTAAACTTTACGTGAGAGTCATACTCTCTCGAATGCGGAACCATCTGTTTCCAACGGATGGCGATCCCCTCATTATTACCCATCAGTTCGGCTTTCGCGCTGAGCACTCCTGCCCTCAGCAAGTCCATCAAATCATCGAGTACATACTTGGCGGCTTCTTTCCGTGACTTAAGAAAACGGTCGCAGTTTTTTTTGACGTAGCCAAGGCTTTGGATAAAGTCTAGCACAGCGGTCTCGTCTATAAACTCTACAAAATAGGCTAACCGGTTCGCCTAGTTAGGATAATCGCGTCGTTTCTCAAAGACCATACGTTTCGTTTTATACATGAAGGCACGCTTTCCGCGCCTCGTCCCATAAAGTCTGGAGTCCCTAAAGGCTCACTCCTCGCCCCTCTGTTGTACACCGTGTTCACTAACGACATTCCCATTCCGCCGAAAGACGTCGAACTCACTCTCTTTGCCATCGACACCGCCCTTTACACCAAAGGCCTCAGCGTCCCGGGTCTCGTCACCAGACTCCAAAAGGCCGTAAACGCCCTCGGTGCATGGTTTCAAAAATGGCGCATCGATGTGAACCCAGACAAGAGTTCTGCGGTTTACTTCGGCTGCAAACACCGTCGTATCACCGATTAAAATCTCCACATCCGAATGTTTAATTATTTATTTTTTACCAGTACCAAATACTTAGGCGTCACCTTAGACCAGACGCTTTCTTTCAAGCCACACCTCGATAGAGTAACAAAACTCGCCCGTTTTTACTTAGGCTGCCTATATAGTATGTTAGGTAGAAAAAGTAAAATGTCCTTCAGAAACAAACGTACACTTTACAAGGTCTGCGTTAGACCCGTCATGACATATGCCTCGCCAATCTTTGCCCATGCCAAACCCTCCGTCCTGCACAAACTGCAGGTAGTTCAAAATCTCTTTTGCCGCAGGGCCACAAACGCACCGTGGTACGTGCGTAACGCGGACCTGCACAGAGATCTTGATCTGCCTACAGTGCAACAACACCTCAAAACACTCTCTAAAGCGTTCTTCAAACGCTCCGAAACCCATCCCAATCCTCTAGTCTCATATACTGCTCCTGTCTTAGATTCGGAATTCAAAGCCGCTAGACCGAGAAACGTGCACACGAACGTAGCGACGTAGCTAACGCTAGATCTCGAAGCCCTTCAGGCCGCAACTTCTAATTCGAATGTAAATTCAATTTTTAATATAATTTTGTAGCACCTTCAGTGCTATGTTTCACCTTCAGTGCTTTGAGCACCTTCAGTACTATGTAAATCCCAGCGGGTGACCCCTTCTGGGCCCCGCTAGCGCGGCCTCTTTCTCCAATTGGTCGTCGCTTAGATGAAGGCTGTGTGTCAAATTTATTCATGGGGTTTTTTTAATGGGTAGGGCTCTGGTTGGCTCGGAGCGAGTCTCATATAACTCCAATCACGCGCGCGGAGTATGCGTCAAAGCATTTTTTATACTCCTGCCCTCTCTATGGAGGGGAACAAAACTCTCAGTAAAAGCATTGCGAAATATTTTCCATGTACGAATTTCGATCAATTATTGTTTTATATAGTATTAACAAACAGCGTGGTTAGACAGGTGGTTGTATCGCGAGCGAAGCCGCGGACAAATATATTTACAATCGAAGGAAAAACGGAGACCTAACTAACCACAAGTTTACATTTAAAATGATGCCTTTTAAATTTTAAAGCATTATTTTATTATATAAAATAAGTTATGGGCATTTTGCTCCTAAACCTTGCGCAACAATAATGGACTGGTGAGTTGCTTTGTTAGAGTCATGCGTTTTTTTCCTTTTCGTTAACTTGCTATCGGTTTCATTGATTATCTTATCAGTGTTATTCGAAATGCCTGCGCCGTCGTGAACTCATGGAATAGTCCATGTGCAAGCGACGGTCCTACAGAGAAGGTTTTAGTTATTCGGCATGCTGTGGGGAAGCAACAAAAAAAGGTTGGTTTTGAAAAATACTCCTAATATAATTTTTTTTTACAATCCCCAGACAAACACACTAACTGTATGGCCCCAAAGCAAGCAGTGCTTGTGTCAAGGATGACAGCGAACTGGGGGGAATCCAAAATAAACACACATATACAAATATCAACCACGACCCGAGAAAAAAATATTTGTATTCATCACACAAATGAATGCCCGGATCAGGACTCGAACCTGGGGCCTCCGGCGTATGAGGCAGGGCTGCTAACCACTACGCTACTCGCAATAACTTATTAAATTTGGTAAATTTAACAAGTTTTGAAGTTTATATTTCTAATGGCATGGCTTTTAATTTTAATATTAGGTCTTTACCTATGAAATTGCCATTTTTCACGAAATAAATTAAGCGTAATTTTTTTATATATTTTTTATTTCTATTAATCAAATTAATCACCCATGCAATCAATGCATCTTTGCCAACGCATTGGTAGCTTATTGATGCCTTTCTTGAAGAAATCAGCTGGACGGGAGGCAACAAATTCTTCAAAGGCATTTTGTACTGCCTCTCGGGTATTGAATTTTTTTCCCGCCAAGAAGTTATCCAAATTCTGGAAAAAGTAGAAGTCTGTAGGCGTAAGGTCTGGTGAGTACGGCGGATGACGGAGAACTTCCAACCCCAACTCTTGTAGCTTGGAGACCGTCTGCTGTGCAGTATGAGGTCGCGCGTTGTCGTGCAGGAGCAGTGGAGCCGAACGATTGACCAAAGCTGGTTGAAGACGTGCGAGCTTCTCCATCATTGTGTTCAGTTCTTCACAGTACACATCTGCAGTAATGCTTGGCAAGAAGCTGTGATGAATTACACCTGCGTTAGACCACCAAACAGTGACCATCACTTTTCTAGGGGTAAGTTTTCGTTTAGGGCATTGTTTGGGTGCTGAACCAGGGTCCAACCAACTTGCTGAGCGCTTACGATTGTCAAACAGGATCCATTTCTCGTCACAAGTAACAATGCGGTTCAGAATTCCTTCATTTGTATGCCTGCTGAGCAGTGCAAGGCACGTCTCCACGCGTACTTCGCGCTGGCGGTCATTGAGTTCGTGGGGTACCCATTCGTCAAGCTTTTTTACCTTGCCAATTTGACGCAAATGGACCAATATTGTTTTGATGCTAACGTCGAAAGCTGCTGCTAATTTAGCCGTGGATTGAGTTTCATCAGCTTCCACAATTGCCTTTAATTCGTCATTGTCGACCAAAGTTTTCGGACGACCACGGGGTTCATTTTTCAGGTCAAAATTTCCAGTACGGAAGCGGGTAAACCAATAACGGGTGGTACGTTCGTTTGTAGTGTTCGCTCCGTAAACGTCGTTGATGTTGCGTGCCGCTTGTGCCGCTTTGCTGCCACGACGGTACTCATACTCGATAATTACTCGAATTTTCAACTTATCCATGATGACGAAAAATGTACGAATGCGTTGAAAACAAAACACAAACTATTAAACAAATGACGATTTTAGAAAAAGAATTCCATGTTTGTCAAATAAAATTAATTTGAAATTAGAATTATCAGTCAAAAAAAAAATTATTTTCATTTGAAATGGCCAGTACGGCAAAACGGCGGCTGAAATGCAGGCCGATGGTTATAAGCAAAATATTTATGTTGCATAATAAACATTTCATAGTCATTACCAGCTTACACTTTTAGCTTTAGCCCTTCGTTTACTTGAACCAAGCCGTGGGAAACAGCTAGTAATAAAATAAGAGCCCCTTTTTACAGAGGCTTGGGCCTTAATATATTTTAACTATATACGCTTTTGTTTTGATGGTAAAGTGAAATTAGAAATCCGAAAAAAAAAAAATGTTTCCTCAAGTTTCACGATTTGGTATATTAAATGAAACAAATATAATTGATAGAAATCCTATCAATTTAAATGAAACGAGTTTTAACCAAATTTTTCGCGTTTGTATAATTATTATTTTTTCATGTAAGCTCGGCGATTCGAGTCTTTATAGAGAGGCACGAGGGACTAAGCTGACAGATGTCTAGACAGCTATGATAAAATTGTTTAGCATAGCAACTATGACAAGTTTCTCGGCCTACGAGCGTAGCGTTCAGGATTAGCACAGAGAGAGCTGACCATGTCATGAGCTGGAGGTAAAAATCCGGTTATAAAGTGTTTTAGTTCATGATAAAAGTTTGTCAGCACTGACGACATCAGTTAAGATACAAAATAAAATATTTCGATATGTTTGGAAGTGATTGAATAATATTTGAGAAGTTTCAATTGTCATATTATATTAGTGCATTCATTAGGCGGAGCGTACGCTTCAGTAACGAATATTTGAAAGTGTATCACAGCTTTAACAGTGATACATGGAGTTCGCCAGCAGACAAGCTAAAGTGGCGTGAAATCAGATGATACCAAAGCGGATACTAGTTTACTCTTGGGTTTCATTGTTTAATTCTAGTTTTTGGTTTTTATTCATTTAAGAAATGTTATGACTTATTTATAAGTTATTTTGATACAATTTTATTGTACTTTAATTGTTTGGTGTGTTTCCTAATAAATCAGCAATTAACATTATAAACTCATTACTAACATACCACTCCTCGTATCTGTGAGCTGTAGCGGCTCCCGGTATATGACATTTTTTTTGATATGGTTATATATAGTGGCTGCTTTTTGTACCCATTATAAAAAAATAATTGTTGTGTAATGAAATGGTATGGTGACATGTGATATAAATATTTTATTTTCTATAAGTTACGTATCATTAAGGACTTGTATTATGGATACTAGATAACGGATAAATAAACTTAAGAAATATATAAGCACACAAAGATATTTTTCTTCATGTTGTTGTTTCAATTAGTCTTCAAGTATGTTTCTATTAGAAATATACTTAAATAAACATCCATGACTAGAAAGAAAATATAATATAATATCTGCCTCTGCCAGGACTCGAACCCGGGACCTCTGGCATGGAAGGCAAGGGTACTTACTTGCACACCAAACAGGTCGTTAGAAATAATAATATGCTTTAAAAAATTATTAGTTAATATAAGGTAATAAGTTAACTAATAATTTAATAATACCCTCACGATCATGTTTAGAAAACAAACCACGCTTCTGACCATCACAGAAATGAAACAAAAGAAGGAGAAAGATTCAATCATCCCCAAGGCTTTTTAGAAACAAGAAACAACTTTGTACCAAAATTGTATTAAAAGCTTCTTTAATTAATCAGTTTTCATTGGGGTTCAGAAAACTTTAAATTTTGAAAAGTACTTTTGAAAAATATTGTTAATATTGATCTTAGTTACTGAGGAACTTTCGAGAAACAGGGAATTCGTATAACTCTGAACCGCCGTTTGGCAATCTTTGCATGGATTAATAATTCGTATTGTGTGTTTTGTCTTTTGTCAATGAATTGGAAATACGTTCAAATACTAAATGTGCCATTCTAATTGTTAGTGCCTAACGCTTTGATGGTAAGCATGTAAGGTGATAACATTTGGACAGTAACAACATTTTGAGCTTTGTTACTTTTGGTAATTTTTTAATAAAAAAATTTAAACAAAAGACTTATTTATCAAAGCAGCATTATTACATTCTTCACCGTGAGAGCGACAATAATCTCACGGGCATTGATTTCGGGCGACCATCCATGCTTATTTCATTAATACGAGCAATACATGTATTTTCAGTCTAAGTAGTTAAATTTTAGTTACATTCTCACTCCTAACCCTTACGGCGGCCACGTTGCTACAGACGCCGTACGTGTCTGGATTGGCACAACCATATTCAAATAACGTAATGCCAATAAGCCTAATAATGCCTGCCACTGCCGGACCCTATTTGTTTAGTCACTTTGTTTCTTTAGAAAAGTTATCCAGTTATGTACAATAAAGAAGAAAGAGATACTTTACTGAAAAACAATTTTTTCATGATATTTGTCGAGTAATTTCATAATTGGAAGTCTATGAACACGAGATTTAATAAGTAAAAATGTTATAACAAAGTAAAAAGTATAGCAATTCTTTAGTTCATATTGATTGAAAAAAATATATATAAGATCCTTCAAAATTTTTCGATGATCTGAAAAAAATTTTCAGGTTCACTACTGAATTATAATAATAAATAAATAGTTATATAATTAAGATTGGTCTTCAGAAAATATAGCGAGGGATTGGTTAAAAATTGCTTCCAAAATTAGACATTACTTCCTACTATGCCTATATAAATGGGACCATTCTAATATACATTTTTTAAGAGGAAGTTGCCGAATAAACCTTCTAGTATAATATTTCTTTTATTTCATGGCTGCTGGTATTTTCCGGTATTTTGCGCCATTTTCTGAACTCGGCATGATAATTGACGCCACTTTCCGAACTATCGTACCAAGATATAAATTTTTATACTTATATGAAAAAAGCCACAATATGGCAGCAAAGCTTTCATTTACATTTACATAGTACGGAGCGTTGATTCCATTTTTGTTTTATTTGTGCCTAATTTCTGTAATGCTGTCATTTCTATGCGTGCGGGAAGCTTTACTCCCTTGTGTTGTAGGGATTACAGCTTACAAATGATTTTTATTAAAAGTGTTGATATGATTTACCGTGTTTTAAAATAGGATTGATCCTATTTGAAAAAATAAATATTTTTTTCACTCAGAGTTTCTTGAAAACCTTTAATTATTTTTTAGTATGTCTTCCATGAACGTTACCAATTTAGGTAAACCCTTTCTGGCACTTTGTAATATGCTTTAAGAACAAACGAATCTTTGCCGCAAAGAGGAAACAGTTCCGTTTATTCTAAAATACATTCTAATTTAATGAAAATGTTTTAAGTTCAGATAACTTTTTGAGCGAATTGTTGATCCGCATTGATCCGGTTCCGCGAGTAATTGGACAAGTTTTAATTAAATATAAATTTATTAGAAATAAATCGGAATTATTAGAATAATTTTAATTAAATTAAATTAAATTTATGTAATAAATTTAAATAAATTAAATTATTAAATAATTTAAATTATTAATTAACAATAATTTAATAACTGGTTTATTGGTTTATCTGTATAAATATATTGGTTTAGCTGTATAAAGGTACATATAATGTACCTAAAAATATATACCTTGGTAATGTATACCACTCCCTGGGCTTGTAAGTAAGTAGATTTTGGTCTGTATTTATCAATGTTATTTTAGAACTTACCTAGAATAAATTAAAGGACGAAATATCTATATATTTGCTCGAAATTAAATTCATCTTAATCGTACATCTTATTAATAATGTTATATTAATTATATTGTTTTACCAATGTTCCATCGATTTCCCAAATGTAACGATTTTTATATAAAGAAAAAATGCTTGAGGGCAATCCCAGAGTAGGGAATTTACAAACGGCTACTTTCCGTTGAGGTCATTTGTAAACTGAAATTGATTTACCGCTGGTTACGTTTTTCGAAGTAACATGTTATTTTGTTAATTCGTTGTTAATTTAAAGATCACGTTGAGAGCGTACACGAGCAAGTTAGTGCAAGGCGTCTTTGTGATTTACATTCGATGATGCAGGAGTTAATTTGAAAGTGACTGTTTCTGAGAACTTATTTTATATTTTACCTCTTACGTGTCGTCCATCTGTCCAGAACTAAATAAACAACCAGGCCGTCAACTCTGTACGACTTGAGAATGAAACATTCTTTATGAGACTTCTTGTGACAAGAAAAGTTTTCACGTCTGGTTGATTTTTTTTTAAAGTTTTATGCATAACTTGATATAATCTTCAGCCGTTTTTCTGTCTTGTCATGACTGCTTAATAAGTGTTGAAAATATTTTTTGAATAAACCTAGTAGAAAAAAACCAGATAAGATTTGTTTTATTTGTGATAGGTAGACTGTTCTCTCTAATTTATTTAATTTTGGTCTTTGCGGAGCATTATTCGGGAAGAAAAATTTCGTTACTGTACCTCACCATTTGGTGCGTCTATTCAATTTGCTTTGTGGGAAACGGAATTTTATCAGTTGCAGCTCTTTTTCCTTATAATCCTATTTCACGTTTTGCGAGCGTCCCGTGAGCTTTGAGATTTAATAGCTTTTAGGGTATCCCAAGTCAAATTAAGTTTAAAGGGAACAGTCACTTTATTTAAGAAGTAAGTCAACTTGTGATCCCGGTCAGTGGAATGTACCAAATTTTAATACTATATAATATTATACTAATATAATAAAATGTAGCATTTACTAAAAGTAGGATTTAATAAAGTAAAAGAGATAAAATAACACACTGAGATTTAAAAAAATAATATGAGCTGTTGCGCTAAGGGATTCATTATGCATTCAAATATAAAATCTGCGTATGTTAAAGTCATAAATTTGAAAAGTTGTAATCGTATAAATACATCAGGTTTTAACAAACCCACGATGCGGTTAATTCTACCAAGCTAGAAAGACGGTATGTTTGACCAGTTTTGACAAATGACATAAAATCAATAAAGGGTTTAAAATCAAACATGAATCATTGTATTTGGAAAAACAAAACATGATTATGTATAGTAATGATACTCTCACAAGTAGATTTGAATTGGTTAATAGTTTTGTTAGTTACAGCTATAATACCAAATAATATATAATATCATTTATAGCATTGAACAAGCATCTACAAAATGTGTGCGCGCTGTGTCTCGGCATGCGGTCTCGCCCGGATGTAACTTATATTAAAACTTGTATTTATTTATAATTTATATATTACACAGAAAAATAACAAATTACAAGACCTGAGTACAGGAACAATATACGAGAATTACGAACAATGGGAGAGCTTATCTCTGTTAGGGAAAATATATCGTAACACTGGGCCGGATCATTGCAGTCAACACGAAAAGTAATGCGGCGGAGATTACTAGCAAAGACTGATTGTTCAATATTTTAGGATAAAATATTTAATATATTTCCCTCTAACCGGCGATGGCGCAGAAAGACTGATTACTATTACTTCAGGATGAAATATTCAATATATTTCCCTCTAACCGGCGGTGGTGCAGGGTGATATGGGAACGCAATATCCTCAGCACGACAATAATTTCCTTTGAAACACTTTACTGCACCTACGTTTTATAGCTCTATATAGATGGATTCTTAAATAAAATCGAATATAACTTTACAGAATAGATACTTTCCGTACCTGTTAAGGACTTGCCGTTTATATTTATATTTTTTTCTGAGATAGTTTCAGATTTCTCAATATTCATTTTTAAAACTAAAGGCAAAAATAAATTAAGTCAATTTGTAGTCCAGTCTGATGCTTATAGTCTATTATGGGTTGAAATACTTCAAAATAACTTTCTCAGGTACGCTGCCTTTCTCACGACTCAAATTCAAATTCAAATATTTATTTCTCAACATTGAAAATTACTTGTTCTTATTGACGTTAAATAATACATGACTCTACCACCAGTGTGTAGAAACCTTAGTGAACAAGAACTGGCAAGAAACTACACGGATATAATTTTTTCAGCACAAATGTACAATGGCTACAATAAGAAGACGTACTTTATTGACAATGATGCTTTAGACATTCATCAGGACGAAGAACTGAACGAACAAACAGCAGAACCCAAGGCCGATCACGTCAGGCAAATCACTTCCTTCAACCATCGCTCCACCGACGCCCTATACATAACACATGTTTTCGAAATAATTGTCTATGCATGAGGTTGTATAAACTTATAGTTAATTTGGCAATGATCGTGTTAGAATCAAGTTAAAGATGCTAGCACTCTCACCGATATGTTACCGACGACGTTCCTTTTTTTTTTTTGTTCCTCTTCACGGGAAGGGCAGGGGGATAAAAAATGCTCTGACGCATACACTGACGCGCGCGATCCAGGTTATGTGGGGCTCGTTCCGATGCCTACCAGAACCACTACCCACTAAAAAACCCCCTGTCGGCTCGTGCAATTTTTTGCCACTCAGCCTTCATCTGAGCGACGGCCAATTAGAGAAAGAGGCCGCGACAGCGGGGCCCAGAAGGGGTCATCCGCTGGGATTAACATAGCACTGAAGGTGAATAAATAGCACTGAAGGTGCTCAAAATGAAGAGTAAATAATTCAAAAATAAAAAATTGAAAAATAAAATTGAATTAATTCGGATTTACGTTAGAATTAGGATTAAAGTTGGAATTAGAGTTAACGTTAGAATTAGAATTTGCGGCCAGAAGGGCTTCGAGATCGGCTGACAGTCTGGTGGAAGAGTACGCTTGCGCATTCCTAGGCCTAGCGACTTTGAACTTCGAATCTAAGACAGTAGTAGTATAAGAGACTGAATCTCGAACTAGAGAATTGGGATGGGATTAGGAGCGTTTGAAGAACGCTTCAGAGAGTGTTTTGAGGTGTTGTTGTATTGTAGGCAATTCAAGATCTCTGTGCAGGTCCGCGTTACGCACGTACCACGGTGCGTTTGTGGCTCTGCGGCAAAAGAGGTTTTGAACTACCTGCAGTTTGTGTAGGAGGAAGGGTTTGGCGTGGGCAAAGACTGGCGAGGCATATGTCATGACTGGTCTAACGCAGACCTTATAAAGCGTACGTTTGTTTCTGAAGGACATTTTACTTTTTCTAATTAACACGCTATTTAGGCGGCCTAAGTAGTAACGGTGAGTTTCGAAACTCTTGCGACGTGTGGCTTGAAAGAAAGCGTCGGGATCTAAGGTAACGCCCAAGTATTTAGTACTGCGCTTCCAGGGGATGGGAAAACTCTCACTGATGCTATCAACTCAGCCATCAGTGACAACGTAATCATTGCTAAGCAAGGCAAACCCGCGCTTCCCTTAGCCGTTAGCAATCTCATTAAAGCTAAAAACGCGGCTCTCCGGAGAGCCAAGAAATATCCCACGCCCGCATATAGAACAGCTGCGAATCAGCTTCAACGTAAAGTTAGGTCTTGCCTCGCGGAACTCCGAGACACTCAGTTTAACGATCTCATGGAGAATATCTCCCCGTCCCACAAAGCATATTATCGAATGGCCCGAGCCTTACGCGTAGACTCCGCCTCTCACGTTCCTCCTCTCACTCGTCCCGACGGCACTATTGCCTTCGAAGTCGAAGAGAAAGCCGAATGCTTCTCCGACAGCATAGCGGCACAATGTTCGCCCAGCACGCAACCCGCGGATCCCTCCCACATCCAGGCGGTGGAGGACGAAGTTCTCCGCAGAGAGTCTCTCCCTTTCACCGACGACCCCGTCACAGTCTCTAATGATGAAATCTTGCTTCTCATTAGAAAGCAAAAGTCCAAAAAGGCTCCGGGTGCGGATGGAATTTCCAACCACGCACTTAAGCACCTGCCACAGCAGGTGCTTACCTTTTTTTTTTTTTTTTTTATTTTTTTTTTTGGAAGGGCTTTTGTACTTAACATGTCAGCCCTATTGTATGACACAGTTGAGTAAACTCATTGAAAAAAAAAAAGAAACTACTTAATTATCTATCTGATGAGCACTCGCCACCATATCGTATAACATTTGTGCAGCGTTAGACGTTGATTCTGCTAGTATTGATTGTGCTATACCAAGGATGGTGTCCAAGCTCAGCCATGTTTCTGAAATAATAGCCACATGGATTTTCTGTTGAATAAGTAGATTTTCAAGACTTACCCACTTGGGGTAAAGACTTTGTGAGTTCCACTGAGCAAATTGTAGATTAACTAAAGTGTTGTATGTGCTGCTATCCATTAAACGTTGTTAGAATGGTTTTCATAAGGTCCCCTTTTGATATATAGTTAACTAATAATGTTTTAATTTCACTTATTAAAACTTTAATAAATATAAGGATTTTTTCTTCCCAAGATCTTTTTGAAAGTATTACTTCTTTTTACTTTCTTAAGAGGTCACTTTTTTCATTATTTGTTTGGTTTTCTTCTTCATTGTTACCGTACTCAAATTCCATATTATGTTTATTCGATTCTTCTATTTCTATATTCTCCATATACTGTTTTTCTAATTCCACAAAGTTTTGCTTTCGATGTGATGATTTGTGCATGTTTGACTTGAATTGTATATTCTTATTGTTTTTATTTTGAGTCTCTTTTTCATCTGTGGTATTATTTTCTCTGTGTACTGTAACTTTTGTTTTAACTGCACTGCTATATAGCTTCTTTGCTTGTAGGGCACTTGGTTGATCATCATTAAGCGGTTGAAAATTTTCATGAATTTGGGGGTTATTGTTTATATTACTAGGGTTTTGTGTTTTTGGAGGTTTTATGGTTAAAAGCTGTTGTAGTGCTACTCTGTACGTAACGTTTCTATCGCTCATTAGTTGACGAATCTCTTTTTCTTTCAGAAAAGCAGGGCAAGATCTGTCTATTGCCATATGAGGGCCTTTGCAATTGACGCATTTATATACCTCAGTTTCACATGTACTATGTTCTTTGCTGCATTTAATGCATGTTATCTTTTTGAATGGGCAATATTTTATGAAATGCCCAAATTTCCAGCATCTCGTACATTGAGAAGCTTGAAATATGAACGGAAACACTTTGAAATTAATACTGTAAATCTTAATACCCTCAGGTAGATTTGAACTTTTAAATCCAACTCGAACTGACTCACTATCAACCCATTTTCCGTTTTGATCCAATCTTTTCAATCTCTTTATTGATAATATTTCTGCCTCACTTTCGAAAAGTTCCAGGAGATCTCCTTCCGAAGTATCAATAGTTATGCCCTTAACCACGCCGAAACTTACGGTCGTTTCATAAGTAAGCTGACATCGTAATTGCATTTCTTTAAATTTAAGGTTTTCAATTAGTTTCAGAGCATCATTTTTATTTGTAAATCTTATCAAGGCTTTGAAAGGTCCTTTGTATCTCACCCTTGTAATATTGATAATATTTTCGTTTTTCAGCAACTTTGCCATTGACATTTGTTTAGGCAAATGTTCGGTAGAGGTTATGCTTACCTCAAATTGTTTACTTTGGCCTGTTGATTGTTCCATTGATTTTTCTTGAATTGTCTCGTCTCCTAGCTCGCTTATTATTAAACGCTTAGGTTTTCTTCTTAAAACCGTAATATATCCATCTTCACTACTTTCGTCACTTTTTTCTACCATATTTCTTTTCCGTTTTTCTAGTTTGTGTTCCGAGTTAAGAATAATAGATTGGCAACTTCTGGTTTCACTATCACTTTTATTTTTGCTATCTTCGTCCTCACTTTCACTCTCAACCATTTTAATCAATGATAAATATTTTATTTATTATTTTATTTTGCTGTTTAAAAATGGGGTTCAAATATTCAAACTGAGGTGCTTACCTTGTTAGCTATCATCTTCAATGCCTGCTTCGACCATAGCTACTTTCCAAAAGCCTGGAAAGAAGCGACAGTCATAGACATTCCCAAGCCGGGTAAACCTTTGAACGTCCCAGCTAATCACAGACCCATCAGCCTCCTCAAGGCAATGTCTAAACTTCTCGAAAGAGTCATACTCTCTCGAATGCGGAACCATCTCTTTCCAACGGATGGCGACCCTCTCATTATTCCCCACCAGTTCGGCTTTCGCGCTAAGCACTCCTGCCCTCAGCAAGTCCATCGAATCGTCGAGTACATTCTCGAAGGATTCTATCCGCATCGTAAAAAATCAGTCGCGGTTCTCTTTGACGTAGCCAAGGCATTCTAAAAAGTCTGGCACAGCGGTCTCGTTTTTAAACTCTATAAAATAGGCTTACCGGTTCGCCTAGTCAGATTAATCGCGTCGTTTCTTAAAGACCGTAATTTCGATTGAAACATGAAGGCACGCTCTCCGCGCCTCATCCCATAAAGGCTGGAGTCCCGCAAGGCTCAGTCCTCGCCCCTCTGCTGTACACCGTGTACACTAACGACATCCCCATCCCGCCGAAAGGCGTCGAACTCGCCCTCTTTGCAGACGATACCGCCCTTTACACTAAAGGTCAAAGGATCCCGTATAACATCACCAGACTCCAAAAGGCCGTAAACGCCCTCGGTGTTTGGTTTCAAAAATGGCGTATCGATGTCAACCCGGAAAAGAGTTCTGCTATTCAACGTTCTGCTACAACGATCCTCACATTCGAATGTTAGGTACTCCCATCCCCTGGAAGCGCAGTATTAAATACTTAGGCGTCACCTTAGATCAGACGCTTTCTTTCAAGCCACACGTCGATAGAGTAACGAAACTCGCGCGTTTCTACTTAAGCCGCTTAAATAGTATGATAGGTAGAAAAAGTAAAATGTCTTTTAGAAATAAACGTACGCTCTATAAGGTCTGCATTAGACCCGTCATGTCATATGCTTCGCCAGTCTTTGCCCACGCCAATCCCTCCGTCCTGTATAAGCTGCAGGTAGTTCAAAATCTCTTCTGCCGCAGGGCCACAGACGCACCTTGGTATGTGCGCAACGCGGACCTGCACAGAGATCTTGAACTACCTACAGTGCAACAGCACCTCAAAACACTCTCAGAATCGTTCTTCAAACGCGCCGAATCCCATCCCAATCATCTTGTTCGAGATTCAGTCTCATATACTGATCCTGTGTTAGATTCGAAATTCAAAGTCGCTAGGCCGAGAAACGCGCACACGGGCGAACCCACGCAGTTAACTTTAGCTCTCGAGGCCCTTCATGCCGCAAATCCTAATTCTAACGTAATTTCTAATTCTAACGTAAATCCGAATTAATGCAATTTTACTTTTCATTTTTAATGTTTTTATTTACTTTTCATTTTTAATGTTTTTATTTACTTTTCATTTTTGAGCACCTTCAGTGCTATGTAAATCTCAGCGGGTGACCCCTTAAGGGCCCCGCTAGCGCGGCCTCTTTCTCCAATTGGCCGTCGCTCAGATGAAGGCTGAGTGGCAAAAATGCACGAGCCAACAGGGGGTTTTTTAGTGGGTATGGTTCTGGTAGGCGTCGGTACGAGTCCCACATAACTCCGATCGCGCGCGCGGAGTATGCGTCAGAGCATTTTTTATGTCCTCCAGCCCTTCCCGTGGAGGGGAACCAAAAAAAAAAAATAAAGGGATGGGAATGCCTAACATTCGAACGTGAGGATCGCCAACGGGACGACGGCGTTTGGAGTCGAAGCGCATCGAAGAACTCTTTTCAGGGTTCACATCGATGTGCCATTTTTGAAACCATACACCAAGGGCATTTACGGCCTTTTGGAGTCTGGATTCAGTGCGGAACACTGTGGCCTTTGGCATAGAGTGCGGTGTCGTCGGCAAAGAGGGCGAGTTCGACGCCTTTCGGTGGGATGGGAATGTCGTTGGTGTACACGGTGTACAACAGAGGGGCCAGGACTGAGCCTTGAGGGACTCCAGCCTTTATGAGACGAGGCGCGGAAAGTGTGCCTTCATTTTTAAATCGAAACGTACGGTCTTTAAGGAACGACGCGATTAACCTGACTAGGCGATCCGGTAAGCCTATTTTGTTGAGTTTATAAACGAGACCGCTGTGCCAGACTTTATCGAAAGCCATGGCTACGTCAAAGAAAACCGCGACTGTTTTATAACGACGCGGATAGAAACCGTCAAGTATGTACTCGACGATTCGATGGACTTGCTGTGGGCAGGAGCGCTTAGCGCGAAAGCTGAACTGATGGGGAATAATGTTGGGATCTACATCAGTCGGAAACACATGGTTCCGCATTCGAGAGAGTATGACTCACTCGAGAAGTTTAGACATGGCCTTGAGGAGACTGATGGGTCTGTGATTAGGCGGAATATTCAGAGGTTTATCCGGCTTGGGAATGCTTATGACTGTCGCATCTTTCCAAGCTTTTGGAAAGTAGCTATGGTCGAAGCAGGCATTGAATATAACAGCTAACAAGGTGAGCACCTGTTGAGGCTGGTGCTTAAGTGAGTGGTTGGAAATTCCATCCGCACCCGGAGCCTTTTTGGAATTCCTGAGCTGGGAACGACGGAGTGGGACGCGGGCCTACGGGAGCTACGGGAGCTGGAATAGGACGGGAGGGTGCAGGTGGAGCGGCCGGACGCTGTCTCCAGGACAGAGCCGGAGTAGGTGTCGGCTGCACGGGCTTTGCTTCTGGGGGACCCCGGTTGCGCAGCGGCGGGAAGTTGGCAGGAGTGAGCGACGGCGCCGGTTTAGGCGCGACACTCTTTGAAGGGGAGCGCGGAGCGCGCGGATAATCTCTGTAGTTAGCTGTGTGGCCAGACTGACCGCACAGCACACATGCAGGGGGGGAAGTGGAGTCGGGAGTGCGAATGCGGGCTGAGCAATTGGCCGCTGCGTGGCCATACAGCTGGCAGCGGTGGCATTGCCCGGGGTGCTGACAGAGATATTCGAGAGTCCGCAGATTGTGCGAGCCTCTCTGAAGATCTCCCTCGAGTTGAGAGTGTGAGATAAATAGCTAATGCTAACGGAAAACGCCTACCGTGGTTGGAGTGCATCTTGTGCACTGCTTCAGCCGGGAAACCCTGGGACTTAAGGTCTTTGATGATCTCATCGTTTTCGAGCTCAAACTGCGAATGTTTTGCGAATCCATTAGGGATTATATAAATATATAAGTATATTAAAAAAAGTGCCTAGAGTTCCCTAAAATAAACCTAGCGAACCCTAGCGGCTAACCTCCCTACCAGCGGTAGGGGGGCTGGGGAGAATAACTTAAAACTAACCGTAGTACGCCGAAGACCGCTACCTAGAAACCTAAAAAAGGGTACACAGGTACAGATTTGACCGCGTTAGGGTCAACCTTTACCGACAGAAGGGACAAATACACACGAAAACACACAGATATGATAAAAATAAATATGAAAAAGAGGAGAAAAATAAATAGAGAAGAGAAATAAAATAAAAATAAAAGGACTGGTTCAGTACAATTTCGTTGTCACCGTTAAGTATTCTTTGCACTGAAACCAGACTACTTACGCTGGGCACAACACTGCACTCAGCACAAGCACAACACAACTTAGCACAGCACTTTGAAGACTAAGGCTTAGTCGCAAAGAAAAATCACACTTCCATAGCACTCAGAGGGAGTAGAAAAACCTTGAAAACCTTAGCACGGAACCAACACGCTTAACTGTGACGTCAGTAGTATGAGCGCCACGGAATATCGGGAAGGGACCGTCAACGGAGAACGGGGTCTTGCACGTCCGTACCGGGCGGCGATCGGAGCGAGAATGCTGATTTTATTAGTAGTTGGACATCCTATTTTATGCGTCGGTAAACTAAGAGAGTTCTATTAATCGACGGCCAAGTGGCACAATGGGTAGTAGTCCTGCCTGTTACACTGGAGGTTCCGGGTTCGAGTCCTAGTTGGGGAGTAATCATTGTTGCACATTGGGCACACATGTTTGTTCTTGGGTCATCGTTGTTTACATTTATATGTTTATAATTCTATGGGTATACGTATATGACTTCATGAAATGGAAGACTAACATGTTTGTTTAGGCAGCGGTGGTAACGCTATGTGAAAGCCCGCCATTATTTTGAAGTGTAAGGCACTGTTCTACAACTGTTGAAAAGTTTGTAAGAACATGCCGTCGATTGGATGGTACTCAGCACGACGTCACTATAGGGAAATCTTTATCTCGTGAAATGTCTACGTGACTAGCACAATACTTTTATAAGTTTGTGTAAGTAACAATCGTGCCCAGCTGCCACAATTTAAATATTAGTTATTATTATTTGAAACTGTTGTTATAAATTTATGGGCTTATACGTTTTAGTAAAACATCGAAAGGTTCTGTAATACCTACAGAGTTTTATTCAATACCTACTTATGATTAAAATAAAAATCTTTTCAGAGCATAATGACTAAACCGCGTGCGATGGTAATGTGTACTGTACAAAATAAATTTATGAATAAATTTCATTATATCTTGTCACAGAATGAAAAAAAAATTTTTTTTGTACATTAATAAATCCATCGTTTTTCTTCACAAACAAAAATTAAAAAAATTACTTAAAAAGTTCCTTGATTTGGAGAAACATTTCCAGGTCAATATCATCATAAAATATATAACAGGAAGACTATGAATGAAAATGAAACACAATCAAAAAGGATATTCCATTTACACACGAACCCATGCTGAACAGTAACAATGCGAGGCGGTTTGTTTTGACTTCATTTACTTGTCCCTATCGCGTCGAGAGACGTTTAATGTACTGACTCGTGCGTGAACGATCAGTTTTAATTGAATGAAAGGTTGCGTTTGTTATATAAGCTCTGATGCGTGAAAAAGACATATGGGTTCGAAATTTTATATTTACAGTTAGAGATTAAATAATTTACTTAGGTATAATGTCATGATGCAATGAGGACGAATGTTCTAAATCGTGATTGCAATTCGGTTATGGTGACGTTTAATAGAAAGTTCATACTTATGCAAACATTAACGCTCTACTACAAAATAATACGATGGTGAATATATTTTACCTTGTCTTCTTTGTAAAAGTAATTTCTAAATTTCATTTGTCGCTTTGTAATTTCCTATCAACAAAAAGTTCCGCGGTATACTCGCACAGCCAAGCAGATATCTGGCGATACGCAGCCTAGTAACCTGACGATATATGTAGAATTATTTGCACAAACCACCTGCGTGTCTCGCAGCCATTTGTAAATAACAAATGAACATCGCAATTTAAGCAAAATGTGACGATAAATGGAAGATGTGATCTTCATTAACTCCAGTTGGATTCGCATCGCGCTGCGCTGTGCAACTTATCATAAAGTTATTACTTGGCGTAAGCTTCTGAACTTTTCTCACCTAATTAGTCTCGAAGAGTACAAACTTTCTCCGTTGGGATTTTAATATAACGTGCATTTTTAACTCTTGCTCTTTAAATAACGAGAGATTTTCAAAACTGTTTTATAAAATACTTCCTAGTTTTATTGTGGTAGATTGAGTATCAAGCGTAGGTAGTATAAACATGTTTGCATTTCGTTTGATCAATAATTTCACACTAAGTACAAAGATCTATTAAGAAATACTTCAAAGATATACCTAGTAGTTTTAACTGCGCAGACCTCAGATCTTCCCGGGTCTTCTCTCCTTGTTCCCGGGTCACTACGCAAACGGAACCGACTATACACAAAACGCCACGAATGCAGACGAAGTTATAACGACACGAAATATTTGTATTTTGCATCATTCTATATATTTTATGTAGAGGAGCAGTATAATTGAGATTGAGGGTATAAACGTATCTGTGGTAGTATCGAAGACATTTTCCAGGGCCACAATGTACGAATGCCATAAAGATTTCGCTACTATACTTTAATAAAAGTTATAATTTTATTATATACGTATATTACGATTACACGCCCACGTCTAGAATAAACGGATGTATTGCGATATCTCATCGAGCATCGGAACTCGTACATTCAAAATGTTCCGCGAAGCTGTCAGTTTTGTTACCTTATTTGTGTACGAGCAGATTACGATAATAATTGTTTAATTCTACGTAACTGCTCAAATTATTAAATGACGCTCAAACATTTCCGAAACACAACCTTCTGTACTAAGTTATTGTGTTCCCAAATCTCGTTAATGTTATTAATAAACTGCGCAGTATAAATCTCGTGAAGACGTGAGACCTTGGTGTTCGAAACAACGAAACCAAGTCACCAACTGTTGAAATAACATTATTTAAAGTCTTAAACACATTAAAAGTCTAGTAAATTGCCTGCTCGCGCACGCCTGGCGCTCAAATCTTAGGAAGAACATGATAAATTAGCAGTGCGCCGCGGCGTTAAAGTTTTTACACCGTCTTTGATGGCAGATAATGTCAAATAGCTTTCTTACTTGAAAACATTATTATCTTAGTAATTGTAGAATCTTATATATTTATACGCTTTCATATTCTAAATATGTATTTTTATAATTTAATTTTATTTTGTTTACCAAGTCATTAATTAGTTTTCGTGTAGATTTTTTTAACGAGTTCATTTACTTTGAAGAAGTTTGTGATTTGCGAACGAGCGTACATATAAGAAGCATTACTCTAGAAATTAACATAATTAAAAAAAATATTTTTCAGTGTACCATGGTGCAGTGGTAAATAATATGCATTCATGCTTATAAAAAAAGAGAACGTCTGTTCCTGCTGCGCGATGGATGTTAGATGAGTCGGAGTCGAAATTATAAAGGTTCTAATTATATAGGAAGCGTCCTTATTTGGAGTAAAATTATGTATCATGAGTAAACTCATTGATTACTTCTATAAAATAATTGTGGAGGTTTGTTTTTAGCCTTAAGCGATTTAATTGTTAGTTTGTTTTGTGTAAACGGCCGTAAACCCCCAAAATAAAAGTAAATAAATATAAAATGCCTGTAAAAATACAATGATTTTAATAAATGCAGAAAAAGACTATTATTAATAGTTTTACTTAGCTTGCAGCTATTTTTGTAGCATAAGTAATTCGTATTTTTGATATCTACAAAGTGTAGGCATTTCAAACGGGTTAGATTCGCACTACTTTTAATGTTATCGCATTTTGTCAGTATACTGCAAAATCTTGAGGCTGATACATAATTTACCTGACGTAATATTGAAATCAAAGTAAAATACATATATCTTTTTGACAGTGGCAAATTAAATTGTTCTGTTATAACTGTTTTCAGTAGCCTTGAAGAGCAAAAAAATTACTAAAGTTCATTTGGATTATGACAAAGAAACCAAAAATATGCCTCAGTACACTCTACTCTAGCTATGAGATGCAGTAGTACTGATTGACTGTTTTAAAAAGAAGAAGACTGTGTGAAATTGTGTGAGTATTTCCCAGAGCGTGAGAGAGCTCACCGCGTGAGTACAGCGGGAGGTCGGCGCGTGTTATGCTGGGGTCTGCGAGTGGACGGTGCGGTGTTGAGAGGAAGGTAAAGTGCCGCGCCTTCAGAATAATTGATTTTTTCATTTCTCAGATTTAAGTACCCTGCGAGAATGGGCCGTTACTTAATATAGCTAATGGAAGTAATGAAGTAAGATGCTAAAATTATGTAAATACAACAATAGTTAAATTCAACAAATTATTCAAAACAACAAATTTCCTACAAAAGCACCACAAAAATGACCTCAGATTTTGCCTTAACTTAACGGTAGTATTATCGTATACTTAGTAATAAAATCAATATTTACTCCAAACCACTAATAGTACCTCAAACTAACCAAATTTACACTCGAAGTATATTGAATATTGATATTGTAACAATTACTCGACGTTTTGTGCTTCCACAATCTGTAAACTGATCCGCCGTTTGTCGCTTGAATAAGGTTGTTTGCTTAGATTAGATTTGTAATACTATTATTGATTATATGTTATATGATTGTTTAGATACTGTTTACAATTTAACTACATAATCTTTTATCAAATTAGAACGAAATGAAATGAAATGAAATGAAATCGACTTGTGTTATCAAAAACAGAACACTAGAACGAAATTACACGGTTACTACTAGGAGTTAAGAGCAACTTTTTCTGATAAAGAGCACGTGGCGACAGCTACAAAATCTAAATTGTCCCCGTTGTATTGGTTCAGCATTCCGTTTGCCCCATTCTAGGTCAACTGTCCGCGAGACTGAGCAGAACACGACTCAATTACTACTGCTCCTATTTATTCTAAAAAACGCAGGGTAGAAACGTTGTGAGTGGGTTTAGTTTTTTATTCGGTCACTACAGCATCCTTAAGTGAAAGTACTGAAGTTCAATATATACTAGACGTGTAGTAAACACGGAAATTTACATGTATTTCTTGACAACAATTGACATTTCAGTAATTTGATTGAGAGGTTTTGTCTTTTAAACTAACTTTGGGCACTTCACTACGTACAGAGTCATATCATTATTGATCGTCTCCGTAGTCTCATGTCTCCACACCCCGACTGTCACAGTAACAATATACGATGTTGCAAAGAACATTCAGATATCTTTGACCAAAGCTCCCGGTGTGTCCGACTTTTCTTTCTACAAGATGGCTTATTTACATATGTGAGACGAGGTAAACTTTTTTGTCACACAGATTCGTTTATACAAACTTACATAAACTATATTTTTATTTAAAACTGTCGATAACCCAGTTTGTGTTTGTATAAGAATATGTTAGTGTAATGACATTCCATCGTAAATAATTTGTCTAGATTTTTTTCTGTGCCAAACAATTAAATTATGCATTAGGAGTAGACCCTGCTGAGGGCCATCCAGCTACGCAGCCTTGCACGTGTTGCATGAGGTTGAATGTTGTTGTTACAACTAATTTTCAACATCGAAATAACAACTTTTCGATAATATCACACTAGATTTATATACAAAATAAATAACATATCCTTAACTGACAACTTGTCGCATCATTCTGACTTAACCTTGCTACTACATCTAACATGGGAACTAATAACTGCAACATCATCACACGTATTCATGTGTGTTTTCTGTCTTTGAGACACTCAAACGCTAGCACTGCGCTAATTATCCGCATTGAAACACCAAAAATATTGTCAAAAATTATTCATTTATGTATGTATTTTTTATTTCAACAGCACAATCAGTTAAATAATAATAATACAAAAACTAACATAACATAAGGCTATTATAAGAAAGTTATATTACAGCGTAAAGCAGATTTAAACAATTTTAAATCAATAATAAAAATAAATTAACCTTAATTGCAAACATTAAGAGGAAAATAAAGAATCTTACATACAAGGTACAAATCCATAAATAACTCTATTTTCATTTTTATAATTTTTTATTAATTTTAAATTTGACATTCGGCGCATAGGAAATATTTAAAAATAAAAATGATTGATAAAACATGCAGTTGGTAATATAAAGAATAGAATAATAAATAAATAAACGAAAAAGAAATAGAATAGTATAAAGTTAAAAATAATTTTACTTTTATTTATAAGTATCAAAAGATCATGGTTGGTGTACATAAAGATATTTCTTTGTAATTGTAAATTGGATGGCGGATTTAAAGGATAATTTTGATTTGAAACTAATGTCCACGGTCGAAAAAGTTACTTATAAAGCGTTGGTAAACCAAATCAACAGAAAACAACTGTATGTGGTGCGAATGAGGAAGGCGCATTTAGCTTAATTATTTTGTCAGAGAGCACAATGCAATAGAGTTTACGTGAACTATTCTCATACAGTACCAACATATCCTACAAGCAACGCCTGTCGCGCTCATCTCAAAGCCGTACCAGCTACAAGATCCGGTATAATCGCTGCTTGTAGAACTAGTACAGTTAAATGAGTAATTCATTTATTTCATTTGCATGTTGACATGTCATATATTGGGGATGCCAAACTGAGAGCCAGTATTTAATATACTGACGTAAATGATATGGCCCTATATGGGATAATGGCCCTTAACGCTTAAGAAAAACGCTGTAGAAATACAGAGACTTCATGAAGAGCTACTTATTCTAACCAATAAGTATGAAATTTCTCAAAAAGAAATTAAGGAACACACTCTGGCTATGGACAATTTGATTGAACTGTCTAAATATAATCATAACCGGTTTGAGTCCCTTACCATTAACTATGAAAGGCATTCAAATAATACTACGTAAGATTGCCCTCTGCCAATATCCAGCCAAGCTAAGGAGCCATATGTCACTGAGCATATAGTATCTAGATCAGGTAGTAGCTTATTTAATAAGTCAAATAAAAGTGAATTAAATATAATAATGTATAGCGATGAACTTGGTAAGAACATGGGATTGCAACTTACTCGGTGTGTTGGGGGGCCAATAACTAATTATTGTTACCCCGGTGCTTCATATTAAAATTACATCTTGTACATTTAACCCTAATACAATATTAATTATAGTTACTTGCTTCATTCTTCAGATATATTTATTAACAAAGTAGTCCCTTTGACCTACACGGTAGCATCGCACGAATCAAGAGAAGTTAAACGACTAAAAAAAACCGGTGATTTAACAGCTATCCCTAATCCAGTATTGGAAATAATTTCGGAGCCGTCAACAAATACTCAGCACGAGCACGAAAACCTTTTGAAGTACCACCGCCTCAAGTAGAACTACCCACACTACCAACAGAAATATTAAATGCGCTTGGAGACCCTGTAAATGAAACCCCTAAATATGGTGACTGCATTCACCAAGACTTGGCTCAGCGATGGCTGCCCTTGTTACGCAAAGGGCTTTCTAGAGAGGCCAAAATCCAGTTATAAAAATATTATTTAATACCTGAGAATTGCAAACTGCTACAAGCTCCCAGTTTGGATCCAGAAATATCTGCTGCCATTGCTGCGACCTTTAGGGGCAGATATAAAAAATTTGAGGTAAAACAACAGCAACTGGGACTTGGTATAGCTAAAAATATAAAAAAATAATGCTGGCAGGTCATAATAGTAGGCTTCATAATGTCACTAACTCATTCATGGGTATATCAATGTGTACGCTTTTATAATAAGGTTCCAAGGTCTTCCTATTGACAAATTCAAAGAAACTATAAAGCAGAAGTTGTGTGCATATTATAAACTATCCGATTATTTGGATGATAAAAGCCCTTGGGTATAATCCTCTCAATAACAGGATTTTACTAGTATCTGTAACAAAACATGTGTATTGGGCCTGTTTGCTCGTTGCTTTTTTTTTTTTTTTTGGTTCCCCTCCACGGGAAGGGCAGGAGGTTATAAAAAATGCTCTGACGCATACTCCGCGCGCGCGATCGGAGTTATGTGGGACTCGTCCCGACGCCTACCAGAACCATACCCACTAAAAAACCCCCTGTCGGCTCGTGCATTTTTGCCACTCAGCCTTCGTCTGAGCGACGGACAATCGGAGAAAGAGGCCGCGCTAGCTGGGCCCTTAAGGGGTCACCCGCTGGGATTTACATAGCACTGAAGGTGCTCAAAAATGAAAAGTAAAAAAATTAAAAAATTAAAAATTGAAAAATAAAATTGCATTAATTCGAATTTACGTTAGAATTAGAATTTGCGGCCTGAAGGGCCAAGAAATCTAAAGTTAATTGCGTTGGTTCGCCAGTGTGCGCGTTTCTCGGTCTAGCGACTTTGTATATCGAATCTAACACAGGAGCAGTATATGAGACTGAATCTCGAACAAGATCATTGGGATGGGATTCGGCGCGTTTGAAGAACGATTCTGAGAGTGTTTTGAGGTGCTGTTGCACTGTAGGAAATTCAAAATCTCTGTGCAGGTCCGCGTTACGCACGTACAAAGATGCGTTTGTGGCCATGCGGCAGAAGAAATTTTGAACCACCTGCAGTTTATACAGGACGGAGGGTTTGGCGTGGGTAAAGACTGGCGAAGCATATGACATGACGGGTCTAACGCAGACCTTATAAAGCGTACGATTATTTCTAAAAGACATTTTACTTTTTCTTCCTATCATACTATATAGACGGCTTAAGTAAAAACGCGCGAGTTTCGTTACTCTATCGACGTGTGGCTTGAAAGAAAGCGTCTGATCTAAGGTGACGCCTAAGTATTTGACAGTGCGCTTCCAGGGGATGGGAATACCTAACATACGAATGTGCGGATCGTTGTGGCGATTACGACGTTTGTGGTCGAATTGAATAGCAGAACTCTTTTCTGGGTTGACATCGATACGCCATTTTTGAAACCAAACACCGAGGGCGTTTACGGCCTTTTGGAGTCTGGTGATGTTATACGGGATCGCTTGACTTTTAGTGTAAAGGGCGGTATCGTCTGCAAAGAGGGCGAGTTCGACGCCTTTCGGCGGGATGGGGATGTCGTTAGTGTACACGGTGTACAGCAGAGGGGCGAGGACTGAGCGTTGCGGGACTCCAGCCTTTATGGGACGAGGCGCGGAGAGCGTGCCTTCATGTTTGAATTGAAAAGTACGGTCTTTAAGAAACGACGCTATTAAGCCGGTAAGCCTATTTTATAGAGTTTAAAAACGAGACCGCTGTGCCAGACTTTGTCGAAAGCCTTGGCTACGTCAAAGAGAATCGCGATTGTTTTTTTACGACGCTGAGAGAATCCTTTGAGTATGTACTCGACGATTCGATGGACTTGCTGAGAGCAGGAGTGCTTAGCGCGAAAGCCGAACTGGTGGGGAATAATGAGAGGGTCGCCATCCGTTGGAAACAGATGGTTCCGCATTCGAGAGAGTATGACTCTTTCGAGAAGTTTAGACATTGCCTTGAGGAGGCTGATGGGTCTGTGATTAGCCGGGATGTTCAGAGGTTTACCCGGCTTGGGAATGCCTATGACTGTCGCTTCTTTCCAGGCTTTTGGAAAGTAGCTATGGTCGAAGCAGGCATTGAAGATGATAGCTAACAAGGTAAGCACCTGCTGTGGCAGGTGCTTAAGTGCGTGGTTGGAAATTCCATCCGCACCCGGAGCCTTTTTGGACTTTTGCTTTCTAATGAGAAGCAAGATTTCATCATTAGAGACTGTGACGGGGTCGTCGGAGATAGGGAGAGATTCTCTGCGGAGAACTTCGTCCTCCACCGCCTGGATGTGGGAGGGATCCGCGGATTGCGTGCTGGGCGAACATTGTGCCGCTATGCTGTCGGCGAAGCATTCGGCTTTCTCTTCGACTTCGAAGGCAATGGTGCCGTCGGGACGAGTGAGAGGAGGAACGTGAGAGGCGGTGTCTACGCGTAAAGCTCGGGCCATTCGAAATTACGCTTGGTGGGACGGGGAGATATTTTCCATGAGATCGTTAAACTGAGTGTCACGGAGTTCCGCGAGGCGAGACGTAACTTTACGTTGAAGCTGATTCGCAGCTGTTCTATATGCGGGCGTGGGATATTTCTTGGCTCTCCGGAGAGCCGCGTTCTTAGCTTTAATGAGATTGCTAACGGCTAAGGGAAGCGTGGGTTTGCCTTGCTTAGCAATGATTACGTTGTCGCTGATGGCTGAGTTGATAGCTTCAGTGAGATTATCGACTATCGAATCTATTTTAATCGGGCTGTCTAATTGGTCGGGCGAAATCGCGAGCGGGGAGTACGGTGCCTCTAAGGCTGAAACTAACGTATTTCTAAAGCCTTTCCAGTTGGTAAAGGTCTTAGGAGATGTGACGTTATCGTTAGGCGCGCCTAGCACGAGGGAGACGGGGCGATGGTTGGAGCCTAGGTCATCGAGCGGTTCGATGGACCTGAGATCAAGATTGATTCGCTTGATAATTGCAAAGTCGAGGATGTCAGGAGAATAGGTCGGGTTGTTGGGATAGTGAGTGGGAGTGATGGGGGATATGACGTCTAAGTCAAGGGAGTTAGTGATGTCGAGAAGAGCGATACCGCTGGTGTTGGTCGATAGGCACGTCCAGTCAGTATGTTTGGAGTTAAAGTCTCCGAACATAATGACTGAATGGCCGAGGGCGAGAATGGCCTCAAAGTCGCCGCGGATTGGTCTGGTACCACTAGGTATGTAGATTGAAGCTATGATGATGGTCGGATGACCAGTCATAGCCAATCTACACACAGTGGCCTCCATATTGAGGAGAGGAGGTAGGGAGAGGACAGCAATGGAAGCCTCTTTTGTAATATATAGCGGTGCCACCGTAACCGTCGGAGTTGGGCCTATCGTTGCGAGTAAACGCGTACTTAGGAATAGCGTATCCCCTGGAGCGGTTTGGAGTAAGCCATGTCTCCTGGAGAAGGAATAAGTCAGGTTCTTTGTTCTGAAGGAACAGTTTAATCTCGGGAAGGTTAGTGCTAAGGCTACGAGCGTTAAAAGATACTAGGGATAAGCCCTTGGGTTTAATACGACTGGACGCGGGATTCGCGGGTCTAGACATTATAATTTACTTATTTACGATTTTATACAAAAATAAAAAAAATATAAATAAATTTACAACGAACTTAGGAGCGAGTGATGCTCGGCTAACGCGAATAAACGCTCTTGAGGAGAGCGGGCGGCTCGCATTTTGCGTGCGAGTACGGAAATTTCGTTAATATCGACGTTTTGAATAACGTCGAACACGGTCTTCATATCCTCAGCCAACGACGACTGAGGTACGGATAACGGAGCGGGACGCGGCCCTACGGAAGCTACGGGAGCTGGGATGGGTCGAGAAGGTGCAGGCGGGACGGCCGGACGCTGCCTCCAAGACAGAGCCGGAGTAGGCGTCGGCTGAACGGGCTTTGCTTCCGGGGGACCCCGGTTGCGCAGCGGCGGGAAGTTAGCAGGAGTGAGCGGCGGCGCCGGCTTAGGCGCGACCCTCTTGGTGGTGGAGCGCGGAGCGCGCGGGCAACCCCTGTAGTTAGCTGTGTGGCCGGACTGGCCGCACAGCACACAGGCAGGGGGGGGGGGGTGGATTCGGGAGTGCGAGTGCACTCCTTAGTGAAGTGAGGATCCAGGCACTTTACGCACCTGGGGGGAGCTGAACAGTTAGCCGCTGCGTGGCCATATAGCTGGCAGCGGTGGCACTGCCCAGGGTGACCGCGGGGGTTGGGACGCTCGACGGAGATGTTCGAGAGTCCGCAGATTGTGCGAGCCTCTTTGAAAATCTCCTTCGAGTTGGGAGAATTTGACAGGATTACTAAAGCTAAGGGAAAACGCCTACCGCGGTTGGAGTGCATCTTGTGCACTGCTGTGACCGGGAAACCCTGAGACTTAAGGTCATCGAGAATGTCTTCGTTACTGAGTTCGAACGGGACGCCCCGTAGTACTGCGCGGATCTTACGCTCCTCCGGGAGGGCGTAGGTGTGATACGCGATTTGTTTTAAGGAAAGTAACCTGGTGAACGCGCGGAAGTCGTCGACGGTCGCGACTTGAATTTTAATTGTATCGCCAGCGTTGGCGGCTTTCAGGTAATTAATTTTGTGCTCTTTGCACAAGTTAGAAACCTCGGTCCAGCGCGCTTTTTCCCGCAGGAAGACGGGCGGGGGGAGCTGAGGTTTCGGCGATACGGGAGTGCAGCGCGTCGCTGGCTTCGATGGGACCGACGGAGACGCGGTCACTTCGAGTGACATGAGCGGCGCGGGGGCGGGTGTAGAAGACACCGGGGAGGGCTCGGGTATTGATGATACCGAAGCTTTCTTCGAGCGCTTCTTGGATCGCTTGGCGACAAGTTGAAACGCGGGCTCAGGAGAGCCGGTTAAGGTGACGGCATCTGATGACGTAACAGACGCGGGTTCGGAGTCGCTCCCGGGAGCGGTACGCTTGCGACGCGACGCGTGAGAGGATGCGACCGATTCGCAGTCCATCTCGGACGAGGCGGGAGACGAGGAAGAGCTGTAGACCTGAGGGGTCTCGACGTTGGAGGCCTGAGGGGCCGGGGTTGGGGCCTGAGGGGCCGGGTTTGAGGCCTGAGGGGCCGGGGTTGAGGCCTGAGGGGCCGGGGACGCGATTGATGCCTGCAAGGCCTGCGTTATGATGTCATTCGGGATGTAGACGCCTACCGCAGCAAGTGCCTGGGTGAACGCGTTAATAACGCTTAGCGGATCCATAAGGGAGAGTTGGGACAGTAATATTAATAAATATAAGTATAATAAAAGATGCCTGGTTCCTTAAACCTAGCAAAATCCTAGCGGCTAACCTCCCTACCAGCGGTAGGGGGGCTGGGGAGGAAAACTTAAAATTAACAGTAGTACGCCGAAGGCCGCTACCTAGAAACCTAAAAAGGGTACGCAGGTAAAGAGTTGACCACGTTAGGGTCAACCTTTACCGACAGAAAGGACAAATACACACGAAAACACACAGATATGATAAAAATAAATATGAAAAATAGAAGAAAAATAAATAAAATAGAGAAGAGAAATAAAATAAAAATAAAAGGACTGGTTCAGTACAAATTCGTTGTTACCGTTAAGTATCCTTTGCACTGAAACCAGACTACTTACGCTGGGCACAACACTGCACTCAGCACAAGCACAACACAACTTAGCACAGCACTTTGAAGACTAAGGGGCTTAGTCGCAAAGAAAAATACGCACTTCGATAGCACTCAGACGGAGTAGAAAACCTTGAAAACCGTAGCACGGAACCAACACGCTAGACTGTGACGTCAGTAGACTGAGCGCCACGGAATAGCGGGAAAGGACCGATCAACGGAGAACGGGGCTTGCACGTCCGCACCGCGTGGCGATCGGAGCGAGAATCGTTCTGAGCCCCGCTAGCGCGGCCTCTTTCTCCAATTGGCCGTCGCTCAGATGAAGGCTGAGTGGCAAAAATGCACGAGCCGACAGGGGGTTTTTAGTGGGTATGGTTCTGGTAGGCGTCGGAACGAGTCCCACATAACTCTGGAATCGCGCCAGAGTATGCGTCAGGGCATTTTTATCCTCCTGCCCTTCCCGCGGAGGGAAACAAAAAAAAAATTTCATAATAATTTCTGAAACTTGTTTCTTAACGCTTTCTTTGAAAATATAACATTAAGTTCTGTATATATTGTGTGTGTATATGTATGGAACACTGGCGATTTACAATTTATTTGGAAAATTCCATTATATATAAGTAAAAATATATTTGTTCCAACTTTAAATTTCCGTCTAAATTGTTTAACCAGTTTTATGAACCATTATGTGTCATAGAAAAACCGATGTTTATAACATGTTATGGGAATCTATCAATTATGTTAACCAAATCTCCCGGGGGACGGCGACCTCAGCAGTGGCTAAGTATACAGAATTGATTGGCGATCTCTCCTCTGTAAATATTTACGGCTCGCATCGACTTTACGTCGGATGAAAAGATGCTGAGTAAATACTTTGTGAAAGTGGGTTTTGATAGATACCTTGTTTGCCAAAAAATTTTCTTTAATGTTTTTATTCATTTTTGGAGATTTGCTTCGTTGGCTAACAAGAACATATTAAATAAAGTGTTGTGAATGCATATTATTCAGAGTACATTTGTCTGCAATCTTTGTCTGCAATTAGCACTGTTTGATCAGATGCAGAAAAGAATAATTTTGTATAGACATAAAGAGACTCTGTAAATTTATTTTGAAAAAAAATATATACCCGTGAAGTTTCTTGCCAGTTCTTCTTCACGAAGGTTTTTTTTCGAACTGGTGGTAGAATCATGTTATATTTGACGTCAATAAGAACAAGTAATTGTCAATGTTGAGAAATAAATATTTGAATTTGAATTTGAGTCTTACGTTCTTTTTATTAGCACTTGATGTGAATTGTTTTTATAATGACTTTTAAATTTTCTGAGCAGTTTCTTTTTTCTATCACTGACTTAAATTCATTTTTATAGGTAAACAAATGATATTTGTTTGTGGTCCATTGAATAACAATTGATTCATTGATAATTTCATAAATAATTTTTTGACAAAAAGCTAAATATAATACAAAACTGAAAACAAAGAATTTAATAAATTAATAAAATAATCGAAGGTCAGTGTTATAGAAACTGCTTTGCTATTCAAAATAATAAATACTATTTAAAAATTACTAAGAGTTTGTAGTCTTGGTCAACAAGCAACAATCTTGTGTTTAACAACTGTAGGAGGCCAACTGGCACCTGTATGTTTAAAAGGTAATAAATATATTAAATAAGTGCTCTCATGAAATATCCATGAAAATTGTAGCATCGCTCGTAGATTGCTGCTTACGTCATAACAGTTCTTACAACTACACCAGCAAAGATGGAAACTTGCAACTCGAGATAGGCTTGCAAAAGCAATTTGGATTCCTACCGCACACAAATGAAGCCATTTTATGCATGATATTTACATATTAAACACATTAAATGAAACACTCGCTCGCTGCTTCCATAAAACATGAAAGTTTAAAATGAAAGCCTCAAAACACAACACACACAAGTCAACACATCTGGAAGAGCTGCATTGATATCTTTTCACATTACATGTATCAAAATGCAATAATTATTAAGTACCGTCAAATCGTCCAACATTGCCCTTTCGTTATAACTTTGCACAAAAACAAATTTTTAATTTAAAATGCAATTAAAAAAAAAAGTATTCAGTTTAAAGATATTTTAAATTTCCTACTAGATTTCGTATACATTTTATGGCCACGCTAAGCACGTGGGTGAACCATAAGCTCAAACTGTTTCTCACAACGTCTTTTTAATGTCGAACGTGTAAAAGTGGTGCCCATTATTTCTGTACAAACTTTGTTGATACTGGTTAGAAAGGAGCCAAATTCGTAAGTACTATTTGTTATTTCTAAAAAAAAAGCTAAAAATGAAGAATGTTTCTTTGATTTCACATACTAAAATATGTTCATTTTGTGAGTTATGGTGCTGGGCAATGTTTAGTAGAAAAACTCAACATTTCCCTTTAGTATAAAAGCGCTGGGTTGTCACGTATCTGTACTTTTTCTTTATCGACGATTTTAATGAGGGCTTTTCGTTTCTTTTTTTAAAAGTATTTCATTCGAAACTACGTGAACAAAACTGAAGAGTCAATGTCAATCTCTTTGTTTGTTGGCTGATATTATTATATATATTTTTACCAGTTACATATTTATCATATATTAATTTTTAGTCACACACATAAATTTTATAAAAGATTAATAATATAGTGTTCCTTGAGGTTATTTTAAACGTTTTTTTTCTTTACGTAAAGTTAACTGAAATTAATACCTTCACCTTGCACCCGTACACATAGTAAGACCCAGTGACGAATGATTCATATTCAAAAGAAGCCCTTTTGGGCGCTTATTTATTTTTTGTCTATCACTCACTCAGTCATTGCTGTCATGTTATACTTTGTGCCATCGAATGTTGAAAAAAGAAAATATTTTTTTATTTTTAATCGTAGAATGAAAACCCCTCATTCGTTTAATTAGACACATGAGTATTTTTGGTTCCAAGACAAAACCAAAGATATGTTACTTTTTAGGATATGTCTATGTTTTGGTGTACACGTAAATTTTAGAAAAATATATAGTTTTGATTTTATTTTGTTTTATTAATATTGGTATTTTTCTATTCTGATTTAATTTTGTAAGAGTCATTGTTTAAATTGTTTTTCACCTGCCTATTTAAATCCTTTTGTTGTAATGGTGAGATTCTTTATAAATCTCAAAGAGAAAATGTTTACATTTAATAAAAATTAATAAAAATGTAAGTAATATTTTTCATATTTTAGATGATGACAAGTCACAAAATATTTTTGAATGAAAATTCCAGAACAAGTTTACACAACATTGCTGGCCTGATTTGATCGCAACCCAAATTTTCTTTAAAAACATTTTAAATATAGTTCGCTTCTTTTGCTTTAGTGTCCACCTCGACTCTGAAGATAGTTTGTAAATCTTTAAATTGCTTGAACATTCACAATGGGCAAAGATGTGCACATTGCCGCTTAACTTTGCCTGCCTTTTTAGCTGGGAATTTTAGAAACTCACAAAAACTTAATTTGAAGCTTTCTACTCTTTTCTATAATATCTTATTAACCCCAACATACATACAACAAAAATGTTTCAAATCGGGCAATGTTGGAGGATTTCACTGTACCCAATTATATTTAAGTCTATCACAATCACAATGTTAAATATATAAAATAGTAGGCCGTCAAGGATGTCTCCATAACACTTGCTTGGAAAGAAAATGGGGAAGGAAACACGTTTGTTTTTTTTAACACATGTTTTAAACAATGTATTTATCAAGAATGAAAAAAAAACAAACATAATATCACTTTTTTATAACTATTTATGTTATTACTATATTAAGGGATGTTTACAATTATGAAAAAAAAACAAGTTTCAACAATTCAATATCACTATGGATCGCATCGTCATCATGAACTTCATCTGTTTCATCAAATTTATCCTCGTTATCTTTCGAATTGACAAATTTCAGATTCCAGTTAACAAAAATTAATTTATTCAATCGATCAGTTTTCAAACGGTTCCGATTTTTGGTGTGTGTCCTCCCAAACAAAGACCAATAATTTCTCTCACTGGTGGCTGATGATGGTGGATTACTTAAAATTCTTATTGCAACAGCAGACCATGCCTTGACTGATACAGTCATTTTGTGGCGAGGCGAATATTGCAAAAGATACATGTAAAATACGTAAACTTGTGTAAGATACGTCGTAAGAACTCAATGAAAGTTTCTGTATTTTATTGAAAAATACAACGCTCAATTGAAAATTACATGTATTTTACATGTGATTTTCAACCTTAATGTCAAACTGAGTCTTTGCAGGAGCAGGGCGGAACAGTGTCGGTACGCCTTAAACGAATCTTCCCTACGAGTCGGTCAGAGCGTAAACATGAACAAAACTAAGGTCGTGTTCAACATACCGTTCAACGTAACGAATAACCGTAGACGGAGCTACTCTTGAAGATAGAATATTGAGTTTGGCAAACACATTTTCGACAAAGAGTTCCATGGAAGGATTCGTTTGGGCTAGGCAATATTTGGGGAGTTAAGTTACATATTTAAGTCGTCATCCCACACAGTCTGAAAACGAAGTCGTTATACAGGATAAGCCAGGGTCTTCGTTGATGGATAAAATTTGTAACGTTGTTATCTGTGAACGAACTAAAGATACCGACTACTAAACAGCAGAACATTAAGTAAGCTTAATTTTCGAAGGACTGATAGTCGATCAAGTAGATCAGATCTAGAATGGAAACCACGTCAGAGCGAATCTAGTGAACGATGGCCTTCGGGAAGATGGAATGATGACCTTAAAAAAATAGCTACGAGTGGATGCATTTGACTCTATATGTATAGGGATAGTTGGCGTGCTCATGCAAAGTTTACGTTTAGCAGTGGACACCGATATAACATAAAGATGGTCGTCATGATTGTTTTGATAAACAGCGTCGTTTAATAAGTAAGCAATCAGAAACTTTATTGATCGTAAGCCAGCGAAAAAAATATCTAGGCGCGCCAAAAACAATAACTGTCAGCGTCCTTAGATTATTTCTAGTTTAGCTGAAGTGTAGGTACCAGCCTATAAATCACTATATCAACTGTAATATACTCGTGCGTTGTAAATACAAGAGCATCGATTTATTAACTTTGTCTCAAAGATATAAGTTTTTTTTTGCCGCCTAAGCAGCACCCTCACGGGAGGGAGGTGGAAGATGCGTCATGCATACCTCCGCAGGCAACCGTCTTCTGCGGGGTGATGTGGGACTCATCAGAGTGGCTCCTACCTGCTAAAAACCACCTTGCTGGCTGTGGCATGGGCATGCTAAGCAGCCTTCATCGGAGCGACACCCGGTTAGGGAGGTGGGTGTGCAAGCGGGGGCTAGAGGGTCATCCACTGAGAACAATAATCATATAAGGTGCAAGTGAAAGGTTGGCTAAAGATTATTCGGCCTGGTCTGCCTTCAGCTGGTCCAGATTCACCAAGAGCTGATTGGGGGACAAGATATAAGTTCAATTTAAGCACTTTTACGTCAATGGGTGTTCAACATAATCAGTTAGTGTTTTTAGAACGAGTATGAAATGCATTGGTTTTGGAACTGCATTATAAAGATCAATTTTATCTGCTCTGTAGTCTGTCAGTTTGTTAATTTCGGTTTTTGGATAAACTTATTCAAAGACAATCTTAATTTTTTGAAACAATAAAAAAAATATATAATTTTTCTTTTTTTTACACTTTTACACATTCTGAATACCGAAACCGAAATAATTTATAAATAAAAATAAATACAAATAGAATTTGTAGAAAACAAAACATTAATATCCTAAAACCTGAAACTACTGAAAATATTCAACAAGTTTGAAGTTGTTTGAGCCTCGTTACTACATCTTTTGCTATCCCGTTGTATACTCACGCAAGCAGATTTGATGTCAAGTACTATCGATTTGATTGAAGTAACTGATCAAAATACTCGAAAATGAACCACTTTGTTTTCAGAAAGCTTCTTTGGGATGGCCTCTAAAATATAGAATAAATTACCTGTAACTATTAAAAATGTAACTAATTATGATGAATTCAAATATAATTTAAAATCATTTCCATTAAATAAATGCTATTATAGGACATGTGAATACTTAAATGACAAATGTATAAATTGAGTTAATTGTAATAATACACTTAAACCTTGTACACGCCGCAATGGCACAATATGGCTGCTTGTATTAAATTTTACCTATATTCGTGCAATAAATGATTAGAATTTGAAATGATAGCATAACGAAATACTTAGAATATGTAACCAATTGGACTAACATACGAAAAAAGATCTTAAAAGCATTCTCAACCAGAAGTCAGAAACTCTTCTGAAGTAACATATTATTACGGAACCTTTGTCTGAAACTCAGCCTCTTTGATCAGACAAATTTATCCTTATTGCACAAAGTGAACAATAGACACAAAATATCGCTGATGGTCTCGAAAGTGCCATTTTCTTTTTTTTTTTCCTTTTTAACAGTTTTATCAAGATATCAGTGTTTGCATGAACTTTTGTAAGTTCCCTTAAACCCTTGCAAAGGACCCTTCTAAAAAAAGATCTAATAATAAAAAATACTTTATTGTTCTAATTATACTATAATATATATATATTTATGTAATACACGTTTCATATAATTAAAATGACATCGTTTTTAAAACGGCCTACAGCATTTGAGAAAAAATAAAGGCACGTGTAGCCTAGTGTAGTGATCACGCCTACTTACGAACGAGCGTGACACTAGTCAGACTTACTTGTCAGTGCCAAATTAGTAAAAGGCGTAATAATTTGTATAGCCTTCATAAATGTAGCTTATAAATTCTACACCAGATAACACTGAATATGCTGAATTTACTCAGGCTATGCTTTGTTACTTAATTTTTTATTCAATATGTCCGACTATAATGTACGAACATTTGTTTGTTAACATAATAATTAGTTCTCGTATACTTCACCATACGGTAAGAAAAAGAAGAAGAATGCTGGTGGCTCGATGCACTGTCATCGTCAACTACCTATATTTACCAGTCTCTGCGATCGTGTCGTTTTTACAGAAATATTGGAAACTCGATATAAAAATTCAAAATCTTTCAAAGAATTCCATAAATTCCTTAAATTATACTTTAAATAACCGCGATAACCTAAAATAATTACCATCCAACGTGAAAATATAACCGCTACGACTAATGACATGCATGGGTGTGGACGCCACTTAGTTGTTAGGTTGGTTGACGGTAAACGTCATATCTGTAAACGTTGTATTTGTAAACGTCGTATTTGTAAACGTCGTATGTGTAAACGTCGTATCTGTAAACGTCGTATCTGTAAACGTAGTATCTGTAAACGTCGTACTTGTAAACGTCGTATCGTAAAAGGGAATCCGGAATATAGAAAAGAAAAAGTATTTCTCCACCTGCGAGACCACGGCTCTTAAATGGAAAACAACACTCGCGCCCATTTTGTCTGAATTTGATGATTTATAATTTGCAGCAGTACCAAATATAATAAAAAATAAAGCTCATTTGTACTAAAATTGCACGATGTTACATCTAAAATAAGCCATTTGCAGGACATCCACAAAGTCGTCTAAGTCAAAACGCATTCAGATTGCAATAAACCACAAACCAATGCTGATAGCGTAATGAGGCAGTAGCGGGAGGAGTGCAGTAACAGTAGCAGAGTTAAGTAGTAGAGGGGTAGTACTACAGTCTTTGTATTTTGACGGCCATAATTATCAAGTTAACGTGGTTGTGTTCCGGCCAAAGGGATGGACTAGCTTGTGAAATTACAGGATTAAAGACAATAGGCAAAGCCTACTGTCGGCAACATAGTTATAAATATAACATGTACAACTAATGCTGTCTAAGTGTGCAGATCCCATCTACTATCCGGTGGGTGAAGCGCCGTGAACTCCGGGACAAGAGTGTCGTCGACTGACAAATATTTATTACATATGAAGGTTAGGAATACTTATGATAATAATGTAAAAATATATGTATAATTATATTTTTTTTAATGTATATGTCACTCATTACGTAAGTTCTTACAGTCAGATCTTCAGTAGATCGAACCAATGATCGCCTGCCCTAGCCCCGTCACCATCGTCTCACCGGTACTCGTGCCAAGGGAACAACAGTTATAATATGAAAATATCAAATATCAATACAAATAACAATAATTCATGTTTATGGGTCTCAATATTGTACAGGATTTTTTTAAAACACAATCAATATTGATAAATAATATACCTCTAAGACTCATGTGGTCCATGGGTACAAATGCCATAAGTGGCATGGGCTTGGGGCGTGTGCTTGCGTGTCGGCTGTGAAGGAAGTAAAATAATAAATTCATTTATTATTGACGACCGAGTGATATAGTCGTCAGTAGCTTTGCCTCATACGCCGAAGGTCCCAGGTTCGAGTCCTGGCCGGGGCATGCATTTGTATGATGAACACAAAAGTTTGTTCTTGGGTCATGGTTATTTGTATTTATATATGTATGTTTATTCCGGGTTCCCCCCCAGTGCGCTGTATGGTCATCCATAACACAAGCTCTGCTTACTTTGGGGCCATACAGTTGGTGTGTTTGTCTGGGGATTTATTATTATTATGATTGTTTAAATAAAAGGCATAAAAGATCTATAGGAAATTACAGTTTACCTCAATGGTCGCACCGCAATGCGTCTAAATGGCCATTTATGAATGCAATAGTGTTGAAATTACGTAGAAAATAATGTAGGGAGAAGTCAAACAAGATTTAATTAAAATGAAATAATTGTTCCAATCTAGGGATATGATCTATAGATATCTTCTAATATAGGTAATGTTGCAAAGAGTATCTATCTCATTATATCAACTTGCATTTATTATTAATTTCTATTGTCAAATGAAATTCCAGAGTGGTTCTTAAACATGTCCAGCAGATATCCAGGTTCTATCTTTGTTTACTAACTGTAAGACAGAGGTTTAGCTTAAAATTTGTTGCCTAGCTACAAAACCCATTTGCTTAATGCGTCTCGAAACTGCATGGAACATTACGTTCCTAAGAGGAGATGCTATTACTTATCCGATTCAATGGAACGAGGAAATTCCGAGTGAACGAAGTAACATCCGCGTGTATTTCAAAGCACGAGTACGTCTAACATATCAGGTTTGTGACTGATTTTGAGAGTTTCTCGCGGTTGATAAAGTTTATTACTTTGACCATAAACATCGTAATGTTCCCTGCACTGGTTTTAGGAATGTCATAACTAATAATGATGTTCTGCAATAGTTAGAGATTATGTTATAACATTGTTTTAAATTAGTATTTCTAAATATACTAGTATTCGTAATTTTAACCAAAATGTTTTACTTCAAATTAAGAATGCGAAATTAAACTTTTAGATTTTTTTTAATTTTTAGATAGTTACATTTTTTTTCACGCCAATGTTCAAATAAGAAGGAGTTATTTGCCAGGAAAACTTGTTCTCAATGTAAAAACCATTTCTAAGATTACAAACAGAAATACATTTCTGAGTTATCCGGACTTTATTTCTGTCTCAGCTGCCACGGAGCTGGTGGCCGGTCACAGCTGCTTGCTCGCCACTCTCCTGGATACGTCTGAATTCAAGCGTAAAATTGAAATGGAATGAAGTGTACTGCGTTGGGTAAACCTACCACGGACGACATTCAAAATATTATTTATTTTTAAGTATTACTTCTTCACAATAACTTATATTCTTAATAATACGTTTCAAATTTGACATTAAATTGAAAGACGTTTCAATTTAACTTTAACTTAATTCATTATACTCAAATTTGATCTTGTTTCTAGTTTTGATTATGTTTGTGGATATGCCACGTGCTTATTACAATAACTAGTATATCTAGAATGTTTTTCATTTTTGAAAGAAGCTTTATCATGTCCATTGATTTTAAAAATACTGTCATATTTTTGAAATTGTCTTTGTTGAAACAAATTTTGTAAACAATAATAGGTTCACAGTTCGAGAAGCTTTTTTTTGTAAGAACCTGGCACAATAAAGGCCAATTTTCTTCTAAGCAGGCGCTCTCAATATCCGGGTAGGTTTCCGTTTCCGATCCTTAAGTCGGAGGCTCGGGTATCGTTTGTGCACTTTTCTTAAATAAAAGCGATAACGATTCTTTCGTAATTCTTAACCGTGTTTTTGTAATAAGTAATTATTAAAACTTATTATTAAATTGCATAATCAAATACAAAACAGTACATACATAGCGTCCAAACAGACAGCAAGTACATTCAAAATCATTTTCCATACCATCTTGTACTCAGCAGCTACAATCATCAATTAAATAATGCTAAAGATATCTCTGAAAGGTTGTGTTTGACACACGCAGAAAACTTTTTATACAACGTACCTTCTTTCAGACGGAGAACATCAAGATCTGTATCCGTTGACCGTAGCCCACTACTCTACTGCGTTGTTCACCATATGTTCCGCATGTGAACTGTCCTCTGCCACATCAGCTACACAGTGCTTAAGGCTACGTCAGGGACCTGGGTTTGCTAGTAGATCTCTTCAAATAATCTGGCAAAAAGAAAGTTATATATCCTTAAGTTCATTGTTTCATGCCGGATGTGGATAACGTGTCTACAATTGAAATCCCTAAACGTAGAAGATGTCTACATGTTACTTGACTTAAAGCTTCATGGTGCAATTGGATTATGAGACTCCCAAATAGACATGGTCTTTGTCAGCAAAACAACTTTGGGAGCCAGTCACACAGCAAATCAACAAAGGTTGCCGAAAACAAGATGAAAACAACTTTAAAGAAGTTTTCCAGGTGTTATTCTAATAAAATAATAATACTATTGAAATTTACTTGAAATGCTCATACATCCAAACAGAATATATTATACTACTAGTTGAATAGGTGCGTAAAGATCAGCATCCATAGCTTGATAAAATGGCACGGACGCGCAGCATGGACGGTTTTTGTGAAAGCGGCAGTGAAGAAGCGATATAGTGTTTGCATAGTAAAACTGCTCGATTTATCTTCGACGATTCTACGTGATCATTCATTAACAAATGGAAATGAGAGCATCGGGAATGGCATTCGCGTTTGTCATATCTGGCGGAATTGAAGCTCATTAAGGCTGACATGTCAGACCTCAAAGGCTCTATTGAGTTTGTTCACAGCACTGTTGGTGATCTATCAGAAAAAATAACAAAAATGGACAAAGAAATACAGTCTCTTCTAGACACAAAAGAGGAAGTTGCTAGCTTGCAACATCGAGTACAAAAGCTCGAACTCCATATTCAAGAAAATGATCAAAAAACACGTCTGAACAACATTGAAATAAAAGGTGTTGTAGTTAGTGAGTCAGAAAATTTGTTCAATATCCTCGCAAAGATAGGAGATCACATTAAATATCCAATACCTAAAGATCAGATAAATTATGTAGCTCGAGTGCCAATGAGAAACGACAAGTCAAACAAATCTATTATCGCCTGTATCCATAGTAGATATGTAAAGGATAACTTTATTGCCGCTGCCAAGAAGTGCCGCATCACTCCATCAGACATTGGACTACGCGGAGACGGTAAAATATTTATAAACGATCATCTTACCGTCAACAATAAAATATTGTTAAATAAAACTAAAGTCTCTGCCAAAAATCAAGGCTACGAATACATATGGGTGAAAGGATGTAAAATATTTGCTAGGAAAAACTCTTCATCTCCTGTAGTGCTGGTAAAATCAGAGTCAGATTTAAAAAAGTTATAATTCACAGGCTGTGTTACTTGAATTTTATTATTTCTGTTTTTGCTTGTTACTTTACTTATCAACCTTGTGTTTGTTTAGTCAGCAATATTCGTGTCACCACTAATGTTGTTAAAATCATCTGTCGCTACTTACATAATTTCATCACTACTTACCATTCATCTAAAGTTTATTCGCTTGCTGTAGCACCGAGCAACGGACCATTCAGTAAGTCTCGCTTTATCATGCCTATCTGTGAAAGCAATGTCACTGTGTGCGTCACATTTGTATACTCTAATCTCTCAGATGGAGATTCATACAAGCTTATAAACTACTCTGCTGTCAATTTTATATTTAACTTCTGCTTTACTTCATTTTGTTCACCACAGGACATAATTCACAGCTCGGATATAACTAATTTAGACCTTAATGGCAGTTTTTTGGCTAAACAGTGTTCGATTGATTATCCAACCAAAGATGATTCCGCTTAGTATCTATTACCAAAATGTACGTGGATTAAGGACTAAAACGACGACATTTTATAGGAATATCTGCACGAGCTCATATGACGTCATATGTATAACGGAGACATGGTTAATCGACAGCATATGTGACAGTGAACTTTTTAATGACCAGTACATCGTCTGGAGAAAAGACAGAGACTATCATGCGACTCGACAGTCAATGGGAGGTGGAGTCTTGGTTGCGGTCCGCAGGAGTATTATATCAGAAAGTCACACTGAATGGTCTTCCACCGCAGAGGATCTTTGGGTGACATTAAAAATTAAAAATCGCAGCCGTAATTCGTATTACAAAATACATCTTTGTTTAGTTTATATTTGTAATCAAAATTTAGGCAATCATATTGCAACCCAACTACTTAACTTCTCTAATAATTGTTCTCTTATAATATCAAATAATCCATTAGATAAAATAATCATACTCGGTGACTTCAACTTACCAAATATTTCATGGTCGGTAAATGATGATGGCATATCCCTAGACCCGGGCAACATTACAGGTACACACCAAGTCCAGTTTTTTGATGACATTAACACTTGCAATCTTATGCAATACAATAATGTCTTAAACACAAACAACCGAATGCTTGATTTAATTTTTTCAAACCATGAAGTAAAAGTGTCCTGCTGTAATACTCCTTTACTCCCTGAAGACCCTCATCACAGGGCTCTCGTTGTCGCAGCAAATTTTGTGCAATTACATACCATTACACCATTGTCCTACACAAAATTCCTTTATCGTAATGGTGACTATGATGCTATTAACTCAAAATTAAACAAAATCAAGTGGCAGGAGGAACTTTGCAACAAGCCTCTTGAAGACGCAGTTGCGTTTTTGTATCAAACACTGTATAACTTGCGTGAATTACATATACCATCAAAACTTATCTGCCCTAATCATAAATACCCATTATGGTATAAAAAACCACTAATAAAAGTTTTAAAGGAGAAGTACAAGTGTCACAAAAAGTACAAACGTTATGGCAATAAGCACGATCACGAATCTTTTCTTATATTAAGAAATAGAGCTAAATCTATGGAACAAGATATGTACGATAGCTATATAAAAACAATTGAAACTTCTATACAAAAAAATCCACGCGCATTCTGGTCATATGTTAAAACCAAACAATCGAGCAATTCCTATCCTTCAGTGCTTTATTTTGGCTCTCGTACGTCCGAGGACGGCAATGAAATCTGCAATATGTTTGCAGATTACTTTGACTCCATGTTTTCAGCTCCTCCTCTTATCCCCCAAGATCGTTTAAATGATCTGGACGACATAGTATCGACCTCTGATATTTCCACCATTAATATCACGCGAGCTGAGGTAGTAAAACTACTTAAAACAATGGACCTTAATAAGTCAGCGGGCCCAGATGGTATACCGGCTATATTTGTTTACAACTGTGCTAGCAGTCTAACTAATCCCATCACCATACTGTTTCAACGATCAGTATCCGAAGGTATTGTTCCTCGCATATGGAAATCCGCCTACATAACCCCTATACACAAAAAAGGTCTCAAAAATGATATCAAAAATTACAGACCAATTTCTAAATTATGCTTATTTGCCAAGCTACTAGAAAAAATCATTTACGCACAGGTGTACTCTACCCTCAAAAACACCTTTAGTGAATGTCAGCATGGCTTTTTAAAAGGAAGATCCACTACCTCGAACCTGTTAATCTGTACTGACTTTATTTTGCATCATATGTCAAAGCAATCACAGGTAGATATAATCTACACAGATTTCAGTAAATGTTTCGACCGTATTGACCATGACATCTTACTGAACAAACTCAAAGCCATCGGAATACGAGGAGACTTATACCGCTGGTTCTCATCGTATGTCCGGAACAGATGCCAGACTGTGGTTTTGAATGGTTATTCATCTAATACACGTTACATACCTTCTGGAGTTCCCCAAGGCTCATTATTGGGTCCGCTATTATTTATATGTTTTGTCAACGATATCTCTTCATGTTTTCTCACTTCCAAAATACTACTTTATGCGGATGATATGAAGATTCTCTGTCCAATCAAAAATCACAACGATGCAATGCTATTACAAGAAGATCTTAACAGATTTCAGGCATACTGTTCTCGTAATAAATTAGATCTCAATGTATCGAAATGCTTTATCTGTTCATACACACGCAAAAAAGTTGTGGTTACCTTTGACTACCATCTGATAAATGGCCCCATTTCTAGAGTGAACTCAGTCAATGATTTGGGAGTAGTATTCGACAGCAAACTCCTGTTTGATGCTCAAATTGACGCAGTTGTTAAAAGAGCGTCCAAGGCGTTAGGGTTTGTATTTCGAATGTCGTCCGAGTTCCATAGCTTGAGAACAATAAAAATCCTATTTAATACTTATGTTCGTAGTCACTTGGAATACTCCACTCAGGTGTGGAATCCCCAATATAATGTTTACACTTCAAGGCTTGAGCGTATTCAAAAGAAGTTTATGCGGTACCTACAATTTCGCACCAAAGTATTTTTGCCGGACTATGAGGCAAGATGCCGTAAATTCCACTACCTCCCCCTGAGTGACAGAAGGAGAGTAGCGGACGTCACATTCCTCCTTCGTATCGCTAATGGTTCGGTTGACTGTCCGGAGCTACTCAGTGAACTAGGATTACGTACCAACTCTAGATCCTTTAGAAAGCCCGCCTTACTACACGTACCATTCAGCAGGACGAGGTATAAACAAAACTCGTATATTATTAGAGCAAGCAGATGCTTTAATGACATTAGTGGTGATGACAACGATATTGACTTGTTTAACACATCGATAGCGACAATTAGAAATAAATTAAGTTGTAAGTTCTTCGTTACAAACTAATTAATTTAATCTTACCGATGTAATGTCACACTTTATTTCATTTACTTGATTCATGTATGTAATGTACTCTGTTTTTATTTTTTAGTTTTATTATATCAGTTGTATTTACTGTAGATACTGCTGTCAATCAATTGTACCTACTGTATACCGGTGGAAGCTTTTAAATGGCCATCAGTATCAATTGCCTTTATACTTTAGTGTTTTTTTCAGCTGTAAGCTTCCCTAATAATAAAATAAATAAATAATAAATAAATAAAATAAAATGTATTGCCCTAAAATGTCAACCCAAACATCACTAGATGATGTTAATATATATGTTAATATCTAATAGTCTTAAAATTTGTCTTCGCTTACTAGTTAATCAGTACTAAAACTCATGAGTCATTAAAAATATTTTACATCATAATCAACTTTCTAATTTCAGTTGCCATAAACACACTTATTTTAAAATAGTCGTGGCATTGGGAAAACTTTTATCCTGAAAAACTGTTGTTGTGCACCGAGTTGGCCCACTCAACTTTGTCATGGTCCGAATTGGTTCGACTCTATAGTTCAATTCAAAAGCTTACGGAGGAATCCTGAGGCAGATGCGTAGTGAGTGTCGGGCTGTGGTAAGCGAAATAAGCCGCTGGCATTCCAAACAGTGCGTTGGTTGAGTGTGCGCGTGAAGCGAAGACCTGACGTAGAGTCTTCTGGCAAAGCATGCTTGGTAAAACTTGCTTGCATGTTTGTAAGCAAGCTTGAAAGAATTCATACCTAAATTAATATTTGCATAACTGCCTGGCTTCATATTAAAGAAGTAAAAAATATAGCATCAATAAGTACTCATCACAATTTTTTTATTTCACCGTTTATTCACCGTTAGCTTTCATCGGAAGCGACACCCAAGCGACACCCGTAATCACAAATGTAAACTCCGTATTAAGTAAAGTAAAAAGTTACCTACATTCTCACTTTTTTTGGATTTTTTTTTTATGGATATTTATGATTTTGTAGCGTAGTACGAATAGCGTAGTACCTTAGTAGCGTAGTAGCACTTCGGCTCATTTTTGAATGGGCACTGTTTTTTAATGTACCTAAAATGATATAATTTACGTAAAATTTTTATAGTATATAAATATTTTGTTCGATTTCGTTTTGTGGATTGCGATGATGGCAATAAAGTGTATATGTCTTCTAAAATGTAACTATCTTTTAAAATGTAAGTGAGTCAAAAGGACATTCGAATCAACTTAAACCTTCGTATCAAGCCACAACACTGGGTAAATCTTGTAATATGAAATGTAATTATTATTTATTCTGTCACTGAAAGCATGAGCGTGTACAGCGGGAAAATGCAATGGTCTGTGCGCACCACGCGACACCACCACGGCTGCGGTCAATTTACTGAGGCATTCAATGGAATTGGAATTTAAATGATTAATTATGAAAATCGTTTATCATCGTCTTTTGTTTTGGTTTCTTAGTATTATAATCAATAAATATGAATATAAATATATGAATACATATACGTAAGATGTAGATATTCAACTATTACCCTCTTTTAGTAATATACTATTGAACATCAATATTGATAGAATTTAGTATATTATTTTTAAAACCTTGATTTGTGATAACAATGACGTGATTGCTATAAAACGTAAGTTTAGTAATATTCGTATAGTCGTGCACTTATTAAGGTATTAAATGAAAAGCAGAAGTTTCATAAACGATGGAATCGATACAAGAATTCCCTGGACTATAGTAGTTTTAAAATCTTACGTAAACATAATTTTGTGTTACTCTCCGAGAAGAAAATTAAGTTAAATCAAAATTCTGGACATACTTAAAATCTGTCTTAAACAATAATAAGGTTCCACATACTGAACTGCAAGGACCAGGGTCCTTATACTTCTGAAAGTCAACAAATATGTAATCTTTTTAACGACAATTTTCGCTCGGTTTTCTAAGAACCCTCTTCTGAGGTGAAAGACGACTTTGAACCACCAGACAATCCTTTGATAGACATCCACTCAATTAACCTTAGCACGGCGGTAGGCGCTTCCGGGTAAAAAGTACCACAGAGATATAAAAACATGTGGTATTTTTTGTTTTTCTTACTTCTGAATGGCGACCCTGTCAGTAGCTTCTTGTATGATATTAAGGAACGCGCTCTCCCCGCCCCGTTAGCGCCTGTCGCTTGGATGCCATGGACTGGCAAAGTGAGTATGTGCAGTTTTTACCCGGAAGCGACTGTTTACGTACTATTTTATTTTATTATGGCGTTTTGATTTCTGATCATTATGTTTCATATTTTTAGTTATTTTATGATTTTTACCACATTATGGTGTATGTTTATTGTTATAGTATGTTTTTTTAATTGTTACAATTATAATTTACTATTTTGCTTTTTTTAGGTTATAAAAATGGCTTCTAATTATATTAGAGATGTGATGGAATGAAAAATGGAAAGATGGAAAAAAGACCCTAAAACTAGTTGCAATATGTGCATGAAAATGATATGCCGTGAACATACTGTACCAATTTGTGATACTTGTTATGAAAAAACAAATAGACTATAAACATTTTTACTATGTAACGAAAATTAAGTGCCAAGTTAGGTACTATATTAGAAAAGTGATATGAATAAGAAAAACTTTGAGGAATATTTTTATTATAATTTGCAAGACTGTTTAATATTTCTGTAATACTGATCTCAGGATAAGTTTTTTTAAGAAAAAATCTTTAATTAAAAAAAAAACATGTTCTATTTTAAGTATGTAAGAAATAGTATTATATTTTTTTCTGTATAAATTACTAAGTTTTTGTAGTATTTACATAAATAACAACATTATTCAAATTTCATCAGAAATATCTGTGTTATACGTACTTTTTCACTGTGGTATTTTTTACCCGGTAGCGATAGTTTATGTTCTTAAAAGAGGCGCGCCTCCCGCCGGGTTAATATTAAACTTATCGCTAAATACTTAAGCTCTATTAATGTTCACCCAGGCAGGGTGCACATTTTTTTAGTAAAAAATATCCATTTCTTTTAGCTTTACCAGTTACTTTATTATTTGAGAAGTAAAGAAAGCTAGGTTTCTGATATCTGGAAACATGTGTGGGTAACCTCTTTACCTAAAGGACGCGTCTGTTCTGATATAAAAAAGTACAGATCTATCTTTAAACTGTGCCATTTATACCACAGTGTTCCACATAATCATAACTGATCAGCTAACTGAGGTAGTGCGTTTTCGTACTATCGACAACCAGCATGGGTTTTTCAGGGTTCGGTCCGTTGATACCAATCTGCTGATGTTTACCGAATATATTATAAGTGCGATGGAACAAAGTTGTCAGGTTTATGCCATATATACCTACTGATTTGGCAAATGTTTTGGCAAAATCTATCACAGCACGCTTTTGGTAAAACTGTGGCGACTCAGTGTACATGGCGATCTATTTAGGTAAATAAAATCTTATATCGAGAAGAGAAGTCAATCTGTGATCCAGTGTGGTTACACATCTGAGCATAAAATGGTTTGTTCTGGAGACCCTCAGGGGCCACATTTAGGACCCTTAATTGTTTATCAATGACGTAAACAACCATCTAGAATACTCCAGCGCACGGCTTTATGCAGACGACACTAAAAGTTATAGATCAATCCGTAACATAAAAGTCTGTGAAATGTTACAACGCGATTTAGATAATTTCGAAGTTCATTGTAGAAATAATAATCTCTTTCTGAAAATGTTAAATGCAATGTCAAAAGATTTTCTTAAAAAAAGAAATTTGATAGACTACACTTATTCCTTCACCAATAATGTTATCAAAAAAATTACAGAAATCCGTGATCTTGGTGTCATTATGGATTCATAGTTAACCTTGGTAACGCACATGAACTCGATTATATCAACAGTTGGATCTTATCCTTAGAGAGAGACCCGATCTGCGTCCGGCCCCGCTCGGACGCGTTCGCGGTCGCTCCCGGCTGCCGAGTCACGATTGTTGTCTCACGACGACAACTCGTTCGCAATACTCATACGCCGGATTCGTACAAATCTCGCTTCGTCCACGATGAATTGAGAAAGCCTCTGTAGGGCTTACGCTGCGACCGGTTTCGATCGGCTGCAACTAAGTCGGTCTCGCTAAGCAACAACAGAGCTGAGCTTACCGCGGTCGATTAAATTCGATAGTGGTTCGCGAGGCTCGGGCTGTTTTTCTGGCTGCGTACTTGACGCTTGGCGCCTGTTACGCAGTCAGACACTCACTCTGTGGCCGGCTCCGGCCGGTCGTAATGTAGTCAACCCGCACTTATTGTGCAACCCAACTTCGTCGGGTCTACGGCCGGTTTTTGTTGTCAATTTATTGACAACACACTTCGTAGAAGACTCGCGTTTGATCAGGTGGATACTTAACGGTGACAACTAAGCCTGATAGCGTTGCCCCGGTGCGCTTCCAAGGCCCTTCAGGCCAAGGAGAAACCGGCTGACCCGATCCCATTGCACTTGGGCCTTTCCCAGGGTGACGGTACAGTGCTGTCCGAATTAGGGGCACCACTTCGCGTCGTCCCCAGCCCCCCTACCGCGGGTAGGGAGGTTTAGGTGCTAGGTTTGCTAGGGAACCTAGGCAGTTTTATATATTTATATATTGTAGGACCAAGCCCTCCAATGGACCAGCAAAGCTTGGTAAACTTTGCTAGGTCGTTCGCCCAGGCGCTCGTTGCGTCCGGCGTCACCATTCCTAATGACTCATTAACGCAGGCCTTACATGGACTTACCGCGTCCCCGGCCTCTCAGGCCTCAACCCCGGCCCCTCAGGCCTCCAACGTCCAGACCCCTCAGGTCTACAGCTCTCCCGCGTCTCCCGCCTCGTCCGAGATGGACTGCGAATCGGTCGCATCCTCTCATGCGTCGCGTCGCAAGCGTACCGCTCCCGGGAGCGATTTTGATACGTCGTCAGATGCCGTCACCTTAACCGGCTCTCCTGAGCCCGCGTTCCAACTAGTCGCCAAGCGCTCCAAGAAGCGCTCGAAGAAAGCCTCGGTATCCTCAATACCCGAGCCCTCCCAAAAAATTAACTATCTTAGAGCAACCAACGCAGGTGATTCAATTAAAATTCAGGTCGCGACCATCGACGACTTCCGCGCGTTCACCAGGTTACTTTCTTTAAAACAAATCGCTTATCACACCTACGCCCTCCCGGAGGAGCGTTAGATCCGCGCAGTACTACGGGGCGTCCCGTTCGAGCTCGCGAACGAAGAAATCCTCGAGGACCTTAAGTCCCAGGGTTGCCCGGCCGAAGCAGTGCACAAGATTCACTCCAACCGCGGTAGGTGTTTTCCGTTAGCGGTAGTAATCCTGTCCAATTCTCCCAACTCGAAGGAGATTTTCAGAGAGGCTCGCACAATTTGCGGACTCTCGAACATTTCCGTCGAGCGTCCCGACCCCCGCGGTCACCCTGGGCGGTGCCACCGCAGCCAGCTCTATGGCCACGCAGCGGGTAACTGCTCAGCTCACCCCAGAAGCGTTAAGTGCCTGGATCCACATATAACGAAGGAGTGCACTCGCACTCCCGAATCCACTTCCCCCCCTGCCTGTGTGCTGTGTGGCCGGACTGGCCGAACTAACTACAGGGGTTGCCCGCGCGCTCCGCGCTCCACCACAAAGAGTGCCGTGCCTAAACCGGCACCGCCGCTCACTCCCGCTAACTTCCCGCCGCTGCGCAACCGGGGTCCCCCGGAAGCAAAGCCCGTTCAGCTAACGCCTACTCCAGCTCCGGCTCGGCTCCGGCTTGGAGGGAGCGTCCGGCCGTTCCACCTGCACCTTCCCGTCCTATCCCAGCTCCCGTAGCTTCCGTAGGGCCACGTCCTGCTCCGTCATCTTCACCTCAGTCCTCGATGGCTGAGGACATGAAGACCATGTTCGACGTCATTCAAAACGTCGACACTAACGAAATTTCCGTACTCGCACGCAAACTGCGAGCCGCCCGCTCTCCTCAAGAGCGTTTATTTGCGTTAGCCGAGCATCACTCGCTTTTAAGTTCGTTATAAATTTTATTTTTTTTATAAATTCGTAAATAAGTAAATTATAATGTCTAGACCCGTGAATCCCGCATCCGGTCGTATCAAACCCAAGGGCTTATCCCTAGTATCTTTTAAGTTAGTACCAATCTTCCCGAGCTCAAACTGTTCCTTCAGAACAACGACCCAGACTTATTACTTCTCCAGGAGACATGGCTCACTCCTAATCGCTACAGGGGATTCGCTATTCCTAAGTACGCGTTTACACGTAATGATAGGCCTAACTCCGACGGTTTCGGCGGCACTGCTATATACTACAAAAGAGGATTCCATTGCTGTCCTCTCCCTACCCCTCCTCTCCTCAACATGGAAGCCACTGTATGTAGATTGGCAATAACTGGTCATCCGACCATCATCATAGCTTCAGTCTACATACCTTGTGGCACTAGACCCGTCCGCAGCGACTTTGAGGCCATTCTCGCCCTTGGCCATTCAGTCATTATGTTCGGAGACTTTAACTCCAAACACACTGACTGGACGTGCCTATCGACCAACACCAGCGGTATCGCTCTCCTCGACATCACTAACTCCCTTGACTTAGACGTCATCTCTCCCATCCCTCCCACTCACTATCCCGACAATCCGAAACAACTCTCCTGACATCCTAGATTTTGCAATTGTCAAGCGAATCAACCTCGATCTCAGGTCTATTGAACCGCTCGATGACCTAGGTTCTGACCACCGCGCCGTCTCCCTCGTGCTAGGAGCACCTTACGTTAACGTCACTTCTCCTAAGACCTTTACCAACTGAAAAGGTTTTAAAAATACGATAGTTTCAGCCTTAGAGGCCCCGAACTGTCCGCTCGCGATCTCGCCCGATCAATTAGATAGCCCGGATAAAATAGATTCGTTAGTAAATTCTCTCACTGATGCTATCAACTCAGCCATCAGTGTAAATGAAAAGGTTGCTAAGAAACGCAAACCCACGCTTCCCTTAGCCATTAGCAATCTTATTAAAGCTAAAAACGCGGCTCTCCGGAGAGCCAAGAAATATCCCACGCCCGCCTATAGAACAGCTGCAAATCAGGTACAACGCAAAGTTAGATCTCGCCTCGCGGAACTCCGAGACGCCCAAATGAACGATCTCATGGCGAATATCTCCCCGTCCCACCAAGCGTATTATAGTATGGCCCGAGCCTTACGCGTAGACGCCGCCTCTCAAGTCCCTCCTCTTACTCGTCCCGATGGCTCTATCGCCTTCGAAGACGAAGAGAAAGCCGAATGCTTCGCTGACAGCGTTGCGTCTCAATGCTCGCCCAGCACGCAACCCGCGAATCCCACTCACATCAAATCGGTGGAGGACGAAGTTCTCCGTAGAGACTCTCTCCCCATCACAGCCGACCCCGTCACAGTCTCTAATGATGAAATCTCGCTTCTCATCAAAAGTCAAAAGTCCAAAAAGGCTCCGGGTGCGGATGGTATTTCCAACCACGCACTTAAGCACCTGCCTCAACAGGTGCTTACCTTGTTAGCTATAATTTTCAATGCCTGCTTCGACCGTAGCTACTTTCCAAAAGCTTGGAAAGAAGCGACAGTCATAGGCATACCCAAGCCGGGTAAACCTCTTAATATCCCGGCTAATCACAGACCCATCAGCCTCCTCCAGGCAATGTCTCAACTTCTCGAGAGAGTCATACTCTCTCGAATGCGGAACCATCTGTTTCCAACGGATGGCGATCCTCTCATAATTCCCCATCAGTTCGGCTTTCGCGCTAAGCACTCCTGCCCTCAGCAAGTCCATCGAATCGTCGAGTACATACTCGAAGGTTTCTACCCGCGGCGTTTTAAAACGATCGCAGTTTTCTTTGACGTAGCCAAGGCTTTCGATAAAGTCTGGCACAGCGGCCTCGTTTATAAACTATACAAAATAGGCTTACATACAAATACGGATCGACTAGTTAGAATAATCACGTCGTTTCTTAAAGACCGTACGTTTCGTTATAAACACGAAGGCACGATTTCCACGCCCCGTCACATAAAGGCTGGAGTCCCTCAAGGCTCAGTCCTCGCCCCTCTATTGTACAACGTGTACACTAACGATATCCCCGTCCCGTCAAAAGGCGTTGAACTCTTTGCCGACGACACTGCCCTTTACACCAAAGGCCGCAGAGTCCCGGGTCTCACCACCAGACTCCAAAAGGCTGTAAATGCCCTCGGTGCATGGTTTCAAAAATGGCGTATCGATGTGAACCCAGAGAAGAGCTCTGCGGTTTACTTCGACTACAGACGCAGTCGTATCGCCGACAATCTCCAAGTGAGAATGCAAAGCACTCCCATCCCCTGGAAGCGCACTACCAAATATTTATGCATCATCTTAGACCAGACGCTTTCTTTCAACCCTCACGTCGATAGAGTAACGAAACTCGCACGTTTTTACCTAGGCCGGCTTTATAGTATGTTAGGTAGAAAAAGTAAAATGTCCTTCAGAAACAAACGTACGCTTTATAAGGTCTGCGTTAGACCAGTCATGACTATGCCTCGCCAGTCTTTGCCCACGCCAAACCCTCCGTCCTGCACAAACTGCAGGTAGTTCAAAACCTCTTCTGCCGCAGAGCCACAAACGCACCTTGGTACGTGCGCATACCTACAGTACAACAGCACCTAAAAACACTCTCAGAATCGTTCTTCAAACGCGCCGAATCCCATCCCAATCCACTAGTTCGAGATTCAGTCTCATATACTGCTCCTGTCTTAGATTCGATATACAAAGTCGCTAGACCGAGAAACGCGCACACGGGCGAACTCACGCAATTAACTTTAGATCTCGAGGCCCTTCAGGCCGCAAATTCTAATTCTAACGTAAATTCTAATTTTAACGTAAATCCGAATTAATGCAATTTTATTTTTAAATTTTTAATGTTTTTTTTATTATTTACTTTTCATTTTGAGCACCTTCAGTGCTATGTAAATCCCAGCGGGTGACGGGTAGGCGACGGGACGAGTCCTACATAACTTTGGATCGCGCGCGCCAGAGTATGCGTCAGAGCATTTTTTATCCTCCTGCCCTTCCCGTGGAGATGAACAAAAAAAAATCCTTAGAGTACGTAAACCATTTCAGAATACGGTAATATATAAGATAGCTTCGTTGGAAGTCACATCGAGTTTGCGACGTCTAGAATCCTTGTTATAAATGTCACGTTACATCAATCGTATCAAAGATATACAGAAACAATTTGTAAAATCATTAGATTTTAGATTCGGCTTATTTCGGCGGATTCGGCGGATTCAGTTATTCGGATAAACCGATAAGTCCCTCTAATATAACAAGTTACGAAAGCCTTGGAGAATCGCCGAGAATGGGTTAGCTTCGTATTATTATATAAATTGTTAAATAACCTGGTTGACGTCGCAAGCGTCAACGTCAATGTCGAACTAAGAAATGGTTTCATATACCCCGCAGTAGACCTCTTCATCGTGCAAATTCATTTGTTAAGCTTGCAAGTCAAATATACAGTGATAACAAAAAGTACTGAATACATATTTATTTTTTAATAATTTAAGTAGTATAAAAAAGTGTTTTAAAACGATTTGTACATAAATCATTAGAATTTCATAATACAATTTCATATAATTGTTTTTAGTTATGTATAGTAGATTATATAAAAGCCATATAACATTTTTGTTGATCGATGTTTTACAGCATATAAACACTTAAGAAACTATAGGTCTGTTTGTTGTAAAATTACTTATCTGTTAATTATTTTTTGACTGTTTGTTTCTGTAATAAATACATTTAATTCTCCTCAGGGATTTAAATCTTCAATAAAACCTATGATTACATCTGCATACCGGTTCATCATAGGTCTATTATGTTTCAATAAGTACTTGTGAAGTGTTGAAATGTTATAAACACGTTTTCACACTTATGAACGTAGTTTATTGCAGGTAATTTGTAACTTTCTCGCAACTTTTCTACTTCCAAATAATGGTCAGATTACTTTTAAAACTCTTTTCCTTGTACCTAAACAAATATACCAAGCTAGTGAAGTTTGCTCTGAAATAAACACGCTTGCCGGCATTTCAATCAGCCTGGCTATAGTATTGTTGATAGGGAAATAACAAATGGTGCGCTAGCGGGTCTTCCGCCTGTAGTGAAAGTTGCACTGAAGGTGCTCAAAGGGACATGAGCTGGTGGCCGTTCTGGGCAGCCTCCGGTGAAGCCGGGGCTGGGCAGAGGTCGGCCGAAGCATGATTTAGGGATCAATTCATTTAAATGAACCTATAATGAATTGAGAAGGGAACTATGTTCCGCCAGAGCTAGCAAACGCTCTGTCGGAGTACGTGAAGCCCTAAATTTACGGGCTAAGACTGCAATCTCCCTAACATCAACACTTTTGATAGCGTCGCAGACGATACGCATATCGTCTGCTACGGAGGGTTGAGGAGTGATATTGGATGGTCGAGGAGCCAGGATGGGATTAGCTAGTGCAGCGGGGCGGTGCCTCCAGTTCTCTGGAGCAGGCTTGGACTGGGTAGGCTTTGCAGCCGGAGGAACCCGGCTACGCAGCGGCGGAAAGTTTTCCTGAGAAAGGGGCGGGGTTTGTTTGGGTGCCGCCCTCTTAGAATTAGTACGCATGCAACGGGGTGCACGGGGGCAGCCCCTGTAGTTTGCGGTGTGGCCGGACTGGCCACAAAGCACGCAATCGGGAGGAGAGGGAGTTTCAGGAGTGCGACTGCACTCCTTTGTGAAATGAGGGCCCAGGCACTTGACGCACCTGGGCGGAGCGGCGCAGTTGACCGCCGCGTGCCCGTACAACTGGCACCGGTGGAACCGGCCGGGATGACCGCGGCGATGAGGTGCCTCGATCGAGATCCCAGAGAGGCCGCAAATGGTGCTTACCCCTTTGAGAATCTCCCTGGACTTGGGGACGTTGGTGAGAACCACCAAGGCGAGAGGGTGTTGCCTCCCGTACTTGCTGTGCATTTTATGCACCGCAAGTGTCGGGAAGCCTTGGGACTGCAGGTCTTCCAGGATAGCCTCGTTCGATAATTCGAACGGGACTCCCCTGAGTACCGCTCTGAACTTACGCTCTTCTGACAGAGCATAAGTGTGATAAGCATATTGCTTATCAGTGAGGAGCTTTATCAAAGCACGGAAATCGTCTATCGACGAGACGGTGATTTTAATAGATTCACCCGAGTTGGTCGCTCGGGTGTAGTGGATCTTGTGCTCTTTGCACAAAGTCGAGACCTCGGACCATTTACCCTTTTCCCGAAGGAACACGGGTGGTGGGACCTTGGCCTTGACAGAAGAGGCCGGGGCGGGTGTTGTATGCACCGGGGTAGCTGGCGTTGAAGTCGCCGCGGTGGGTGTTGAAGACAACGGGACGGGCGTTGAGGACGCCGGGGCTTGTTTTGAGCGCTTCTTAGAGCGCTTCTTAACTAGGGTGAAAGAGGGTGGCTCAGGGCCAGATGGGGTGGCGTCCGAGGATGACTCGGTCGCGGGTGCGCGCTTGCGGCGCGGAGGGGCGTCTACTTTGCATTCCATGTCACTGGAGGAAGGGGACTGGGGAAGAAGACGCTAGCGGGTCTTCCGCCTGTAGTGAAAGTTGCACTGAAGGTGCTCAAAGGGACATGAGTTGGTGGCCGTTCTGGGCAGCCTCCGGTGAAGCCGGGGCTGGGCAGAGGTCGGCCGAAGCATGATTTAGGGATCAATTCATTTAAATGAACCTATAATGAATTGAGAAGGGAACTATGCTCCGCCAGAGCTAGCAAACGCTCTGTCGGAGTACGTGAAGCCCTAAGTTTACGGGCTAAGACTGCGATTTCACTAACATCGACATTTTTTATAGCGTCGCAGACGATACGCATATCGTCTGCTACGGAGGATTGAGGAGTGGGTTTGTATTTATTTATTTATTTATTTATTTATTTAAGATAGATCACCAACATAATAATATCATAACATGTCAATAGTGTAAGTAAAGGTTGTTACATTTTAAATATTACCACAATTATAGATGACGACAGCATGCAAGTTTAAGTAAATGTAAACAATGAAAATTATATAAAGTAAAGTAAAATAGTCAAGCAAGAAAAACAAAAAATAAATACAAGTCTTAATACTAAAAATTATTCAGATTTAAAATATCTTTCAATTTAAAGTAGATTTCGGATACAAAAATGGGCGAGGAGCCGAGATGGGATTCGATGCGGGGCGCTGCCTCCAGTTTTCTGGGGCAGGCCTGGACTGTGTAGGCTTAGCAGCCGGAGGAACCCGGCTACGCAGCGGCGGAAAGTTTTCTTGAGAAAGGCGCGGAGCCTGTTCGGGTGCCGCCCTCTTGGAATTGGAGCGCATACAACGGGGTGCACGAGGGCAGCCCCTGTAAATTGCGGTGTGGCCGGACTGGCCACAAAGCGCGCAATCGGGAGGAGAGGGAGTTTCAGGAGTGTGATTGCACTCCTTAGTGAAATGAGGGACCAGGCACTTGACGCACCTGGGCGGTGCGCGGCAGTTGGCCGCCGCGTGCCCGTACAACTGGCACCGATAGCACTGGCCGGGATGACCGCGGCGATGAGGCGCCTCGATCGAGATCCCAGAGAGGCCGCATATGGTGCTAACCCCTTTGAGGATCTCCCTGGACTTGGGGACGTTGGCGAGAACCACCAAAGCGAGAGGGTGACGTCTCCCGTACTTGCTGTGCATTTTATGCACCGCGAGTGCCGGGAAGCTTTGGGACTGCAGATCCTCCAGGATAGCCTCGTTCGATAATTCGAACGGGACTCCCCTGAGTACCGCTCTGATCTCACGCTCTTGTGACAGAGCATAAGTGTGATAAGCATATTGCTTATCGGTCAGGAGCTTTGTTAAAGCACGGAAGTCGTCTATCGACGAGACTAAGATTTTAATAGATTCACCCGAGTTGGCCGCTCGGGTGTAATGAATCTTGTGCTCATTGCACAATGTCGAAAACTCAGTCCATTTACCCTTTTCCCGAAGGAAAACGGGTGGTGGGACCTTGGCCTTGACAGAAATTGGGGCCGGAGCGGGTGTTGAAGACACCGGGGCAGCTGGCGTTGAAGACGCCACAGGGGGTGTGGGGACGGGCGTTGAGGGCGCCGGGTCTTGTTTCGAATGCTTCTTAGAGCGCGGAGGGTCATTGGAGGAAGGGGACGCGGGAGGGCCTAAGACCTGAGGGGTCTGGGGAACTGGGGTGGCCTGAGGGGCCATTGTGGACATTAACGTCATGAGATGAGGGATAAGGGAATCTAAGAAACGGTACTTATCAGCATTTATAGACATGCCTTCAGTACTTTCAAGTAACTTCTTCCTTAACTCGTCAAAGCTTGGGGAAGCCATTGCGGAGGGGTTGGGGAGGGACAATATATGAACCTAACAACGATGACTAACTTCCTAAAACCACCCTACACGCAGTAGGGCGGTTGAGAACGACGCGGATAACTTACTCGAACACGGCACTTGAAGTCCTGGAACGACGAATTCCCGTCGACGAAGCTCACGTTCCACGAAGTACGGTTAACAAGCCACTGTTCGCCGTGAAAACGGCGTTAGAAACTTATTAGAAGTACGGTTAACGAGCCACTCACACACTCTCGCTCCGATCGCCACGCGGTGCGGACGTGCAAGACCCAGCTCTCCGTTGATCGGTCCCTTCCCGCCATTCCGTGGCGCTCAGTTTACTGACGTCACAGTCTAGCGTGTTGGCTCCGTGCTACGGGTTTCTAAGTCTTTCTACTCCGTCTGAGTGCTTTCGAAGTGCGATTTTTCTTTGCGACTAAGCCTCTTAGTCTTCAAAGTGCTGTGCTAAGTAGTGTTGTGCTTGTGCTGAGTGCAGTGTTGTGCCCGGCGTAAGTAGTCTGGTTTCAGTGCAAAGGATACTTAACGGTGACAACGAATTTGTACTGAACCAGTCCTTTTTATTTTTATTTATTTCTCTTCTCTATTTTATTTATTTTTCTCCTATTTTCATATTTATTTTTATCATATTTGTGTGTTTTCGTGTGTATTTGTCCTTTCTGTCGGTAAAGGTTGACCCTAACGCGGTCAACTCTTTACCTGCGCACCCTTTTTTAGGTTTCTAGGTAGTGGCCTTCCGCATATTACGGTTAGTTTTAAGTTATTCTCCCCAGCCCCCCTACCACTGGTAGGGAGGTTTGCCGCTAGGGTTGCTAGGTTTTTATTTAGGAACTCTAGGCATTTGCTATTTAATTAGGTGCTAGGTTTGCTAGGGGACCTAGGCATACTTTATATATTTATAAATTACATATCCAAGCCCTCCAATGGACCTTGTCAACGTACTTAGGTCGTTCGCCCAGGTACTCGCCGCGTCTGGCTACAGCATACCCGATGACATACTAACGCAGGCCTTACAGGCATCTATCGCGTCCCCGGCCCCTCAGGCCTCAACCCCGGCCCCTCAGGCCTCAATCCCGGCCCCTCAGGCCTCAACCCCGGCCCCTCAGGCCTCAATCCCGGCCCCTCAGGCCTCCGACGTCCAGACCCCTCAGGTCTTAAGCTCTCCCGCGTCTCCCGCCTCGTCCGAGATGGACTGCGAATCGGTCGCATCCTCTCACGCGTCGCGTCGTAAGCGTACCGCTCCCGGGAGCGACTCCGAACCCGCGTCTGATACGTCATCAGATGCCGTCACCTTAACCGGCTCTCCTGAGCCCGCGTTTCAACTCGTCGCCAAGCGCTCCAAGAAGCGCTCTAAGAAAGCTTCGGTATCTTCAATACCCGAGCCCTCCCCGGTGTCGTCAACACCAGCCCCCGCGCCGTTAAAATCGCTCGTAGTAACCGCGTCTCCGTCGGTCACATCGAAGCCAGTGACGCGCTGCGCTCCCGTCCCGCCGAAGCCTCAGCTCCCTCCTCCCGTATTCCTGCGTGAAAAAGCGCGCTGGACCGCGGTTTCCAACTTGTGCAAAGTGCACAAAATTAATTACTTGAAAGCCGCCAACGCTGGCGATACAATCAAAATCCAATTAGCGACCGTCGTCGACTTCCGCGAGTTTACCAGGTTACTCGGATTAAACCAAATCGCGTATCACACCTACGCCCTCCCGGAGGAGCGTAAGATCCGCGCAGTATTACGGGGCGTCCCGTTCGAACTCAGCAACGAAGACATTCTCGATGACCTTAAGTCTCAGGGTTTCCCGGTCACAGCAGTGCACAAGATGCACTCCAACCGCGGTAGGCGTTTTCCGCTAGCGCTAGTAATCCTGTCCAATACCCCCGACTCGAAGGAGATTTTCAAAGAGGCTCGCACAATCTGCGGACTCTCGAACATCTCCGTCGAGCGTCCCAACCCCCGTGGTCACCCTGGGCAGTGCCACCGCTGCCAGCTATATGGCCACGCAGCGGCTAACTGTTCAGCTCCCCCCAGGTGCGTAAAGTGCCTGGATCCTCACTTCACCAAGGAGTGCACTCGCACTCCCGAATCCACTTCCCCCCCTGCCTGTGTGCTGTGCGGCCAGTCCGGCCACACAGCTAACTACAGGGGTTGCCCGCGCGCTCCGCGCTCCACCACAAAGAGGGTCGCGCCTAAACCGGCGCCGCCACTCACTCCTGCCAACTTCCCGCCGCTGCGCAACCGGGGTCCCCCGGAAGCAAAGCCCGTTCAGCCGACGCCTACTCCGGCTCTGTCTTGGAGGCAGCGTCCGGCCGTCCCGCCTGCACCTTCCCGACCCATCCCAGCTCCCGTAGCTCCCGTAGGGCTGCGTCCCGCGTTGTCATCTTCCCCTCAGTCGTCGTTGGCTGAGGACATGAAGACCGTGTTCGACGTCATCCAAAACGTCGACATTAACGAAATCTCCGTACTCGCACGCAAACTGCGAGCCGCCCGCTCTCCTCAAGAGCGTTTATTCGCGTTAGCCGAGCATCACTCGCTCCTAAGTTCATTGTAAATTCTTTTATTTTTGTAAATTTTAAATAAATAAATTTTAATGTCTAGACCCGCGAATCTCGCGTCCAGTCGTATTAAACCTAAGGGCTTATCCCTAGTATCTTTTAACGCTCGTAGCCTTAGCTCTAACCTTCCCGAGATTAAACTGTTCCTTCAGAACAACGACCCAGATCTTTTTCTTCTCCAGGAGACATGGCTCACTCCTAATCGCTCCAGGGGATTCGCGATTCCTAAATACGCGTTTACACGTAACGATAGGCCTAACTGCGACGGTTTCGGCGGCACTGCTATCTACTACAAAAGAGGATTCCATTGCTGTCCTCTACCTACCCCTCCTCTCCTTAACATGGAAGCCACCGTGTGTAGATTGGCTATGACTGGTCATCCGACCATCATCATAGCCTCAGTCTACATACCTTGTGGCACCAAACCTATCCGCAGCGACTTTGAGACCATTCTCGCCCTCGGCCGTTCAGTCATTATGTTCGGAGACTTTAACTCCAAACATACTGACTGGACGTGCCTATCAACCAACCAAAGCGGTATAGCTCTCCTCGACATCACCAACTTACTCGACTTAGACGTCGTCTCCCCTATCACTCCCACTCACTATCCCGACAACCCGAACCACTCTCCGGACATCCTCGACTTTGCAATCGTCAAGCATATCAACCTCGACCTCAGGTCTATCGAACCGCTCGATGACCTAGGTTCTGACCACCGCCCCGTCTCCCTCGTGCTAGGACCGCCTAACGGTAACGTCACTTCTCCTAAGACCTTTACCGACTGGAAAGGTTTTAAAAATACGATAGTTTCTGCCTTAGAGGCCCCAAACTCTCCGCTCGCGATCTCGCCCGATCAATTAGATAACCCGGATAAAATCGATTCATTAGTAAATTCTCTCACTGATGCTATCAACTCAGCCATCAGTGTAAACGAAAAGGTTGCTAAGCAAGGCAAACCCACGCATCCCTTAGCCGTAAGCAATCTTATTAAAGCTAAGAACGCGGCTCTCCGGAGAGCCAAGAAATATCCCACGCCCGCCTATAGAACAGCTGCGAATCAGCTGCAACGTAAAGTTAGATCTCGCCTCGCGGAACTCCGAGATGCCCAGATGAACGATCTCATGGCGAATATCTCCCCGTCCCACCAAGCGTATTATCGAATGGCCCGAGCCTTACGCGTAGACGCCGCCTCTCACGTCCCTCCTCTCACTCGTCCCGATGGCTCTATCGCCTTCGAAGACGAAGAGAAAGCCGAATGCTTCGCTGACAGCGTTGCGTCTCAATGCTCGCCCAGCACGCAACCCGCGAATCCCAATCACATCAAAGCGGTGGAGGCCGAAGTCCTCCGTAGAAACTCTCTCCCCATCACCGACGACCCCGTCACAGTCTCTAATGATGAAATCTCGCTTCACATCAAAAGTCAAAAGTCCAGAAAGGCTCCGGGTGCGGATGGTATTTCCAACCACGCACTTAAGCACCTGCCTCAACAGGTGCTTACCTTGTTAGCTATCATTTTCAATGCCTGCTTCGACCTTAGCTACTTTCCAAAAGCTTGGAAAGAAGCGACAGTCATAGGCATACCCAAGCCGGGTAAACCTCTTAATGTCCCGGCTAATCACAGACCCATCAGCCTCCTCAAGGCAATGTCTAAACTTCTCGAGAAAGTCATACTCTCTCGAATGCGGAACCATCTGTTTCCAACGGACGGCGATCTTCTCATAATTCCCCACCAATTCGGCTTTCGCGCTAAGCACTCCTGCCCTCAGCAAGTCCATCGAAAGAAAACGATCGCAGTTTTCTTTGACTTAGCCAAGGCTTTCGACAAAGTCTGGCACAGCGGTCTCGTTTATAAACTCTATAAAATAGGCTTACCGGCTCGCCTAGTTAGGATAATCGCGTCGTTTCTCAAAGACCGCACGTTTCGTTTCAAACATGAAGGCACGCTCTCCGCGCCTCGTCCCATAAAGGTTGGAGTCCCTCAAGGCTCAGTCCTCGCCCCTCTTTTGTATACCGTATACACTAACGACATTCCCATCCCAGCTAAAATCGTCGAACTCGCTCTCTTTGCCGACGACACTGCCCTTTACACCAAAGGCCGCAGAGCCTCGGGTCTCGTCACCAGACTTCAAAAGGCTATTAACACCCTCGGTGCTTGGTTTAAAAAATGGCGTATCGATGTGAACCCAGAGAAAAGCTCTGCGGTTTACTTCGACTACAGACGCAGTCGTATCCCCGACAATCTCCAATTAAGAATGCAAGGCACTCCCATCCCCTGGAAGCGCAGTACCAAATATTTAGGCGTCATATTAGACCAGACGCTTTCATTCAATCCTCACGTCGATAGAGTAACGAAACTCGCACGTTTTTACCTAGGCCGGCTTTACAGTATGTTAGGTAGAAAAAGTAAAATGTCCTTCAGAAACAAACGTACGCTTTATAAGGTCTGCGTTAGACCAGTCATGTCATATGCTTCGCCAGTCTTTGCTCACGCCAAACCCTCCGTCCTGCACAAACTGCAGGTAGTTCAAAACCTCTTCTGCCGCAGGGCCACAAACGCACCTTGGTACGTGCGCAACGCGGACCTGCGCAGAGATCTTGAACTGCCTACAATACAACAGTATCTAAAAACACTCTCAGAATCGTTCTTCAAACGCGCCGAATCCCATCCCAATCCTCTTGTTCGAAAATCAGTCTCATATACTGCTCCTGTCCTAGATTCGGCATACAAAATCGCTAGACCGAGAAACGTGCACACAAGCGAACGTTCGAAGATAACCGTAGATCTCGAGGCCCTTCAGGCCGCAAATTCTAATTCTAACGTAAATCCGAATTAATGCAAATTTAATTTTCAATTTCTAATGTTTTCATTATTTACTTTTCATTTTTAATGTTTTTATTTTTTATTTTACTTTTAATTTTTGAGCACCTTCAGTGCTATGTAAATCCCAGCGGGTGACCCCTTAAGGGCCCCGCTAGCGCGGCCTCTTTCTCCAATTGGCCGTCGCTCCGATGAAGGCTGAGTGGCAAAAATGTACGAGCCGACAGGGGGTTTTTAGTGGGTATGGTTCTGGTAGGCGTCGGGACGAGTCCCACATAACTTTGGAATCGCGCCAGAGTATGCGTCAGAGCATTTTTATCCTCCTGCCCTTCCCGCGGAGGGGAAAAAAAAGAAAAAAAAAACGAGCCACTGTCCGCCGTGAAAACGGCGTTAGAAACTTATTACGGTATACAACTATGAAATTATATATTACGACAACAACCAGTGAAATTTGAGTGCTCAATTAGCGCGGGGGCTAATAAAGCGGGAAGGCGTCTGCGATCGACGTGCGCTCGAGAACGCACGCAGACCGAGACTGGTCCACCCCGTTCTATTTAATTTTTTTGTTCCCCTCCGCGGGAAGGGCAGGAGGATAAAAATGCCCTGACGCATACTCTGGCGCGATTCCAAAGTTATGTGGGACTCGTCCCGACCCCTACCAGGACCATACCCACTAAAAACCCCCTGTCGGCTCGTGCATTTTTGCCACTCAGCCTTCATCTGAGCGACGGCCAATTGGAGAAAGAGGGCGCGCTAGCGGGGCCCAGAAGGGGTCACCCGCTGGGATTACATAGCACTGAAGGTGCTCAAAGCACTGAAGGTGAATACGTAGCACTGAAGGTGCTCAAAATGAAATCAAAAATTAAAACAAAAATTAAAAAATTGCAAAATAAAATTGAATTAACTCGCATTTACGTTAGAATTAGGATTTACGTTAGAGTTAGAATTTACGTTAGAGTTAGAATTTGCGGCCAGAAGGGCTTCGAGATCGCGTGACAGTCTGGTGGATGAGTACGTTTGCGCATTCCTAGGCCTAGCGACTTTGAACTTCGAGTCTAACACAGGAGTAGTATATGAGACTGAATCACGAACTAGAGGATTGGGATGGGTTTCGGAGCGTTTGAAGAACGCTTCAGATAGTGTTTTGAGATGTTGTTGTACTGTAGGCAGTTCAAGATCTCTATGCAAGTCCGCGTTACGCACGTACCACGGTGCGTTTGTGGCCTGGCGGCAAAAGAGGTTTTGAACTACCTGCAGTTTGTGCAGGAGGGAGGGTTTGGCGTGGGCAAAGATTGGCGAGGCATACGTCATGACGGGTCTAATGCAGACCTTGTAAAGTGTACGTTTGTTTCTGAAGGACATTTTACTTTTTCTACCTAACATGCTACTTAGGCGGCCTAAATAGTGACGAGCGAGTTTCGAAACTCTTTCGACGTGTGGCTTGAAAGAAAGCGTCGGGTCTAATGTGACGCCTAAGTATTTAGTACTGCGCTTCCAGGGGATGGGAATGCCTAACATTCGGACGTGGGGATCGCCATCGGGACGACGGCGTTTGTGGTCGAAGCGCATCGCAGAACTCTTTTCAGGGTTCACATCGATGCGCCATTTTTGAAACCATACACCAAGGGCGTTTACGGCCTTTTGGAGTCTGGTTACAAGGTGCCGAACACTGTGGCCTTTGGTATAGAGTGCGGTGTCGTCAGCAAAGAGGGCGAGTTCGATGCCTTTCGGCGGGATGGGAATGTCGTTGGTGTACACGGTGTACAGCAGAGGGGTGAGGACTGAGCCTTGAGGGACTCCAGCCTTTATGGGACGAGGCGCAGAAAGCGTGCCTTCGTGTTTAAATCGAAATGTACGGTCTTTGAGAAACGACGCTATTAACCTGACTAGGCGATCCGGTAAGCCTATCTTGTAGAGTTTATAAACGAGACCGCTGTGCCAGACTTTATCGAAAGCCTTGGCTACGTCAAAGAAAACCGCGACTGTTTTATAACGACGCGGATAGAAACCGTCAAGTATATACTCGACGATTCGGTGGACTTGCTGAGGGCAGGAGTGTTTAGCGCGAAAGCCGAACTGATGGGGAATAATGAGAGGATCGCCATCCGTTGGAAACAGATGGTTCCGCATTCGAGAGAGTATGACTCTCTTGAGAAGTTTAGACATTGCCTTGAGGAGGCTGATGGGTCTGTGATTAGCCGGGACGTTCAGAGGTTCGCCCGGCTTGGGAATGCCTATGACTGTCGCTTCTTTCCAAGCTTTTGGAAAGTAGCTATGGTCGAAGCAGGCATTGAAAATGATAGCCAACAAGGTAAGCATCTGTTGAGGTAGGTGCTTAAGTGCGTGGTTGGAAATTCCATCCGCACCCGGAGCCTTTTTGGACTTTTGATTTCTAATGAGAAGCAAGATTTCATCATTAGAGACTGTGACAGGGTCGGCGGTGATGGGGAGAGAGTCTCTGCGAAAGACTTCGTCCTCCACCGCCTGGATGTGTGAGGGATCAGCAGGTTGCGTGCTGGGCGAGCATTGTGCGGCAATGCTGTCAGCGAAGCATTCGGCTTTCTCTTCGACTTCAAAGGCAGTAGTGCCATCGGGACGCGTGAGAGGAGGAACGTGAGAGGCGGTGTCTACGCGTAAGGCTCGGGCCATGCTATAATACGCTTGGTGGGACGGAGAGATATTCGCCATGAGATCGTTCATCTGAGCGTCTCGGAGTTCCGCGAGGCAAGACCTAACTTTACGTTGAAGCTGATTCGCAGCTGTTCTATAGGCGGGCGTGGGATATTTCTTGGCTCTCCGGAGAGCCGCGTTCTTAGCTTTAATAAGATTGCTAACGGCTAAGGGAAGCGTGGGTTTGCCTTGCTTAGCAACCTTTTCGTTTACACTGATGGCTGAGTTGATAGCATCAGTGAGAGAATTTACTAATGAATCGATTTTATCCGGGCTATCTAATTGTTCGGGAGAGATCGCGAGTGGAGAGTTCGGAGCCTCTAAGGCTGAAACTAACGTATTTTTAAAACCTTTCCAGTTTGTAAAGGGTTTAGGAGATGGGACGTTATCGTTCGGCGGTCCTAGCACGAGGGAAACGGGGCGATGGTCGGAGCCTAGGTCATCGAGCGGTTCGATAGACCTTAGGTCAAGATTGATTCGCTTGATAATTGCAAAGTCGAGAATGTCAGGAGAGTAGGACGGGTTGTTGGGATAGTGAGTGGGAGTGATGGGGGATATGACGTCTAGGTCAAGGGAGTTAGTGATGTCGAGAAGAGCGATACCGCTGGTGTTAGTTGATAGGCACGTCCAGTCAGTATGTTTGGAGTTAAAGTCTCCGAACATAATGACTGAATGGCCGAGGGCGAGAATGGCCTCAAAGTCGCTGCGGATTGGTTTGGTACCTCTAGGTATGTAGATTGAAGCTATGATGATGGTCGGATGACCAGTCATAGCCAACCTACACACAGTGGCTTCCATGTTGAGGAGAGGAGGGGTAGGGAGAGGACAGCAAGGAAACCTCTTTTGTAATACATAGCGGTGCCGCCGAAACCGCCGGAGTTGGGCCTATCGTTACGAATAAACGCGTACTTAGGTATAGTGAATCCCCTGGAGCGGTTTGGAGTAAGCCATGTCTCCTGGAGAAGGAATAAGTCAGGTTCTTTGTTCTGAAGGAACAGTTTAATCTCGGGTAGGTTGGTGTTAAGGCTACGAGCGTTAAAAGATACTAGGGATAAGCCCTTGGGTTTAATACGACTGGACGCGGGATTCGCGGGTCTAGACATTATAATTTACTTATATAAGATTTTATAGAAAAATAAAAAGAAAATAAATTTACAACGAACTTAGGAGCGAGTGATGCTTGGCTAACGCGAATAAACGCTCTTGAGGAGAGCGGGCGGCTCGCAGTTTGCGTGCGAGAACAGAAATTTCCGTAATGTCGACGTTTTGAATGACGTCGAACACGGTCTTTATGTCCTCAGCCAGTGACTACTGAGGTGAAGATGACAAAGCAGGACGCGGCCCTACGGAAGCTACGGGAGCTGGGATGGGTCGGGAAGGTGCAGGCGGGACAGCCGGACGCTGCCTCCAAGACAGAGCCGGAGTAGGCGTCGGCTGAACGGGCTTTGCTTCCGGGGGACCCCGGTTGCGCAGCGGCGGGAAGTTAGCGGGAGTGAGCGGCGGCGCCGGTTTAGGCGCGACCCTCTTGGCGGTGGAGCGCGGAGCGCGCGGGCAACCCCTGTAGTTAGCTGTGTGACCGGACTGGCCGCACAGCACACAGGCACGGGGGGAAGTGTATTCGGGAGTGCGAGTGCACTCCTTCGTAAAATGTGGATCCAGGCACTTAACGCACCTGGGGGGAGCTAAGCAGTTAGCCGCTGCGTGGCCGTAGAGTTGGCAGCGGTGGCACTGCCCAGGGTGACCACGGGGATTGGGACGCTCAACGGAGATATTTGAGAGTCCGCAAATTGTGCGAGCCTCTCTAAAGATCTCCCTCGAGTTAGGAGTATTTAACAGGATTACTAAAGCTAAAGGAAAACGCCTACCGCGGTTGGAGTGCATCTTATGCACTGCTTCGGCCGGGAAACCCTGGGACTTAAGGTCCTCGAGGATTTCTTCATTCGCGAGCTCGAACGGGACGCCCCGTAGTACTGCGCGGATCTTACGCTCCTCCGGGAGGGCGTAGGTGTGATACGCGATTTGTTTTAAGGAAAGTAACCTGGTGAACGCGCGGAAGTCGTCGACGGTCGCGACTTGAATTTTAATTGTATCGCCAGCGTTGGCGGCTTTCAGGTAATTAATTTTGTGCTCTTTGCACAAGTTAGAAACCTCGGTCCAGCGCGCTTTTTCCCGCACGAAGACGGGCGGGGGGAGCTGAGGTTTCGGCGATACGGGAGCGCAGCGCGTCGCTGGCTTCGATGGGACCGACGGAGACGCGGTCACTTCGAGTGACATGAGCGGCGCGGGGGCGGGTGTAGAAGACACCGGGGTTGGCTTTGGTGTTGATGACACCGCGGCTTTTTTCGAACGCTTCTTAGAGCGTTTGGCAACTAACTGGAACGCGGGCTCAGGAGAACCGGTTAGGGTGGCGGCGACCGACGAAGCTTCGGACGCGGCGGAGTCTGAATCGCTCCCGGGAGCGGTACGCTTCCTGCGAGATGAGCGCGAGGATGAGACCGACGCGCAGTCCATATCGGATGGAACGGGTGACGCGGGAGAGCTATATACCTGAGGGGTCTGGACATTAGAGGCCTGAAGGGCCGGGGACGCAATAGATGCCTGTAAGGCCTGCGTTAGAACGTCAGCGGGTATGCTTACGCCGGACGCAGCGAGCGCCTGGGCGAACGACTTAAGAATATTAACAAGGTCCATTGGAGGGCTTGGAATTACAATATAATATATAAATATATAATGTATGCCTATAATATATAACAAATGCCTAGGATTCCTAAATAAAAACTATGCGAACCCTAGCGGCAAACCTCCCTACCAGCGGTAGGGGGGCTGGGGAGAATAACTTAGAACTAACCGTAGTACGCCGAAGGCCGCTACCTAGAAACCTAAAAAAGGGTACGCAGGTAAAGAGTTGACCGCGTTAGGGTTAACCTTTACCGACAGAAAGGACAAATACATACGAAAACACACAAATATGATAAAAATAAATATGAAAATAGGAGAAAAATAAATAAAATAGAGAAGAGAAATAAGTAAAAATAAAAAGGACTGGTTCAGTACAAATTCGTTGTCACCGTTAAGTATCCTTTGCACTGAAACCAGACTACTTACGCTGGGCACAACATTGCACTCAGCACAAGCACAACACAACTTAGCACAGCACTTTGAAGACTAAGGGGCTTAGTCGCAAAGAAAAATCGCACTTCGAAAGCACTCAGACGGAGTAGAAAAACCTTGAAAACCGTAGCACGGAACCAACACGCTAAACTGTGACGTCAGTAGACTGAGCGCCACGGAATATCGGGAAGGGACCGCAACGGAGAACGGGGTCTTGCACGTCCGCACCGCGTGGCGATCGGAGCGAGAATGGTCCACCCCGACCAGTACACTCCTATTTATACATTCCATTCTCAAAAATAATCAGGCCACATCACGCCACGACCCCACTCCAGACGTATCTTGCTCTTATTGGTTGATTCAAACATAAAATGAAACTGAATACAATACAATTACTAATAGATAACTTCAATTGACTTTAAATCAAACTAATACATCAAGCTAAAGTATTTTTAACGAAATAAAACATAACCAAGATTTAATCAACCAAATAATTTAAATGAAATCAATTCTATCTTATACTAGTATAAGATAGAATTCCTAACTTCGATCAGTCCTACGGAACTACCCTCCAACATATATATTATATTTAATTCATACATATCATCTGGTTGATATATTACATGAAAAGATACAAAAAATAACTTTTGTGATGTTCTTGTGAGCTGCTTTTATAACCTTGTGTTATATATTATAATGATGTAACAATATATGAAGAGGTAAAGGTTTAGATTAACCACATAATATTTAAACCAATAATTAGTTCCTGCTGCTACTTTATTTGTGACAATTATTTGACGTTTTGAGGTTTCTGTACTGCTAACTATGCCCTCAATGTAAATTAATCATAATGTATAGTTTTACGAGCTGAATGCAAGTACAGGCCCTGACTTTAATTTAAATTTCAAAAGCTTTGAATTCTGTTTAAAATACTCACTTAATGTCGTAAAGGCATTTTGGGCCTAGTCGTACAAAGTCTGAAAATAAATTAAGATTGGAATTACGACTTTCGTGATAAAAAAAGTTAATAAATTAACTCAATCTTGCCGTTTCCCTTTCTTAATTTAATTTGTGCAAATAAAAGAAATTTTAATGTTGGTTTTTTAATAAAATTATTTGTTACTAAAATTCCTTTAAAGAAAGATTTAATTAAGGCTTATAATATACGTTCAAACTAAATACTTGAATGCGCTTTCAGTGGATCCATTCAGTGAAATTAAGACAGTGCAGATGAATACTTCACGGAGCTTCAAGAACTCGAATTCTTGGAGCTCGGCAATAAGCTAAATGATAGTTGGAGTTGAGCTACGAACTTCTATTTAATACTTATCGTCAAGCTATAGCACAAGTTGAATACCTACCTAATGAAATGCTTACTTTGTATTGTAATTTAGGGAAGCACCTGCCGTGAACTACTTGCAGGAATCGACAGATTGCATCAACGTAGTCGATTATATGAAATTAATTTAAGGTTTAAACTTCAAGACATTCTATAAGTATCATGTAGTTCTACCTTAATCAATATTCTATAGTTCAACTTTAACTGCTATAGTTGAAATAAGCAAAATTTAACGATGTTTAGAAGATTATTTTTCTTTCCAATTTAGAAAACTGACCTTTTAAGGGCCACTTGCACAGCTCCACTTAGCAACGGGCTAGCCAGATAATTAATTAAAATTTCTTTCCGTCAGTTACTATTTCTATTGAACTGATAGAGACATAAAGCAATATTTATGAAAGTCCTTTACCAATCAAATCTTATAACCAGTAAACGTGAGACTGTTGCTTTATTCCGTAAAACAATATTCTAACCAGCTTACGGTTATAGACAAAAACTCCAGCAGAGCCTCCGTGAGACTCCGGGAGGGTGACTCAACTTGTAATCAAATTATAAAAGATTAAACTCACTTCTAACGTTATGAAAATAACTTCCAAGTTATAACGAAACATAAAAAATGTTTAAATTTAGATGTGACAAAACACATTCCAACTTGTGCAAAACCGCCAAGACTTTATGGGGCACTAAAAAGCACTAAAACTGATGTAGTACTCCGACCTATTGTAAGCCAGTTTTTTTTTTTTTTTTTTGTTCCCCTCCGCGGGAAGGGCAGGAGGATAAAAATGCTCTGACGCATACTCCGGCGCGATTCCGAAGTTATGTGGGACTCGTCCCGACGCCTACCAGAACCATACCCACTAAAAACCCCCTGTCGGCTCGTGCATTTTTGCCACTCAGCCTTCATCGGAGCGACGGCCAATTGGAGAAAGAGGCCGCGCTAGCGGGGCCCTTAAGGGGTCACCCGCTGGGATTTACATAGCACTGAAGGTGCTCAAAAATTAAAAGTAAAATAAAACATTAAAAATGAAAAGTAAATAATGAAAACATTAAAAATTGAAAAATTAAATTTGCATTAATTAGAATTAGAATTTACGTTAGAATTAGAATTTGCGGCCTGAAGGGCCTCGAGATCTACGGTTATCTTCGAAGGTTCGCTTGTGTGCACGTTTCTCGGTCTAGCGATTTTGTATGCCGAATCTAGGACAGGAGCAGTATATGAGACTGATTTTCGAACAAGAGGATTGGGATGGGATTCGGCGCGTTTGAAGAACGATTCTGAGAGTGTTTTTAGATACTGTTGAACTGTAGGCAGTTCAAGATCTCTGTGCAGGTCCGCGTTTAGCACGTACCAAGGTGCGTTTGTGGCCCTGCGGCAGAAGAGGTTTTGAACTACCTGCAGTTTGTGCAGGACGGAGGGTTTGGCGTGAGCAAAGACTGGCGAAGCATATGACATGACTGGTCTAACGCAGACCTTATAAAGCGTACGTTTGTTTCTGAAGGACATTTTACTTTTTCTACCTAACATACTGTAAAGCCGGCCTAGGTAAAAACGTGCGAGTTTCGTTACTCTATCGACGTGAGGATTGAATGAAAGCGTCTGGTCTAATATGACGCCTAAATATTTGGTACTGCGCTTCCAGGGGATGGGAGTGCCTTGCATTCTCAATTGGAGATTGTCGGGGATACGACTGCGTCTGTAGTCGAAGTAAACCGCAGAGCTCTTCTCTGGGTTCACATCGATACGCCATTTTTTGAACCAAGCACCGAGGGTGTTAATAGCCTTTTGAAGTCTGGTGACGAGACCCGAGGCTCTGCGGCCTTTGGTGTAAAGGGCAGTGTCGTCGGCAAAGAGAGCGAGTTCGACGACTTTAGCTGGGATGGGAATGTCGTTAGTGTATACGGTATACAAAAGAGGGGCGAGGACTGAGCCTTGAGGGACTCCAGCCTTTATGGGACGAGGCGCGGAGAGCGTGCCTTCATGTTTGAAACGAAACGTGCGGTCTTTGAGAAACGACGCGATTATCCTAACTAGGCGAGCCGGTAAGCCTATTTTATAGAGTTTATAAACGAGACCGCTGTGCCAGACTTTGTCGAAAGCCTTGGCTACGTCAAAGAAAACTGCGATCGTTTTCTTTCGTTTCGGATAGAAGCCGTCGAGTATGTACTCGACGATTCGATGGACTTGCTGAGGGCAGGAGTGCTTAGCGCGAAAGCCGAACTGGTGGGGAATTATGAGAGGATCGCCGTCCGTTGGAAACAGATGGTTCCGCATTCGAGAGAGTATGACTCTCTCGAGAAGTTTAGACATTGCCTTGAGGAGGCTGATGGGTCTGTGATTAGCCGGGACATTAAGAGGTTTACCCGGCTTGGGTATGCCTATGACTGTCGCTTCTTTCCAAGCTTTTGGAAAGTAGCTAAGGTCGAAGCAGGCATTGAAAATGATAGCTAACAAGGTAAGCACCTGTTGAGGCAGGTGCTTAAGTGCGTGGTTGGAAATACCATCCGCACCCGGAGCCTTTCTGGACTTTTGACTTTTGATGTGAAGCGAGATTTCATCATTAGAGACTGTGACGGGGTCGTCGGTGATGGGGAGAGAGTTTCTACGGAGGACTTCGGCCTCCACCGCTTTGATGTGATTGGGATTCGCGGGTTGCGTGCTGGGCGAGCATTGAGACGCAACGCTGTCAGCGAAGCATTCGGCTTTCTCTTCGTCTTCGAAGGCGATAGAGCCATCGGGACGAGTAAGAGGAGGGACGTGAGAGGCGGCGTCTACGCGTAGGGCTCGGGCCATTCGATAATACGCTTGGTGGGACGGGGAGATATTCGCCATGAGATCGTTCATCTGGGCGTCTCGGAGTTCCGCGAGGCGAGATCTAACTTTACGTTGCAGCTGATTCGCAGCTGTTCTATAGGCGGGCGTGGGATATTTCTTGGCTCTCCGGAGAGCCGCGTTCTTAGCTTTAATAAGATTGCTAATGGCTAAGGGAAGCGTGGGTTTGCCTTTCTTAGCAACCTTTTCGTTTACACTGATGGCTGAGTTGATAGCATCAGTGAGAGAATTTACTAACGAGTCTATTTTATCCGGGCTATCTAATTGATCGGGCGAGATCGCGAGCGGAGAGTTTGGGGCCTCTAAGGCAGAAACTATCGTGTTTTTAAAACCTTTCCAGTCGGTAAAGGTCTTAGGAGAAGTGACGTTAACGTTAGGCGGTCCTAGCACGAGGGAGACGGGGCGGTGGTCAGAACCTAGGTCATCGAGCGGTTCGATAGACCTGAGGTCGAGGTTGATATGCTTGACGATTGCAAAGTCGAGGATGTCCGGAGAGTGGTTCGGATTGTCGGGATAGTGAGTGGGAGTGATAGTGGAGACGACGTCTAAGTCGAGTAAGTTGGTGATGTCGAGGAGAGCTATACCGCTTTGGTTGGTTGATAGGCACGTCCAGTCAGTATGTTTGGAGTTAAAGTCTCCGAACATAATGACTGAACGGCCGAGGGCGAGAATGGTGTCAAAGTCGCTGCGGATAGGTTTGGTGCCGCAAGGTATGTAGACTGAGGCTATGATGATGGTCGGATGACCAGTCATAGCCAATCTACACACGGTGGCTTCCATGTTAAGGAGAGGAGGAGTAGGGAGTGGACAGCAATGGAATCCTCTTTTGTAGTAGATAGCAGTGCCGCCGAAACCGTCGCAGTTAGGCCTATCGTTACGTGTAAACGCGTACTTGGGAATCGCGAATCCCCTGGAGCGATTAGGAGTGAGCCATGTCTCCTGGAGAAGAAAAAGATCTGGTTCGTTGTTCTGAAGGAACAGTTTAATCTCGGGAAGGTTAGAGCTAAGGCTGCGAGCGTTAAAAGATACTAGGGATAAGCCCTTAGGTTTAATACGACTGGACGCGAGATTCGCGGGTCTAGACATTAAAATTTATTTATTTAAAATTTACAAAAATAAAAGAATTTACAACGAACTTAGGAGCGAGTGATGCTCGGCTAACGCGAATAAACGCTCTTGAGGAGAGCGGGCGGCTCGCAGTTTGCGTGCGAGTACGGAAATTTCGTTAATGTCGACGTTTTGGATGACGTCGAACACGGTCTTCATGTCCTCAGCCAACGATGACTGAGGGGAAGATGACAACGCGAGACGCGGCCCTACGGGAGCTACGGGAGCTGGGATGGGTCGGGAAGGTGCAGGCGGGACGGCCGGACGCTGCCTCCAAGACAGAGCCGGAGTAGGCGTCGGCTGAACGGGCTTTGCTTCCGTGGGACCCCGGTTGCGCAGCGGCGGGAAGTTGGCAGGAGTGAGTGGCGGCGCCGGTTTAGGCGCGACCCTCTTGGTGGTGGAGCGCGGAGCGCGCGGGCAACCCCTGTAGTTAGCTGTGTGGCCGGACTGGCCGCACAGCACACAGGCAGGGGGGGAAGTAGATTCGGGAGTGCGAGTGCACTCCTTGGTGAAGTGAGGATTCAGGCACTTTACGCACCTGGGGGGAGCTGAACAGTTAGCCGCTGCGTGGCCATATAGCTGGCAGCGGTGGCACTGCCCAGGGTGACCACGGGGGTTGGGACGCTCGACGGAGATGTTCGAGAGTCCGCAGATTGTGCGAGCCTCTTTGAAAATCTCCTTCGAGTCGGGAGTATTGGACAGGATTACTAGTGCTAACGGAAAACGCCTACCGCGGTTGGAGTGCATCTTGTGCACTGCTGTGACCGGGAAACCCTGAGACTTAAGGTCATCGAGAATGTCTTCGTTGCTGAGTTCGAACGGGACGCCCCGTAATACTGCGCGGATCTTACGCTCCTCCGGGAGGGCGTAGGTGTGATACGCGATTTGGTTTAATCCGAGTAACCTGGTAAACTCGCGGAAGTCGACGACGGTCGCTAATTGGATTTTGATTGTATCGCCAGCGTTGGCGGCTTTCAAGTAATTAATTTTGTGCACTTTGCACAAGTTGGAAACCGCGGTCCAGCGCGCTTTTTCACGCAGGAATACGGGCGGAGGGAGCTGAGGCTTCGGCGGGACGGGAGCGCAGCGCGTCGCTGGCTTCGATGTGACCGACGGAGACGCGGTTACTACGAGCGATTTTAACGGCGCGGGGGCTGGTGTTGAAGACACCGGGGAGGGCTCGGGTATTGAAGATACCGAAGCTTTCTTAGAGCGCTTCTTGGAGCGCTTGGCGACGAGTTGAAACGCGGGCTCAGGAGAGCCGGTTAAGGTGACGGCATCTGACGACGTATCAGACGCGGGTTCGGAGTCGCTCCCGGGAGCGGTACGCTTACGACGCGACGCGTGAGAGGATGCGACCGATTCGCAGTCCATCTCGGACGAGGCGGGAGACGCGGGAGAGCTTAAGACCTGAGGGGTCTCGACGTTGGAGGCCTGAGGGGCCGGGGTTGAGGCCTGAGGGGCCGGGGACGCGATAGTTGCCTGTAAGGCCTGCGTTAGTACGTCATCTGGGATGGGGATGCCGGAGGCAGCGAGTGCCTGGACGAGCGACCTAGCAAAGTTTACCAAGCTTTGCTGGTCCATTGGGAGGGCTTGGTCCTACGATATATAAAATATATAAATATATAAGAATGCCTAGGTTCCCTAGCAAACCTAGTACCTAAACCTCCCTACCCGCGGTAGGGGGGCTGGGGACGACGCGAAGTGGTGCCCCTAGCTCGGACAGCACTGTACCGTCACCCTGGGAAAGGCCCAAGTGCAATGGGATCGGGTCTGCCGGTTTCTCCTTGGCCTGAAGGGCCTTGGAAGCGCACCGGGGCAACGCTATCAGGCTTAGTTGTCACCGTTAAGTATCCACCTGATCAAACGCGAGTCTACTACGGAGTGTGTCGTCAATAAATTGACAACAAAAACCGGCCGTAGACCTGACGGAGTTGGGTTGCACTAAAAGTGCGGGATTGACTACGTTACGACCGGCCGGAGCCGGCCGCAGAGCGAGTCTCTGACTACGTACAGGCGCCAAGCGTCGAGTACGCAGCCAGAAGGACAGCCCGAGTCTTGCAAACCACTATCGAATTTAATCGACCGCGGTAAGCTCAACCCTGTTGTTGCTGTACTCACCGGAGTGAGGTTTTTACTTCGAGGGGTGCACAGAGTGCGAGATTGACTACGTTACGACCGGCCAGGGGCCGGCCGCAGAGCGAGTTTCTGACTACGTAGCAAGCGCCAAGCGTCAGGTACGCAGCCAGAAAAACAGCCCGAGCTTCGCGAACCACTATCGAATTTAATCGACCGCGGTAAGCTCAGCTCTGTTGTTGCTGTGCAAGAGACCGACTTACTTGCAGCCGATCGAAACCGACCGCAGTGTAAGCCCTAAAGAGGCTAACAGCGTATGAGTGTTGCTACGAGTTGACGTCGTGAGACGACAATCGTGACTCAACTGCTGGAGCGACCGCGAACACGTCCGAGCGGGGCCGGACGCAGAACGGATCTGAGAGTGGCGTTTGAGTATTGATACGAGTGGAGTCGTGAGACAACAATCGTGACTCGGCAGCCGGGAGCGACCGTCAAACACGTCCGAACGGGTCCGGACGCAGATGAGGTCCTGTAAGCCAGTTGAAACAAGAACTTATAAGCTTGCCCAACACGTAGCAGGTGTGCTCTCAGTACTTAAAGTTAAAAAGAGCATATATTAAGGATAAAAAGGAAAATAAAATAAATAAATAAAATATTTACTTAGCTAGTAATGAAACCATGATTAGTTTTGATGTAAAGTCTCTTTGTAATAGCTAATACGAAGCTAACTGATTCAGATCTACCTGTGGCATGTGCTGAATTACTTGAAGCTTGTCTAACATCTGGCTACTTTATGTGGAACCAAGAGTTTTACTTGTGAATTGACGGTGTGTCATGGGTTCCCCAGTGTCCCCAGTAGTTCTTGACACCTACATGGGAGACTAGGAGGAGCGTGACCTCCATGTGGCACCTGTTGTAGAAGGTGCCATGCGGAAATCTACAAGAGATATGTTGACCACACTAACACTATTTTACCGCAACATAAAATTACTGCATTTCTAGATTTTATCTGCATCTGAATTCCCTTAACGCTAAAACACAGTTTGTAATGGAATTAAAGCAGGATAATTAGTTAACTTTCCTTGATACACTTATTGAACAGAATCCGAATGGCAAGTCTCTGTGTTTATAGGCCCATACACACACACACACCGATAAACACCTAAATGGTATCCCACGACCATCCAAGCCAATTATCTGCCGTTGGTTCATGTTTGTTTCCGAGAGCACACGGAATCGTGTCCCCAAGCACTTTGATGATGAACACAAGCATGTCGTTAAAGCGCTTCGTGAAAACGGCCTTAAACAACTTCGTCGCCGCCGCAGAAACCGCGTGAAGCCTCATGCAGTCGAACGTAAATCTGTTTTTCTGCCTTTTGTAAAAGGTGCAAATGACAAGTTTCGATAAAATAGTTAGGCGCGCCTCAAAATAAACAATATACTTTAGTACTATATAAAATTAGTCAACGTATTTGTTCAGTTAAATCAAGCAAACATTTACAATATCCAGGTGTTTACATAATTGACTGTGACTGCGGGCTTTCCTACATTGACCAAACTAAACGGAACGTGCCTACTCCTTTAAAGAACACAGCTGATATCAAAAATAGAAAAACAATGAAGTCTGCAGGGTGTGAACCTTCCATGGACAAGCCCAACCATTATTTGAGGTTTGACTGTGTAAAAATTTTATCAAAGGAAAAATAATTCATACCTAGAATAATAAGAGAAACCATTCAAATTAAGAAACACTCCAATTTCAACAGATAAGATGGTTGGACGATTTTGCTAACATGGGATCCTATAATGAAAAACATAAAATCCAACCTTCGATAAAGTGCAATACCTCAGGCTTATGGCAATGTCAGCACTTCCTGTGTTAATCCTGAACGTTACGCTCGCAGACTGAGAAACAGATAAAGTTGATTGAATCCCTTCATAACTGTCAAGACGCCTGTCATCTCAATCCCTCGTGACCGCGGTGTCTGTAAAAGTACTGAAACGTCTAATTAGAACGTAAAAATATAATTAAACGGGATACAATCCGCTTAAAAAGTGTTTTGTTTAATAATAATAAACAAATTTTTTTTCTTGTTCTTTCTTTATTTTACATAAAAACATAACACATTTATTTTAACCAAAATTTGACTCATGTATTAAATGCAAAAATTTGATTGTGTATACATATTTTTATCTTGTTATACGCTTGAACTTCTTAGGGTTTTGCTTATTTATTTATTTTATTTTATTTTAAGAGTACAGGAAAACTTACAGCCTAAAACATTACAAATTCACAATGTAAGCATACATGCATGGCTTATTACAAGTTTTCACCTATGAGTAAACTTATAAATATGGATACATAGTCGTGCTAAAATTTATTAAATATAATCACAATTTAATATTATAAGCCTTAGCGGGTAAATTAATAGAAGAAAATAGAAATAGCTGCAGTGTTGCATCATTCAGTTAAAGACTCAGAGAAAAATTTACAAGAAATATTTGATTTAAACTTCATTATGGAATCTGAAAATATATCAACTGTTGGGTTCGAACTTAAAAACTTATTTAGAAAATGCGGAACTCGGCTAAAAAAAGTGTTATGTTTATAATTGGTTCTTGCTTGAGGTAGAAAAAATGTTGTACTACTTGTGTGCATAAGAAAATAATTGGGGACTTTAAAATATAATTTATCTAATAGTTCAGGACATTCTATCGTACCTTTCAGAATTTTTAACAGATAAGTGACATCGCCAATGTTGCGACGTACGTGAAGTGGTAAAAAATGATAGCATTTGCAGTTACTGATGTATGATGGCTCAGATAAACTATGAGTTCTATAATGTAAGAACTTCAAGAATTTTAACTGTATTCTCTCGATGTTTTGTTTATGACAGTCATATGTTGGGTTCCAGACTTGGGATCCATATTCAAGAATACTTCGCACATAAGTACAGTATAATATCTTAATAGTTTTAATATTATGGAAACAAGATGATTGTCTAATAATAAATCCTAGAGTTCTATATGCTTTAGCCACTATCGAGTCAATGTGCGCAACGTACGAAAGCTTCTCATCCTGAATTATGCCTAGATCCCTAATAGTTTTTACCCTGGAAAGAATTTGTCTATTTAGTTGATAAGCATTGAGAAGTGGCTGAAGTTTACGATTAAATGATATCACAAAACATTTATCTACATTCAAACTAAGTTTGTTGTTTTGGCAATAATTTGAAAACCTGTCAAGGTCCTCTTGAAGTTTAAGTGCGTCATGTATTGAGCTTACTGTTTTTAGTATTTTCATATCATCAGCAAAAAGATAAAAATTAGAATGATGGAAACAGGATGAGATGTCGTTTATGAAGAGTATAAATAATAGCGGGCCCAACAAAGAACCCTGAGGTACACCGGAAGAGATCTTAGACCAAGCCGAAGTATATCCACCCAACACAACAGCCTGAGTTCTATTGTCAACATAAGAACAAAACCATCTATACAAGTTTCCGTGAATACCCGACGATAGTAATTTCTTTAAAAGTAATATATGGTCTATTCTATCAAAGGCTTTGCTGTAATCAGTGAATACACAGTCAACTTGTTTATGGTCACTTATCGCATCAATAATAAGTTCTTGAGTCAATAACAAGTTAGAAACTGTTGATCTCCCCTTTAGAAAGCCGTGTTGCTCGGGAAGGAACATTGGTTGTAAAGCTGAGTATACCTGACTATAAATAATTCTTTCTAAAACCTTTGCTTAGCTGACAGAAGTCAATCGAATCTTACTATTCCATAGAAAGTAGCAAATCTAATTCTTGAAAAGGCTCGCTTGGTACCTCACAGAAGAGTATTATTGATGTCACAATGACAGCTCATCGCTATCCACAAAGACAAGTAATAGCTATTTGAACTTCCTCAAATGGACTAAGTGACGCGCAATTTTGAGTTATTAAGTATTTAATTGATAGAATAATTATTACCGGCTTCTGTATAATACGAAAAGGGTCCCTTGTAACAGGTTAAACGCTCAATTATTTGAAATTATAAACGTTCTTCGTTTTCTTGGAAGATTTAAATACAAAATTCGAAGAATCATAAATTTTATCTTAGTTAATGATTTCTACCGTTTAGGTATAAGTTGTTTGAAGTGTTTCAGGGCCACGATTGCAGATTTTATCGGTATATTTTAGAAGTTATGATCTTCCTAGAACAATGCTCAAAATACATAAGTGTTTATTGATTTTTAATAAACTTTAACTGCGAAGCTGTCGTTACGAATATTTTAACAAATGTATTTAAAATAATATTGTCTTAGTTCCGGACAATACATAACAGCGTTTTATCAGATTACATCTCAGACCTTTCATTTAATCAATTTTAGTATTTAGGTAACACAATTTATTTTTATGTACAGTGATAATTTCATATAACTTTAGGTATACAATTCTCTATAAACACATAGTTAAAATAAAACAATATTTACTTTCGCCAACTTGATGGTCCAGTTACTGTAACTTTTATATATTATCGAGGTTTTAAAACATCACTATCTAAAATGAGAAAAATTACTTTTCATGCGAAAGGGGTTTAGTGCTAAATAGGTACATCAGCTAAACATTACTTGTGAGGTCGTTGCCAGCAGCATCGTAAGGAAAGATTTTAGATATGCATGTGCAGTACTGTTTGAATCTATAGCGGGGAGATCAAACCCAAATAAACGAATAAGCTTTGAAATCCAAAAATATTAAATTTCAAAAAACCTCAATAAAAAACAACAATAATAAATCTGAAAAGCCTACAATTTTCCTTGTTCCATCAGAAAGGGTCAACTCTTTTACCGCTGTATTATCATTATTGAATAACAGAACGGGGTACTGTTGGCATAAACGAATTTAGGAATGGGCTTTTTGTACAAGTTGATAAAAATTCTAAAAACCTACTTTTGACTTGAGGCTTCTTTTTTCCATATTCACGTTTTATGGATAAAATGTTTATATAGAAATCAGTATTTTAAAACAGAAACAAAAATTGTGAATTGCATATTTAAATTGTAAAGGTGTGAATAGAAACACGAAACCTAAAACTTTTCTCAATAAAAGAAATTCGGAGGTTGGGCCGATTTTCAAACTTTTTCGACGTTTATAAGTTTTTAGGATCATCAATATAAAACAATTTTTATTTTTTTTAAACAAAAAGTTGTTTTCTCCGGTTGACTAGTAAATCCTTATTCAAATAATTTAATACCGATAGAACCCGGGTACTGTCACAGATAAAATTGAATGTTGCTATTTGTTTTATTATTTACGAGTATTATTATTTATTAAGTTTGTAGGCATGACTCTAGACGAACTCGAATGTGCTTAAATGGGTAAAAGATGTCTGAAAGATACGTAGACATGCTGAAACGCTTAAAAGATGTCAGAAAAATACGTAGATGTGCTTAAACGGGTAGATGATGCCTAAAAAAATGTAGATGTGCTGAAAAGAGTAAAAAATTTCAGCCTACCACGGATTTGTTTCGTATCGTTTTAGATACGGTATAATATTATGGGAAAACTCTCCTCATACGATTTATATATATTTTTTTCCTATTTCAATATAATATTTATAATACTTTTGGGGACTGGAACTGCTCGCGTCCGCAAGGTTTAGCCCTCGATGCCTTGTACGTGGTCCCTCGGTGGTGCTAAACGAGCAGTATCTTCTGGTGGTAGGCTTCGGCCGTGGCTTGTCACCACCCACTAAACAAAGCCATGCCGCCAATTGACATGGCCGCGTTCTGGCATGATGTTTAGTGTAGCTATCGAGGAGGGTAGGTCTGAGTAATCGTGCTGCATCAGAGAACTGTCTTCAGCTCCTAATTTATTGACTCGCCGTGTAACTGGTTTTGGAGGGTAGCGGGATCCGAAGAAACGGTGCACCGCTGGCCGACCGCAGGTAGTAGGGGGCTCAAGTAGTGTGCTAGCCACATGCGAAAGAATCAATCGAAAAATCCCGGGAGGCTTCATCGTGCCAGCTGGCGACTGGTTTGAGAGGACCCGATGACAATCCCCGCGAGGTTCATGCGTCCCCGCAGTCTCCAAGCCAGTTCCCCATCGGTGCGTTCTTTATTGCGGGCTGCTTGGTTCCATTTACAGCACTTCTCTCAACTTCTGTCCTCCTCCCTATTCACTCACTCAACTAATATGAAAAGTCACAAGTAGAGTAAGGTTCTACAGCGGTTGCACTTCCTCTCTCTTAAAGTACACTTCTGCAACATCAGAGGAATGCACTCAAATATCAATGATGTCCACCACCATCTTGAGACAGAGAGGCCTCACCTACTCTTCTTAACGGAGACGCAAATCTGTAATCCGTCAGACTCGGCATACCTTTCTTACCAAGAGTAAATCCTGGAGTCCAATTTCCGCCCGAACGCGGGGGTGAGCATGTATGCCAGTGACGAGATATGTTGTCAACGTCTCCGTTACTTGGAAGATCTGAACTTTTCCGTTATGTGGGTTCACATTGATACCGGCCTTGACCAATTGGTCTACGCCAGTATATACCGGTCACAAAGCGGAGATCGGGAGACAACGAGGCTCATGGAGAATCTCAGCGATGCAGCAGATAAGGTTCGGCAACGTTTTCCCTCAGCGCAGTTGGTGTTCCTAGGGGATTTTAACGCTCATCACGGGCAATGGCTGTACTCGTATCAGCACACTGATCACGCTGGAAGAGAGGCTTTTAAGTTTTCCGTGACTCAAGGCCTCTCACAGCTTGTGCACGAGCCCACGCGCATCCCCGACGTTGCCGGCCGCACTGCATATTGCTTAGACCTTCTGCTGACAACTGATCCTGACAGGTGCTCGGTGTCCGTAACTGCACCTTTAGGAACATCCGACCACTGCGTGATGAAATCTGTGTCGCAGTACTCGCCGCCTGACACCAGCCCAAAAGGCGCTAGGCGAGTATGGCTATACAAGTGGGATGAGATGCGGCATTTTTTCGCGTCTTATCCTTGGCGGCAGACTTGTTTTACATTAACCGATCCATCGTGCTGCGGTGATGCTGTATCAAGTGTGATAGGCCAAGCAATGGAGTATTTCATCCCTTACGCTGACCTATCATTTGAAACCAAAGGTCGCCCATGGTTTAATGCTGCTTGCCTCACAGCTGAAAAGCTTAAACAAGAAGCGTACAAATCCTGGGCTGACGCTCGCAGAAGCAAGGCCGTGGATTCGCATGAACTGATGAAAAAATACAATGCTACCGCCAAGTCTAGCAAAAAGGTGATCAGAAAAGCTCGCTTTGACCACATTGGCCACATCGGAAACAAGATAGCGTCATATCCTTCAGGAAGCAAAGCTTTCTGGTCTTTGGCCAAGTCGGTTGAGTCGAACTTCTGTCGCCCATCGCTGCTACCTCTGAGGAAGTCTGACGGTTCACTGGCCCACACTGCAAAAGAGAAAGCAGACCTCTTTGCTAATCTTTTTGCAGACTGTTCACGTCTAAATAGTCAAGGTAAAGTCCCACCCCAGTTACCTCAGTTCGGACCCAAAATGGGTACCGTTCATATTCGCCAAAAGGAGGTTCTTAAATGCTTGCAGAATTTAGACGAGAACAAGGCCAGCGGCCCCTATGGCTTACCTGCAGTTGTGTTAAAACACTGCGCAGCCGAGTTGTCTCCCATACTAACGCGCCTGTATCGACTCTCTTTGGAATCTGGAAAGGTCCCTAAATCCTGGAAGCTGGCTAAAGTGCAACCAGTACCAAAGAAGGGAAGCCGTGCAGATCCCATCAACTATCGATCTATTGCAATCACCTCCATACTTTGCAAAGTTATGGAGCGTGTATTGAACAATCGTCTCTTGGCACACCTTGAGTCCAACGAGCTCCTTAGTGATAACCATTATGGTTTTCGCAGTGGACGCTCGACTGGAAATCTTCTTGTGTATGCCACTCACTTATGAAGCGAAGCCTTGGAAGGTCACGGTGAAGCTATAGCTGTATCTTTAGACATTGATAGGATCTGGCATGATGGTCTCTTGAGTAAGCTTCCAGCATACGAAATACCTAAAGGGCTCTGCGACTGGATATCTAATTTTCTGAGGGAACGGTCAAGTCAAGTAGTCTTAGATGGATGCTCTTCTGACCTAATGGCAATTAATGCCGGGTACCTCAGGGATCTGTTCTCTCTGCAACTTTATTCTTGCTGCACATTCACGACCTGCTAACCCCAGGCATTATTTATTATACAGCACCATTGTAGAGAGATACATGTCCAATGCGCGAGCAAGTCCTCAAGAAATCCGGGCTTTGAGAGAGTCCATGAATGAGAGGGTGGATTTGGCCTTAAAGAAAGTGTCCGATTGGGGCGAGTCAAATTTAACCCGTCCAAAATACAGGCGTGTTTATTCTCCGCGAAAGAGAGCAGATTCGACCTAACGCCCACTTTCCAAAATGTTTCTGTACCCTTAACCGACCACCTAGGGCTTCTGGGCATAACTATATCGTCCCAACTAAACTTCGGGCAACAAATTGTGTCCGTGGCTCAAACTGCTTCAAAGAAGTTGGGAATTATCTCGAAGGTCCGACGGTACTTCAGCCCTGAACAGCTACTTAATTTGTATACAGCTCAAGTTCGATCTTGTATGGAGTACAGTAGCCACCTTTGGGATGGTTCTGCAAAGTACCAACTAGAAGCGATGGACGCAGTTGACCGAAGAGCCCGTAAAATTATTAACAACTTTGACCTCACCACCAAAAAACTGCAAAGCCTCGACCATCGTCGGAATGTTGCCAGTTTAGCAGTCTTCTACAGATTACATTTTGGAGAGTACGCGAATGCTCTTTTTGATCAGGTTGAACCCACACCCTTCTTGCATCAGACGCAGACAAACCTTCCATCCTTTCATGAAGAAGTCGAACTAAACCAAACGCTTAGATAGTTCCTTTTTGGTGCGGGTCGCCAAGGTGTGGAATGAACTGCCTGCGTCTGTTTTTCCAGAAAACTATAGTCCTAGTTCTTTCAAGCGTCTAGTGAATAGGTATCTCGTGGATAGACGTGTAACACCTTCGTCTTCATCGTCACTTTCCATCAGATGAGATAGAAGACAAATGTCTAATTCTTTTTCAATAAAAAAAAAATTTATAAATAAAAAATAAAGAATATATATATCGATATATAAGGGAGAAAAAAAAGGGAGCTACCAGTAATCAAATTTAAAATGTCTTTATTTAAGTTACTATTGGAAAAATATATGTTTAAATATTATTGAATGATAACGCTTTATGACATCCTATTGAATTTATAGTTAATTTGTTGACCTCATTATTTTTATGAATTAAGATTAAAGAATTTAGACCTTACTTTGGACATACTATACCTAAAAAAATATATTGTTTAAGTACTAGTCTTCTAGTCTAGACTAACTTGCGTGATTAGATTTTCTTATATTTACAGAATACTTTTTAAGTTATTTCATCATGAGCTATAGTTTATCATTTTTTGTTTGTCCTTCTTATTTGCTTTCTGTCTGTTTTTGCTTTTTAATTTATTTATTTATTTATTACACACAACGGAATAGAACTGTAATAGAATTAATTAAAACAAAACTTCAAACATACGAGTCAAGGTTGCATTCCACAAGAAATAATTAATAATTCATATAGTTGGTACTTATTATGTACTTATCTATCTTATGTTTGTAATAATAATTTGCTTGTTTTGAAACATCTCCCTTTATCTATACCGCATCTAAGTCTAGATTTGCTAATTTGGATCGCTCTAAGTGTAACCATTTGCGACCGTAAGATTTTTTATTTCTACGAAACGGCTTTTGTAAACAACCTACAAAAATCGACAACACAGGCCTTCTGTTTCAGATAAGCTGTGGTGTTCCTGCAGTACATCGTGTTAATTTACATAGGTCCAAAGAACGCAATAAACGTAAAAAAAAATAACGTGAGTTCTTGGTATTTCAAACAATGAACCCTGGTGAACGACTGTCAAATTAACATAATATAAGTCCAGCAAAGTTCACCAATGTTATATCTTGCTTTGGCCCTGCTTGCGCGGCCCCGTGCTCAAATCTGAGAAGCGACCTAATAAAATTACTCCTGAGGCGCGCCATTTCCCTCTCTGTAACCTTGTTACCGTCGTCGTTCACAGGGAGAATGTCAAATAGCTTTCTTATTCATAAAAATGAACATAAACTTGAACGTTACTCTTAATGATTATGCCTTAAATGGAATAGGAAAAAGTAATATTTAGCACAGTACTGTGGAGCAGTGGCTAAGTATAATAATGGTAAGAAATCCAGATGTAGCCCTGTCTGTTATCATTTTACGCTTACATTTAACAGACTTTGGTACAGACGGTCCGCGCACCTATATGCCTATGGCACCTATATTGCAAATAACATGGGCTACTTTTGCCACGAAAATAAAATTTAAATTGAGTGAGGTGAATTTAAAATTTATCTGGGTTACCATTGACTTCTTAAGTTAGAAAAGTTAGTAAATTATCTATTAAAATTATTTCTTTTCCTTTTAATTGAATTTACTTATTCAAAATAAATCGGAATAAATCTCGAATTTGGACCTTAAAGGTTTAAATAAATAAAATTAAATAAAGAAAAATATTAAAAAGTTAGTAGTTTTTAAACTGGATTCGGTATTCGCGTGCATTGTAGTTTAGGCACTGCAGTTTACAGTTGCATATCATTTATGTAAATCTTGTAAAGCAGATTAGTAAGTAATTCATCATAATAAAAAAACATATGTCTGAAACCTGTTTTCCGTAGACTACGGACTACAGCGCTGCTTTGACAACTCGTAGGTGTCATAGCGGTGCCACAAACCGCAAAGATTGAGCAGACATACTGGAGAAGAACAATAGCGTAACTTCATATTTCGTGATCGGTTTGACGTAATTGCTTCACACACCAGCCCCCGTAAGACCTCTAAGTGGACCTCGCGGTCCTATCGGTTCCACTAACATATTTTTAAACAAAGATTGTTTAAATTTTATGAAAACTTTTAAGTTTGCTTCCTCAACTGTTTCCCGCGTAAAATTACTATTTCTAAATGTATTTTGTGATTTACTCTTAGAATTTTTCGTTGATATAAGTGAGAAATAATGCTCGGCATCATACAATTAACAATTTAAATAATAAATACTTCTATCAATATATTACATGGCTCATTTGGTAATAAGTGACCTTTCTGCTGATCCAAAAGTCACGAGTTGGATTCCCAATGTGGACAAAAAATTGTGTGCATGAGCCATGAATATATTAGTATAAGTTCAGAGGATAAAGCATACGTCGACAACAGCGACAAGACGGTTTTTTTTTAAATTATTAAAGTTTTTTCTTTGATTATGAACTTAAAGAAAGACTTGTTTTCTATGTTGCTATATTTAAAATAAAACATTGTTCAAAACAATTATTTTACTTGCCAGATGGTGTTCTTCAAAAAATACTTTTCATCTGGTTTTTTTTTAATTAAATCTATTTTAATATTCAAAGATAGACCTAAAACATTTTCATTAAAAAGCGAAAAATATAATTATTGTATTTTTAGGCAAAGTATTTTATCATATTTATAACCGCTCATCGCGTGTGACGTTTACTGTCGTGATTTTATTTAATTTAATTATTATTTATAAGACTGTTGATATAAATACGAAGGTTTTTTTTAACAAAACATTCTACAACCTTCTGAAAATTATAATTGGGAGTTCACCTACTCCAAAAACAAAGACTTCTTATTTGATGTAGTTTCAATCAACCCAATTTTTTGTAAAGTAGCTAATTTTATTAAGATTATAAAATATTTTTAATTTACATACAGCTTTGTGGTCATGAATATTTTCAAAACTTTCGTAAGACTTACACATGCTGTTTTCAATTTTGCAACTTACTCGGAGAAATCCTGCTTTTACTTTGAATAGAGTCACATATCATTGACAATGAAGTAACCGAGAAAATGAGTTGTTTTGACGTAGATACCATTTCTGTCTTACCCATTATACTTGTGTAGCGTATTGATTAGTGATATTGCAATGACTATAACTAGAATTCAAACTGCTGCGAAAAATAAATAAATCATATAAACAAATATTCAAAGGTGGAAGCGAGTTCTAGGCCTTGGTTAAAAAAAAGAAATGTATGTTAAAAAAAGGTTATATTTTTCTGTATTTGTATATAAAAGCTACAAAAATATTAGATCTGTCACAAAATAAAATTATACATATGTGAAACGACGAATTTTACGTGTTTAATTTTTAAATGAATATTGTCATTTTAAAATATTATACATATTGAAAAAAATATATTTGTTTCTTTTTTAATAATTTTACACTGGAGAAATCAAAAAATTTTACGTAATCTAAAAAACATACGAAAATGTTGATGTTTTCCTGGTTTTATTTAGGTATCACAGCAGTATTACAAGATCTCACAATCCAAGCAAACATGTACACGGAAATGATTTATCTAGAACTTCATAATTTTCTTATAGACAGGAACATATTTTGTCTACTATTCCTAATATACATGCTGACAAACAAGCTCGAATCCACCACCGGACGGTAAACGGTTTTTTTTTCATCTCTATAACTCTACTTTTAGATTGCTAAATGGCGTGAAACTTTCGATTGTGAGTTATTGATCTCTCTGTAGACAAACTTTCATTTTGTTAACTTTGCAAAAACCTGAGCCCTGGAGTATTATTAGGCACATAAGTTTATTTTTCCTTCCGTAGACAAATCGTTTCATTAAACCGGTATATATCTTTTTATCTGACATAAAAACACGCACTTCTCAGATTTCAGACTAAAGGGATGCTAGCGATGTATGTATTTCTGTTTGTAAACAGTGGATCAACCCACACACAAGAATAAAGATTAAAAAATTTTAGAAGAAGATGTTTATTTACTAAGTACTATTTGCAAACTGTTTCATTAATCACTTCACATTCAAATCATGCAGGTGTTTTACAGTACAACAAAGAATAAAAGATTTATTAAGTATTCGCGTTGTCATACTTGCGCCACGTTCTTATAAGAAAACACTCGATCACGAGAATGGCGACCGCTCTTGAAAGTGATCGATGCGGCCGATGCTCTGTGATATCCATCCGCGCCACCAACAAAAATCATATCGTTAAACCATGCAATATTTAAACAAGTGTTCAATTATTCAAAACTATTACAATACAAATCTAGGGAACGATAAAACGAATAGCTCCTGAGCCGCGCCACTTCACTTCTGTTTCCCGTTTCGTTACGGCTTCGACAGCGGATATAAGGTTACGAAGGATTGTGTTAGTTTAGCCTGGTAATTAGTATTTCATCACTTCGCGGTGTAGAATTTGAGTAGTTGAATTGGTTTAGAAATATAAGATACTATTATTTCAACCATGCTATTATAACAAACCCTTCAGATAAAGTTTTTTCACTCGAAATAGGTTAAAAACCTTTCGTAAATTGATTGATAACTTGGATTCTTACTATCAGACAACCACAACATTGCAGCATGTGGCATTGGATGGTGGACAACGGATGACCGGCACCATTTGAGCTCATAATCTTTCGCCACGTGTTCGCAAAATGACGCTGACTTCAAACTCTCATTTTTAAACGAGTATTTCACATACGTCATGAATTGTACTTATATTTAGTAGTTTGATATTATGAAACAATCCAATTAAGCAATACCATTATGTATTCTAAAAAACCAAAGATTATCACATGTACAAAGTTGTAAGTTTTGATAATTCCCAATTATTAAAAATTGGAAAAATGCTCATAATTAGTGTAGTTTAGTACTCGTTTCAATAACAATGTTATAACAATAATTTTAACTGTAAACCATATTTATTTTTTCATTTTATAATCTCTTTTCATTAATATTAACCCGTCAAGTGTCCCTTGTACCACGTAGGTACATAAGAAAAATTTTCGGAAGTGTCGCATTTATCACAGATTGAACGAAATGAGTTACTAAATATATATATATATATAATATATAATAAATGCGACACTTCCGAAAAATTTTCTTATGTACCTACGTGGTACAAGGGACACTTGACGGGTTAATAAATGTTTATCACATTATTTATGTTATTGTTTAAAATAAAGATTTTTAAATTGTCGATATAATTACTCAAAATAATAAAGGAAGTGCAGATCAAATGCATTTTATCATAAGAACCGGCGAACAACATAAAAAAATACTGTTTCTAAACCTGATATCGTCGCATACGCAAGAAAGAATGATTATTTGCTACAGATACTATAAACGCAGAAACATAAAACTGGTTAAAACTCTTAATAAAGATGGAATACCTGTGTGGAATCAGAAAAAATTATTTGCTAATTCAATTTTTTGAGCAAATTTATTTTATTTTAAATAAAACATAGCTCGAATCTTCACAGTCGGCAGATTGGGATGAGATGCGACACTTTTTCGCGTCTTATCCTTGGCGGCAGACTTGTTTTACATCAACCGATCCATCGTGCTGCGCTGATGCTGTATCAAGTGAGATAGGCCAAGCAATGGAGTATTTCATCCCTTACGCTGACCTATCCCTTGAAACCAAAGGCAGCCCATGGTTCAATGCTGCTTGCCTCACAGCTGAAAAGCTTAAACAAGAAGCGTACAAAGCCTGGGCTGACGCTCGCTGAAGCAAAGCCGTGGATTCGCATGAACTGAAGAAAAAATACAATGCTGCTGCCAAGTCTTGCAAAAAGGTGATCAGAAAAGCTCACTTTGACCACATTGGCCACATCGGAGACAAGATAGCGTCAACTTTGGCCAAGTCGGTTGAGTCGAACTTCTGTCGCCCATCGCTGCCACCTCTGAGGAAGCCTGACGGTTCACTGGCCCACACTGCAAAAGAGAAAGCAGACCTATTTGCTAATCTTTTTGCAGACTGTTCACGTCTAAATAGTCAAGGTAAAGTCCCACCCCAGTTACCTCAGTTCGGACCCAAAATGGGTACCGTTCATATTCGCTAAAAGGAGGTTCTTAAATGCTTGCAGAACTTAGACGTTAATAAGGCCAGCGGCCACGATGGCATACCTGCAGTTGTGTTAAAACACTGCGCAGCCGAGTCGTCTCCCATACTAACGCGCCTGTATCGACTCTCTTTGGAATCTGGAAAGGTCCCTAAATCCTGGAAGCTGGCTAACGTGCAACCAGTACCAAAGAAGGGAAGCCGTGCAGATCCCATCAACTATCGACCAGTTGCAATCACCTCCATACTTTGCAAAGTTATGGAGCGTGTATTGAACAATCGTCTCTTGGCACACCTTGAGTCCAACGAGCTCCTTAGTGATAACCATTATGGTTTTCGCAGTGGACGCTCGACTGGAAATCTTCTTGTGTATGCCACTCACTTATGAAGCGAAGCCTTGGAAGGTCACGGTGAAGCTATAGCTGTATCTTAAGACATTGATAGGATCTGGCATGATGGTCTCTTGAGTAAGCTTCCAGCATACGAAATACCTAAAGGGCTCTGCGACTGGATATCTGATTTTCTGAGGGAACGGTCAATTCAAGTAGTCTTAGATGGATGCTCTTCTGACCTAATGGCAATTAATGCCGGGTACCTCAGGGATCTGTTCTCTCTGCAACTTTATTCTTGCTGCTCATTAACGACCTGCTAACCCCAGGCATTATTTGTTACGCTGATGACAGCACCATTGTAGAGAGATATATGTCCAATGCGCGAGCGAGTCCTCAAGAAATCCGGGCTTTGAGAGAGTCCATGAATGAGAGGGTGGATTTGGCCTTAAAGAAAGTGTCCGATTGGGGTGAGTCCAACTTGGTCAAATTTAACCCGTCTAAAATACAGGCGTGTTTATTCTCCGCGAAAGAGAGCAGATTCGACCTAACGCCCACTTTCCAAAATGTTTCTGTACCCTTAACCGACCACCTAGGGCTTCTGGGCATAACTATATCGTCCCAACTAAACTTCGGGCAACAAATTGTGTCCGTGGCTCAAACTGCTTCAAAGAAGTTGGGAATTATCTCGAAGGTCCGACGGTACTTCAGCCCTGAACAGCTACTTAATTTGTATACAGCTCAAGTTCGATCTTGTATGGAATACAACGTCGTCGGAAATTACATTTTGGATAGTACGCGAATGCTCTTTTTGATCAGGTTGAACCCACACCCTTCTTGCATCGGACTACTAGACGCAGACAGACCTTCCATCCATTCATGGTAAATATCCCAAGAAGTCGAACCAAACGCTTCAATAGTTAATTTTTGGTGCGGGTCGCCAAGGTGTGGAATGAACTGCCTGCGTCTGTTTTGAAAATTATAGTCCTAGTTCTTTCAAGCGTCAAGTGAATAGGTATCTCGTGGATAGACGTGTAAAACCTTCGTATTCATCGTCACTTTCCATCAGGTGAGACGGAAGACAAACGTCTAATCCTTTTTCAATAAAAAAAAACCAACAAAAACAAACAGGATATAAAAAATGCCAGTTTAACGTGTAACTACACAAATATGCTTACGCAGTAGAATAAGTATTATGTGGCCGAGGCGATGTGCATTTAGTTGCAGCGCCAGTACGTACATTCGGCCGGTACAGTTAACACCTAACATGTAATACTTGGAGTCAGAAATAAATTAACTACAGTGTTTGTCGGATCTTTTAATTCAAGCAACCAAAAGTATATACCTACCAATATATATACTTAACAGTGGTGACCCCGACAATTAAATAGTACCGTGTCTTCATGCATTTTGAAATATAAAGTGAAATCAAAATGGCGGAACCGGATGTACGTGACTCGGAGGTGGCGCAGATTACTGTTACCTCGCGTATACCTGATTTTTGGGAAGATCAGCCTCGTACCTGGTTCATTCAGGCTGAGTCGGTGCTGTACAACCAAAAGTTATCGGACGCGGCGAAGTACCATCTAGTAATCGCCAAATTAGGTAAACATGTCGTGCAGCAGGTTACCGATATATTGATAAAACCACCAGCAGAAGGCAAGTATGAGCTGCTCAAGTCAACGTTGCTGACAATTTATGAAGAGTCGGAGGCACGCCAAACCCAGAAGCTCATAGGCGAGATGGACCTGGGCGACCAGAAGCCGTCCCAGCTCTTGCGCCGCATGCGTGAATTAGCGAGGGATAAGATTAATAATGATACCCTCAATATTCTATGGCAGAATCACTTGCCAGCATCAGTTCGTGCCGTCCTCGTCGTCACAGATACAAAGGACCTGAATACCTTGGCCACCGTCGCAGACAAGGTTATGGAGACGGTGAGACCAATTAGCGTTGCTGAAGTTGGAACGTCCTCAGCATCTAACGACGCCATGTTAGCCGAGATTGCTAAGATAACCAGGCGTTTGGACATGATAACGAAATCTCATCACAGATCCAGGTCTCAGGGGCGTAACAAAAGCCGGACAAGTTCCAGATTTCAAGCCCGTCGAAATCCTACACCTCGTCGTACCCGTGAAGATTGGTTATGTTTTTACCATTTCCGGTACCAAGATAAGGCACGCAAGTGCATTCAGCCGTGTGCCTGGAAAAAAGGAGGGTCGGAAAACTGAATGCCGTGCAGCCAGCTGCGGTGGGCAGCTGTACAGAAATTTCCAATCATCGTTTAAGTGTAGTAGATAAGTGTAGTGGTTTACGATTTTTGATTGACACAGGTGCGAACGTTTCCGTGTTGCCGAAGGACAAAGTGCAGTTTAACAACTTAAGTGAAAAGTGTTCTGACTTTAAACTGTTTGCCGCAAACGGAACTATCATAAATACTTTCGGAACAAAGACGTTAATTTTAAATTTAGGTTTACGTAGAGCGTTACAGTGGACTTTTATTATAGCTGACGTACGCCAACCAATTTTGGGCGCAGATTTTTTAGCGCATTATAAACTTTTAGTGGATATAGGCTCACGCAGGCTAATAGATGAAGTGACACAACTAGGCGTTTTAGCTACTATTTGTTACAGCGATGAACAATCAGTGAAAACGGTAGATAGATGTCATCCTTTTTACGATATTTTAGCAGAATACCCTGATATCACCAAGCCTGTTTCGTTCAAGGAACCCGCTAAGCATTCGGTTTACCATTTTATAGAAACCAACGGCCCACCTGTTCACGCGAAAGCAAGACCGCTCCCGCCTCATCGTTATGCGAAGGTCAAGGAGGAATTTAGGGTTATGCAGCAGTTGGGAATTTGTAGGCCGTCGAAAAGTGCGTGGTCAAGTGCGTTACACGTAGTCCCGAAAAAAGACGGTCAGTTGCGACCTTGCGGTGATTACAGAGCGCTTAACGCTATAACAAAGCCCGATAGGTACCCGATTCCGAGGTTACACGACTTTACTTATTTATTAGAAGGGAAAACCGTTTATTCTCGAATTGACATAAATCGTGCGTATCATTTTATTATGGTTAATCCGGATGACGTAGAAAAGACTGCTATTACCACACCGTTCGGATTATTCGAGTTTCCTCGTATGACATTCGGTTTGAGAAACGCTGCGCAGACTTTTCAGCGTTTTATGAATCATACGGTGCTAGAAGGCCTAGATTTCTTATATACCTACATTGATGACGTCATCATTGCGAGTAGTGATATGAACTCACATAGAGAACATTTAAAGTTAGTTTTTGCACGATTGAATAACTTTGGACTTACTATTAATTTAAAAAAATGCTCGTTCGGACAGTCAAAAATCGAATTTTTAGGTTTTGAAATCTCAGTTGATGGTATGCGACCTTTAAAAGAGAAAGTTGAAGCGATTTGTTCCTTTCCTAGACCCGAGACGGTCGAACAGCTTAGAAGATTTTTAGGGATGTTAAATTTTTACCGGTTACATTTACCTAATGCTGCCGAATATCAATTCGAATTAAACACATATTTACAGCAGTCTAAGAAAAGAGATAAATCTAAAATAAACTGGACTGAAAAATCCAACGAAGCATTTATTCAATGTAAAAATAAGTTACAAAGTGCAGTTAACTTATCGTACCCGAAACCCGATACCTCGCTCGCACTTATGACGGATGCATCGAATACGAGCGTGGGCGCAGTGTTACAACAACAGGTAGATAATACTTGGATGCCTTTAGGTTACTTCTCGAAAAAGTTAAGCCCGACACAGCAAAAATATAGTACTTATGATAGGGAATTATTAGCCGTATACCTTGCTGTAAAATATTTTAGAAATATGGTAGAAGGTCGACATTTGGTAATATTCACGGACCACAAACCTTTAATTTTCGCGTTTTCGAAAATCGGTAGTGATAATGAGTTACCAAGACGTGTACGCCAATTACTTTTTATTAGCGAGTTCACTACGAACATTGAGCACATAGTAGGTGACAGGAATGTAGTAGCGGACGCGTTATCTCGTATTGAAAGTGTGACTTGCTCGAGCGGATTAGATTATGCAGCTATAAGTCAGGCTCAAAATACGGATGCGGATTTTTTAAAGTTATGTAACGAGAGTAGTAAATATAACTTTAAACAGATATGTGTGCCTGGTAGTGATATTCCTATATGGTGTGAAATGTCAACTCAGCGAGCGAGACCGTACTTACCAGACTTATATAGAAGAATAGCTTTCGATTGTACACATAACCTAAGTCATCCCGGGATTCGAACTTCACGTAAACTTATGAGAGATAAATATTTTTGGGTCAATATGAATAGTGACGTAGGCAAATGGGCCAAATCGTGTATACCGTGTCAAAGAGCAAAAGTACATCGCCACGTTAGGTCGGAATTAGGTAATTTTCCGTTAGCCGAGCGGTTTACTCACATACATGTTGATATAGTTGGGCCCTTGCCAATTTCTTTGCAGGATTACAGGTACCTAGTAACGATTATAGACCGTCAGTCTGGATGGCCAGAGGCGTTCCCTGTGAAGGATATTACAGCTGAAACAGTCTCGAAAGTAATTTTCGAAGGCTGGGTTTCTCGATTTGGATGCCCTGTACAACTTACGAGTGACCAAGGCAGACAATTTGAAGGGAATGTATTCCAACAGCTGATGCGATGTTTAGGTATACACAAAACACGTACGACACCATACCACCCGCAAAGCAACGGGATGGTCGAAAGGTGGCATAGATCTCTCAAGGCGGCGCTCATGGCTAGGCTTAAGACAAAAACGTGGGTCGAAGAGTTACCTATAGTTTTGTTAGGACTGCGAGCAGCACCACGGTCGGATACTAGTGTTAGTGCAGCTCAAATGACGTTTGGGCAAACCCTAAGATTGCCCGGAGATTTTTTTGACGGTAATGATTTTATTATAAATGATCATACGCAGTACGTTGAACAACTCCGCAGTTTGATAAGAAAGCTTAAACCTAAGCCTACAGTGCACAAAGATAAGCGTAATATTTTTGTGTATCCTGATTTAAGTATTTGCAGTCATGTTTTTGTACGAAATGACCTCGTAAAGAAGTCTTTACAACCTCCTTACGAAGGACCATTTAGAGTTTTAGAGCGTAAAGATAAAGTTTTTTTGATTAAAATGCCAAGCAAAAATGTTTTTATCGCCATAGACAGGTTAAAACCCGCCTTTTTGAACGATGATCCTAGCGATAGCCCAATTTCGGTTAATAAAACGGAGAACTATTCGAATAAAAATTCAGAGAAAGTATCAGTCGGCACAAGCGAAGCGGATAGCGGCGATCGCCCGCTCAGCTTCACAACAAGTCGCGGCCGAATAATAAAAAAGCCCGTACGTTTCAATTTTTAATTATTTAGCGTAAATTAATTATTCTAAAAATTATTTTACTCATTTTATTCTGAATTTCAAGTAAACAGTTTGGTGCTATTTAAATTGTTGCATTTTTCAACATATTTCTAAATCATGGGTAATACAGTTAACAAGGACGAAGTAATTATCGCCCAATCAGAAGCTGAAATTAAGGAGACCATTTTTAGATCCTACATGGGATGGTCCGTAACAGTGTTGATCATTGTGATCATTATTATATTTTTTATTTGTCGTTATGGAATAGCAAGAATTCGCAAGTGGATACTGGGGCAAGTTGTAAACGTCCAAGGACATGCTGTCCAGGTAGCGCAGGCCGCTAGAAACAGTTTTCGTAGGACGCGCGAGCAACCACAGGCACCCACGAAGATAGAGATATCCTAGGTAAAGTAGGGGCACCTTTAAATATCAGGTTATTACTGTATGTTACGGTAAAAGTTTAATCATTTTTTTTTTTTATTCAAATATATATATTATTGTTTTATTTTGTTTTTACGACGAATTGTGTATTCTGTACTTTTTTTTTTTTTTATTTATACGTAAAGATTGTTTAATCGTGAACTCATGCAAACAAAGTTACTTACACATTTCTAGAAATGTATACCTAAAGAAGTTTTGTGTTTAAAGTGTTTCTAAATATAAATAGGTAATACCTAATATCATTATAAGTTTACAATTATTGTATTACGTGCTAGTTAATGTTTTTTCAACTTGTTTGTTTCAAATTAAATGTTAGTAGTAATCATTATGTTTGTTTTGCAAGAAATACGTAGAAATTGCAATCAGGTCAGACCTCGTCGAATGACAAATGCCTTACGCAGCACAGTCGAGTTGTTATTGTAGACTGGAGGATGTTATGTTTTGTACTTAGCTATATTTTGTCTCCTTACTTAGGTTGAGGATGAATTAAATATATATTTTTTTTTAACTTTTAAAAATTGTATGTAAAAAAATTTTTTTTTAGGGGAGGAATGATGTAACTACACAAATATGCTTACGCAGTAGAATAAGTATTATGTGGCCGAGGCGATGTGCATTTAGTTGCAGCGCCAGTACGTACATTCGGCCGGTACAGTTAACACCTAACATGTAATACTTGGAGTCAGAAATAAATTAACTACAGTGTTTGTCGGATCTTTTAATTCAAGCAACCAAAAGTATATACCTACCAATATATATACTTAACAAACGTTATTTGTAACTGAACTAATTTTGTTCGTCTTTCTCAAAAAAAATCGCAAACAAAAATGCAATAAAAAAAATAATTCAATGGTTTGGACGAAATTGAAAATTACTTGTTGTGTGTGCGTGACACGGCGAGATGCTAGAGCAGTCATTTTGTATAGTAAAACTATTCACTTCGTTTGCATATAAGTAATTACTTTTTGCAGTTATACCTTCTCTGGCAGCTGAAATTTGACGATATTCGAAAATTGATTGTGCATGTGAAAGTCAGAACAGCATAAAATTGCATTATGTTAATTTCATTTCTATTCATTTATATAATATAATTATGATTTACCTCTTACCGCAATTGTATGTTATACTTGTATTTTATTTAATAACAGTTTATCGATCGATTCTCACTTCTATTAGCATCAAAAAGAACACAGTACACGTTTTTCTGTAGTCGCAGGTTTTTACGGACGTGAGTTGTGGAATGTAATTGTTTAAGAATATAAGTTATTTTTACCCAAAAAATGTTTTGAAAAATAAAGTTTTGAATTTAATATCAAATATTAGAAAACTTAAAAAAGAAACATAAAACGTATATAATAATTATTTTTTGTTATTAGCTTACTGACTTTAAGTATAATAATATTTATAATGACAATATGTACGTAGCTATTTTTTACTGTATACAAATGCCCATACAATTCTTAATATGATTTACACATTGTGACGTCACAACTCTCAAACATATCGCTGTATCTAGAAAAGTATTGATTGTAAAAATTATTTTAATTCTGCTATATTTCTTTACTGTAACAAAATTTATAATATTATAATTCTGTAAAAAAAAAGTTTATTCAAATACCTAAATCCCGTAGTTTTCTTCTCCTTTAATGACATGATAAATTGACATAACTAAAAGTTACTATCCGTGACTTCAGATTTCCACGTCCAGAATGTATCATCAGATTCTCATCTAACCCTGATGTGTCGAAGAGTGTGATTTACTTTATTCGTTAAAACTAACTCAAAGAGGCCAAACTTGAGAGTTTCTTAAACAATAGAGTTTTGGTGACTCCTCCAAGTTTTGTTTCAAAGTCCAACAAAAAGTTACGAAGTATATTGGAAATATTTTCAAGGAGAAAATAATCTAGGGGCAAAAGTATAACGTAAAATATGAGATTTTATTACAGAAGGTTTCGCAGTTGTCTCCCGCTTAACAAAGTGCTGCAAAATGTAATATTTAGGTTCCCACTTATTTCAAATACAAGGGCATCTATCTAATGTTACGGTGTTTTCTATTAGGAGGTTATCAGTTATTTAACAGCACCTTATAAATATATTTCGGTCGACCACTTACAGTAAAATATAAACGTCATAAAGACAACATGTACAAGTAAAATGGAGCTATACGAATTATAATTGTGTCTCTTTTTCAGTTTTATAATGAGAAAGATTCATAAATGTAAAATACTTGAGTGAGTACCGGGTCCTTTAATCAATTACGCCATTTATGAAGGGTAATTAAAAATTTTAAATATCGGGTTATCTAATAGGTAACGAGCGTTTCAGTTTTTATTTTCTAGAAATTTCAGGTAAGGTCGAGAACGTTCGGTTTCAGGGGTATATAAAGAGCGAGTCGTGAGCATACCTACTCCTCTCCTCAACATGAAAACCACTGTGTGTAGATTGGCTATGACTGGTCATCCGACCATCATCATAGCTTCAGTCTACATACCTAGTGGCACTAGACCCGTCCGCAGCGACTTTGAGGCCATTCTCGCCCTTGGCCATTCAGTCATTATGTTCGGAGACTTTAACTCCAAACACACTGACTGGACGTGCCTATCAACCAACACCAGTGGTATCGCTCTCCTCGACATCACTAACTCACTCGACTTAGACGTCATCTCTCCCATCCCTCCCACTCACTATCCCGATAATCCGAAACCACTCTCCTGACATCCTAGATTTTGCAATTGTCAAGCGAATCAACCTCGATCTCAGGTCTATCGAACCGCTCGATGACCTAGGCTCTGACCACCGCCCCGTCTCCCTCGTGCTAGGATCGCCTACCGATAACGTCACCTCTCCTAAGACCTTTACCAACTGGAAAGGCTTTAAAAATACGTTAGTTTCAGCCCTAGAGGCCCCACACTCTCCCTTCGTGATCTCGCCTGACCAATTAGATTGCCTGGATAAAATAGATTCATAAGTGAATTCCCTCACTGATGCTATCATCTCAGCCATCAGTGATAACGAAAAGGTTGCTAAGTAAGGCAAACCCACGCTTCCCTTAGCCGTTAGCAATCTAATTAAAGTTAAAAACGCGGCTCTCCGGAGAGCCAAGAAGTATCCCAGGCCCGCCTATAGAACAGCTGCAAATCAGCTACAACGTAAAGTTTGGTCTTGCCTAGCGGAATTCCGTGACGCTCAAATGAACGATCTCATGGAGAATATCTCCCCGTCCCACCAAGCATATTATAGTATGGCCTTACGAGCAGACGCTGCGTCTCATGTCCCTTATCTCACTCGTCCCGATAGCTCTATCGTCTTTGAAGTCGAAGAAAAAGCCGAATGCTTCGCCGACAGCATAGCGGCACAATGTTCGCCCAGCACGCAACCCGCGGACCCCTCCCACATCCAGGTGGTGGAGGACGAAGTCCTCCACGGAGACTCTCTCCCCATCACCGCCGACCCAAAAAGGCTCCGGGTGCGGATGGAATTTCCAACCACGCACTTAAGCACCTGCCTCAACAGGTGCTTACTTTGTTAGCTATCATTTTCAATGCCTGCTTCGACCATAGCTACTTTCCAAAAGCTTGGAAAGAAGCGAAAGTCATAGGCATTCCCAAGACGGGCAAGCTTCTGAACGTCCCGGCTAATCACAGACCTATCAGCCTCCTCAAGGCAATGTCTAAAATTCTCGAGAGAGTCATACTCTTTCGAATGCGGTACCATCTGTTTCCAACGGATGGCGATCCTCTCATTATTTCCCACCAGTTCGGCTTTCGCGCTAAGCACTCCTACCCTCAGCAAGTCCATCAAAGCGTCGAGTACATACTCGAAGGATTCTATCCGCGTCGTAATAAAACAGTCGCGGTTTACTTTGACGTAGCCAACGCTTTCGACAAAGTCTGGCACAGCGGTCTCGTTTATAAACTCTACAAAATAGGCTTACCGGATCGCCTAGTCAGATTAATCGCGTCGTTTCTCAAAGACCGTACATTTCGATTCAAACATGAAGGCACGCTCTCCGCGCCTCGTCCCATAAAAATTGGAGTCCCGCAAGGCTCAGTCCTTGCCCCTCTGCTGTACACCGTGTACACTAACGACATCCCCATCCCGTCGAAAGGCGTCGAACTCGCCCTCTTTGCAGACGACACCACCCTTTACACTAAAGGTCACGCGGTCCCGTATAACATCACCAGACTCCAAAAGGCCGTAAACGCCCTCGGTGTTTGGTTTCAAAAATGGCGTATCGATGTCAACCCAGAAAAGAGTTCTGCTATTCAATTCGACCACAAACTCCGTAATCGCTACAACGATCCCCACATTCGAATGTTAGGTATTCCCATCCCCTGGAAGCGCAGTATTAAATACTCAGGCGTCACCTTAGATCAGACGCTTTCTTTCAAGCCAAACGTCAATAGAGTAACGAAACTCGCGCGTTTTTACTTAAGCCGCCTATAAAGTATGATAGGAAGAAAAAGTAAAATGTCTTTCAGAAATAAACGTACGCTTTATAAGGTCTGCGTTAGACCCGTCATGTCATATACCTCGCCAGTCTTTGCCCACGCCCAACCCTCCGTCCTGTATAAACTGCAGGTAGTTCAAAATCTCTTCTGCCGCAGGGCCACAAACGCACCTTGGAACGTGCGTTCAAACGCGCCGAAATCCATCCCAATCATCTTGTTCGAGATTCAGTCTCTTATACTGCTCCTTTCTTAGATTCGAAATTCAAAGTCGCTAGACCGAGAAATGCGCATACTGGCGAACCCACGCAATTAACTTTAGATCTCGAAGCCCTTCAGGCCGCACATTCTAATTCTAACATAAATTCTAATTCTACCGTAAATCCGAATTAATGGAATTTTATTTTTCAATTTTTAATGTGTTAATTGTTTACTTTTCATTTTGAGCACCTTCAGCGCTATGTAAATCCCAGCGTTTGACCCCTTATGGGCCCCACTAGCGCGGCCGCTTTCTCCAATTGGCCGTCGCTCAGATGAAGGCCGTGTGGCAAAAAATTGCACGAGCCGACAGGGGGTTTTTTAGTGGGTAGAGGTTCTGGTAGGCGACGGGACGAGTCCCACATAACTCTGGATCGCTCGCGCCAGAGTATGCGTGAGAGCATTTTTTATCCTCCTGCCCTTCCCGTGGAGGGGAGCAAAAAAAATTAATGTTTTCTTTGATTTCTTTTTTAAGCTCGTATCTTATAATTGTAATATTTTTCTTCATTTTATTTAATCGCATTACAGTAGTAGAATCGCTTATATAAAGAGCAATGAAAAATACAATTAAGCATCTTAATTCCGGATCTCTCTTTGTGAGAAGAAAAGCTTTGTTATCGATAATTATTTTCAATTGTTCAAAAAAACTTCATGACGATACTGTGAATATGAACTTTTATCGACGATTTCGTGAACCAGGCACTTATTACAATGGCGTGTGAATTCAGATATTGATTTTATTTGTTCCTCACTTTGTTTGAATTAGTTTTACAACATATCATCCGTCACTGGTACAGAAGCTCTGAGATTCTAAACTATTGTTATTGTAATCATAAGCGCTCTGGAAGGCCAGAGGACGAAAGTAACGAGATAGTAGGGAGCCACAGCTAATAACTTTGAGAAAACATATTTTCTTGATAGAATTCAAACAGCACTCGCTACCATCGTTACTTCTCTGTTTAAAGGCATATGGCGGCGATAGCAACTGAAACTAAGTTGACAATTTACTGCGATTTCAACTGTTTATTGCTGCGGTCACTTTTGTTGCCAACAATTTGTTCAGGTGTTCAATAAATCGAATACAGTACAATCGCGATTAACATAAATAAGCAGAATAATGTGATTTTAATGTACCTTCTTAACCCCCGACGAGAGGTATCAAAGGCAAGAATGTATCCTTCAACTAAATAATGTTGCTGACACACATTATCAAAATATGTTGTAGAAAGCAAACCAAGTCAAATGATCTGATCAAGGCTTTCTTAGCAACGTAATCCTAACATCAATCGAGCAATAGCAATGAAGTACTCAACACGCTCAGAAGTGACTTAACGACTACGTAAGCCGAGAAACTTGAAAGGGTTTCTGGGACGATTAATATCAGTTCTGAAGTTTTCAAAGGCTTTCTTCATAAAGCTTAACATTTAATTAAGTTTTGACTACTAACATTTATTGGAACAAAGCTTACCAAAAATGTCTAAATTAAAATTAATAAAATAATTTATAAAGCTTGATTTTTATTTAAAAGTTTGATAGGTATATTAGTTTTAGAAACTAAATGATAAGAATGAAAAGAAAGGATGCCGAACCTTGCATCTCAGTTTATTAAAGGTAGGTTTATAGATATTAGATATCTCGTAAGATTTTTTTGAAAAGTCGTGTGCGTGTTTTGTTGATTAGCCCACTTCAAGCGTCGCGTGTCTGCGGCTCGTCATGTTACTTGCTTCAATAGGAACTATTCATCCACACGCCTGTTGTTGAATTCAGTGAGTCATGAAACTGTGCAAATAACATAAATATGTGCTTTTTCTATTTTGTATTTGTAACTAGCATAATATCGCGACGCAATAATACTCTAGTGTTACTAATTTCATGGTGGTTCTTCACAAATGTCAGTAATTCTTATTTAAAAAAAAGGAATATAAAAATTTGGTTTTTACATCAATATAGTCAAAAATTTAACTCAACAGACAAAATAAGTAACTTTATCTTCGATTTTAAGCAAACGAAAGTAAATCGAAGACAGCTAAGTAGATAAGATAAAAATCTGTACGTGTATTTGTGACGAATTTGCTAATCTGTTAATTTGCATTCCCTTAATCTACAGGTCTTACCTGGAGTTCTACATCCTTTCAGCATTTACATGAGAACTAACAGAACGGACATAAAGGTCTACAAAATGGAACAACATTTCCGCCACCTGTCAGCTTATCTAGGATTGTATAACATTAATATGTATTATTCTATTAAGCGACGTTGTCTTTAATTCAAAGTAAATTAATCCTTGTTTATTTTAGACAACAAGATTTTTCAAGTTCAGTTCAGTCGAGATGAATATAATACTTAATAATAAGATACGTAATATAAATTAAACAACTTTTCTATTTAAAGCGGAACTGTTTCTAGGGCAGCTCAATAAATAAATCTAGAAACAAATAAAAAAATTGCCTAAACAACTTTAAGACTTGGCTCGAAGTTAAGTATAACAATATTTCCAATATTCTTCGTAACTTAGTGTTTAAGTTCCAGGAACTTGGTATCTATTGTTTTAATGAAACACTATATTCGTGTATTGGGAAGCTTATTTTACTTCTATTATGTGTCCTTATGTACAGTTATATGTTGTAAAAACCAAATGAACGAAATGACGAGGGGTTTACTTGTAGCTATTAAAGATATTTAGTTCCGAGCTGACAGGGAAACAGAGTATGCCAGTAGACCATCTTTATTAATAGAATATAGGAGCCTTCTCGCCGCTTTCAAATATATCTTCATAATGTGACGTCTTGTTAAAGCTTACATGCTGTTTCTGTTTCGGAAATCATTTTTATGTATCAGTTTTGTTATCAAAAATAAACTTTTTGATAGCTCTCATCTAGCACGTTTTGATAACCTCATAACATTTGCATGACATTACACTTTAGTCATCAATACGTGAAACATAATGTTCAAATAAGGAATCAGTTCATTCATATCAAAAGTCTATTGATCTACTCATAAAGTAATCAACTTCTTTTCAGACTGACTCATCAGGTTATTCAGTAGGCTCTGTATTATGTAATGAAAACAGCAGCCTAGTAGCATAATATGCCAGTAAATGTTTATATGGGCGTAGATTCAAGGTACAAACAGACCATAAAGTACGCAAAGCTTTATTTGAAATGGGAGACATTGGGAGTATATTAAGGTTCAGGTGAGCCATGTACCTTAGCATCTTGGACATTGCAAGTTTGGAGATGTCCTTCGGTTCTAAGTAGCAGAATTCTAATAATTTGCTGCACGGTTGCTTTTAATGCGTTTAAACCTTTCGCCGTCATAGGGAATGTGGAAAGGTCCTTTTTCTTCTTCACAGCAGTATTTGCAATCCGGATCATCTTTTAGTTCTAGTTGCACGTTGTACTTGTTGAGTTTGCAGTGACCAGTACACATTTTTGTGATTAGACTAATCTCTTTTGAGTTGATGAAGGTGAGCGGATGGGGATAAGACATTTGGATTGTGTCATACCCGTTGCTCTATGCCATGTTCTAAGGACTGTCTGTTTTGTTTCTTCCTTTACGTTTCTGCATGATACGCATGAGGTATTCTTCCCCTTCGCGTGCCAATTCATCTTCAAATTCTTATCCAAATTGACCCTGCAAGTCTCCTGCAAGGCAGTCAACATCCTCAAACGGCACCCGTTTACGAGTTAACGTGGGATCCAGCCACCGCCTTTTCATAACCCTCCTTAGTCATAACAGAGGGAAGTGAGCAACCCATCATCCGACGCTTGATGAGTTGAATAGGGTTGTCGACCACCACGATCTACTCCATCTTATTATCCTTAGGTTGATTTTTTTATCTACTAATGACGTTTTCGCTGTTCAGCTCCCTGAGGTTGCTTCAACCCATCCTAGAGTCGTCGGGACCATACTTCTTTATAGTAGCGATTAGATTAAAGCATTTGTCAGCGTGTTGTCAAAGGCCCCTTTTATATATAAAAAGGCACAATAAATCTGTCAATCAGGTCCATAATTGCAATTTTGATTTTGTCATTTTGATAGGTTCGTTAAAGTGCTGTTTCTCTGATATGTATGTATCTGAGTATATCATGTATATGATCATTTTCCATTGTTATGAGAAGGAACGAAGTGAGGATTATGGCCCTTAGCAACTTCGGGTGTGATTTATTTTTGTCAATAGGACTTCAGTCTATGAGCGTGTAATAAAATCTTATATGCCTAGCTGGCCCTGAAGATTTTAAATAGTATGTGCTTGCCTAATGCCAGGATTTTTTTTTAAACTGTATATTGCCCTTATGATCCATTCTGATGTAAAGACTGTTGCGACAGTTGTCCATCAGTATCCGCCAATGCGCCGAACGAGTAACACAGCGCAATTTTGCTTCGATCTTAATAATTAATTTTGTGTGTAAGTGGTCAAAAGTGTTCTTTACGATACAACAGTCATTTAATAGGTTGGTTTATTTGATTAGCTAATGAAATCAGTTTATATCAGCTGTCTACTATTCGTGGTTTGGAGATTATCTTAGTTCTTGTTTCAATAAACTATCAACGTAACGAGCCGACTACCGCACGAAGCGCGTACTCATCGGCCGGCAGCGTGAATCACCTAGTGCGCGTTTACCGTTAACTTGCCACTTGCCCAAGGCAAAAGGAGTGTTTACAAGTATCGTACCTGGATTTGCCTGCATATTTATAACAAAATGCTTTCATGTTGTAAACGTTTACTTGAAAATGAAGAACCAGTGCTGGTATGTGAGTATTGCAATGGGAAGTATCACCTAAGTTGCATTGACCCCACTGGTAGTATTAATATTTCAAAAACTGGCGCTGATGACTGGATTTGCCCAACTTGTTTTTCAAAAAAGCCAAAAAAAGCTAAAGATGATAATACTCCGGTTCGTTCGGGTGTTCAAAAGTCCACCGTAGTTCTGGAGAACGTTACTCAACGTTTAAAAAAGAAAAAAATCGTGACAGTACCTACAAAGGATGACAAGTTCAAAAATATCACTGGCGAAATCCCGACTATCAAATCTAAAGAAGCGAACGCAGGGGTTATCCCCAGCCTAAGCGCGTTAAATGCAACTGATTTACGAGATATAATTAAACAAGAAATGATGTCATTAAAAAGCAATTTAGAAGAAAGCTTCAAGAGTTTGATAAATAAAGAGATCTACGAAGTTAAGAAGGAAATACTGCAGCTAAGGAAAAGTGTTTCATTTATAAGTGAAAATTATGATGTGTTAAAAATCAACTACAAGACCAAGAAAAAAGACTAAAATTTATAGATGTTGTTTTAGCAGATATTTCTCAGCTGAAAACTTCGCTTTTAAAATCAGAAATCGAGAATAATGCAAGAGACCAATGGGCCAGGAGGTCTAATGTCGAAATTTGCGGCGTCTCGAAACAAAAAACGAGAACCTCAATAAAATTATGGAGAATTTAGTTAAAGTGGCAGATATACCATTCAACTCTTCTTCGGACATAGATTTTATTACTAGGGTGGCTGCGGTATCTAAAGACAGTAAGAGACCAAAAAATATAATTGTGCGTTTCATGTCCCGATACTATAAAGATGAATTTCTAAGTAAGGTAAGGCGACTGCAAAATTTAAAGGCATCTGATATTGGATTCATAGGTAATAACTCATTGATATTTTTTAATCATCATTTAACAAGTTCCAATAAGTTACTTCTTCAAAAAGCAAAAGCAAAAGCAAAAGATTGTAATTACAAATTTGTCTGGGTTAAAAATTGTACTATCATGGCTCGTCAGAGTGAGAATAGCCCAGTAATCCACATCAACTCTGCTAATGATTTATTGAAGATAAAATAAGAGTTATTCTACATTCTTTCCCTCTTTCGACAATAATTATTGATACACGCCTTACCATTACATCCTGTTTACTTAATTTAGGACTATGTCTTGTTTATTTAGTTTCTGCACTTATGTTTTGCTTACTTAAGTTTAATGTGAAATACTTTTTTTGTAACCTGCCGAATGTTGCTATTGTATACTATTACTTGAATAATCTGGTTATTTTAATGGTACAAAACGTCCATCATGATGGCATCCAATTTAAATATTTAAAAAGTTTTGCTTATTTGAATTATTATATTAACGTAGTACTTTAATGGAATCTAAATTGAAATTTTTTTATCAAAATGTTAGAGGTTTAAGAACCAAAACCAATATATTTTTAAGAAACGTTGCACTTAATGACTATGATTTGATTTGCATTACCGAAACATGGTTGTTGCCTGGCATTTTAGATTCGGAGCTTTTTGACTCAAGGTACAATGTTTTTAGATGTGACCGCGACTATGTTTCTAGAGGTAACCGCATGGGGGGTGGAGTTCTAATTGCTGTTCGTCGGGAGCTAAGTGTACATGACTTTACCATCGTCCCCACGTATCATTCTATGGCTGAAATAATATCTGTATCTTTATCCTTAGGAGCGAATCCCAAGCGTATTTGTCACTTCTCTACATGTTATTTTCCTCAAACTAACTTTAAAAATGACATTTTAAAAGCATTTTATGAAAACATGTCTAATAAAATGTTTAAATGTTTGGATCATTGTTTCATGGTCCTAGGTGATTTTAATATCCCCGATGCTAACTGGTTACCTGGAGTCCAACATGCAACATTGAACGGTAATTTTGAGCTTGACTCTGTTAACGAATTGTCAAACTTTTTATCATTTAACGATATGCAGCAATACAACTCCCTGTATAATAAAAACAATCGAGTGTTGGATCTTGTTATGGCTAATACTATTTGCACGGTAAGTTTGGCTGAACCTCTTGTATGTGAAGATGGGCATCATCCCGCATTGTGTTGTGAGATATCAGTTAATGAACATAAAACATTGCAGTCGCAAACTAAGCGCCTTAAGTTATTTAAACAAGCGAATTATGACGAAATCAATAGTTCTCTAGCCATCATAAATTGGGACGATTGTTATTTAAATGATGTTTGTGAAGATGTCAACATTTTTTATAATGAAATAAATAATGTTATAACAAAGCATGTTCCAACCGTCTCAGTTAAAAACAAGAGTTCTGAAAAATATCCACCTTGGTTCAATCGTTCACTCATAAAAATAATAAATGAAAAATCTAAGTGTCATCGAAAGTGGAATGTATATGGTCGTTTAAGTGATTACGAGGAATTTAGGCTTTTAAGAGACAGACAAAAGAAATTGCAGGTTGAATGTTTTGATCGGTTTATAAACAAAGTAGAATCTAAATTAGCTTTAAACAGTAAATACTTTTGGTCTTATATTAAGTCACGTAGAAAGAATGTTAACGATCTGCCAGATTCAATGTATTTAGGAGATAAAAGAGTATCGACTGCTGATGATATCTGTAACACATTCAATCAATATTTTAATTCAGTCTTTGAACTTCATAATACAACTAACACAAACAATTTCAATCTGTCCGAATACAGTAATTTAGTCAACCTTCATACATTAAGTATATCCAAATTTCAAATTGAGACATATCTGAAAAATATTGATATAAATAAAGGCTCGGGGCCTGATGAAATACCTCCCATTTTTTTACACCATTGTCGTAAGCAGTTGTCTGAACCTCTGTTTAGGTTATTTAATTGCTCACTGAAGAAAGGAGTTATGCCTAGCTCATGGAAGCAGTCGTTTATAACCCCAGTATTGAAGAGTGGTGATAAACAAGATATTAGTAATTACCGTCCAATATCCAAAATTAGCGCTATTCCTAAGCTCTTTGAAAAAATAGTTTGTGATGCTATTTATCCCGTAATCAGACCCTTCTTGTTAACCCAGCAACATGGTTTTATAACAAAAAGATCTACTGAAAGTAACCTAAATGAATATGTTAGCATTGTTACTAATGCAATGGATGCAGGGTACCAGGTGGATGCCGTGTATACTGATTACTCCAAAGCTTTTGATAAAATTTCGCATGAAATTCTAATCTTGAAGTTGGAACTGATCGGTATACACGGCGATCTGCTACGGTGGATTTCTTCATATCTGCGGGAACGTAGCCAAGCTGTGGCAGTGAGAGGTTACTGCTCTTCATTTTTGCCTGTGTCTTCTGGCGTGCCCCAGGGCTCGCATCTCGGTCCTCTTTTATTTAATGTATATATTAATGACGTTTTATTAGAAATTAAACATTCAAATATACTTTTATTCGCCGACGATAAAAAGCTATTCAAAATAATTAAAAACACTCATGACTGCAAATTGTTGCAGAACGATTTAGATAGCTTGCTTCAATATTGTGTCAAAAATTACCTTTACCTTAATATAAAAAAATGCAATGTCATATCTTTCAGCAGAAAACGCAAGCCTATACTGTTTAATTATAAATTTGACAATTTACCTATTTGTCGAGTGACCGGGTTGCGGGATTTGGGAGTACAGCTGGACCATAAGTTGTTATTTAAGTCTCATATTGAAAAAATAACTGATAATCTTATAAGATGCTGGGTTTTGTTTTGAGGGTTTCTAAGGATTTTAAAAGAACCTCCACCTTAATTATTTTATATAACGCTCTCGTTCGTTCTATTCTTGAATATTGCTCATCAGTGTGGAACCCGCAGTATGCAGTATACATAAACATGATTGAAAGGATTCACACGAAATTTCTTAAACATGCTAACTATAGAGATAGCGACCATTCTCTTAACTTGTCTCAATTGTGTCCGGACCTTAAGTCCCGTCGTATCCTTTGAGACCAGATATTTTTATACAAAATTCTGCACGATAAAATTGATTCCATAACTCTTTTGAGCCAAATTAGTTTGAGATGCCAAAGATTGAGTGCCAGAAACAAATTTTTATTTTATATTCCGACTGTAAAAACAAATTATAATTCCAACAATTTTGTAATTCGTACCTGTAAGTTCTACAATAGCAACTTTTCGCAAATTGATATCTTTTCTTTATCACTGAATCAATTTAAAAATAATATCTTAAAAGAAATTTCAAAATCTTAATTGCACTGAGTTTTGTTTTATTTTTTCTTTTAAAAACACTTGTAAATTATATCCCTAATGTTTTGTTTGAGTTTAATTTTGCCTAGTGTCTACTTGATATGTGTTAAATAACTGTGGAAACTTAATTGTTAAATGTGTGTTTAATTATGTGTTATGTTATTGTTTATAAATATGTATGTTTCCCTTGAAAAAAAAAAAAAATAAATTTCTCTATACGAGTAGAAGATTTTGTCTTTCTGGATTCTCTAAAGTATGTTTCTCCGTGTCAAGGATTACACAGTCGGAAAAAGGTACTCCAGATAGGAGTTTAAGTGTTTCTTGGGCGTCTGATGTAAACTCCCTATGCGGTTTCTTTAGAAGCCTGAGTCTTTACAGAACTTTCTTCAATATTCTAGATTAGCTTTCCTAAGCTCTTTGTTGAAATCCGTGAGTGTTTTACTATATATGTCGCACTCTCCCTGTATTTTGCATTTGTTAAAAAGTGTTCGGGCAGTGCTCTGAGAGCAGATAGTATGCCGTTTCACCGGGAAACATTCCGATTACTTTTGACCTGTTCAGGTTTGCAGACAGAATTTGCTGTATACGTAACTTAATGTAAGTAATTAATATAGGGGAAAACAAATAAGTAATGTAAGAGTGTAAAATAAAAAATTGTCAACAAAACTTTTCACACATTTTACTATGATTAATCACTATTAAATGTAGTTAGTACACGAGTATATAATTTTATTAATTTACGAATTGGATTTTTAATTTATGAATTTACGGAATCGATGCTGTTGCAAGCACCATCATCGTAGACTAGCTAAGGCTAACCATTGGATTGAGTTTTATAATACTCGGATTTTATCTACGGAACGACACTACATACCGCGACTCGTTAAAGAAGCCTTAGAAATAAAAAAGTGTGAAAATATCTTTAATCGAGAAGACGGTTTTACATTATCTAGTACGTGGAACCCAGTGGTTAGGACATTCATGAAACGAAAAAACAACAATCGTGGTGTGTTCGGTCAAAAACCCAGTGATACGGTGAGCGTTTATTGCAAAAACGACAAAAATGTGAGTTCCAGTAGTAGCAAATCAAAACGAACGAGAAGGAGGGTAGATCGATTTATCTGCCTCTAACTGTCATCGCCACCTACCTACATCTGCCAGTCCGCGATCATGGTGCTTGCAACAGCATCGAAATATCGGACGCGCGAAATAAGAATCGAAAATCGTGATAAGAATCCCGTAAATTCATTAAATTATAGTGAAATTAACCGCGATAGTTTAAAACAGTTATTACACGAGTATAGTATGGTAACCAATAATAATATAATTTAAACACTACTTTTATAACAAAATAATTTTAATTTATTTTATTTTCAATTAACGGAGTTGATGTAGTATGTTGGTTTGTGTAGTTATGTAGGTTTAGATTGTCATGTAACATAATAGTTGATCGTATATCCACTTGTCTCCCGGATGGAATCCTTACAGTATTTCTATCTGTTATGGATAGCTTACTGTGCCCATATTAATGTTTAGGATAATGGACACGTATACTGTAGTAATGATTACGCTATTTGTGGATACGATGTTTATTTAATTTAATTTTTTAGTTCATAAGCATATCACAAATTATAAAAATTAAATAGAAAGACTAATGACTTCATGAATAAGAAATAACATATTTAAAAAGATAGGTGCGAGCGTTAGACAGATCAAGAATAATTACAAGACAGAGAAGGTAAGTAAAGAAAATAAATTCTAAAATGAATTACACAGACAAATTTCAACTTTTAAATTTAAACTTAACAAAGAAATCTTGGCTCAAGCGTCGACTTGCAGTTCTATTGCAAAAAGATCTAAGTCCAATTTGGAGTGTTTAATTAAATTGTTTAAGGTGTAGCTAGCTCACCACAGGTAAGTGTTTTGTCTTTCATTTGATTGTAGTTAGGGTTATATTTGTACCGTGGTAACGGGTACCGTTAGATTAATTTTTCTCAGTAAGTTTGGACAATCAATGCTGTAACTAGTCAATTTCAGAAGAAAAATTGTATCGGCAATTTCACGCCGCCTACGTAGTCTGAGAAAATGGAATTTCCTGCAAAACTCATCAAAGTCTTGCGATTAGTACGGATTCCCCAACAGAAAGGAAAGAATTTTGAAAAACTTTTTTAATTTTATCATTACGTGAGATATAAAAATGACATGTAAAATGGTTATTTTGGACGTGTTACCCTCAAATACTTGGATTCGTAACTTATAGGTTGACGGTTTCATAAATATTAAGAAAAGTAAAAGAACGTATAGTATAGTGGTTTTATAAGACATTTGTATGCAATTATTTGATCAATAATATTATAATACAGTTGTCTCAGTGTCCCAGGGAGAAGTGACCGGCCAAATTCGGTTAATTATAGTCAGGTCATTTTAATAGGTAACATTTGACGTCTGTCAGTTTTATCTTCATAGTGAGGTGACCTGCTTAAAAACATCGATTAAAGTGAATGAATCGATACGGACTTGAAACATATGTGAATTTTAAAAATCATCAGGCAAATCCCTGTCCCGTTATTATTTATTCTTTCGTAAGTTTAAGGAGCAAAATAAGACATGTACATAATATAACAAAAAAATTGCATTTATTCAGTTGAACTTTCAGAACTGTTATTAGTATTGCTATCTTCGTCACTGCTGTCAGCACTCAGAGATATTATTAATTCATTTTCAATAATATTGTCTATTTTCACATCTCGTTAAAAATTTTGTAAAATTATTTTCTTTGTTGTCTCTACGACTTTTCTCCAGTCTTCTGTAGTGATTTCTGCACACGCAGTTGGTAGCAGAGTCATCATTTTAGCTGTACTGAAGGGTTGTTCAGTATTGTTCTGCGCCGCATGATCCTTTATTTGTGCCCAAATAAGCTCGATGGCGTTATACTGGCAATGGTAGGGAGGCAATCGAATAACTTCGTGTCCATGCTCTAGGGCTAGTTCATCGATTATATAGCGGAGCTTGGACGGTATAGTTGCTTTTACCAGACATAAAAACTCAACTTTTAATAAAGTTAACCTTGCATCCAAACCATTTCTTACCAGCCACGAGACAATTTCTTGCGTTTTATTTGCTTGAGTTGGTGGTTTATCAACTTGTACAGAATAATACGGTGCATTGTCTAGTATAATTTTCGATGCGTTTTCTAAGCTGACTAGCAGCTTCTCAAACCAATCTTTAAGAACCTCAAGTTCATTTCCTCGTGGTAATCTGAGATTTGGTAATTTGAGAAGCTGATCCCGCGTGCAATATGTTATTCGGGCTCCTTTTCACAATGAAACTTTTGAGGTGGAGGCTGCTGTATCATCGGTTCATGTCCGTGAAACCGTATGGTTCGCATTCAACCATGTTTCGTCAATAAGCACGACATTGTCCCAATCTGTAATTTTCTTTTTGCTTGATGTAAGAATGTTACCCTCTTCAAAATAATGTTGTAGCGTTCTAGCAGTATTTTCCGCTTGTCAGATTTTTTAAATCTAAAGCCAATCGATTTTAAAACCTTTGATAGAGACGATTTACCGCCAAAAAATAAGCCTGCGTCTTTTAATGAACTCATTATTTTTTTTCGTGTAGGATATTCTTTTCTCGAGTAATATCCATAAACGTGGTTGCGAATTGCAGCAGCATCATAATTATCAAGCCAACAATTTTCTTGCTCTCTTTCGTTTTTTCGGTGTACGTAAAGTATTATCTTCTGAGCCTGATGGTCCATATTTCTTTTTCAGAATTTGAGTTACAGTCCTTTTCCCTATCCCAATGCTTTGGCAACGCGTTCTCTCGGTTGTGTCAATGGTAAAAGAGGTTCAAAATGATTGTACAATTTCACCACTAGTTCACGAGATTGTTTAGCGTTTTCCCCCGTGTCGACATGGTAAGACTGTAATGTTGTTCTTGTTTACTAATCGTTAAAAAATCGGAGTCCAATTAATAGCCAGGTAAACGTAGTCAGCAAGATCAGTCCAAAAAAAAGCCGGGTCAGAAGAAAATAACAGAGAGCACACCAAAAATGCACAATCACTTAGCACAACGACAAAAGACTGCGACATGTAATGTAGACATGACATGGCGTCATCGACAGACACGGGTGTCGCTAGCAACATCCCACCTAAATTTTACCTAATATCAATGGTTTTTCTATTTAGTTATTTTTTGTATTTTTATAGTTAGTTAAAATAATAATAAATATTATTACGTTTATTCACAACGTGGTTATTAATTTATGGTGATATTTCTTCACAAGTAATCATTTCATTCGATTTCACTTATCAGCTTTCGATTTTTATAATAACATCTCTTGTATTTAAAAAAAAAGGGTTGACTGACGCAATATTGCAACGACGTTCACCCAATTCTCGTAAAAACAGACAATTGACAAATCGCTTTAGTGCAGAAGTCGTTCGATCGAAGTTCTATCCAAAATCGGTATTCACGTATTGCTCAGTCGCGCTTCGATAGGACTTCAACTCAATAGGATCGAAACTGAACGACTTTTGAATCGAGCGACACAAGATGTTGCCAATTCAAGTTATCACTGAACTACCAAGAAATTATAACATTTTTTAAATTCTGAATACGGTGTTTAACATGTAATTAATTAAATAAATTTAAAGAATAACTACTCCAACTAACTTCAACTAGCAAAAGAGAAATAAATGCTGAAAAAAGCAATTTTTCACTTCAATTGATCGAATAATTCGCATCTTGATAAACGTCATTGTCTTCGATTCAGCCATCAAATTGTTTGTCAAAGTTTATTGTTGTAAAATTGGCGATAAGTTTATTAGTTGTTTTTATTCAAAAGCAAGAAACTTGTGTAGAAATTTCTTGTTCAAAGACTTATTTATTTAAATATCAAACGCGAGTTTCTATACGACAGTTCGAACTGTTTGTTGATTCTATAAATCAATAATAAGCATTAGAACTTAGCTCTGATGTTGATGTCTCATGTCTGATCTAAGGAGGGACGAAACTTGAGCTCAAAATTGTCAGGAGTAACCGTCGAGGGACACGGTACAGCGAAATAATAGAACAAAGTGTAGGTTGCAGCTTTACAACGATTTAAAATGTCAGGTCTCAAATATGGTCCGAAGAATTCACGACGCTTGCAGATTCGTGGTGGTCCCAAAGATGTTCCGATACTAAGTCCCTTAGAAGAACGCCTTTGTGAAATTATAGGGCTTGACAAGTTTTAGGGTTTTCACTAAGCTATTAGTTGCTTTAACAAGCTATTGTGTAGTGAATGTAATTTTTAATTGGTTTGTTGATATTATAATATTTCAGTGATAACAATTTGAAGAAGCACCTGTAGTTGCAGTTTAGACCAATGTTTATGGATAGATTATTGTTTTGTTACTGTAGTAAATATAAATGTTTAAGAGCTAAATAAAACCAAATAGTATATTTTACAATTGTGTTTTAATTTTTTATTACATTTACACTTATTACCCTTAGCTCTCAGGCTCCACACACATGGTAATTATTGCTTTAAATATTAACCTACCATTACTAAGTAGTTTACATATTATAATAACCAAATAATCACAACATAATACCAATTATATAGTAATTTGACATGAAAACCTCAAACCATATAATGTTGACTATTATGTAAGATAAAAATTTTTATTAAAGTTTAATAAATAATAATAATAATATTGGGTACATCTTAGGTATTAGCACTGTCATAAGAGATAAGCACAACATGATATCATCCAGTCATCCTCAACATCTTTATTCAACACATAATTATTCAAATTAGATTTGATTTAACACAATTATTTTTTGTTTCTGTCTATTTAAAGATTGAACTTATTATGACTATTCACCCCAATTTATAGCCTATATAACTGCTTGTAGGGCCATCCTGCCTTTTTCTAGATCTACATTAACTCTATGCAGTCCTTGAAAAGTCTCCATGTTAGCTGCTTCATTTGTGAAGCTCTCCTTTGCCACAATATATTGAGATTGATTTTCCATCTCACGAAGTACCAGAACCGCAATCGAGGCTCTGTTTGCAACTTTAGCTAAAACTGTTCAAGCATTGACCACTTGGCCAGAAACTTCTGGGCTGCAGTGTAGCTTACAGGCAACCAGTAAAAATCTGAAAGTAATATAAGACCATCGGTGTATGTTTAACATTATTGCAATAAAAATGAAGATGTCTGATGCAAGGTTATTTTTATTTGAGTAAGTAATCTAAATTAAAACAGTTTGTAAAGAAAGGTTTAAAAAGTGTTTTATTCAATTAGTTATACCTACCTAAGATTATAATATTATTATCTAATATGTAAACCTTAGTATATATCATCACAAACTAATATATCTACGTTTTAATTTGGTATACAAATAATGTGGGCTAGCAGAATAGAAACCTACTAACCTTATCTTTTACTGACAAAGAATCCCGTTTTCCTTCTTTTCATCAGTGAGATTCTGCACCAACACTTTTGTGAGACGAAATGTTTTGATGAAGTCATTCTCCGGCATTGTGAATGCGTCCCATCTTGTGAACCTCAATACACTTCTTCTTTTTCGCTTTATGCAATTCTGGCATATTTAGCAACAAATACGCTAACTTTAGGCTCATTTTTAGCATCTTCAAAACACAAAATTGGCGGTTCTCCCTTTGTAAACGTCCCGCAGAATGAACTTTTGTTCAACGACTTTTGGATCGCTTATTTTGACGTTAGGTCGTTGACATCCGATCGAACTAACTGTCATTTGTAGGAGTAGAATACCAATGTGATATCGTTTTGATACGATTGAAAGTCGATTCAGGATGTGAATACGGTTCAGCGACATTCCGATAGAGCGAGTTCAGAACGACTTTAGAATCGGTCCAATCGACGGATGAGAATACGAAAGTGACTTCTACGGTCGAGTCGCTACGACATCGCCGCGGTTTTTATTACGAGAATTGGCCTAAGTTCTTTAGATCAGAAATTGTTTATTATGTTTAGAATGGTTTATTAGTGAAAGCAAATCGTACTAACATTATTATTTTATGGATTAATCTTAAAGTGCATGGTATTTTCTAAAACGTATTTGACCAATGCTTAAAGTTGTTACTAATACTTTTCGAAATACGACTATTTGAATCTTGACCTTCACGTGGTCCAGAAAAAGGAAAAACAGGAAAGACACCTTTAAATTTTAAGTCTTGTAATACAGGTGAGTGTAACAGTATACTTTTGGAACCGTTATCAAAGAAACCAAGAATGTTTTATGGCGTCGTAATATCGGGTATAAGTAGAAAATAAGATTCGATTCTTATACATGTTTTAAAATCAGAAGTCCAATTTGGCTTAGTATTGTATTTAAATATTAAGCCGAACAATTAATTAAGAACTTACTTTTATGAGTGACATAGTACAATGGAATAACTAAATTAAATAAATTAAATAATTAAAAAGTACATTTTGTGTGTTAATATGGCTAAGGCTTTGATAGTTAGCTTAATAGGTGTTAAGATTTAGAGCATTAAAAATGTGACCATCCATGCTTATTTAATTAAAAACAGTTAATCCAGTTTTAGTTTAGTTACGTCCTCAATCCAATCCCTCACGGCGGCCACGTTGCTATAAACGCCGTACGTATCTGGTTTGGCACAACCATACCCAAATGATGTTATGCCAATAAGTCGGTCGCCTGCCACTGCCGGACCCCCTGAATCACCCTGGAACATATTTTATTTTTATGGAATGTAATAGAGAGATAGCAGAATTTGCAATACATTACAAACATCACGTTTTTTGAAGTAAATTTGTAATTTCTTTTATAATGTTACTACTTTACCTGGCAGGCATCTTTTTTCCCCTCCCTGTAACCAGCACAAAGCATTCTTGGAGTCAAAGTTCCTTGATACAATGGGTATGGTACTTTCTGACAAATCTTTTGATCAATAATCGGCACACTTATAGCTTGAAGCACATCGGTTTGATTTCCCTGAATTACAAAACAACAATAAACATCAACAGTAGTGTAGTAATAGTAAATGCATACATAAATCATGATTGTAAGTCTTGGAATTGTTTTGTTGTGGAAAAAAATTATCTCCTTTTATGTGAATATTTTATATTGAGCAAATATCTGTAAATTTTAATTTCAGCCATCTTTTTCTTAAAAACATTACATAATCGAAACGTGAACATGAGGCAGTCAAGCCAATATAAAACTGAACAAATCCTTTACTTACTTTTTCGTCCGTATAGCCCCATCCAGTAACAGTCAACATTTTCCCAGTCACTACATCCTGAGGACGAGCTACTTTAACTGGTTTGACCAACCAGTTGAATTTCAAAGATTCGTTTAGTTCAATCAAAGCAAAATCAAAATCTACTTTATGGGTATTGTTTTGTTTGTATCGTGGGTGAACATGCAATTTCTTTATAGGAACTTGTTTGCCACCGCCTACACGGTATTTAGTCCCAACTTTTATGTATGAAGAAACATCTTGGAACCTAAAATAATAAAACGATTATCGGATGTAATATTTTGTTGAAGAAATTTGTGAAGAAGACAGTCCATTAGTTAAGTACAAAAAGTTTTTGGTGGTAGTAGAATTCTACTACTTCTTGGTAGAACTCGTCAGGGGTGGTACTTCCTATGTGGCCCGCCATATTATTAACATTCTCGTATTTGTATTCCAGTTAAAACAAGGACCAGCCAGTGCAATTACTGCAGTAAAGGCAATTCCAACTAGAGCCTACGGTCCGTAGAGCATCATTAGTCGATGTAATAGTCACATCCAATCGAAGCTTGCCCCGTCCTTGTTGCCAACGCTGCACGCATTGAAGCTTGCCCCGTCGTCGTTGCCAACGCTGTACGCATCGAAGCTTGCCCCGTCCTTGTTGTCAACGCTGTACGCATCAGAACTTGCCCCGTCCTCGTTGTCAATCCTGTACGCATCGGCAAACGAGTTCTGTGCGTAGGGATATCATTAATTTAAAGATGATTAGTAATTTAGTATTGGTCAATGATACCCCACTGAACCGCAGGGTTCTATTGTCATAACTTTTGTTCCCGAGATAAGACTGGTTGATATTTCACTATATCTAGGACAATATACTATATTTCAGTGATAAAAAAAGAAGTATTTATTTTAGACGTTTTAAGATAAAACGCTAGCTTGTCCGTAGGACTGGCCTAAGCGCACTGTCTTTATCCGCAAAAGTAAATATCAACACTTCACTATTACACAAACAACTCACTGGCAATGTCCAGCTGTTATCGCCCAGTTTTTATCGATAATGGTGGCCGCACAATTGTTCCCATACGCTGCCTGATAAGGGTGACGGTTAATATTGACTTCGAAACCACCGACGATACTAGGGAAGAAACCGCCATCTTTTATTTGACGAAGATTTTTCTGTTTCTCAGATAATTTATATTTATTTTTAATTGATTCTTCATAAGAGTCTAAATAAAAAAATATTGAAATTAAATTTTAAACCAAGTTCTGATGAGCTGAATAAGGAAAACAACTAGTTCAAAAGAATACATGCATATTTTGGTTTATTTACGAAGTAAAAATTGTATTCTGCGCTCGTTTGGAGTAATCAAGAAATACTTGTATTATGATCAAATATTATGTGCTTGAGTATACTTACCTATTATGTAACAAAGTAAACAAACATAACATATAAAAATGTTCATTGTGCCATCAAAATGAACATTTGCTACGCCTATTCCTTTGGGAGTCTTATCTTTTATGCAAATCAATTTCACAGATAATATGGCGTAAAGATAAAAATTGCATTATGATTACTAATCTGAGTAGGTTTTTAATCATGTTGAAATCATTATACTAATGAAAAAAATTTACGGAATCAGAAACTCCGTATTTTTTTCTCATATGTTCGAAATACATAGTATGTCCAATCCGAAGAACCAAGCTTAATTATTTTACTATTCATTTAAACTAACACTACCTATGTGACATTTTGTCAGTAGTTGTTCAAGTGCGATAGATTGGTGCTGTCGCGTCCAATTCAACATATGCATGTATGCGGAATCTAGTTTTTTTTTTTTTTGTTCCCCTCCGCGGGAAGGGCAGGAGGATAAAAATGCCCTGACGCATACTCTGGCGCGATTCCAGAGTTATGTGGGACTCGTCCCAACGCCTACCAGAACCATACCCACTAAAAACCCCCTGTCGGCTCGTGCATTTTTGCCACTCAGCCTTCATCTGAGCGACGGCCAATTCGAGAAAGAGGCCGCGCTAGCGGGGCCCAGAAGGGGTCACCCGCTGGGATTACATAGCACTGAAGGTGCTCAAAGCACTGAAGGTGAATACATAGCACTGAAGGTGCTCAAAATGAAAATCAAATAATTAATAAAAAAAAGTATTAAAAAATTAAAAATTGCAAAATAAAATTGAATTAATTCGCATTTACGTTAGAATTAGGAATAACGTTAAAATTAGAATTTACGTTAGAATTAGGATTTGCGGCCAGAAGGGCTTCGAGATCGGCTGACAGTCTGGTGGATGAGTACGCTTGCGCATTCCTAGGCCTAGCGACTTTGAACTTTGAATCTAAGACAGGAGTAGTATATGAGACTGAATCACGAACTACAGGATTGGGATGGGTTTCGGAGCGTTTGAAGAACGATACAGAGAGTGTTTTGAGATGTTGTTGTACTGTAGGCAGTTCAAGATCTCTATGCAATACCGCGTTACGCACGTACCACGGTGCGTTTGTGGCCCTGCGGCAAAAGAGGTTTTGAACTACCTGCAGTTTGTGCAGGAGGGAGGGTTTGGCGTGGGCAAAGATTGGCGAGGCATATGTCATGAAGGGTCTAACGCAAACCTTGTAAAGTGTACGTTTGTTTCTGAAAGACATTTTACTTTTTCTACCTAACATGCTATTTAGGCGGCCTAAGTAGTGACGAGCGAGTTTCGAAACTCTTTCGACGTGTGGCTTGAAAGAAAGCGTCGGATCTAATGTGACGCCTAAGTATTTAGTACTGCGCCTCCAGGGGATGGGAATGCCTAACATTCGAACGTGGGGATCGCCAGCGGGACGACGGCGTTTGTGGTCGAAGCGCATCGCAGAACTCTTTTCAGGGTTCACATCGATGCGCCATTTTTGAAACCATACACCAAGGGCGTTTACGGCCCTTTGGAGTCTGGTTACAAGGTGCGGAACACTGTGGCCTTTGGTATAGAGTGCGGTGTCGTCGGCAAAGAGGGCGATTTCGACGCCTTTCGGCGTATCGTCGGAATGTCGTTGGTGTACACGGTGTACAGCAGAAGGGCGAGGACTGAGCCTTGAGGGACTCCAGCCTTTATGGGACGAGGCGCAGAAAGCGTGCCTTCGTGTTTAAATCGGAACGTACGGTCTTTGAGAAACGACGCTATTAACCTGACTAGGCGATCTGGTAAGCCTATCTTGTAGAGTTTATAAACGAGACCGCTGTGCCAGACTTTATCGAAAGCCTTGGCTACGTCAAAGAAAACCGCGACTGTTTTATAACGACGCGGATAGAAACCGTCAAGTATATACTCAACTATTCGATGGACTTGCTGAGGGCAGGAGTGTTTAGCGCGAAAGCCGAACTGATGGGGAATAATGAGAGGATCGTCATCCGTTGGAAACAGATGGTTCCGCATTCGAGAGAGTATGACTCTCTCGAGAAGTTTAGACATTGCCCTGAGGAGGCTGATGGGTCTGTGATTAGCCGGGACGTTCAGAGACTGACGAGACTGTCGCTTCTTTCCAAGCTTTTGGAAAGTAGCTATGGTCGAAGCAGGCATTGAAAATGATAGCTAACAAGGTAAGCATCTGTTGAGGTAGGTGCTTAAGTGCGTGGTTGGAAATTCCATCCGCACCCGGAGCCAATTTTTGACTTTTGATTTCTAATGAGAAGCAAGATTTCGTCATTAGAGACTGTGACAGGGTTGGCGGTGATGGGGAGAGAGTCTCTGCGAAGGACTTCGTCCTCCACCGCCTGGATGTGTGAGGGATCAGCAGGTTGCGTGCTGGGCGAGCATTGTGCGGCAATGCTGTCAGCGAAGCATTCGGCTTTCTCTTCGACTTCAAAGGCTGTAGTGCCATCGGGACGAGTGAGAGGAGGAACGTGAGAGGCGGTGTCTACGCGTAAGGCTCGGGCCATGCTATAGTACGCTTGGTGGGACGGAGAGATATTCGCCATGAGATCGTTCATCTGAGCGTCTCGGAGTTCCGCGAGGCAAGACCTAACTTTACGTTGAAGCTGATTCGCAGCTGTTCTATAGGCGGGCGTGGGATATTTCTTGGCTCTCCGGAGAGCCGCGTTCTTAGCTTTAATAAGATTGCTAACGGCTAAGGGAAGCGTGGGTTTGCCTTGCTATGCAACCTTTTCGTTGTCACTGATGGCTGAGTTGATAGCATCAGTGAGAGAATTTACTAATGAATCAATTTTATCCGGACTATCTAATTGTTCGGGAGAGATCGCGTGTGGAGAGTTCGGGGCCTCTAAGGCTGAAACTAACGTATTTTTAAAGCCTTTCCAGTTGGTAAAGGTCTTAGGAGAGGTAACGTTATCGTTCAGCGGACCCAGCACGAGGGAGACGGGGCGGTGGTCAGAACCTAGGTCATCGAGAGGTTCGATAGGCCTGAGGTCGAGGTTGATTCGCTTGACTATTGCAAAATCGAGGATATCAGGAGAGTGGTTCGGGTTGTCAGGATAGTGGGTGGGAGTGATGGGGGAGATGACATCTAAGTCAAGTGAATTTGTGATGGCGAGGAGAGCGATACCGCTGGTGTTGGTTGATAGGCACGTCCAGTCAGTATGTTTGGAGTTAAATTCTCCGAACATAATGACTGAATGGCCGAGGGCGAGAATGGCCTCAAAGTCGCTGCGGATTGGTCTGGTACCACTAGGTATGTAGACTGAAGCTATGATGATGGTCGGATGGCCAGTCATAGCCAGTCTACACACAGTGGCTTCCATGTTGAGGAGAGGAGGGGTAGGGAGAGGGCAGCAATGGAATCCTCTTTTGTAATAAATAGCAGTGCCGCCGAAACCGTCGGAGTTGGGCCTGTCGTTACGAATAAACGCGTACTTAGGTATAGCGAATCCCCTGGAACGGTTTGGAGTTAGCCACGTCTCTTGAAGAAGAAATAAGTCTGGCTCGTTGTTCTGAAGGAACAGTTTGAGCTCAGGAAGGTTAGTATTAAGGCTACGAACGTTAAAAGAAACTAGGGATAAGCCCTTGGGTTTGATACGACCGGACGCGGGATTTGCGGGTCTAGACATTATATTGCTTATTTACGAATTTATACAAAAAAATAAAATTAAAATTTATAACGAACTTACCAGCGAGTGATGTTTGGCTAACGCAAATAAACGCTCTTGAGGACAGCGGGCGGCTCGCAGTTTGCGTGCGAGAACAGAAATTTCCGTAATGTCGACGTTTTGAATGACGTCGAACACGGTCTTCATGTCCTCAGCCAGCGACGACTGAGGTGAAGTTGACAAAGCAGGACGCGGCCCTACGGAAGCTACGGGAGCTGGGATGGGTCGGGAAGGTGCAGGCGGGACAGCCGGACGCTGCCTCCAAGACAGAGCCGGAGTAGGCGTCGGCTGAACGGGCTTTGCTTCCGGGGGACCCCGGTTGCGCAGCGGCGGGAAGTTAGCGGGAGTGAGCGGCGGCGCCGGTTTAGGCGCGACCCTCTTGGCGGTGGAGCGTAGAGCGCGCGGGCAACCCCTGTAGTTAGCTGTGTGACCGGACTGGCCGCACAGCACACAGGCAGGGTGGGAAGTGGATTCGGGAGTGCGAGTGCACTCCTTCGTTATATGTGGATCCAGGAACTTAACGCACCTGGGGGGAGCTGAGCAGTTAGCCGCTGCGTGGCCGTAGAGCTGGCAGCGGTGGCACTGCCCAGGCTGACCGCGGGGGTTGGGACGCTCGACGGAGATATTTGAGAGTCCGCAAATTGTGCGAGCGTCTCTAAAGATCTCCCTCGAGTTAGGCGTATTAGACAAGATAACTAAAGCTAACGGAAAGCACCTACCGCGGTTAGAGTGCATCTTGTGCACTGCTTCAGCCGGGAAGCCCTGAGACTTAAGGTCCTCGAGAATGTCTTCATTACTGAGTTCAAACGGGACACCCCGTAGTACTGCGCGGATCTTACGCTCCTCCGGGAGGGCGTAGGTGTGATACGCGATTTGATTGACCGACAGAAGCCTAGTGAAAGACCGGAAGTCGTCGACGGTCGCAACCTGAATTTTGATTGTTTCGCCAGCGTTGGCGGCTTTTAAGTAATTTATTTTGTGCTCTTTGCACAAGTTAGAAACCGCGGTCCAGCGCGCTTTTTCACGCAGGAAGACGGGCGGAGGGAGCTAAGGTTTCGGCGGGACGGGAGCGCAGCGCGTCGCTGGCTTCGATGGGACCGACGGAGACGCGGTTACTTCGAGCGATTTTAACGGCGCAGGGGCTGGTGTTGAAGACACCGGGGAGGGCTCGGGTATTGATGATACCAAAGCTTTCTTCGAGCGCTTCTTGGAGCGCTTGGCGACAAGTTGAAACGCGGGCTCTGGAGAGCCGGTTAAGGTGACGGCATCTGACGACGTATCAGATGCGGGTTCGGATTCGCTCCCGGGAGCGGTACGCTTACGACGCGACGCGTGAGAGGATGCGACCGATTCGCAGTCCATCTCGGAAGAGGTGGGAGACGCGGGAGTGTTGTGGACCTGAGGGGTCTGAACGTTGTAGGCCTGAGGGGCCGGGAATGAGGCCTGAGGGGCCGGGAACGCGATAGATGCCTGCAAGGCCTGCGTTAGGATGTCTTTTGGGATGGAGACGCCTGCCGCAGCAAGCGCCTGGGTGAATGCGTTAATAACGCTTAGCGGATCATTAGGGAGGGTTGGAACAATAATATGTATAAATATAAGTATAATAAAATATGCCTAGTTCCTAAAAACCTAGCAAAATCCTAGTGGCTAACCTCCCTGCCAGCGGTAGGTGGGCTGGGGAGGAAAACTATATATATATATATATAATATATATATATAAATTTTTTTTTAAATATAATATATATATATTTTTTTGTGGGTGTATGTGGGGATAAGCCCGTTTCAAAATAATACTGCACTTCAGGATTGATTTACAGTTTTCTTATATTAATGGCACTATTGATTAACAATACGTATTACACTGAATAAATTGTAATGGATACTTATAAAAGAACTATGATTAAAAGGACGCGAGTAAGTTTCTTCGTTCACGTCCTCACGATCCCGCCCTGTAGTCAGGTGTGTGGCGACCGCACCCGACGACAACCACGTGACGTAGACTCTGTCAAGCACCAATCGGGTGCTGGCGTCCGAGGTTCCTCCGTACCAAACTAGACGTCACTAGCTAGATTCCGCACACATTCTCGCTCCGATCGCCACGCGGTGCGGACGTGCAAGACCCCGTTCTCCGTTGATCGGTCCCTTCCCGATATTCCGTGGCGCTCAGTCTACTGACGTCACAGTTTAGCGTGTTGGTTCCGTGCTACGGTTTTCAAGGTTTTCTACTCCCTCTGAGTGCTATCGAAGTGCGATTTTTCTTTGCGACTAAGCCCCTTAGTCTTCAAAGTGCTGTGCTAAGTTGTGTTGTGCTTGTGCTGAGTGCAGTGTTGTGCCCAGCGTAAGTAGTCTGGTTTCAGTACAAAGGATACTTAACGGTGAACACGAATTTGTACTGAACCAGTCCTTTTATTTTTATTTTATTTCTCTTTTTTTTTTATTTATTTTTCTCCTTTTTTCATATTTATTTTTATCAAATCTGTGTGTTTTCGTGTGTATTTGTCCTTTCTGTCGGTAAAGGTTGACCCTAACGCGGTCAACTCTTTACCTGCATACCCTTTTTAGGTTTCTAGGTAGCGGCCTTCAGCGTACTACGGTTAGTTTAAAGTTTTCCTCCCCAGCCCCCCTACCGCTGGTAGGGAGGTTAGCCGCTAGGAATTTGCTAGGTTTTTAGGAACTAGGCATATTTTATTATACTTATATTTATACATATTATTGTCCCAACCCTCCCTAATGGATCCGCTAAGCGTTATTAACGCATTCACCCAGGCGCTTGCTGCGGCAGGCGTCTCCATCCCAAAAGACATCCTAACGCAGGCCTTGCAGGCATCTATCGCGTTCCTGGCCCCTCAGGCCTCAACCCCGGCCCCTCAGGCCTCCAACGTTCAGACCCCTCAGGTCCACAGCTCTCCCGCGTCTCCCGCCTCTTCCGAGATGGACTGCGAATCGGTCGCATCCTCTCACGCGTCGCATCGTTAGCGTACCGCTCCCGGGAGCGATTCCGAACCCGCATCTGATACGTCATCAGATGCCGTCACCTTAACCAGCTCTCCTGAGCCCGCGTTTCAACTTGTCGCCAAGCGCTCCAAGAAGCGCTCGAAGAAAGCTTTGGTATCATCAATACCCGAGCCCTCCCCAGTGTCTTCAACACCAGCCCCCGCGCCGTTAAAATCGCTCGAAGTAACCGCGTCTCCGTCGGTCCCATCGAAGCCAGCGACGCGCTGCGCTCCCGTCCCGCCGAAACCTTAGCTCCCTCCACCCGTCTTCCTGCGTGAAAAAGCGCGCTGGACCGCGGTTTCTAACTTGTGCAAAGAGCACAAAATTAATTACTTAAAAGCCGCCAACGCTGGCGAAACAATCAAAATTCAGGTTGCGACCGTCGAAGACTTCCGGTCTTTCACTAGGCTTCTGTCGGTCAATCAAATCGCGTATCACACCTACGCCCTCCCGGAGGAGCGTAAGATCCGCGCAGTACTACGGGGTGTCCCGTTTGAACTCAGTAATGAAGACATTCTCGAGGACCTTAAGTCTCGCGGCTTCCCGCCTGAAGCAGTGCACAAGATGCACTCTAACCGCGGTAGGCGCTTTCCGTTAGCTTTAGTTATCTTGTCTAATACTCCTAACTCGAGGGAGATCTTTAGAGAGGCTCGCACAATTTGCGGACTCTCAAATATCTCCGTCGAGCGTCCCAACCCCCGCGGTCACCCTGGGCAGTGCCACCGCTGCCAGCTCTATGGCCACGCAGCGGCTAACTGCTCAGCTCCCCCCAGGTGCGTTAAGTGCCTGAATCCACATATAACGAAGGAGTGCACTCGCACTCCCGAATCCACTTCCCACCCTGCCTGTGTGCTGTGCGGCCAGTCCGGTCACACAGCTAACTACAGGGGTTGCCCGCGCGCTCCGCGCTCCTCCGCCAAGAGGGTTGCGCCTAAACCGGCGCCGCCGCTCACTCCCGCTAACTTCCCGCCGCTGCGCAACCGGGGTCCCCCGGAAGCAAAGCCCGTTCAGCCGACGCCTACTCCGGCTCTGTCTTGGAGGCAGCGTCCGGCTGTCCCGCCTGCACCTTCCCGACCCATCCCAGCTCCCGTAGCTTCCGTAGGGCCGCGTCCTGCTTTGTCAACTTCACCTCAGTCGTCGCTGGCTGAGGACATGAAGACCGTGTTCGACGTCATTCAAAACGTCGACATTACGGAAATTTCTGTTCTCGCACGCAAACTGCGAGCCGCCCGCTGTCCTCAAGAGCGTTTATTTGCGTTAGCCAAACATCACTCGCTGGTAAGTTCGTTATAAATTTTAATTTTATTTTTTTGTATAAATTCGTAAATAAGCAATATAATGTCTAGACCCGCAAATCCCACGTCCGGTCGTATCAAACCCAAGGGCTTATCCCTAGTTTCTTTTAACGTTCGTAGCCTTAATACTAACCTTCCTGAGCTCAAACTGTTCCTTCAGAACAACGAGCCAGACTTATTTCTTCTTCAAGAGACGTGGCTAACTCCAAACCGCTCCAGGGGATTCGCTATACCTAAGTACGCGTTTATTCGTAACGACAGGCCCAACTCCGACGGTTTCGGCGGCACTGCTATTTATTTTAAAAGAGGATTCCATTGCTGCCCTCTCCCTACCCCTCCTCTCCTCAATATGGAAGCTACTGTGTGTAGACTGGCTATGACTGGCCATCCGACCATCATCATAGCTTCAGTCTACATACCTAGTGGTACCAGACCAATCCGCAGCGACTTTGAGGCCATTCTCGCCCTCGGCCATTCAGTCATTATGTTCGGAGACTTTAACTCCAAACATACTGACTGGACGTGCCTATCAACCAACACCAGCGGTATCGCTCTCCTCGCCATCACAAATTCACTTGACTTAGATGTCATCTCCCCCATCACTCCCACCCACTATCCTGACAACCCGAACCACTCTCCTGATATCCTCGATTTTGCAATAGTCAAGCGAATCAACCTTGACCTCAGGTCTATCGAACCTCTCGATGACCTAGGTTCTGACCACCGCCCCGTCTCCCTCGTGCTGGGTCCGCCGAACGATAACGTTACCTCTCCTAAGACCTTTACCAACTGGAAAGGCTTTAAAAATACGTTAGTTTCAGCCTTAGAGGCCCCGAACTCTCCACTCGCGATCTCTCCCGAACAATTAGATAGTCCGGATAAAATTGATTCATTAGTAAATTCTCTCACTGATGCTATCAACTCAGCCATCAGTGACAACGAAAAGGTTGCTAAGCATGGCAAACCCAAGCTTCCCTTAGCCGTTAGCAATCTTATTAAAGCTAAGAACGCGGCTCTCCGGAGAGCCAAGAAATATCCCACGCCCGCCTATAGAACAGCTGCGAATCAGCTTCAACGTAAATTTAGGTCTTGCCTCGCGGAACTCCGAGACGCTCAGATGAACGATCTCATGGCGAATATCTCTCCGTCCCACCAAGCGTACTATAGCATGGCCCGAGCCTTACGCGTAGACACCGCCTCTCACGTTCCTCCTCTCACTCGTCCCGATGGCACTACAGCCTTTGAAGTCGAAGAGAAAGCCGAATGCTTCGCTGACAGCATTGCCGCACAATGCTCGCCCAGCACGCAACCTGCTGATCCCTCACACATCCAGGCGGTGGAGGACGAAGTCCTTCGCAGAGACTCTCTCCCCATCACCGCCGACCTTGTCACAGTCTCTAATGACGAAATCTTGCTTCTCATTAGAAATCAAAAGTCAAAAATTGGCTCCGGGTGCGGATGGAATTTCCAACCACGCACTTAAGCACCTACCTCAACAGATGCTTACCTTGTTAGCTATCATTTTCAATGCCTGCTTCGACCATAGCTACTTTCCAAAAGCTTGGAAAGAAGCGACAGTCATAGGCATTTCCAAGCCGGGCAAACCTCTGAACGTCCCGGCTAATCACAGACCCATCAGCCTCCTCAAGGCAATGTCTAAACTTCTCGAGAGAGTCATACTCTCTCGAATGCGGAATCATCTGTTTCCAACGGATGACGATCCTTTCATTATTCCCCATCAGTTCGGCTTTCGCGCTAAACACTCCTGCCCTCAGCAAGTCCATCGAATATTTGAGTATATACTTGACGGTTTCTATCCGCGTCGTTATAAAACAGTCGCGGTTTTCTTTGACGTAGCCAAGGCTTTCGATACAGTCTGGCACAGCGGTCTCGTTTATAAACTCTACAAGATAGGCTTACCAGATCGCCTAGTCAGGTTAATAGCGTCGTTTCTCAAAGACCGTACGTTCCGATTTAAACACGAAGGCACGCTTTCTGCGCCTCGTCCCATAAAGGCTGGAGTCCCTCAAGGCTCAGTCCTCGCCCTTCTGCTGTACACCGTGTACACCAACGACATTCCGACGATACGCCGAAAGGCGTCGAAATCGCCCTCTTTGCCGACGACACCGCACTCTATACCAAAGGCCACAGTGTTCCGCACCTTGTAACCAGACTCCAAAGGGCCGTAAACGCCCTTGGTGTATGGTTTCAAAAATGGCGCATCGATGTGAACCCTGAAAAGAGTTCTGCGATGCGCTTCGACCACAAACGCCGTCGTCCCGCTGGCGATCCCCACGTTCGAATGTTAGGCATTCCCATCCCCTGGAGGCGCAGTACTAAATACTTAGGCGTCACATTAGATCCGACGCTTTCTTTCAAGCCACACGTCGAAAGAGTTTCGAAACTCGCTCGTCACTACTTAGGCCGCCTAAATAGCATGTTAGGTAGAAAAAGTAAAATGTCTTTCAGAAACAAACGTACACTTTACAAGGTCTGCGTTAGACCCGTCATGACATATGCCTCGCCAATCTTTGCCCACGCCAAACCCTCCCTCCTGCACAAACTGCAGGTAGTTCAAAACCTCTTTTGCCGCAGGGCCACAAACGCACCGTGGTACGTGCGTAACGCGGTATTGCATAGAGATCTTGAACTGCCTACAGTACAACAACATCTCAAAACACTCTCTGTATCGTTCTTCAAACGCTCCGAAACCCATCCCAATCCTCTAGTTCGTGATTCAGTCTCATATACTACTCCTGTCTTAGATTCAAAGTTCAAAGTCGCTAGGCCTAGGAATGCGCAAGCGTACTCATCCACCAGACTGTCAGCCGATCTCGAAGCCCTTCTGGCCGCAAATCCTAATTCTAACGTAAATTCTAATTTTAACGTTATTCCTAATTCTAACGTAAATGCGAATTAATTCAATTTTATTTTGCAATTTTTAATTTTTTAATACTTTTTTTTATTAATTATTTGATTTTCATTTTGAGCACCTTCAGTGCTATGTATTCACCTTCAGTGCTTTGAGCACCTTCAGTGCTATGTAATCCCAGCGGGTGACCCCTTCTGGGCCCCGCTAGCGCGGCCTCTTTCTCGAATTGGCCGTCGCTCAGATGAAGGCTGAGTGGCAAAAATGCACGAGCCGACAGGGGTTTTTTAGTGGGTATGGTTCTGGTAGGCGTCGGGACGAGTCCCACATAACTCTGGAATCGCACCAGAGTATGCGTCAGGGCATTTTTATCCTCCTGCCCTTCCCGCGGAGGGGAACAAAAAAAAAAAAAACTAGATTCCGCATACATGCATATGTTGAATTGGACGCGACAGCACCAATCTATCGCACTTGAACAACTACTGACAAAATGTCACATAGGTAGTGTTAGTTTAAATGAATAGTAAAATAATTAAGCTTGGTTCTTCGGATTGGACATACTATGTATTTCGAACATATGAGAAAAAAATACGGAGTTTCTGATTCCGTAAATTTTTTTCATTAGTATAATGATTTCAACATGATTAAAAACCTACTCAGATTAGTAATCATAATGCAATTTTTATCTTTACGCCATATTATCTGTGAAATTGATTTGCATAAAAGATAAGACTCCCAAAGGAATAGGCGTAGCAAATGTTCATTTTGATGGCACAATGAACATTTTTATATGTTATGTTTGTTTACTTTGTTACATAATAGGTAAGTATACTCAAGCACATAATATTTGATCATAATACAAGTATTTCTTGATTACTCCAAACGAGCGCAGAATACAATTTTTACTTCGTAAATAAACCAAAATATGCATGTATTCTTTTGAACTAGTTGTTTTCCTTATTCAGCTCATCAGAACTTGGTTTAAAATTTAATTTCAATATTTTTTTATTTAGACTCTTATGAAGAATCAATTAAAAATAAATATAAATTATCTGAGAAACAGAAAAATTTTCGTCAAATAAAAGATGGCGGTTTCTTCCCTAGTATCGTCGGTTTTTTTTTTTTTTTGCTGCCGAGGCACCCTCGCGGGAGGGAGGTGGAAGATGCGTCATGCATACCGCCCGCAGGTAAATTCTTCTGCGGGGTTTATGTGGGACTCACCAGAATGGCACCTAGCCACTAAAAACCACCTGTTGGCTGTAGTTATTACCTTTAGCCTTCATCGGAAGCGACACCCGTCGGGAAGTTGGGCGCGCTGGCGGAGACCCGCTAGCGGGTCTTCCGCCTGTAGTGAAAGTTGCACTGAAGGTGCTCAAAGGGACATGAGTTGGTGGCCGTTCTGGGCAGCCTCCGGTGAAGCCAGGGCTGGGCAGAGGTCGGCCGAAGCATGATTTAGGGATCAATTCATTTAAATCAACCTATAATGAATTGAGAAGGGAACTATGCTCCGCCAGAGCTAGCAAACGCTCTGTCGGAGTACGTGAAGCCCTAAGTTTACGGGCTAAGACTGCGATTTCACTAACATCGATATTTTTCATAGCGTCGCAGACGATACGCATATCGTCTGCTACGGAGGATTGAGGAGTGGGTTTGTATGGGCGAGGAGCCGGGATGGGATTCGATGCGGGGCGCTGCCTCCAGTTTTCTGGGGCAGGCCTGGACTGTGTAGGCTTTGCAGCCGGAGGAACCCGGCTACGCAGCGGCGGAAAGTTTTCTTGAGAAAGGCGCGGCGCCTGTTTGGGTGTCGCACTCTTGGAATTGGAGCGCATACAACGGGGTGCACGAGGGCAGCCCCTGTAATTTGCGGTGTGGCCGGACTGGCCACAAAGCACGCAATCGGGAAGAGGGAGTTTCAGGAGTGCGATCGCACTCCTTAGTGAAATGAGGGACCAGGCACTTGACGCACCTGGGCGGTGCGCGGCAGTTGGCCGCCGCGTGCCCGTACAACTGGCACCGATGGCACTGGCCGGGATGACCGCGGCGATGAGGCGCCTCGATCGAGATCCCAGAGAGGCCGCATATAGTGCTAACCCCTTTGAGGATCTCCCTGGATTTGGGGACGTTGGCGAGAACCACCAAAGCGAGAGGGTGTTTCCTCCCGTACTTGCTGTGCATTTTATGCACCGCGAGTGCCGGGAAGCCTTGGGACTGCAGATCCTCTAGGATAGCCTCGTTCGATAATTCGAACGGGACTCCCCTGAGTACCGCTCTGATCTTACGCTCTTCTGACAGAGCATAAGTATGATAAGCATATTGCTTATCGGTGAGGAGCTTTGTTAAAGCACGGAAGTCGTCTATCGACGAGACTAAGATTTTAATAGATTCACCCGAGTTGGCCGCTCGGGTGTAATGGATCTTGTGCTCATTGCACAATGTCGAGACCTCAGTCCATTTACCCTTTTCCCGAAGGAAAACGGGTGGTGGGACCTTGGCCTTGACAGAAGTTGGGGCCGGAGCGGGTGTTGAAGACACCGGGGCAGCTGGCGTTGAAGACGCCGCAGGGGGTGTGGGGACGGGCGTCGAGGGCGCCGGGTCTTGTTTCGAGCGCTTCTTAGAGCGCTTCTTAACAAGGGTGAAAGAGGGAGGCTCATCAGGGCCAGTTGGGGTGGCGTCCGAGGATGACTCGGTCGCGGGTGCGCGCTTGCGTCGCGGAGGGGCGTCCACTTCGCACTCCATGTCACTGGAGGAAGGGGACGCGGGAGGGCCTAAGACATGAGGGGTCTGGGGAACTGGGGTGGCCTGAGGGGCCATTGTGGACATTAACGTCATGAGATGAGGGATAAGAGAATCTAAGAAACGGTACTTATCAGCATTTATAGACATGCCTTCAGTACTTTCAAGTAACTTCTTCCTAAACTCGTCAAAGCTTAAGCTTTGCGGAGGGGTTGGGGAGGGACAATATATGAACCTAACAAACGATGACTAACTTCCTAAAACCACCCTACACGCAGTAGGGCGGTTGAGAACGACGCGGATAACTTACTCGAACACGGCACTTGACGTCTTGGAACGACGAATCCCCGTCGACGAAGCTCACGTTCCACGAAGTATGGTTAACAACCCTCTATCCGCCGTGAAAACGGCGTTAGAAACTTATTAGAAGTACGGTTAACGACCCACTGTCCGCCGTGAAAACGGCGTTAGAAACTTATTCCGGTATACAACTATGAATTTAAATATTACGACAACAACCAGTGAAATTTGGGTGCTCAATTAGCGCGGGGGCTAAAAGAGCGGGAAGGCGTCTGCGATCGACGTGCGCTCGAGAACGCACGCAGACCGAGACTGGGCGTATCGTCGGTGGTTTCGAAGTCAATATAAACCGTCACCCGTATCAGGCAGCGTATGGGAACAATTGTGCGGCCACCATTATCGATAAAAACTGGGCGATAACAGCTGGACATTGCCAGTGAGTTGTTTGTGTAATAGTGAAGTGTTGATATTTACTTTGGCGGATAAAGACAGTGCGCTTAGGCCAGTCCTATGGACAAGCTAGCGTTTTATCTTAAAACGTCTAAAATAAATACTTCTTTTTTTATCACTGAAATATAGTATATTGCCCTAGATATAGTGAAATATCAACCAGTCTTATCTCGGGAAAAAAATTTATGACAATAGAACCCTGCGGTTCAGTAGGGTATCATTGACCAATACTAAATTACTAATCATCTTTAAATTAATGATATCCCTACGCACAGAACTCGTTTGCCGATGCGTACAGTATTGACAACGAGGACGGGGCAAGCTCTGATGCGTACAGTGTTGACAACAAGGACGGGGCAAGCTTCGATGCGTACAGCGTTGGCAACGACGACGGGGCAAGCTTCAATGCGTGCAGCGTTGGCAACAAGGACGGGGCAAGCTTCGATTGGATGTGACTATTACATCGACTAATGATGCTCTACGGACCGTAGGCTCTAGTTGGAATTGCCTTTACTGCAGTAATTGCACTGGCTGGTCCTTGTTTTAACTGGAATACAAATACGAGAATGTTATTAATATGGCGGGCCACATAGGAAGTACCACCCCTGACGAGTTCTACCAAGAAGTAGTAGAATTCTACTACCACCAAAAACTTTTTGCACTTAACTAATGGACTGTCTTCTTCACAAATTTCTTCAACAAAATATTACATCCGATACTCGTTTTATTATTTTAGGTTCGAAGATGTTTCATACATAAAAGTTGGGACTAAATACCGTGTAGGCGGTGGCAAACAAGTTCCTATAAAGAAATTGCATGTTCACCCACGATACAAACAAAACAATACCCATAAAGTAGATTTTGATTTTGCTTTGATTGAACTAAACGAATCTTTGAAATTCAACTGGTTGGTCAAACCAGTTAAAGTAGCTCGTCCTCAGGATGTAGTGACTGGGAAAATGTTGACTGTTACTGGATGGGGCTATACGGACGAAAAAGTAAGTAAAGGATTTGTTCAGTTTTATATTGGCTTGACTGCCTCATGTTCACGTTTCGATTATGTAATTTTTTTAAGAAAAAGATGGCTGAAATTAAAATTTACAGATATTTGCTCAATATAAAATATTCACATAAAAGGAGATAATTTTTTTCCACAACAAAACAATTCCAAGACTTACAATCATGATTTATGTATGCATTTACTATTACTACACTACTGTTGATGTTTATTGTTGTTTTGTAATTCAGGGAAATCAAACCGATGTGCTTCAAGCTATAAGAGTGCCGATTATTGATCAAAAGATTTGTCAGAAAGTACCATACCCATTGTATCAAGGAACTTTGACTCCAAGAATGCTTTGTGCTGGTTACAGGGAGGGGAAAAAAGATGCCTGCCAGGTAAAGTAGTAACATTATAAAAGAAATTACGAATTAAATTCAAAAAAAGTGATGCTTGTAATGTATTGCAAATTCTGCTATCTCTCTATTACATTCCATAAAAATAAAATATGTTCCAGGGTGATTCAGGGGGTCCGGCAGTGGCAGGCGACCGACTTATTGGCATAACATCATTTGGGTATGGTTGTGCCAATCCAGACACGTACGGCGTCTATAGCAACGTGGCCGCCGTGAGGGATTGGATTGAGGACGTAACTAAACTAAAACTGGATTAACTGTTTTTAATGAAATAAGCATGGATGGTCACCAGAAATCAATTCACGTAGGTAGTGCAAGCTAAACATTAAATTGCACAAGAGTCACATGTGCTCTTATGGTATGACGTACCTCACTCATTGTCTCTAATAGGCGGAAGAGATCAGAGTCATTTTTAATGCTCTAAATCTTAACACCTATTAAGCTAACTATCAAAGCCTAAGACATATTAATACACAAAATGTACTTTTTATTTTTTTAATTTATTTAGAGATTTTTATTCCATTGTACTATGTCACTCATAAAAGTAAGTTCTTAATTAATTGTTTGGCTAAATATTTAAATACAGTATTAACCCAAATTGGACCTTTGATTTTAAAACATGTATAAGAATCGAATCTTATTTTCTACTTATACCTGATATTACGACGCCGTAAAACATTCTTGGTTTCTTTGATAACGGTTCCAAAAGTATACTATTACACTCACCTGTATTACAAGACTTAAAATTTAAAGGTGTCTTTCCTGTTTTTCCTTTTTCTGGACCACGTGAAGGTCAAGATTCAAATAGTCGTATTTCGAAAAGTATTAGTAACAACTTTAAGCATTGGTCAAATACGTTTTAGAAAATACCATGCACTTTAAGATTAATCCATAAAATAATAATGTTAGTACGATTTGCTTAGTGAAAACTAATAAACCATTCTAAACATAATAAACAATTTCTGATCTAAAGAACTGAACGTCGTTGCAATATTGCGTCAGTCAACCCTTTTTTTTTTAAACACTATGGATGTTATTATACAAATCGAAAGCTGATAAGTGAAATCGAATGCAATGATTACTTGTGAAGAAATATCACCATAAATTAATAACCACGTTGTGAATAAACATAATTATATTTATTATTATTTTAACTAACTATAAAAATATAAAAAACAACAAAATAGAAAAATCATTGATATTAGGTAAAATTAAGGTGGGATGTTGCTGGCAACACCAGTGTCTGTCGATGACGCCATGTCATGTCTACATTACATGACGCAGTCTTTTGTCGTTGTGCGAAGTGACTGTGCGTTTTTGGTGTGCTCTCTGTTATTTTCTTCTGACCCGGCTTTTTTTATTGGACTGATCTTACTGACTACGTTTACTTTGCTATTAATTGTTTTGACTTTGAAACTTGACTTGAAATTGACTCCGATTGTTTAACGATTAGTAAACAAGAACAACATTACAGTCTTACCATGTCGAAACGGGGGAAAACGCTAAACAGTCAATCTCGTGAACTAGTGGTGAAATTGTACAATTATTTTGAACCTCTTTTACCATTGACACAACCGAGAGAACACGTTGCCAAACATTGGGAATAGGGAAAAGGACAGTAACTCAAATTCTGAAAGAGAAATATGGACCATCAGGCCCAGAAGATAATACTTTACGTACACCGATGAAAGAAAGAGGGACAAGAAAATTGTTGGCGTTGATAATTTTGATGCTGCTGCAATTCGCAGCCACATTGATGGATATTACTCGAGAAAAGAATATCCTACACGGAAAAAAGTAATTAGTTCGTTAAAAGACGCAAGCTTATTTTTTTGGCGGTAAATCGTCTCTTTCAAAGGTTTTGAAATCGATTGGCTTTAGATTTAAAAAATCTGACAAGCGGAAAATCCTGCTAGAACGCTACGATATTATTTTGAAGAGAGTAACATTCTTAGATCAAGCAAAAAGAAAATTACAGATTGGGACAATGTCGTGCTTATTGACGAAACATGGTTGAATGCAAACCATACGGTTTCACGGACATGGACCGATGATACAGCAGCCTCCACCTCAAAAGTTTCATCGGGAAAGGGAGCCCAACTTATTATATTTCACGCAGGATCAGCTTCTCAAATAACCAAATCTCAGATTACCACGAGGAAATGAACTTGAGGTTCTTAAAGCGTGGTTTGAGAAGCTGCTAGTCAGCTTAGAAAACCCATCGAAAATTATAATGGACAATGCATCGTATTAATCTGTACAAGTTGATAAACCACCAACTCAAGCAAATAAAACGCAAGAAATTGTCTCGTGGCTGGTAAGAAATGGTGTGTGTTAGCGACGCGACATGAAATGGATTCGGCATAATAGCCATACCATACAAATAGCCATACAAATAGTTTTGTAAATAACGCTAGTCCACGCCCTCACTACTTGCGCCCGTCCTCGGATAGGTGGTTATTTTCGAGTGTGACGTAAGCAAGTACTAATAAGATTCTTATAGGAAATTATGATGTTATAGGAACCTAGGTATGGGTATATTTTGAATTCCATTTTGATAACGTTGATTTATTGAATTGATGATGTTTGTGTTTAATAAAGTTCTTAGAGATTTCATTGGTAGATAAGCGTAAAATGAGAAGCTTTGTGTATGTCTTAGATAGAAAGTAGACCTGAGTTATTTGTCAAATACTGATTTGTTCATATTTGTCATAATTATGGTAATTTTATGGTTATTTCGTATCAGATTAGGTACAAAATGGTAGATATAACGTTATTGTATATAGGTTCATATAATAAAATAGTTATTTGAAGTAATAAAGTACGTTATATGGTTAGAGATTTTCTCGTTGAATAACTACGTAATTGTAGGGTTTATTGTTATGGTTTTTTGATAATAATGTGTAAATTGCTTTCTTTTATCGAAATGTAATAATTATTTTCATGGTGTTTTACGTTTGAAGAGAATAACGAGAAAACCTTTGTTGTTGTATATGTTCCTAATTGGTAGTTATATCTTGTTTGATTATGTTAAAGTCTAATTGTAATTAGAATGTTTGCATATTTTAATAATGTAAAATGATAAAATTATGTTTGTAACCGTTTCGCCTTAGGCACAATGTTAGGCTAAGTAAATAGTCTGCCGGCGCAAACGTTGTTTTGAGGTAGTCTTTGTTCTAGAAAGATTTTGTATTTAATTTTATCAAATTGATATTTATGTAAACATAAAGGAATCGTTTCGCTCTATTATTTAAATATAATATTGCAATAGTTTTGCTTAATAGTTTCAAAGATAATTCAATGTAAAGTTTAGAATCTAAGTAAAACTTAAGTGTAATTAGGTGCAAATTGCACAAACGCGCCAGCCAATCAGAACGCTGGAATTATTTAGGGCGAAATTTGTATAAAAGGCGCACGCCGAGCTATGGAAGTCAGTTCGGTGCCTGCAGCGAAGAAAACAACAACTAACAAGAAGAAAGAAAAAGTCTAATAAGAAAAGTTCAGAAGCTTCCAGCTAGAAGAAAGAAAGTGCTGTTTGGTGAATCCGGAGGCCAGTGAAGCCCTAAGAAGACGTAAGCGCTGTTCGGTGTATCCGGAGGCCAGTGAAGAGGTCTGAAGAAAGAAGCTGAACTACAGGAACAATTGCGGTTCATAGGCTTGTTTAAACTAAAGTTTTATTTGTATCCGCAATAAACGTTCATACTTTGAAGACGTGTTGTTTTCACTGCGCTCCAACCTGCACTCGATCAAGTCGGGTGTCACTCCGTGGTTCGTCAGGTCGTGGTGTCTTTGGGGCTTCGAAGGGTACATACGGCGGCATCTTCCCAGCCGGCGCAAAACCCCGCAACAGTTTTCCTGGTCCTTCGAGCCGAGATCCTGGATCAAGAAGATGACAACCACACGGTCAACCGGAAGAACGAAGCCCACCACCGCCACGGAGTCTTCGAGGGACTGGAGTGCAGCAACGCCGACAGAGACGACAGACACGATGGGGTCGTCTACGGGGTCGACGTTGACACCAGGGGCACCAACTCACCCCGCCGGAGGAGCGCCTGAAGCACGCCACGCCGAAGGTTGCACCGTACCGCCAGCAATGGATGGGGTTGCGTCGAGGGGCGCTGCGGACGAAGAGACACGGTTCGCGGTACCAGCGCCCGTGGAACCCAGGAGGGTTGGTTCCACCACCAGGTCGAGGGCTTCCAGAAGAAGAGAAGCCGAATTGAAAATGGAAATAGCCCAGAGGAAGCTGGATCTCGGCGAGGCCGAACTGGAGCTCGTGCGGGTCGAGTCCGGCAGTGAAGAAGACTTCGCAGACGAGGAGCGGCAGCGCCACGTGGAGGAGTGGCTACAGAAGACCGAGAGGAGAGCGAGGGTAATGCCACCCTTGGTGCCGCCGTCGCGACCACCGTCACCACCACCACCACCGCGGCTACCACAGCCGCCACCTGCATCTGGGAAGATCGACATCCAGGAGTTGGCTGAAGCATTGGGGAAGCTACCTAGAGGCCGGTCGGAAGCTGTACACATCGAGCTTCCCAACTTCGACGGCGCCGCAGAAGAATGGCTGGCGTTCAAAAGGACGTTCGAAGACACGGCACCCAGCTTCAGTCATTTGCAGAACCTGGCCAGATTACGGAAGGCGCTGCAAGGGAGGGCGCGAGAGGCAGTGAAGAGCCTCTGGTTTACGGCGGAGCATCCCAGCGAAGTCATGAGGGGGCTACAATTGAGGTTCGGAAGACCCGAAGCACGTTCTACAGCCACGTGAGGAACGCCGTGGCCACGATCAAGGCAATGGGGGCAAGCAAGTACCTAGATTCCCTCAGAACCACGAGGGATCATTGCAAAGATTCCGACTACGACGAAACACAGGTGGATCGCATACAAGAGGGCGAATCCTGACGAAGAACTTCGGGACCTGGAAGTCATGAACGCATTCCTGGAGGCTGAAAGCGAAGGGTACGCGGAAATAGCCGACCCTGAAGTATCCTGGAAGAAGAAGACCGTCAGCAATCTGCACCACCGAAGACATCATGGGGCCACGAGCGAAGACCAGTGAAGAAGGTTCACTACGTGCAGGGGGATGAAGAGCACCCCCGCAAGAATCGGTGTCCAGTGTGTAACGGTGAACACTGGATTTACGAATGCAGGAAGTTCAAGGAAGCAAACCTTAGTCAAAAGTACGAAATGGCTAAGAAGGCAATTTTATGCTTCAGGAGTCTACGAGGAAGACATTCAAGGAAGACCTGCAGGGCAGCAGACTGTAAGAAGTGCGGAAGATGGCACCACACCAGTCTTCATGAAGAAAGCCGTCCACCAGCAGCTGTTGGGGATAGAGAAGTATCCCGCTGCAATGTCTCCAGTCGCAGAGAAGAGCCCAAGGAAGTCGTCACCTCCGTGCACACTGCCAGTGATGGGCAGGTGTATCTGAAGATGATCCCAGTGGACCTGTACGGACCAAAGGGCGCAGCACGCGTACTGGCCCTTCTGGATGAGGGGTCAACAGTCACGTTATTGGATGCTGGGGTGGCGCAGATGATTGGGGCTGAAGGCAAGGCGAGTCCGATAACTATCGAGACAATTGGAGAACATGGAATCAAGAGGTGCGACTCGCAGAAAACAAGCGTCAAGATCAAGGGAGCTCATCGTAAGAAGAAGGAAACTATTGAAGCTCGAACAATCGACAGTTTAAAGCTCTCAAGTCAAGGTGTGGATCGAGGTGTCATCCAAGGATGCTCGCACCTGCAAGGCATTCAAGGTCAACTACTATATGAAGATGAAGAGCCAAAACTTCTCATCGGGCAAGACAAATGGGGTCTCATCGTCACGAGAAGACTTAAAAAAGGGAAAAGATCCGATCCAGTTACATCACTAACGAGCTTGGGATGGCTCCTCCATGGGCGTCACAACGGGAAGACGTCACCAGTACAGTTCGTCAACCAGAGCAGACTCATCGAAGAAGATGAGACAGAAGCCTTGGTGCGGCGATACTTCGACATCGAATCAATCGGAATGCAGCCTCGCCGCCCGAGCAACGACGCAGACCAACGAGCGCTTGAGGTCCTGCAATCAACGACGAAGCGCCTTCCAGAGGGGAGGTTTGAATCCGGGCTGCTGTGGAAGAGTGAAGACGAAACCCTCCCAAACAACTATGTGCAAGCTCATCGACGTCTTATTGGGATTGGAAGGAAATTGGACAAGGATGCAACCCTGAAGACGTCATATGAAGACCAGATGAAGAAGCTGATAGAAAATGGTTATGCAGAGAAGGCTCCAGTATCAACGACCGCTGGAAGAACATTTTCTTTGCCGCATTTTCCGGTAATGCATCCCGTGAAGAAGAAGCCAAGGATAGTCCTGGATGCTGCTGCAAAATTTGACGGGAAGTGCCTGAACGACGCACTCCTGCCGGGACCAGATCTTCTGCAATCGCTATTTGGGGTGCTTGTGAGGTTCAGAGAGAAGCCGGTCGCCGTCGTCGCCGACATTCAAGATATGTTCCTGAGGGTACAGATGCGGGAAGAGGACCGCGACAGCCTGAGGTTCCTGTGGCGCGGCGACAGAAGAAATGGGACACCAGACGAATACCGAATGTGCTCAGTGGTGTTTGGTGCGGCTTCATCACCATCTACGGCGATATTTGTCATGAATAAGAACGCAGAAGACTTCAAAGAAGATTACCCGGCAGCAGTGGAAGCCATCAAGAAGAATCACTATATGGATGATTATTTGCAGAGCTTTGCCACAGAGGTAGATGCAAGAAGGATCGCGCATCAGGTGCAAAGCATTCACGCAAAGGCAGACTTCCACTTGAGGGGATGGAGCAGCAACAGGCCGAAGATCCTCGACGGAATAGGAGATCAACTCAAAGAAGACAGCACAGAACTGGTTGCTGAGGAGAAGACCCTTGGGCTGAGATGGCTGATGGCAGAAGACTTGCTGGCCTTCAACGTTGGGTTCCGGAATACCAGCGCAGACATACTCGAAGGCAAGAAGACGCCAACGAAGAGAGAAGTCACCAGCGCCGTGATGTCCACCTTCGACCCCCTGGGCCTTGCTACCCCAGTTATAATTCAGGGAAAGAAGCTAATTCAGGACATATGGCGCACGAAGATCGGCTGGGATGACGAAATTCTGGAAGAACAGCGAGCAGCCTGGGCCAAATACGTGAACGAAGTGTCCGTATTGAGAGACCTTCGAATACCCAGGTGCATCACACCGAAGCAAGAAGATGGCGAGCTGCATACTTTTTGCAATGCGAGCGAAGAAGCGTACGCCACCGCTATCTATTGGAGGACAACAGATGCAAATGGAAGAGTCCAAGTCGCGCTAATCACCGGTAAACTGCGAGTCACACCAGCGAAACCTATATTGGTCCCGCGGCTAGAACTCCAAGCCGCTGTTTTGGGAAGCAGATTAGCGACGACAATTGCGAAAGAGATGGGACTCAAGATCACCCGACAGCTATTCTGGACAGATTCAAGCACTTTTCTGCAGTGGATCAAACCAGACCCCCGCAAATTCAAGACGTTTGTGGCACATCGTCTCGCAGAAGTAGAAGAGCTGTCGAATCCTCAAGACTGGCGTTGGGTCCCAACCAAGGAGAACCCGGCAGACGACGCTACCAGAGGGACTCCGAGCGAATTCGACCACCACGCAAGATGGTTCAACGGTCCCACCTTTCTGCGGGGCGACGAAGGAGACTGGCCAAAGAGAAGATTTGAGGGGAGTGAAGAAGTCACCGGGGAAGAGAAGAACCTCCAAGTGGTCGGCGCGACGCGGGTCATGGTTGATATGGTACCAGACCCAGAACGATTCTCAAGCTGGACGCGATTATTGAGAACTATGGCACGCGTGTTCCAGTTCATAGAGATCATGTAGAAGCTCGCTCAGAACGGGTCAACAAAAGAGGTGGCAAAAGTGAACGTGGCAAGAAGAAAAGTAAAAGACGCACCTTGGAAGCCACAGAAGAAGAGAGGGTCAGAAGCGACGACTCAATCTCCAGCGTCGGTCGAGAAAAGGACTGAGAAAGAATACTTGCCCCTGGAAGAGGAACATTTGCAGAGAGCTGAAAACGAGCTGATGAAACGAAGCCAGAACGAGAGCTTTGCCAACGAGATTACCTGTTTGAAGAACGAAAGAATCCTAGAGAAGTCAAGCCCACTGCGAAAATACGACGTGTACTTGAATGACGATGGCACCTTAAGGCTGAGAGGTCGGGCAAGGAAGATCCATATCGAGGGCAGAAGGGTCAACTCGATCATCCTACATGGCAAACAGAAGATAAGCCGACTGATCATTGAACATTATCATCGGAAGTTCTATCATGGGAATACAATGACAGTCATCAACGAGATACGACAGAGGTATTGGATATTGAGCCTTAGGACTACGACGAAGAAGATCGTTCATGAATGCCAGTGGTGCAAGGTCCACAGAGGCGCACCCATCATCCTACCCGTTGGAGACCTGCCCGCCGAGCGCTTACGGCATCATCGACCACCGTTTAGCTGCTCGGCTGTGGATTATTTTGGGCCCATGAACGTCAACATCGGGAGAAGAACAGAGAAGAGATGGGGTGTCCTGTTCACATGCCTAACGACGCGAGCGGTGCACCTTGAGTTGGCGAACACATTGAGCACCGACTCCATGATTATGGCCTTGCGAAGAATGGCGTCAAGAAGGGGAATGCCGAAGATTATCTTCAGCGACAACGGGACCAACTTCGTCGGAGCGCACCGAGAATTGGAAAAGGCAGCGAGTCAAGAGGGAACCCGGTGGAAGTTCATACCACCTGGCTGTCCAAACATGGGCGGCGCTTGGGAAAGGCTCGTACGATCGGTGAAGACGGCTCTGACGACGGTGCTGCAGTCCAGGACACCACAAGAGGAAGTCCTACACACGCTGATGACTGAAGTCGAACACGTAGTGAACTCGAGGCCACTCACCCACGATAGCGTAGACCCTGACGATGAGGAAGCTCTAACGCCGAACCACTTTTTACTTGGCAGATCTTGTGGAGCACCGGCGCCTGGGGAGTTTGCAGACATCGAGCTCGTCGGGAGGGCAACGTGGAAGACGGCACAACGGCTGACGGATCACTTCTGGAACAGGTGGATCAAGGAGTATCTGCCTACCCTGCTGCCGAAGAAGGTCAACGGAGCAGCAACGCAAGATCCGCGAGTTGGCGACATTGTCATGGTCGTCGACGCAACACTGCCGAGGAACACCTGGCCGAGAGGAAGAGTTCACCGAGTCTACCCTGGACCTGATGGGAGAGTTCGAGTTCTGGACGTGCAGACACCAAGGGGGATCCTGAGGCGGCCAATGAGACGGTTCGTCATCCTGGTTCCAGCTGCAGCGTCGCAACCGCAGGATGGAGTGCTACGTACTGCGGGGGAGACTGTTAGCGACGCGACATGAAATGGATTCGGCATAATAGGGACATAGCCATACAAAAAGTTTTGTAAATAACGCTAGTCCACGCCCTCACTACTTGCGCCCGTCCTCGGATAGGTGGTTATTTTCGAGTGTGACGTAAGTACTAATAAGGTTCTTATAGGAAATTATGATGTTATAAGAACCTAGGTATAGGTATATTTTGAATTCTATTTTGATAACGTTGATTTATGGTTGAATTGATGATGTTTGTGTTTAATAAAGTTCTTAGAGATTTCATTGGTAGATAAGCGTAAAATGAGAAGCTTTGTGTATGTCTTAGATAGAAAGTAGACCTGAGTTATTTGTCAAATACTGATTTGTTCAGATTTGTCATAATTATGGTAATTTTATGGTTATTTCGTATCAGATTACGTGCATAATGGTAGATATAACGTTATTGTATATAGGTTCATATAATAAAATACTTATTTGAAGTAATAAATGACGTAATATGGTTAGAGATTTTCTAACCCTATAATTACGTAGTTATTCGTTGAATAACTACGTAATTATAGGGTTTATTGTTATGGTTTTTTGATAATAACGTGTGAATTGCTTTCTTTTATCGAAATGTAATAATTATTTTCATGGTGTTTTACGTACTTCAAGAAAATAACGAGAAAACCTTTGTTGTTGTATATGTTCCTAATTGGTAGTTATATCTTGTTTGATTATGTTAAAGTCTAATTGTAATTAGAATGTTTGCATATTTTAATAATGTAAAATGATAAAATTATGTGTGTAACCGTTTCGCCTTAGGCACAATGTTAGGCTAAGTAAATAGTCTGCCGGCGCAAACGTTGTTTTGAGGTAGTCTTTGTTCTAGAAAGTTTTTTGTATTTAATTTTATCAAATTGATATTTATGTAAACATATAGGAATCGTTTCGCTCTATTATTTGAATATAATATTGCAATAGTTTTGCTTAATAGTTTCAAAGATAATTCAATGTAAAGTTTAGAATCTAAGTAAAACTTAAGTGTAATTAGGTGCAAATTGCACAAACGAGCCAGCCAATCAGAACGCTGGAATTATTTAGGGCGAAATTTGTATAAAAGGCGCACGCCGAGCTATGGAAGTCAGTTCGGTGCCTGCAGCGAAGAAAACAACAACTAACAAGAAGAAAGAAAAAGTCTAATAAGAAAAGTTCAGAAGCTTCCAGCTAGAAGAAAGAAAGTGCTGTTCGGTGAATCCGGAGGCCAGTGAAGACCTAAGAAGACGTAAGCGCTGTTCGGTGTATCCGGAGGCCAGTGAAGAGGTCTGAAGAAAGAAGCTGAACTACAGGAACAATTGCGGTTCATAGGCTTGTTTAAACTAAAGTTTTATTTGTATCCGCAATAAACGTTCATACTTTGAAGACGTGTTGTTTTCACTGCGCTCCAACCTGCACTCGATCAAGTCGGGTGTCACTCCGTGGTTCGTCAGGTCGTGGTGTCTTTGGGGCTTCGAAGGGTACATACGGTGGCATCTTTCCAGCCGGCGCAAAACCCCGAAATAGTGTGGATGCAAGTCCAATTTTATTAAAAGTTGAGTTGTTATATCTGGTAAAAGCAACTATACCGTCCAAGCTCCGCTATGTAATCGATGAACTAGCCCTAGGCCCTAGAGCATGGACACGAAGTTATTCGATTGCCTCCTTACCATTGCCAGTATAACTCCATCGAGCTTATTGGGGCACAAACAAAGGGTCATGTGGCGCAGAACCATACTGAACAACCCTTCAGTACAGCTAAAATGATGACTCTGCTACCAACTGCGTGTGCAGAAATCACTACAGAAGACTGGAGAAAAGTCGTAGAGACAACAAAGAAAATAATTTAGCAAAATTTTTAACGAGATGTGAAAATAGACAATATTATTGAAAATGAATTAATAATATCTCTGAGAGCTGACAGCAGTGACGAAGATAACAATACTAATAACAGTTCAGAAAGTTCAACTGAATAAATGCAATTTTTTTGTTATATTATGTACATGTCTTATTTTGCTCCTTTTACGAAAGAATAAATAATAATGGGACAGAGATTCACCTGATGATTTTTAAAATTCACATATGTTTCAAGTCCGTATCGATTCATTCACTTTAATCGATGTTTTTAAGCAGGTCACCTCACTATGAAGATAAAACTGACAGACGTCAAATTTTACCTATTAAAATGACCTGACTATAATTAACCGAATTTGGCCGGTCACTTCTCCCTGGGACACTGAGACAACTGTATTATAATATTATTGATCAAATAATTGCATACAAATGTTTTATAAAACCACCGTACTATACGTTCTTTTACTTTTCGATATAATATTATTAATATTTATGAAACCGTCAACGTATAAGTTACGAATCTAAGTATTTGAGGATAACACGTCCAAAATAACCATTTTACATGTCATTTTTATATCTCACGTAATGAAAAAATTAAAAAAGTTTTTCAAAATTCTTTCCTTTCTGTTGGGGAATCCGTACCAATCGCAAGACTTTGATGAGTTTTGCAGGAAATTTCATTTTCTCAGACTACGTAGGCGGCGTGAAATTGCCGATACAATTTTTCTTCTGAAATTGACTAGTTACAGCATTGATTGTCCAAACTTGCTAAGAAAAATTAATCTAACGGTACCCGTTACCACGGTACAAATATAACCCTAACTACAATCAAATGACAGACAAAACACTTACCTGTGGTGAGCTAGCTACACCTTAAACAATTTAATTCAACACTCTAAATTGGACTTAGATCTTTTTGCAATAGAACTGCAAGTCGACGCTTGAGCCAAGATTTCTTTGTTAAGTTTAAATTTAAAAGTTGAAATTTGTCTGTGTAATTCATTTTAGAATTTATTTTCTTTACTTACCTTCTCTATCTTGTAATTATTCTTGATCTGTCTAACGCTCGCACATATCTTTTTAAATATGTTATTTCTTATTCATGAAGTCATTAGTCTTTCTATTTAATTTTTATAATGTGTGAAATGCTTATGAACTAAAAAATTTAATTAAATAAACATCGTATCCACCTGAATAGCGTAATCATTACTACAGTATACGTGTCCATTATCCTTAACATTAAAATGGGCACAGTAAGCTATCCATAACAGATAGAAATACAAGATCGTCAGCCCTCCTTCATGCCATACTTAAAAAGAGTAACAGATAAAATAGGAAGAATATTAAATAAATATTCTATTGACACGATTTTCACTCCTTATAAGAAAATCAATCAGTGTCTGCGCTCACCGAAAGATCACATACCGCTTGAGACACCAGGTGTTTATAAAATTGACTGCAGCTGTGGCAGCTCCTACATTGGCCAGAGGAACATATAAAAGCCATAAACAACTCAGACACAAACAAGTCAGCCATCGCCGAACATTTGCTAGAATCAGGCCCTAACCATTGGATTGAGTTCTATAATACTCGGATTTTATCTACGGAACGACACTACATACCGCGACTCGTTAAAGAAGCGTTAGAAATAAAAAAGTGCGAAAATAACTTTAATCGAGAAGACGGTTTTAAATTATCTAGTACGTGGAACCCAGTAGTTAGGACATTCATGAAACAAAAAAACAACAATCGTGGTGTGCTCGGTCAAAACCCCAGTGATACGGTGAGCGTGTATTGCAAAAACGACAAAAATGTGAGTTCCAGTAGTAGCAGATCGAAACGAACGAGAAGGAGGGTAGATCGATTTATCTGCCTCTAACTGGCATCGTTACCTTCCTACATCTGCCAGTCCGCGATCATGGTGCTTGCAACTGCATCGAAATATCGGACGCGCGAAACAAAAATCGAAAATCGTGGTAAGAATCCCGTAAATTCATTAAATTATATACCTTGTACTAACTACATTTAATAGTGATTAATCATAGTAACATGTGTGAAAAGTTTTGTTGACAATTTTTTATTTTATACTCTTACATTACTTTGTTGTTTTCCCCTTTATTAATTACTTACAGTAAGTTACGTATACATCAAATTCTGCCTGCAAACCTGAACAGGTCAAAAGTAATCGGATTGTTTCCCGGTGAAACGGCATACTATCTGCTCTCAGAGCACTGCCCGAAAACTTTTTAACAAATGCAAAACACAGGGAGAGTGCGACATATATAGTAAAACACTCACGGATTTCAACAAAGAGCTTAGGAAAGCTAATCTAGAATATTGAAGAAAGTTCTGTGAAGATTCAGATACGGAGAAACATACTTTAGAGAATCCAGAAAGACAAAAACTTCTACTCGTATAGAGAAATGGACAACTGTCGCAGCAGTCTTTACATCAGAATGGATCATAAGTGCAATATACAGTTTTAAAACCTATAAGGCCGCTATAAATGAAAAAAATCCTGGTATTAGGCAAGCACATACTATTTAAAATCTTCAGGGCCAGCTAGGCATAAGATTTTATTACACGCTCATGGACTTAAGTCCTATAGACAAAAATAAATCACACCCGAAGTTGCTAAGGGCCATAATCTTCACTTCCTTCCTTCTCATAACAATGGAAAAATGATCATATACATGATATACTCAGATACATACATATCAGAGAAACAGCACTTCAACGAACCTATCAAAATGACAAAATCAAAACTGCAATTATGCACCTAATTGACAGATTTAAAAAGCTTTAAGCTAAAAGAAGTGGGGCCACTTCTTTATCCTCCATTGCCTTTTTTGTGCCTTTTTATATATATAAAAGGGGCCTTTGACAACACGCTGACAAACGCTTTAATCTAATCGCTACTATAAAGAAGTATGGACCCGACGACTGTAGGATGGGTTGAAGCATCCTCAGAGAGCTGAACAGCGAAAACGTCATTAGTAGATAAAAAAATCAACCTAAAGATATTAAGAGGGTGTTCTCTCTCTGTAGGAGTTCTCTCTCCCCTGGAGAAGGTCGTTGTGGTCGACAACCCTATTCAACTCATCAAGCGTCGGATGATGGGTCGCTCACTTCCCTCTGTTGTGACTAAGGAGGGCGATGGCTGGGTCCCACGTTAACTCGTAAACTGGTGAATTTGAAGATGAATTGGCGCGTGAAGGGGAAGAATACCTCATGCATATCACGCAGAAACGTAAAGGAAGAAACAAAACAGACAGTCCTTAGAACATGGCATAGAGCAACGGGTATGACACAATCCAAATGTCTTATCCCCATCCGATCACCTTCATTAACTCAAAAGAGATTAGTCTAATCACAAAAATGTGTACTGGTCACTGCAGACTCAACAAGTACAACGTGCAACTAAAACTAACAGATGATCCGGATTGCAGATTCTGCTGTGAAGAAGAAAAAGGACCTTTCCACATTCTCTATGACGGTGAAAGGTTTAAACGAGTTAAAAGCAACCGCGCAGCAAATTATTAGAATTCTGCTACTTAGAACCGAAGGACATCTCCAAACTTGCAATGTCCAAGATGCTAAAGTACATGGCTGACCTGAACCTTAATATACTTCCAATGTCTCGCATTTCAAATAAAGCTTTGCGTAGTTTATGGTCTGTTTGTACCTTGAATCTACACCCATATAAACATTTACTGGCATATATGTTACTAGGCTGCTGTTTCCATTATATAATACTGAGCCTACTGAATAACCTGATGAGTCAGTCTGAAAAGAAATTGATTACTTTCTGAGTAGATCAATAGACTTTTGATATTAATGAACTGATTCCTTATTTGAACATTATGTTTCACGTATTGATGACTAAAGTGTAATGTCATGCGAATGTTATGAGGTTATCAAAACGTGCTAGATGAGAGCTATCAAAAAGTTTATTTTTGATAACAAAACTGATACATAAAAATGATTTCCGAAACAGAAACAGCAAGTAAGCTTTAACAAGACGTCACATTATGAAGATATATTTAAAAGCGGCGAGAAGGCGCCTATATTCTATTTAAAAGCTACAAGTAAATCCCTCATCTTTTCGTTCATTTGGTTTTTACAACATATAACTGTACATAAGGACACATAAAAGAAGTAAAATAAGCTTCCCAATACACGAATATAGTGTTTCATTAAAACAATAGATACCAAGTTCCTGGAACTTAAACACTAAGTTACGATGAATATTGGAAATATTGTTATACTTAACTTCGAGCCAAGTCTTAAAGTTATTTAGGCGATTTTTTTATTTATTTCTCGCGGATGTTTCTAGATTTATTTATTAAGCTTCCCTAGAAACAGTTCCGATTTAAATAGAAAAGTTGTTTAATTTATATTAAGTATCTTATTATTAAGTATTATATTCATCTCGATTGAACTAAACTTGAAAAATCTTGTTGTCTAAAATAAACAAGGGTTAATTAACTTTGAATTAAAGACAACGTCGCTTAATAGAATAATACATATTAATGTTATACAATCCTAGATAAGCTGACAGGTGGCGGAAATGTTGTACCATTTTGTAGACCTTTGTGTCGGTTTTGATAGTTCTCATGTAAATGCTGAAAGGTTGTAGAACTCCAGGTGAGACCTGTAGATTAAGGGAATGCAAATTAACAAATTAGCAAATTCCTCACAAAGCACGTACAGATTTTTATCTTATCTACTTAGCTGTCTTCGATTTACTTTCGTTTGCTTAAAATCGAAGATAAAGTTACTTATTTTGTCTGTTGAGTTAAATTTTTGACTATATTGATGTATAAACCAGGTTAAGATTCCTTTTTTTAAATAAGAATTACCGACATTTGTGAAAAACCACCATGACATTAGTAACACTAGAGTATTATTGCTTCGCGATATTATGCTAGTAACAAATACAAAATAGAAAAAGCACATATTTATGTTATTTGCACAGTTTCATGACTCACTGAATTAAACAACAGGCGTGTGGATGAATATATTTTAATAGCAAAAAAAATTTTTTTCCCGAAATTCAAGTTCCTATTGAAGCAAGTAACATGACGAGCCGCAGACACGCGACGCTTGAAGTGGGCCATACAACAAAACACGCACACGACTTTTCAAAAAATTCTTACGAGTTATCAAATATCTATAAACCTCCTTTAATAAGCTGAGATGCAAGGTTCGGCATTCTTTCATTTCATTCTTATTATTTAGTTTCTAAAACTAATATACGTATCAAACTTTTAAATAAAAATCAAGCTTTATAAATTATTTTATTTATTTTATTTTAGAAATTTTTGGTAAGCTTTGTTCCAATAAATGTTAGTAGTCAAAACTTAATTAAATGTTAAGCTTTATGAAGAAAGCCCTTGAAAACTTCAGAAATGATATTCATCGTCCCAGAAACCCTTTCAAGTTTCTCGGCTTACGTAGTCGTTAAGTCACTTCTGAGCGTGTTGAGTACTTCATTGCTATTGCTCGATTGATGTTAGGATTACGTTGCTAAGAAAGCGTTGATCAGATCATTTGACTTGGTTTGCTTTCTACAACATATTTTGATAATGTGTGTCAGCAACATTATTTAGTTGAAGGATACATTCTTGCCTTTGATACCTCTCGTCGGGGGTTAAGAAGGTACATTAAAAGCACATTATTCTGCTTATTAACGTTAATCGCGATTGCATTGTATTCGATTTATTGAACGACCGAACAAATTGTTGGCAACAAAAGTGACAGCAGCAATAAACAGTTGAAATCGCAGTAAATTGTCAACTTATTTTCAGTTGCTATCGCCGCCATATGCCTTTAAACAGAGAAGTAACGATGGTAGCGAGTGCTGTTTGAATTCTATCAAGAAAATAAGTTTTCTCAAAGTTATTAACTGTGGCTCCCTACTATCTCGTTACTTTCGTCCTCTGGCTTTCCAGAGCGCTTATGATTACAATAACAATAGTTTAGAATCTCACAGCTTCTGTACCAGTGACGAATGATATTTTGTAAAACTAATTCAAACAAAGTGAGGAACAAATAAAATCAATATCTGAATTCACACACCATTGTAATAAGTGCGTGGTTTACGAAATCGTCGATAAAAGTTCATATTCACAGTATCGTCATGAAGTTTTTTTGAACAATTGAAAATAATTATCGATAACAAAGTTTTTCTTCTCACAGAGATCCGGAATTAAGATGCTTAATTGTTTTTCATTGCTCTTTATATAAGCGATTCTACTACTGTAATGCGATTAAATAAAATGAAGAAAAATATTGCAATTATAAGATACGAGCTTAAAAAAGAAATCAAAGAAAACATTAATTTTGTTTTGTTCCCCTCCACAGGAAGGGCAGGAGGATAAAAAATGCTCTGACGCATACACTCGCGCGCGATCCAGGTTATGTGGAGCTCGTCTCGACGCCTACCAGAACCTCTACCCACTAAAAAACCCCCTGTCGGCTCGTGCAATTTTTTGCCACACAGCCTTCATCTGAGCGAAGGCCAATTGGAGAAAGAGGCCGCGATAGCGGGGCCCAGAAGGGGTCACCCGCTGGGATTTACATAGCACTGAAGGTGCTTAAAGCAATGAAGGTGCTCAAAATGAAAAGTAAACATTTAACACATTAAAAATTGAAAAATAAAATTGCATTAATTCGGATTTATCGTAGAATTAGAATTAACGTTAGAATTAGAATTTGAATGTGGGTTCACCAGTGTGCGCGTTTCTCGGTCTAGCGACTTTGAATTTCGAATCTAAGACAGAAGCAGTATAAGAGACTGAATCTCGAACAAGATGATTAGGATGGGTTTCGGCGCGTTTGAAGAACGATTCTGAGAGTGTTTTGAGGTGCTGTTGCACTGTAGGTAGTTCAAGATCTCTGTACAGGTCCGCGTTACGCACGTACCAAGGTGAGTTTGTGGCCCTGCGGAAGAAGAGATTTTGAACTACCTGCAGTTTATACAGGACGGAGGGTTGGGCGTGGGCAAAGACTGACGAGGCATATGACATGACGGGTCTAACGCAGACCTTATAAAGCGTACGTTCATTTCTGGAAGACATTTTACTTTTTCTTCCTATCATACTATATAGGCGGCTTAAGTAAAAACGCGTGAGTTTCGTTACTCTATCGACGTGTGGCTTGAAAGAAAGCGTCTGATCTAAGGTGACGCCTAAGTATTTAATACTGCGCTTCCAGCGGATGGGAATACCTAATATTCGAATGTGGGGATCGTTGTAGCGATTACGGAGTTTGTAGTCGCATTGAATAGTAGAACTCTTTTCTGGGTTGACATGGATACGCCATTTTTGAAACCAAACACCGAGGGCGTTTACGGCCTTTTGGAGTCTGGTGATGTTAAACGGGACCGCGTGACCTTTAGTGTAAAGGGCGGTGTCGTCTGCAAAGAGGGCGAGTTCGACGCCTTTCGGCGGGATGGGGATGTCGTTAGTGTACACGGTGTACAGCAGAGGGGCGAGGACTGAGCCTTGCGGGACTCCAACCTTTATGGGACGAGGCGCTAAGGGCGTGCCTTCATGTTTGAATCGAAACGTACGGTCTTTAAGAAAGGACGCGATTATTCTGACTAGGCAATCCGGTAAGCCTATTTTGTAGAGTTTATAAACGAGACCGCTGTGCCAGACTTTGTCGAAAGCGTTGGCTACGTCAAAGAGAACCGCGACTGTTTTATTACGACGCGGATAGAATCCTTCAAGTATGTACTCGACGATTTGATGGACTTGCTGATGGCAGGAGTGCTTAGCGCGAAAGCCGAACTGGTGGGGAATAATGAGAGGATCGCCATCCGTTGGAAACAGATGGTTCCGCATTCGAAAGAGTATGACTCTCTCGAGAATTTTAGACATTGCCTTGAGGAGGCTGATGGGTCTGTGATTAGCCGGGACTTTCAGAGGCTTGCTCGTCTTGGGAATGCCTATGACTGTCGCTTCTTTCCAAGCTTTTGGAAAGTAGCTATGGTCGAAGCAGGCATTGAAAATGATAGCTAATAAAGTAAGCACCTGTTGAGGCAGGTGCTTAAGTGCGTGGTTGGAAATTCCATCTGCACACGGAGCCTTTTTGGACTTTTGACTTCTAATGAGAAGCGAGATTTCGTCATTAGAGACAGTGACGGGGTCGGCGGTGATGGGGAGAGAGCCTCTGCGGAGGACTTCGTCCTCAACCGCCTGGATGTGGGAGAAATTCGCGGATTGCAAGCTGAGCGAGCATTGAGAGGCAACGCTGTCAGTGAAGCATTCGGCTTTCTCTTCGACTGCGAAGGCGATAGAACTATCGGGACGAGTGAGAGAAGGGACAAGAGACGCAGCGTCTACGCATAAGGCTCGGGCCATACTTTAATACGCTTGGTGGGACGGGGAGATATTCTCCATCAGATCGTTCATTTGAGCGGCTCGGAGTTCCGTGAGGCAAGACCTAACTTTGCGTTGTAGCTGATGCGCAGCTGTTCTATAGGCCGGCGTGGGATATTTCTTGGCTCTCCGGAGAGCCGCGTTCTTAGCTTTAATAAGATTGTTAACGGCTAAGGAAAGCGTGGGTTTGCCTTGCTTAGCAACTTTTTCGTTGTCACTGACGGCTGAGTTCGAGGATTCGAATACGGAGTCTATTTTATCCGGGCTATCTAATTGGTCGGGCGAGATCGCGAGGGGAGAGTTCGGGGCCTTTAAGGCTGAAATACAACAAACATATATAATAAATATAAAAAGACATACATATTTTTAAAACCTTTCCAGTTGGTAAAGGTCTTAGGAGAGGTGACGTTATCGTTAGGCGATCCTAGCACGAGGGAGACGGGACGGTGGTCAAAACCTAGGTCATCGAGCGGTACGATAGACTTGAGATCGAGGTTGATTCGCTTGACAATTGCAAAATCTAGGATGTCAGGAGAGTGGTTTCGGGTTGTCGGGATAGTGAGTGGGAGGGATGGGAGAGGTGACATCTAAGTCGAGTGAGTTAGTGATGTCGAGGAGAGCGATACCGCTGGTGTTGGTCGATAGGCACGTTCAGTCAGTATGTTTGGAGTTAAAGTCTCCGAACATAATGACTGAATGGCCGAGGGCGAGAATGGCCTCAAAGTCGCTGCGGACTGGTCTTGTGCCACTAGATATGTAGATTGAAGCTATGGTGATGGTCGGATGACCAGTCATAGCCAACCTACACACAGTGGCTTTCATGTTGAGGAGAGGAGTAAATATGCTCACGACTCGCTCTTTATATACCCCCTGAAACCGAACGTTCTCGACCTTTCCTGAAATTTCTAGAAAATAAAAACTGAAACGCTCGTTACTTATTAGGTAACCCGATATTTAAGTTTTTTAATAGATTGAATTAGCGAAAGATAGGTACCCTTCATACGTGGCGTAATTGATTAAAGGACCTGGTACTCACTCAAGTATTTTACATTTATGAATCTTTCTCATTATAAAACTGAAAAAGAGACACAATTATAATTCGTATAGCTCCATTTTACTTGTACATGTTGTGTTTATGACGTTTATATTGTACTGTAAGTTGTCGACCGAAATATATTTATAAGGTGCTGTAAAATAACTGATAACCTCCTAATAGAAAACATCGTAACATTAGATAGATGCCCTTGTAATTGAAATAAGTGGGAACCTAAATATTACATTTTGCAGCACTTTGTTGAGCGGGAGACAACTCCGAAACCTTCTGTAATAAAATCTCATATTTTACGTTATACTTTTGCCCCTAGATTATTTTCTCCTTGAAAATATTTCCAATATACTTCGTAACTTTTTGTTGGACTTTGAAACAAAACTTGGAGGAGTCACCAAAACTCTATTGTTTAAGAAACTCTCAAGTTTGGCCTCTTTGAGTTAGTTTTAACGAATACAGTAAATCACACTCTTCGACACATCAGGGTTAGATGAGAATCTGATGATACATTCTGGACGTGGAAATTTGAAGTCACGGATAGTAACTTTTAGTTATGTCAATTTATCATGTCATTAAAGGAGAAGAAAACTACGGGATTTAGGTATTTGACTAAACTTCTTTTTTACAGAATTATAATATTATAATTTTTGTTACAGTAAAGAAATATAGCAGAATTAAAAGAATTTTTACAATCAATACTTTTCTAGATACAGGGATATGTTTGAGAGTTGTGACGTCACAATGTGTAAAACATATTAAGAATTGTATGGGCATTTGGATACAGTAAATAATAGCTACGTACATATTGTCATAGTAAGCTAATAACAAAAAAGAATTATTATATATATTATAATACGTTTTGTGTTTCTTTTTTAAGCTTTCTAATCTATGATATTAAATTCAAAACTTTATTTTTCAAAACATTTTTTGGGTTAAAATAACTTACATTTTCTAAACAATTATTCCACAACTCACGTCCGTAAAAACCTGCGACTACAGAAAAACGTGTACTCTGTTCTTTTTGATGCTAATAGAAGTGAGAATCGATGAATAAACTGTTATTTAATAGATATACAAGTATAACATACAATTGCGGTAAGGAAGGAAATCATTATTATATTATATAAATGTAATGAAATGAAATTTACATAATGCAATTTTATGCTGTTCTGACTTTCACATGCACAGTCAATTTTCGAATATCGTCAAATTTCAGCTGCCAGAGAAGGTATAACTGCAAAAAGTAATTATATGCAAACGAAGTGAATACTTATACTATACAAGATGACTGCTCTAGCATCTCGCCGTTCACGCACACACAAGTAATTTTCAATTTCGTCAAAACCATTGAATTATTTTTTTAAATGCATTTTTGTTTGCGATTTTCTTTGAGAAAGACGAACAAAATTAGTTCAGTTACAAAATAACGTTGAACTGGCATTTTTTATATCCTGTTTGTTTTTGTTGGTGAAGATTCGAGCTTTGTTTTATTTAAAATAAAATAAATTTGCTCAAAAAATAGAATTAGCAAATTAATTTTTCTGTTTCCACACAGGTATTCCATCTTTATAAAGAGTTTTAACCAGTTTTATGTTTCTGCGTTTATAGTATCTGTAGCAAATAATCTTGGGTATGCGACGATATCAGGTTTAGAAACAGTATTTGTTTATATTGTTCGCCGGTTCTTATGATAAAATGCATTTGTTCTGCACTGCCTTTATTATTTTGAGTAATTAATCGACAATTTAAAAATCTTTATTTTAAACAATAACATCAATAATGTGATAAACATTTATTAATATTAATAAAAAAAGATTATAAAATAAAAAATAAATATGGTTTAAAGTAAAAATTATTGTTATAACATTGTTATTGTAACGAGTACTAAACTACACTAATTATGAGCAATTTTCCAATTTTTAATAATTGGGAATTATCAAAACTTACAACTTTGTACATGTGATAATCTTTGGTTTTTTAGAATACATAATGGCATTGCTTTATTGGATTGTTTCATAATATCAAACTACTAAATATAAGTAAAATTCATGACGTATGTAAAAAACTCGTTTAAAAATGAGAGTTTGAAGTCAACGTCATTTTGCTAACACGTGGCGAGAGATTATAAGCTCAAATGGTGCCGGTCATCCGCCGTCCACCATCCAACGCCACACGCTGCAATGTTGTGGTTGTCTGATAGTAAGAATCCTAGTTATCAATCAATTTACGAAAGGTTTAACCTATTTCGAGTGAAAAAACTTTATCTGAAGGGTTTGTTATAATAGCATGGTTGAAATAATAGTATCTTATATTTCTAAACCAATTCAACTACTCAAATTCTACACCGCGAAGTGATGAAATACTAATTACAAGGCTGAACTAACACAATCCTTCGTAACCTTATATCCGCTGTCGAAGCCGTAACGAAACGGTAAACAGAAGTGAAGTGGCGCGGCTCAGAGCCATTCGTTTTATCGTTCCCTAGATTTGTATTGTAATAGTTTTGAATAATTGAACACTTGTTTAAATATTGCATGGTTTAACGATATGATTTTTGTTGGTGGCGCGGATGGATATCACAGAGCATCGGCCGCATCGATCACTTTCAAGAGCGGTCGCCATTCTCGTGATCGAGTGTTTTCTTACGAGAACGTGGCGCAAGTATGACAACGCGAATACTTAATAAATCTTTTATTCTTTATTGTACTGTAAAACACCTGCATGATTTGAATGTGAAGTGGTTTATGAAACAGTTTGCAAATAGTACTTAGTAAGTAAACATCTTCTTCTAAATTTTTTTATCTTAAATTCTTATGTGTGGGTTGATCCACTGTTGAACAGAAATACATACATCGCTAGCATCCCTTTAGTCTGAAATCTGAGAAGTGCGTGTTTTTATGTCAGATAAAAAGATATATACTGGTTCAATGAAACGATTTGTCTACGGAAGGAAAAATAAACTTATGTGCCTAACAATACTCCGGGGCTCAGGTTTTTGCAAAGTTAACAAAATTAAAGTTTGTCTACAGAGAGATATCAATAACTCACATTCGAAAGTTTCACGCCATTTAGCAATCTAAAAGTAGAGTTATAGAGATGAAAAAAAAACGAACCGCTGAAACTTAGTTCGTACGAACCATAGCTGTTATCAATTCGGAATGCCGTTTACCGTCCGGTGCTGGATTCGAGCTTGTTTGTTAGCATGTATATTAGGAATAGTAGACAAAATTTGTTCCTGTCTATAAGAAAATTATGAAGTTCTGGATAAATCATATCCGTGTACATGTTTGTTTGGATTGTGAGATCTTGTAATACTGCTGTGATACCTAAATAAAACCAGGAAAACATCAACATTTTCGTATGTTTTTGTAGATTACTTAAATTTTTTTTATTTCTCGAGTGTAAAATTATTAAATAAGACACAAATATATTTTTTCAGTATGTATAATATTTTAAAATGACAAAATTTTTCGTTTCACATATGTATAATTTTATTTTGTGACAGATCTTATATTTTTGTAGCTTTTATATACAAATACAGAAAAAAATAAACCTTTTTTTAACATACATTTTCTTTTTTTAACCAAGGCCTAGAACTCGCTTCCACCTCCGAATATTTGTTTATATGATTTATTTATTTTTCGCAGTAGTTTGAATTCTAGTTATAGTTATTGCAATATCACTAATCAATACGCTACACAAGTTTAATGGGTAAGACAGAAATGGTATCTACGTCAAAACAACTCATTTTCTCGGTCACTTCATTGTCAATGATATGTGACTCTATTCAAAGTAAAAGCAGGATTTCTCCGAGTAAGTTGCAAAATTGAAAACAGCATGTGTAAGTCTTACGAAAGTTTTGAAAATATTCATGACCACAAAAGCTGTATATAAATTAAAAATATTTTATTAACTTAATAAAATTAGCTACTTTACAAAAAATTGGGTTGATTGAAACTACATCAAATAAGAAGTTTTTGTTTTTGGAGTAGGTGAACTCCCAATTATAATTTTCAGAAGGTTGTAGAATGTTTTGTTAAAAAAACCTTCGTATTTATATCAACAGTGTTATAAACAATAATTAAATTAAATTAAATCACGACAGTAAACGTCACACGCGATGAGCGGTTATAAATATGAAAAATACTTTGCATAAAAATACAGTAATTATATTTTTCGCTTTTTAATGAAAATTTTTTAGGTCTATCTTTGAATATTAAAATAGATTTAATTAAAAAAGAACCAGATGAAAAGTATTTTTTGAAGAACACCATCGGGCAAGTAAAATAATTGTTTTGAACAATGTTTTATTTTAAATATAGCAACATAGAAAACAAGTCTTTCTTTAAGTTCATAATCAAAGAAAAAACCTTTAATAATTTAAAAAAAAAACCGTCTTGTCACTGTCGTCGACGTATGCTTTATCCTCTTCACATGAACTTATACTAATATATTCATGGCTCATGCACACAATTTTTTGTCCACATTGGGAATCCAACTCGTGACTTTTGGATCAGCAGAAAGGTCACTTATACTACACTTAACTGAGCCATGTAATATAATGATAGAAGTATTTATTTTTTAAATTGTTAATTGTATGATGCCGAGCATTAATTCTTACTTATATCAACGAAAAATTCTAAGAGTAAATCACAAAATACATGCAGAAATAGTAATTTTACGCGGAAAACAGTTGAGGAAGCAAACTTAAAAGTTTTCATAAAATTTAAACAATCTTTGTTTAAAAATATGTTAGCGGAACCGATAGGACCGCGAGGTCCACTTAGAGGTCTTACGGGGGCTGTTGTGTGAAGCAATTACGTCAAACCGATCACGAAATATGAAGTTACGCTATTGTTCTTCTCCAGTATGTCTGCTGTATGTTTGCGGTTTGTGGCACCGCTATGACACCTACGAGTTGTCGTAGCAGCGCTGTAGTCCGTAGACTACGGAAAACAGTTTTCAGACATACTTTTTTTATTATGATGAATTACTTACTAATCTGCTTTACAAGATTTACATAAATGATATGCAACTGTAAACTGCAGTGCCCAAACTGCAATGCACGCGAAGACCGAATCCAGTTAAAAAACTTTCTTTATTTAATTTTATTTATTTAAACCTTTAAGGTCCAAATTTGAGATTAATTCAGATTTATTTTGAATAAGTAAATTCAATTAAAAGGAAAAGAAATAACTTTAATAGATCCAAAAAATAAGATAACAATAATTAAATATTCTTTTAATTTTCTTGATTTTTAAATAGCTTACTCCAAAAATTGCTTACTACCAATAGCATCAGTAATCTACACCTAAGAGTTTTGTCAACACGGGTCCAGCCGTTTGAAGGTCAGTGGAAACATACGGAATATTATGTAGCAGCGTTGTAGGCGGCGAGTTTATTACATGACGCAAGGCTCCTCTGCCCGCCCGCAGCGGTTGTAATTGCTGGATTACGGTAGATACGTAGATAATAAAGTTAGCTCTTAAGTAACTAAACGCAGACTCAATTTTGCCAATTGTGCCGAAATTAATGAAAATATTATATTTGGTGCCGCAACTTCAGATTAGATTTACTAACTTTTCTAACTCAAGAAATCAATGATAACCCAAACAAATGTTTAATTCACCTTTTCACTCAATTTAAATTTTATTTTCGTGACAAAAGTAGTCCATGTCATTTGCAAGATGCCATATAGGTGCGCGTACCGTCTGCACCAAAGTCTGTTAAATGTAAGCGTAAAATGATAACAGACAGGGCTACATCTGGATTTATTACCATTATTATACTGAGCCACTGCTAACTGCTTAGTACTGTGCTAAATATCACTTTTTCGTATTCCATTTAAGGCACAATCATTAAGAGTAACGTTCAAGTTTATGTTCATTTTTATGAATAAGAAAGCTATTTGACACGGAACGACGACGGTGTAACAAGGTTACAGAGAGGGAAACGGCGCGGCTCAGGAGTAATTTTATTAGGTCGCTACTCAGATTTGAGCAAGGGGCCGCGCAAGCAGGGCCAAAGCAAGATATTACATTGGTGAACTTTACTGGACTTATATTATGTTAATTTGACAGTCGTTTACTTGGGTTCTTTGTTTTAAATACAAAGAACTCAAGTAATTTTTTTTTTTTTACGTTTATTGCGTTCTTTGGACCTATGTAAATTAACACGATGTATTGCAGGAACACCATAGCTTATCTGAAACAGAAGGCCTGTGTTGTCGATGTTTGTAGATATCTTAAAAAAGCCGTTTCGTAGAAATAAAAAATCTTACGGTCGCAAATGGTTACACTCAGAGCGATCCAAATTAGCAAATCTAGACTTAGATGCGGTACAGATAAAGGGAGATGTTTCAAAACAAGCAAATTATTATTATAACAATAAGATAGATAAGTACATAATAAGTACCAACTATATGAATTATTAATTATTTCTTGTGGAATGCAACCTTGACTCGAGTATGTTTAAAGTTTTGTTTTAATTAATTCTATTACAGTTCTATTGCATTGTGTGTAATAAATAAATTAATTAATTAAAAAGCAAACACAGACAGATCGCAAATAAGAAGGACAAAAAAAAATGATAAACTATAGCTCATGATGAAATAACTTAAAAAGTATTCTGTAAATATAAGAAAATATAATCACGCAAGTTATTTTAAAAAATTCCTTTTGAGATCTTATCACTATAATCTTAACACTAAGAACACTGCTGCTAAACAAATCGCAGTTCTCTAGTTTACGCGTTACTTTATTTAATTGGCTTCATGCTCGCGCTATAAATGAAATCGCTAGAAATATGTAATTGTGCACGCACGACAATAGTTCAGGCACGTCACTTTTATTGTTATCTATCTTGATTACATTGCAGACATCTGCAATGTTTCTATGCAATGTGAGTGGCGAGATGGTGTGACAAAAGAAGTCATTACGTTTCTAACATAGAGAAGTGGCATGAAGGAGCCAGATTTTTTAAGAGCCACTTACATTATTTTGGTAATTTATGAACGGATTTGGTTGGTATTTTTATTTTTGAGTGAGCAACAGTGATTCCCCGTCATCCACAAACATTTGACAGTCCGCCGAAACCAACGGACGCCGGCGCATCGAGTCGAAGTTGTTGGAACTAAAAAGTAAGTATTTTGCTTCAGTTAACTTGTTTTTTGATATTTTATTGAAAAGAAGTATAGGTAAATGGATTGTAGATTGAGTTTGTGCATATATTTGGCCTTGCAGTTGCGTAAAAAGTAAGCCGCAAAAGTTTTTATGTTGTTCTTATTTTAAGGGTTATATTTTTTTAAAGAATAAGTAATGAAAGTGCCGGATGAATGGGCCTTAAAAGAGCTGGCTCTTTTATAACCAGCATTTACATATTTGTAAATAAAATAAAACCATAGTAAATATGCATTTTTATTTCATATATTATTAAGTGATTTGGTTCAGATATGGCCTAGATATATATTATTTTGCATAATTTTCACAATTACACTTTATAATACAGACTGGCTCTTTCATAACTTTTAGTAGCTCTTTCAATACCGAAATGTTATAAAAGAGCCAAAAAAACATTTTTTTTTTAAAATGAATATTATGTTGATGTTTCCATAGCGTTTAAGGTTTTTCGTTTAAAATGTAAATAAATAATAATTGAAGAAAAAATATCATAATTGTTTCATTAAAAGAATGTTTTTTTGCTCCGTTTAGTAAACTGGCTCTTTCATGCCACTTCTCCCATACTGAAGAAATTTGAGAAATGTTTTCTCTGTATTAATTAGATTGATAGAAATGGTTCCACTCCGACGATTCATATATTGCTGAATCCCAACGATAACTTTAATATAAAATGAAATGAAATGAAATGAAATGAAATATTTATTTCTCAACATTGACAATTACTTGTTCTTATTGACGTCAAATATAAAACCTAATGACCAAAATGCTCTTTTAAAAATAATGTCAATAGCTGGTCAAATAGTAATATTGAGGTCGGTCAGTAATTGTGGTAACTCTAGAAACTATGGTATTGTCAAAGGCTGAGTCTTAAGTCGAATGTTGTATTATAAATTACGAGAGCAATTTAATTTAAAATATAATAATATTTTTGAAAAAGTAAAACAACTATGGATGTAATTAACCTGCTGTCAATCGCTGCTACCTCAGACCCAGCAATTCGAGAATCAAATTGTGCTGTGAAAATAATCACTGCATAAACTGCAAACATCTTCGCCACTTTCAGAAAGTACTTCTTCGTATTTCATGATCGAAGGGAACACAATATTTTGTCCTTTTGATTTGACATAACTCCCTAGCGTTATATCAGATGTTTATTTCTATGTTAGTTATATAGTTTTTGTACGCTTCCGCTTCTAGAAGTTTAATTCGGTTGCGAAGTGTACAAAACCTATGGTGACAGGAGATATTTTTATACCTAAAGTATTGTTTATGGCATTTATTTGCTCTTTACTCTTTTCATGGGGCTCCTGTATCACGCTGGTTACTTATTATAACAAATTATATGGCAAGGTATGTACATATAAATCAGAGCTCGTAAAGAAATTCGTAGGAGGAAGATATCGACTGTTCAATATTTTAAGTTATGAAATATTTCAGCCAGTTTGTTTGCAAAATTTTATGTTGATTATATCAAAGTTGGCCTTGTTGTATTTTCATTATTCAATATTTTCATATACACCTTTTAATTATTAGCGGTTAGGTAATCGCTTATTTAATTACTACCAGGGGATTTCCAACTTCTGAGATAGTTATAGGTTCATCTACTAGAGCGTAGTCAAGGAGTCGGTTATTGAAATTAATTAATGATGAAAATCAATACACAATTTATTTGCAATAATATGGTATACATCACGTGGTCGTAATTCTGTTTAAACAATGAATAAATAGTAAATAGTAAGAATATATATTTAACGTATATAATCATTAAGGGTGTAGAAGTTTTGTCTAGTAATTAATTAAACAGCTTCATTATGAAATTTCTATATATCTGGTTTTTCTAACTTTTTGGTAAATTTTTTCAAATGCGAAGAAACAATAAAAATTTTTAGGATAACCACCTAAATTATGTGCCGGTATAAAAAGTTTGTCATTGTGATGGCCTCAGCAATTAAACATGTTCTTTTAAATTATTATGTGTATGATCAAACATTGGCACATTTCAAAGATATAAAAGATATATATTAAGCTAAGTTTAGTTAATAATACAAATAATGATTCTTAATTTGCAAGTATATGGTAACATTAAGTTCTTAAAAATAGGTACATGTAAATGTTCATACATACACTGCTGATTTCTCAGCGTGCAAACTTGTGAAAAAAAAATTATATTAGGTCTTTACCTATGAAATTGCCGTTTTTCACGAAATAAATGAAGCGTAATTTTTTTATATATTTTTTATTTCTATTAATCAAAATAATCACCCATGCAATCAATGCATCTTTTCCAACGCATTGGTAGCTTATTGATGCCTTTCTTGAAGAAATCAGCTGGACGGGAGGCAACAAATTCTTCAAAGGCATTTTGTACTGCTTCTCGGGTATTGAATTTTTTTCCCGCCAAGAAGTTATCCAAATTCTGGAAAAAGTAGGAGTCTGTAGGCGCAAGGTCTGGTGAGTACGGCGGATGACGGAGAACTTCCAACCCCAACTCTTGTAGCTTGGAGACCGTCTGCTGTGCAGTATGAGGTCGCACGTTGTCGTGCAGGAGCAGTGGAGCCGGACGATTAACCAAAGCTGGTTGGAGACGTGCGAGCTTCTCCATCACTGTATTCAGTTCTTCACAGTACACATCTGCAGTAATGCTTGTCCCGTTTGGCAAGAAGCTGTGATGAGTTACACCCGCAGTGACCATCACTTTTCTAGGGGTAAGTTTTCGTTTAGGGCATTGTTTGGGTGCTGAACCAGGGTCCAACCAACTTGCTGAGCGCTTACGATTGTCAAACAGGATCCATTTCTCGTCACAAGTAACAATGCGGTTCAGAATTCCTTCATTTGTATGCCTGCTGAGCAGTGCAAGGCACGTCTCCACGCGTACTTCGCGCTGGCGGTCATTGAGTTCGTGGGGTACCCATTTGTCAAGCTTTTTTACCTTGCCAATTTGACGCAAATGGACCAATATTGTTTTGATGCTAACGTCGAAAGCCGCTGCTAATTCAGCCGTGGATTGAGTTTCATCAGCTTCCACAATTCCCTTTAATTCGTTATTGTCAACCAAAGTTTTCGGACGACCACGAGGTTCATTTTTCAGGTCAAAATTTCCAGAACGGAAGCGGGTGAACCAATAATGGGTGGTGCGTTCGTTTGTAGTGTTCGCTCCGTAAACGTCGTTGATGTTGCGTGCCGCTTGTGCCGCTTTGCTGCCACGACGGTACTCATACTCCATAATTACTCGAATTTTTAACTTATCCATGATGACGAAAAATGTTCGAATGCGTTGAAAACAAAACACTAACTATTAAACAAATGACGATTTTAGAAAAAGAATTCCATGTTTGTCAAATAAAATTAATTTGAAATTAGAATTATCAGTCAAAAAAAAAATATTTTCATTTAAAATGGCCAGTACGGCAAATCGGCAGTTTCATAGGTAAAGACCTATTATTTATTTATTGATTAACATAATACAATAAAATGTCAGACTAGTACTTAAACAATATATATTTTTTAGGTATATAGTATGTCCAAAGTAAGGTCCAAATTCTTTAATCTAAATTCATAAAAATAATGAGGTCAACAAATTAACATTAATTTCAATAGGATGTCATAAAGCATTATCGTTCAATAATATTTAAACATACATTTTTCCAATAGTAACTTAAATAAAGACATTTTAAATTGGATTACTGGTAGCTCCCTTATTTTTTTCGTAATCAAATCTTAAGAATACAAAAATAAGTTTTTTAGCAAAGGTGGACTTATCTCTAGAAGGGATCTCTTCCAGCCAACCCAGGTAATTGAAAATAATTACACAATGACAAAAGTAGGTGACAAAAGTGCATTACTTGCTCTTTTGTCTAAAAAAATAAAAAAGTTACAAGATATACATTTTTTTATTCTTAATACTAAATACAGACATACTTATAATGACAAAGAAAACCTACTGATACATACAAATTATACAATTATAAATTGTACAGAGATGATGTGGAGATTGTTAACTTGAGATGAGATGTTATTTAAATCTTTTTTTAAAGATTAAAACTGAGGGGCTGTTTTGCATGTCCCTCGGCAGCTTGTTCCACAAAAAAATAGCTCGGACTGTGAAAAACTCAAATCTGAACTTAGTCTTACTTTTTGGACAGGCAAGTGTTTTGGTATGACTGGACCGCATTGAGTGCGTGCCAGGAGATAGAGGTTGAAAACGGGAAAGGAGATAGGTGGGACTCATAGGGTCTTTAAGAATATTATACAGCGCTGTTAACATGTGCAATTCATGACGACGTCGTATAGGGAGCCACTTTAACAGATTGCGGTAATGCGACACGGGATCATATTTCTTAAGACCAAAAATAAATCTAATGGCCAAATTTTGTAGATGTTCTAAATTATTTAGTAACTTCTCAGTCACTACCGAGAAGCAGACATCTGCATAATCTAATATTGGTAGTAACAAAGACCTCGCCAGCATTATTTTTGTTTAATAAGGCAGGAAATATTGCAGTCGCTTAAGGGAGTGGAAACTGTAGTGCATGCGTTTGTTATACACTTACAGCCATACAGTGCACATTAGTACTGTAGAGAGCAAGTTTCTGTTGCGACACGTATAACTTGTCCTTGTATCTACCACGCCGTCGTCTCGGTTTGCGTGCGTTCTCGAGCGCACGTCGATCGCAGACGCCTTCCCGCTCCATTAGCCCCCGCGCTAATCGAGCACCCAAATCTCACTGGTTGTTATCGTAATAAGTAATTTCACAGTTGTTACCGTAATAAGTTTCTAACGCCGTTTTCACGGTGAATAGTGGGTTGATAACCGTACTTCGTGGAACGTGAGCTTCGTCGACGGGGATTCGTCGTTCCAGGTGCTTCGAGTCTTCGTGTTCGAGTAAGTTATCCGCGTCGTCCCCAACCCCCCTACTGCGTGTAGGGAGGTTTTAGGAAGTTATTCATCGTTGATAGGTTCATAGTATATATATTTATGTATTGTTGTCCCTCCCCAACCCCTTCGCAATGGTTTTCCTAAGCACTGAGGAAATTCTAGATCAGTTGATCGCTGCTCACGACGCTAAAAGCGCTTATTGCACCCCTCATATGATTCATACACTTCAATCTTTTCTCCCTCACATCGAGGCACTGATTTCCACACTGGTCCTTCAGGCCACCCCCGTCCCTCAGACCCCTTAGACCCCTCAGGTCTTAGGCCCTCCCGCGTCTCCCTCCTCCAGTGATATGGAGTGCGAAGTAGACGCCCCTTCGTGCCGCAAGCGCGCGCCCGCGACCGAGTCAGCCTCGGACGCCACCCCAACTGGCTCTGAGCCACATTCTTTCACCATTGTTAAGAAGCACTCTAAGAAGCGATCGAAACAAGCCCCGGCGTCCTCAATGCCAGACCCGGTGTCTTCAACACCCCCCTCGGCGACTACAACGCCAGTTACCCCGATGCCTGCAACACCCGCCCCGGACCCATTAATGTCACTCAAAGTGACTCCATCCCCTACCCCGGCTTCAGTCAAGCCTCCGGTGCCACCACCCGTATTCCTTCGGAAAAAGGGAAAATGGTCCGAGGTTTCGACTTTATGCAAAGAGCACAAGATTCATTACACCCGAGCGACCAACTCGGGTGATTCAATTAAAATCTCAGTCACGTCGATCGACGATTTCCGAGCCCTTACCAAGCTCTTCACCGGTAAGCAATATGCTTACCACACTTACGCTCTTCCAGAAGAGCGTAAGATCAGAGCGGTACTCAGGGGAGTCCCGTTCGAATTATCAGACGAGGCTATCCTAGAGGACCTGCAGTCCCAAGGCTTTCCGGCACTCGCGGTGCATAAAATGCACAGCAAGTACGGAAGGCGTCACCCTCTCGCCTTGGTGGTTCTCGCCAACGTCCCCAAGTCCAGGACGATCTTCAAAGAGGTCAGCATCATATGCGGCCTCTCTGGCATCTCAATCGAGATGCCTCATCGCCGCGGTCACACCGGACAGCGCCACCGGTGCCAGTTGTACGGGCATGCGGCGGCCAACTGTGCCGCCCCGCCCAGGTGCGTAAAATGCCTGGTCCCTCACTTCACTAAGGAGTGCAATCGCACTCCTGAAACTCCCTCTCCTCCCAATTGCGTGCTTTGTGGCCAGTCCGGCTACACCGCAAATTACAGGGGCTGCCAGGCCCTGCCCCTTTCTCAGGAAAACTTTCCGCCGCTGCGTAGCCGGGTTCCTCCGGCTGCAAAGCCTACTCAGCCCAAGCCTGCTCCAGAGAACTGGAGACAGCGCCCCGCTGCACTTGCAAATCCCATCCCGGCTCCTCGCCCGTACAAATGCACTCCTCAACCCTCCGTAGCGGACGATATGCGTATCGTCTGCGACGCTATGAAAAATATCGATGTTAGTGAAATCGTAGTCTTAGCCCGTAAACTTAGGGCTTCACGTTCTCCGACAGAGTGACTGCTCGCTCTGGCAGAGCATAGTTCTTTTCTCAATTCATTATAGGTTCATTTTAATGAATTGATCCCTAAGTCAAGCTTCGGCCGACCTCTGCGCAGCCCCGGCTTCACCGGAGGCTGCCCAGAACGGCCACCAACTCATGTCCTTTTGAGCACCTTCAGTGCAACTTTCACATCCGGCGGAAGTCCCGCTAGCGGGTCTCCGCCAGCGCGCCCACTTCGGTGTCGCTTCCGATGAAGGCTAACGGTAAAATTTTACCACAGCCAAAGAGGTGGTTTTTAGTGGGTAGGTGCCATTCTGGTGAGTCCCACTTAACCCCCCGCAGAAGACGGTATTTTCCTGCGGGCGGTATGCATGACGCATCTTCCACCTCCGTCCCTCGAGGGTGCCTCGGCAGCAAAAAAAAGAAAACCACGCCGTCCAATCATATCCTCATTTTTTTCAAACAAATGGTTATTTTGTTTCAAAAAACAGATTTCGAAAATGTAAAGTGACGGAAATGGCAATATTTTTAGTTTTTTAAATAACGGCCTACAGCTATCCAAAAATTCGAACGAATTACTCATAGAATTAGGGCATTTTTATCACATTCCATAGTTATTGTAGAGTCATCTGCAAATAGGATACAATGATGGTCAACATGATTTGGCAAGTCATTTATAAAAATAAAAAATAGTAAGGGGTCTATTGCGCTGCCTTGCGGTACCCCGGTTGTTGAGGGTATCAGAGGACTGAAAGTGCTTCAGTGTGTTACCATATATATATTCTAAGATTCAAAACTTCAGAAACATGCTTGATTAACGTATAACAACCTAGTGTTTTGGATCTTATACTTAATACTATATTTTATATATTTTTTTTAAAAGAGGTTTGCTTCTTACAATATACCCATTTTTTCTGTGCAAAAAATATTTAAATCGTATGAGGAGAGTTTTTCCATAATATTATTCCGTATTTAAAACGATACGAAATTAATCCGTGGTAGGCTGAAATTTTTTACTCTTTTCAGCACATCTACAGTTTTTTAGACATCTTTTACCCATTTAAGCACATTCGTCTAGAGTTCGTCTAGAGTCATGCCTAAAAACTTAATAAATAATAATACTCATAAATAATAAAACAAATAGCAACATTCGATTTTATCAGTGACAGTACCCGTGTTCTATCGGTATTAAATTATTTGAATAAGGATTTACTAGTCTACTGGAGAAAACATTTTTTTGTTTAAAAAAAAAACAAATTGTTTGTATTGATGATCCTTAAAACTTATAAACGTCGAAAAAGTTTGAAAATGGGCCCAAACTCTGAATTTCTTTTAATGAGAAAAGTTTTAGGTATCGTTTTCTATTCACACCTTTACTTTTTATTGTAAATATGCAATTCACAATTTTTGTTTCTTTTTTAAAATGCTGATTGAATGCTGAATTTTTATCAACTTGTACAAAAGCCCATTCCTAAATTCGTTTATGCCAACAGTACCCCGTTCTATTATTCAATAATGATAATACAGCGGTAAAGGAGTTGACCCTTTCTGATGGAACAAGGAGAATTGTAGGCTTTTCAGATTTATTATTGTTGTTTTTTATTGAGGTGTTTTGAAATTTAATATTTTTGGATTTCAAAGCTGTTTGATCTACCCGCTTTAGATTCAAACAGTACTGCACATGCATATCTAAATTCTTTCCTAACGATGCTGCTGGCAACGACCTCACGAGTAATATTTAGCCCATGTAACTATTTAGCATGAAACCCCTTTCGCATGAAAAGTTATTTTTCTCATTTTAGATAGTGATGTTTTAAAATTGTTTTCTTTTTATAAAATTATTTTATTTTATACTTTTTGGTGAGAGATATATACATATATATATGTATATATACATAAATATATATATATATATATATATTTTTTTTTTTTGTATTTATCAAAACAATCATAAAATCTCAGACATTTGATTTTTACTACCAGACTTAAAGTTTCCCACTTCCTCCTCTTGGTTTCATCATCAGAAGCTCGCACTTCTGTGTAGTAAAGGGCTTATCGGAGCAAACCAAATAAGCCTAAACACGATGAGATTTCACAAGTCACGTTCGAGTAACAAGTATGCAAGAGTTCAATGTCTAGTTCTGAGCTTTCTCATCCTACACTCGTGGGAATTGATCAAAGATGTTTTCCTGGACGTGCTGTTTGACTTTAAGGAGTTCCATGGTATATGTCGACGGTTATTATATTCGATGAGATTATTATGGGGCCAGCTTGGCACAGAACTGAACCCTACGCAAAATAAACAAAAACGTTTTGCCAAAACATACATAAAATATATAGACGAATTGAGAACCCTGTCCTTTTTTTGAAGACGGTTCGGTCGGAAAACCTCGATAATATATAAAAGTTACAGTAACTGTACCATCAAGTTGTCGAAAGTAAATATTGTTTAATTTAACTATGTGCTTAGTGAGAATTGTATACCTACGAAATTATTACTGTATATAAAAATAAATTGTGTTAAATACTAAAATTGAATAAATGAAAGTTCTGAGATGTAATCTGGTAAACCGCTGGTATACGTAGGGCGTTCAATGTATTCTCGGTATTGAGGTGATATACTAATGATGAGGGTAATTTAATTATCTCATTAGTTAATGACACTCTTTGAGGGTATAAATACAAAATTTCATTTAATAGCCACCATTACTATTCAACATATCATTGCGAAAAGACAACTATGATGACTGATTCGACAATGATGAAAAAAATCGAGCATCGCGCAGTGATAAAATTCCTCACAAAACAAGGAAAAACTCAAAAAATTATCCATGAAGCTGTTTACCAAGATTCTGCGCCTTCACTATCTTCAATTCAGAAGTTGTTAAGTGAATTCAAACGGGGTAGCGAGAGCATTGAAGACGACCCCCGCGCTGGTGGGCCAATTTGTGCCGCTACTGAAGAAAACGTCAAATTAGTCGAAAAACTTGTACTTGAAGATGCCCGTGTAAGAGTGAAAACATTAGCAGAAATGACTAAGCTATCCGTGGGTACTATTCACACAATCCTTCATGAGCGCCTGAATTTGTCAAAGGTCAGTGCAAGATGGGTGCCGCGAATGCTCACCGCGCTGCAGAAACAAGTGCGAGTTGACTGTTGTAAGGAATTTTTGGACCTCTGTGGTGAAAATCCGCAAAGTATTTTCGATCGGATTGTTACTGGTGATGAAACGTGGGTTCATTACTATGACCCTGAGAGCAAGCAAGAGTCTATGCAGTGGCACAAGAAAGGATCAGACCCGCCGAAGAAGTTCAAAGTCACTCCGTCCGCAGGAAAGCTCATGGCCACGGTGTTTTGGGATTCTAAGGGAATCTTGCTAATCGAGTACACAAAAAAAGGTCAAAGTATTACTGCTGCATCATACGCAACCACCCTGCGTAATTTAAAGGAGGCAATTAAAGAAAAAAGACGTGGAAAATTAACCGCAGGTGTGTTGCTGCTTCACGACAACGCGCCGGTTCACAAGGCGCGCCTTGCCCAGGCTGCTGTGCGGGAGTACGGATTTGAAGAAATCAATCATCCACCCTACAGTCCGGACCTGGCCCCTAGTGATTATTATCTATTCCCTAATCTTAAAAAAGACCTTCGTGGAAAGCATTTTTCGGACGATGAAGAGTTGAAGGGAGCAATAAACGAACATTTTTCGGGCCATGAAGAAAAATATTTTTCAGAGGGAATTGAAAAGTTACTTTCACGAACAAATAAATGTATTGAGATGTTAGGGAAGTATATTGAAAAATAAAATTTATTCAAAATTTTCCGCCTTTTCCTTCATTAAATAAAACACTTTTTACCGGATATTATCGCGTATATTTTAGATAATTTTAAAATTATCTAAAATATACGCGATAATATCCGGTAAAAAGTGTTTTATTTAAAGTATGTATCGTGAAAACTTTTCCTTCATACCTATATCGAGAATACATTGAACTCCCCTCGTATGTGTTGTCCAGAACTAAGACAATATTATTTTAAATACATTCGTTAAAATATTCGTAACGACAGCTTACAATTTAAGTTTATTAAAAATAATATACATAAACATTTTGAGCATTGTTCTAGGAATACCATAACTTCTAAAATAAAATAATAAAACCTCAAATCGTGGCCCTAGAAATGATTAACTATGATAAAATTTATGATTCTTCGAATTTTCTATTTTACTCTTCCAAGAAAACGAAAAACATTTATAATTTCAAATAATTAAGCGTTTAACCTGTTACACGGGACCCTTTTCGTATTATACAGAAGCCGGTAAGAATTATTCTATCAATTAAATAATAACTGTAAATTGCGCGTCACTTAGCCAATTTGAGGAAGTTCAAATAGCTATTACTTATCTTTGTGGAAAGCGATGAGCTGTCATTGTGACATAAATAATACTCTTCTGTTAGGTACCAAGCGAGCTTTTTCATGAATTAGATTTGCTACTTTCTATGGAATAGTAAGATTTGATTGACTTCTGTCAGCTAAGCAAAACCCTAAGAAGTTCAAGCGTATAACAAGATAAAAATATGTATACACAATCTAATTTTTGCATTTAATACATGCGTCAAGTTTTTGTTAAAATAAATGTGTTATGCTTTTATGTAAAATAAAGAAAGAACAAGAAAAAAAAATTTGTTTATTTTAATTAAACAAAACGCTTTTTAAGCGGATTGTATCGCGTTTAATTATATTTTTACATTCTAATTAGACGTTCAGTGCTTTTACAGACACCGCGGTCACGAGGGATTGAGATGACAGGCGTCTTGACAGTTATGAAGGGATTCAATCAACTTTATCTGTTTCTCAGTCTGCGAGAGTAACGTTCAGGATTAACACAGGAAGTGCTGACATTGCCATAAGCCTGAGGTATTGCACTTTATCGAAGGTTGGCTTTTATGTTTTTCATTATAGGATCCCATGTTAGCAAAATCGTCCAACCATCTTATCTGTTGAAATTGGAGTGTTTCTTAATTTGAATGGTTTCTCTTATTATTCTAGGTATGAATTATTTTTCCTTTGATAAAATTTTTACACAGTCAAACCTCAAATAATGGTTGGGCTTGTCCATGGAAGGTTCACACCCTGCAGACTTCATTGTTTTTCTATTTTTTATATTAGCTGTGTTCTTTAAAGGGGTAGGCACGTTCCGTTTAGTTTGGTCAATGTAGGAAAGCCCGCAGTCACAGTCAATTATGTAAACACCTGGATATTGTAAAGGTTTGCTTGATTTAACTGAACAAAGACGTTGACTAATTTTATATAGTACTAAAGTATATTGTTTATTTTGAGGCGCGCCTAAGTATTTTATCGAAACTTGTCATTTGCACCTTTTACGAAAGGCAGAAAAACAGATTTACGTTCGACTGCATGAGGGTTCACGCGATTTCTGCGGCGGCGACGAAGTTGTTTAAGGCCGTTTTCACGAAGTGCTTTAACGACATGCTTGAGTTCATCATCAATGTGCTTGGGGACACGATTCCGTGTGCTCTCGGAAACAAACAGGAACCAACGGCAGATTATTGGCTCGGATGGTCGTGGGATACTATTTAGGAGTTTATCGGTGTGTGTGTTTATATGGGCCTATAAACACAGAGACTTGCCAGTCCGATTCCGTTCAATAAGTATATCAAGGAAAGCTAACTAATTATCCTGCTCTAATTCCATTATAAAATGTGTTTTAGCGTTAAGGGAATTCAGATGCAGATAAAATCTAGAAATGCAGTAATTTTATGTTGCGGTAAAAAAGTGTAAGTATGGTCAACATATCTCTTGTAGATCTCCGCATGGCACCTTCTACTACAGGTGCCACGTGGAGGTCACGCTCCTCCAAGTCTTCCATGTAGGTGTCAGCAACTACTGGGTACACTGGGGAACCCATGACACACCGTCAATTCGCAAACAAAACTCTTGGTTCCACATAAAGAAGCCAGATGTTAGACAAGCTTCAAGTAATTCAGCATATGCCACAGGTAGATCTGAATCAGTTAGCTTCGTATTAGCTATTACAAAGAGACTTTACATCAAAACTAATCATGGTTTCATTACTACCTAAGTAAAGATGTTTTATATCACTAACATGCTGGTAAGAATCCTTAATATATGCTCTTTTTAACTTTAAGTATTGAGAGCACTCCTGCTACGTGTTGGACAAGCTTATAAGTTCTTGTGTCAACTGGCTTACAATAGGTCGGAGTACTACATCAGTTTTAATGCTTTTTAGTGACCCTTAAAGTTTTGGCGGTTTTGCACAAGTTGGAATGTGTTTTGTCACATCTAAATTTAAACATTTTTTATGTTTCGTTATAACTTGGAAGTTATTTTCATAATTTTAGAAGTGAGCTTACTCTTTTATAGGTTGATTACAAGTTGAGTCACCCTCCCTGCTGGAGTTTTTGTCTATAACCGTAAGCTGGTTAGAATATTGTTTTACGGAATAAAGCAACAGCCTCACGTTTACTGGTTATATGATTTGATAGGTAAAGGACTTTCATAAATATTGCTTTATGTCTCTATCAGTTCAATAGAAATAGTAACTGTCGAAAAGAAATTTTAACTAATTATCTAGCTAGCCCGTTGCTTACTAGCCCTTAAAAGATCATTTTTCTAAATTGGAAAGAAAAATTATCTTCAAAAAAATCGTTAGATTTTGCAATTTTACTATCCAACTTCAACTATAGCAGTTAAAGTTGAACTATAGAATATTGATTAAGAACTACATGATATAGAATGTCTTGAAGTTTAAATCTTAAATTAATTTCATATAATCGACTACGTTGATGCAATCTGTTGATTCCTGCAAGTAGTTCACGGCAGGTGCTTCTCTGAGTTACAATACAAAGTAAGCATTTCATTAGGTAGGTATTCAACTCGTGCTATTGCTTGACGATAAGTATTAAATAGAAGTTCGTAGCTTTACTCCAACTATCATTTAGCTTATTGCCGAGCTCCAAGAATTCGAGTTCTTGAAGCTCCGTGAAGTATTCATCTGCACTGTCTTAATTTCACTGAATGGATCCACTGAAAGCGCATTCAAGTATTTGGTTTGAACGTATATTAAGTATAGCCTTAATTAAATCTTTCTTTAAAGGAATTTTAGTAACAAAAATTTTTATTAAAAAACCAACATTAAAATTTCTTTTATTTGCACAAATTAAATTAAGAAGGGGAAACGGCAAGATTGAGTTAATTTATTAACTTTTTTTATCACGAAAGTCGTAATTCCAATCTTAATTTATTTTCAGACTTTGTACGTACTAGGCCCAAAATGCCTTTACGACATTAAGTAAGTATTTTAAACGGAACTCAAAGCTTTTGAAATTTTAATTTAAGTCAGGGCCTGTACTTGCATTCAGCTCGTAAAACTATACATTATGATAATTTATATTTAAGGCATAGTTAGCAGTACAGAAACCTCAAAACGTCAAATAATTGTCACAAATAAAGTAGCAGCAGGAACTAATTATTGGTTTAAATATTATGTGGATTAATCACATAATATACTTACCACTATACCTTTACCTCTTCATATATTGTTACATCATTGTAATATATAACACAAGGTTATAAAGCATTTATATATATATATATACATTTATATTTATATATATATATATATATATATATATATATAAATGTATATAAACTATTAAATATATATTTAATGTTCAGTTCACCCATTAAGAATTTTTGTTATTTCCCTATCAACAATACTATAGCCAGGCTGATTGAAATGCCGGCAAGCGTGTTTATTTCAGAGCAAACTTCACTAGCTTGGTATATTTGTTTAGGTACAAGAAAAAGAGTTTAAAAATAATCTGACCATTATTTGGAAGTAGAAAAGTTGCGAGAAAGTTACAAATTACCTGCAATAAACTACGTTCATAAGCGTGAAAACGTGTGTATAACATTTCAACACTTCACAAGTACTTATTGATACATAATAGACCTATGATGAACCAGTATGCAGATGTAATCATAGGTTTTATTGAAAATTTAAATCCCTGAAGAGAATTAAATGTATTAATTACAGAAACAAACAGTCAAAAAATAAACAACAGATAAGTAATTTTACAACAAACAGACCTACAGTTTCTTAAATGTTTATATGCTGTAAAACATCGATCAACAAATTTATTGTTACATTGCTTTTATATAATCTACTTTACATAACTCAAAACAAGGTATTATATTTATTTATTTATTTATTTGATGGCACAGCTAACAGTGTACAATCTAAAACATCTTAAACTTATACATGTTGAACAATTATTTTCTAAAACTGCACACCAGTTATTGCTACGCACAGCATTAGAATTACACAATTTAATAGAGTAACACAAAGTAATTATTAACATTTCAGAAACATTATTTGTCTTTAAAGTAACAAAACAAAAAAATTAAAATAAAAAGAAAATATCTAAATTATTTCTATATTACATTACAATTTTGAGGTATTTCCTATAGGTTTGAGAAAAAATATCAGCATCTTTACATTTCTTATTATATGCTCTGCACATACGGTATAATGGGTTGTGGTATGTAACATTACTATTACAACAAGGCACAGAAAACAATTTTGGTATTCTCTGACTATTTAGGGTGGGACCCTAAACGAAACATGGCTTAACAAATCCGGGGCATCCCATTTATTGAAAATTTTATGAATGACACCTAGTTCATGGCTTAACCGTCTAGATTGTAGCGTGTCAACTCTATAATATTTGAGCCGTGCTTCATATGTTGGCAATTTGCGCCTCATGCCGAACTTGGAACACAAGCTACGAAGAAAGCGCCTCTGAATTGCTTCCAACCTATCAATATGGATGTTGTAGAAAGGAGACCAGATGACTGCGTTGTATTCCAAGACACAGCGGACAAGTGAATAATACAATGTCAACACGCTAGTAGGATTCCGGAAGGGTTTAGCTGTTCGGATGATGAAACCAACAATTTTATTGGCTTTTGATATTATGTGTTCATAATGGTGTGTGTAGGTTAATTTTGAATCCAACCAGACTCCTAAATCTTTAGCTACATCTTGACGACTGAGTGCAATATTATTAATATTATATAAATAGTTCACAGGTTTTTTGTTCCTGGTAAAACTGATAGCAAAACATTTTTCAATATTTAGTGTCATGTTATTATTCAGACACCACTTATGCAATTTGTTGATATTGTTTTGAAGTTGGACGGCATCTTCATTGTTTTTGATTTCATGATAAATTTTTATATCATCCGCGTAAGCTATACAACTGCAAGTAAAAGAATTAATGAGATCATTTATGAACATAATAAATAAAAGTAAAAGTAATATGGAATTGAATTATGAAATTCTAATGATTTATGTACAAATCGTTTTAAAACACTTTTTAATACTACTTAAATTATCAAAAAATAAATATGTATTCAGTACTTTTCGTTGTCATTGTATATTTGACTTGCAAGCTTAACAAATGAATTTGCACGATGAAGAGGTCTACTGCGGGGTATATGAAACCATTTCTTAGTTCGACATTCCATTCTCGCTCCGATCGCCGCCCGGTACGGACGTGCAAGACCCTGTTCTCCGTTGATCGGTCCCTGCCGATATTCCGTGGCGCTCAGTCTACTGACGTCACAGTTTAGCGTGTTGGTTCCGTGCTACGGTTTTCAAGGTTTTTCTACTCCCTCTGAGTGCTATCGAAGTGCGATTTTTCTTTGCGATTAAGCCCCTTAGTCTTCAAAGTGCTGTGCTAAGTTGTGTTGTGCTTGTGCTGAGTGCAGTGTTGTGCGCAGCGTAAGTAGTCTGGTTTCATTACAAAGGATACTTAACGGTGACAACGAATTTGTACTGAACCAGTCCTTTTATTTTTATTTTATTTCTATTCTCCATTTTATTTATTTTTTACTATTTTCATATTTATTTTTAACATATCTGTGTGTTTTCGTGTGTATTTGTCATTTCTGTCGGTAAAGGTTGACCCTAACGCGGTCAACTCTTTACCTGCGCACCCTTTTTTTAGGTTTCTAGCGACCTTCGGCGCACTACGGTTAGTTTTAAGTTTTTCTCCCCAGCCCCCCTACCGCGGGTAGGGAGGTTTAGGTGCTAGGTTTGCAAGGGAACCTAGGCATACATTATATATTTATATACTACATATCCAAGCCCTCCAATGGACCAAAGCGTCGTAAACATCCTTAGGTCGTTCGCCCAGGCGCTCGCTGCGTCCGGCATCCCCATCCCAGATGACGTACTAACGCATGCCTTACAGGCAACTATCGCGTCCCCGGCCCCTCAGGCCTCAACTCCAGCCCCTCAGGCCTCTAACGTCCAGACCCCTCAGGTCTATAGTTCTCCCTTGTCTCCCGCCTCGTCCGAGATGGACTGCGAATCGGTCGCATCCTCTCACGCGTCGCGTCGTAAGCGTACCGCTCCCGGGAGCGATTTAGACTCCGCCGCGTCCGAAGCTTCGTCGGTCGCCGCCACCCTAACCGGTTCTCCTGAGCCCGCGTTCCAGTTAGTTGCCAAACGCTCTAAGAAGCGTTCGAAAAAAGCCGCGGTGTCTTCAACACCCGAGCCAACCCAGGTGTCTTCTACACCCGCCTCCACGCCGCTCATGTCACTCGAAGTGACCGCGTCTCCGTCGGTCCCTTCAAAGCCAGCGTCGCGCTGCGCTCCCGTCCCACCGAAGCCTCAGCTCCCTCCGCCCGTCTTCCTCCATGAAAAAGCGCGCTGGACCGCGGTTTCTAACTTGTGCAAAGAGCACAAAATTAATTACTTAAAAGCAACCAATGCAGGCGACAAAATTAAAATCCAGGTCGCGACCGTCGACGACTTCCGCGCGTTCACTCGGTTACTTTCTCTTAAACAAATCGCTTATCATACCCCAGTCTCGGTCTGCAAGCGTTCTCGAGCGCACGTCGATCGCAGACGCCTTCCCGCTCTTTTAGCCCCCGCGCTAATTGAGCACCCAAATTTCACTGGTTGTTGTCGTAATATATAATTTCATAGTTGTATACCGTATTAAGTTTCTAACGCCGTTTTCACGGCGGACAGTGGCTCGTTAACCGTACTTCTAATAAGTTCCTAACGCCGTTTTCACGGCGGTCAGTGGCTTGTTAACCGTACTTCGTGGAACGTGAGCTTCGTCGACGGGGTTTCGTCGTTCCAGGACTTCAAGTTCCGTGTTCGAGTAAGTTATCCGCGTCGTCCTCAACCGCCCTACTGCGTGTAGGGTGGTTTTTTAGGAAGTTAGTCATCGTTGATAGGTTCATAGTATATATATTTATATATTGTCCTCCCTCCCCAATTTCCTCCGCAATGGCTTCCCTAAGCCCTGAGGAGCTTCTGAATAAGCTGATCGCTGATTACGACGCCCAAGGCACTTACTGCCCCCCTCATATGATTCGCACACTGCAATCATTTCTCCCTCTAATCATGGCACTGTTCACACCGGCCCCTCAGGCCACCTCCGTCCCTCAGACCACTCTGGTCTTAGGCCCTCCCGCGTCCCCTTCCTCCAGTGACATGGAGTGCGAGGTGTTATGTTTCCAAGTAGGAGCGAAATGAGAACACGCGTAGCCGATTAAAGGTTTATTTGCGACTGCCAAACATTTCTATACTCTTAGCTAAAGTTATAACTACCCGCTATACCACAATCCTCCCTTCTTAATTAATAATAATAACTTAATTCACAATAATACCTTACTATACTACTTAACCTACTACAATATTATTATTCCTTATAATTAATAATTTTGCCCAATCTGCATTTGCGAATAGGACGATGTTCCTGCTGGATCGGTACAGGGGTGTCAGTAGGTGTAGAAAAGGTATCGTCATACTCCCCCGAAAGAACCCCAATTGTACGGTCGGGAGCGCCGCGCGGTGGCGTCGCCGGACTCGCGCTCCGCTGCGACCGGCTGTCCTCGGGCACCGCTGTGAGTGCGGGACGTGGCTCCGGGGATGGTGGTAGCGATAAACCCGTGGGGACCACAAGTGAACTACTAGACCTGCGTTTCAGTTGATCGATATGCCTATGCACTATTTTGCCATGATTGTCTGTTACTTTAAAGTCACTGGGCCCTTCTGTGTGTTCAACCCTACCTGGCAACCATTTATCTCTTTTCAAATATTGGCGGTACCATACATCATCTCCTATATTCAACTCTCTCTTCGTCCCTGCCGCATTATTTATTTGACGATTCTGCGCCTGTCGTACCTTCGATTCTGTATCAGGTTTTAAAGCGTCTAAAGTCGTACGCACTCGTCTACCTATTAATAATGCCGCGGGGCATTCACCTGTCGTCGAATGTTCAGTATTCCTATAATATAACAAGAATGTACTAAGGGCCAGATCTATATTTTTTTTCTCCAAGATAGCTTTTTTAATTACCCTTTTTAAAGTTTTAACCGCATTCTCGGCCGCTCAATTCGAAGATGGGTGATACGGAGTCGCTTTGGAAGAATTTAGCAAATTCCCCACTCGTGAACGGGGGTCCGTTGTCCGTTACGATTTGCCGAGGAATCCCCCACCTACTCCAAAGTTCACTTAGCTTAATGATAGTTTGACTAGCATTCGTACTCGGTACACTAAACACTTCTACCCACTTGGATGTAGCGTCTACCACTACTAAATACGTCTGCCCGGCTATAGGGCCCATAAAATCTAGATGTAAGCGTGTCCACGGTCGCTGGTGCCACGGCCAGGGGCGCGGGGGCGCGCGTGGCGGCGCGTCCGCCTGCGCCGCACACACGTCGTACGCCCGGCACACGCGCTCGACGGCCTCGTCTACGCCCGGCCACCACACGTAGCTTCGAGCCAGGGCCTTGGACTTCACTATACCCATGTGTGGTTCATGTATGTGTTTCAAAACCGTTGCGTAACAACTCACTGGAACGACTACCCTATGCCCCCACATGACACAACCTAGCTCCTCGTATAGCTCCGCTCTCCTATTAAAGAAAGTTTGAAGATTGCGAATATCGTTATATTCAGGCCAACCGTTCCGAATGTAATTTAAAACTTTACATAAAATTGGATCTTTCATAGTTTGTCTTTTTATTTCGATCGATTCTAATAAAAGTCCTTCTTGTGCGAAGTGTAGGTACGTTTGTTCCGGCCAACTTACACGTTGACTTCGACCGCTATCTACTGTCGGTAACCGCGATAAGCCGTCCGCACAGTTATTGTTACTCTTAATATATTCGATCTCGTAGTTATACGCGGAGAGTATTATTGCCCACCGTTGCATTCTGCTTGCAGTCATGGTCGGTATTCCTTTATGAGGGCCTAATATTGACACCAACGGCTTATGGTCGGTTCGTAAAATAAATTTCCGGCCATAAATATATTGGTGGAACTTATGCATGCAAAATACAATAGCCAAGGCTTCGCGATGTATTTGCGAGTAATTCTTTTCGGCGGATGTGAGCGAACGCGACACATAAGCTACCGGCCGCTCGCCGCCCGGCCCCGGCTGCGCCAGCACCCCGCCGACCCCGTGCCCGCTGGCGTCGCACGTCACAATCAATGGCTTACTCGGATCGTAATGGGCTAGTACTTCCGTCCCTGTCAACACCCTTTTTACCGCGATAAATGCCTGTTCACATTTTTTATCCCAGTTCCATTGAACTCCTTTGCGTAATAAATTGTTGAATGAAATTAACAAATAACTAAAATTTTTAACGAATTTCCCAAAGAAATTAACCATTCCTAGAAACGATCTTAATTCGCTAACATTACTCGGCGGTTTCATTTGCACAATAGATTTAATCTTAGACTTATCCGCCTTGACACCTTCTTTTGATATTACATAACCAAGATATTTTATTTCCTCAGCTAAGAAAACACATTTTTGTTTTTTAAGTTTTAATCCGTGCTCCGACAAACGCTGAAACACTGTTTCTAATGCACGCATGTGTTGAGTTAAGGTTTTTCCACCGATCAAAATGTCATCCAAAAATACCTGTACATCCGGAATACCCTGCAATAACTTAGTCATTATGCGTTGAAAAATACCTACACTTGAAGCTAAGCCATAAACTAACCTATTATAGCGAAACAGACCTCGATGTGTGTTAATAACAGTGTATAATTTCGAATCGTCTAATTCCACCTGATTATAGGCTTGTGAAAGATCGATTTTACTAAAAAACTGGGCCCCATTTAAGCCTACTAAGATGTCTTCAATCCTGGGAAGTGGGTATCGATCAACCGAAAGAACAGGGTTTAAAGTCGCCTTGTAATCCGCACAAATTCGCAACGTACCATCTGCCTTCATTACCGGTACCAGTGGAGAAGCCCAGTCGGAGCAGTCGACGGGCTCGATGACGCCGGCGCGCAGCATTGCATCCAGCTCTGCGTCGATGCGCTCACGCAGCGCGTATGGCACCGGCCGCGCTCGGTGGAACACGGGCACAGCCCCCTCGCGAACGCGTAACGTAGTTTTGCCGCCCGTGTACCGACCCAGACCGCTCTCGAACAGCTCGTTATATCTGCCAATTAAATTATTTATTTCATTATTTACATTAATATAGTTTATTGCTAAACAGGTATTTTTACATTTAAATGTAGGTATGGCTACTTGTAACTCTGTTAACCACTGTCTACCTAAGAGCGACGTAGTCCCCTCACTAATTACAAATAATTCCAATTCTTTCTCATTATTGTTGTAACGCACTCGAGGCCGAATTATCCCTAAAGGCTTAATTTTCGAACCGTCATAGAACCTTAATATTGTATTATTTTTCACAATGGGATGATAAGTGAAATATAAATCGTAGGTTTGTTTGTTTATACACGAGATAGCGGTTCCCGTATCGATTTCCATGTTTAACAACACATTGTCTATATGAATTGGTACCTTTACCGCTTTGTAGTCGCCAAGCGCCAAGAGGTTCAAATTTGCCTCGACGTCTTCTTCGCTGCGTTCCTCGCTCGAACCGCGATTCGCCTCCCCGAAGTACAGTCCATCCCTCCGTTTCGACTTTGGGCAGTTTTTAAATGGTCCTCCTTGCGACGTCCGCTCCCGGGCTTCCAGACAAACCCGACGCAAATGTCCTGTACGTTGGCACTTGCTACAAACGAAGTCCCGATAGCGACAAGTGGCGTACCCATGATTGGTAGCTCCACAAGCCGCGCAGTTAGTCGACGCAGATGATCCCTGGCGCAGTGATTTCTGCCGATCCGGGGGCGCCGAGCTCGCCTCGCCAGCTCCGTGCCCGCGGCGTTTTCCGCCGCGCCCCGCACTTCGCGCTGTTGCCCTCAACACATGCACAGCCTCGCTCGCAGCTGGTACTTCCACTACAGCAGCATTCCTCTCCGCCGCCTCCAGTGAGGTTGCAATCTTGATTGCTTGAGCAAAGGTAATAGCATCATCCTCCGCAAACAACCGTTGCCTGATGACGTCACTCTTCAACCCGCAAACAAACTGATCTCGCAAGTTTTCATTCAAATTCGCTCCAAATTTACAATTACGTGCCATTTTTTTTAATTCCGTCACGTGAGTTGCCACGTCCTCCACCGCGCTCTGACGTTTTTGCCTAAATCGAAATCTCTCGGCTAATGAAGATGGCGCTGGTTGTAGATGTTGACTCATCAACTCATGTGCTTCTCCATAAGATAACTCGGACGGCTTCCTCGGGCTTGCGAGATTTATAAGCAACTCGTACGCTTCGTCACCCATTGTTGCAATTAACGTAGGTAACTTCAAATCATCTGCAACCTTATTCACTTTAAAATACATGTCCAGTCTGTCTTTGTATGAAGACCACTGGCCCGATTTCACATTAAACTCACTTAACTTGCCGATCGACATAATTATTTGCACGACTTAACTATGTTTTAATCCTCGTCGCCACTGTTATGTTTCCAAGTAGGAGCGAAATGAGAACACGCGTAGCCGATTAAAGGTTTATTTGCGACTGCCAAACATTTCTATACTCTTAGCTAAAGTTATAACTACCCGCTATACCACACGAGGTAGACGCCCCTCCGCGCCGCAAGCGCGCACCCGCGACCGAGTCATCCTCGGACGCCACCCCAACTGGCCCTAAGTCTCCCTCCTTTACGCTTGTTAAGAAGCGCTCTAAGAAGCGTTCGAAACAAGACCCGGCGCCCTCGACGCCCGTCCCTACAACCCCTGCGGCGTCTTTAACGCCAGCTGCCCCGGTGTCTTCAACACCCGCTCCGGCCCCAACTTCTGTCAAGGCCAAGGTCCCACCACCCGTTTTCCTTCGGTAAAAGGGTAAATGGACTGAGGTCTCGACATTGTGCAATGAGCACAAAATCCATTACATCTGAGCAGCCAACTCGGGTGAATCTATTAAAATCTTAGTCTCGTCGATAGACGACTTTCGTGCTTTAACAAAGCTCCTCACCGATAAGCAATATGCTTATCATACTTATGCTCTGTCAGAAGAGCGTAAGATCAGAGCGGTACTCAGGGGAGTCCCGTTCGAATTATCGAACGAGGCTATCCTGGAGAATCTGCAGTCCCAAGGCTTCCCGGCACTCGCGGAGCATAAAATGCACAGCAAGTACGGGAGGCAACACCCTCTCGCTTTGGTGGTTCTCGCCAACGTCCCCAAGTCCAGGGAGATCCTCAAAGGGGTTAGCACTATATGCGGCCTCTCTGGGATCTCAATCGAGGCGCCTCATCGCCGCGGTCATCCCGGCCAGTGCCATCGGTGCCAGTTGTACGGGCAGGCGGCGGCCAACTGCGCTGCCCTGCCTAGGTGTGTTAAGTGCCTGGTACCTCACTCCACTAAGGAGTGCAATAGCACTCCTGAAACTCCCTCTCCTCCCGATTGCGTGCTTTGTGGCCAGTCCGGCCACACCGCAAATTACAGGGGCTGCCCTCGTGCACCCCGTTGTATGCGTTCCAATTCTAAGAGGGTGGCACCCAAACAGTCCCCACCCCTTTCTCAGGAAAACTTTCCGCCGCTGCGTAGCCGGGTTTCTCCGGCTGCAAAGCCTACTCAGCCCAAGCCTGCTCCAGAGAACTAGAGGGAGCGCCCCGCTGCACACCCGAATCCCATCCCGGCTCCTCGCCCATTCAATACCACTCCTCAACCCTCCGTAGCGGACGATATGCGTATCGTTTGCGACGCTATCAAAAATATTGATGTTAGGGAAATCTCAGTCTTAGCCCGTTAACTTAGGGCTTCACGTTCTCCGACAGAGCGACTGCTCGCTCTGGCGGAGCACAGTTCCCTTCTCAATTCATTATAGGTTCATTTAAATGAATTGGTCCCTAAGTCAAGCTTCGGCCGATCAACGGCCACCAACTCATGTCCCTTTGAGCACCTTCAGTGCAACTTTCACTACAGGCGGAAGACCCGCTAGCGGGTCTCCGCCAGCGCGCCCAACTTCCCGACGGGTGTCGCTTCCGATGAAGGCTAACGGTAATAACTACAGCCAACAGGGGGTTTTTAGTGGATAGGTGCCATTCTGGTGAGTCCCACATAACCCCCCCGCAGAGGAATTTACCTGCGGGCGGGTATGCATGACGCATCTTCCACCTCCCTCCAGCAAGGGTGCCTCGGCAGCAAAAAAAAAAAAAAAAACTTATCATACCTACGCCCTCCCGGAGGAGCGTAAGATCCGCGCAGTACTACGGGGTGTCCCGTTTGAACTCAGTAATGAAGACATTCTCGAGGACCTTAAGTCCCAGGGTTTCCCGGCCGAAGCAGTACACAAGATGCACTCTAACCGCGGTAGGCGCTTTCCGTTAGCTTTAGTTATCTTGTCTAATACTCGCAACTCGAGGGAGATCTTTAGAGAGGCTCGCAAAATTTGCGGACTCTCAAATATCCCCGTCGAGCGTCCCAACCCCCGCGGTCACCCTGGGCAGTGCCACCGCTGCCAGCTCTACGGTCACGCAGCGGCTAACTGCTCAGCTCCCCCCAGGTTCATTTAGTGCCTGGATCCACACATAACGAAGGAGTGCACTCGCACTCCCGAATCCAATGCCTCCCCTGCCTGTGTGCTCTGCGGCCAGTCCGGTCACACAGCTAACTATAGGCGATGCCCGCGCGCTCCGCGCTCCACCGCCAAGAGGGTCGCGCCTTAACCGGCGCCGCCGCTCACTCCCGCTAACTTCCCGCCGCTGCGCAACCGGGGTCCCCCAGAAGCAAAGCCCGTTCAGCCGACGCCTACTCCGGCTCTGTCTTGGAGGTAGCGTCCGGCTGTCCCGCCTGCACCTTCCCGACCCATCCCAGCTCCCGTAGCTCCCGTAGGGCCGCGTCCTGCTTTGTCATCTTCACCTCAGTCGTCGGTGGCTGAGGACATGAAGACCGTGTTCGACGTCATTCAAAACGTCGACATCACGGAAATTTCTGTTCTCGCACGCAAACTGCGAGCCGCCCGCTCTCCTCAAGAGCGTTTATTTGCGTTAGCCGAACATCTCTCGCTTCTAAGTTCGTTATACATTTTATTTTTTTGTATAAATTCGTAAATAAGCTATATAATGTCTAGACCCGCAAATCCCGCGTCCGGTCGCATCAAACCCAAGGGCTTATCTCTAGTTTCTTTTAACGTTCGTAGCCTTAATACTAACCTTCCTGAGCTCAAACTGTTCCTTCAGAACAACGAGCCAGACTTATTGCTTCTTCAAGAGACGTGGCTAACTCCAAACCGCTCCAGGGGATTCGCTATACCTAAGTACGCGTTTATTCGTAACGACAGACCCAACTCCGACGGTTTCGGCGGCACTGCTATTTATTACAAAAGAGGATTCCATTGCTGCCCTCTCCCTACCCCTCCTCTCCTCAATATGGAAGCCACTGTGTGTAGATTGGCTATGACTGGTCATCCGACCATCATCATAGCTTCAGTCTACATACCCAGTTGCATCAGACCTATCTGCAGCGACTTTGAGACCATTCTCGCCCTCGGCCGTTCAGTCATTATGTTCGGAGACTTTAACTCCAAACATACTGACTGGACGTGCCTCGCAACTCGAGGGAGATCTTTAGAGAGGCTCGCAAAATTTGCGGACTCTCAAATATCCCCGTCGAGCGTCCCAACCCCCGCGGTCACCCTGGGCAGTGCCACCGCTGCCAGCTCTACGGTCACGCAGCGGCTAACTGCTCAGCTCCCCCCAGGTTCATTTAGTGCCTGGATCCACACATAACGAAGGAGTGCACTCGCACTCCCGAATCCAATGCCTCCCCTGCCTGTGTGCTCTGCGGCCAGTCCGGTCACACAGCTAACTATAGGCGATGCCCGCGCGCTCCGCGCTCCACCGCCAAGAGGGTCGCGCCTTAACCGGCGCCGCCGCTCACTCCCGCTAACTTCCCGCCGCTGCGCAACCGGGGTCCCCCAGAAGCAAAGCCCGTTCAGCCGACGCCTACTCCGGCTCTGTCTTGGAGGTAGCGTCCGGCTGTCCCGCCTGCACCTTCCCGACCCATCCCAGCTCCCGTAGCTCCCGTAGGGCCGCGTCCTGCTTTGTCATCTTCACCTCAGTCGTCGGTGGCTGAGGACATGAAGACCGTGTTCGACGTCATTCAAAACGTCGACATCACGGAAATTTCTGTTCTCGCACGCAAACTGCGAGCCGCCCGCTCTCCTCAAGAGCGTTTATTTGCGTTAGCCGAACATCTCTCGCTTCTAAGTTCGTTATACATTTTATTTTTTTGTATAAATTCGTAAATAAGCTATATAATGTCTAGACCCGCAAATCCCGCGTCCGGTCGCATCAAACCCAAGGGCTTATCTCTAGTTTCTTTTAACGTTCGTAGCCTTAATACTAACCTTCCTGAGCTCAAACTGTTCCTTCAGAACAACGAGCCAGACTTATTGCTTCTTCAAGAGACGTGGCTAACTCCAAACCGCTCCAGGGGATTCGCTATACCTAAGTACGCGTTTATTCGTAACGACAGACCCAACTCCGGCGGCACTGCTATTTATTACAAAAGAGGATTCCATTGCTGCCCTCTCCCTACCCCTCCTCTCCTCAATATGGAAGCCACTGTGTGTAGATTGGCTATGACTGGTCATCCGACCATCATCATAGCTTCAGTCTACATACCCAGTTGCATCAGACCTATCTGCAGCGACTTTGAGACCATTCTCGCCCTCGGCCGTTCAGTCATTATGTTCGGAGACTTTAACTCCAAACATACTGACTGGACGTGCCTATCAACCAACACCAACGGTGTCGTTCACCTCAACATCACCAACTCACTCGACTTAGACGTCATCTCTTCCATCACTCCCACTCACTATCCCGTCAACCCGAACCACTTTCCTGACATCCTCGACTTTGCAATTTTCAAGCAAATCAACCTTGATCTCAGGTCTATCGAACCGCTCGATGACCTAGTTCTGACCACCGCCCCGTCTCCCTCGTGCTAGGACCACCTAACGATAGCGCCACTTCTCCTAAGACCTTTACCAACTGGAAAGGTTTTAAAAATACGATAGTTTCAGCCTTAGAGGGGGCGAACTCTCCGCTCGCGATCTCGCCGGATCAATTAGATAGCCCGGATAAAATAGATTCATTAGTACATTCTCTCACTGATGCTATCAACTCAGCCATCAGTGAAAACGAAAAGGTTGCTAAGAAAGGCAAACCCACGCTTCCCTTAGCCGTTAGCAATTTTATTAAAGCTAAGAACGCGGCTCTCCGGAGAGCCAAGAAATATCCCACGCCCGCCTATAGAACAGCTGCAAATCAGCTTCAACGTAAAGTTGAGTCTTGCCTCGCGGAACTCCGAGACGATCAGATGAACGATCTCATGGCGAATATCTCTCCGTCCCACCAAGCGTACTATAGCATGGCCCGAGCCTTACGCGTATACACCGCCTCTCACGTTCCTCCTCTCACTCGTCCCGATGGCACTACTGCCTTTGAAGTCGAAGGGAAAGCCGAATGCTTCGCTGACAGCATTGCCGCACAATGCTCGCCCAGCACGCAACCTGCTGATCCCTCACACATCCAGGCGGTGGAGGACGAAGTCCTTCGCAGAGACTCTCGCCCCATCACCGCCGACCCTGTCACAGTCTCTTATGACGAAATCTTGCTTCTCATTAGAAATAAAAAGTCCAAAAAGGCTCCGGGTGCGGATGCAATTTCCAACCACGCACTTAAGCACCTACCTCAACAGATGCGTACCTTGTTAGCTATCATTTTCAATGCCTGCTTCGACCAAAGCTACTTTCCAAAAGCTTGGAAAGAAGCGACAGTCATAGGCATTCCCAAGCCGGGCAAACCTCTGAACGTCCCGGCTAATCAAAGACCCATCAGCCTCCTCAAGGCAATGTCTAAACTTCTCGAGAGAGTCATACTCTCTCGAATGCGGAACCATCTGTTTCCAACGGATGGCGATCCTCTCATTATTCCCCATCAGTTCGGCTTTCGCGCTAAACACTCCTGCCCTCAGCAAGTCCACCGAATCGTCGAGTATATACTTGACGGTTTCTATCCGCGTCGTTATAAAACAGTCGCGGTTTTCTTTGACGTAGCCAAGGCTTTCGATAAAGTCTGGCACAGCGGTCTCGTTTATAAACTCTACAAAATAGGCTTACCGGATCGCCTAGTTAGGTTAATATTGTCGTTTCTCAAAGACCGTACGTTTCGATTTAAACACGAAGGCACGCTTTCTGCACCTCGTCCCATAAAGGCTGGAGTCCCTCAAGGCTCAGTCCTCGCCCCTCTGCTGTACACCGTGTACACCAACGACATTCCCATCCCGCCGAAAGGCGTCGAACTCGCCCTCTTTGCTGACGACACCGCACTCTATACCAAAGGCCACAGTGTTCGGCACCTTGTAACCAGACTCCAAAAGGCCGTAAACGCCCTTGGTGTATGGTTTCAAAAATGGCGCATCGATGTGAACCCTGAAAAGAGTTCTGCGATGCGCTTCGACCACAAACGCCGTCGTCCCGATGGCGATCCCCACGTTCGAATGTTAGGCATTCCCATCCCCTGGAAGCGCAGTACTAAATACTTAGGCATCACATTAGATCCGACGCTTTCTTTCAAGCCACACGTCGAAAGAGTTTCGAAACTCGCTCGTCACTATTTAGTCCGCCTAAATAGCATGTTAGGTAGAAAAAGTAAAATGTCCTTCAGAAACAAACGTACACTTTACAAGGTCTGCGTTAGACCCGTCATGACGTATGCCTCGCCAATCTTTGCCCACGCCAAACCCTCCCTCCTGCACAAACTGCAGGTAGTTCAAAACCTCTTTTGCCGCCGGGCCACAAACGCACCGTGGTACGTGCGTAACGCGGACTTGCATAGAGATCTTGAACTGCCTACAGTACAACAACATCTCAAAACACTCTTTGAAGCGTTTTTCAAACGCTCCGAAACCCATCCCAATCCTCTAGTTCGTGATTCAGTCTCATATACTACTCCTGTGTAAGACTCGAAGTTCAAAGTCGCTAGGCCTAGAAATGCGCAAGCGTACTCATCCACCAGACTGTCACGCGATCTCGAGGCCCTTCTGGCCGAAAATTCTAATTCTAACGTTAATTTTAATTCTAACGTAAATCCTAATTCTAACGTAAATGCGAATTAATTCAATTTTATTTTGCAATTTTTAATTTTTTTTTTAATTATTTGATTTTCATTTTGAGCACCTTCAGTGCTATGTATTCACCTTCAGTGCTATGTATTCACCTTCAGTGCTTTGACCACCTTCAGTGCTATGTAATCCCAGCGGGTGACCCCTTCTGGGCCCCGCTAGCGCGGCCTCTTTCTCCAATGGGCCGTCGCTCAGATGACGGCTGAGTGGCAAAAATGCACGAGCCGACAGGGGGTTTTTAGTGGGTATGGTCCTGGTAGGCGTCGGGACGAGTCCCACATAACTCTGGAATCGCGCCAGAGTATGCGTCAGGGTATTTTTATCCTCCTGCCCTTCCCGCGGAGGGGAACAAAAAAAAAATTCAGAATTCGACTTCAACCAGGTTATTTAACAATTTATATAATAATACGAAGTTAACCCATTTTTGGCGATTCTCCAAGGTTTTGGTAACTTGTTATAGTAGAGATTTTACAAATTGTTTCTGTATCTCTTTGATATGACTGATTTAACGTGACATTTTAAACAAGGATTCCAGACGGCGTAAACTCGAGGTGACTTCTAAAGAAGCTATTGTATAGTATGTTATATGTTAGCGTTTACGTACTCTAAGGATAAGACCCAAATGTTGATATAATCGAGTCCATGTGCGGTACGAAGGATAACTTAGAATCTATAATGACACCAAGATCACGGATTTGTGTAAATTTTTGATAACATTAATGGAGAAAGAATAAGTATAGTCTATCAAATTTCTTTTTTTAAGAAAAACTTTTGACATAGCATTTATTATTTTCAGAAAGAGATTATTATTTCTACAATGAACTTCGAAATTATCTAAATCGCGTTGTAACATTTCACAGATTTTTATGTTACGGATTGATCTATAACTTTTAGTGTCATCTGCATAAAGCCGTGCGCTGCAGTATTCTAGATGGTTGTTTACGTCATTGATAAACAATTAAGGGTCCTAAATGTTTCCCCTGAGGGTCTCCAGAACAAACCATTTTACGCTCAGATGTGTGACCACACAGGATCACAGATTGACTTCTCTTCTCGATATAAGATTTTATTTACCTAAATAGATCGCCATGTATACTGAGTCGCCACAGTTTTACCAAAAGCGTGTTGTGATAGATTTTGTCAAAACATTTGCCAAAATCAGTAGGTATATATGGCATAAACCTGACAACTTTGTTCCATCGCACTTATAATATATTCGGTAAACATCAGCAGATTGGTATTAACGGACCGAACCCTGAAAAACCCATGCTGGTTGTCGATAATACGACAGCGCACTACCTCAGTTAGCTGATCAGTTATGATAATCTGGCACACTGTGCCATTTAGCACAGTTTAAAGATAGAGCTGTACTTTTTTATATCAGAACAAACGCGTCCTTTAGGTAAAGAGGTTACCCACGCATGTTTCCAGAAATCAGAAACTTAGCCTTCTTTACTTCTCAAATAATTAAGTAACTGGTAAAGCTAAAGGAAATGGAATTTTTTTTTAACAAAATGTGTGCCCCACCCGGGCCATATCCTTTGTGAACATTAATACAGCTTAAGTATTTAGCAGTAAGTTTAATATTAACCCGGCGGGAGGCGCGCCTCTTTTAAGAACATTAACTATCGCTACCGTGTAAAAAATACCACAGTGAAAAAAGTACGAATAACACAGATATTTCTGATGAAATTTGAATAATGTTGTTATTTATGTAAATACTACAAACACTTAGTAATTTATACAGAAAAAAATATAACACTATTTCTTACATACTTAAAAAAGACCATGTTTTTTTTTATTAAAGATTTTTTCTTAAAAAAACTTAACCTGAGATCAGTATTATAGAAATATTAAACAGTCTTGCAAATTATAATAAAAAATATAGTTTCCTCAAAGTTTTTCTTATTCATGTCACTTTTCTAATATAGTACCTAACTTGGCACTTAATTTTCGTTACATACTAAAAATGTTTATAATCTATTTGTTTTTTCATAACAAGTATCACGAATTGGTACAGTATGTTCACGGCATATCATTTTCATGCACAATTTGCAACTAGTTTTAGGGTCTTTTTTCCATCTTTCCAATTTTCATTCCATCACATCTCTAACACAATTAGAAGCCATTTTTATAACCTAAAAAAAGCAAAATAGTAAATTATAATTGTAACAATTAAAAAAATGTATAACAATAAACATACACCATAATGTGGTAAAAATCATAAAATAACTAAAAATATGAAACATAATGATCAGAAATCAAAACAACATAATAAAATAAAATAGTACGTAATTTTTTTTTTTTTTTGTTCACCTCCGCGGGAAGGGCAGGAGGATAAAAATGCCCTGACGCATACTCTGGCGCGATTCCAAAGTTATGTGGGACTCGTCCCGACGCCTACCAGGACCATACCCACTAAAAACCCTGTCGGCTCGTGCATTTTTGCCACTCAGCCTTCATCTGAGCGACGGCCAATTGGAGAAAGAGGCCGCGCTAGCGGGGCCCAGAAGGGGTCACCCGCTGGGATTGCATAGCACTGAAGGTGCTCAAAGCACTGAAGGTGAATACATAGCACTGAAGTTGCTCAAAATGAAAATCAATAATTAAAACAAAAATTAAAAAATTGCAATATAAAATTGAATTAATTCGCATTTACGTTAGAATTAGGATTTACGTTAGAATTAAAATTAACGTTAGAATTAGAATTTTCGGCCAGAAGGGCCTCGAGATCGCGTGACAGTCTGGTGGATGAGTACGCTTGCGCATTTCTAGGCCTAGCGACTTTGAACTTCGAGTCTTACACAGGAGTAGTATATGAGACTGAATCACGAACTAGAGGATTGGGATGGGTTTCGGAGCGTTTGAAAAACGCTTCAAAGAGTGTTTTGAGATGTTGTTGTACTGTAGGCAGTTCAAGATCTCTATGCAAGTCCGCGTTACGCACGTACCACGGTGCGTTTGTGGCCCGGCGGCAAAAGAGGTTTTGAACTACCTGCAGTTTGTGCAGGAGGGAGGGTTTGGCGTGGGCAAAGATTGGCGAGGCATACGTCATGACGGGTCTAACGCAGACCTTGTAAAGTGTACGTTTGTTTCTGAAGGACATTTTACTTTTTCTACCTAACATGCTATTTAGGCGGACTAAATAGTGACGAGCGAGTTTCGAAACTCTTTCGACGTGTGGCTTGAAAGAAAGCGTCGGATCTAATGTGATGCCTAAGTATTTAGTACTGCGCTTCCAGGGGATGGGAATGCCTAACATTCGAACGTGGGGATCGCCATCGGGACGACGGCGTTTGTGGTCGAAGCGCATCGCAGAACTCTTTTCAGGGTTCACATCGATGCGCCATTTTTGAAACCATACACCAAGGGCGTTTACGGCCTTTTGGAGTCTGGTTACAAGGTGCCGAACACTGTGGCCTTTGGTATAGAGTGCGGTGTCGTCAGCAAAGAGGGCGAGTTCGACGCCTTTCGGCGGGATGGGAATGTCGTTGGTGTACACGGTGTACAGCAGAGGGGCGAGGACTGAGCCTTGAGGGACTCCAGCCTTTATGGGACGAGGTGCAGAAAGCGTGCCTTCGTGTTTAAATCGAAACGTACGGTCTTTGAGAAACGACAATATTAACCTAACTAGGCGATCCGGTAAGCCTATTTTGTAGAGTTTATAAACGAGACCGCTGTGCCAGACTTTATCGAAAGCCTTGGCTACGTCAAAGAAAACCGCGACTGTTTTATAACGACGCGGATAGAAACCGTCAAGTATATACTCGACGATTCGGTGGACTTGCTGAGGGCAGGAGTGTTTAGCGCGAAAGCCGAACTGATGGGGAATAATGAGAGGATCGCCATCCGTTGGAAACAGATGGTTCCGCATTCGAGAGAGTATGACTCTCTCGAGAAGTTTAGACATTGCCTTGAGGAGGCTGATGGGTCTTTGATTAGCCGGGACGTTCAGAGGTTTGCCCGGCTTGGGAATGCCTATGACTGTCGCTTCTTTCCAAGCTTTTGGAAAGTAGCTATGGTCGAAGCAGGCATTGAAAATGATAGCTAACAAGGTAAGCATCTGTTGAGGTAGGTGCTTAAGTGCGTGGTTGGAAATTCCATCCGCACCCGGAGCCTTTTTGGACTTTTGATTTCTAATGAGAAGCAAGATTTCGTCATTAGAGACTGACAGGGTCGGCGGTGATGGGGAGAGAGTCTCTGCGAAGGACTTCGTCCTCCACCGCCTGGATGTGTGAGGGATCAGCAGGTTGCGTGCTGGGCGAGCATTGTGCGGCAATGCTGTCAGCGAAGCATTCGGCTTTCTCTTCGACTTCGAAGGCAGTAGTGCCATCGGGACGAGTGAGAGGAGGAACGTGAGAGACGGTGTCTACGCGTAAGGCTCGGGCCATGCTATAGTACGCTTGGTGGGACGGAGAGATATTCGCCATGAGATCGTTCATCTGAGCGTCTCGGAGTTCCGCGAGGCAAGACCTAACTTTACGTTGAAGCTGATTCGCAGCTGTTCTATAGGCGGGCGTGGGATATTTCTTGGCTCTCCGGAGAGCCGCGTTCTTAGCTTTAATAAGATTGCTAACGGCTAAGGGAAGCGTGGGTTTGCCTTGCTTAGCAACCTTTTCGTTGTCACTGATGGCTGAGTTGATAGTATCAGTGAGAGAATTTACTAATGAATCGATTTTATCCGGGCTATCTAATTGTTCGGGAGAGATCGCGAGTGGAGAGTTCGGAGCCTCTAAGGCTGAAACTAACGTATTTTTAAAACCTTTCCAGTTGGTAAAGGTCTTAGGAGATGAGACGTTATCGTTCGGCGGTCCTAGCACGAGGGAAACGGGGCGATGGTCGGAGCCTAGGTCATCGAGCGGTTCGATAGACCTTAGATCAAGATTGATCCGCTTGATAATTGCAAAGTCGAGGATGTCAGGAGAGTAGGACGGGTTGTTGGGATAGTGAATGGGAGTGATGGGGGATATGACGTCTAGGTCAAGGGAGTTAGTGATGTCGAGGAGAGCGATACCGCTGGTGTTAGTCGATAGGCACGTCCAGTCAGTATGTTTGGAGTTAAAGTCTCCGAACATAATGACTGAATGGCCGAGGGCGAGAATGGCCTCAAAGTCGCTGCGGATTGGTCTGGTACCACTAGGTATGTAGATTGAAGCTATAATGATGGTCGTATGACCAGTCATAGCCAATCTACACACAGTGGCTTCCATGTTGAGGAGAGGAGGGGTAGGGAGAGGACAGCAGTGGAAGCCTCTTTTGTAATATATAGCGGTGCCGCCGAAACCGTCAGAGTTGGGCCTATCGTTACGAATAAACGCGTACTTAGGTATAGCGAATCCCCTGGAGCGGTTTGGAGTAAGCCATGTCTCCTGGAGAAGGAATAAGTCAGGTTCTTTGTTCTGAAGGAACAGTTTAATCTCGGGAAGGTTGGTATTAAGGCTACGAGCGTTAAAAGATACTAGGGATAAGCCCTTGGGTTTAATACGACTGGACGCGGGATCCGCGGGTCTAGACATTATAATTTATTATTTACGAATTTATACAAATATAAAAGAATTTACAACGAACTTAGGAGCGAGTAATGCTCGGCTAAAGCAAATAAACGCTCTTGAGGAGAGCGGGCGGCTCGCAGTTTGCGTGCGAGCACGGAAATTTCGTTAATATCGACGTTTTGGATAACGTCGAACACGGTCTTCATGTCCTCAGCCAACGACGACTGAGGTGCGGATGACGGAGAAGGACGCGGCCCTACGGAAGCTATGGGAGCTGGGATGGGTCGAGAAGGTGCAGGCGGAACGGCCGGACGCTGCCTCCAAGACAGAGCCGGAGTAGGCGTCGGCTGAACGGGCTTTGCTTCCGGGGGACCCTGGTTGCGCAGCGGCGGGAAGTTAGCGGGAGTGAGCGGCGGCGCCGGTTTAGGCGCAACCCTCTTGGTGGTGGAGCGCGGAGCACGCGGGCAGCCCCTGTAGTTAGCTGTGTGACCAGACTGGCCGCACAGCACACAGGCAGGGGGGGAAGTGGATTCGGGAGTGCGAGTGCACTCCTTCGTAAAATGTGGATCCAGGCACTTAACGCACCTGGGGGGAGCTGAGCAGTTAGCCGCTGCGTGGCCGTAGAGCTGGCAGTGGTGGCACTGCCCAGGGTGACCGCGGGGGTTGGGACGCTCAACAGAGATATTTGAGAGTCCGCAAATTGTGCGAGCCTCTCTAAAGATCTCCCTCGAGTTGGGAGTATTCGACAAGATAACTAAAGCTAACGGAAAGCGCCTACTGCGGTTAGAGTGCATCTTGTGCACTGCTTCGGCCGAGAAACCCTGGGACTTAAGGTCCTCGAGGATTTCTTCATTCGCCCCGTAGTACTGCGCGGATCTTACGCTCCTCCGGGAGGGCGTAGGTGTGGTACGCGATTTGATTTAACCCGAGCAACCTGGTAAACGCGCGGAAGTCGTCGACGGTCGCTTCTTGAATTTTGATTGTATCGCCAGCGTTGGCGGCTTTTAAGTAATTAATTTTGTGCTCTTTGCACAAGTTAGAAACCGCGGTCCAGCGCGTTTTTTCACGCAGGAAGACGGGCGGAGGGAGCTGAGGTTTCGGCGGGACGGGAGCGCAGCGCGTCGCTGGCTTCGATGGGACCGACGGAGACGCGGTCACTTCGAGTGACATGAGCGGCGCGGGGGCGGGTGTAGAAGACACCGGGGTTGGCTCGGGTGTTGAAGACACCGCGGCTTTTTTCGAACGCTTCTTGGAGGGTTTGGTAACTAATTGGAAGGCGGGCTCAGGAGATCCGGTTAAGGTGGCGGCGACCGACGAAGCTTCGGACGCGGCGGAGTCTGAATCGCTCCCGGGAGCGGTACGCTTCCTACGAGATGATCGCGAGGATGAGACCGACGCGCAGTCCATATCGGATGGAACGGGAGACGCGGGAGAGCTATAGACCTGAGGGGTCTGGGTGTTGGAGGCCTGAGGGGCTGGGGTTGGGGCCTGAGGGGCCGGGGACGCGTTAAGCGCTAGTACAGCTTGCGAAAATATGTCGTCAGAAATTGAAACACCCGACGCGGCGAGTGCTTGGGCAAACGCCTTCGCAATGTTAATGACGATTTGCTTATCCATTTGGGAAGGGGTTGGGACAATAATATGTAAAAATATAAGTATAATAAAAGATGCCTAGATCCTAAAAACCTAGCAAAATCCTAGCGGCAAACCTCCCTACCAGCGGTAGGGGGGCTGGGGAGAATAACTTAAAACTAACCGTAGTACGCCGAAGGCCGCTACCTAGAAACCTAAAAAAGGGTACGCAGGTAAAGAGTTGACCGCGTTAGGGTCAACCTTTACCGACAGAAAGGACAAATACGCACGAAAACACACAGATATGATAAAAATAAATATGAAAATAGGAGAATAAATAAAATAGAGAAGAGAAATAAATAAAAATAAAAAGGACTGGTTCAGTACAAATTCGTTGTCACCGTTAAGTATCCTTTGCACTGAAACCAGACTACTTACGCTGGGCACAACACTGCACTCAGCACAAGCACAACACTACTTAGCACAGCACTTTGAAGACTAAGGGGCTTAGTCGCAAAGAAAAATCGCACTTCGAAAGCACTCAGACGGAGTAGAAAAACCTTGAAAACCGTAGCACGGAACCAACACGCTATACTGTGACGTCAGTAGACTGAGCGCCACGGAATAACGGGAGGGAACCGACCAACGGAGAACTGGGTCTTGCACGTCCGCACCGCGTGGCGATCGGAGCGAGAATGAGTTGTAGTACGTAAACAGTCGCTACCGGGTAAAAACTGCACATACTTACTTTGCCAGTCCATGGCGTCCAAGCGACAGGCACTAACGGGGCGGGGAGAGCGCGTTCCTTACAAGAAGCTACTCAGAGGGTCGCCATTCGGAAGTAAGAAAAACAAAAAATACCACATGTTTTTATATCTCTGTGGTACTTTTTACCCGAAAGCGCCTACCGCCGTGCTAAGGTTAATTGAGTGGATGTCTATCAAAGGATTGTCTGGTGGTTCAAAGTCGTCTTTCACCTCAGAAGAGGGTTCTTAGAAAACCGAGCGAAAATTGTCATTAAAAAGATTACATATTTGTTGGCTATCAGAAGTATAAGGATCCTTGTCCTTGCAGTTCACAGTATGTGGCAACTTATTATTGTTTAAGACAGATTTTAAGTGTGACCAGAAGAATTTTGGATTTAACTTAATTTTCTTTTTGGAGAGTAACACAAAATTATGGTAACACGCTCTTTCCATCGTTTCTGCTCGTTTACGTAAGATTTTAAAACTATTATAGTCCAGGGAATTCTTGTATAGTTTCCATAGTTTATGAAACTTTCACTTTTCATTTAATATCTTAATAAGTGCACGACTATTCGAATATTACTAAACTTACGGTTTATAACAATCACGTCATTGTTAACACAAATCAATGTTTTAAAATAATATACTAAATCCTATCAATATTGATGTTCAATAGTATATTACTAAAAGAGAGTAATAGTTGAATATTTACATCTCGTATATATATTCATATATTTATATTCATATTTATTAATTTTAATAATAAGAAACCAAAACAAAAGATCAACGATTTTCATAATTAATCATTTAAATTCCAATTCCATTGAATCCGTGAGTAAATTGACAGCAGCCGCGGTGGTGTCGCGTGGTGCGCACAGACCGTTGCATTGTCCCGCTGTAAACGCTCATGCATTCAGTGACAGAATAAATAATAATTACTTTTTTTTATTTTTATTTTATTTTATTATTTTAGGAAAACTAACAGCTATGTTGGTACAATAAGTTTTTTTTTGTTTTTTATTAAAATAATATGACAGGTACTAAGGCTAACAAGAAGTTTTAACGAATAAATTATATAACAATAAATTACTTTATATCAATGCCAGTAGTAACCAAACATCGCCTTAAAAAAAAAAAAGATGAAAAAAGGATGATAGAAAAAAAAAGGATAACATACAAAAAAAAAAATTAATAAATATTTTAGAAAAAAATTTCACAAATCAACTTCTTTGTCTTTTCTGAACTGGTACAAAACAAATCGATGTCCAACTCTCCGCTAACGTTGTTAAAAGTTTCACATGCTCTCAATAAATACATCAGACAGTCTCGGTCTGCGTGCGTTCTCGAGCGCACGTCGATCGCAGACGCCTTCCCGCTCTATTAGCCTCCGCGCTAATTGAGCACCCAAAGTTCACTGGTTGTTGTCGTAATATATAATTTCATAGTTGTATACCGTATTAAGTTTCTAACGCCGTTTTCACGGCGGACAGTGGCTCGTTAACCGTACTTCTAATAAGTTTCTAACGCCGTTTTCACGGCGATCAGTGGCTTGTTAACCGTACTCCGTGGAACGTGAGCTTCGTCGACGGGAATTCGTTGTTCCAGGACTTCAAGTGCCGTGTTCGAGTAAGTTATCCGCGTCGTTTTCAACCGCCCTACTGCGTGTAGGGTGGTTTTAGGAAGTCAGTCATCGTTGTTAGGTTCATATATTGTCCCTCCCCAACCCCTCCGCAATGGCTTCCCTAAGCTTTGACGAGTTTAGGAAGAAGTTAATTGAAAGTACTGAAGGCATGTCTTTAAATGCTGATAAGTACCGTTTTTTAGATTCCCTTATCCCTAATCTCATGACATTAATGTCCACAATGGCCCCTCAGGCCACCCCAGTTCCCCAGACCCCTCAGGTCCTAGGCCCTCCCGCGTCCCCTTCCTCCAGTGACATGGAGTGCGAAGTAGACGCCACTCCGCGCCGCAAGCGCGCACCCGTGACCGAGTCATCCTCGGACGCCACCCCAACTGGCCCTGAGTCTCCCCCTTTTACGCTTGTTAAGAAGCGCTCTAAGAAGCGTTCGAAACAAGACCCGGCGCCCTCAACGCCCGTCCCCACACCCCCTGCGGCGTCTTCAACGCCAGCTGCCCCGGTGTCTTCAACACCCGCTCCGGCCCCAACTTCTGTCAAGGCCAAGGTCCCACCACCCGTTTTCCTTCGGGAAAAGGGTAAATGGACTGAGGTCTCGACACTGTGCAATGAGCACAAGATCCATTTCACCCGAGCGGTAAACTCGGGTGAATCTATTTAAATCACTGTCTCGTCGAAAGACGATTTCCGAGCTTTGGCTAAGCTCCTCACCGATAAGCAATATGCTTATCACACTTATGCTCTGTCAGAAGAGCGTAAGATTAGAGCGGTACTCAGGGGAGTCCCGTTCGAATTATCGAACGAGGCTATCCTTGAGGATCTGCAGTCCCAAGGCTTCCCGGCACTCGCGGTGCATAAAATGCACAGCAAGTACGGGAGGCAACACCCTCTCGCTTTGGTGATTCTCGCCAACTTCCCCAAGTCCAGAGAGATCCTGAAAGGGGTTAGCTCTATTTGCGGCCTCTCTGGGATCTCGATCGAGGCGCCTCATCGCCGCGGTCATCCCGGCCAGTGCCATCGGTGCCAGTTGTACGGGCACGCGGCGGCCAACTGCCGCGCACCACCCAGGTGCGTCAAGTGCCTGGTCCCGCACTTCACTAAGGAGTGCAATCGCACTCCTGAAACTCCCTCTCCTCCGGATTGCGTGCTTTGTGGCCAGTCCGGCCACACTGCAAACTACAGGGGCTGCCCTCGTGCACCCCGTTGTATGCGTTCCAATCCCAAGAGGTCGGCACCCAAACAGGCCCCGCGCCTTTCTCAAGAAAACTTTCCGCCGCTGCGTAGCCGGGTTCCTCCGGCTGCAAAGCCTACACAGTCTATGCCTGCCCCAGAAAACTGGAGGCAGCGCCCCGCATCGAATCCCATCCTGGCTCCTCGCCCATACAAACCCACTCCTCAATCCTCCGTAGCAGACGATATGCGTATCGTCTGCGACGCTATAAAAAATGTCGATGTTAGTGAAATCGCAGTCTTAGCCCGTAAACTTAGGGCTTCACGTACTCCGACAGAGCGTTTGCTAGCTCTGGCGGAGCATAGTTCCCTTCTCAATTCATTGTAGGTTCATTTAAATGAATTGATCCCTAAATCATGCTTCGGCCGACCTCTGCCCAGCCCCGGCTTCACCGGAGGCTGCCCAGAACGGCCACCAACTCATGTCCCTTTGAGCACCTTCAGTGCAACTTTCACTACAGGCGGAAGACCCGCTAGCGGGTCTCTGCCAGCGCGCCCAACTTCCCAACGGGTGTCGCTTCCGATGAAGGCTAACGGTAATAACTACAGCCAACAGGTGGTTTTTAGTGGGTAGGTGCCATTCTGGTGAGTCCCACATAACCCCCCCGCAGAGGAATTTACCTGCGGGCGGGTATGCATGACGCATCTTCCACCTCCCTCCCGCGAGGGTGCCTCGGTAGCAAAAAAAAAAAAAACTCAATAAATATGAATTTTGCCTGTAATTCGTAGTGACATTGGGAACAAATAGGAGTTTAGGTTGCCTGAAGGATTTATTATGCGTACGAATTGATATTTTACTAAGAAGCTCCGGCGTGTCCACCACATTCTGCGCAAATTACATTATTATTATTACAATACATTTCATACTACAAGGTATCCAGAGTTGTGGCCTGATACGAATGTCCTTTTGACTCACTTACATTTTAAAAGATAGATAGAGATATAAACACTTTATTGCCATCATCGCAATCCACAAAACGAAATCGAACAAAATAGTTATATACTATAAAAATTTTACGTAAATTATATCATTTTCATTACATTAAAAAACAGTGCCCATTCAAAAATGAGCCGAAGTATAGTACAGAAGGTACTACGCTATTCGTACCAGAATTCGTACGCTACAAAATCATAAATATCCATAAGAAAAAGAAAATCCAAAAAGTCACTTCTTTATGCCCTCGTGGCAATAAGAAGGAATTTAACGACGATCGCTTTAAAATTATTATGGGTTATCTGCGCCAGTCTCCAAATGCGTTGAGTGAGAATGTAGGTAACTTTTTTACTTTACTTAATACGGAGTTTGCATTTGTGATAACGGGTGTCGCTTCCTATGAAGGCTAACGGTGAAATATTGCCACAGCCAACAAGGTGGTTTTTAGTGGGTAGGTGCCATTCTGGTGAGTCCCACATAACCCCCGCAGAGGTTGGTATTTTCCTGCGGCGGTATGCATGACGCATCTTCCACCTCCCTCCCGTGAGGGTGTTGCTTCGGCGGCAAAAAGATAAAAAATTTGTGATGAGTACTTATTGATGCTATATTTTTTACTTCTTTAATATGAAGCCATGCAGTTATGCAAACATTAATTTAGGTATGAATTCTTTCAAGCTTGCTTTCAAACATGCAAGCAAGTTTTACCAATCATGCTTTGCCAGAAGACTCTACGTCATGTCTTCCCTTCACGCGCACACTCGACCAACGCACTGTTTGGAATGTCAGCGGCTTATTTCGCTTACCACAGCCCCACACTCACTACGCATCGGCCTCAGGATTCCTCCGTAAGCTTTTGAATTGAACTATAGAGTCGAACCAATTCGGACCATGACAAAGCTGAGTGCACAACAACAGTTTTTCAGGATAAAAGTTTTCCCAACGCAACGACTATTTTAAAATAAGTGTGTTTATGGCAACTGAAATTAGAAAAGTTGATTTTGATGTAAAATATTTTTTATGACTCATGAGTTTTAGTACTGATTAACTAGTAAGCGAAGACAAAGTTCAAGACTATTATATATTAACATATATCTTAACATCACCTAGAGATGTTTGGGTTCTCATTTTAGGACAATACATTTTATATGACAAACGCGAATGCCATTCTCGATGCTCTCATTTCCATTTGTTAATGAATGATCACGTAGAATCATCGAAGATAAATCGAGCAGTTTTGCTATGCAAACACTATATCGCTTCTTCACTGCCGCTTTCACAAAAACCGTCCATGCTGCGCGTCCGCGCCATTTTATCAAGCTATGGATGCTGATCTTTACGCACCTATTCAACTAGTAGTATAATATATCCTGTTTGGATTTATGAGCATTTCAAGTAAATTTCAATAGTATTATTATTTTATTAGAAGAACACCTGGAAAACTTCTTTAAAGTTGTTTTCATCTTGTTTTCGGCAACCTTTGTTGATTTGCTGTGTGACTGGCTCCCAAAGTTGTTTTGCTGACAAAGACCATGTCTATTTGGGAGTCTCATAATCCAATTGCACCATGAAGCTTTAAGTCAAGTAACATGTAGACATCTTCTACGTTTAGGGATTTCAATTGTAGACACGTTATCCACATCCGGCATGAAACAATGAACTTAAGGATATATAACTTTCTTTTTGCCAGATTATTTGAAGAGATCTACTAGCAAACCCAGGTCCCTGACGTAGCCTTAAGCACTGTATAGCTGATGTGGCAGAGGACAGTTCACATGCGGAATATATGGTGAACAGCGCAGTAGAGTTGTGGGCTACGGTCAACGGATACAGATCTTGATGTTCTCCGTCTGAAAGAAGGTACGTTGTATAAAAAGTTTTCTGCGTGTGTCGAACACAACCTTTCAGAGATATGTTTAGCATTATTTAATTGATGATTGTAGCTGCTGAGTACAAGATGGTATGGAAAATGATTTTGAATGTACTTGCTGTCTGTTTGGACGCTACGTATGTACTGTTTTGTATTTGATTATGCAATTTAATAATAAGTTTTAATAATTACTTATTACAAAAACACGGTTAAGAATTACGAAAGAATCGTTATGGCTTTTATTTAAGAAAAGTGCACAAACGATACCCGAGCCTCCGACTCAAGGATCGGAAACGGAAACCTACCCGGATATTGAGAGCGCCTGCTTAGAGGAAAATTGGCCTTTATTGTGCCAGGTTCTTACAAAAAAAGCTTCTCGAACTGTGAACCTATTATTGTTTACAAAATTTGTTTCAACAAAGACAATTTCAAAAATATGACAGTATTTTTAAAATCAATGGACATGATAAAGCTTCTTTCAAAAATGAAAAACATTCTAGATATACTAGTATTTGTAATAAGCACATGACATATCCACAAACATAATCAAAACTAGAAACAAGATCAAATTTGAGTATAATGAATTAACTTAAAGTTATATTGAAACGTCTTTCAATTTAATGTCAAATTTGAAACGTATTATTAAGAATATAAGTTAAAAATAAATAATATTTTAAATGTCGTCCGTGGTAGGTTTACCCAACGCAGTACACTTCATTCCATTTCAATTTTACGCTTGAATTCAGACGTATCCAGGAGAGTGGCGAGCAAGCAGCTGTGACCGGCCACCAGCTCCGTGGCAGCTGAGACAGAAATAAAGTCCGGATAACTCAGAAATGTATTTCTGTTTGTAATCTCAGAAATGGTTTTTACATTGAGAACAAGTTTTCCTGGCAAATACCTACTTCTTATTTGAACATTAGCGTGAAAAAAAATTTAACTATCTAAAAATTAAAAAAAATCTAAAAGTTTAATTTCGCATTCTTAATTTGAAGTAAAACATTTTGATTAAAATTACGAATACTAGTATATTTAGAAATACTAATTTAAAACAATGTTATAACATAATCTCTAACTATTGCAGAACATCATTATTAGTTATGACATTCCTAAAACCAGTGCAGGGAACATTTACGATGTTTATGGTCAAAGTAATAAACTTTATCAACCGCGAGAAATTATCAAAATCAGTCACAAACCTGATATGTTAGACATACTCGTGCCTTGAAATACACGCGGATGTTACTTCGTTCACTCAGAATTTCCTCGTTCCATTGAATCGGATAAGTAATAGCTTCTCCTCTTAGGAACGTAATGTTCCATGCAGTTTCGAGACGCATTAAGCAAATGGGTTTTGTAGCTAGGCAACAAATTTTAAGCTAAACCTCTGTCTTACAGTTAGTAAATAGCCAAAGATAGAACCTGGATATCTGCTGGACATTTTTAAGAACCACTCTGGAATTTAATTTGACAATAGAAATTCCTAATGCAAGTTCATTTAATGAGATAGATACTCTTTTCAACATTAACTATATTAGAAGATATCTATAGATCATATCCCTAGATTGGAACAATTATTTCATTTTAATTAAATCTTGTTTGACTTCTCCCTACTTTATTTTCTACGTAATTTCAACACTATTGCATTCATAAATGGCCATTTAGACGCATTGCGGTGCGACCATTGAGGTAAACTGTAATTTCCTATAGATCTTTTATGCCTTTTATTTAAACAATCATAATAATAATAAATCCCCAGACAAGCACACTGACTGTATGGCCCCAAAGTAAGCAGAGCTTGTGTTACGGATGACCATACAGCGCACTGGGGGGGAACCCGGAATAAACATACATATATAAATACAAATAACCATGACCCAAGAACAAACATCTGTGTTCATCACACAAATGCATGCCCCGGCCAGGACTCGAACCTGGGACCTTCGGCGTATGAGGCAAAGCTACTGACCACTATACCACTCGGTCGTCAATAATAAATGAATTTATTATTTTACTTCCTTGACAGCCGACACGCAAGCACACGCCCCAAGCCCATGCCACTTATGGCATTTGTACCCATGGACCACATGAGTCATAGGGCTATATTATTTATCAATATTGTTTGTGTTTTAAAAAAATCCTGTACAATATTGAGACCCATAAATATGAATTATTGTTATTTGTCTTTATATTTATATTTGATATTCTCATATTATAACTGTTGTTCCCTTGGCACGAGTACCGGTGAGACGATGGTGACGGGGCTAGGGCAGGCGATCATTGGTTCGATCTACTGAAGATCTGACTGTAAGAACTTACGTAATGAGTGACATATACATTAAAAAATATATAATTATACATATATTTTTACATTATTATTATAAGTATTCCTAACCTTCATATGTAATAAATATTTGTCAGTCGACGACACTCTTGTCCCGGAGTTCACGGCACTTCACCCACCGGATAGTAAATGGCATCTGCACACTTACTCAGCATTAGTTGTACATGTTATATTTATAACTATGTTGCCGACAGTAGGCTTTGCCTATTGTCTTTAATCCTGTAATTTCACTAGCTAGTTCATCCCTTTGGCTGGAACACAACAACGTTAACTTGATAATTATGGCCGTCAAAATACAAAGACTGTAGTACTACCCCTCTACTACTTAACTCTGCTACTGTTACTGCACTCCTCCCGCTACTGCCACTTATGATTCATCCTAATTACGCTATCAGCATTGGTTTGTGGTTTATTGCAATCTGAATGCGTTTTGACTTAGACGACTTTGTGGATGTCCTGCAAATGGCTTATTTTAGATGTAACATCGTGCAATTTTAGTACAAATGAGCTTTATTTTTTATTATATTTGGTACTGCCGCAGATTATAAATCATCAAATTCAGACAAAATGGGCGCGAATGTTGTTTTCCACTTAAGAGCCGTGGTCTCGCAGGTGGAGAAATAGTTTTTCTTTTCTATGCTGCGGATTCCCTTTTACGATACGACGTTTACAAGTACGACGTTTACAGATACGACGTTTACAGATACGATGTTTACAGATACCACGTTTACACATACGACGTTTACAGATACGACGTTTACAAATACGACGTATACAGATATGACGTTTACCGTCAACCAACCTTACAACTAAGTGGCGTCCACACCCATGCACGTCATTAGTCGTAGTGATTATATTTTCACGTTGGATGGTAATTATTTTAGGTTATCGCGGTTATTTAAAGTATAATTTAAGGAATTTATGGGATTCTTTGAAAGATTTTGAATTATATATATATATATATATATATATATATATATATATATATATATATTTTTTATATTTTTAATTTATATATAATTAGAACAATAAAGTATTTTTATTATTAGACCCTTTTTTAGAAGGGTTCTTTGCAAGGGTTTGCATGAACTTCCTTACAAAAGTTCATGGAAACACTGATATCTTGATAAAAATGTTAAAAAGAAAAAAAAAAGAAAATGGCACTTTCGAGACCATCAGCGATATTTTGTGTCTATTGTTCACTTTGTGCAATAAGGATAAATTTGTCTGATCAAAGAGGCTGAGTTTCAGACAAAGGTTCCGTAATAATATGTTACTTCAGAAGAGTTTCTGACTTCTGGTTGAGAATGCTTTTAAGATCTTTTTTCGTATGTTAGTCCAATTGGTTACATATTCTGAGTATTTCGTTATGCTATTATTTCAAATTCAAATCATTTATTGGACGAATATAGGTAAAATTTAAGATGTCACACAAGTAATAGCGCAGCCATATTCTGCCATTGCGGCGTGTACAAGGTTTAAGTTTATTATTACAATTTACTCAATTTATACATTTGTCATTTAAGTATTCACATGTCCTATCATAGCATTTATTTAATGGAAATGATTTTAAATTATATTTGAATACATCATACTTAGTTACATTTTTTATAGTTATAGTTAATTTATTCTATATTTTAGGGGCCATCCCAAAGAAGCTTTCTGAAAACAAAGTGGTTCATTTTCGAGTATTTTGATCAGTTACTTCAGTCAAATCGATAGTACTTGACATCAAATCTGCTTGCGTGAGTATACAACGGGATAGCAAGAGATGCAGTAACAAGGCTCAAATAACTTCAAACTTGTTGAATATTTTCAGTAGTTTCAGGTTTTAGGATATTTTTATTTATTTTTATTAATAAATTATTTCGGTTTCGGTATTCAGAATGTGTAAAAGTGTAAAAAAAAGAAAAATTGTATATTTTTTTTATTGTTTGAAAAAATTAAGTTTGTCTTTGAATGAGTTTATCCAAAAATCGAAATTAACAAACTGACAGACTACAGAGCAGATAAATCGATCTTTATAATGCAGTTCCAAAACCAATGCATTTCATACTCGTTCTAAAAACACTAACTGATTATGTTGAACACCCATTGACGTAAAAGTGCTTAAATTGAACTTATATCTTGTCCCCCAATCAGCTCTTGGCGAATCTGGACCAGCTGAAGGCAGACCAGGCCGAATAATCTTTAGCCAACCTTTCACTTGCACCTTATGTGATTATTGTTCTCAGCGGATGACCCTCTAGCCCCCGATTGCACACCCACCTCCCTAACCGGGTGATGAAGGCTGGTTAGCATTCCCATGCCACAGCCAGCAAGGTAGTTTTTAGCATGTAGGAGCCATTCTGATGAGTCCCACATCACCCCGCAGAAGACGGTTGCCTGCGGAGGTATGCATGACGCATCTTCCACCTCCCTCCCGTGAGGGTGCTGCTTAGGTGGCTAAAAAAAAACTTATATCTAACTTAATCGATACTCTTGTATTTACGACGTTATACAGTTGATATAGTGAGTTACAGGCTGGTACCTACACTTCAGCCAAACTAGAAATAATCTAAGGACGCTGACAGTTATTGTTTTTGGCGCACCTAGATATTTTTTTCGCTGACTTACGATCAATAAAGTTTCTGATTGCTTACTTATTAAACGACGCTGTTTATCAAAACAATCAAGACGACCATCTTTATGTTATATCGGCGTCCACTGCTAGACGTAAACTTTGCATGAGCACGCCAACTATCCCTATACATATAGAGTCAAATGCATCCACTCGTAGCTATTTTTTTAAGGTCATCATTCCATCTTCCCGAAGGCCATCGTTCACTAGATTCGCTCTGACGTGGTTTCCATTCTAGATTTGATCTACTTGATCGACTATCAGTCCTTCGAAAATTGAGCTTACTTAATGTTCTGCTATTTTGTAGCGGTATATTTAGTTCGTTCACAGATGACCACGTTACAAATTTTATCCATCAACGAAGCCCCTGGCTTATCCTGTTCAACGACTTCGTATTCAGACTGTGTGGGATGACGACTTAAATATGTAACTTAACTTCCCAAATATTGCCTAGCCCAAACGAATCCTTCCATGGAACTCTTTCTCGACAATGTGTTTGCCAAATTCAATATTCTATCTTCAAGAGTAGCTCCGTCTACGGTTATTCGTTACGTTGAACGTTATGTTGAACACGACCTTAGTTTTGTCCATGTTTACGCTCTGACCGACTCGTAGGGAAGATTCGTTTAAGGCGTACCGACACTGTTCCGCCCTGCTCCTGCAAAGACTCAGCAAACCGGAGGTTTGAGATTAAGGTTGAAAATCACATGTAAAATACATGTAACTTTCAATTGAGCGTTGTATTTTTCAATAAAATACAGAAACTTTCATTGAGTTCTTACGACGTATCTTACACAAGTAAAGTATTTTATATTGTATAACTAAAGTATTTTACATGTAATTTTTGCAATATTCGCCTCGCCACAAAATGACTGTGTCAGTCAAGGCATGGTCTGCTGTTGCAATAAGAATTTTAAGTAATCCACCATCCTCAGCCACCAGTGAGTGAAATTGGTCTTTGTTTGGGAGGACACACACCAAAAATCGGAACCGTTTGAAAGCTGATCGATTGAATAAATTAATTTTTGTTAACTGGAATCTGAAATTTGTCAATTCGAAAGATAACGATGATAAATTTGATGAAACAGATGAAGTTCATGATGACGATGCGTTCCATAGTGATATTGAATTGTTGAAACTTGTTTTTTTCATAATTGTAAACATGTATCCCTTAATATAGTAATAACATAAATAGTTATAAAAAAGTGTTATTATGTTTGTTTTTTTTCATTCATTATAATTTATGAAATATACATTGTTTAAAACATGTGTTATAAAAAACAAAAGTGTTTCCTTCCCCATTTTCTTTCCAATCAAGTGTTATGGAGACATCCTTGACGGCCTACTATTTAATATCTTTATTCAAAATGTCACGCACAACATCATTGTGATGACTTAAATATAATTGGGTACAGTGAAATCCTCCAACATTGCCCGATTTGAAACATTTTTGTTGTATGTATGTTCGGGTTAATCAGATGTTATAGAATAGAGTAGAAAGCTTCAAATTAAGTTTTTGTGAGTAGTTATTCTAAAATTCCCAACTAAAAAGGAAGGCAAAGTTAAGCGGCCATGTGCACATGTTTGCCCATTGTGAATGTTCAAGCAATTTAAAGATTTACAAACTATCTTCAGAGTCGAGGTGGACACTAAAGCAAAAGAAGCGAACTATATTTAAAATGTTTTTAAAGAAAATTTGGGTTGCGATCAAATCAGGCCAGCAATGTTGTGTAAACTTGTTCTAGAATTTTAATTAAAAATATTTTGTGACTAGGGGTGTCATCATCTAAAATATGAAAAATATTACTTACATTTTTATGAATTTTTATTAAATGTAAACATTTTCTCTTTTGAGATTTATAAAGAATCTCACCATTACAACAAAAGGATTTAAATAGGCAGGTGAAAAACAATTTAAACAATAACTCTTACAAAATTAAATCAGAATAGAAAAATACCAATATTAATAAAACAAAATAAAATCAAAACTATATATTTTTATAAAATTTACGTGTATACCAAAACATAGACATATCCTAAAAAGTAACATATCTTTGGTTTTGTCTTGGAACCAAAAATACTCATGTGTCTAATTAAACGAATAAGGGGTTTTCATTCTACGATTAAAAATAAAAAAATTGTTCATTTTTCAACATTCGATGGCACTGATCAAAACTCAAGAGTCAAAAAAGTATGACATGACAGCAATGACTGAGTGAGTGATAGACAAAAAATAAATAATCGCCCGAAAGGGCTTCTTTTGAATATGATCGTCACTGGTTCTTGCTATGTGTACGGGTGCAAGGTGACGGACCCATAGGTATTAAATTCAGTTAACTTTACGTAAAGAAAAAAAAACGTATAAAATAAAATAACCTCAAGGAACACTATATTATTTATCTTTTATAAGATTTATGTGTGTGAATAAAAATTGAGCTTATGGTTCACCCACGTGCTTAGCGTGGCCATAAAATGTATACGAAATCTAGTAGGAAATTTAAAATATCTTTAAACTGAATACTTTTTTTTTAAATCTTTTCTTAAGTTTTCACGATACATACTTTAAATAAAACACTTTTTACCGGATATTATCGCGTATATTTTAGTTAATTTTAAAATTATTTTTACTTTAATATTTTACTTTTTTTTAAATTTCATTTTTTATTTAAAATTTGTTTTTGTGCAAAGTTATAACGAAAGGGCAATGTTGGACGATTTGACGGTACTTAATAATTATTGCATTTTGATACATGTAATGTGAAAAGATATCAAGGCAGCTCTTCCAGATGTGTTGACTTGTGTGTGCTGTGTTTTGAGGATTTCATTATAAACTTTCATGTTTTATGGAAGCAGCGAGCGAGTGTTTCATTTAATGTGTTTAATATGTAAATATCATGCATAAAATGGCTTCATTTGTGTGCGGTAGGAATCCAAATTACTTTTGCAAGCCTATCTCGAGTTGCAAGTTTCCATCTTTGCTGGTGTAGTTGTAGGAACTGTTATGACGTAAGCAGCAATCTACGGGCGATGCTAGAATTTTCATGGATATTTCATGAGAGCAGTTATTTCATATATTTTTAGAGGTGGTGACGCAATAAAACCAAAAACCTTTTAAATTCACTCAGTCTATTATTTTCAAACACTTAAACGTAGTTACATAAGTCAGTATAATAAGTCCTTATCTTATGTAATACAAGTTGACCTAGCGAGGCGGTGTTGCGCAGACGACTGACTGCCTAGAACACGCGGCAGTCCAGTCTGGGGTTTTGCTGACTTTACTAACAATGTATAGCCGCTACATCACACCCCTTCTTTTTTAAAAAAATTTTTTATAAAACTAACTTTACCAAAAAAATTTATACAATTCAACAAACAAACATCCTGTATCTCGTAAGTGCTATTGCATTTTAATTATACCTTGGAGAGAACAAAAACAAAACAAAAAAAATTTTTACCAGTTTTTAAAAATATGACTCCATAATATTACCTTACACTAAACTTATTACAGAAGTGTACCAGATGACGTCGATTCGACATGATTGCTGAATCTGTGTTTACATTACGGGTTACTAGGTCTGATATCGCATTCCAAAGCTCAATGCTCTTTTGTTTCTTACAATCTATTTATAGAACAAAATATGTTAAGGCGATGCTTCGTAACAAAATATGTTAAGGCGATGTTTCATACACAATGTACCTGTAATTGAATTATTTTACAAAAATTTGAAATAAGAAATTAGCAACAATAATTATTTATAAGTTGTTTGAAATGGGTACAAAATTAATTACACGTAATTTAAAAAGATCACTTATACAACAATAAAAAAAAATTTTGCGGATACCTATTTTTCAAGGGCCGACTTGATGTAGGTACTTGACCTAATAATAATCATTAAAATATTAAGGGTATATTGCCCGAGAGGCCGGTCTGCAATATAAAAAAACGTCCCTTAGGACTCACCTTGCCTCCTCTCGCGACAATAGCCAAAAAAAAAAAAAAACTCCCTCATCGGCCGACCTGTATCGGCTTATACCGTGCCGCTTGCGTCACTAGCTGCTTTCCACATGGCTCTTACTCTGTTATCCATCCAGCTTCGAGTGTTTTTACGACATTTTTGAATGCAATAGTACACGAAAATTAATACCATCATTATGAATACTGCAAATACAATTGCTCCGAAAAGCTTAACGTGCGTTATTATTTCATTAGTACTGGCGTTATTTGCACCATTTTGTGCTATGATTATTTCTTGTTCTTTACTATACGATTTACCCATTTTTGGATTGAACAAAATGTTATATACGAGTTACTACGTTAAATTCTTTTGCAATTAGAATAATGTATGATTAATAACTATGTGAACTCATCTATTTTATTTCATCCAACATCAGCAAATCGCACCGGCTGCTTAACTGCGCGGCCACTGCGCGTGGTTAAAGGTTTGGGCGGTAGCGATTTTTGCACCTGTGGAACATCATTAAAAAAATTTTTACTATTTGAGAACATAGAATTTCTATCTCCATCATTGGGATCTGCTTCATATAAGCAGTAAGCGGGTTTCACTCTATCTATGGAAACGGTTGTTCGACGGCCCCCTATTTCAATGGTCATACTCTTTGGTGATCTATTTATCACAAGATACGGTCCACTATAACTAGGCATCAATGGCCTTTGCACTAAATCATTTCGTACGAAAACATGACTACATGATTTTAAATCTTTATGAACGAAAATTGTACCAGAATCGCTATTTTCTCGTGTCTGGGGCCGGAGACTTTGTATAATATTGCGTAATTTACCTACGTATTTTTCTTGCGACGTTTCTGCGTTCGCGCAATCGACATAAAAATCGCCAGGCAAGCGTAACGTGTGCCCTAATACCATTTCAGCTGCGCTGACGCCGCTGTCGCTACGACATGCTGCACGTAGCCCCAGCATGACCGTTGGCAGTTCATCAACCCATGACCCATTTTTATTCTGTAATAAACGTGCTTTCAAAGCGACCTTCAGAGAACGATGTAATCTTTCTACCTTGCCGTTACTTTGGGGATGGTACGCTGTGGTTCGGAATTTATTAATGCCTAATACTTTCATAAGTTTATTAAATAATTCACTTTCAAATTGCCTCCCCTGATCGCTAGTTAACCTACTTGGGCATCCAAAACGGCAAATCCAGTTTTCATATATTATTTTAGCGACGGTCTCGGCTGTTATATCGCTGACCGGAACGGCTTCCGGCCAGTTTGTAAATCTATCTATCATCGTAACTAAGTACCTATGCCCTTCCTGCGTGGTCGGCAGGGGGCCCACGATGTCTACGTGTAAGTGCTCGAACCGTTCTGCTAGTGTAAAAGTACCTAATTTAGAATGTGTGTGCCTATGCGTTTTTACCTTTTGACATTGTATGCACGCTCGGGCCCATACACTGATATCTTTATTCATACCCGGCCAGTAATATTTATTCGTAATCATTTTACGCGTTGTTCTAATTCCGGGATGGTTATTACTATGTACGACATTGAAAGCCACATTTCTGAACTGCTGAGGCAGGTAGGGTCTCACACGGTTCTCCGAAGTTTCGCAATAGATCGCACTATTACACAGTGGTGATTGTAGTTTTTTAAGCACTATATTACCTTGAGATTCCGTCAGCATTTCTGCAAGCTTATCGTCTGTTTCCTGTGCCCGGGCGACTTCGTCGAAATCTAAAACGGTCGGACAAACAATGGTCTCTATAACTCGGGACAATGCGTCAGCAACTGCATTTTCGTTACCTTTGACGTATTGTATATCGCTCGTAAATTCGCTTATATACAATAGTTGTCGTGCTCGCCTGGGCGTCTCTTTATTATCTGAACCTATTTTAGAAAAAACGTGTGTTAATGGCTTATGATCCGTCATTATGGTGAGCTGCCGGCCTTCTACCATGCTGCGAAAATGTACTATGGCCAAGTATACTGCCAATAGCTCTCTGTCGTACGTGCTATATTTCTTTTGAGCCTCCGACAATCTTTTGGAAAAATACCCCAGCGGCTTCCAGACTCCTTTAACCTTATGTTGGAGGACTGCGCCGACGCACGAGTTTGACGCGTCACACATTAAATACAGCGCACCTTCGTCTCCCGGATGTGACAAGGTCACCGCGTTTTCTAAAGCTAACTTACATTGCTCGAAGGCGGCTATCGACTTATCCGTCCATTTAATCTTTGATTTATCCTTCTTTTTGGCGCCATGCAGGAAGTTGTTCAAGTCGGCCTGATGATCTGCCGCATGCTCTAAGTGATTCCTGTAAAAGTTAACCATACCTAAAAAACGGCGGAGCTGCTCGATTGTTTCGGGTCTGGGGAATTCTTTGATAGCTTCCACCTTGCTCTTCATGGGTTTGACACCTTCCGCGCTCACTTCGTAACCTAAAAACTCTATATTATACTTACCGAGACTACACTTCGCCAGATTAATGGTTATGCCGAACTCTTGAAACCTGGCAAAGACCTGTTTAAGGTGCTCTCTATGTACGTCATGATTCGTGCTAGCTACGATGACGTCATCAATGTAGGAAAATAAATTAGAGCTCTCACGCACTTTGTTATTTGTACTCTTACCCTCATCCCCAAGGGTGCAGGTTTCGATTCCCTGCAGCACGCTATTATTCATGAATCTCTGGAACGTTTGGGCCGCATTCCGCAAGCCGAATGTCATTCTTGGAAATTCGAAAAGACCAAACGGCGTTATAATGGCGGTTTTCTCTACGTCTTCCGGTGCAATGCTAATATTATGGAACGCTCTGTTAATATCTAACCGGGAAAAAACACACTTACCTGCCAATCCATATGTGAAGTCCTGAATTCTCGGAATCGGGTAGCGGTCTGGCTTCGTGATCGCGTTGAGTGCACGATAGTCTCCGCAAGGCCTGATCTGGCCGTCCTTCTTTGGTACTACATGCAACGGGCTTGCCCATGGACTCTTTGATGGCCTGCAAATACCTAATTCTTGCATTAACCTAAACTCGTCCCTAGCGATTTTATATCTTTGCGGCGGTAATGGTCTTACTTTGGCAAAAACCGGGGGGCCAGTAGTCTCTATATAATGTACGATACCGTGTTTACTGGGCTCCTTAAAAGAAATTGGTTTCGTTATTTCTGAGTATTGTTCTAGAAGCTCGCGATATGGGTTGTCATTTTGAATACTCGTTATCGCGGGCTCGTTATACAAAACTAATATACCTTGCGTATCTAATTTAGTGCGGCCGTCCAACAACCGTCTATTGTATAAATCAACTACTAATTCGTGTGCCTTTAAAAAGTCTGCCCCAATTATGGGTTGTTTTACGTCAGCTATAATAAAATTCCATCTAAAACTACGGCGTAAACCAAGATTAATTTCTAACGATATTACACCATAAGTTTTTATTTCCGTATTGTTCGCAGCATACAGTTTATACGGGCATTCGCTTGCCTTTCTTTTGTCCGGCACTTTATTCACTGGAATCACTGACACGTTAGCCCCGGTATCGACCAGGTACACTAAGCCGGTTTTCTGTTCTCGGACGCATAATCGGTGATTGCCCGCAGCACAGTCGCTCACCGTCGCTGACTGTACTGCAACTAGTTCTTCCCGATGTCGTGACGCTGTCCTGCTCCTGGGTCGCGATCTCCACCGACCTCCGTCATAGCTTCTGTCCTGCGGTCGTCCGTAGCTCCTGCCTCGCGACCGGATCTCTTCGATCTCCCCGCGGAGTTCCTTTAGCTCCAGGGACATGTTGCGCAGGAATTTGATCATTTCCGACTCCATGTCGGTAGCTGCAGGCGCGACGCTTTAATATTCACTTTTTTATTTATTACTAAACAATATGCACCCTCGCTAGGTTCGCGCGTCACCGTGAGTCGTCTTCTTGATCACGTCGGGGTCACCAATTTGGAGGTGGTGACGCAATAAAACCAAAAACCTTTTAAATTCACTCAGTCTATTATTTTCAAACACTTAAACGTAGTTACATAAGTCAGTATAATAAGTCCTTATCTTATGTAATACAAGTTGACCTAGCGAGGCGGTGTTGCGCAGACGACTGACTGCCTAGAACACGCGGCAGTCCAGTCTGGGGTTTTGCTGACTTTACTAACAATGTATAGCCGCTACATATTTATTACCTTTTAAACATAGAGGTGCCAGTTGGCCTGCTGCAGTTGTTAAACACAAGATTGTTGCTTGTTGACCAAGACTAGAGACTCTTAGTAATGTTTAAATACTATTTATTACTCTGAATAGCATAGCAGTTTCTATAACACTGACCTTCGATTATTTTATTCATTTATTAATTTTTGTTTGTTTTCAGTTTTGTCTTATATTAAGCTTTTTGTCAAAAAATGGTTTATGACATCAATGAATCAATTATTATTCAATGGACAACAAAATGTCATTTGTTTACCTATAAAAATCAATTTAAGTTAATGATAGAAAAAAGAAACTGCTCATAAAATTTAAAAGTCATTATAAAAACAATTCACATCAAGTGCTAATAAAAAGTACATAAGACTGATCAAACAGTGCTAATTGCTGAAGATTGCAGACAAACGTACTCTGAATAATATGCATTCACAAAACTTTATTTAATATGTTCTTGTTAGCCAACGAAGCAAATCTCCAAAAATGAATAAAAACATTAAAGAAAATTTTTCGGCAAACAAGGTATCTATCAAAACCCACTTTCACAAAGTATTTACTCAGCATCTTTTCATCCGACGTAAAGTCGATGCGAGCCGTAAATATTTACAGAGGAGAGATCGCCAATCAATTCTGTATACTTAGCCACTGCCGAGGTCGCCGTGCCCCGGGAGATTTGGTTAACAAAATTGATAGATTATAAACATCGGTTTTTCTATGACACATTAAGTTCATAAAACTGGTTAAACAATTTAGACGGAAATTCAAAGTTGGAACAAATATACTTTTACTAATATATAATCGAATTTTCCAAATAAATTGTAAATCGCCAGTGTTCCATACATAAACACACACAATATATACAGAACTTAATGTTATATTTTCAATGAAAGCGTTAAGAAACAAGTTTCAGAAATTATTATGAAACAAATACCAATGTATAAATATAAAACGTTAAACGTTTAAATTGAATTTTTAAACCACATGATTCTGTACCGTAACACCCCCACTGCTGGAGCAAAGGTGCGCAACTGGGGCTTGTGTTAATTGTAGTTTATTTGTTTATATACTCAGCGTCCGAAGGGAGGTCCCTCAAATTAATTATTTCGCATTTCAGCCCTCCAGTGACTAACTAGGTCGTTTATTACAAATTTCAGGTAAAGTCATTTCATTATATTATGAAAATGTTTCTGACCAAATTAAATCTTCGAACGTGTCGTGAACGTGAACGTGTGAACTTCGAGTCGTGAAATGCAAGGAAACTATTTGTTGTTGTCATGCTTTTTCTCTTTTTATAGATGTTTCGTTTTATATCTGATTTTAAAATAGATCTGTAAATAAAAATTGTAACCTACAGGAGGTTTTGGCAATCTGACTTGAACATATCTTATTTTCTTTAGGTAAGTCATCTATTTTTATACTTCAGAATAACTTTAAAAAAATCAAAGTGTAAGCAGTTGTTATTCAAAACAATATAAACAAGAGGTTTTGCACATTACGACCATTATAGTGTCTTGCTCTTTAGCACTCTACGATCTTAAAAGTCTAACATTATTCTACATTTGTACTTAAAGTCATTACACAGTTTGAGTAGAAACCGTTTGTCATCTCGTGATAATGAAAGTGAAGAGGGTAATCTATTAATTAGTTTTTTGTTCACTTGTTTATATTTTACTACAGTGCTTATAAAAAGATGAAATAATAACTACAATTGACGCAGGAAAATATTTAAGTAAAGAAACGGATACATCGGTACAAAAGAAATGTTAACTTTACTTATATCACATAGGCATTTTAGCTTTCAGTAAAGGTCTGTTAAGTTTCTACTGTGGATATGACCAATACAGACCCGTGTGTAATTTAGTGCCCTATATTGTTAAATGTTTAGTTGAATCCTTTGTTAATAGTTAATAGTAAGAGACGTGGTGTACTGTCTGCTTTTTTTGAAATGGGTTGTGACTTTGACATGGATCTGTAAATAGTTTTGGGTCTATGATTACCATTTTATGTGGCATTTATTATAATTTTTCGTAAGAAATTGCATTTCTATACTTGTGAACATTAGATTTAGGGGTATTTGTTTAAATTGATACAATTGAAACAATAGCCAATATTCCACATACACAAATAGCTTGGTCCAAAATATTTCAACCACAGATTCATGTGATTACACGGATTTTACTTTTTTACTATAGGTTTTTCTGGTCATTAAAATGAATTTATTTCGTTAAAATTTATATTCAAAATCGTTATGGTATACGTATATTTTTTTTTTGCCGCCTAAGCCGAACCCTGTGCGGGGAGGAAGGTGGAAGATGCGTCATGCATACCTCCGCAGCCGGTCTGCGGGGTGATGTGAACACTTAAAATCACCTTCACGGCTGTGGCATAGGAATGCTATGCAGTCTTCAACGGAGGTACATCCGATTAGGGAAGGGACTAATCGTTTTATAAATAATTTCTGCAGTTATACAATAATCGACCTGTAACCATGACAACTTTGTGCAGGCGTTTAATCAGTTAAATTAAAGGAGTAGGAAGCTAACCGTTTGAAACAATTTATAACTAATTGAATGTGGAAATAAACCGCTTACTAACGTTTTAAGCGCACACGTGTTACAATATTATTAAAAAAATATATACATTTTTATAAATTAAAAATAAAATCATAAAGGCAGCCTGTTGTAACTTCATTTGATTCTAAAGTAAATGAAAAGTCATCAAGACACAAGATCAGGTCATGCTTACTTTGGTGCGCTTGTCTGGGTGTTTCATATTAATTATGTAACTGTGTGTATTTTTGCTTACCTACGTAATTATTAAAAATCAAACCTCAAAATACTTAAGAAAATAGTAAAAAACAAAACTTGCAAATATACATTATAACAAAAAAAATTCTAATTCGATAAGGTAAGAACAAAGGGGTAAAACATAACAGTTAATTTTTAGCCTGGTTTGAACCCACGTCCCACCAATAATACACACTCATTTGAAAACGCATGCGCAGCAAGCGCATTGACGTCGATAGGCGAATTAAAGGTTCTGTTATAAGATCGTGCTCAGACAACAGGTGACAGTTATCACGTCAAAATATACGCCATTTTTTTTTATTGACATTTTATTGATTTCCAATTTACTTCGGCAATATTCCCACGTTTTTGCTTCATATAAACCTTACTAAGGCTTGTTAAAGAATAACGAGGTGTAAATAAAAATATTTTTTTAATACTAGAATCTACGTCATTATATAGGTAGTTTGAATAAAATCTGAAAGCAGTATAAGTATTATAAGTAAACGACAAGAGGGAGGCTGCGCAAGTTCGCGTGTATTAATCATATTCATCATATTAATCATTAATATTTTATTAATTTTCGGGTCCTCTTTATTTAAATAAATGACTCGTACGGCATTATCTCCGATGCTGGAGTTCGGGCGTCGGGACGTTGCATTGCTGTTACCTGAAAAATCACAAACACGTCGGCAAATAAATAATAATATAAAAATTAAAATAACCTTTTAATTTTAAAATTTTAACAAAAAGTTTAATTACACCTGTCATAATTAGGAGCGGTGTCTTTAGAGTTTCTTTTCATTTTTAAATGCTCACTTTGTTTGATCCAACTTTGACTAAATCTAATTTAGAAAAAACTTGTTCTGTGAATGCCTGTTTATACGTAATGGTCAGTAAAAACAATGATTTTTTTATGTGTAGATCATAAATATTGTGTGTAGATCTGATATTTTCTTTGTAACAAATCGATTTGTACTCGTACCAATTTAACAAACAATTGAATTAGTAATGATCATTGCCTTTTACAAATAGAATATCTAGAAACCTTTAAAACCTTGTTATATTTGGAATGTCCCGTTTAAAAGCTCTACGTAGGAAAACATTAAACTTTTTTAACATTTAAATCTAAACGGGTTAGCAAAAACAGGGCCCAGCCTCGGAATAGGGGTGTAAGTAAATAAAAATTACCTCCCAGTGATCCCCCCTCAAAGATGATGAAAAATAGGTTTAGAATAGAAGGCTATTTGACAATACAAAAAATAATGTAAAATTTTTTTTGCCATCCGCTTAGGTAATGTATTTTAAAACCAATTCGCATTACAAGACTTAAACGATAATTAATATTTCTTCCAAAAAGAAAACTCAAACAAACTTTTTGAGTTTGAATACCAGCCCATGAAACGGGTTTGATTTGCAAGTTTTTAATGACGTCACAGGCAAACAAAAATCTTGTGTCTTGACGCCAAGGTGTACGTCATAGATAGTCTCGACGCTATGTTGCTGGAGCGAGCGTTTTGACGGCTTAAATAATCAGTGCACTTTGTAATTCGTTTTTTTTTTAAATTATAACCTTAAAATAAGTAAAGGTCAATATTATTTCTACGGTCCTTATACACCATAAAATAATGTGAGATGGTTTTCGAAAACTAGTCAAATAGCCTATTCTGAGGTAAAATACTAAACCGACTGGAAAAAAATTCTATTTCCGTCGTTTCAGGAAAACATCGCTTGACACAAAGAAATATTCTTAAATTAAAAAGTAACACTATCAGTACAATTGGGCTTCGCGCTGAGCTCAGTTACACAGTGAGGCAAAGGCTGCAAGTGAGATCTGGCTAAAGTTGGCCGCTCGCTGTCCATTTGCGAAGTTTGAACGACTATTTCCTCCGCCCGCCACGTTGTGCCCTCGCTTGGTACACAAACTTCTGATCTCTCATTAGTTCTGCGATTGAGGATGTGCTCGGTCTCGGTCTGCGTGCGTTCTCGAGCGCACGTCGATCGCAGACGCCTTCCCGCTCTTTTAGCCCCCGCGCTAATTGAGCACCCAAATTTCATTGGTTGTTGTCGTAATATATAATTTCATAGTTGTTTACCGTATTAAGTTTCCAACGCTGTTTTCACGGCGGACAGTGGCTCGTTAACCGTACTTCAAACAAGTTTCTAACGCCGTTTTCACGGCGGACAGTGGGCTGTTAACCGAACTTCGTGGAACGTGAGCTTCGTCGACGGAATTTCGTCGTTCCAGGTGCCTCGAGTCTTCATGTTCGAGTAAGTTATCCGCGTCGTCCTCAACCGCCCTACTGCGTGTAGGGTGGTTTTAGGAAGTTAGTCATCGTTGATAGGTTCATAGTATATATATTTATATATTGTTGTCCCTCCCCAACCCCTCCGCAATGGCTTCCCTAAGCACTAGGGAAATTCAAGATCAGCTGATCGCTGCTCACGACGCTAAAAGCTCTTACTGCACCCCTAATATGATTCATACACTTCAATCCTTTCTCCCTCACATCGAGGAATTGATTTCCAAACTGGTCCTTCAGGCCACCCCCGTCCCTCAGACCCCCCAGACCCCTCAGGTCTTAGGCCCTCCCGCGTCCCCTTCCTCCAGTGACATGGAGTGCGAAGTAGACGCCCCTCTGCGCCGCAAGCGCGCACCCGCGACTGAGTCTTCCTCGGACGCCACCCCAACTGGCCCTGAGCCTCCCGCTTTCACCCTTGTTAAAAAGCGCTCTAAGAAGCGCTCGAAACAAGACCCGGCGCCCTCGACGCCCGTCCCTACACCCCCTGCGGCGTCTTCAACGCCAGCTGCCCCGGTGTCTTCAACACCCGCTCCGGCCCCAACTTCTGTCAAGGCCAAGGTCCCACCACCCGTTTTCCTTCGGGAAAAGGGTAAATGGACTGAGGTCTCGACATTGTGCAATGAGCACAAAATCCATTACATCCGAGCAGCCAACTCGGGTGAATCATTAAAATCTTAGTCTCGTCGATAGACGACTTTCGAGCTTTAACAAAGCTCCTCACCGATAAGCAATATGCTTATCACACTTATGCTCTGTCAGAAGAGCGTAAGATCAGAGCGGTACTCAGGGGAGTCCCGTTCGAATTATCGAACGAGGCTATCCTGGAGGATCTGCAGTCCCAAGGCTTCCCGGCACTCGCGGTGCATAAAATGTACAGCAAGTACGGGAGGCAACACCCTCTCGCTTTGGTGGTTCTCGCCAACGTCCCCAAGTCCAGGGAGATCCTCAAAGGGGTTAGAACTATATGCGGCCCCTCTGGGATCTCGATCGAGGCGCCTCATCGCCGCGGTTATCCCGGCCAGTGCCATCGGTGCCAGTTGTACGGGCACGCGGCGGCCAACTGCCGCGCACCGCCCAGGTGCGTCAAGTGCCTGGTCCCTCATTTCACTAAGGAGTGCAATCGCACTCCTGAAACTCCCTCTCCTCCTGATTGCGTGCTTTGTGGCCAGTCCGGCCACACCGCAAATTACAGGGGCTGCCCTCGTGCACCCCGTTGTATGCGCTCTAATTCCAAGAGGGCGGCACCCAAACAGGCCCCGCGCCTTTCTCAAGAAAACTTTCCGCCGCTGCGTAGCCGGGTTCCTCCGGCTGCAAAGCCTACCCAGCCCAAGCCTGCTCCAGAAAACTGGAGGCAGCGTCCCGCATCGAATCCCATCCCGGCTCCTCGCCCATACAAACCCACTCCTCAATCCTCCGTAGCAGACGATATGCGTATCGTCTGCGACGCTATGAAAAATGTCGATGTTAGTGAAATCGCAGTCTTAGCCCGTAAACTTAGGGCTTCACGTACTCCGACAGAGCGTTTGCTAGCTCTGGCGGAGCGTAGTTCCCTTCTCAATTCATTATAGGTTCATTTAAATGAATTGATCCCTAAATCATGCTTCGGCCGACCTCTGCCCAGCCCCGGCTTCACCGGAGGCTGCCCAGAACGGCCACCAACTCATGTCCCTTTGAGCACCTTCAGTGCAACTTTCACTACAGGCGGAAGACCCGCTAGCGGGTCTCCGCCAGCGCGCCCAACTTCCCGACGGGTGTCGGATCCGATGAAGGCTAACGGTAATAACTACAGCCAACAGGTGGTTTTTAGTGGGTAGGTGCCATTCTGGTGAGTCCCACATAACCCCCCCGCAAAGGAATTTACCTGCGGGCGGGTATGCATGACGCATCTTCCACCTCCCTCCCGCGAGGGTGCCTGGGCAGCAAAAAAAAAAGAAAAGGATGTGCTCACACTGTGTATTGTGGAATATTATTCAGCAAGCATATGTTTCAAGTTATCCCAATACAGGGTGAGCTCAGATATAAACTGATTTTTTATCATAATTAAAAAACAAAAAATCTTTGAATCGCTACAGGGCAAAATTGATTGAAACTCCAGATTCGCTAGTTTAGTAATATAGTGCTGCGTTATTATTTGAAGTGAAAAAGAAACTGAAAAATACCGAGAGTGATTTAAGTTATCTACGAAAAATAGCTTCAAGATAAAGACATGAGTTGAGACGCAGCGTGCAGCAAGATCTATTATGTTAAGCAACTATACACCAAAGATTAGCGCATTTGTGGATGGCACAATTCCTACGCACATGCTCTCGCTGCAACAAAGACGCAATGTAGCCGCCCATTAGCCGCGGATTACACGCCGTTACGCAGACTACATTCTGTGTCTACATTCTGTTTTCTCAAAAAGGAAGTGCTTTTAATGGAGTGCTATTTAGAATTCTAAGGCTGACCTCAACGACAAATACTAATGCGTTTAACATCCTTTTGTAACTTTGGAAAACTAATGCCACTAAATACTCAAACTTTTTGTTGCGTATAACAATCATTGTATTCACTCTGAATGGTAAAAAAACATAACAATTTTTTTTCCGATATGAAGAACTTATTTTTGGTCATTGTGGCCTTTTAAATTTCAGCGAACTTTATACTTTACAAAAAAAATGCACAATCACATGATCACAATTTATAAATTTTAGTTTAAGTATTTTTAACTTTGTCATAGAAGGCAAACCAGCACGCTTGATATTGATTATCGATCAATGATGGGGGTTATGTTGGAATTTCCTTGTTTCAGTTTAAACTGGCTGTTTATTCTCTTTATCTAGAACATGACCATGTAAACTTGGTTATTGTGGCGGTTACAATAAAATTGTAAGGACTGTATACCGGCTCTGACGACATTTTAACATAAGAAACACCAACACAATTCAAAGGCTGCGTAATATTAAACTTCAACTGTTCACATAATAAAAAAAAAATGTATTTGCTTCCAGAACATTTTAAATTGTAGTCAGTCGTTTAACCAGAATTTTTTTTTAATAACGAAACATACATATTGTGCGAGCTTTTATTATACTTACATATGTTTTAAGTTTTTTGAGGTATTGAACAAGCATTGAGTACAAAAGAATTTGTTTAAGTTTAACCTTTATATAATCGAAACTGCCTTGTTCGTTACAAAAAATTACAAAATGTTTGAGAAATTACAAAGTAACCGGAAGGATATTCATAAAACTCAACCGCGTGGAACCACTTTATTTTCAGAAAGATTCTTTGGGATGGCCCCTAGAATATTATAATAAATTACCAATAACTATTAAAAGTGTAACCAATTATGATGAATTCAAATATAATTTAAAATCATTTTCATTAAACAAATGCTATTTGCTAAACAGTTTGTCATTTAAGTATTCATAGAACATATGAATACTTAAATGACAAATGTATAAATTGAGTAAATTGTAATAATATACTTAAACCTTGTACACGCCGCAATGGCAGAATATGGCTGTGCTATTACTTACTTGTGTGACATCTTAAATTTTACCTATATTCGTGCAATAAATGATTTGAATTGAATTTGTTTAAGTTTTCCAAACAGACAGTGAAACTCCATGATAGTAAAAGTCCTTTTGTCACAAGTAAGCAAACTAAAAAATTATGTTTTAGATATTTTAAAACAATAATAAATCTAATGCTGCCATTGTTTTCATAAGAAATAAACGATTAAGTCTTCTTGTATTCCTTGAACGATCGTGTTTTAATGACCAAATAAATGAAAAGCAAACAATATGCGAAATTGAGATCCGTTTCCGAGAAGCAAAAATCTATTTCATTCACAAATATTCAACTATTCTCCAGCTGTCTCCCCGGAGACCAACCAGCGGAAATTATGTTTTTGTACAAATTTAATATATTATAATCTTCACATATGGTCAATAAGTTACATTATTTACTACGAAGCTTTCACAAAGCTACATTGGCTTAATTTGAAAAGCTTGTAAAAGATTCCTGCACAAAAGAGTTAAGCTCTTGGAAAGTATCAAAAAAGCTGTCCCAAGTCTTTGGAGTATGATCTACCGCTCCCTTTCAGATATAATCTGTGTGAGGATAGTGTATTATTCCTTGGTTTGTAGCAAATTGGAGTATTGCAGCACTGTATGGAACACCCAATATATCGTATATAGTCATGCTATTGAGTCAATTCAAAGAGCTATAGACAATCACAGTCCCATAAGTTATACCCAGATGCTTGAAAACAACACCATGTGCTATCCCTAGAATCTAGACGTATGTACTTTGCTCGATATGTTTTTATGCAATATCTGTAACGATGATTCAGATTAATGAGTAATGTATATTACATTGCAATTACCTCATTAATCTTACCCTCGAACCGTGCACTCCTTCCACAAGAACAAGACACACTTCCCTTTTTTATCCGCAGCACACGAAAACAAATTAAAATCGGAACTCAATTATCAATTGGATCCAGAACTCAATGTCAGTCACTGACATATTTTACGACAACAAGGCTAAATTTAAGCGAAGTATTTTAAAGTAAAAAATAAAAAAAATTTTGGTACAACTATTTAATCATTATTATTCTTGTTGTACATCAACGATCTTCTCGATTATATTGGACATATGTGCATTTTATTTGCAGACGATACAACAATAACAATCAATTGTGACAAAAAAATTGACGCTGAAAAAGAAACAAACAAAGTTATAAATGACGTAAAAAATGGTAAGACATGAATGAATGAATAGGTAATAAATATTTACAAAACTAAACTATTACAATTTCAAACTTATAATTCCAATTTACCTAAACATGACATAAAATATAATGACACTAATCTTGACATGGTAGAATCGACAAAATTTCTTGGACTGACAAAAGATAAATACTGTAGTTTGAAAAACCATATCAGTAATATATGTTTAAAATTAGACAGATTCGTGTATATTTTAAAACAAACAGTGCAGGTCATATCTCTAGAAGCAGCGAAACTTGCTTACCATGGCTACGTATCGTCTGTAATCAGGTATGGACTTATAGTATGGGGCAACTCAGTGGACAAGGATAAATTATTCATTATTAAAAAAAAATGTATAAGAGCAATTTGTGGAGCACATTTCACGGACAGCTGTAGGCTGTAGTTATTAGAAATGTGTTGTTTTGTTAAAAAATATAAACATCTTTTTGAAAGCAACAACGATGTGATTGGACGGCGTGGAAGGGATAAGAAAAAATTTTATGTTCCCCACCAAAAACTTGGTTTGCACAGCAGAAGTGCTTATTGTATGTCAATACGAATTTATAATAAGTTACCATTGATTTATACAGAACTACCCGAAAAAAAATTTAAAGTAACACTTTTTAATTTTTTATTGAACAAAATGTACTATACTGTGAATTTATATTTGAATGATAATTTATTTGACATTGGCAATTTTTAGCTAAGTTAATTCAAGTATAGTTTATTTGTAATTCAATTTAAATGTAATTAATTTTATTATGACATTTGTAATTCACAAAATTATCATTACTTTTGAATATTTTTTTTGGAAATTTCAAGATGTGACTGATTGTATATGTAAGCCTACTGAAGACATGTTTGCACGCTGATGTATCAGTTTTGTATGTGCGGACGGATATTATGCTTTAAGATCACATTGTATCGCACACACTGGCAAATAAGGAATTTTATTATTATTAATTTATTGCTAACATCTGCTTTTCTTGCTGTTTGCTAAATCATTTAAAAAAATGTAAATCCATAACTGGGTGTCAATTCGGTACAGATATTATTTTATTAATGTATTATTTCAAGAGCTGTGGATTTTGGTATAAATAAATAAATAAAGTCTGGGTGAATGGTTATTCCTTCTCCAGGAGACATGGCTAACTCCAAACCGCTCCAGGGGATTCGCTATACCTAAGTACGCGTTTATTCGTAACGATAGGCCCAACTCCGACGGTTTCGGCGGCACCGCTATATATTACAAAAGAGGCTTCCACTGCTGTCCTCTCCCTACCCCTCCTCTCCTCAACATGGAAGCCACTGGGTGTAGATTGGCTATGACTGGTCATCCGACCATCATCATAGCTTCAATCTACATACCTAGTGGTACCAGACCAATCCGCAGCGACTTTGAGGCCATTCTCGCCCTCGGCCATTCAGTCATTATGTTCGGAGACTTTAAGTCCAAACATACTGACTGGACGTGCCTATCGACTAACACCAGCGGTATCGCTCTCCTCGACATCACTAACTCCCTTGACCTAGACGTCATATCCCCCATCACTCCCACTCACTATCCCAACAACCCGTCCTACTCTCCTGACATCCTCGACTTAGCAATTATCAAGCGAATCAATCTTGATCTAAGGTCTATCGAACCGCTCGATGACCTAGGCTCCGACCATCGCCCCGTTTCCCTCGTGCTAGGACCGCCGAACGATAACGCTACCTCTCCTAAGACCTTTACCAACTGGAAAGGTTTTAAAAATACGTTAGTTTCAGCCTTAGAGAATCCGAACTCTCCACTCGCGATCTCTCCCGAACAATTAGATAGCCCGGATAAAATCGATTCATTAGTAAATTCTCTCACTGATGCTATCAACTCAGCCATCAGTGACAACGAAAAGGTTGCTAAGCAAGGCAAACCCACGCTTCCCTTAGCCGTTAGCAATCTTATTAAAGCTAAGAACGCGGCTCTCCGGAGAGCCAAGAAATATCCCACGCCCGCCTATAGAACAGCTGCGAATCAGCTTCAACGTAAAGTCGTAAAGTCGCGGAACTCCGAGACGCTCAGATGAACGATCTCATGGCGAATATCTCTCCGTCCCACCAAGCGTACTATAGCATGGCCCGAGCCTTACGCGTAGACACCGCCTCTCACGTTCCTCCTCTCACACGTCCCGATGGCAACACTGCCTTTGAAGTCGAAGAGAAAGCCGAATGCTTCGCTGACAGCATTGCCGCACAATGCTCGCCCAGCACGCAACCTGCTGATCCCTCACACATCCAGGCGGTGGAGGACGAAGTCCTTCACAGAGACTCTCTCCCCATCACCGCCGACCCTGTCACAGTCTCTAATGACGAAATCTTGCTTCTCATTAGAAATCAAAAGTCCAAAAAGGCTCCGGGTGCGGATGGAATTTCCAACCACGCACTTAAGCACCTACCTCAACAGATGCTTACCTTGTTAGCTATCATTTTCAATGCCTGCTTCGACCATAGCTACTTTCCAAAAGCTTGGAAAGAAGCGACAGTCATAGGCATTCCCAAGCCGGGCAAACCTCTGAACGTCCCGGCTAATCACAGACCCATCAGCCTCCTCAAGGCAATGTCTAAACTTCTCGAGAGAGTCATACTCTCTCGAATGCGGAACCATCTGTTTCCAACGGATGGCAATCCTCTCATTATTCCCCATCAGTTCGGCTTTCGCGCTAAACACTCCTGCCCTCAGCAAGTCCATCGAATCGTCGAGTACATACTTGACGGTTTCTATCCGCGTCGTTATAAAACAGTCGCGGTTTTCTTTGACGTAGCCAAGGCTTTCAATAAAGTCTGGCACAGCGGTCTCGTTTATAAACTCTACAAGATAGGCTTACCGGATCGCCTAGTCAGATTAAGAGCGTCGTTTCTCAAAGACCGCACGTTTCAATTTAAACACGAAGGCACGCTTTCTGCGCCTCGTCCCACAAAGGCTGGAGTCCCTCAAGGCTCAGTCCTCACCCCTCTGCTGTACACCGTGTACACCAACGACATTCCCATCCCGCCGAAAGGCGTCGAACTCGCCCACTTTGCTGACGACACCGCACTCTATACCAAAGGCCACAGTGTTCGGCACCTTGTAACCAGACTCCAAAAGGCCGTAAACGCCCTTGGTGTATGGTTTCAAAAATGGCGCATCGATGTGAACCCTGAAAAGAGTTCTGCGATGCGCTTCGACCACAAACGCCGTCGTCCCGCTGGCGATCCCCACGTTCGAATGTTAGGCATTCCCATCCCCTGGAAGCGCAGTACTAAATACTTAGGCGTCACATTAGATCCGACGCTTTCTTTCAAGCCACACGTCGAAAGAGTTTCGAAACTCGCTCGTCACTACTTAGGCCGACTAAATAGCATTTTAGGTAGAAAAAGTAAAATGTCTTTCAGAAACAAACGTACACTTTACAAGGTCTGCGTTAGACCCGTCATGACGTATGCCTCGCCAATCTTTGCCCACGCCAAACCCTCCCTCCTGCACAAACTGCAGGTAGTTCAAAACCTCTTCTGCCGCAGGGCCACAAACACACCTTGGTGCGTGCGTAACGCGGACCTGCACAGAGATCTTGAACTACCTACAGTGCAACAGCACCTCAAAACACTCTCTGAAGCGTTCTTCAAACGCTCCGAAACCCACCCCAATCCTCTAGTTCGTGATTCAGTCTCATATACTACTCCTGTGTGAGATTCGAAGTTCAAAGTCGCTAGGCCTAGGAATGCGCAAGCGTACTCATCCACCAGACTGTCAGCCGATCTCGAAGCCCTTCTGGCCGCAAATTCTAATTCTAACGTAAATTCTAATTCTAACGTAAATCCTAATTCTAACGTAAATGCGAATTAATTCAATTTTATTTTGCAATTTTTTTATTTTTGTTTTAATTATTGATTTTCATTTTGAGCACCTTCAGTGCTATGTATTCACCTTCAGTGCTTTGAGCACCTTCAGTGCTATGTAATCCCAGCGGGTGACCCCTTCTGGGCCCCGCTAGCGCGGCCTCTTTCTCCAATTGGCCGTCGCTCAGATGAAGGCTGAGTGGCAAAAATGCACGAGCCGACAGGGGGTTTTAGTGGGTATGGTCCTGGTAGGCGTCGGGACGAGTCCCACATAACTTTGGAATCGCGCCAGAGTATGCGTCAGGGCATTTTTATCCTCCTGCCCTTCCCGCGGAGGGGAACAAAAAAAAATGGGTGAATGGTGTGGTACTGGTATGCACTTAGTTAAACTTTAGTGATTTTCAACCATGGGTTTCATCTCTTATCGTTTCATCTCATATATAAATCAATAAAAACGGAATTTGTTAAAATGTAATATCGATAATCAATAGTCGTGCTAGAGTTTTGTTTTGTTTGCAATGCTAGTTCATTCTATAAAAGATACAACATGCACTAATTTATTAAAGTAATTAACTATGAAACACTTACAAATGAATTACAAAATGAAAATGAATTTTGTACATTGATCAGACCAACAAGTAACTGTGAGCGACTTAATATTGCTTTATGACTTACAGTCATAAGCAGTGCGAACCAAACCACACTTGTCGCACATTTACAAACCAACAAGAGGGAAAAGAAAAAGTTTAAGTCCCGAGAACAGTAAACAAAAAGCCAATAACTTCTTCAGACGTCAAGCTGCGAGTTATGCCTGGTTGTGAAGCTGGGGAAATTTATTTCATTAACAAACAATATATCCCCCTACATCCGCACTGATGTGCCTTCCAGGGTAGTGTCGACAATTTACAGATGAGTGCTCCGACAACATCCTGCGCGCTCCGGTATGCAGTAGCGAGTATGTGCTGCGTTGTTTAATGTAATTCGACAAACAGTTCGACAAACAAGGAGTTGAAATATTGCCAAAAGTTACAGAGGTGAAAGTGTAGCGAATAGGAATTAATGGAAAACGAAAACGAGAATTATCATTCAACACATACATATATTTTTAAAGCAGTGTTCCGCTTCTCTCTCACCATTTTTATTTGTCATTTAGCCAGGAGTTTTAAACAATCGGCTTTCTTTTATCGAACGCGAGCAGATTACCAACATTTTTAAGATACCTTTTTACTTTGTCAAAAGTATGCCGAAGCATTAAACTACCAAAATGATGAACTGGCTTCATGTTAGTAAATAATAAAATTAATTTATTGAGTAGCAATGAAGTAAATATCCCTTTAGCGATACGGCAGAGGATGAACACTTTGTTTTATGATTTCAGACTTATGTGAAGGCAGAATCATATCCATTAAGTTCGATTTTCAATAATCACATGTTTACATACTCATGATAAGATTTGGTAGGGCTTGTTTATTTTTTCATGAAAAAGCCTCATGACAATCTCCGGACGAAGAGGCTCTACAGACTTGCGAGGTCATACACAGCCAGTTACTAATTATAAGCTTGGTATTTTTTCAGCTTAAACCATTGACATACAAACAAATGGACGATGGGTCTAATACAATATTGGTCGTAAAAAGTATTATAAGTTAACAAATACATTTACAAAATTATGAATAAATTAAATGGCTTGACATTTAATTCGTGTATCGTTACATTACAGCTTATTATTGCTTGCCAAAAACTTGCACATTGTGAAGCTGTAACTAGGAAATTGACATTAAAGTCAATTTACGTAGCTTAAACTTCAATTTTCACGAAAAAATATGTCATTTTATACGTGCTGTCTGGCGACCGATTACATCGCCACTAAAATATTCCCACCATTTTTTTATTTCATCCCAGGACGCTTATTAACGCAGACCCGAAGTCTAATGACTAAAAATCAATGCGCTTATGCCCAAACTTGTCACTGCAGCTGGACGATTGTCAAGTTAATTACCGTTCCGTGCAACAGACCCAAGATAAATGACCGCCAGTGGCTTAAGAACTTGAGCGTTTCCGTGCTTTAAGGGCACGTGGAGCCGTCGGCCCTGGTTGTTGTCGCAAGACAACAGCGCTGACACCACGTCAGAGGCCTACGGAGTTTCCAGGCCAGCCAACCAGAGGTTGCCAGACCCTCACACGATAAGAAGAAGCAGCTAAAACATGGAGTTTACTTACGTTATGGGTGGCCAGCCGACCGATTTCCTACCACACAACGGAAGTACAAAGAAGCGTGGAACACTTATTTACCTAGGTTTTTGAAACAAATCACTTCTTGCTGATTTTTGTGAAATGAGAATGTTTTGATTATTTGTAAAATTCATGAGTTTTAAACAAATACATTGCTAATACAGCGAATGTGAAAGAAATGAAATTTGAAACTTTAAGTGAAAATTGTTACTCAACAAATTTAGGCTATTACAGGTCCTGCATGGTTATTCGGAAAAAAACCTTCAATGATGCCCCTTAGTCGTCTTTATCTTCCTCATCCTCATCGACTTAAACTTTTTACATAACATGCTTTTTGTGTTACTCGCATGACTAAAACAAGTCGAGTGACGTACGAGTCATCAAAATAAGCCTATAGAGTGCCATTAAGAATATAAAGTACAATATATAGACTGACTAAAGACTATCTATCTATATCACCACTTTTTTGAGTAACGCAGTCGGGTAAAAGGGGTGGATACTTTACCAAACATTATTATGAACATTACGTTCTCAGCTTTTAAAGTATCATTTACACGACGATTTTCAGTTTCTTTGCCAGTTTCATTGTTAAATATTAAAATTAGAGTTTATTTTTAAATAAATCATTAAACAAAGTTCCATGTTTTATACTGAAGAGTAAATAAAAAATTCTATAGATTTTATTATCGAGTTTTTTTTTGCTAACCCTCTAACGTTGGCATACATTTGACAGCTCCCCTGCTCACAGCAGGAACAAAAAGAAGAGAATTAACTTCAAATCTATACACATTAATTATTGTCGCGATCACTTAATAATATCCACAATAAACTAAATAATGAGTATTTTACAGTTATTCGGTAAGGTGTAGTGATGAAAGGACAATCACCCGTGAGTAAATAATATCTAAAACAAGTGTCACGAAAGATCAAGTACGAAAATCATCAAAATGAATGATATATACAGGGTGTCCCAGAAATGACACGTAAGGGTGACACTGGAGGTAGGTACCTTAGGCGTAACAGATAACGCCAATATGCCTCTAGTAAAAGTTTTCTGGTTTTCGAGATATTGCCACTTTTGTGATTTTTTATGAAATTTCCACTTTTTGATCCTTTTTTGCCTGCAACTGCAATAAATATCTTTAAATCCAGTAATATACAGTTTTTAAAAAGACTATCGTTATTAGTTAGTTGAGACAACCTAGTAATAATTTTGACGGAAATTAGCACACTATGCTAAGAAAAATAGTTGAATTGTTTTATTTTTTTTCATAACGAAAAACCTGACCGAAGTTAAAAGTGAAAAAATATGTATGGCGATGATACTGCACATCACCTTAAAAAATTGCTTGTTTAATTACCTTATAGGTTAGTTAGGCTATAGCATCACTATAGCCCTATTTTATAAAAAGCAAATATTAGAAAATTTAATTTTTTCATGAAAAGCGTGCTACTTGGAAAATAGTACAACTTCATGATAATGCTTATTAACAGGTCCAGGTATATTTTGTGGCAAACTTACTAATAAGTGAAATTACAGAAGCACATCTATCTTTTTCTCTCTTTTATTGTTTCTTGAAGAAAAGTTCTGTAAAGAGAACCCACTTTCATCGGCCTCCTCGCGACGTGGTACTTCTCTTCTCTAAAGTCTCTCTACCTCCAATGTCACCCTTACGTGTCATTTCTGGGACACCCTGTATGACTGAAGTGAATGAATGGCTTATCTATTTAAATATCATACTGTTTTTATTCAGTAGACTAATGAATAATTGAGAGAATTTTTTTTTGTATAAAATAAAATATAAATCAACAGGTTATTCTAATCCCAATCTCATATCCAATATTAATTCGTTTAATAGGGAAAAATTGTATAATGGACAATTCTGCCCATTTAAACGTTGCTGAAATATTGAATATGTAATATTGGTTATCAGGTGAACGCCTCAGCAAGTGCACCCCTCAAATTTAAAATATGTTTTTGAATAGGATGAAGATAATATTATATTATTACTGTGATAGAGTTTAGGTGAAGTTTTCAGTTCTAGAAAGAGACTTCAGACTCCAATGATGTTTTATCAAATATCTGCCACACATAGCGTGTAAGTTTTGTTGCTCCAAATTTTCCAGGAAGCCCTTATTAACATAACTCGCCGCTCCGGACATAATGCTGCTCGAGTCAGTTACTCATTTAAATAAAAGGGTCACAAGCGAGCCTCCGGGATATTTCACGGCGATTTAAGTGGACTTCCATGTCTTGTTGTTTCATTCAAGACTAAATAACATTATTCAAATAAATAAGTAATGTTCAATTAATATATACTAACAAATACAATTTCTAGACAAATACACCAACTGTATGGCCCCAAAGTAAGCACAGCTTGTGTTTTGGATGACCATACAGCGAATTGGGGGGGAAACCCGCAATAATAATATTTGTATAAATATCAACGACCATGACCTGAAAACAAACATATATGTTTATCACACAAATAAATGCCCCAGCCAGGACTCGAACCAGGGACCTCAAGCGTATGAGGCAGGGCTACTAACCTACTCGGACGCTACTCGGACGTCTAAAGTTTTTATTGTAGTGATTTACAATTATTTTATTTGTACGTATTGGTACATTGACAATTCCTGAAAGAGATGCACATAAAAGTATGCCATATTTTGCTTTCTGTCTTTCCGTAAATTTTTAATTTTTGTCTTGTCAGTGACATGTAAATTAGCATGCATATGACAAGAGTCGTCGACACCGGCAGCCGGCGCCGAGCGCCCTTCCCGCCAATATCCACTTTAACCCGCCTCGCTAAAATGTGAAAGTTTATTCTGAATTTACAAAAGCTTTTTAAAGCTTTTTATTTAGTAAACATTGATTTTTTAAACATTTTACGACCTATAATCACTCCCTGCGCAGTAGTTAAATGTGTTTAGTTTATCGATATTTTTACTTTTGTTTATTTCGCCAGTTCAATTTAAAAACAAAAAAAAATTGATGTCCCATAACTATACCGTTCAAACTCTTACACAATGCTGCACAGACTCACGCAACGCAGCGGCGCGGGCGCCGGTCTGGGCACTGAGCTGAAGGTTTCCGATATCCGCCCGGCAGTAAGACAACGAACGGTGCCACTTCTTTGTGCTAGTTCTAAAATGTCATGGCTTCGGGTCTTAGTCGTCAGTGTGTTGATGATGTTACATTATTTCATGTGCCATCTAACAATACTGCAAGTTAATGCGTTGTATGTAACTTTCATACATTCAATATATGTATGTATGAAGAACTTTAACAATTCAAATAGACATGAAATGTTAATAAACAGAAAGTCGATGAATTAGCTGTCTAAACGTGATGGCATGATCGGTATTGCTGAAATGAAGTTATCTGACGCTGGTTTTCATGCAAATGTAATTTTTTGATAACGCGTTGAATAAGCTTTCGTAATTTATAAACTTTTAAATATTACAATCATTAAAACTGTACAAATAAGTTGTCTTCTTTCTTTAACTTTTTCTTAAGTTCACTTTCAAGATTCTTGAAAGTGGTTAAAGTAATATTGTTAATTACCTTATTGATTTTAATTTATAAAAATGAGTTGTTCATATATAACTTCGCACTAATTAATTAAAAAATTAAGATATAATTGAAAACTTTATTGATTTTCGGATATGAGCAAATATTAACACCCTGACAATTCATACGCCCAAATGAAACAAAAACCCATCTCCTCAATAATCACACGCAAGCACCTATTGTTGCACCGGTTCTTTAACCCTATTTGTAACCGAAATCAGCAATCACAACGCGTGCCCTGCTCAGTATCAGGTTATAGCAAAGAAGGTCATCGTTGGTTTTTACCAAGACAGGTCATAAGGTTTGTCACATAATGAATTTCTTAAATTAAAAATGTTGAAACAATTTTTGATTATTATTTTTATTAATACATATTCGTAGTTACCTGAATTTAGGATTGCAAAATCTTTTTTTATATTTTATTTTTATTTTTTTATTTTATTTTATTATAACAGGAAGATCAGCAGCCAAATTAATAAAAATAGATAACACAAATCGCTTTAGTGGGCCAATTAAAGATCCTCACCAATAAAAAACAAATAAGAAACTAACTACGGCGATTACCAAATACGCCATTGAATTATACACTTTGTTACTATAACTTACTATCTCAAACTGTAACTATAACTAATACAATGTGCTTTTAATTTTTTACGTTATTATTATTAAGTACAAATTTGTTGAATAAATGCTCGAGAATTCTAGTGTTCACCAAGGTTATTAATAGGTTATTATGAGTTATTAAAGAAATCGTTACTTAGAGCACGCCTCGCAGACGCAACGCTAGTATTGAATAGATCGAGATCGAGTTTAATTAATAATTTATTAAAATTGCTACACGCGCGCCATACAAAAGTATTTCGTCTGTAGTTTGTGTTAGCTAATGGGAGATGTAATAGTGCATTATTTCTATCTAAAAGGTAGTGAGCTTCATCTCATGAAAGTTTTCCCAAAAGGCTTCAAAGAGTTTCAGGTGACTATAAAGTTTTAGTTATAAGCAGGAACTATTAAAGTGTTTAAGCAACTTGATTCGGCATTCAGGACCAGTCTTACAAAAAAGAAGGATAATTATGTGCGGTATAAAATAAAATACCTTTGAAATTAATTCTCGCTAAGAAAAAAGGGGACTCGGTCCGCATTCAAGAACCATCAATAGATCTTCGTTAAGATTCAGCACGGGGGCTCACTGACCAGGAGATTCTAATAGGGGCTAGTTATTACAGGCGCGTGTTCAGGCAGATGCCTCGTTTCATGTGGAAATGAATCAAAAATCACTGCCATAAGCCATTCAATAGTGACGGCTGAGTGGCGCAGCGGCTAGTAGCCCTGCTTGAGGTCCCAGGTTCGAGCCCGAGTTGGGGTTTTCAATTGTGTGATAAACATGAATGTTAGTTCTCAGGTCATGGTGGTTTATTTGTATATGTTTGTTTATGCTGGGTCTCCCCCGAGTTCGCCATATTATTATCGGTAATACAAGCTCTACTTTAGTGTCATACTGTGTCGGTCTGGGATTTATATTACTATTATTGTATTCCAAAACAAAGAATAAAATATACTTAAATGTATAATAAATACAAATGTTCTTCGAAATCTTTATCATTAACTCACGCGCACGCACTTCGTCCCGTCACCACGGCGGGCGCTTCATTCTGAGACTGAGTACTGACGGGGGAGAATGTATACTTCTTCGCCAGCACAATCACAAGCATCTTCCAAACTATGAAGATTTCAATCTTGGGCTTATAAAGTGATTTCAGGGTTTATAGCAATAACATAGAGAATGTAGTTTTCAGTCTGCACATCTACACCTGAAAGTGTGTGAATATCGTAATTAACTTGAACAATGAAATCAAATCATCTAGTTTGACAGATGCGTGTTGTCATGCTTCGATAGTCTAGACTGCGGATGGGATATTAGAGACAAAACAAGCATTAGTACACTCGCTTATGCGTCCGATCGCGTTAAATAAAAGGAGTGGTTAATTTTATTTGGTTGTATATTACTGATTAGTAAGTAAAGTAAAAAACAATGAAAATGAAAAGAAAAATGGATAATATAAATAGGACATGATAATAAAAAATAAAAAAAAGGAATAGCGATCCCATTGCGTTTTTCGGGCTACGCTATTTTAGTAGCGCGCACCCACGTTCTCACTATCGCGTCGTCACTTTTAAATATTTGTCCAAATAATGCAATAAAAAAAGAAAAAAATTATCTACATTATATCAAATGTGATAAAAGTATTCATTTTGAAAATAATAAATTCTAAACGTGCATTGGAAAAAAGTAATAAATTTTATAGTATTTATGGTAAAACTCATACATAAAATATATGTTGTAAAATTTTTTTGTACAATATTTAAGATAAACATTTCCATCGTATATTGTATTTTTAATTTGTTTATGGTTTTTGCAGCGCATGCCAAAATAGCTCGCAGGTGGCAGATATTTTTCCGACTTACTTGACACTTATCGTTATGTTTTGATTTAAAATGTGTAGTTGCATAGTTTTTGTGCTTCCCCATTTCACACAAACTTACAAAAAATTTTTATTTTTTTTAAGTTTTATAATAAGCATTTATTATTATTAATAATCTATTATTATTTTTAATAAAACAAGGTTGACCAGGTAACACATTTTTAAAAAGGTAATAACTAATGTTTATGGTACAATTTTCAAACAAATATATGACTTTTTTAATAAGTAATGTTACATACAGGGTTCAAATGTTATCGACAAAACCACATCTGCTCATAACAATATCAGTGACTGAAAATATTTTCCATGAAAATAGTTAACACCGTCTCAAGCTTGGTTTTCTACCTTTTTTTAAAATTAGGAATCCCCTGGCATACGCGTTACGGAGATGAACAGCGAAACGTAGTTAAATAACGAAGTGAACTTGAAAGGTCGTATGCCAGTTTAATTTAGTCGTAAATAAAGTCAACTGCCAGGGGAAGGGATCAGTATTAGTTCGGCATTTTTAAGCATAGATCGTCAGTGGCGCGGTCCTGCAACCTCTGGAATCACTGTTGTAACTTTCATATTACCAGCATTACATTCATTGAAACATGTCAATTCAAGCGTTATTTTTTCTTCGCATCTTATTTCAATCTTTACAATTAAAAACTAACCTTATTTTAGACTAAATCACCGTATAGTCCACCGTCATAGGAAAATTTACATACTATCTAGAGGACCATCAAAAGGTATAATAATAAATGCTAGTACTACTCATATCCCAATTAGCTCGACATCCGCTTCCGGCGTTCGCCAGTCCTTGACTTTATTTGAATTTTAATAAAACAAATTATAAAGCTTATATAGCCTACAGAGTAAGGTCTTCTCATAAAATACCAATATAATAATTGCAACCGTTAAAATACGATGTATAAGCAAAGCTTTGTGTTAAACTTATATTTCCAAACATAATAATTCAAACTCAAACAAAATGTTTATTGCTTCTCAAAAATCATAATATACTCGGTTATTAAAAAAAACAGTGAAATAAATGAAAATAATGGCCCTTGTTGGGCTAAGTGCTCAACCAATGAGGAGAAGAGGAATCGTTTGCAAAAATAAATTTTCATTTGTGTGTTTTGATAACGTTACTTTTTAATAATTTACTACTATGGTACTGGGTCTCATTATAATAACATTTTTTGTGAATAAAATATGGTTTTTTTATGAAAATTTTAGAAATGTCATGAGGGAAGAGACTTTATTCCATCCATCCCTCTTTGAAGGGAGACTGAGTAGCAGTGTTTGCGAAGAACTCTATCGTTTACCGATAACTATATTCTTTATAGAACGTTAAAAACATATTACGATGTGTCTAAATCAATCGACTTGTTCAATGGTTCCAAGTTCAAAAGGCAATTTATTGAGTATCCAACTGCGACTTCATTATGAAAATCATAAAAATATATGGATTACTGTTACGATTTGCACACGTAGACACACACACACATACCTCACAGACACAGACACTACACACACATATCAAAACACATATACTTAAATATTTAATCTTTCAATATGTACACTTTAACTCATTTTTCAAAACTCATTATTTGCTCTCTATATGGATATTTTAATATGATGTAAATCCTTTATTGGATGTAGGATTTAATTTGTAAGTCTTACTATTTATATATAAATTAGGATGCATTGGCCTGATGAAGCTACGTTTACAAGATGTGAATAATCAAACATGCACAACGAGCTTATCCAGACAAAAGATTATCCACACTCATTCCGTCAATAAAATTTTCAGCACCGGTGTAGCATTCATGTTTGGGCTGTCATCGTTAGTAATAAATCTGTAGGCACTTTTTCTACCAGATCACTTAACAACTGGAAGATTTGCCAGCGTTTTAACAACCCCCTGAAGGACTCGTGCAATTTTTTGCCACACAGCCTTCATCTGAGCGACGACCATTTGGAGAAAGAGGCCACGCTAGGGGTCACCCACTGGGATTACACAGCACTGAATTAGAACAACATTATAATTAGAATTTGCGGCCAGAAGGGCTTTGAGATCTAACGTCAGCTACGTCGCAACGTTCGTGTGTGCGTTTCTCGGTCTATCATCTAAGATGAGAGACCAATCTAAGACAGGGGTAGTATACGAGACTGAATCTCAAACTAGAGGATTGGGGTGGGTTTCGGAGCGTTTGAAGAACGCTTCAGAGAGTGTTTTGAGGTGCTGTTACACTGTAGGTAGTTCAAGATCTCTGTGCAGGTCCGCAATACGCACGTACCAAGGTGCGTTTGTGGCCCTGCGGCAGAAGAAATTTTGAACTACCTGCAGTTTGTGCAGGACGGAGGGTTTGGCGTGGGCAAAGATTGGCGTGGCATATGTCATGGCGGGTCTAACGCAGGTCTTATAAAGCGTACGTTTATTTCTAAAAGACATTTTACTTTTTCTACCTAACATACTATATAGGCAGCCTAAGTAAAAACGGGCGAGTTTAGTTACTCTATCAACGTGTGGTTTGAAAGAAAGCTTCTTGTCTAAGGTGACGCCTAAGTATTTGATATTGCGCTTCTAGGGGATAAGAATGCCTAACATTCGGATGTGGAGATTACTAATCGGCGATACGACGGTGTTTGCAGTCGAAGTAAACCGCAGAACTCTTGTCTGGGTTCATATCGATGCGCCATTTTTAAAACCATGCACCAAGAGCGTTTCTGGCCTTTAGGAGTCTGGTGATGGGACCCGGGACACTGAGACCTTTGCAGAAAAGGGTGGTGTCGTCGGCAAAGAGGGCAGTTCGACGCCTTTCGGTGGGACGGCAATATTAGTAGTGTAGACGGTGTGCAACAGAGGGGCGAGGACTGAGCCTTGAGTGACTCCAGCCTTTATGGGACGAGGCGCGGAAAGCGTGCCTTCATGTTTAAAACGAAACTTGCTGTGTTTGAAAAACGACGCGATTATCCTAACTAGGCGATCCGGTAAGCCTATTTTGTAGAGTTTATAGACGAGTCCGATGTGCCATACTTTATCGAAAGCCTTGGCTTCGTCAAAGAAATTTGCCACCGTTTTGAAACGCCGTGGGCAGAGTATGTACTCAACGATTCGATGAACTTGCTGAGGGCAGGAGTTCTTAGCGCGAAAGCCGAACTGATGGGAAATATGACTCTTTCGAGAAGTTTAGACATGGTCTTGAGGAGGCTGATGGGTCTGTGATTAGCCGGGATATTCAGACGTTTACCCGGCTTGGGAATGCCTATGACTATCGCTTCTTTCCAAGCTTTTGGAAAGTAGCTAAGGTCGAAGCAGGCATTGAAAATGATAGCTTATAAGGTAAGCATCTGTAGAGGCAAGTGCTTAAGTGCGTGGTTGGAAATTCCATCTGCACCCGGAGCCTTTTTGGACTTTTGACTTCTAATGAGAAGCGAAATTACATCATTAGATACTGTGACGGGGTCGGCGGTGATTGGGAGAGAGTCCCTGAAAAGGACTTTATTCTCCACCGTCTGGATGTGGGTGGGATCCGCTGGTTGCGTGCTGGGCGACGATGTGAGGCAATGCTGTAGGCGAAGCATTCTTCGGCTTTCTCTTCGTCTTCGAAGGCGGTAGTGCCGTCGGAACGAGAGGAGGAACATGAGAGGCGGCGTCTAAGCGTAAGGCTCGGGCCATTTTATAATACGCATGGTGGGACGGGGAGATATTCTCCATGAGATCGTTCATCTGAGCGTCTCGGAGTTTCACGAGGCAAGACCTTACTTTACGTTGCAGCTGATTCGCAGCTGTTCTATAGGCAGGCGTGGGATAAAGTTTGGCTCTCCGGAGAACCGCGTTCTTAGCTTTAATGAGATTGCGGACGGCTAAGGGAAGCGTGGGTTTGACTTGCTTAACGATCTTTAAATTATCTCTGATGGCAGATTTGATAGTATCAGTGAGTGAATTGTCTAACAAGTCTATTTTGTCCGGGCTATCTAGAGAGTCGGGCGAGATCGCGAGTGAAGAGTTCGGGGCCTTTAAGGCTGAAACTAGCCTAGCAAACTAGTTGGTAAAGGTCTTAGGAGAGGTGTGTTTAACGTTAAGCGATCCTAGCACGAGAGAAACGGGGCGGTGGTCAGAGCCTAGGTCATTGAGCGGTTCGATTGACTTTAGATCGAGGTTGATATGCTTTACTTATGCAAAATCGAGGATGTCAGGACGGAGGTTAGGGTTGTATGGATAGTGAGCGGGAGTGATGGGGGATATGACGTCTTAGTCAAGGGAGTTAGTGATGTCGAGGAGAGCGATACCGCTGGTGTTGGTTGATAGGCACGTCCAGTCAGTATGTTTGGAGTTAAAGTCTCCGAACATAATGACTGAATGGCCAAGGGCGAGAATGGCCTCAAAGTCGCTGCGGATTGGTCTAGTGCCACTAGGTATGTAGACTGAAGCTATGATGATGGTCGGATGACCAGTCATAGCCAATCTCCACACCGTAGCTTCCATGTTAAGGAGAGAAGGAAAAGGGAGAGGAGAGCAATGGAATCCTCTTTTGTAATAAATAGCTGTGCCGCCGTGACCGTCGGCGTTGGGCTTGTCGTTACGAGTTAGCGCGTATTTGGGAATAGCAAATTCCCTGGAGCGGTTTGGAGTAAGCCATGACCTCAGGAAGTTTGGTACTAAGGCTACGAACGTTAAAGGAAACTAGAGATAAGCCCTTGGGTTTTATACGACCGGACGCGGGATTTGTGGGTCTAGACATTATATTTACTTATTTAACGAATTCATATAAAAAATATAAATTTATAACGAATTTAGTAGCGAGTGATGCTCAGATAACGCAAATAAACGCTCTTGAGGAGAGCGGGCGGCTCGCAGTTTGCGTGCGAGTACGGAAATTTCCGTAATGTCGACGTTTTGAATGACGTTGAACACGGTTTTCATGTCCTCAGCCAACGACGACTTAGGTAAAGACGACGGAGCGGGACGCGGGCCTACGGGAGCTATGGAAGCTGGGATAGGATGGAAAGGTGCAACTGGAGCGACCGGAAGCTGCCTCCAGGACAGAGCCGGAGTAGGCGTCGGCTGCATGGGCTGTGCTTCCGAAGCACCCCGGTTGCGCAGCGGCGGGAAGTTGGCAGGAGTGAGCGGCGGCGCCGGTTCAGGCGCGGCCCTCTTAGCGGTGGAGCGCGGAGCGCGCGGAGAGCCCCTGTAGTTTGCTGTGTGGCCGGACTGGCCGCAGAGCACACAGGCAGGGGGGAAGTGGAGTTGGGAGTGCGAGTGCACTCCTTGGTAATATGTGGGTCCAGGCACTTAACGCACCTGGGGGGAGCTGAGCAGTTAGCCGTTGCGTGGCCGTAAAACTGGCAACGGTGGCATTGCCCAGGGTGCTCACGACGGTTGGGACGTTCGACAGAGATGTTCGAGAGACCACAGATTGTGCGAACCTCTCTGAAGATCTCCCTCGAGTTGGGAGTATTAGCTAAAATAACTAATGCTAACGGAAAACGTTTACCGCGGTTGAAGTGCATCTTGTGCACTGCTTCAGCTGGGAAGCCCTGGGACTTAAGGTCCTCGAGGATTTCTTCATTCGCGAGCTCAAACGGGACGCCCCGTAAACTTGCGCGGATTTTACACTCCTCCGGGAGGGCGTAGGTTTGATAAGCAATTTGCCTTAGTGATAGGAGCCCAGTGAACGCGCGGAAGACGTCGATAGTGGCAACCTGAATTTTGAGAGTATCACCTGCGTCGGCGGCTTTAAGATAATTGATTATGTAATCTTTGCACAAGTTAGAAACCGCGGTCCAGCGCGCTTTTTCGCGGAGGAAGACGGGCGCAAACGGCAGCACAGCGCGACGCTGGCTTCGGCGGGACCGACGCGGTCACTTCGAGTGGCATTAACGGCGCGGGGGCGGGTGTTAAAGACACTGGGGTGGGCTCGGGTGTTGAAGACACCGCGACTTTCTTCGAACGCTTCTTAGAGCGTTTGGCGACTAACTGAAAGAAAATGAAAACGGCGACCGACAAAACTTCGGACGCGGCGGAGTCTGAATCGCTCCCGGGAGCCGTACGCTTCCTACGGGATGTGCGCGAGGATGTGACTGATGCACAATCCATGTCGGAGGGCGTGAGAGGCGCGGGAGTGATAAAAACCTGATGGGACTGGACGCCTTAACTGCTAATAAAGCCTGCGCGAAGACCTCGTCTGGAATGGGGATGCCGGACGCAGCGAGCGCCTGCGCGAACGTTTTCGCTAAGTGAATAATGCTTTGCGAATCCATTAAGGAAGGAATTATATGAATATGAATAAATAAGTATATAAAAATAAACCTAGCGAACCCTAGCGGATAACCTACCAACCAGCGATAGGAGGGCTGGGGAAATTAACTTAAAACTAACCGTAGTTTGCCGAAGGCCGCTACCTAGAATCCTAAAAAGGGTACGCAGGTAAAGAGTTGACCACGTTAGTGTCAACCTTTACCGACAGAAAGGGCGAATGCACACGAAAACACACAGATATGATAAAAACAAATATTAAAATATAGGAAAAATAAATAAAATAGAAGAAAGGAATAAAATAAAAATAAAAGGACTGGTTCAGTACAAATTCGTTGTCATCGTTAAGTATCCTTTGTACTGAAACCAGACTACTCACGCTGGGCACAACACAGCACTCAGCACAAGCAAAAGCACAACACAACTTAGCACAGCACTTCGAAGACTAAGAGGCTTAGTCGCAAAGAAAAATCACTACGATAGCGCTCGGAGGGAGTAGAAAACACGGAAAAACCGTATCACGGAACAAACACGCTAGACTGTGACGTCAGTAAACTGAGCGCCACGGAATATCGGCCGTACCGGGCGGCGATCAGGCTGTTTTTCCGAACTGCTGGTAGAGTCATGTTTTACTGACGTCAATAAGAACAAGTAATTGTCAATGTTGAAAAATAAATATTAAAATTTCAATTTGAATTTTTTTTTTTTTTTTTTTTTGTTCCCCTCCGCGGGAAGGGCAGGAGGATAAAAATGCCCTGACGCATACTCTGGCGCGATTCCAAAGTTATGTGGGACTCGTCCCGACGCCTACCAGGACCATACCCACTAAAAACCCCCTGTCGGCTCGTGCATTTTTGCCACTCAGCCTTCATCGGAGCGACGGCCAATTGGAGAAAGAGGCCGCGCTAGCGGGGCCCAGAAGGGGTCACCCGCTGGGATTACATAGCACTGAAGGTGCTCAAAAATTAAAAGTAAAATAAAAACATTAAAAATGAAAAGTAAATAATGAAAACATTAAAAATTGAAAAATTAAATATGCATTAATTCGGATTTACGTTAGAATTAGAATTTACGTTAGAATTAGAATTTGCGGCCAGAAGGGCCTCGAGATCGCGTGACAGTCTGGTGGATGAGTACGTTTGCGCATTTCTAGGCCTAGCGACTTTGAACTTCGAGTCTAACACAGGAGCAGCATATGAGACAGAATCACGAACTAGAGGATTGGGATGGGTTTCGGAGCGTTTGAAGAACGCTTCAGAGAGTGTTTTGAGATATTGTTGTACTGTAGGCAGTTCAAGATCTCTATGCAAGTCCGCGTTACGCACGTACCACGGTGCGCCTGTGGCCCGGCGGCAAAAGAGGTTTTGAACTACCTGCAGTTTGTGCAGGAGGGAGGGTTTGGCGTGGGCAAAGATTGGCGAGGCATACGTCATGACGGGTCTAACGCAGACCTTGTAAAGTGTACGTTTGTTTCTGAAGGACATTTTACTTTTTCTACCTAACATGCTATTTAGGCGGACTAAATAGTGACGAGCGAGTTTCGAAACTCTTTCAACGTGTGGCTTGAAAGAAAGCGTCGGATCTAATGTGACGCCTAAGTATTTAGTACTGCGCTTCCAGGGGATGGGAATGCCTAACATTCGAACGTGGGGATCGCCATCGGGACGACGGCGTTTGTGGTCGAAGCGCATCGCAGAACTCTTTTCAGGGTTCACATCGATGCGCCATTCTTGAAACCATGCACCAAGGGCGTTTACGGCCTTTTGGAGTCTGGTTACAAGGCGCCGAACACCGTGGCCTTTGGTATAGAGTGCGGTGTCGTCAGCGAAGAGGGCGAGTTCGACGCCTTTCGGCGGGATGGGAATGTCGTTGGTGTACACGGTGTACAGCAGAGGGGCGAGGACTGAGCCTTGAGGGACTCCAGCCTTTATGGGACGAGGTGCAGAAAGCGTGCCTTCGTGTTTAAATCGAAACGTACGGTCTTTGAGAAACGACGCTATTTACCTGACTAGGCGATCCGGTAAGCCTATCTTGTAGAGTTTATAAACGAGACCGCTGTGCCAGACTTTATCGAAAGCCTTGGCTACGTCAAAGAAAACCGCGACTGTTTTATAACGACGCGGATAGAAACCGTCAAGTATATACTCGACGATTCGGTGGACTTGCTGAGGGCAGGAGTGTTTAGCGCGAAAGCCGAACTGATGGGGAATAATGAGAGGATCGCCATCCGTTGGAAACAGATGGTTCCGCATTCGAGAGAGTATGACTCTCTCGAGAAGTTTAGACATTGCCTTGAGGAGGCTGATGGGTCTTTGATTAGCCGGGACGTTCAGAGGTTTGCCCGGCTTGGGAATGCCTATGACTGTCGCTTCTTTCCAAGCTTTTGGAAAGTAGCTATGGTCGAAGCAGGCATTGAAAATGATAGCTAACAAGGTAAGCATCTGTTGAGGTAGGTGCTTAAGTGCGTGGTTGGAAATTCCATCCGCACCCGGAGCCTTTTTGGACTTTTGATTTCTAATGAGAAGCAAGATTTCGTCATTAGAGACTTCGTCCTCCACCGCCTGGATGTGCGAGGGATCAGCAGGTTGCGTGCTGGGCGAGCATTGTGCGGCAATGCTGTCGGCGAAGCATTCGGCTTTCTCTTCGACTTCGAAGGCAGTAGTGCCATCGGGACGAGTGAGAGGAGGAACGTGAGAGACGGTGTCTACGCGTAAGGCTCGGGCCATGCTATAGTACGCTTGGTGGGACGGAGAGATATTCGCCATGAGATCGTTCATCTGAGCGTCTCGGAGTTCCGCGAGGCAAGACTTAACTTTACGTTGAAGCTGATTCGCAGCTGTTCTATAGGCGGGCGTGGGATATTTCTTGGCTCTCCGGAGAGCCGCGTTTTTAGCTTTAATAAGATTGCTAACGGCTAAGGGAAGCGTGGGTTTGCCGTGCTTAGCAACCTTTTCGTTGTCACTGATGGCTGAGTTGATAGCATCAGTGAGAGAATTTACTAATGAATCGATTTTATCCGGGCTATCTAATTGTTCGGGAGAGATCGCGAGTGGAGAGTTCGGAGCCTCTAAGGCTGAAACTAACGTATTTTTAAAACCTTTCCAATTGGTAAAGGTCTTAGGAGATGAGACGTTATCGTTCGGCGGTCCTAGCACGAGGGAAACGGGGCGATGGTCAGAGCCTAGGTCATCGAGCGGTTCGATAGACCTTAGGTCAAGATTGATACGCTTGATAATTGCAAAGTCGAGGATGTCAGGAGAGTAGGACGGGTTGTTGGGATAGTGAGTGGGAGTGACGGGGGATATGACATCTAGGTCAAGGGAGTTAGTGATGTCGAGGAGAGCGATACCGCTGGTGTTAGTCGATAGGCACGTCCAGTCAGTATGTTTGGAGTTAAAGTCTCCGAACATAATGACTGAATGGCCGAGGGCGAGAATGGCCTCAAAGTCGCTGCGGATTGGTCTGGTACCACTAGGTATGTAGATTGAAGCTATGATGATGGTCGGATGACCAGTCATAGCCAATCTACACACAGTGGCTTCCATGTTGAGGAGAGGAGGGGTAGGGAGAGGACAGCAGTGGAAGCCTCTTTTGTAATATATAGCGGTGCCGCCGAAACCGTCAGAGTTGGGCCTATCGTTACGAATAAACGCGTACTTAGGTATAGCGAATCCCCTGGAGCGGTTTGGAGTAAGCCATGTCTCCTGGAGAAGGAATAAGTCAGGTTCTTTGTTCTGAAGGAACAGTTTAATCTCGGGAAGGTTGGTATTAAGGCTACGAGCGTTAAAAGATACTAGGGATAAGCCCTTGGGTTTAATACGACTGGACGCGGGATTCGCGGGTCTAGACATTATAATTTATTATTTACGAATTTATAAATTATAAAAGAATTTACAACGAACTTAGGAGCGAGTGATGCTCGGCTAAAGCAAATAAACGCTCTTGAGGAGAGCGGGCGGCTCGCAGTTTGCGTGCGAGCACGGAAATTTCGTTAATATCGACGTTTTGAATAACGTCGAATACGGTCTTCATGTCCTCAGCCAACGACGACTGAGGTGCGGAAGACGGAGAAGGACGCGACCCTACGGGAGCTACGGGAGCTGGGATAGGTCGGGAAGGTGCAGGCGGAACGGCCGGACGCTGCCTCCAAGACAGAGCCGGAGTAGGTGTCGGCTGAACGGGCTTTGCTTCCGGGGGACCCCGGTTGCGCAGCGGCGGGAAGTTGGCAGGAGTGAGCGGCGGCGCCGGTTTAGGCGCGACCCTCTTGGTGGTGGAGCGCGGAGCGCGCGGGCAACCCCTGTAGTTAGCTGTGTGGCCGGACTGGCCGCACAGCACACAGGCAGGGGGGGAAGTGGATTCGGGAGTGCGAGTGCACTCCTTAGTGAAGTGAGGATCCAGGCACTTTACGCACCTGGGGGGAGCTGAACAGTTAGCCGCTGCGTGGCCATAGAGCTGGCAGCGGTGGCACTGCCCAGGGTGACCACGGGGGTTGGGACGCTCGACGGAGATATTTGAGAGTCCGCAAATTGTGCGAGCCTCCCTAAAGATCTCCCTCGAGTTGGGAGTATTCGACAGGATTACCAACGCTAAGGGAAAACGCCTACCGCGGTTGGAGTGCATCTTGTGCACTGCTGTGACCGGGAAACCCTGAGACTTAAGGTCATCGAGGATGTCTTCGTTGCTGAGTTCGAACGGGACGCCCCGTAGTACTGCGCGGATCTTACGCTCCTCCGGGAGGGCGTAGGTGTGATACGCGATTTGGTTTAATCCGAGTAACCTGGTAAACGAGCGGAAGTCGTCGACGGTCGCTATTTGAATCTTGATTGTATCGCCAGCGTTGGCGGCTTTTAAATAATTAATTTTGTGCACTTTGCACAAGTTTGAAACCGCGGTCCAGCGCGCTTTTTCACGCAGGAAGACGGGCGGAGGGAGCTGAGGCTTCGGCGGGACGGGAGCGCAGCGCGTCGCTGGCTTCGATGTGACCGACGGAGACGCGGTTACTACGAGCGATTTTAACGGCGCGGGGGCTGGTGTTGAAGACACCGGGGAGGGCTCGGGTATTGAAGATACCGAAGCTTTCTTAGAGCGCTTCTTGGAGCGCTTGGCGACGAGTTGAAACGCGGGCTCAGGAGAGCCGGTTAAGGTGACGGCATCTGACGACGTATCAGACGCGGGTTCGGAGTCGCTCCCGGGAGCGGTACGCTTACGACGCGACGCGTGAGAGGATGCGACCGATTCGCAGTCCATCTCGGACGAGGCGGGAGACGCGGGAGAGCTTAAGACCTGAGGGGTCTCGACGTTGGAGGCCTGAGGGGCCGGGGTTGAGGCCTGAGGGGCCGGGGACGCGATAGATGCCTGTAAGGCCTGCGTTAGTATGTCATCGGGTATGCTGACGCCAGACGCGGCGAGCACCTGGGCGAATGACCTAAGAGCGTTAACGAGGTCCATTGGAGGGCTTGGGATAATATGAAATATATAAATATATAATGTATGCCTAGGTTCCCTAGCAAACCTAGCGCCTATTTATATAACAAATGCCTAGAATTCCTAAATAAAAATCTAGCGAACCCTAGCGGCAAACCTCCCTACCAGCGGTAGGGGGGCTGGGGAGAATAAATTAAAACTAACAATAGTACGCCGAAGGCCGCTACCTAGAAACCTAAAAAGGGGGCGCAGGTAAAGAGTTGACCGCGTTAGGGTCAACCTTTACCGACAGAAAGGACAAATACACACGAAAACACACAAATATGATAGAAATAAATATGAAAATAGGAGAAAAATAAATAAAATAGAGAAGAGAAATAAATAAAAATAAAAAGGACTGGTTCAGTACAAATTCGTTGTCACCGTTAAGTATCCTTTGCACTGAAACCAGACTACTTACGCCGGGCACAACACTGCACTCAGCACAAGCACAACACAACTTAGCACAGCACTTTGAAGACTAAGAGGCTTAGTCGCAAAGAAAAATCGCACTTCGAAAGCACTCAGACGGAGTAGAAAGACTTAGGAAACCGTAGCACGGAGCCAACACGCTAGACTGTGACGTCAGTAAACTGAGCGCCGCGGAATGGCGGGAAGGGACCGATCAACGGAGAGCTGGGTCTTGCACGTCCGCACCGCGTGGCGATCGGAGCGAGAATGAATTTGAATTTTATACCTCCTTTCAGTTTTATACGGTCTTTATGGAACACTCTGTATAGTTATGAAGAATTTGACACGGAACAATTTTAATTATTTGAATAATGATTTCGTAATAATACGTGAAGTCCTGTAGATATCCCTATTCGCGACAGGTTTTAATAGAAAATCGTATCATAACTGAATTAATGCGACTGTTACGATATTTCAAATAAGCTATACAAGTAAATTCTGTACTCATAGTCGTTGGAAAACCTCTGAACTCCCGAAATAAGATAGCCTGTGAATTAAGAACTGTAACAAGAACAACAGCAAGAAAAAGAAATAGAAAAAAATATATTGTTTTTCTATACATCGTTGCTTTGGAGAGTTCAATGAAAACAGTCAATTCAAATATTTGTAAAGTCATGAGCGTCACGCAGCTGGCGTGACGTCGAGTGTTCTCGAGTTAGACGATTGAAAGAAAAAGAAAATTTATAATAAAAAGATTCTCAAAATAAAAAATAAGTTAAAATTATTAAACTATATTCAATTTAATACAATTTAAAGTATTAAATGTATAATATCAAATATATTTTTTGTTATTAATAATTGAAATAGTTTAGTTTAATAAGTCTTTCTAAGTATCTCATACGCAACTATCATAACGTCAGTATAATGAATGTATTGTGTTGATCACATTATAATCAGCGTCACTTACCCCAAAACATAAAATGCAGTTACAATACAATTCTACGATGCTTTTACAGTGTCAACAATACATCGTGCCAAGTGTCAGTTGAAGCTCCACCTCGCCGCAGCGAGAGTTTCACATCTATAGCATTGTATTGCATCTCACCGGGGTCAGAATATTGAATATCGTGTTAGCAGGATCGGTCAAAAATATAAATCCTTTGCTGTCGCATATCAGTAATACAACAGCACTGAGGTTGTAACTTACACATGCAATCATAAGTAAAGAACTGTGGAAGCCAGTAAGGAGGTGAATGCCGGGCAGCAATAAATCAGAAAGCACTAAAAAGGTGAGTGAGCGCGGGCGCGCTGCCGGCCGCGGCGGCATGCAAGTATCTGCAAGAGGCGCGTCGTGGGTGTTCGACGACACTAGCGGAAATTAATTGTTACTAGATTTTCAATTTTCCCAAAGTGGGTTTTAACCGTACATCTAATAAGTTTCTAACGCCGTTTTCACGGCGGACAGTGGGTTGTTAACCGTACTTCGTGGAACGTGAGCTTCGTCGACGGGAATTCGTCGTTCCAGGTGCCTCGAGTCTTCGTGTTCGAGTAAGTTATCCGCGTCGTCCTCAACCACCCTACTGCGTGTAGGGTGGTTTTTAGGAAGTTAGTCATCGTTGATAGGTTCATAGTATATATATTTATATATTGTTGTCCCTCCCCAACCCCTCCGCAATGGCTTCCCTAAGCTCTGATGAGTTTAGGAAGAAGTTACTTGATAGTACCGGTGCTGAAGACATGTCTATAAATGCTGATAAGTACCGTTTCTTAGATTCTCTTATCCCTCATCTCATGACGTTAATGTCCACAATGGCCCCTCAGGCCACCCCAGTTCCCCAGACCCCTCAGGTCTTAGGCCCTCCCGCGTCCCCTTCCTCCAGTGACATGGAGTGCGAAGTAGACGCCCCTCCGCGCCGCAAGCGCGCACCCGCGACCGAGTCATCCTCGGACGCCACCCCAACTGGCCCTGATGAGCCTCCCTCTTTCACCCTTGTTAAGAAGCGCTCTAAGAAGCGCTCGAAACAAGACCCGGCGCCCTCGACGCCCGTCCCTACACCCCCTGCGGCGTCTTCAACGCCAGCTGCCCCGGTGTCTTCAACACCCGCTCCGGCCCCAACTTCTGTCAAGGCCAAGGTCCCACTACCCGTTTTCCTTCGGAAAAAGGGTAAATGGTCCGAGGTCTCGACTATATATATTTGATTAAAATAAATAAATATAGATTACCTGTCGTTATAATTATTTTGTTTCAATGTCGAGTACCTACCTATACCCACTTATTTTACAACAGCTTCGACAATTTTAAAGAAGTTGGCATTATCAATCAAGAACTAATACGTGAAACATCTTGTAATGAAATATAATATTAGTTAATAAATTTGTACAAAACTAATCCGGCAGTACTTTAGTTTCTTACATTTTGTAACAAAATATCGGGTCTGTTATCGTGTTACGTTTATCGATATAGCTCCATCCCCATCAGTTTCTCCGACTCTAGTATTATATAAACTTGTACGTGTGTAAACATCATATTATTGTAAAATAATGCAAACATAATTTAAAAAAAAACGCTCGCTCAAGTTTTCACAGGAGCTGTCATCGAGAAAATAAAGAAATGGAAATAGTATAGGTACTGTGTTAAATACTTGGTTGGTAGAAACGTTTGACAATTCCATGAACAGCTGTAAAAATAAGTAGTTATTACTTCTACTGCTACTACTTCTACTCCGATCTCAGGCCTTTAATAAATACTTCAAGTAATTTTGTACAAATTTAAAGTTTACTAATCAAAGACGAGTCCCACGCCCCTGACGGCAATCGCCGAGATGCTTCGTGCTTTCGTGGGGCTTGGCAAAGAAAATGTTTTTTGTAGTTCGGTGGTTTCGTCAGCAACTTCCAGAAAATTTGAAACAATGATGCTAAATAATGAATACTTTAATAGAATTTATCGTAGCCGGTGTGTGTAAAGACAATATTACACCACCTGTACATTATTTATGGTGCGTTACGCACGTACCACGGTGCGCCTGTGGCCCGGCGGCAAAAGAGGTTTTGAACTACCTGCAGTTTGTGCAGGAGGGAGGGTTTGGCGTGGGCAAAGATTGGCGAGGCATACGTCATGACGGGTCTAACGCAGACCTTGTAAAGTGTACGTTTGTTTCTGACGGACATTTTACTTTTTCTACCTAACATGCTATTTAGGCGGACTAAATAGTGACGAGCGAGTTTCATAACTCTTTCAACGTGTGGCTTGAAAGAAAGCGTCGGATCTAATGTGACGCCTAAGTATTTAGTACTGCGCTTCCAGGGGATGGGAATGCCTAACATTCGAACGTGGGGATCGCCATCGGGACGACGGCGTTTGTGGTCGAAGCGCATCGCAGAACTCTTTTCAGGGTTCACATCGATGCGCCATTCTTGAAACCATGCACCAAGGGCGTTTACGGCCTTTTGGAGTCTGGTTACAAGGCGCCGAACACCGTGGCCTTTGGTATAGAGTGCGGTGTCGTCAGCGAAGAGGGCGAGTTCGACGCCTTTCGGCGGGATGGGAATGTCGTTGGTGTACACGGTGTACAGCAGAGGGGCGAGGACTAAGCCTTGAGGGACTCCAGCCTTTATGGGACGAGGCGCAGAAAGCGTGCCTTCGTGTTTAAATCGAAACGTACGGTCTTTGAGAAACGACGCTATTATCCTGACTAGGCGATCCGGTAAGCCTATCTTGTAGAGTTTATAAACGAGACCGCTGTGCCAGACTTTATCGAAAGCCTTGGCTACGTCAAAGAAAACCGCGACTGTTTTATAACGACGCGGATAGAAACCGTCAAGTATATACTCGACGATTTGGTGGACTTGCTGAGGGCAGGAGTGTTTAGCGCGAAAGCCGAACTGATGGGGAATAATGAGAGGATCGCCATCCGTTGGAAACAGATGGTTCCGCATTCGAGAAAGTATGACTCTCTCGAGAAGTTTAGACATTGCCTTGAGGAGGCTGATGGGTCTGTGATTAGCCGGGACGTTCAGAGGTTTGCCCGGCTTGGGAATGCCTATGACTGTCGCTTCTTTCCAAGCTTTAGGAAAGTAGCTATGGTCGAAGCAGGCATTGAAAATGATAGCTAACAAGGTAAGCATCTGTTGCGGTAGGTGCTTAAGTGCGTGGTTGGAAATTCCATCCGCACCCGGAGCCTTTTTGGACTTTTGATTTCTAATGAGAAGCAAGATTTCGTCATTAGGGACTGTGACAGGGTCGGCGGTGATGGGGAGAGAGTCTCTGCGAAGGACTTCGTCCTCCACCGCTTTGATGTGAGTGGGATTCGCGGGTTGCGTGCTGGGCGAGCATTGTGCGGCAATGCTGTCGGCGAAGCATTCGGCTTTCTCTTCGACTTCGAAGGCAGTAGTGCCATCGGGACGAGTGAGAGGAGGAACGTGAGAGACGGTGTCTACGCGTAAGGCTCGGGCCATTCGATAATACGCTTGGTGGGACGGGGAGATATTCTCCATGAGGTCGTTAAACTGAGTGTCACGGAGTTCCGCGAGGCGAGACCTAACTTTACGTTGAAGCTGATTCGCAGCTGTTCTATAGGCGGGCGTGGGATATTTCTTGGCTCTCCGGAGGGCCGCGTTTTTAGCTTTAATAAGATTGCTAACGGCTAAGGGAAGCGTGGGTTTGCCTTGCTTAGCAACCTTTTCGTTGTCACTGATGGCTGAGTTGATAGCATCAGTGAGAGAATTTACTAATGAATCGATTTTATCCGGGCTATCTAATTGCTCGGGAGAGATCGCGAGTGGAGAGTTCGGAGCCTCTAAGGCTGAAACTAACGTATTTTTAAAACCTTTCCAATTGGTAAAGGTCTTAGGAGATGAGACGTTATCGTTCGGCGGTCCTAGCACGAGGGAAACGGGGCGATGGTCGGAGCCTAGGTCATCGAGCGGTTCGATAGACCTTAGGTCAAGATTGATACGCTTGATAATTGCAAAGTCGAGGATGTCAGGAGAGTAGGACGGGTTGTTGGGATAGTGAGTGGGAGTGACGGGGTCAAGGGAGTTAGTGATGTCGAGGAGAGCGATACCGCTGGTGTTAGTCGATAGGCACGTCCAGTCAGTATGTTTGGAGTTAAAGTCTCCGAACATAATGACTGAATGGCCGAGGGCGAGAATGGCCTCAAAGTCGCTGCGGATTGGTCTGGTACCACTAGGTATGTAGATTGAAGCTATGATGATGGTCGGATGACCAGTCATAGCCAATCTACACACAGTGGCTTCCATGTTGAGGAGAGGAGGGGTAGGGAGAGGACAGCAGTGGAAGCCTCTTTTGTAATATATAGCGGTGCCGCCGAAACCGTCAGAGTTGGGCCTGTCGTTACGAATAAACGCGTACTTAGGTATAGCGAATCCCCTGGAGCGGTTTGGAGTAAGCCATGTCTCCTGGAGAAGGAATAAGTCAGGTTCTTTGTTCTGAAGGAACAGTTTAATCTCGGGAAGGTTGGTATTAAGGCTACGAGCGTTAAAAGATACTAGGGATAAGCCCTTGGGTTTAATACGACTGGACGCGGGATTCGCGGGTCTAGACATTATAATTTATTGTTTAAGAATTTATAAATTATAAAAGAATTTACAACGAACTTAGGAGCGAGTGATGCTCGGCTAAAGCAAATAAACGCTCTTGAGGAGAGCGGGCGGCTCGCAGTTTGCGTGCGAGCACGGAAATTTCGTTAATATCGACGTTTTGAATAACGTCGAATACGGTCTTCATGTCCTCAGCCAACGACGACTGAGGTGCGGAAGACGGAGAAGGACGCGGCCCTACGGGAGCTACGGGAGCTGGGATAGGTCGGGAAGGTGCAGGCGGAACGGCCGGACGCTGCCTCCAAGACAGAGCCGGAGTAGGTGTCGGCTGAACGGGCTTTGCTTCCGGGGGACCCCGGTTGCGCAGCGGCGGGAAGTTGGCAGGAGTGAGCGGTGGCGCCGGTTTAGGCGCGACCCTCTTGGTGGTGGAGCGCGGAGCGCGCGGGCAACCCCTGTAGTTAGCTGTGTGGCCGGACTGGCCGCACAGCACACAGGCAGGGGGGGAAGTGGATTCAGGAGTGCGAGTGCACTCCTTTGTGAAGTGTGGATCCAGGCACTTAACGCACTTGGGGGGAGCTGAGCAGTTAGCCGCTGCGTGGCCATATAGCTGGCAGCGGTGGCACTGCCCAGGGTGACCACGGGGGTTGGGACGCTCGACGGAGATATTTGAGAGTCCGCAAATTGTGCGAGCCTCCCTAAAGATCTCCCTCGAGTTGGGAGTATTCGACAGGATTACCAACGCTAAGGGAAAACGCCTACCGCGGTTGGAGTGCATCTTGTGCACTGCTGTGACCGGGAAACCCTGAGACTTAAGGTCATCGAGGATGTCTTCGTTGCTGAGTTCGAACGGGACGCCCCGTAGTACTGCGCGGATCTTACGCTCCTCCGGGAGGGCGTAGGTGTGATACGCGATTTGGTTTAATCCGAGTAACCTGGTAAACGAGCGGAAGTCGTCGACGGTCGCTATTTGAATCTTGATTGTATCGCCAGCGTTGGCGGCTTTTAAATAATTAATTTTGTGCACTTTGCACAAGTTTGAAACCGCGGTCCAGCGCGCTTTTTCACGCAGGAAGACGGGCGGAGGGAGCTGAGGCTTCGGCGGGACGGGAGCGCAGCGCGTCGCTGGCTTCGATGTGACCGACGGAGACGCGGTTACTACGAGCGATTTTAACGGCGCGGGGGCTGGTGTTGAAGACACCGGGGAGGGCTCGGGTATTGAAGATACCGAAGCTTTCTTAGAGCGCTTCTTAGAGCGCTTGGCGACGAGTTGAAACGCGGGCTCAGGAGAGCCGGTTAAGGTGACGGCATCTGACGACGTATCAGACGCGGGTTCGGAGTCGCTCCCGGGAGCGGTACGCTTACGACGCGACGCGTGAGAGGATGCGACCGATTCGCAGTCCATCTCGGACGAGGCGGGAGACGCGGGAGAGCTTAAGACCTGAGGGGTCTCGACGTTGGAGGCCTGAGGGGCCGGGGTTGAGGCCTGAGGGGCCGGGGACGCGATAGATGCCTGTAAGGCCTGCGTTAGTGCGTCAGCGGGTATGCTTACGCCGGACGCAGCGAGCGCCTGGGCGAACGACTTAAGAATATTAACAAGGTCCATTGGAGGACTTGGAATTATAAAATGTAATATATAAATATATAATGTATGCCTATAATATATAACAAATGCCTAGGATTCCTAAATAAAAACCTAGCGAACCCTAGCGGCAAACCTCCCTACCAGCGGTAGGGGGGCTGGGGAGAATAACTTAAAACTAACCGTAGTACGCCGAAGGCCGCTACCTAGAAACCTAAAAAAAGGGTACGCAGGTAAAGAGTTGACCGCGTTAGGGTCAACCTTTACCGACAGAAAGGACAAATACACACGAAAACACACAAATATGATAAAAATAAATATGAAAATAGGAGAAAAATAAATAAAATAGAGAAGAGAAATAAATAAAAATAAAAAGGACTGGTTCAGTACAAATTCGTTGTCACCGTTAAGTATCCTTTGCACTGAAACCAGACTACTTACGCTGGGCACAACACTGCACTCAGCACAAGCACAACACAACTTAGCACAGCACTTTGAAGACTAAAGGGCTTAGTCGCAAAGAAAAATACTCACTTCGATAGCACTCAGAGGGAGTAGAAACAACCTTGAAAACCGTAGCACGGAACCAACACGCTAAACCGTGACGTCAGTAGACTGAGCGCCACGGAGTATCGGGAAGGGACCAAACGACGGAGAACGGGGTCTTGCACGTCCGCACTGGGCGGCGATCGGAGCGAGAATTTTTTTTAAGAAAAAGAAAGTTTGTCCAATGTGCGTTATATTTTATTGCAGTCATGAAATTGATGTAATACGTTAACGGTTTCTATTCCATAACCACGTTACAGCTTTAAATAATCTCTAACAAGTTTTAGTGCCGCCACCTACTGAAGTTACTCTAGAGTACCAGTGCTAAAGCAACGAATCTTAACTTTGAAGTAATTCAATTCCTATTCATCAGTGTCTTAGTACAATACCAAGTCTTCCTGCATTTGGTTTTGGCTAATCCACCACAGATTATCTTAACACACGGGCTTAAATGATTTTCAATAAATGAAGTAGTACATTTTTCATGTATCGTATCATTAGCTATTGCTAGCATTAGCTGCTGGTCTTTAAGAGATGTATTTAATCCAGTAATTAATTAGTAATAATAATTAAATAATCTGTAAGATATTGTCACTTGCCTCGATAGAACCATAAATATATTACCTATATTTTATAACTCCGACCCTGAACACCGCGGCCCTGTGCAGGCTACGCACATCCTTATTTTGTAAATAAAACTTGTTTCATTTCATTGCAAGAGGGAATCGAAGGGTACTTTGTTATTTGAGGATGCAGACGCAAGAAGGGTTTGTTTATACTCAACAATGTATATAGTGCAAGGTCCGGGAAAAATCAATAATTATATTGAATATAAAATGCTTGAATTTTTATTAGTGATTATAAAATTGTTTTATATTTCTTGTACAAAACGAATTTTCGAATAATGAAGTAAAAGTGTTATTACCTACGACTAGCATGTTGCAGCCCACTGGCTGAGAAACAAATGACCAACCTCGTCGCACGCCTCAACTCGATGCAACACAAAGCGGCTCCTACACACTGCAAAATATACTAACAAAGCAGGAAGAACAAGTTTATTCATTGCCACAGTGGAAGCTTACAAAAGTTTAAAAAGCTCGCTGTAGCATGTATACTCCGCGGTACGAGCATTTCAGTAAAATTATTAATTATGTTTGTACAGCATAATGCATTTAGCTTCGCATTGGGTGAGCTTTAACACTCCAAACTACTTTTTTTTAAATATGGAAGCATTTTTATCAAAGATTGGTTACTTAAAAGGCGCAAAATAAATAATTAATGAAATTAATCTGTTTTTCTGTTTTCATCTCCTAAACCTGTCTATGGGTCTTCACTGTACTGGTTTCATTCATTCACATATATTCATATTTGATTGATTAATAAACAGATATAACGAAACACAAACTTAAAAATACAATATTTATGCTTAATCACAAACCAATATAATATAATTAACAAGAGTTTAGTCAAAAATGTGTAAAAATTCTGACAAAATAGTAAAAGAAAAAAGTAATTTTATTTTAGCTTCATCACATTTGAAAACCAATTTGAACTAATAAACTGTTATTAGATACCCAGTTTTTTTCTTGGCACAGTTTTTAAAATAAGCGATGTATCAACTAATTCCATTTTCTTTTCAATCCGAAGTTTTAAATCGTGTTGACATGAGGGTAATGATTTTTTTACTCATGAAATTACAATTCATGGTAACTCAGTCAAAGAAAATAGTGCAGAGAAATGTCAGGATAAACATTCTAAGTCACATTGTCGGGGATTAAATACATAGGTATGTTAGTACCTGTAAGGCCCACAGTAAACATAGCTTGGTTTATGGATGACCGATAGATCGTCCATAAACCAGAACTGGGAAGGAATCTGAAATAAATGAACGTAAACAACCATGTCCCGAGAACAAATATCTGAGATCATCACTCAAATGGATGCCCCAACCAGGACTCGAACTTGGGACCTCTTGCGTATGAGGCTGGGCTAAGCACTAAGCCACATAGCCGTCAGTTTTATAACTAAACGTCGGAGCTTACCTTTATATAAACCAAATTTAATGCACCATCATTTTTATTTGTTTGTTATATTACTATCTAGCTCCACATCCCAACGCCCGACAACCAGCTGTGATGCGGCAATGTTGTTTGTATTATAGGGTGCTTTCGATTTAGACATTTCATGGCGGACCGCTCGCGTACGTTGGCCGTTCTACTTGCAGTGTCCGCTGTGGGCTGGCCACTGTCCGACATGAAACGACTAAATAGGAAACGTATCAGACTGCAGTGCGTTCCTATGTTAGTGATACGGCAGATAGGCCAACGTTTAATATTTTACCGTTCACGTCCGTCTGAATCACGAAAGACTACTTTTCTGCGATTAATAATTTATAACTATACTATAATTACTATACTATAACTATATTTTAATAATGTGTTCAACTAACAAAATGGAATGGAACCTAGACTTAAGTATGTTTAAAGTTTTGTTTTAACTAATTTTATTGAAGTTGTATTCTGTTGTGTGTAATAAATAAATAAATACGCTTGCATGAGAAAGACATACAGAAGCCAAGTTGTGAAAGTTAGTAGAAAAAGTCTCGCAATTATATAAAATGACGGTAGGAGCCAACTGCATGAACTCCAACAATAAAATTGCATATTCTAAATAAAAACTTTTAAATTTTATTTTGAAATATTTCAATATTCTTCGTTACCATTTTATTGCAGTTTGGAAAACTTGAATCGGTTAACAACTAGATAACTGGTATCGTTTCTAAATCTCATGTTACAATTACATTAATGTGAATAAGGGGAAAGACACCTCGACTCTATTTTCAAATTTTTCTGTTACCATTGTGCAAGATCTGAGGATTTTGTGATCACGTCTCTTGGTTATCATACGCCCCAAGACTTGCAATAAATATATAAGTATATTGTGGCGAACGTGAGCGGTTGTATGTGTAGCGCGAGGCCTCACGCAAGTCACGCACGAAGTAACGACTATGTTACTTTGTCCATTTGGACTCTTTTATCAAATCTATACAGAAACCAGGATGGTGATGAGATTTTATCGTGGAGAACAAATTCCAGGGACTTATTTTGTTTTATTTTTATTTTCATTTATTTATTTTTCTGTTTTGATAAACTTTATTCCAAAAATTAAATAATAAACCATACCAAATAGGTTTCGAGATAAAATATTTTCGATACGTGGATTAATTATTGCAACTTCATATTGCAGAAGAAGATAGTTACTGACGCAAAATCACAGCGGCTAAGACACTCTACGTCACACCAACACGTGCAGAGTTTGCCATGATGTCAGTGTCGACTTGATAAGGTCAGAGAGCAATGTTTAATTTGAATAACATCCCACACAGGCATCGTTGTTGAAATAAACTCATTAAAGCATTACATTAAAGTGAGAATGGTGGTGAATTTAATTTTATCACTTGTGATGGAAGGAAGAACTAGATACTTCAATTATCGGGTGATATAATGTAAGTACCTTCTAAAATTACTAACAATAATACTTATTTCTTTAAAAGTTCAATTGATTGTGAATAAAATGAACCCTTTGATTTTATAAAACGGTGAAATATTACTAGTACATGTTATTAAAAAAATTGCGTTTTCTTAATCAATTAGCGTAACTTTAGTAGACTGAATATAGAAATTGAAACGTTGCCGGTCGTAAAAGAGGAAGCATTTTTGCTTAAATTATTCCGTTGTTTTCGTACTAAAGAGCAGCAGTCAAGTTTACGAGCGCGCAGCGTGACGCCAGGAAGTTTGACCAATGAGTAAAGTTGAAAGAAATACAAGTTGTACTACTGGTGATAACAGGCCACGTACATTTCAAACTTCGCTATGTGTTCTAATTAAAAATTTTTAAATATTTATAAGAACTTAAGGGTATTTGGTTTTTGAATCTAGCTACATGAATTGTCCAACCATACGACGGTATTTAATATAGCGGCTTTATGTGAGGTATTTTTGAGTGAATTTTCAAATATTTTAAGATTGTTGTTAATGGATTTATGAAATACGCCAGTTTTAAAATAATTATGACTGTGTTTTACGACTATAGAATTTTTAGCAAAACTTCATAAATGAAGGGTAATTTCCAGACAAGCCTACAAGAGTTAAAAGTAACTGCTCTCTATGACAACGCAAGTGAGTGAATCTTCAATACGCATATCTTGTTATTATTTATTTTAAAACACGGATTATTTTCTAACATCTGTCGTGTTTTTTTGAGCAGCAATATGTATTATTCACAGTTCAATCGTTATCTTAATCGTGGATACGTTGAAAATTGGAGTTATATGAGTATCGTCATGGCAGCAACACGGAACAAACGGCTTGCAACTTTGTAAGCCTTTTCGTTTTGTTTTCCCATTCATACATCAGAAGTCAAATATATTAATTATTAAAAAAAAGCATTAACATTGCTTATTCGTGGTGCTACGGTTCAAACGCCACGATATCCACCCAGCGCGGGCATCAAAACTTGGTAGTGTTTTGTCGTGCATACCCTGACTGAAATATCTGTGCTCGCCACAATCAAAAAATAATATAATTTTGTCAAACGCCTGAACGATAATAACGACTTTTTTATTTGATCATAGTTAATGATCCTGCTACTCCATGCACTTTACTGTCAAATTATAAATCCTTAATCACAGTACCATTTCTAGAAGCTGGAAATGTAATTTCATACAAATCCTCAGTTTGATGTAATAGCGTAAGCCCCAGAACGAGTCCTAATCAGACCTCACACAGCTGTCAGTTGTGTGGCATTGAAATTGTCACTTAAAACATTTAAGTATTTTATAGGACGATTTAAATATTACTTTTATTAAATAAATATTCCTCAAATATTTATTTCGTAAATTTTTTAATGTATTTTAACATTAGTCACTGTTATCAATAATAAGTAAGGCTTGGCGTAATCAATAATTACATTTCATATTTGATGAAAACATTTGGGAGCAAGTGACCTTCATGCTGATCCCAAAGTCGTGGGTTCGATTTCCGCTGAGGCTTTCCTATTGGGGGGATTGGTGTGCATTGTGAAAACAAATTGAGGTATATATTCTTTGTTGCTATTAAAAGCAAGTATTTTACTTGCACAGATAGCCAAGCAGTACGCCACAATTAAAAATGGGTGTTACTGTATATTCATGACCCCGTTACCGAAATCCATACTGTCCAAATGATAATGAGCCTCAAGAACACTACCTACTGGTAATGATTAAATCTCTACAAAAATAGGGCCTGCAGTGCTAACACATAGCAGGCCCCATGACTCGAAATTATTAACTTATCATTAATCTAGGGTGTTTTTCCCCGTCAGCAAAAAAGTTAATCGTAAAGCCACTATATAAAAAATGAGAAATTGATGATATAAATAATTTGCACCTGGTCACCCTTATTTCCGTATTATCTAAAACCTTCAGAAGAGCAGTGTATGACAAAATTCTGACATGACTGACAAAACTGTTCACGACAGTACGGATTCAGAAAAAATCGCTCTACAACTCTAGCACATTATTTTGTGATTAAAGATGTAACAGAAGCTTTAAATCGCGGCATACCATTTACCCTATAACATGTCTACTTCAAAAGCGTTTAACGGAGTTGCGCATAACATAGTGTAAAAAATATGGAGAGGTATAGTATATGAGGAAAAATTATTTCCGTTCAATAATAGAACGCAATGCGTAAAGGTTACACGCTTTGTTGGGAAGACAATAACTCACTTCTAAACACGATATTTAAACAATAAAAGTGGAGTACCAGCAAACAGCTGACGATACTCAATATTCAATACTAAATACCTATATTTATTGCATTTACATGGAAATTTACAACGGTATTCAATTTTTATGATCACATGTGTAACCTTTAGGGTGTAGCAATAGAGAGGCCGACGTTTCAAACGACGTTATAAAATTAATTCAATAATGTCACTTTTATAAAAATAATAATAAGTCATAATAATTAATGTCATATATTTTTAAATGTCAATTGAAAAGTGTTTTTTTTTTTAATATGAATCTTATATTACGTATTATATTATGTCATTGCGTGTTTATCATTAAAAAATCGCTAAGATAGGACTTATTTATCAAAAATGTTTTCAGCAACTTTAGGAATTTCATTTAGTTATTTTCGTTTTTTATGTCGGACAGAAATTGATTACAAAGATATATAGACATTATAAATGCATGTTGAATGCATTGTAAGTTTTGAAAATGGACATACTAATCTTGCTTCTCTGCTACGTCTTAGTGAATATTAGGTCTTTACCTATGAAATTGCCGTTTTTCACGAAATAAATGAAGCGTAATTTTTTTATATATTTTTTATTTCTATTAATCAAAATAATCACCCATGCAATCAATGCATCTTTGCCAACGCATTGGTAGCTTATTGATGCCTTTCTTGAAGAAATCAGCTGGACGGGAGGCAACAAATTCTTCAACGGCATTTTGTACTGCCTCTCGGGTATTGAATTTTATTCCCGCCAAGAAGTTATCAAATTCTGGAAAAAGTAGAAGTCTGTAGGCGCAAGGTCTGGTGAGTACGGCGGATGACGTAGAACTTCCAACCCCAACTCTTCTAGCTTGGAGACCGTCTGCTGTGCAGTATGAGGTCGCGCGTTGTCGTGCAGGAGCAGTGGAGCCGAACGATTGACCAAAGCTGGTTGGAGACGTGCGAGCTTCTCCATCATTGTGTTCAGTTCTTCACAGTACATATCTGCAGTAATGCTTGTCCCGTTTGGCAAGAAGCTGTGATGAATTACACCCGCGTTAGACCACCAAACAGTGACCATCACTTTTCTAGGGGTAAGTTTTCGTTTAGGGCATTGTTTGGGTGCTGAACCAGGGTCCAACCAACTTGCTGAGCGCTTACGATTGTCAAATAGGATTCATTTTTCGTCACAAGTAACAATGCGGTTCAGAATTCCTTCATTTGTATGCCTGCTGAGCAGTGCAAGGCACGTCTCCACGCGTATTCGCGCTGGCGGTCATTGAGTTCATGGGGTACCCAATTGTCAAGCTTTTTACCTTGCTAATTTGACGCAAATGGACCAATATTGTTTTGATGCTAACTTTGAAAGCTGCTGCTAATTCAGCCGTGGATTGAGTTTCATCAGCTTCCACAATTGCCTTTAATTCGTCATTGTCGACCAAAGTTTTCGGACGACCACAGGGTTCATTTTTCAGGTCAAAATTTCCAGAACGGAAGCGGGTAAACCAATAACGGGTGGTGCGTTCGTTTGTAGTGTTCGCTCCGTAAACGTCGTTGATGTTGCGTGCCGCTTGTGCCGCTTTGCTGCCACGACGGTACTCATACTCCATAATTACTCGAATTTTTAACTTATCCATGATGACGAAAAATGTTCGAATGCGTTGAAAACAAAACACTAACTATTAAACAAATGACGATTTTAGAAAAATAATTCCATGTTTGTCAAATAAAATTAATTTGAAATTAGAATTATCAGTCAAAAAAAAAATTTTTCATTTGAAATGGCCAGTACGGCAAAACGGCAGTTTCATAGGTAAAGACCTATTATTATCGAGAGGTTTCTTTTAAAATAGTGTAAAGGTGGGCAAGTTTTCTCACAAATTTGCACATTTAAAATATGTAAATACCAGTCGAAGTAAGAATTCGAAGTTTTTGGAAATATGGCTTTCAGCTTTCGGTTTGTTTTATGTAAGTAAGATCTCTGATAGATTTTTTTTAGGTACAAAATCAAGTACAGAAGCATATGTGCTGTTTCCCCATAAGTTCACTGCATAACTAAGTCGCGAGTGGTTGTAGGCGCAGTGAGCGGTCGACTAAACGAAACAAAAATATTGCCAGTGAAAAAGAAACAATTAAGACTTAAATGAAATAAATATATTTACATATATAAAAACATTTAAAAACATTTGAAATACAAACAACAAACAAAAAGGTTAGGTGTGAATAAATTATTAGGTACTTAATATTGACAAAACGAAAATAATCCATTTTGAGACATACAATTCTAAAATTCCAAAGCTTGACATAAGATTAAATAGCATAAAATTGGCTATAGTTGATCAGCTGAAATTTTTAAGAGTTTTTTTTTTTTTTATGTTGGTAAATCCACACTGATACCCGGTCACCCAGGCAACCGGGTTATGTCGGACTCTAACCGACTAAAACCCAACGATGTCACTATCAGTGCTTCACTAGTGATCCCGGGACCTCTACTGATACACCGGGACCACTCTGCACTATGCCGTTAAGGCACGACACTGTAGTCCAAGACTGCTGTCCTTCTGATGATACCAGGTCGCCAGTGGCTAGGAGTCATTCCCTTCAACGTTCAACGGACTCGGCGCGTTCTACGAGTGGGATTGGCTCTCTCCCTCTCCCGCTCGGCCTCCTCTTTCCGTGACATAACGTCCTCACAGAACTTGGTCACGGCTTGCCACGAGTTCTCCCCTTTCAGCATAGATCTAACTAATGCTGCTAGGGAAAGATCCTCCCCGACCTGGCTGACCAGGTCCTGACGCATGGAGGCCCAAGCTGGGCACTCCTCGAGTGTATGTTGCGCCGAGTCCAGATCACCACCGCAATGATGACACTGGCTTGTTTCTTCGCGCCCGATACGGTGAAGATAGTCACCGAAGCAACCATGCCCGGTAATAATCTGTGTCATCCGAAACGTTATACGTCCAAAGCTACGCTTCATCCATGCCCAAAAATGAGGCAGTAAGCCCTGTACCACGCGCTGTCGAGCACTTTGTGGCTCACGGAGCCGGTCAAACCACGCTAACAGCGCAGCATGACGTTCCCGCTGTCTCAACCTTTCTATCGCTACCAAGGGAGCATTCCCGGCATTGGAGCGACATTGAGCAAAAACCCTCGCATCCATATCTGCCTGAATGTCCAGCGGCGGGAAGCGCCCCAGGAGCGTAGCCGCCTGAAAGGAAATCGTCCGATATCCGCGAGCAATTCGAATGGCCATCAGACGCTGCACACTATAATACATAGTCCTACAGCGCCGGATACCCAGCCTTGCAGACCACACTGGTGCACCATAGAGTGCTACTGACCGCACCACCGTCGCATATAGCCGACGAACCTCTTCCCTTGGGCCTCCAAGATTGGGTAGGAGCCGATGCAAAGCACCCGCTACCCTCTGGATACGCACGACCTGGGGACTGAAGTGCTCTTCAAACCTCCAACGGCTATCGAGAATGAGCCCGAGGTAACTCATATACTGCCCAACCAAGACATGGGTATTGCCGACCGATACCGAAAGACAAGGTGGCTCACGGCTTCGAGGAAGGCCATGAAACCACATAGCCTCTGTTTTCTGAGGTGCAACTCGTAATCCAAGGCCATGAATCTCATTCACGACGCAGGCTACCGTATCTTCAGCACTTCGAAGGGTATTCTCGAAAGTATCCCCCTCGATCAGAACGAGAGTGTCATCTGCGTAACAAACGATAGAGACGCCCCGAGGGGTACGGACGCGCAGCACCGCGTCGTAGGCGATATTCCAAAGCAAAGGACCCAGGACTGACCCCTGGGGAACTCCACGGTTTACCTCCCTGCTGTGAACGGTGCCATTACGACCCGTATATTCTATATGCCTATCACTCAGATAGGCTCCGACGATCCGCTGTAGATAAGGGGGGAAGTTGTGATACTCAAGCGCCCTCCTTATTGCACTCCAAGGCAGGGAGTTGAAGGCGTTCACTATATCAATACTGACCGCCAACATTACTCTACCTTTTAAAGTTGCCGTCTGGGACAAGCTTTGCACTCGAAGAACCACATCCAAAATCGAGCGGCCTCGCCGAAACCCAAACTGGTTATCCGATAGGTTAGGGCCTTCACCTTCCAGATGCGCAATTAGTCGGTGGGCAATTATTCTTTCGAACAATTTACCCACTTCATCCAGTAGGCATATGGGACGAAACGATGATGGAGAATCGATAGGTCTTCCTAACTTCGCAATAAGCACGAGCCTGGCCCTTTTCCATAGTCTAGGAAATTCACCATGTCGGAGGCAAGCATCGAAGAGCCGCTTGAGTCTTTCACCAAGCTCGGTAATGGCGATCACCCACGCACGACCCGGAATACCATCTGGGCCAGGGGCAACATTCCGTGACGCCATACGTCTGACCGCGTGGTCTATCTCCGCGCTAGTTACCTCCAGTGAACTCGACCATTCAAGCGAGTTATGTGGCGACGAAAGCATCGGCTCGTCCTGAGCAATAGGGAAGAGGGTGGTCACGACAGTATTAACCATACTCGTTTCAAGGGTTTGTGTCAAAGGTGGAGCCCTAGGTCGCATCTTCCCCAGCACCATCCTGTATGATCGACCCCATGGATTTCTATCCAGATCCTGCAAAAATGATTTCCAAGACTGAGCTTTCGCCTCAGAAATGGCACTCTGAAGCAGCCTCGTGGCTGCACGATACTCTTGAAATGAAATGAAATGAAATGAAATGAAATGAAATGAAATGAAATGAAATGAAATGAAATGAAATGAAATATTTATTTCTCAACATTGACAATTACTTGTTCTTATTGACGTCAAATAAAACATGATTCTACCACCAGTTCGAAAAAAACCTTCGTGAAGAAGAACTGGCAAGAAACTTCACGGGTATATTTTTTTCAAAATAAATTTACAGTCTCTTTATGTCTATACAAAATTATTCTTTTCTGCATCTGTTAGCCCGGCAAGTCTCCCTCCCCCCAAGTATCCAAACGACGAACACCCTCAAACGGCACCCGTTCACGAGTTAACGCGGGATCCAGCCATCGCCCTCCTCAACCATATTAGAGGGAAGTGAGCGACCCGTCACCCGACGCTACCATAAGAAGACGTACTTTAGTGACAATGACGCTTTAGATATTCATCGGGACGAAGAACTCATCGCACAAACAGACACATTACACATGCTTTGTTACAAATACTAGTACAATCCTGTTAATGAGGGAATTATACCCAAGGGCTTTTATCATCCAAATAATCGGATAGTTTATAATATGCTCTAGCACACAACTTCTCCTTTATAGTTTCTTTGAATTTGTCAACAGGAAGACCTTGGATATCCTCAGGAACCTTATTATAAAAGCGTATACATTGACCCATGAATGAGTTAGTGACTTTATGAAGCCTGCTATTATGAGCTGCCAGCATATTTCTTCCTCTTGTGTTAACATTGTGCAGATCTTTTTTTCTTTTGAACAAGGTTATGTTCTTTTTAACATACATTAAATTTTCTAAAATATATTGTGAATGGAAGGTAAGAATATTTATTTCCTTAAATTTACTTCTAAGTGACACCCTTGGACCGAGCTGATAGATTGCGCGAACAGCCCTTTTCTGCAGAATAAATATAGCATCGATGTCGGCAGCACTCCCCCACAGCAGAATACCATATGTCATGAGGCTGTGGAAGTAACCAAAATAGACTAATCGAGCAGTTGTTTCATTTGAAATTTGTCTAATTTTTTTAACAGCATATGCGGCAGAGCCAAGCCTTTTCGCTAAACCATCAACATGCGGTCCCCACTGCAGTTTGGCGTCTAAGGTTATGCCCAGAAATACAGTTGAGTTTACAGGAGTCAGTTCCTGGCTCTTAACTACAATGTTTGTGTTTACCTGTTTGACATTTGGCAATGTAAATTTAACACATTTCGTTTTTTTTTCATTGAGGAGCAAATTATTAGCTGAGAACCACTGCTCTGTGTTGGAGATGCATTTGTTCACCGCTCGATAGTCAATTTCATGTCTTTTGATTTTAAACAAGAAGGAAGTATCGTCAGCAAACAATATGACCTCGCATTGATTCTTAACGACCGATGGCAGATCATTAATATAAACTAAAAATAGGAAAGGACCAAGAACTGAGCCCTGGGGCACACCCATTGTCACTGCCGATCCTGATGATTTTTCTCCATTTATTGCAACTTTCTGTTTTCTATTAGAAATATATGATTTAATCAAGGCAAGCGCTCGGTTTTTAATGCCGTAATGGTGTAGTTTCATGAGTAGAGTAGTATGATCCACACAGTCGAACGCCTTGGACAAGTCACAAAAGACACCAATAGCATCACACGACTCCTCCCAGGCGCTGAATACGTGTTTTATGAGCTCAACACCGGCATCGGTTGTTGAGCGACCCCGCGTGAAACCAAACTGCTTAAAATTCATTAAACTATTACCGTAAAAATGAGAAAGTAATTGATTTAAAATTAATTTTTCAAAAATCTTACTGAGCGTTGGTAGTATAGATATAGGTCTAAAATTATTAGGGTCAGACATACTACCTGCTTTGAATATTGGAATGACCTTACTCAATTTCATTAAATCAGGAAAAACACCATTATCAACACAGTCATTAAATATACTGGCTAAGTACGGGGCTATACCATCAATGACAGATTCAATAATTTTAACAGAAATCCCATCTAAATCGGCAGTATTTTTTACTTTAATGCTTTTAAATGCATTTAAAACTTGTGGAACAGTAACATGTTTAAAAATACAATCAATATTGCATGAATTTACATTTTCCGTTAGCAGTGACTGTGCAAGAGTGGAACATGAATTAATACTCGAAGTAGTTGACAAAGGGATGGCTGTAAAAAAATTTTCAAATGCTTCAGCAACTTCTTTGTCAGTTGACAACACTTTATCATTAATTTTTAAATTATATTTGGTGTGTGGTTCTTTTGCTCTCCCAGTTTCCTGATTAATTATATTCCATGCAGTTTTTGAAATGTTAGTACTATATTTAATTTTATTATTAATGTAATTAGATTTAGCTACACTGCAAACTCGTTTAAATAATTTTGAATACTTTTTAACATATTCATAAAATGTCTTATTATGATTATAAGTTCTTTCACTGTACAATTCATATAATCTATTTCTACTTCTGCATATTCCCACTGTTGCCCAGTCACTAAACCTAAATAAATTATTATTTATACATATTTTCTTTTTTTTAAAAACAGAGTCATATTCATTTCTAATTATATTATGAATAGAGTTATATTGAGTAATAGGATCTGCACAGTAATCTAATTTAAATGTTTTTTCAAATACATTTTTCCTAAATGTTTCAAGCCGTCTCTCATTCATGGGTATAAAGGTAATTTCTCTTTTTAAAGTCTTTTTTAGCCCAATATCAAAAGTGGCCAACTGCCCACTATGATCTGATTGTAGTTTATTAATTACTGACTTTGTACATGGCATTAAATTTGTAAAAATGTTATCAAGACATGTGGCTGAGGTCGCTGTGATTCGCGTAGGCTCTAAGAAGAGATTTTTTAGGTTGTAACAATTAAAAAGATTCAAGAATCGTTTACTTTGTGATGTCTCTACTAATAAATCAATATTAAAATCGCCACAAATAATTATTTCTTTGTTTTTGTTATTTACTCTATGTAATACCTCATCCATAGTGCTCTCAAATACTTCAAATGGTGAGGATGGGGGTCTGTATACACTTATTATAACAATATTCCCTATCTCAATACAGGCTATTTCAACTGATTGCTCAACAGACAGACTTACAATATCAGTGCGTTCTTTGAATGTTAGGCTCTTATGAGTGATGATCATTGAGCCGCCGCAAGTTGTTTGTTCTCTGTTGAATGAACTAGCAATTACATGATTCTTATAAGAAGACATAATTTGACACTGTGTGAGCCAGTGCTCTGTGATACATAGTATATGAATATTTTCACAGTTTAAGAATAGTTCGATCTGTAATTCCTTACCATCAATGCCCTGCATATTTTGATGGACTATGTTCAGAAAATTATTTTTTACATTTTTATTGCTTAAATTACTACTTAGAATACTGGTGCTAGATGTATTATCTATTGTCACTAACTTATGTTTAAATTATTTCTAATACTATGTTTTGGAATATTACATTCCAACGGGTCAAAAGTATAAAGTGACTGCTCAATAGAAGCAGCGGTTGTAGTCAACGAATTGACTGTTATGAATAAAATATATGATAGCGAGTATGCTATATGTCGTAGGTCATTACTGTACAAATTGTACCTATCATTTATCATATATGGCTTGTTAATAAATGTATTTAAATCAATAAACTGAAATTTTTCACTATGACGACATGTCATATTTTGTACATCTATATTTAGTCGATGCTTCATATTATTTTCTGAGGGGCTCTGGGTAAATGGAAATGCAAACAAAATAATTTTACTAATATTCTGCCTGCAATTCAATCTAGCAAAACATGCTGTCATTGTTTTCCTACTTAGTTGCTTACATCTGCCTACTAATATAATCAATATTGTATTAGGGTTAAATGTACGGGATGTAATTTTATCAACTATGTCATAATATGAAGCACCGGGGTAACAATAATTAGTTATTGGCCCCCCAACACACCGAGTAAGTTGCAATCCCATGTTCTTACCAAGTTCATCGCTATACATAATTATATTTAATTCACTTTTATTTGACTTCTTATCTAAGCTACTACCTGAGTTTGATTCTACATGCTTAGTGACATATGGCTCCTCAGGTTGACTGGATATTGGCAGAGGACAATCTGATGTAGTATTATTTGAATTACTTTCATAATAATTAGTAAGGGACTCAAAGCGGTCATGATTATATTTAGACAGTTCAATCAAATTGTCCATAGCTACAGTGTGTTCCTTAATTTCTTTTTGAGAAATTTCATACTTATTGGTTAGAATAAGTAGCTCTTCATGTAGCCTCTGTATTTCTACATTTAATTTCTGTATGTCACTTTCATAAGTTAACCTATTCTGCTCCAAGTTACTTTTACAGAATATCAGTTCATTCTTTAGTTTTAAACATTGATTTTTACTTGGAATAGTTTGAGATAAAATGCTTTGCTTTTTGATAAATTTAGAGCTACTCTGAATAGATTGATTGAGTTTGACAATTTTCTTACTCTTAGTTTTGCTCAATTTTATGTTACCAGTATGGTGAATTTTATTGTTTTTATTATGTACCGTTCCCAAAGATTCTAATGCAGGGTCTGCATACATTGAAAGGTCACTTGTTAAATCAATTATTAAAGAGGAATCTGAAGGAACTGTAGTGACCATGTCGGGGTCACTGCAGACAAGCTCATTGAACAATGATTGGGTCTGAATTACTGTCTCCTGATTTATTTTAGACTCCAAACATGCTATTTTAGTATAGGAATTGCAAAGTTGCTTTTTAAGGTCATTGTTATGATCAAGCGTATCTTGCAAGACATTACTATCTTTGTCAAACCCATCCACTATCCCCTGAAGTTGGTCCCGTTGTTCTGAGACTTCTAAAAGCTGTGTGTGTAAGTTCACTAACTCCTGTTTCATTGATTTATTTCTATTTAATATTACTGTCATTTCTTTTTCACTATCATTCCTTTCTTCCAACAACTGCTCATTTAAAGCTTTGAATTTTTGGAGTTCTTGAAGAGTAAGATTCAATTTTTCTTCTAGTTGACGAGTTGTTGTTTGGCGAGTCATCATTTTTAAGATATTAGTTTATATGTTGATATAGCAGAAATGAACAGCTGGTTGGAATCAAGGTTATGTCCAATAACAGTGTAAACAAAGTCACTTCTATTACTTACAAGATGAAATTGAAAAGTTACCTCTAATGGTAGCCAAACTTTCTTGTTTAAACTAATAGTTTAAAACACTAGTCAGTACAATCGATGCCTATTTGATTTAAATCTTTGACTACAATGACACTGAATATAACGGTTCTCGTAACTTAGTTATGCACACTAAAAACACTGTTTGTACACTTTAAAAACTTACTGAATTTAACAAATCACTAATATAAACAAGATTTTTAGCGATGAACAAGGTTTTATTGCAATAAACAGATATAAATACAAAAAATTATAAATTATTTTATGAGAACTCGTTAGTTCACAACTTATCGGTAGTGTTGCCAAGGCAAAAAAAAAGGAATTCCGTTCGTAGAAGGTATTCCGTTCTTCAACCGTGGCACTTCGCCTCCGTCTAGATCTTTGGTACCGACGTCGGCATCGCAGACAGGAAGCACGCAATTCTTCAATATCCTCCGACCACCAGTATGCTGACTTTTTCCAGTTTGGCCTGACTCGAGGCATAGCAAAGTCGCATATCGCCGTCATCGCACTCTGAAACCGAATGACCTCTTCCTCCGGTTCATCGCCAGAATGTTCCGGCCATGCTGCTACGGCAGCCGCTGCAAGGAGTTTATCTCGGTCCAGCTGCCTTAAAGACCATTTCTTATGAATGCTGTGATTCATTGTACGCGCGCGGAGACACCCTAGTGTGACCTTTATGGAGATATGACGATGGTCAGAGAGGGTGACCATCTTCTCTGCAACTCTCCATTCCGATACCATACGTTCAGCAGAGGCAGTCGCCCACGACAAGTCAACGATCGACTCTCCCTGCCAGCGCACGCATGTTGACACTGACCCACGGTTGAGTAAACCCAAGTTTAAGGCAGCCGCCCAACTCAACACTGTATCCCCCGTACGTCATCCCTACGGTTACCCCATACTCTGGAATGAGCGTTGAAGTTTCCTAGGACGAGCATTGGACGACCCACGTATCTGCGGATACAGACAGTTAACCGATCCAGATACTCTTCGTACTCAATATGGGGAATGTTGGGAGAGACAAAGCACCCTACCACTACTAGGGTTCCCCACTCGACTGCAACAAATCCCTGTCCTCTATGCAGGAGACTACAGGGAGGATCACCCTCCTTGCCCCTCCAGTAAACCGTGACTACAGTAGAGCAGTCAGTTATCCAGCGGGGATGGTCAGGAACCTTATAAGGCTCCGAAACCACTGCCAAGGCGATCGAGCTTTCCGCTAGTGTATGCAGTAGCAGGTCCTGCGAACAGCGGGAGCGCTCTAGATTGCACTGAAGGATTTTGGCTTGTGGTGTGAATGTTAGGCTTCCATATCCTCCGTCGGGAATGGCTCGGTGGTTGTAGCCGCTACGCTTGTGGGAGAGGGAGCCTGCTTACTCCTTCTGCTTTTTGGGGCACATAGTTTAGTTCCCAGCCTATGATTGGCTGGACGGCCAAGATCCGAGCAGAGAGAGCATCTCAGCTCTTTAGTTGTGCAGTCCTTCGCTCTATGGCCTGGTTCGCTACAGGCATAGCAGGGGTTGCTTCTGTCTTCCTTGTTGGGGCACTTAAGGCAGACGTGTCCCAAATCGAGGCAGCGAAAGCATTGAAGAGGTCTAGCCTCCAACACTTCCACTCGCGCAGCTGTCCATCCGACGAGAACGCGTCTAGTTTCCGCCAGCTTACGAACTGCCGTAGCCGGACAACTGACCCACACGGACCCGAGTGTAGAGGCTGAACGGCGAATTTCACCCACTTTCATGTCCGTAGTCAAGCAGCCGCCCGTCTCAGTTATGGCCACCGCAATTTCGTTTGGAGTGATAGAATCGTCTAAGCCCATCACTCGGATCTCGCCCATCTTTAGCGGACGCGTGACGCGAACATCCTGGTCGATGAGCGCCTCGCGCATTTTACAGGCCAGGACATCCACTTTCGATGCGCAGTCTGGCCCAGAAACCTCCAAAAACAGAGCCCCTGTTATGGCCCTCTTCATTGTAACTGTTTCTATGCCGAGATCTGCCAGTTTAATTCGGTCTTTGGCCGCTGAGATCACACTGGCGTAAGTGGCTGTTGACTTTGGAGGTACCGTCACAGTGATTGCTGCCGACGCTGGGGCTCGCGGCGGTTTCACCACTTTTTTAGCTGGCTTTGTGGGTGCCGGCTTGGCCTTCTTACGACCAACGGTCGCCCAGGTGACGGTCTTCTCTGCAGAGCTGACTGCCAATTGCGGTACAGCTAGAGGTGCCAGCACAGGTTGAGGTGGATTCCCCCGACCAGACCTCTTATTTTTTATTCTTTTTGAGGCATTTCCACCGGCAGATGCCACAGTCGACTCCGTCGCTTGATGACCCAGGGGAGGCCTAAGTGCTCGATCGGGAAAGAGCTCTGCCCTGAAGGTAGACAATTTTGCGTCAATGAGCAAGCCAATCTGCTCAAGGGTGACACGACCATCACCACGCTCACCTTGCTTGGTGGTGACACTCCTGCCCGGGCCATCCTCAGAGCTGCTGACCTTTTTCCGGCCCTGCTCCTGTGAGAGGTTGTTTACCCTTGCGGTAAGGGTCGAGAGCTGGGTGCGCAGGTCCTTGTTTTCCCGCTACAACCTCTCTACATTTAATGATACGGTTGTCCGGCGCTCCATCACAGAAGACACCACCTGCATGGTCCGGACAGCTAGTCGAAGCGGACATAGCTTCCCTTTAAATTACGGGAAGTGTCCGCAACTTTTTCCACCTCTGCGAGCTGCTCAGCCATTCGACCAACCAGTTCGACCATCTCAAGGGCTTCCAAGGGTCCGGTCAGGTCTTGTGGCGTTGGAAGTGACATCTTGGAGCGGTTACGAGTTGATGGCGCCGCAGATGGTGATAAGAACCCTTCCTCATCGAAGTCTGCAGCAAGTTCATCACGAACCCCACTCGCAATAGTGGCCGCAGTCTGCTTTGCAGACATCTTCCGTCGGGGAGACGGTCCTCCTGCGACATCGACAAGCCGTCGCTTCCTCGTCTGAGACCTCAGCGAAGTCATGGAAACCGCCAACAAGGCTGAGCCGTCGCTTGTTTCTCCGTCACTTTGTATCGTCGAAGGGCAAATCTGAGTCCTTTGGGCGTCAGCCAAGTCGTTTTGCTCCCCCCAGAATACGAGGAGCAGGACGGGCCAGATGGCCCGCCGAGGGATTCTCCGACAGAGTCGGTACCCTCCTGGGGTAGTTTATTCTTTAAACTTGCCATTTTCATATTTTGCTGAACCACAGCTTCGTCTCTTTATTGAATGTGTGAGCTCCCTTTGACCGCTAGTGACTGGATTCCCACCAGCCATTCATCCCATCGGCACGGTTACCTTGGGATTGGGGTAATTTTTATAGAGGTTTTCTTCCTCGCGGCCCGAAAGCCCCCGGTCCTGTCAATTCAGGGTTACGGGTTGGCCGACTTCTTGGTTAGACAGAACTAAGCATGCCGCCCATGTGATTTTTGCAGAGGTTTACTTCCTCGCAGCTCGAAGGCCCCCGGTCCTGGGAACTGTTACATATGCTCACACTATGATAATGTATATTAAACTGCTGAGTTGCATTCCCACGATGCATCTCTTACAGTAAACAAAATGATCATATTTCAGTTTTGTCGTTTTAGATTTAATTAATATATTTTTCAGTCTCGGTTCATATCTCGAAGTAACTACACGGGTTGATATCTAAAGTCAATTTCAATTTCTATTTCTTTGTAAATTTTCAAAATCTTTTTATTCTTATAAATAAACTTTATTCTAGTGTCATTAAAATATTTTTTTTAAAAACACTTCTCCGACCCGCGCCGTAACAGTGGTGTCAGAAGTGGGATGTTACCGTTGTTCGTTGCGAAATTGGTAACATTTCTTTAAAGCGAACCGCGGGTGAAGTGCAAGTGACATTTAAGAACAAAGTGTAAAAATCTACAACCGAGTCTCCGGGGTATTAGTTGTACCTCGACAAACTCTCAAGAAAACCCAGAACCCGTCTCGTCGTCACCGTTCCTGTGGAGCCCGATAGACTCCTCCCAAATCTCCGTCTCCTTCGTCGTTGCCGATCCTGTAGAGTCTGACTGGCTCCTCCCAGATCTTCGTCTCTATCATTGCCGCCGTTCCTGTGGGGTCAAGCCGACTCCTCCTACGTCACCGCATCCGTCGTCACCATGCTGTGGGCAGCACAGCAGCAACGTTGGTCGTCGCGAGCCAACCAGGAATTACAAGTTTACAGAAAGTGCAGAATATGATCGTGATTTTACTGTAAGCCATTCTATCATTTATTTTGCTATTTTTTGTGTCTAATTTAATTCTCTAATTTATATTTGAACTTTCCTAAACTTTACTTTTTCAATATGTCGAAAACTGAGTCTACTTCCTTGAAAACTAGTGAAAACGAATATCCAATACAAATTCTTTGCAATTTCATAAATATTTATAGGGGGAACGTGACACATTGCCAGCATTTTTAACAAATTGCAAAAATGCTCTTGATTTGGCTACTAAGTCCCAAAAAGACCTCTTATTTAAATTTATAATCGCAAAACTTCAAGGAAAAGCTCAAATAGCTTGTTCTAATAAAGTATTCGAAAACTTCGATGAGCTCAAAAACTTTCTTAAACTATCTTTCGGTGAGAGAAAACATTATAACCACTTATTCATAGATCTGCAGTCATGCAAGCAACAGTCCGGGGAATCAGTCTCAGCATTTGCCCTAAGGGTTGAAACATGTTTGACTTCGTTACAAACCGAAATTCATAACTCAGAATCATATAAAAAGGATCTACCAGGCCGTATTGCCATGACTGAAGATCTAGCTTTACACACATTTACAATCGGGTTAAACCCAAAGATTAGCACCGCAGTCAGATGTCGAGATCCGAAAATGCTCAACACAGCTATCAACATGGCTGTAGAGGAGGAAAAGATACAGATTATGCTAAATAGTAATTCATCCTATTCTAAAACATCTTATGATAATAATAATAGAAATATTTCACAAAATCGCAACCCCAATTATTCGCAATCACAACGCTATTCTAATAACTATTCTCGTCAACGTAATTTTAGCAATTATAATCCATCGCGAAATTCAAATTTTCCAAATCAGTATAGAAACAGTAACTTTGATGCCCGACAAGGAGGATCAAATTCAAATTCTTTAGTTTGTAGTTATTGTAAGAACGTGGGTCATCATATATCTAATTGTAGAAAACGTTTGTATAATAATGAAAACAGGGCTAAACAAAATAATAATGCCCGAGAAAGCGTAAGGCATGTTTCTTCTGGAGAAGAACATGAAAATTTTCAAGAAAATGAACAAGATTTAAACTAAGCAATAGGTTTTCGCATCAGTGCCGGCAAAACCTATCAAGAAATATAGGCACTCCCTCTAATTCTAAGTCGTATACAAATTTTAAACCCACAAATATGCAAGGGTTTAATACTAATACTTGTACTAAATCATTTACTAAATCGTGTACTAGTTCTAACTCTTATAACTTACAAAATACTAAATCTACTATGTCGTGTTATAAAAATGTACCAGTTGTAAATCCTAACTCTTATAATTTACAAAATACTAAATCTACTATGTCGTGTTATAAAAATGTACCAGCTGTAAGTCCTAACTCTTATAATTTACAAAATACTAAATCTACTATGTCGTGTTATAAAAATCTACCAAATCGTCATTCAAATCCTAATTCATACGACTCTACTATTTCATGTTCCAACAATTTACCAAATCGTTATTCTAATTCTAATAATCTACAAAATCGTAATTCCAATTCTTATGAAAATTCTAGTTCGTATAAATCTACTAATTCGTGTTTAAGTAATTTACAATATCGTTGTTCAAGTTCTTTAAATAATTCTAATTCGTGTAACCTACTTAATCGTTTTACTAATTCTGAAAATACTATATCTAACGATAATTTACAAAATAAGCCTAGTTCTAGTTCTATTCCAAAATGTGATGATGTCCCAACAAGTAAACCACCGTGTCGTATTGAACATAAGTCACCTGAGACCATTAGCGAAAAATGTGTAATCGATAGTTTCATCGAAATTGAAAATCCAATCGGTGAAATATATGACATCTCTCAAGGAAAACCTACTCAATTGCCTTATATAGAAGTCGAATCATCTCATTCTTCCAAAAATCTTCGATTACTAGTAGATACGGGAAGTTCTATTTGTCTAATAAAAAATTCTAGTTTATCTCTTAAACCCGATCTCGAAAACGAAAAAATTAAGTTTAAAGGTATTAACGACGTAAACACCTACTCTGAATCATTAGGTAAATTCTTGCTATCTGTACGTCTTAATAAAAAAGTAAACTTACCATTTTATTTCCATGTCGTTGAAAACGTAAATTTAAATTATGATGGCATCATAGGCTCGAACTTCTTAAAAGAGTACAAAGCTCGTATTATCTTTTCTTCATCTAGGTTAGAAATTAATGAAAATCCAAAAACATATTTTATTTTAAAAACATTTCAAAATCAGATTTTTACTATTCCACCTAGGAGTGAAATGTTTATCGAGTGCGACGTTACTAACCCCGAAATAAAAGAGGGACTTATCTTAAGTAATCAATTACCTGAATATCCTAAGCTTTATTTTTCCCGCTGTCTTGTACGAGTAAACCCAAATGATAAAATTAAATTATCAGTCCTCAATATTTCTGAAAACGAATGTATTTTGAAAAATTTAAAATTCGAATTGCAACCAGTTTCTCAAGTCCTAGAAACTGAGTCTATTAATTCTACTTCTCATGACGTTTTTAACACTGATATTTCACATAACTCAAATTATAAAAGCCAAAGGACAGTCGATAACGTCCAAAAGGCCCTCAGATGTGATCACCTAAATTATGAAGAGGAAAAACGCCTCCGGGAATTGTGTTCCAGATTTTCCGATATTTTCTTTATGGAAGGCGATTCATTAACATCTACTAAAACATTAAATCATGAAATTCGAACCACATCTGATAAACCTATTCATGTCAAAAGCTATCGCTTCCCAGAATGTCACAAAGAGGAAGTTTCTAAGCAAATTAAAGGTTTACTCGAACAAAAACTTATCCGCCCTTCCATGTCTCCTTGGTCAGCGCCAATATGGGTTGTCCCCAAAAAACAAGACGCCTCCGGTAAAAAGAAATGGCGCATAGTTATCGATTACCGAAAGTTAAATGAAATCACTATTGGCGATGCATATCCTATTCCAAATATTACTGATATCCTTGACCAGTTAGGCCACAGTAAGTATTTTACCACCCTTGACCTTGTATCTTCTTTCCATCAAATTGAAATGAGACCAGAAGACCGTGAGAAGACCGCTTTCAGTGTTTCCGGCGCTGGTTCCTCATCAGGTCACTATGAATGGACCAGAATGCCTTTTGGGCTTAAAAACGCCCCATCGACGTTTCAACGTCTCATGAACGTAGTTTTGACAGGTCTCCAAGGTATCGACTGCTATACCTACCTTGACGATATCTGCTGCTTTGGCCATAACCTCGACGATCATTTGCAAAAATTAGAAAAAATATTCGAAAGACTCAGATGCCATAATCTAAAATTACAACCCGATAAAAGTGAATTTTTACGTAGAGAAGTTCAATACTTAGGTCATATTATTTCTGATAAAGGCGTGAAACCCGATCCTAAAAAGGTCGAATGTGTACAAAACTTTCCAACTCCAAAGTGTCCTAAGGACATCAAATCCTTTTTAGGCCTTGTAGGCTATTATCGTCGCTTTATTGATAATTTTTCCCATATTACAAAACCCTTAACAAGCCTTTTGAAAAAAGATGTAAAGTTTAATTGGCAAAATGAACAACAGAATGCATTTAATTTACTAAAAGAAAAAATAACCACTGCTCCTATTCTACAATATCCTGATTTTTCAAAACCTTTTATCCTTACCACCGACGCCTCGAACTTCGCCGTTTCAGCAATCCTATCCCAAGGCGAAATCGGTAACGACCTTCCTATAGCATTTGCTTCCCGAACTCTAAACAAATCCGAAGGTAATTATTCTACCACTGAAAAAGAATGCTTAGCTATTATTTTCGGCACTAAAGTCTTTCGTCCTTATTTATACGGCCATCAATTCTCGATAGTTACGGATCACAAACCCCTCCAATGGCTTTTTAATTGTAAAGACCCCAGCTCAAAATTAATCCGCTGGCGGTTAAAGCTAGAAGAATTCGATTATCAAATTGTTTATAAAAAAGGTAAACTAAATTGCAACGCTGATTCTTTATCCAGAAATCCTATCCTAGCTCATGACCAAAATAATCCTTCTCAAAGCCCGTCTCACTTACCTAACTCGTCTCCAAGTTCTTTAACAAACAATCCTCCGAGCTCGTCCGCCTCTAATAATAATTCCTCTGAATCATACGAAAAATTCTTAGAAATCTGCAAACAACCTCAAATTCGTTACGATACTATTATTCAGGAACACAACGAGTCACTCTTAAAAACAAAGATTAAAATGATTTGCTATCCTACTTCAATTGACCTCGACGAGTCGATTCCTTATTGTAAAGATATTTTAGAAATTTCACAGGAAAAAATACATGATTGCGAACGCGAATTATATACATACTTATCAACATGTTTTTACACATTTATTTACAAAAGTTCATTTTTACGACGAAACTAATTATAAAGCTATTTTTAATTTATTACGCGATTATAGAGATATGATTACGACGTGGTATTTGGAAGAAAAAGAATTCGCCATCTCTGATTTTAAAGACCCATTTAACAAAATCTCTTACACTAAAATTTATAATATGTTAATGTTTCTTTTTCACGGCACAGGTGTCAAAATTCATATTTATAAAAATAATATCATATATCCAACTCCTAACGAAATACCTAGAATCCTTAAAGAACACCATGACTCACCCTCTGCGGGTCATCCAGGAATTAATAGAATGTTAGAAAAACTAAAAAGTATATATTGGTGGAAAAACATGTACCACGACATAGAGGCCTACGTTAGAAACTGCCGATCTTGTCAAATTAATAAACCTTTAAGAGGTACAAATTGAGCGCCTATGATAATCACGTCCTCAGCAACCCGTCCTTTCGAAAAAGTTTATTTAGATATTGTCGGTCCTTTACCTGAAACGCAAAATAATAAATACAAATTCATCTTGACCTTACAAGATGACCTTACAAAATATTCTCAGGCCTATCCTATGTTAACTTGCTCAGCCGAAGAAACCGCTAAATGTTTTGTTCTTTTTATCTCTCATGTAGGTATTCCTAAATTAATCGTAACCGACCAAGGCACTAACTTTTGTTCCGAAATTTTTAAACAATTAGGAAAACTTTTTGGCATCAAACATATCTTAGCTTCGCCGTATCATCCCCAAACTTGTGGCGCATTAGAAAGAAGCCACTCTACTTTAAAAGAATATTTGCGATCTTACATAAGTGATAACCAACTGACCTGGGACTTATACATACCTACAGCTATGTTAGCCTACAATACTAACGTTCATACAACTACAGACTTCTCGCCACTTGAACTTTTATTCGGTTTTAAACCCTATATACCTAAAAGCATAGATTCCTTAGAAAATGATACATACACAGATTATATTAGAGCATTAAATCACCGGTTATACTATAGTAGACGTACAGCTTTAGATAACATACAATCTTCGAAAGAGAAATCAAAACGTTACTACGATACTCACACAAAACCGATAACTTATAATACAGGCGACTATGTTTATTTACGCTGCCATCACAAACAAAACAAAGCCCTGTCGCCCGTCTGGAAAGGTCCATTTAAAATAATTAAAATCAACGGCAATCATACTGTAACATTATTAATAAATCGTAAATATGTACGTCATCACTACGATGAAATAAAGCCAGCACCACCACAGTAAACTTTTATTTCTTTCCAGGTTGACGTTTACCATACCTTGTTATCAGTGCCAGTTCGTGACTAACATACACGGAAGTCCAGGCTTATACTTTGATAAAACTTTAGATATAAAATTTACAAATAATAATTGGAATGTTATTACTTATTTAGACGTAAGTCATGTGCAACCTCATATTAACGATATAGGATATTTCTTAGAAAAACTGTTATCTCTCTGTAAATCTTTTGAATCCTCTAGAGTTCAAGTTGACTGCCTTAATTCTTACCATTCTTTGCAAAGCCAACATAATAATAATATTAAGAAGTTTTCATCCATTTCGTATCTTATACAGTCAGAAAAACCTAGTCGTGTTAAGCGTGGTTGGTTCGACGCTGGTGGCTCAATTCTAAAAACTTTCTTCGGAACTTTAGACAATGATGACGCAATAAAATACTCAGATGCAATCAACCAAGTACAGTCAGACGAAAAACGCTTAATTTATCTCATGAAGGACAATATTCATATCATAAAGTCCACTTTGTCCAAATTCAATGACACTATGTCTAGAGTTAGTGAAAATCAAAATAAGTTAATAGAAAATCTAGATATTATACAAAAAAGCCTTCGAAAATCTTAGTAATTCTAATGATAAACTTCAAATTCAAATTAAACTCAATTCTTTGATGAACTCTTTAGAAAGTATTATTATAACACTCTCTTTCGATATCGATGACGTAAATAATATTATTTTATTTAGTAAAATGAACATTTTGCATCCAACTGTACTAAGTCCGCATCAGCTATATAACGAATTGGATAAACACATGAATTATTTACCCCAACACTATGAATTACCTACTTCTTTATCTTTACAAAGTATACACGAGCTTATCGATGTTTCGAAATTACATTGCTACTTCCATGACAATAAAGTAATACTTATAATTCAAATACCTCTTGTTATTCCTCAAGTTTATAATCTTTATCACGTTATACCATTCCCAGTACCATACGACATATTGAAACCCGATACGTATGCACTTGTGTCTCCGAATAAACCTTATGTAGCATTAACGGATGATAGAATGTTTTACTCGTTGTTAGAAAGTGTTGACAAGTGTAAAGTGATAAGTAACAAGTGTTATCTGTGTGAACTAGACAATGTTCTTTCTACAATAACAAACCCAGTGTGTGAAACTATTTTACTTACTGAAGTTATAAATAAATTGCCAAGTCTATGTGAAATAAAATTGTTGTATGGCTCTATCGATGTATTCCATAAAATTAGTAACGGTAGATGGATTTTTGTCCAATCAAACCCTGGCAAATGTCATATAACATGTGAAAATGATGTCAAACCTTATGATGAAATTCTTTTGGTACAGGAATATTACACCTGCCTAAGTCTTGCAAAGCTTTTTATAAAACTTTACAACTGATTCCTAAAGATAGCATAAGTCTTCATATCACTACGAATAAAATTTCTAATTTTAATATTGTTCTTGACGATTGTTGTGAAAAGTCAAAAATTAATAAAACCTTATCTAAATTACCTTTCGTAAAATTATCTGCTCTAAATAATTTAGATTCTTTGCTTCACGCTAGTGTCCATTTGTCACAGCTTGAAAATGAATTAAACAATGTTGAAAGTCCTTCACACTTTCAAAAATACTCTACACACTATTTGTCGATTTCCTATGTTTTAGGTATTCTTTTCTTATTATACATTTTGTTTAAAAGTCGAAGATATTTTTGTAAAAAGAATCCTAACTCATATTGTACACAAATTTACAACCAATGTCATAATTCAAAAGATAAGAAAGTTACAAATAAAATGCATAGTTTACAAGAAATCATTAATTCAAAGGATGACGAACTTTCTGTTAGATCTTTGCCTGTAATGTCGAAACGTAATATTATAACTTAATCTTATAATTAATATTGTATGTTTATAATTAGGTATTGTACTTATTAGTAATTGCTTTGATAAATAATTAAGTATACTTAGTAAGCTACTATATTTCCTGGCCTATGTCTTTATGAATCCTATGTTTAAGTGTTTCGTAACTTTCTATAGTAGTGAATGTTAATACACTACTACTTGATGTTTACAATGTTGTACTTACTCTTATTATATATTACTTTTAAAATGTCTTTATCTTCACTTTACTAAGTCGTTGAGTTTGTTTTAAAACCTTAAATAAGTAACAAATATGTTTTTGTTTTCTAAATATTTTATGTGGTTTCTCAAGCTACCCGACATTTTGTATAACACTGTGCTATGTCGCTAAACTTAGAAATGTAAATTTAGTTTATCATATAGTCCTATTTTAGTTTATTATAATAAGCACATTATTTCTCTACGTAGAGCTTATCTTTAAATTGAGACTAGATTTAGTAAATTTCAGGAAACTTAAGTTTAATAACAATTAAATTGTACTTTGTTTAATTCAATTCTTTTCTTACTTTTTCGTAATGTGTACTTCTATATTGTTTAAATTTAGTCTTTAGAATTTTAAAATATTGTGTATCTTAACTGGTTTAAAATTATAATGTCATATTTTTGTTATAGATAACAACCCTTGTTCTAACTTCACATCACAGTTTAAGGGTGATGTTCAGTCTTAAGGTGGGGGGTGTTACATATGCTCACACTATGATAATGTATATTAAACTGCTGAGTTGCATTCCCACGATGCATCTCTTACAGTAAACAAAATGATCATATTTCAGTTTTGTCGTTTTAGATTTAATTAATATATTTTTCAGTCTCGGTTCATATCTCGAAGTAACTACACGGGTTGATATCTAAAGTCAATTTCAATTTCTATTTCTTTGTAAATTTTCAAAATCTTTTTATTCTTAAAAATAAACTTTATTCTAGTGTCATTAAAATATTTTTTTTAAAAACACTTCTCCGACCCGCGCCATAACAGAACCCAGGATTACGGGTCGGCTGACTTCTCGGAACTACGTCCCGAGCGTGCCGCCCGTCCTGGCGTCCGGTACACAAGGTACCAGGAACCATCCTCCCCGGTCCGCTCTCCGGTCACCTCTGCTAATCAGAGGCATACCAAGAGCGGCCTCCCACGGAGTGATTTAGCTTTACCCAATCGCTGGATTGCGACGGGCTACTGAGCCTTGTACGTGGTCTCTTCCTACTTCCAGTACTCCGACAGTATCGACCCACACCTTGAACAACTGGACAAGATTCTGGAGGCGCTGGCTGGGAAACGCGTTCTGATGTGCCTCGACGCAAACGCCCACTCTCCTCTTTGGCATTCCAAAGAGAAGGAGTATGTCGGGCGTGGCGCGGAGGTACAGTACAGGAGGGAACAGGTTGAGGCTTTCATAGCCTCAAGAAACCTGCAGGTCTTGAATGAGCCATTCAATCCGCCGACCTACAGTGGCCCCAGAGGCGACTCAAACATAGACTTAACACTGAAGACCAGAGGCGTGCGGACCAGGGGCTGGAGGGTCCACGATGGCGTGTCGGCTAGCGATCACAACCTGATCACGTTTACATTAACCGACCCAGGCGAGCCCTGTGATGCCAGCACAACACCGGCTGCAAGATACAGGGACAGAGGAGTGGATTGGTCGAGGTTTCAGGAGATGGTGAGGTCCAGAATAGGCAGGGTGCGTATGCACAGGTGTGCCTCCGATGTTTGCAAAGATATGATGAAAGCCATAGGAAGTAGTGCTCGAATTAGCTTGGGGGTGAAGATGGATGCAACACACAGAGGATATGAATGGTGGAACTCTGACCTGGACAGACAACGCAAGGTTGTTTGTCAAAAGCGACGAATATGGCAAAAGAAACGAAGGATGGAGAATGATGAAGCGGAAAGAGCCAAAGAACTTTTTCACGTAGAGCGACTGAAGTACCGAAGGATGATGGAGCAAGCCGAGACCGCGCATTTTGAGAAACTGGCCGAGTCGGGAAACCTGGACCCATGGGGACAGGCCTACCAACTTGTTTTAGGCCGCAGTAGACCTCCGCCCTGTGTCATTAATGGGACACAATTCGCTCAGGGCTACGCGCGCGATGTGACCGAATCCATCAGAACTTTAACATCTGCACTGTGTCCGGATGATAATCCGGACTGCGACTTAGCTTACCACAAGCAAGTGCGACTGATGGCTGAAATCCAACCATCTGGGCGTGATGCGGCTCCACTGTCCTTCGAGCAGCTGGAAGTGATTGTTAGGAATCTGCCAGACACCGCACCGGGGATTGACGGGATCTCAGCGAGGATAATGAAGAAAACATGGGAAGTAGCCTCCTTGGAGATCTACGGGATGTATGTGAAATGCATAGAAGAGGGAGTGTTTCCGCAGGTGTGGAAAGACGGGCGACTGATCGTCTTGCCCAAGGGCAACGACAAGCCATTGTCGGATCCCAAGGCGTACCGCCCCTTAACTCTCCTTTCGGTACCTGGTAAAATACTGGAACGCGCTATCCTTAAATGTGCCCCCGGGATTTCGCAAGGGATCTCAGAAGACCAGCATGGATTCAAAACAGGAAGATCAACAGTAACGGCTCTGCAGACTATCATTGCTACTGCCAAAGAGAGCACTGCTAAGTACGTACAAGCAGTGTTCCTAGACATCTCGGGCGCCTTCGACAACGCCTGGTGGCCAATGATCATGGTGAAGGACAAAAGGGGGGGTTGTCCTCCCAACATCTATAGGATGCTGGGGGACTACTTTACCGACCGGCGTGTCGGAATGTTTGTTGGAAACCAGGTGGAGTGGAAGACGTCCACCATGGGATGCCCGCAAGGTTCAGTATTGGGACCCACGCTCTGGAACGTTCTCGTGGACGACTTGCTGAAGCTTCCATTCCCGCCGGGAGTGCGACTTGTCGCATACGCGGATGACGTTTCCGTCCTGATCGAGGCCGAATCGAGATTGGAAATCGAGCGCAAAGCGCTAGCTGCCCTCCAGGCCGTTTCCGAATGGGGGATCCGTAACAAGCTTGGATTTTCCTCTTCAAAATCATCTATGATGACGCTGAAGGGAAAGTTCAAGCGATCCCCTGTTGTAAAGCTCGGTTCTGAATCGATCAGGACTGTGGACCGCGTCAAACTCCTGGGTGTGGTCGTAGACGCAAGTTTGTCCTTCGCGCAGCATGCACGTTACATCGGTGGTCGTGCAGCTAGCTGCTTCGGTAAGATGTCACGACTGTCAACAACCCGTTCTGGCATCCGATATCGTGCCCTTAAGACGCTTTATCGGGGTACTTTTACAGCGACTCTTACCTACGCCGCCGCATGCTGGTATGAGCGTGTGTCCCTGTATGTTGTCCGCACTGCCCTCTTACGTGAGCAGAGGCCCTCACTGATCCTCCTAACGAAGGCCTACAGGTCGACGAGCAGCGCAGCATTGCCCGTGCTTGCAGGGGTGATGCCGGCGGACCTGGAAGTGATTCGTGCTGGTAAATACCATCTTGCACAGGAGAACGCAACCAGGGAAGAAGGAACGCGGCGAAAACGCGGCATTTGGGATGAGATGATGGCTTTGTGGCAGTCGCGCTGGTCGGATGAAAGCAAGGGAAGGGATCTCTTCAAGTTCTTTCCGGATGTTCGGGCGAGACTTGCGGCAACGTGGGTCGAGCCTGAATATTGTGTCTCGCAAATCCTGACAGGGCATGGTTGTTTCAAAAAGAGATTGTATGACATGAAGTTGAGTGAGATAAGTATGTGTGACTGTGGAACGAGTGAGGAGGATCGGGACCACGTTTTGTGGTCCTGTCCTTTGTATGACGACCTCAGGGGGAAATGCTGGATGGCATTGTAAGGACAGCAGAAGGACCAATCCACTTCGTGGAGCTCGTGAGCTCAGCGCACAACTTCGTCGAGCTTCGGAAGTTTGCCAAGAAGTGGCATAGAAGGAGGAATGACACCGAAGACATCTATGGTGTAAATGTCCTGCCCCAGAATGGGGAGAAAGGGCCGATAGGGACAGGTTGAGAGAAAAATTTGTAGGGAGTGAAGAAAGCCACGTCGCAAGTCCAACACTCAGAGCGGCGTGGTCTCCCACGATTCGGCCCATATAACTGGAAGGTTGGTGGGGCCATGGGAAGGTGGTGGGTTGTCTCCGGTCACCTCTGCTAATCAGAGGCATACCAAGAGCGGCCTCCCACGGAGTGATTTAGCTTTACCCAATCGCTGGATTGCGACGGGCTACTGAGCCCCCCCGCCACGACAAGGCACACTCCAATTGGGGGGGGAATTTCTTTAGACTAATCGTAGACAAATATTGTAATCGGAAAGACCAAGTTAATGGCATTTATCTCTGCTCTGAAAAGGATAATACGAGTCATCTCTATGTCGGCAGCTCAACTTGCAAAACACGGATACGTATCTTCTATCATTAGATACGGTTTTATCTTATGGGGTAGCTCAGTTGACGCAGATTGAGTATTCGTAGTTCAAAAGAAATGCTTACGATCCATAGGCCAAGCACATTTTCTTGACAGTTGCAGACCGTTATCTGAAAAATTACAGATTTTACCACATCCATCACTTTTAGTTGATATCAAATCCATATATGAGTTTTGATGTTTCGTTCATCAAAGGAAAAATTTGTTTGAGGACAGCTGAGCAGTGATATGATTGGACGGCGTGGGAGAGATAACAAGAAATTGTATATCTCACACCAGAAGCTTAAACTTTATAGTAATAATGTTTATTGTATAGCAATTAGAATCTATAACCGATTGCCAGATTTGATGCCAGATGCCAGATTGCAATCGCTTATAGATTCGTTTGCCACAAAATTAATTCAAAACTGAAATATTTAACCCGTGAATAGACATATTGTCAGAGTCAATTATTACTTGAATAACAAGCTATTATGAGAAACTAATTTTAATACACTGACATACCCAAAAAACCTAACCTTGTTCTTCAAATACCTAAAAAAAATGAGATATTTTTTACATTTCATCACTCGTACTACAAAAGTCGTTTTGAAATTTTGTTTTATGTTGTTAATGTTTCACCCAGTGTAGTTGCTCTGCTGTTTTATTTTATTTATTGCTAAAATTAATTTTGAGTTTTATAAATTATATACTTTATGTTACTGGCAATGTAACTAGAAAAATGTTTATAAATTGTAAAGTTAAAGAAAACTTTGACATGGTGTTTATAACAGATGCATTTGCACGCTGACTCTCGGCAGTATATGTTAGGACAAATAATTCATTTGTAACGTGCTTTTAATTGTGTAAAATTTGAAAAAATTGGAAAAAAAAGACTAATTATTTTTATTATTCTTAATATATTTCAATATTCAAAGATATATACCTAAGCCTCTTCTTGATAGCTAAATACGTACGTATTGTATTTTTATGTATTTTGTTTTTCATGTTTGAAACCGCACATCGAAAATCTAAAAGACTAAAATTTTGTTAATAACTCATTTACAAGCAATTACGATTTTATATAAATGTTAAATTACAATATTTTTGCTTAACTAGGTGAAATAAAAGAGCTACTATCATACAAAAAAAAAACAATGTTACAAAAAACTTAACAGACAAGCCTAACTCACAGACCGAGCAATTGTTCTTATTTCAAACAAAAGGCCCAACTCTCCTTAAGTAGCTCATATATTTAATGTTTCTTAATCGAGCAAACTAAAATTGTAAAACAATAACTCCATGCTAAAATTTGGAAACTGCCGTTGATAAACATTTCAACAATCAACAAAACCAACAATGGTTTAAAAGTAATTAATACAATATCGAAGCGATTCAAAAGTTATAATTTTAATATATTCATACCCAGTCACTGCAATTTCTTCTGATGATACATAAACAATGTTTTATTAAACAACCACGTTATTATTCTGAGATAATGAAAAGCAATATTACATGAATTTTAAAATGAACAGTTTAAAATAATCAAATATATCATCATTTCAGTGCGGACTAAATTAAGTTTTGAATTCGGCTCTGGTTCACAATATTATCCAATTTAACAGTTCTGTACTTGTCATATATTATGTTTTTATTTATCTCAACTATTTAAAAATAAAGCAGACAACCTAGAGCCATTACAAATTTGATTGCAGAATTATTTTAAAGTTAACGAAGATCAGAGCCCCGTAAACGCCCGCGTACTTATTTAAAAAATTCATTTTTTAAGACCACCTTAATGCTGTCTATATTTTTAACCAGTAAGAAACTGGTAAAAGCATTTAAAAAATCTTATGAACGCGTTCGACAGCGACAGTGTTCGAAGCGGCAACGTTATGGCCAAAGAACGAACTGAAAACGCTGTCCTTACCTTACGATATAGCGTACAAATAAACAGGGCAAGTTGCAGTATCCAGCAAAAAAACAGCGTTAAATACTACCATGTCAGCATCGGTCCGATTCGGGCCAGTGCACAATAGCTGTGAGTCTAAATAAATAATGCCCTCCCAGTAGCCTGCAGCCTGCCCGCACATGTCGTATCTGCTACCATACACAACCCTTGAAGTTACATTATCCAACAAATCAATAATATCCCATAAACCTGCTTTGCTAATAACAATACAATGGAATTGTAAAAAAAAGTACAAACTCATTTTTTAAATAACTTTTAAATTTTTTTCAAAAAAGATGAAGCTTTTAGTAACCTAAATAACCTTTTATCGAGTTAGCCTGTTTCACAGCTCCAAGCTCAACTTAGTTCTGTTTATCAGAAGTTAAAGCATCTTTTCGATGGTTTGTATTTCATGGAAGTTATATGTTAGATCAATCAGAGTAAAAAATTATAATGTTAAACGCAATAAAAGATAATATAATAACTAATTTTGTGCGTTTACTTCATGACCTAGCTATTTTCTTGCATAAAAGACTATGCCAACAAATTCCTAGCATTGAATGCTGCACGACGCTGGTAAGTCAATTTAACAAAGACCAATGTCGGGTTGTAGAACAAACATCACGTGATAATAGCTGCAATAACCGGTAAATCTAACGCTCCTCCATTTATGAAAGCACTTCCATTTTGACCAATTTCATGCCAATTATCCCCGACTCCCCGAGGCTAAGGAATAAATGACCCAATTAATAATGTGTCTGTTGTCTTTCCAAACATCAACTTGCCTGTTGTGTTGTGAGTAATGCGATCATCGTAGCTTAGACATAGGTACATTTCTTGAACTTTATCAAAATGAATTTTGAAGTTAATTTAAAATATTACTATTTAAGTACGTAACACACATAGTGTTAGTTGAACGGAGACCTCTATAATGTTACTTTGCATTGGTAATGCTTTAGATTAGATTAGATTAAGATTTTTATATTTAAAAGGTAATTTGAATTTTTAACTTTTTAAATAAAAAATTAATAATATCTAAAACTTATTTAAACAAAAATTTTACTTTTTCACATAATTTTTTTTTTCATATTTTGTTATTTGACTTTTAATTAAAAATTAAATTTTTAAAAATTTGTTTGCAAATTTTAAATAAATCCATAAATATATTTATTGTTGAGATCTGTGGAATTCGTAATAAATAAATAGGTACTCGCATTTTAAAGTTTTCTGACAAAATTGTAATGCACAATTTGATACAGCAAAGTGTGGTTTTTCAACTGTGCCTCCGGTCGGGTCATCGATGATCGCGAACTTTAACCTTTTTTTTGCCACCGAAGCAACACCCTTATGGGAGGGAGGTGGAAGATGCGCCATGCATACCTCCGCAGGTAAACCGACCTCTGCGGGGGTGATGTGGGACTCACCAGAATGTCACCTACCCACTTAAAACTATCTTGATGGCTGTAGCAATTTAAATTGCCGTTAGCCTTCATCGGAAGCGACACTTGTTGGTAGGTGGATGCGCTAGCGGAGACTCGCTAACGGGTCGTCCTCCGGATGTGAAAGTTGCACTGAAGGTGTTTTTAAATTTTTTTTTGTTCCCCTTCACGGGAAGGGCAGGAGGATAAAAAATGCTCTGACGCATACTCCGCGCGCGCGCTCGATGTTATGTGGGACTCGTCCCGACGCCTACCAGAACCATACCCACTAAAAATCCCCCTGTCGGCTCGTGAAATTTTTTACTACTCAGCCTTCATCTGAGCGACGGCCAATTGGAGAAAGAGGCCGCGCTAGCGGGGCCCAGAAGGGGTCACCAGCTGGGATATACATAGCACTGAAGGTGCTCAAAATGAAAAGTAAATAAATAAAAACATTAAAAATTGAAAAATAAAATTGCATTAATTCGGATTTACGTAAGAATTAGAATTTACGTTAGAATTAGAAGTTGCGGCCTGAAGGGCTAAGAGATCTAGCGTCAGCTGCGTCGCTAAGTTCGTGTGCACGTTTCTCGGTCTAGCGACTTTGAATTTCGAATCTAAGACAGGAGCAGTATATGAGACTGAATCTCGAACTAGAGGATTGGGATGGGATTCGGCGCGTTTGAAGAACGATTCTGAGAGTGTTTTGAGGTGCTGTTGCACTGTAGGTAGTTCAAGATCTCTGTGCAGGTCCGCGTTATGCACGTACCACGGTGCGTCTGTGGCCCTGCGGCAGAAGACATTTTGAACTACCTGCAGTTTTTGCAGGACGGAGGGTTTGGCGTGGGCAAAGATTGGCGTGGCATATGTCATGGCGGGTCTAACGCAGGTCTTATAAAGCGTACGTTTATTTCTAAAAGACATTTTACTTTTTCTACCTAACATACTATATAAGCGGCCTAAGTAAAAACGGGCGAGTTTCGTTACTCTATTGACGTTAGGCTTGAAAGAAAGCGTCTGGTCTAAAGTGACGCCTAAGTATTTGGTAGTGCGCTTCCAGGGGATGGGAGTACCTTACATTCGAACGTGCAGATTGTCAGGGACATGACGTTGTTTGCAGTCGAAGTAAACCGCAGAACTCTTGTCTGGGTTCACATCGATATGCCATTTTTGAAACCATGCACCGAGGGCGTCTACAGCCTTTTGGAGTCTGGTGGTGAGACCCGGGACACTTTGGCCTTTGGTGTAATGGGCTGTGTCGTCGGCAAAGAGGGCGAGTTCGATGTCTTTCGGTGTAATGGGAATGTGGTTTGTGTTCACGGTATACAACAGAGGGGCGAGGACTAAGCCTTGAGGGACTCCAGCTTTTATGGGACGAGGCGCGGAAAGCGTGCCTTCATGTTTGAAACGAAACGTGCGGTCTTTGAGAAACGACGCGATTATCCTAACTAGGCGAGCCGGTAAGCCTATTTTGTAGAGTTTATAAACGAGACCGCTGTGCCAGACTTTGTCGAAGCATTCGGCTTTCTCTTCGGCTTCAAAGGCAATAGTGCCGTTGGGACTACGCGTAAGGCTCGGCCTAAGGACGGGGAGATATTCTCCATGACATCATTAAACTGAGCGTCTCGGAGTTCCGCGAGGCGAGACCTAACTTTACGTTGTAGTTTGTTCGCAGCTGTTCTATAGGCGGGCGTGGGATATTTCTTGGCTCTCCGGAGAGCCGCGTTCTTAGCTTTAATGAGATTGCTAACGGCTAAGCGTAGATTGGGTATACTTCGCTTAGCAACCTTTTCGTTTACAATGATGGCTGACTTGATAGCATCAGTGAGGGAGTCGACTAATGAATCAATTTTGTCCGGGCTATCTAATTGGTCGGGCAAGATCGCGAGTGGAGCGTTCGGGGCCTCTAAGGCTGAAGCTAACGTATTTTTAAAACCTTTCCAGTTGGTAAAGGTCTTAGGAGGAGTGACGTGATTGTTAGGCGGTCCTAGCACGAGGGAGACGGGGCGGTGATCAGAGCCAAGGTCATCGAGCGGTTCGATAGACCTGAGATCGAGGTTGATTTGTTTGACGATCGCAAAATCGAGGATGTCAGGAGAGTAGTTAGAGTCGGGATAGTGAGAGGGAGTGACGGGAGAGATGACGTCTAAGTCGAGTTGCTAAGTGATTTTAAGGAGTTCTCTACCGCTTTGGTTGGTCGATAGGCACTTCCAGTCAGTATGTTTGGAGTTAAAATCTCCAAACTGAATGGCCGAGGGCGAGAATGGCCTCGAAGTCGCTAAGGATAGGTCTGGTATGATGGATGTCACTAGGTATGTAGACTGAAGCTATGATGACGGTCGGATGACCAGTCATAGCCAATCTACAACGACATAAGCGGCGCAGGGACGGGTGCTGAAGGCACCAGGGTGGTATCGGGTGTTCAAGACACCTCGATTTTCTTTGAGCGCTTCTTGGAGCGTTTAGAGACCAATGTGAATGGGGGCTCAGGAGAGCTGGTTAAAGTAGCGGCGCCCGACGACGGTTTGGACGCGGTATCGGAATCGGAGTCGCTCCCGGGAGCGGTACGCTTACGCCGCGACGCGCGAGATGACGTGACCGATGCGCAGTCCATATCGGATGGAACGGGAGAGCTGGTAAAGACCTGATGGGTCTGGGAGTTGTTGGCCTGAGGGGCCGGGGTTGGGGCCTGAGTGGCCGGGGTCGCGTTAATTGCTAATAACGCCTGCGTGAAGACCTCGTCTGGAATGGGGATGCCGGACGCAGCGAGCGCCTGCGCGAACGCTTTCGCGAAGTTAATAATGTTTTGCGAATCCATTAGGGAGGGAATTATATGAATAAATAAGTATATAAAATATGCCTAGAGTTCCCTAAAATAAACCTAGCGAACCCTAGTGGCTAACCTTCCTACCAGCAAAAGGGGGGCTGGGGAAAATAACTTAAAACTAACCGTTGCTCGCCGAAGGCCGCTACCTAGAAACCTAAAAAAGGGTGCGCAGGTAAATAGTTGACCGCGTTAGGGTCAACCTTTACCGAAAAAAAAGGACAAATGTACACGAAGAGACACAAACATGATAAAAGTAAATATGAAAATAGAAGAGAAAATATTAAATAGTAGAAGGAAATAATAAATAAAATAAAAAGGACTGGATCAGTACGAATTCGTTGTCACCGTTAAGTATCCTTTGTACTGAGACCAGACTACTTACGCTGGGCACAACACTGCACTCAGCACAAGCACAACACAACTTAGCACAGCACTTTGAAGACTAAGGGGCTTAGTCGCAAAGAAAAATCACACTTTGATAGCACTCAGAGGGAGTAGAAAAACCTTGAAAACCGTAGCACGGAACCAACACGCTAAACTGTGACGTCAGTAGACTGAGCGCCACGGAATATCGGAAAAGGACCGATCAACGGAGAACGGGGTCTTGCACGTCCGTACCGGGCGGCGATCGGAGCGAGAATGTCTGCACTGAAGGTGCTCAAAGGAACGGAGGGAGGTGAAGCCGTCTTCCTTGACTGAGGAACCCGGCTACGCAGCGGCGGAAAGTTAGCATGAGTAAGGGGTGGGGCCTGTTTGGGTGCCGCCCTCTTAGAGCTTGATCGGATGGATCGGGGTGCATGAGGGCAGCCGTTGTAATTTGCGCGTGGATGTGGCCACAAAGCATGCATTTAGGAAGGGAGGGCGTTTCAGGAGTATTATTGCACTCCTTTGTGAAGTGTGGCACCAGGCACTTAACGCACCTGGGCGGAGCGGCGCAGTTGGCCACTGCATGCCCGTACAACTGGCTAGGGTGGCATTGGCCGGGGTGACCGCGGCGGTGAGGCGCCTCGATCAAAATCCCAGAGAGGCCGCATATGGTGCTTACCCCTCCTAGGATCTCCTTGGATTTAGAAACGGTAGTGAGAACCACCAGAGTGACAGGGTGACGCCTTCCGTACCTGCTGTGCATTTTGTGCACAGCGAGTGCCGGTAAGCCTTGGGACTGCAGATCTTCTAGGATAGCAATAATCTGAACGGGACTCCCCTGAGGACCGCTCTAACCTTACGCTCTTCCGGGAAAGCGTAGGGGTGGTAAGCATATTTCTTACCGGTGAGGAGCTTAGTTAGGGCTCGGAAATCGTCTAACGACGAGACAGTAATTTTGATGAATTCAGTAATGGATCTTGTGCTCTATGCACAATGTTGAGACCTCGGATTTTTTTCCCTTTTTCCAAAGGAATACGTGCGGTGGGACTTGAGGCTTGATCGGAGCTGAGGTAACTTTGAGTGACATCAGTGGGGCCGGGGCGGGTGTTGCAGGCACCGAGGTAGCTGGCGTTGAAGCCGCCGCGGAGGGTGTTGAAGACACTGTGGCGGGCGTTGAGGACGCCGGAGCTTGTTTTGAGAGCTTTTCGACAAGAGTAAAAGAGGGTGGCTGTGAACCAGTAAGGGTTGCGTCCGAGGATGAATCGGTCGTGGATGCTCTCTTGGGTGCGGTGCGCTTGCGGCGCGAATAGGTGTCCGATTCACACTACATGTCACTGGAAGTGGGGGATGCGGGAGGGCCTAGGACCAGAGGGGCCTGAGGGACTTGGATGGCCTGGTGGGCCTGTGGGGCCATTGAGGCGAGTTGGGGAAAAGCACCGCAAAGTACCTGGAACAGTACAATTGGGCCAAGGGGAGTGCCTGGAGTGGTGAGGCTGATTTATTTCTTCGCAAGGTTAAGATGAGCCATTGCGGAGGGGTTGGGGAGGTATATATACACTACGAACCTACTCTCGTAATCCTGGAACACAGAGCTTGCCGCAGCGGCGACGGTGACGAAGATCGGTGACGACGAGCTGCAGGCGACGATGTCGAGGATGCGTCGTGAAAACGACGGTCTTATGAAATTTAGGAGGCTACGGTACGAACACTAATGTCGTGAGAACGACCTGTGAAATATAGACCGCTCAACTAATGCGGGGACTAGAGAGCGTAGGACGGCAGTCAGCGATCAACGTGCGAACGGGTCCGCACGCAAACCGAGACCGTAGCTGTACCGGGTAAGTACTGTACTGCTGACAAAAGACTTAGCCAGGGTCTTAGTGGACCACGATTTCAGTTCCTTTTATTTTAGGTGGAGAGAGTATCAAACTCTTTATTTACATCAAAAAGCTGTATTGTTATTGACATTTAAATTGAAAACTTAAAGTAAGTTACATTAAATTATTTGATTAAACTTAAATTATCTAGGATTGTAGGGATTGAGGTATAAGAAAGACAAATTAGCGTCGTCGCATAATTCAACATTTACTTTTAAATAAAGATATCAATACATTATTCTGAGGCAAAAAAAATACTCAATAGTACGTACCAAAAGCCATTAGACAGTCTGAGTCAAGGTATTTCTCTTGTGAACTTCATTTAGTTATGCAAATTTGTTTAAAAAAACTGAGGTTTCATAATTACATTATATTACAGGACTATTGTTACTGTTTATTATATGTTATTGTTACTATTGTACTGTTACCCATGACTAATTTACCTCGTTAACATAATATATTAATGGGTACTACATAATTACAGCAATGTTTCAATAATTCGATTGAAGGTTTATTATTTTTGCCAACATAAACAAACTATAATAACGACTGTTTTAATCCTCCTATTATGAGTGTTACTGATAGGGCGAGGATGTCGTAACTAAACGCATGACAAGCCTGAGTCCAGCGTCTCCGGCAAGGGACTACATCGATGTTAAGTGAAAAACCAACTCAATATCGCTTTGGGAAGCTATAATATTTTTTGCGCTAAGGCTATGTTTTTGGTTATTTATGGTCTAAGTAATGGGAGAAGATTCAGTGGTCATTCCTTGTATGTTCGTAACATTGCCCTTTGCTTGAGCTTTTGTAACTATGAAGATACCTAAATTGAGCTCGAAAATTTTAGTACAAGTCTTCATATTCATACAACCTTGCTTCCACTTCTTACGATGATGTATGTAAACATATAGCGACACGCGCACATGCATCGATTCCACATCGTCTTACCGTAAGCTGTCACATGTCATCGCTTGTGAAGTTATCTGACCAGAACATCATTATCTCATTTATCTCTCCTGGTTAAAGACCCTGAACGGAATAAGATGACTTGCATATTGTAGCTCGTTTTTCGTGGGAAACAGTTGCTCCCGCAAATTAACTCCATGCGAAATATTTTAACGATGAATAAAATTGTTATTCGATTCCGTGCTGGGAAGAAACGAAGCACCTTATTGTTTAGATATTTAGTTGGATTCGTTTTATTCACCTTGGCTGAAAACTGCCTGCGCAAAACTGCGAATAATCTTAGAGACTAAGAGCAAATAAAACAACAGAAATTAATAATGTCCACTGCAATTACAGGCGCAAGCTTCACGCTCGGCAACGCATCATCAATAAATATATTATTCTAACAATTCATCACGCGCTCACTGGAAATTTAAAATTAAAAAATTAAAAACAAATATTTTACTCTTTTTCACTTGTAAACAAGCGTTTCCTCACTTAGATACTTATTTGAAAATATCTTCATGGTTAAATAAGCGCGAAGCCTGCGGGTGAATTCAATTTTTTTTTTTTTTGTTCCCCTCCGCGGGAAGGGCAGGAGGATAAAAATGCTCTGACGCATACTCCGGCGCGATTCCGAAGTTATGTGGGACTCGTCCCGACGCCTACCAGAACCATACCCACTAAAAACCCCCTGTCGGCTCGTGCATTTTTGCCACTCAGCCTTCATCGGAGCGACGGCCAATTGGAGAAAGAGGCCGCGCTAGCGGGGCCCTTAAGGGGTCACCCGCTGGGATTTACATAGCACTGAAGGTGCTCAAAAATTAAAAGTAAAATAAAAATAAAAACATTAAAAATGAAAAGTAAATAATGAAAACATTAAAAATTGAAACTTAATTTTGCATTAATTCGGATTTACGTTAGAATTAGAATTGGCGGCCTGAAGGGCCTCGAGATCTACGGTTATCTTCGAAGGTTCGCTTGTGTGCACGTTTCTCGGTCTAGCGATTTTGTATGCCGAATCTAGGACAGGAGCAGTATATGAGACTGATTTACGAACGAGAGGATTGGGATGGGATTCGGCGCGTTTGAAGAACGATTCTGAGAGTGTTTTTAGATACTGTTGTACTGTAGGCAGTTCAAGATCTCTGTGCAGGTCCGCGTTGCGCACGTACCAAGGTGCGTTTGTGGCCCTGCGGCAGAAGAGGTTTTGAAATACCTGCAGTTTGTGCAGGACGGAGGGTTTGGCGTGAGCAAAGACTGGCGAAGCATACGACATGACTGGTCTAACGCAGACCTTATAAAGCGTACGTTTGTTTCTGAAGGACATTTTACTTTTTCTACCTAACATACTGTAAAGCCGGCCTAGGTAAAAACGTGCGAGTTTCGTTACTCTATCGACGTGAGGATTGAATGAAAGCGTCTGGTCTAAAATGACGCCTAAATATTTAGTACTGCGCTTCCAGGGGATGGGAGTGCCTTGCATTCTCAATTGGAGATTGTTGGGGATACGACTGCGTCTGTAGTCGAAGTAAACCGCAGAGCTCTTCTCTGGGTTCACATCGATACGCCATTTTTTAAACCAAGCACCGAGGGTGTTAATAGCCTTTTGAAGTCTGGTGACGAGCCCCGAGGCTCTGCGGCCTTTGGTGTAAAGGGCAGTGTCGTCGGCAAAGAGAGCGAGTTCGACGATTTTAGCTGGGATGGGAATGTCGTTAGTGTATACGGTATACAAAAGAGGGGCGAGGACTGAGCCTTGAGGGACTCCAGCCTTTATGGGACGAGGCGCGGAGAGCGTGCCTTCATGTTTGAAACGAAACGTGCGGTCTTTGAGAAACGACGCGATTATCCTAACTAGGCGAGCCGGTAAGCCTATTTTATAGAGTTTATAAACGAGACCGCTGTGCCAGACTTTGTCGAAAGCCTTGGCTACGTCAAAGAAAACTGCGATCGTTTTCTTTCGTTTCGGATAGAAGCCGTCGAGTATGTACTCGACGATTCGATGGACTTGCTGAGGGCAGGAGTGCTTAGCGCGAAAGCCGAACTGGTGGGGAATTATGAGAGGATCGCCGTCCGTTGGAAACAGATGGTTCCGCATTCGAGAGAGTATGACTCTCTCGAGAAGTTTAGACATTGCCTTGAGGAGGCTGATGGGTCTGTGATTAGCCGGGACGTTAAGAGGTTTACCCGGCTTGGGTATGCCTATGACTGTCGCTTCTTTCCAAGCTTTTGGAAAGTAGCTAAGGTCGAAGCAGGCATTGAAAATGATAGCTAACAAGGTAAGCACCTGTTGAGGCAGGTGCTTAAGTGCGTGGTTGGAAATACCATCCGCACCCGGAGCCTTTCTGGACTTTTGACTTTTGATGTGAAGCGAGATTTCATCATTAGAGACTGTGACGGGGTCGTCGGTGATGGGGAGAGAGTTTCTACGGAGGACTTCGGCCTCCACCGCTTTGATGTGATTGGGATTCGCGGGTTGCGTGCTGGGCGAGCATTGAGACGCAACGCTGTCAGCGAAGCATTCGGCTTTCTCTTCGTCTTCGAAGGCGATAGAGCCATCGGGACGAGTGAGAGGAGGGACGTGAGAGGCGGCGTCTACGCGTAGGGCTCGGGCCATTCGATAATACGCTTGGTGGGACGGGGAGATATTCGCCATGAGATCGTTCATCTGGGCGTCTCGGAGTTCCGCGAGGCGAGATCTAACTTTACGTTGCAGCTGATTCGCAGCTGTTCTATAGGCGGGCGTGGGATATTTCTTGGCTCTCCGGAGAGCCGCGTTCTTAGCTTTAATAAGATTGCTAATGGCTAAGGGAAGCGTGGGTTTGCCTTTCTTAGCAACCTTTTCGTTTACACTGATGGCTGAGTTGATAGCATCAGTGAGAGAATTTACTAACGAGTCTATTTTATCCGGGCTATCTAATTGATCGGGCGAGATCGCGAGCGGAGAGTTTGGGGCCTCTAAGGCAGAAACTATCGTGTTTTTAAAACCTTTCCAGTCGGTAAAGGTCTTAGGAGAAGTGACGTTAACGTTAGGCGGTCCTAGCACGAGGGAGACGGGGCGGTGGTCAGAACCTAGGTCATCGAGCGGTTCGATAGACCTGAGGTCGAGGTTGATATGCTTGACGATTGCAAAGTCGAGGATGTCCGGAGAGTGGTTCGGATTGTCGGGATAGTGAGTGGGAGTGATAGGGGACACGACGTCTAAGTCGAGTAAGTTGGTGATGTCGAGGAGAGCTATACCGCTTTGGTTGGTTGATAGGCACGTCCAGTCAGTATGTTTGGAGTTAAAGTCTCCGAACATAATGACTGAACGGCCGAGGGCGAGAATGGTGTCAAAGTCGCTGCGGATAGGTTTGGTGCCACAAGGTATGTAGACTGAGGCTATGATGATGGTCGGATGACCAGTCATAGCCAATCTACACACGGTGGCTTCCATGTTAAGGAGAGGAGGAGTAGGGAGTGGACAGCAATGGAATCCTCTTTTGTAGTAGATAGCAGTGCCGCCGAAACCGTCGCAGTTAGGCCTATCGTTACGTGTAAACGCGTACTTGGGAATCGCGAATCCCCTGGAGCGATTAGGAGTGAGCCATGTCTCCTGGAGAAGAAAAAGATCTGGTTCGTTGTTCTGAAGGAACAGTTTAATCTCGGGAAGGTTAGAGCTAAGGCTGCGAGCGTTAAAAGATACTAGGGATAAGCCCTTAGGTTTAATACGACTGGACGCGAGATTCGCGGGTCTAGACATTAAAATTTATTTATTTATTTAAAATTTACAAAAATAAAAGAATTTACAATGAACTTAGGAGCGAGTGATGCTCGGCTAACGCGAATAAACGCTCTTGAGGAGAGCGGGCGGCTCGCAGTTTGCGTGCGAGTACGGAAATTTCGTTAATGTCGACGTTTTGGATGACGTCGAACACGGTCTTCATGTCCTCAGCCAACGACGACTGAGGGGAAGATGACGGCGGGACGGCTGGACGCTGCCTCCAAGACAGAGCCGGAGTAGGCGTCGGCTGAAAGGGCTTTGCTTCCGGGGGACCCCGGTTGCGCAGCGGCGGGAAGTTGGCAGGAGTGAGTGGCGGCGCCGGTTTAGGCGCGACCCTCTTGGTGGTGGAGCGCGGAGCGCGTGGGCAACCCCTGTAGTTTGCTGTGTGGCCGGACTGGCCGCACAGCACACAGGCAGGGGGGGAAGTGGATTCGGGAGTGCGAGTGCATTCCTTAGTGAAGTGAGGATCCAGGCACTTTACGCACCTGGGGGGAGCTGAACAGTTAGCCGCTGCGTGGCCATATAGCTGGCAGCGGTGGCACTGCCCAGGGTGACCACGGGGGTTGGGACGCTCGACGGAGATGTTCGAGAGTCCGCAGATTGTGCGAGCCTCTTTGAAAATCTCCTTCGAGTCGGGGGTATTGGACAGGATTACTAGCGCTAACGGAAAACGCCTACCGCGGTTGGAGTGCATCTTGTGCACTGCTGTGACCGGGAAACCCTGACACTTAAGGTCATCGAGAATGTCTTCGTTGCTGAGTTCGAACGGGACGCCCCGTAATACTGCGCGGATCTTACGCTCCTCCGGGAGGGCGTAGGTGTGATATGGGATTTGGTTTAATCCGAGTAACCTGGTAAACTCGCGGAAGTCGACGACGGTCGCTAATTGGACTTTGATTGTATCGCCAGCGTTGGCGGCTTTCAAGTAATTAATTTTGTGCACTTTGCACAAGTTGGAAACCGCGGTCCAGCGCGCTTTTTCACGCAGAAAGACGGGCGGAGGGAGCTGAGGCTTCGGCGGGACGGGAGCGCAGCGCGTCGCTGGCTTCGATGTGACCGACGGAGACGCGGTTACTACGAGCGATTTTAACGGCGCGGGGGCTGGTGTTGAGGACACCGGGGAGGGCTCGGGTATTGAAGATACCGAAGCTTTCTTAGAGCGCTTCTTGGAGCGCTTGGCGACGAGTTGAAACGCGGGCTCAGGAGAGCCGGTTAAGGTGACGGCATCTGACGACGTGTCAGACGCGGGTTCGGAGTCGCTCCCGGGAGCGGTACGCTTACGACGCGACGCGTGAGAGGATGCGACCGATTCGCAGTCCATCTCGGACGAGGCGGGAGACGCGGGAGAGCTTAAGACCTGAGGGGTCTCGACGTTGGAGGCCTGAGGGGCCGGGGTTGAGGCCTGAGGGGCCGGGGACGCAATAGTTGCCTGTAAGGCCTGCGTTAGAATGTCGTCCGATATGCTGATGCCGGACGCAACGAGCGCCTGGGCGAACGACCGAGCAAAGTTTACCAAGCTTTGCTGGTCCATTGGGAGGGCTTGGTCCTACGATATATAAAATATATAAATATATAAGAATGCCTAGGTTCCCTAGCAAACCTAGCACCTAAACCTCCCTACCCGCGGTAGGGGGGCTGGGGACGACGCGAGGTGGTGCCCCTAGCTCGGACAGCACTGTACCGTCACCCTGGGAAAGGCCCAAGTGCAATGGGATCGGGTCTGCCGGTTTCTCCTTGGCCTGAAGGGCCTTGGAAGCGCACCGGGGCAACGCTATCAGGCTTAGTTGTCACCGTTAAGTATCCACCTGATCAAACGCGAGTCTACTACGGAGTGTGTCGTCAATAAATTGACAACAAAAACCGGCCGTAGACCTGACGGAGTTGGGTTGCACTAAAAGTGCGGGATTGACTACGTTACGACCGGCCGGAGCCGGCCGCAGAGCGAGTCTCTGACTACGTACAGGCGCCAAGCGTCGAGTACGCAGCCAGAAAGACAGCCCGAGTCTTGCAAACCACTATCGAATTTAATCGACCGCGGTAAGCTCGACCCTGTTGTTGCTGCACTCACCGAAGTGAGGTTTTTGCTTCGAGGGGTGCACAGAGTGCGGGATTGACTACGTTACGACCGGCCTGGGGCCGGCCGCAGAGCGAGTCTCTGACTACGTAGCAAGCGCCAAGCGTCAGGTACGCAGCCAGAAAAACAGCCCGAGCTTCGCGAACCACTATCGAATTTAATCGACCGCGGTAAGCTCAGCTCTGTTGTTGCTGTGCAAGAGACCGACTTACTTGCAGCCGATCGAAACCGACCGCAGAGTAAGCCCTACAGAGGCTAACAGCGTATGAGTGTTGCTACGAGTTGACGTCGTGAGACGACAATCGTGACTCAATGGCTGGGCGACCGCGAACACGTCCGAGCGGGGCCGGACGCAGAACGGATCTGAGAGTGGCGTTTGAGTATTGCTACGAGAGAAGTCGTGAGACAACAATCGTGACTCGGCAGCCGGGAGCGACCGTCAAACACGTCCGAACGGGTCCGGACGCAGATGAGGTCTCGTGTGAATTCAATGTTCACGTTACATTTATATTTCCAAGCACCGATTCAGATCTGCGGCGAGCGCGCACTGCATACGTGAGAAAGGCTTTCTATTCCAGTCTTGCCGTAAGCTAGTAAGCGTGCACTTGCAAGTATCGTAACAAATATGCAAAAACGATCTGTATTACTATAGACTCAGAGCTCAAATTTTTTATGCGCATAAAATTCTAAACTACATCTATCTATCAAAAGAAAATGCACTGTGTTTAATATAAGATTAAGTTTTTCATAAAACCTTCGTCTGTGAACTAGTCAAGAGTGGCACTGGCTTAGTGCGTGGTATGCTGTGTCTACACTCGGCTTAGGACATTGTCCGAGCTGCTAGCATGTACGTTTAAATTAAAGTACCTTTACTGCATTGTGATCTCTTGAAGTCACTTGATCTATACATATCGATAATGTATACTTTATCGGATAGTAAAGAAAATATTCATATTATCAAAAAAATTTATCAATAAACTTTAACATCTACGTATACAAATAAAACTTGGCAGATTTAGATTTTTCTACCGGATACTGAGATGATACTTGTTTTGAAATGAAACCAGGAATTTGATTCAGGTGTTAAAGTACGTCAACATTTATTATGTGACCCCTCGACTCTTCGCTTATCGAATAAGTTTTGTTACGGAAAATGGTAATAACTTTTGCAAACTGATAAAATAAGTTTAGTTATGCAGGGTATACGGAACATTAAGTCCAAAAAAATAGGTCCTTCTTGTCGTGATGTATCCGAATCACTTTCATGAATATCCCACGACTTGTCATACTTTTCGAGCTTTTTTATTAAATTTTTGAGAATTTTTACTTAACTAACTTAAAAAAAAAAGAAAGAGTATGTTTTCAAGATTTATTTTACAGCTAAATCTTTATGGTTTGTACATATTTTGCACGTAAAATAATCAGCTTCGCACTTTTATGAAAGTTATAAAAATTTTGGATGTAATGGAAAATGTACGTTCGTTTATTCAAATGTTCGTTCATATCTATAATTTTCATCTTTAAGATAAACAATTTTAACGGGTGACTTCAAAGTTCCTAAATAGGCCTCAAGAATGCGCTAGACTCTCAACTTCCATATATTTTTTTCGAAGTAAATGATCATGTCACCTGGTAGGTATGTTGAAAAGATAAATATTAATTATGAGCATTATTCTAACAGTAACACAAGTATTACTTTATTGTGAAGTGTATTTGGTGTGTCTTCAATAGATTAATAAACAAATAAACATTAGCGCATCACTGCAGAAAAGAATAAATAAAATCAGCATTAATTCAAAAATCATAAGACAGTGTTTTACGGCATGTGATAGGAATCCTTGTTATAATATTTAAAATGCCGTAAATAGATACTAATTGTGAATTCATGAACTGAATTAATTTTAATTATACTCACGTACGCTCGCTCACAGCGAAGCCTTGTCTAACTATTGTCATGTATTAATTAAAGTAATCATTATGTAATACTAAACGCGGGAAGCGTGGGTGTTGTCGGTCGTGTCATGAAATTGATACACAGCGTTATATCTATTTTGTAAGCTGATTGACTTTTAATATTTAAGCGCAGTTGCATAATAGAAAGAAGGATAGATGGTCTATACAACGAATGCAATTGTACTCAGTTATGAAACTAGCACTCTATCTCTGTCTGCAGCGCAGCGTGACAGCGTGGTAGCTCGCTACATTCAGAGCAAGTCCAGTGTCATCGACGCACTCATCGACACCTTCAATAATGTCATCGGATATTGATAATTACTATCGTTTAAGCAGGAGTAGCGTGGCGCGATGAGTGTAGCTCGCTACATTCAGAGCAAGTCCAGTGTCATCGACGCACTCATCGACACCTTCAATAATGTCATCGGATATTGATAATTACTATCGTTTAAGCAGGAGTAGCGTGGCGCGATGAGTGTAGCTCGCTACATTCAGAGCAAGTCCAGTGTCATCGACGCACTCATCGACACCTTCAATAATGTCATCGGATATTGATAATTACTATCGTTTAAGCAGGAGTAGCGTGGCGCGATGAGTGTAGCTCGCTACATTCAGAGCAAGTCCAGTGTCATCGACGCACTCATCGACACCTTCAATAATGTCATCGGATATTGATAATTACTATCGTTTAAGCAGGAGTAGCGTGGCGCGATGAGTGTAGCTCGCTACATTCAGAGCAAGTCCAGTGTCATCGACGCACTCATCGACACCTTCAATAATGTCATCGGATATTGATAATTACTATCGTTTAAGCAGGAGTAGCGTGGCGCGATGAGTGTAGCTCGCTACATTCAGAGCAAGTCCAGTGTCATCGACGCACTCATCGACACCTTCAATAATGTCATCGGATATTGATAATTACTATCGTTTAAGCAGGAGTAGCGTGGCGCGATGAGTGTAGCTCGCTACATTCAGAGCAAGTCCAGTGTCATCGACGCACTCATCGACACCTTCAATAATGTCATCGGATATTGATAATTACTATCGTTTAAGCAGGAGTAGCGTGGCGCGATGAGTGTAGCTCGCTACATTCAGAGCAAGTCCAGTGTCATCGACGCACTCATCGACACCTTCAATAATGTCATCGGATATTGATAATTACTATCGTTTAAGCAGGAGTAGCGTGGCGCGATGAGTGTAGCTCGCTACATTCAGAGCAAGTCCAGTGTCATCGACGCACTCATCGACACCTTCAATAATGTCATCGGATATTGATAATTACTATCGTTTAAGCAGGACTAGCGTGGCGCGATGAGTGTAGCTCGCTACATTCAGAGCAAGTCCAGTGTCATCGACGCACTCATCGACACCTTCAATAATGTCATCGGATATTGATAATTACTATCGTTTAAGCAGGACTAGCGTGGCGCGATGAGTGTAGCTCGCTACATTCAGAGCAAGTCCAGTGTCATCGACGCACTCATCGACACCTTCAATAATGTCATCGGATATTGATAATTACTATCGTTTAAGCAGGAGTAGCGTGGCGCGATGAGTGTAGCTCGCTACATTCAGAGCAAGTCCAGTGTCATCGACGCACTCATCGACACCTTCAATAATGTCATCGGATATTGATAATTACTATCGTTTAAGCAGGAGTAGCGTGGCGCGATGAGTGTAGCTCGCTACATTCAGAGCAAGTCCAGTGTCATCGACGCACTCATCGACACCTTCAATAATGTCATCGGATATTGATAATTACTATCGTTTAAGCAGGAGTAGCGTGGCGCGATGAGTGTAGCTCGCTACATTCAGAGCAAGTCCAGTGTCATCGACGCACTCATCGACACCTTCAATAATGTCATCGGATATTGATAATTACTATCGTTTAAGCAGGAGTAGCGTGGCGCGATGAGTGTAGCTCGCTACATTCAGAGCAAGTCCAGTGTCATCGACGCACTCATCGACACCTTCAATAATGTCATCGGATATTGATAATTACTATCGTTTAAGCAGGAGTAGCGTGGCGCGATGAGTGTAGCTCGCTACATTCAGAGCAAGTCCAGTGTCATCGACGCACTCATCGACACCTTCAATAATGTCATCGGATATTGATAATTACTATCGTTTAAGCAGGAGTAGCGTGGCGCGATGAGTGTAGCTCGCTACATTCAGAGCAAGTCCAGTGTCATCGACGCACTCATCGACACCTTCAATAATGTCATCGGATATTGATAATTACTATCGTTTAAGCAGGAGTAGCGTGGCGCGATGAGTGTAGCTCGCTACATTCAGAGCAAGTCCAGTGTCATCGACGCACTCATCGACACCTTCAATAATGTCATCGGATATTGATAATTACTATCGTTTAAGCAGGAGTAGCGTGGCGCGATGAGTGTAGCTCGCTACATTCAGAGCAAGTCCAGTGTCATCGACGCACTCATCGACACCTTCAATAATGTCATCGGATATTGATAATTACTATCGTTTAAGCAGGACTAGCGTGGCGCGATGAGTGTAGCTCGCTACATTCAGAGCAAGTCCAGTGTCATCGACGCACTCATCGACACCTTCAATAATGTCATCGGATATTGATAATTACTATCGTTTAAGCAGGAGTAGCGTGGCGCGATGAGTGTAGCTCGCTACATTCAGAGCAAGTCCAGTGTCATCGACGCACTCATCGACACCTTCAATAATGTCATCGGATATTGATAATTACTATCGTTTAAGCAGGAGTAGCGTGGCGCGATGAGAGCGAATCATTTTATTGAATTTCGCACCCGATGGAAACAGCAAATGTCGACCAGTTGATTTTGTTGATCTGATTAATTTCGTATTGCACATATTTCGCCGTTAATTTAATGGTATTTAATTTTTATTTGTTTGTATTGATTGAGTTATTTTGTTTTATGTTTGTATTGAATGTTATTAGTGAATTAAATATGTTATAATAATTAGCTCCCAACAGACCACAGCAAGTTAACAAATCAAATATCAAACTTTTCCGCTTACCAAGATGGCATTCTAACCTAAGATCTCAGTGCTCGTTGACCCGCATGTATTTAACCTTTTCACAACTAGATGATGAGGCAGACTTAGCACACTATTCGATTCCATGGTTGAAAAAGCTGTTGTTGTCCTAAGTAGTTGTGTTCACTTTATTTAGGCTACATTTTGTTTTTTTTCTCTCTTTGTTGTTATTGGATAATTTTCTTTGGTAATTGATGTTTTACTTGTTTATAGTTTGTAATCCTTTTTAGTTGCATGTTGTGTTTTCCTGTAAGTAGTGACGCAATTTCATCTAATTGTGTGTGTTTTAAAAGTGTGTTTATTTAATTGCACTCACTGTTGGAAAGCCTAATTTGTGTATAAATAAATTAGCAGTGTTATTGGTAATAATTGTTCTGTTCCTATGTATTATTAATGAATAACGGCGAAGTGTTTTCGTAAGCTTGGTAAACTGTACCGTTATGGTAAAACAATAAAATTATTTAAACAGCGAGCAAACAGAAAACTTCGTATAAAATGTTATCATAACGAGATATTTTAAAGACAAACTGTACAACAAAATTGTTATTAATAATTTAGTGTTTTTACTCAGACTTTACAATATCTTTACCCTAAGTTAATACGTGTGGTAGAAAACAGATGTTTCGACGAATATTTGGAACCGCCGCCGCCGTTCAATTTGATCAAATAAAAGGATGCGATGGTGATACGAGAAAGTAAAATAAACTATCAGAAGCATATGACAGATTTATTCAGTACAAGTTGCAGAGAGGCGCTGCGCTTTCTAACGGACTCACCGTTCGTATAAATTTGTAAATTTTTTTTGGTAAATCCTGGTGTAAATTGAGTTTTCATTGTATTTATTACCTAATATTTATTTGTAAATGTAAGATAGTACCTGTAGTTGGCTTGTTGGTGCAATAAATTGGTCTTCTATTCTTGTTAATTTAATAGAAAATATAACAGTCTGCTGTGCCATTGTGGCGTGGTGCGTCCGGCATGTCTGCGGCCGCCAGCACCGACAGGGTCCTCAGCCTCTCATTATGAGATGGGTGAAACTACACTTAAAATAAGAAGAGTTTATTTATAAGCATTATGTGACAACTGTCTATTATGGTTAATTTTAATTCCTAGAGTAACTTTATTTGACATAGATCAATATAAACTTTGACGTTATTCTATTTGATTGTGTCGCATGAGCAATACTTTTATTGCTAGCACGTATATATTTGAATTGCTTGTGCAACTATTTACAAAATACATAACTAAATCGTTAATGCATAAACATACAACATACATACAAACATCTACATGTGTATGTTTATATACAACATAAATATAATTAAAAAAAGATGTAGATTGTAGAAATAAAAATAATAATACATGAAGACAACACACCTGCACAGTGTGGGTGTGGGTGTGAAGGATGCCTTGCCTAACTCAGCTTTTAAATCTGCTAAGGATTTCCACTGTGAAAGATTTGGAGAAGAATTTTGTTTTGCGAGGCTTCGTGTATAGCAGTGTACGTTTGTATGATACATGTGTAATCAATAAATATGAGACTATTCCTTTGTTTTCCTACATCTGACTGATAGATTACGAGTTAAACACCTACAAATCATTTCGCACCCATTTTGGCAAAACTTTTGAAGTTTTAATAAAATCATTATTATTAAATAAATTTAATGAACGATAAATAATTATAATTGCAAAATGCATTGTATCTATGAGGATCATCAACGTATAAAATCATCGTTTGAAACACTTATCAAAGTTGTATTCTCACTATTTTTTTTTTTTTATAAATAGAAAATCAGCAATGTTCCAGTGAAAGTCCCAATAACATCTAAACGGTTTCAAGTTTATCGAATAAAAATAGTGAGACATACAAAAATTAAAACAAATTGACATTTGTGTATCAGTATCGTGTTTTCATTCAGATCCCTTCATAATAAAGCATTTATCTCGTCATTTCTTTAATTCACTTTATAGATTATTCTGAAAAGGATTATTTCAAAAAAGTATGGTTATTTTTAAATATTGTTATCTATGTCTATGTCTATCTTAAAATATTGTTTTGAACGGTGAAAATAAAAAAAATATTAATAATATATTTATTTTGTCCTTATCGTTTCCACTTCCTGGGTCCTACTGTGCATTTAAACAGTCGCGCAACACACGCAATGCAGATATTGTGTTAACATATACATTTCCGGAGTGTTTCATATAAAGTGGTCGGCGAGTGCCAGCGGCTGATTGTATCGCGCTGAAAAGAAACCCTTCCAAAGTAATTGAGTTTTTGTACGATTCCATCGAGTGTAAGCCTCGTTTATTCCAGTAGAAGTTTTATTCCTATCAAAGTAAGAGAAGTAGTTAATAATGTGGTAATGGTACTTTTCGACCGCTTCACGACTAATGCTCGTGTTATTTGCATAAAACTCACTTTTGCATAATAAAAGAGAAATTAACTATGATTTCAAGATAAAAACTGGCTGTATTGTTCTTTCAAACTACCTGTTGATGTGATATTCGTTACTTTTGTATTAGAATAATGACGTTATTATTTATAATTAAATTAATTAAACCCAATAGAAATAAAAAGATAACAATAGCAAGTTTGCCACTGCATGTACTGGGCAAGTACAAAACAACTGACTATACTTGAAAAATTTAATAATCTTAACCCTTCTCCGACCTTGAGAGTAAGCTGACAAATTAACAGGTGACTTCTCCCGTCGCGTTCTATACATGTTTGAGCCCTCCAGCTCCCAACTAGTGGTTGAATCTTTTGAAACAATATTTAAATGTCTAAAATAACTGGGAAGTTGTAATCTTAAAATAAAAGCAAGTATTTAACGGTCAAACATTTGGCCTACCCGCATTTTTCGTGTCTTAAAATAATGCAAAAAACAAAATTGAAATAATCTTGTACTCTCCTCAAATTCTCTCTCTCTCTCTCTCCAAATTTCTCCGCTAATTATTTTTACTTAGATTCTTATGCTTGTTTTAAGTAATCTCAAAAAGAAGAAAGCCCTTGTTTAAGAACTTACTCTATGTCTGGAAGATGTGATAATTAACATCTTCTATAAAATGTTTCTTCCTGTTTGATTTAGGAGAGTCCCATGTTAAAACTTAATTAGCCACTGATGTAAAGTAGTTGTTGCTAGATCCTTGCGCGTGGCCACGTGCAGGGTACGGATGCGCGGGAACACTAGATGTGATTTTAAGAAACGTGGTTTGACACAAATACATTTTTGCATTTTTCTCTATGATTTTTATCGCAATAAATAAACAAATACTTTTTAAAAATCATCTTTTGCTAATTTTTAAATTATTCAATTTTACTATAGATATTTTTGGGAAGCACCTTTTAAAACCACGTAATAAATAGACAGTAATAATAACTCAAGAGACTTCTATTTATTACATCCGAACCACTGCCTAGAAATAATATATTACACCAATTACGAATTGAAATAACATTTTATTTTTTCAAGAAATAATTCAAAATGGAGTATGAGAATTTTTATTACATCCTCGCAATGTGACGATAATCGTTTCAGAACTTTTGTTCTATGTGTTAAAATTTGATCAAGAGAGTGGATGGCTCATATCTAACAGTTACAGGAATGAACGAGGTTTCACATACACTCTGGGAGTATTCCATTTACAACAGCAATTTAATAATCGTATTAAAGTTTCATTGTTTCAACAAAATATATGAAACCTCAAACTGACATTCCATCCATGGTGGGTTTCCACATTATCTTTGCCCTATTCAATGTGACTACAGCACATGCCCCGAACCTGACCGAACCCCGAACAACCAGTGTTAAAAGTTAAACTTAACAGTAACTTACTTCGCAAAAGAAACAATACGAATTGGTAAATGTTTTCAAAACACATTATGTTACTTAGATACTTCCTGGCGTATTATTACTTTTGCGAAGTCATAAAATTTACATTAAAACTTCACCATAATTACTGTGGCAATGACACTTTACGAAATAGGAACTTAACTACGCAGAACTCTGTGTCATAATTGTCCAACCAGACTTAATAATCGACCGAAGAAAACTAACATATCTCAACAAAAAAAAAAAGAAATTTAAGCCGTTTTCTTTTAAACACATTTTTAACCACATGGTGCTAAATCAGCAATTCTGAAGAATATGTCGACAGAAGCAACGACTTTTAGGATAAACATTTATTTGATCAAGTACATGTTATGGTATCTATGTATAGTTGGATTCTAACTTTGATCAAATTATTTTAATTCTGAAAATGTTTTTTAACGCTTTCGATTATGAGTGAATAGAAAGAAATCTGGAAACGTAAATGATGCGATTCATGTTTGTTAAATAGGAAAATTTGGAACCAAATTCAAAAGATATGTTAGTGCCCATTCAACTGAATTAATAACGTTGATACATTATATACATTATATACATTTGAGTTTTCTCATTAATCAAATATTTCTTCATTCCTTTTATAAAAAAGTTATAATTAATTTTAAAATTTATGAATTCGAAACAAAGTTTTATTTAAAAGGTCTTTGATTTTTAATTTAATGAATGAAGTCGAAGGTAAATTTGCGGTTTTCATATTGACTTTTGTTACAAAAAGTTTTGAGTATCCCAGTTTGAAGTTTATGTCATTTAAAGTTATGAGCATTTAATGAGCGTTTTATGTCATGAGATTTGAAAATATCGATTGTTTTGATTTGTAAATATAACAACCCATTTTAAAACTATAATTTAATTCACGGACAATTAAATCCATTAATTAATAAAGGCAACCGTCGTAGATGACTATCTAGCTGAGGTTGGACTGACGGCGACATCTTCAACGTGGCACAAAAACGCTGTATTACAGCATTTTAAAAGTGCGCCGTGGCAAAATTCGTTGAATAAGCTAATGAGCTACTTCAGGAGCTGAAGATAACCTGATCAATAATGGATGTGTTATCTTTTATGCAGCACTAAGCACCAATGTGTAAATTAAATGGACTAGATGAAATGTGGAATTAAATAATTTTTTAAATATTTTTCGTTTATAGCCCAAATAACACAAGTGCACTACGGCAAGTTTAGCTGAATAAGCTAGATAACAACACTAGCAGCGCTTCTACAGCTGATATAATTCAGCATAAAGCTGAATGATAGAATTATATCACTGTCATACAGCAGTAAAGACAGCGAGTCAAGTTAACGTGCCTTTTACTCAGTTTGAGTGAAGTTGTCAAAGTACAGTAAAATTACAAAAAATCGAAATCAATAAATATTAAAACAGTTATTCATTGTGATCAAAAAAACATAGCGGTGTTTACAGTTCAGCATAGATATAAACTCGATCGATAGTTTCTTTGTTAGCGCAAACGATTTAATGATTTTATTTTTACTCAAAAGATGTATTTGTAAGTTTAATGGGACCTGAAAGAGTGAAGTCACATTACCAGCTAAATATCTATGCTTTCCATGCAAACGAGGCCTCGCCGCCAAAACCAGTACAGTCCAAATAACTTTTTAATCTTTAATCAATTTATTATAAAAAACAAATACTTATTTATATGCTTAAAATAACGTAACATAAACTTAATAAAGTTTTATCGTACATCACTTATAAACGGACATCGGCGGTAGATAATTGTTTTATAAAAAACATACTTAATATCTTGAACAAACAAGGTCACGAGTTCTTACTAAATATTTTTTACAAGCCAAAAACTGGTTTTGTGCAATTGTGGACGAGTTTCTGTGTATATGCACGCATGTGCGTAGGTCAAACTTATCTTTTGACTATGTATAAAGGGCGTTGAATGTATTGTAACGCTTGTAGAATTGCTACGCTTTTTTTTTTTTTGTTTATCTGTTTGTTATTTGTTTAGTTTGTTTTGTACATGTTATGACGATGTATTTAATACTCAAGTTTAATCAAAAAATGTATTTTCAATTTATCCTTCATATTTTTAGGTATTAAATTAATTTTCACTTCTTTGGGCAAGTTATTGATTAAATAAGGAATTGTATACCCTAGAGTGTTTGTACCGTAGAGATTGTTCAATGTTGGTATTGCAAATTTGTTGTTTGTGGTGCTGCGAGTTCGCCCGTCTTTGTTATACGGTATTCGTATATTTTTATTAAAATAATTTTCGACGAGTAAAGTGTATTTGATTTTATCATGAATGGCTAGAACATTGCACTATTGAAACAACCTGCTGTAGTCATCTTTGAACTTGAACTTGATTTTTTGTGGTACTATCTTTTTCAATATTCTAAGTTGCAGTTCATAGATCATATTCAGATGGGTCTTAAAGGTAAGACCATAGCTGCTTAATCCATATGCGATTATAGATTCTCCTAGTGACTTGAACAGTTGTATTTATATCGAAGTTGGTATTTTTATGTTTCAAAATACTAAATTTGGCAAGAATGGCTTTTAATTTGTCAAAAACATAGTTGATATGTTCTGTCCACTTGAGGCGACTATCTATAATTAACCCGAGATATTTGTGTTTATCGACCAGTTCAATTGAAGGACATCCGCAGTTATTTATACTTATGTTTTTATTCTGATGCATGCAGGCATGTGAATGAGCTATCAATTGTTCCTGGTGCTTTTTTCTGATGGTACTAGAACTAATGTACATTATTTTAGTTTTATCCGTGTTAATGACTAGACCAGCGTCGTGTGACCATTGCGTGAGTTTGTCAAAATCCTTTTGTTGATTTTCAAGAGCAGCCGAAATGTTATCGTGGGAAGCTAATAGACATGTGTCGTCGGCGAACTGATAAATCTGACATGTTTTTATAATATTCATGACATTGTTGACGTACACCAGGTAGTGCAACGGCCCGAAGACGGATCCCTGCGCTGTGCCCTCACGTACCGGAGTTTTCTTACTTATAGCGTTTCCGACTTTAACACAGAATGCACGATCGTTCAAGTAGTCAGAACACCAGCGCAAGAGTGGACCTCTTATCCCGCATTCGTTTAGCCTTTCCAAAAGTGTAGAATTTCTGAGTGTGTCAAAGGTCTTACTATAGTCTATAAATACAATTAGTACATGCTTTTTATTATTAAGGTGTTCATTAATCTGGTCGGTAAAGGCAGATAAAAGTTGTGTGGTGTTTTTTTTAAGGTTGAAAACCATATTGTATTTGACTCAAAATACAATTTTTATCTAACAAATTAATGCATTTGTTTGCTCACATATTTTTCAACAACTTTGTCAACTGTCTATAGTATAGTTATTACAATACAAATACAATACAAAAACTCTTTATTGCACACCATATATGAAAATACAAAAAAAATAAAATATAATAAAAAACAAGACAGAGTACAAAGGGTGGCCTTATCGCTAAAAGCGATCTCTTCCAGGCAACCGTAGAATGGACAAGATAACCAGATTGTAACAAGGCGGTACGGTGTACACAAATAAACACTTTCATCTTTACGTATACATACATATATACAATACAAAACAAGAATTACATACTACATATTAGATCTTTACCTATGAAATTGCCGTTTTTCACGAAATAAATGAAGCGTAATTTTTTTATATATTTTTTATTTCTATTAATCAAAATAATCACCCATGCAATCAATCCATCTTTGCCAACGCATTGGTAGCTTATTGATGCCTTTCTTGAAGAAATCAGCTGGACGGGAGGCAACAAATTCTTCAAAGGCATTTTGTACTGCCTCTCGGGTATTAAATTTTTTTCCCGCCAAGAAGTTATCCAAATTCTGGAAAAAGTAGAAGTCTGTAGGCGCAAGGTCTGGTGAGTACGGCGGATGACGGAGAACTTCCAACCCCAACTCTTGTAGCTTGGAGACCGTCTGCTGTGCAGTATGAGGTCACGCGTTGTCGTGCAGGAGCAGTGGAGCCGAACGATTGACCAAAGCTGGTTGGAGACGTGCGAGCTTCTCCGTCATTGTGTTCAGTTCTTCACAGTACACATCTGCAGTAATGCTTGTCCCGTTTGGCAAGAAGCTGTAATGAATTACACCCGCGTTAGACCACCAAACAGTGACCATCACTTTTCTAGGGGTAAGTTTTCGTTTAGGGCATTGTTTGGGTGCTGAACCAGGGTCCAACCGACTTGCTGAGTGCTTACGATTGTCAAACAGGATCCATTTCTCGTCACAAGTAACAATGCGGTTCAGAATTCCTTCATTTGTATGCCTGCTGAGCAGTGCAAGGCACGTCTCCACGCGTACTTCGCGCTGGCGGTCATTGAGTTCGTGGGGTACCCATTTGTCAAGCTTTTTTACCTTGCCAATTTGACGCAAATGGACCAATATTGTTTTGATGCTAACGTCGAAAGCTGCTGCTAATTCAGCCGTGGATTGAGTTTCATCAGCTTCCACAATTGCCTTTAATTCGTCATTGTCGACCAAAGTTTTCGGACGACCACGGAGTTTATTTTTCAGGTCAAAATTTCCAGAACGGAAGCGGGTAAACCAATAACGGGTGGTGCGTTCGTTTGTAGTGTTCGCTCCGTAAACGTCGTTGATGTTGCGTGCCGCTTGTGCCGCTTTGCTGCCACGACGGTACTCATACTCCATAATTACTCGAATTTTTAACTTATCCATGATGACGAAAAATGTTCGAATGCGTTGAAAACAAAACACTAACTATTAAACAAATGACGATTTTAGAAAAAGAATTCCATGTTTGTCAAAGAAAATTAATTTGAAATTAGAATTATCAGTCCAAAAAAAAATATTTTCATTTGAAATGGCCAGTACGGCAAAACGGCAGTTTCATAGGTAAAGACCTATTATACATGTAAACTACATATCAATATTTACATTCGTAAAATACTTAAATACTACATTTAATAACAATAATTATTTATTACTAAATAAACTATTAAAAAATAAAAACTTAATCAGCAGCTTGTCATTGACAGGAAATAGTTAAAAACTTGCGATTTAAAGGCTGAAGGAGATTTAGCCAGTCGTATGACAGTAGGCAGAGCATTCCACAGTTTGACGGCCTGTACTGTGAAGGAGTTACCGTAAAAGGAAGAGCTATGCATAGGTGTCATCAGTTGAAACGTATTTGAAGATCGTAAATTAAAATTATTGGATTGATGAAGGAACTGGAAACGGTTTTTTAGATATTGAGGGGTTGTTGGAATAAATAGGATAGAGTACAATAGGTATAGTATGTGGGAGTTTCGACGGTGTCGGATGGGGAGCCACTTCAGTTTTGTGCGAAATACGGATACATGGTCATACTTGCACAAGCCAAATATGAACCTGGTGCAGAAATTTTGGAGCCGCTCCAGCTTATTCAACTGAACTTCCGTCAAATCGAGATAGCACGAATCTGCGTAATCTAGTATTGGCAAAAGAAGCGACTGTGCAAGCGTTACCTTGGTGGCAGTAGGAAGAAAGTTCTGAAGTCTTCTGAGCGATGCAGAAGATGCATATATTTTGCGACTTACTTCGTTTAACCACGGATCCCAATTCAGTTTGCTGTCCATGACGACACCCAAGTTTTTAACCGTAGAGGTGATAGGAATGTGAATACCGTCAAAAGCAATATTGGGTAAATCCGTTAATTTAAGCTTGGAAATCAACCTTGGACTGCCAATAATAATGGTTTGTGTTTTATTAGGATTGACTCCAAGACCGAAGGATATACTCCAATCATAAATTTTGCAAAAATCACCATTTATAGTTTCGATAGCTTGATCTATATTTTCTAATGAAGCCTGAGGATAAATTTGTAGGTCGTCTGCATACAGGTGGTAGGAAGAAGGTAAATAAGCGGATATAGAATTGATAAAGATCGCAAAGAGCAGTGGAGAGAGCACGCCGCCCTGAGGTACACCGGCAGATAGATCACACCATGAAGAGACAACTTTGTCGACGCAAATTCGTTGCCGGCGTCCGTACAGGTAATTGTGAAAACATTCAATAGCCGCAGGAGATATGTGAAGAGAGCGGAGAATCGCTATAAGTATGTCAAAATCAACATTGTTGAATGCATTGCTAAAGTCTAGGAGAGCAAGCACAGTTAACTTTCCCTCCTCCATACCATGTCTTATGTCATCTGTTATATTTAAAAGAGCAGTTGCCGTGCTGTGACCCGGTCGGAAGCCAGATTGGTAAGGATTTAATAAGGAGTTTTGGACTAGGAATGTATTTAATTGATTATGTACGAGACGCTCCAGAACTTTAGAAAAGAATGGAAGGATTGAAATAGGTCGATATTCGGAAAAACATGATGGGTTTGATTTTTTAGGTAAGGGAATAATCTGAGCTTCTTTCCAGGCCGAAGGAAACATACCTTTTTCAACAGATGCGTTAAGAATATAACTAATGACTGGAAGAATTTGATCTATAATAGGCAAAATCATGTTTCGACTAATACAATCCGTGCCAACTGCATTAGATGTGATAGACATAACGCTTTTCTTAACATCACCGTCGGAAAATTGATTAAAAGCAAATGCAGAATGTTTGGGGACTGGCAGAGAAGAAAGAGTATTTAGTGTATGATTTTTAATTGTATAATTAATTTTCGAACTATGTGAAAAGTGCTGGTTGAGAAGATCAATGTTTAAATTACTGATAGTTTGACTTTGTTTTGACTTACCTATCCCCAGCGTTTTCAAAAATTTCCACAGTTTAGATGGATCTTTGTTTTGTACTGATTCATGGATATAACGGCGTTGAGCATCCCTACACATCCTGTTGCAGCGATTTCGGTGTTCAACATATTTTACATTGTTTTCCTCGGTGGGCTTACATTTGAATTTAAAATTAAAGACATTTTTTCTATGCATGATTGCTCGGATATCATTGGTAATCCAAGGTGCTGGCGTGTGCTTAATTTTTATAGAGCGCAGCGGAGCATGAATGTCGTAAAGCTTGGTTAGGGTTTTATTAAAACTATCCACCATGTCGTCCATTGTACTAGCATTCAAAACCTCAGACCAATCTGTTTGCTCAGCGTCATTACGTAATTTCTCCATATTTATGCCACCAAAATTACGCTGCAGAATAACATTCGGTTTGACTTTTGGCGGATGAAGTTTATAGGAAAGGAATAAAAGATCGTGATAAGAGAATCCGTCCGCGGTACATGTCCATGTTTGGCAACGTTGTTAGAAGACGAGACAAGTATTATATCAAGAAGTGACGGCGTTGAGTGGGGATAGAAATGGGTGGCATTTAAGGGAAGGATGTTAAGATTACTTGCTTTAGCGAGGTTTTCGGATGCAATAGAACGTGAATCTTGTTTAAGGAGACAAGTATTAAAGTCACCCATTATAATGGTATGATTGTATAGGGGGATGAGGTTTTTTAATAAGTTTTCAAATGAATTAAAATAATTCATCTCTATCATCTCTAATCATTCGCATAGAAGGACTATAATAGACTCCAAGGAGTACCTTTGTGCGAGAAATGTTAACCTCAATAAAAAGATGCTCACCTGCGTTACATTGTGGTGGCTGTGAAGAGGTGCTTACGACAGAGAAGGGTAAATGTGAACGAAGATAAATAGCCACCCCTCCACCACCACCACAGGCACGATCATTACGTATAAGATTAAAACCAGGGAGTGAGTAAGAAGTTGACGGCAAACCAGGCTTAAGCCATGACTCGGAGACTAAAACAGCGTGAATATGGTTTTGGTCAAAAGAAGCAAGCATCTCGGAAAAATGGGCTGGAATGCTCTGTGCGTTTATGTGGATTACATTAAAGTTTTGAGAAAAATCCGCGAACTCTGCTGCCAAGGTTTGAAAGAGAGGAAATACTTATGAAGCTGTCATTATCGCTACTGCTAGAAGAACATGATAAAAATTTAGAATTATCGCTGTCGCTGCTTTGGTTTAACATAAGAAATTAAAATTAATAAAATAATATATATTATGTTAAACACCTATTCAAAACTTAAATAAAAAAAATAAAATAAAAATAAAAATTCAAATAAAAAAAAAAATAAATAAATAAAAACAGATAAGTAAAATTGAAACGGCTTGGCTTTGTCAAGCAATATAGTCCTCCTGACCACCCGCCGATTGTGCTGAAAGAGATAATAAGACACACAACATGAATAGCTCACTTAAAAAATAAAGACACAGTAAAATATTTGCGGAAAACGATAGTACAAAATGTGAATTTATTAGAAACAATATAAAATTTTCATACTTTTAATATTAGTTCCAATTTTTACCTCACGCCAAAAGATAGCTTTACTTTGAACGCACCCGTTTGATAAATCGACTGACAATGACATTTTATATGACATTTAAGACATTGACATTGAATTGGAGGGTTACTTTACTTGGTGTTTGTTAAATAGTTTGTTTACATTTTTAAACTTAACAAAAGTAAAAGTTAGGTAGTAAAAATAATAGTAAAAGATGGTACCAGTTATAATGTTTAAAGTAAAGCAAAAGAAGGTACATTCTGAGATAAAGAAAGAAAAGAAAAAAAAAACAAAAAAAGTTACCGATAAAACTAAAATAACTATAATCAAATACCGCATTATCTCTTGGACGTAGTTGGACGTCTAGATTTCGGCGCAAGAGCGTCCTTTACTGGAACTGGAACTGGCTTTGGAGCGCTAGGTTTTAGTGATTCCTGTAGTTTGGCGAAGATGTCGAGGTCCCAACACAAAAACAGAGCCTTGGCGCGTCCAGCATTTTGTTATGCCGAACCGTTTCCTCGCCGCCATGAACACTTCGTGCCGCGAATGAGTTAAAAACTCAGAAACTGTTATCCCGGAATCATTCAAATTGCTCTTAGCAAACCAGATTTGGTCTCTTAGGGTCAGATCTCGAAGTTTGAATGTGTTCAGATGTGAATTTTGGAACCTTTGATTTGTTTGAAACAACATTGGTGACTACTGCGGCAGTATCTTCTTTTTGTTTCTCAGCTATGCCATGGAGTAGCAAAATATTCCTTCTGCTGCGCATTTCCATGTTATCAACACTCTGTGCTAAGAAGTCTACCTGTTTTTGAAGAATTTCTACTGTTTTGAAGATGAAAGACTTGAAGATTAAAAAGTCTGCACTCAAACTTGCAATTGTTGAAGATGGTTCACTTTGCTCTAATTTATTACTGAAAGCAGTTAACTGCTCACAGAAAAAAGCCTTCATTTCTGCCATAGATCTTTGGACTTCCTCGATATTAGATTTCTGTGATTGTGCCATTGTTGCGGTTATGTTAAATTTATGTAGATTTGTAAGGAAAACACTGTTGGGCAGGTAGTATTTATTAAACTATTAATTCATTCAAAAATAAAGTAATATTATTTACTTTTTGTAATATTCCCAAAATAATTATTACACCTACCCCCGAAAAAAAAAAGTTATTAGCCTAAAGTTTTCATATTTTGTTTTTATACCATTTTTAAAGATAGGTCTTACTATTCCTGTTTTTAGCTGTGAAGGATACCTACCAGTTTTTATACTTGTATTTATTAATTGGGCAATAAGAAAAGAAATTTTATTGCATATATATTTAATGACAATAGTGCGAATACCTTCTACACCAGGTGCTTTGTTGTGCTCGAGATTATTTATAATTTTATTTATCGTTGTACTGTTTGCTTCCTGAAAGTGCAATACGTGATTACGAGTACTATTTCACTCATTCGTAAACTTTGTCATAGTCTCCATAATTAATTTGATTACCTACTAAACAATTTCTGCGTTTTCCTTTTTTTTTATAATTTAATTTATGTTAAAGTGTATTTAATTTAAGCATTATAAGATAAAAATATGCTACAAATAAAAAAATATAATTGCTATTATATTTTAGGGGCCTTAACCACGCGTTCCGTCCGTCAGAAAAGGGTGAGCAGGCCGACAATCATTTTTTTTTTGTTCCCCTCCACGGGAAGAGCAGGAGGATAAAAAATGCTCTGACGCATACTCTGGCGTGCGCGATCCAGAGTTATGTGGGACTCGTCCCGATGCCTACCAGAACCTCTACCCACTAAAAAACACCCGTTTGGCTCGTGCATTTTTGCCACTCTTCATCTGAGCGACGACCAATTGGAGAAAGAAGCCGCGCTTGCGGGGCCCAGAAGGGGTCACCCGCTGGGATTTACATAGCACTGAAGGTGCACAAAGCACTGAAGGTGAATACATAGTGCTCAAAATGAAAAGTAACTAATTAAAAACATTAAAATTGAAAAATGAAATTGCATTAATTCGGATTTACGTTAGAATTAGAATTTACGTTAGAATTAGAATTTGCAGCCTGAAGGGCTTCGATATCTAAAGTTAATTGCGTGGGTTCGCCAGTGTGCGCGTTTCTCTATCTAGCGACTTTGAATTTCAAATCTAAGACAGGAGCAATATATGAGACTGAATCTCGAATCAGGGGATTGGGATGGGATTCGGCGCGTTTGAAGAAAGATTCTGAGAGTGTTTTTAGGTGCTGTTGCACTGTAGGTAATTCGAGATCTCTGTGCAGGTCCGCGTTGCCCACGTACCAGGGTGCGTTTGTGGCCCTGCGGCAGAAGAGATTTTGAACTACCTGCAGTTTGTGCAGGACAGAGGGTTTGGCGTGGGCAAAGATTGGCGAGGCATACGTCATGACAGGTCTAACGCAGACCTTAAAAAGCGTACGTTTATTTCTGTAAGACATTTTACTTTTTCTTCCTATCATACTATAAAGACGCCCTAAGTAAGAACGTGCCAGTTTCGTTACTCTATTGACGTGAGGTTGAGAAGACAGCGTCTGGTCTAAGGTGAAGCCTAAATATTTGGTAGTGCGCTTCCAGGGGATGGGAGTGCCAAGCATTTTAACGTGGAGATTGTTGGCGATACGACGGCGTTTGCAGTCGAAGTAAACCGCAAAGCTCTTCTCTGGGTTCACATCGATACGCCATTCTTGAAACCATGCACCGAGGGCCTTTACAGCCTTTTGGAGTCTGGTCGTGAGGCCCAGGACACTGAGGCCTTTGGTGTAAAGGGAGTGTCATCGGCAAAGAGGGCGAGTTCGACGCCTTTCAGCGGGATGGAAATTTCGTTGGTGTACACGGTGTACAATAGAGGGGCGAGGACTGAGCCTTGAGGGACTCCAGCCTTTATGGGACGAGGCGCGGAAAGTGTGCCTTCATGTTTAATCGAAACGTACGGTCTTTGAGAAACGACGCGATTATTCTAACTAGGCAGTCCGGTAAGCCTATTTTGTAGAGTTTATAAACGAGACCGCTGTGCCAAACTTTATCGAAAGCCTTGCCTATGTCAAAGAAAACTGCGACCGTTTTAAAACGCTGCGGGTAGAATCCGTCGAGTATGTTATCGACGATTTGATGGACTTGCTGAGGGCAGAGTGCGCGAAAGCCGAACTGATGGGGAATAAGGAGAGGATCGCCATCCGTTGGAAACAGATGGTTCCGCATTCGAGAGAGTATGACTTTTTCGAGAAGTTTAGACATTGCCTTGAGGAGGCTGATGGGTCTGTGATTTGCCGGGACATTCAGAGGTTTACCCGGCTTGGGAAAGCCTATGACTGTCGCTCACTTCCAGGCTTTTGGAAAGTAGCTATGGTCTAAGCAAGCACTGAAAATAATAGCTAACAAGGTAAGCACCTGTTGAGGAAGGTGCTTAAGTGCGTGGTTAGAAATACCGTCCGCACCCGGAGCCTTTTTGAACTTTAGATTTTTAATGAGAACCGATATTTCATCATTAGAGACTATGACGGGGTCGGCGGTGATGGGGAGGGACTCTCTGCAGAGACATTCGTCCTCCACCGCCTGGATGTGAGAGGGATTCACGGGTTGAGTGCTGGGCGAGCATTGAGACGCAACGCTGTCGGCGAAGCGTTCGGCTTTCTCTTCGACTTCAAAGGCGATGGAGCCATCAGGACGAATGAGAGGAGGGACGTGAGAGAAGGAGTCTACGCGTAAGGCTCGGGCCATTCGATAATACGCTTGGTGGGACGGGGAGATATTCGCCATGAGATCGTTAATCTGAACGTCTCAGAGTTCCGCGAGGCAAGTCCTAACTTTACGTTGAAGCTGATTCGCAGCTGTTCTATAGGCGGGCACGGAATATTTCTTGGCTCTCCGGAGAGCCGCGTTCTTAATTTAATTAGATTGCTAACGGCTAAGGGAAGCGTGGGTTTTCCTTGCTTAGCAACCTTTTCGTTGTCACTGATGGCTGAGTTTATAGCATCAGTGAGAGAATTTACTAATGAATCTATTTCATCCGGGTTATCTAATTGTTCGGGCGAGATCGCGAGCGGAGAGTTCGGAGCCTCTAAGGCTGAATCTAACATATTTTTAAAGCCTTTCCAGTTGGTCTTAGGAGAGGTGACGTTATCGTAAGGCGGTCCTAGCATGAGGGAGACGGGGCGGTGGTCAGAGCCTAGGTCATCAAGCGGTTCGATAGACCTGAGATCGAGATTGATTCGCTTGACGATTGCAAAGTCGAGGATCTCAGAGGAGTAGTTCGGATTGTTGGGATAGTGTTAAGGAGTGATGGGAGAGATGACGTCTAAGTCAAGTGAGGTAGTGATGTCGAGGAGAGCGATACCGCTGGTGTTGGTCGATAGGCACGTCTAGTCATTATGTTTGGAGTTAAAGGACCCGAACATAATGACTGAATGGCCGAGGGCGAGAATGGCTTCAAAGTCACTGCGGTTGGTCTGCAGCTACTAGGTATGTAGGCTGAAGCTATGATGATGGTCGGATGACCAGTCATAGCCAATCTACACACAGGACAAAATCGCATATTTCACTGGGTTTCCGCTGGCCGATTTTCAAGATTTTTTCACAGTAAGTTTTGTTTTGTTGACGCCCACCTGTTTTTAAGGTTCGGGTGAATTTTTCTTTTTGGAATTTCGAGAAAATCCCGGAAAACCCAAAATTTTATAGTAATTTAATAGACACAATACCGTTTTGACCGGTTGTAATTGGTATTAATTTGTCATTGTTAGTATTTAGGTTTTTGTTGATCCGAGGTCGTTAAATAACACCTTTTGGTACATCTTTGCTGACGGAAAATTCAATTTTCAATTGTTTTCATGTAAAATAGTAAATTTTTGGTAGTCTTATTTTCAAAATTTCATAAAACACTCTGTTTTGCAAATTTTCTTCAAATTTCTTATACCATCAACTGCGCCGTGTTCCTGTGCGTCTTTTGAGACACTAAGGACCACTACGCGGGAAATAGGTGTTGGAAAATTTGCAATACTCAATAAATTCGGTTAAAATTAGAGTTTTTCTTAAATATTTTCAAAATTTTTCATTGAATCTTCGCTTTTTATAGTATCAATAGCTTGCTTTTTAACGGTCGCATCGATTGAGATGTCAACCGCCCCGATTGGACGACGAAAACTTGGAAAATTTGAATTTAATCGATTGCCACGCCCTCGTCCAATTCGTAGTTTTTCTAAAATAACTCAAAATTTTTTCATTACGCAATTTTGGTTTTTACATTTAGTATATATTTCTTGACCGTCCGCATCGATCGAGACATCAACTGGTCCGATCCGACTGCGAAAATCTTGGAAATCTCAATAAAACCGAGAGCCACACCCCCGCCCACCGCGCCCCTGAGAAATCCACTTAAGCTCAACTTTTTGCAGTAAAAAATCACACAAAATCGCATATTTCACTGGGTTTTCGCTGGCCGATTTTCAAGATTTTTTCACAGTAATTTTTGTTTCGTTGACGCCCACATTTATGGTTCGGGTGAATTTTTCATATTGGAATTTCGAGAAAATCCCTTCCCTCCCTTTTTTTTTTTTTTTTTTGTTCCCCTCCGCGGGAAGGGCAGGAGGATAAAAATGCCCTGACGCATACTCTGGCGCGATTCCAAAGTTATGTGGGACTCGTCCCGACGCCTACCTGGACCATACCCACTAAAAACCCCCTGTCGGCTCGTGCATTTTTGCCACTCAGCCTTCATCTGAGCGACGGCCAATTGGAGAAAGAGGCCGCGCTAGCGGGGCCCAGAAGGGGTCACCCGCTGGGATTACATAGCACTGAAGGTGAATACATAGCACTGAAGGTGCTCAAAATGAAAATCAATAATTAAAACAAAAATTAAAAAATTGCACATAAAATTGAATTAATTCGCATTTACGTTAGAATTAGGATTTACGTTAGAATTAGAATTTACGTTAGAATTAGAATTTGCGGCCAGAAGGGCCTCGAGATCGCGTGACAGTCTGGTGGATGAGTACGCTTGCGCATTTCTAGGCCTAGCGACTTTGAACTTCAAGTCTAACACAGGAGTAGTATATGAGACTGAATCACGAACTAGAGGATTGGGGTGGGTTTCGGAGCGTTTGAAAAACGCTTCAGAGAGTGTTTTGAGATGTTGTTGTACTGTAGGCAGTTCAAGATCTCTATGCAAGTCCGCGTTACGCACGTACCACGGTGCGTTTGTGGCCCGGCGGCAAAAGAGGTTTTGAACTACCTGCAGTTTGTGCAGGAGGGAGGGTTTGGCGTGGGCAAAGATTGGCGAGGCATACGTCATGATGGGTCTAACGCAGACCTTATAAAGTGTACGTTTGTTTCTGAAGGACATTTTACTTTTTCTACCTAACATGCTATTTAGGCACCCCTTGTCTATGGTTCGCGCTTATGTCCTGTAGCAATAAAGTTGAACCATAGAAGGAACGTAAACTTGATGAGTCCAGCATTCTACATTAAAAATCTTGCTACAGAACAAAATCAGCCTTTCAAACTTAACATCAAATTAACACTAACAATATAGCTCTGTTAACAGGAATATCAGCCTCTCAAGTTCACTCGTCTCATTATTATTAAGAATCTATAAACTTTTATATTAACTTAGATCACAAAGATATATTTTTGCACTTCACAAAGCAAAATAGTAGCTTCACAAAATCGTACATTGTGAACTGTAGCAAGTAAGATGCATTTTCAGAATAATAAGTACTAAAAACACAAGCATAAAAAAATACCAACCTTTCAGGTGTAATCTTATATCTTATTAGCCTAAGAACACAATGTAAGTGCATGGCACTAGGAAATTCAGCCTTTCAAGTTTAACTTACAGCTAACTTACACTAATCTTTTTGCCTAAGTAAATCATATTTAAGAACTTTTTTGGCGGTCTTAATTATTATTGTTTACGAAATTAAGCAAAATTATATTTATCAGATAAGTACTTAAATTAAAAATTTATTCGGTCATCATCAGTATCAGTATCGACTTTTTTGGGTATCTTTTTTGATTTTATTTTAAAAATCTCTTCGTCGTCGGTATCAATTTGGGTAAAGAAAGTAATTTTTTTTCTAGGTTTAATATTGTTGAATATATAGTCTATACTCTCATCTGAATCACTACTTAAGTCTACATTTGGTCTGTTTGATGTTTTTGTATGGATTTCCTCAAAAGTACCAGATGCTTCCAACTCTTTTAAAACTTCAGAGTCAACATTACATATGAATGAGCACGATGGTAAACTTGTAGCACCACTACAGTTAAACAAATGTTTAGCACCATAATTTTCTAAAATTGTACTGAGTTGTACAAACTGAGGTACAGTTGCTGGCTGGATAGTTTTTGGTCTAGAAGTTGAGAGTTTAGGAGCCAATGCAAGTTTATTACTTAATTTGACTGGACGCATATAACGGATAGAAGTTTTAGGTGTATTTTTATTGCAGGTTAGTGAGCGTTCAAAAGGAGTTGATGCCTGGGGCTTAGTTGAAAAGTCATAAAATCCTAAGTGATTACCATGAGGGCATTCCTTGACAGTGTTAAGACATTGAATGTTTGTGCAAGATAAACGACGCAATGCTAAACAGTTGCCCGATTTCGCAGTCCAGATAACTTGGTGGACTTTTAAAGTACCTGGTAAAGGTTTCAAATTGTCAGGAAGCAACCAGTCCTTTTCAGTGACCTGATAATCTTCCACGAGTTTTATTCTAACGCCCTTGACAGAGGACTTCAAAGCATTCACGAATGCATCAAGATCAGGAATGTCACTCTGTAATGCAACATATCGGTCTGCAGTTCTCTTTAAAAGTCCACCAACGCCATCTGGAGCACCTTTACCGTGTCCGCACTCGCAATAATTCCAAACCACTTTATTAATTGAGGGAATATAGATCTATCTATATAAGTCGAGACATTATATAAAATATTTTTTTGTTGCGATATTGTCCAGAAGGAGAATCAGATACTATATAAAGATTTTGAACTAGAGGTACTGTTTTTTCTATTTCAGTTAAAATTGGAATCAGATGTGCCCATACTGCAGCAGCATCGTAAAGAAGTACTTATAGTACAAAAACATGGGGATTTTGTCGTGTGACCATCAATATTAAAATACAGAACTGCAGTGTGTAGAGTAAACTGCTTTCTACTCCCACCAAAGTGTACCGACTGAATTTCAGAATTATATTTAGCACTGTAATTTTCGCTAAAATCTATATGTACGAGACAGTCATTCACAGTTAAATTTTGCTTAATTTCTTTAATTGCATCGGTCTGATTACGTATGTTTGCACAATGATTAAGGAATGGCTTAAGATTATTTTCAAATTTTTTTACGAGTATTAACGGTTCTACTTGGTGTCGTACTTTTTCAACGGTAATGGTAGTTTTCTCAATTCCATTTTTAGTGTATGATTTTTTCTGTTTTTCCCAGGACCAATATAAAACTTTTTCCGAGTTATTAATTTCTTGGTATATTAGATGTCTGTTTTTACAGGTAGTACACTTTCTTTGTAGACATTCCAAGTTATGAATGCCGCAACATATGTTTTTAATAACGTCGGTTGTCGAATTTTCTTTAATGATATGATTCTTTCTTAGAGATCCAGTAAGCAGATCCATGTTTTCGTGTTTTTCACATAAGCAAGTGTTGCGCATATTTATTTTTGGTTGCAGCACCCAAAAAGGTTTTAAACGTGAAAACATTACGTAGCTAATAGACGGGTATCCAGACTCTATGTATTTTCTGTGTAAATTTTCCTGTCATTAAACGTTTCTGTTTTTTTATTCCATTTCTTGTTATCGTGTCGTTTTTGCCTGGACACATGCTTGAATTTTAGTCATCTTCATAAAAGTTTAGTACAATTTGGCGGATTCAAGTTTGTTTTGGAGTTTGATGCTGGACTATCAGGGCGTGACGTAGAATCTATACTACTGATGTTTGGTGCTAGTTGCAGTGATCCTGGGGGTGTCTGTTGGGGACTACTTGTGGCTAGAAAATTAGAGCTACTCGCTACTAGAGCGTCAATCCGCAAATTGTCACAACGAAGGCGGTTTGATTTTGAAGATTCAAGACGCGAGCAATGTCTTGTTAGAGGAGTCATCGGCATGTTATCATTAGGAGCTACTTGAGATAACCCAAAAGACGTTTCATTTCGCTCCATACTTGGTGTTTCAGCATATTCTACATCATTAGTCACATTTGGACCTGTGTTCTTACGAACAATTGCGGTCTTTTTTTTATAAAAAGCAAGTGCACGCACCAAATTTTTCTTGCGAAGACCTCGAAGCTTTTGCGGAGTCTTTGCACTTCGAGGAACGACTACTCCTGCCGCCTTCTTTTTAACATATCGTTCTCTTTCTTTTCTTAGATACTCCTCTCGTAATACCGGGTCGTTCCTTAATTTTTGACGTCGCTTTTGTTCAGCCAATCTTTTCCTCTCCTTTCTCTCCTCTTCAGATAATTTTGGTTTAGGCATCTTGGCATCCTAAAAATTAACAATCCATTATCAAAAGTATGTGCGAGTGTGTGCGTGCGTGCATGTGTGTACGTGCGCGTGTGTGTTTCTGTTTTTGTGTGTGATAGAGGGATGTGGTACGCAATTGCGAATGACGTTTGCGCGAATGCCGAATGCGCGAAGACGTTTACGCAAAATACCGAACGCGCGAAGGGTCGATTGCGCGAAAGCTTGATAGCGCGGAGGTTCATTTGCGTGAAGAATTAGTTTCATGTGTAAATTTACAATATGCTCAATATGCACAAGTTGCTCAAATAGGATCTGATGTTATTTTTGAAATTCAAGATGGCGTTTGAGACAAATGTGTAAATTTACAATATAGGTGTCGTTTAAGGGTATTTTTAGGTTGCTCATGAGCAGTCCAGATTGTTGGTCTAGTCACCATCTTGAAATTCAAACATAACATTAGATTCAAACTGAGCAACTTGTGCATATTGTAAATTTAAACTTAAAACTAATTATTGACGCAAGTGAACTTTCGCACTATCAATCTATCGCGCAATCGACCCTTCGCGCATTAGACTTTTCGCGCAAATGACCTTTCGCGAAATGATCCTTCGCGCAAAAAACATTCGCGATGCGTACAACACCCGTGATGGAGTACCAAATACTACATCATTTATAAGGTTAACATGGAAAAATCTTTTTGTAGTTGACTGTACAGTAAAAAACTCATCAAATCTATCTTTAGGTCTTTTATCGTATTACAGTAGGTTAACTTGACAAGCCCGGTACTTCAGTATTCGCAACTACCTGTACATTACAGGTAGAGACGTTTTCTTTGCCTCATCATACCATGGCGATGAAAACATAAGTCACGGAAATGAAACACCTGGCCACGGCAATGAAACTAAAATGCTTTTCATGGCATGGCAATGAAATTTTTTTCATTACTGTGTCTTTTTTTTCATTGCCATAGCAAAATTTGGCCACGGAAACCATGGCAATGAAAACATGGCGATGAAAATTAAGGCAGAAATATAAAATAACAAAAAATCTATTAATTATTCGAAGTAATAAACACTTCACAAATAAACATAACAGATATGACGTTCTATCCAATGCTTAATCAAGAGAATAAACTTATGCAAATAGAAGCTATACCTATCCACGGCGATGAAACAAAAAATGTCCAGTAACATAAAAATGGAATACTTACATTTATGGCGCGAAAACGCAGGCAAATGTGCACGTCCTTCCGCGTCGAGCACTTGGCGGCACTAATATGAAACGTTTTGCGCCAAGGCGCGGGGGACGCAAGTCGTTAGATAAAACGATATTCTAAAATATGTTTAGGACATGGCGATGAAAGGTAGTTCTAGGACAAATGCATTTTTGATTATCATTCGTTGCATTGTTTACATTTTTGAATAAATGTACTCCGAAACAATACTTTAACTATTCACGTATGAAATACAACTAGGTTTTAATATAAATAACCAATAGATTTTTATAAATGAGGTATAATACACTTCAAGGTGACTTGTGGACAAACATGGCAATGAAAGAATTCGAGGTTTAATTTATTTTTTTGAAGTACCTATGAATCCATTTTATTAAATATTTAATGCTCCATATAGATTACTATTTCACCTAACCAGAAAAAAATTTTTGGACATTATAACCATGTTTTTTAGTACCGATTTCATCGTTGCCACGCAATTTTTTGCCCCGGGAAATTCACCCTTATATTAAATATAAAAATATTAGCCACAGGATAAAGGAAATCAACGAAAATTAAAAATAATTATTGAAAAAAAAAATTCGCGTATGGGCAAGTGACCAAACAGCTGGCACATTTACTACATTGGATCGCTTGCGATAAACGTAGTGCAAAACTAGTTCCAGCCTCAGGGTTACAACTTTCACTCACCAATCGTTTTGAAATTTCACTGATGAAACCTGATTTTTTTGATTTCAATCCTGACCTCATGATCCCACGGTCTTAACGCCAAAAGTGTCTATATACTTATATATTATTTTAAATTGTCATTTTCAGTTTGTCGTCAATTAGATTCATAATGTTACCAATTATCCTAAGAATGATGTTTACGCCTTAAGAGTCATACCTATTAGGTCTTTACCTATGAAATTGCCGTTTTTCACGAAATAAATGAGCGTAATTTTTTTATATATTTTTTATTTCTATTAATCAAAATAATCACCCATGCAATCAATGCATCTTTGCCAAAGCATTGGTAGCTTATTGATGCCTTTCTTGAAGAAATCAGCTGGACGGGAGGCAACAAATTCTTCAAAGGCATTTTGTACTGCCTCTCGGGTATTGAATTTTTTTCCCGCCAAGAAGTTATCCAAATTCTGGAAAAAGTAGAAGTCTGTAGGCGCAAGGTCTGGTGAGTACGGCGGATGACGGAGAACTTCCAACCCCAACTCTTGTAGCTTGGAGACCGTCTGCTGTGCAGTATGAGGTCGCGCGTTGTCGTGCAGGAGCAGTGGAGCCGAACGATTGACCAAAGCTGGTTGGAGACGTGCGAGCTTCTCCATCATTGTGTTCAGTTCTTCACAGTACACATCTGCAGTAATGCTTGTCCCGTTTGGCAAGAAGCTGTGATGAATTACACCCGCGTTAGACCACTAAACAGTGACCATAACTTTTCTAGGGGTAAGTTTTCGTTTAGGGCATTGTTTGGGTGCTGAACCAGGGTCCAACCAACTTGCTGAGCGCTTACGATTGTCAAACAGGATCCATTTCATTTCATTCACAAGTAACAATGCGGTTCAGAATTCCTTCATTTGTATGCCTGTTGAGCAGTGCAAGGCACGTCTCCCATTTCGTACCCATTTGTCAAGCTTTTTTACCTTGCCAATTTGACGCAAATGGACCAATATTGTTTTGATGCTAACGTCGAAAGCTGCTGCTAATTCAGCCGTGGATTGAGTTTCATCAGCTTCCACAATTGCCTTTAATTCGTCATTGTCGACCAAAGTTTACGGACGACAACGGGGTTCATTTTTCAGGTCAAAATTTCCAGAACGGAAGCGGGTAAACCAATAACGGGTGGTGCGTTCGTTTGTAGTGTTCGCTCCGTAAACGTCGTTGATGTTGCGTGCCGCTTGTGCCGCTTTGCTGCCACGACGTTACTCATACTCCATAATTACTCGAATTTTTAACTTATCCATTCTCGCTCCGATCGCCGCCCAGTGCGGACGTGCAAGACCCCGTTCTCCGTCGTTTGGTCCCTTCCCGATACTCCGTGGCGCTCAGTCTACTGACGTCACGGTTTAGCGTGTTGGTTCCGTGCTACGGTTTTCAAGGTTCTTTCTACTCCCTCTGAGTGCTATCGAAGTGCGTATTTTTCTTTGCGACTAAGCCCCTTAGTCTTCAAAGTGCTGTGCTAAGTTGTGTTGTGCTTGTGCTGAGTGCAGTGTTGTGCCCAGCGTAAGTAGTCTGGTTTCAGTGCAAAGGATACTTAACGGTGACAACGAATTTGTACTGAACCAGTCCTTTTTATTTTTATTTATTTCTCTTCTCTATTTTATTTATTTTTCTCCTATTTTCATATTTATTTCTATCATATCTGTGTGTTTTCGTGTGTATTTGTCCTTTCTGTCGGTAAATGTTGACCCTAACGCGGTCAACTCTTTACCTGCGCACCCTTTTTTAGGTTTCTAGGTAGCGGCCTTCGGCGTACTATTGTTAGTTTTAATTTATTCTCCCCAGCCCCCCTACCGCTGGTAGGGAGGTTTGCCGCTAGGGTTCGCTAGATTTTTATTAGGAATTCTAGGCATTTGTTATATAAATAGGTGCTAGGTTTGCTAGGGAACCTAGGCATACATTATATATTTATACATTTCATATTATCCCAAGCCCTCCAATGGACCTTGTTAACGCTCTTAGGTCATTCGCCCAGGTGCTCGCCGCGTCCGGCGTCAGCATACCCGATGACATACTAACGCAGGCCTTACAGGCATCTATCGCGTCCCCGGCCCCTCAGGCCTCAACCCCGGCCCCTCAGGCCTCCAACGTCGAGACCCCTCAGGTCTTAAGCTCTCCCGCGTCTCCCGCCTCGTCCGAGATGGACTGCGAATCGGTCGCATCCTCTCACGCGTCGCGTCGTAAGCGTACCGCTCCCGGGAGCGACTCCGAACCCGCGTCTGATACGTCGTCAGATGCCGTCACCTTAACCGGCTCTCCTGAGCCCGCGTTCCAACTCGTCGCCAAGCGCTCCAAGAAGCGCTCTAAGAAAGCTTCGGTATCTTCAATACCCGAGCCCTCCCCGGTGTCTTCAACACCAGCCCCCGCGCCGTTAAAATCGCTCGTAGTAACCGCGTCTCCGTCGGTCACATCGAAGCCAGCGACGCGCTGCGCTCCCGTCCCGCCGAAGCCTCAGCTCCCTCCGCCCGTCTTCCTGCGTGAAAAAGCGCGCTGGACCGCGGTTTCAAACTTTTGCAAAGTGCACAAAATTAATTATTTAAAAGCCGCCAACGCTGGCGATACAATCAAGATTCAAATAGCGACCGTCGACGACTTCCGCTCGTTTACCAGGTTACTCGGATTAAACCAAATCGCGTATCACACCTACGCCCTCCCGGAGGAGCGTAAGATCCGCGCAGTACTACGGGGCGTCCCGTTCGAACTCAGCAACGAAGACATCCTCGATGACCTTAAGTCTCAGGGTTTCCCGGTCACAGCAGTGCACAAGATGCACTCCAACCGCGGTAGGCGTTTTCCCTTAGCGTTGGTAATCCTGTCGAATACTCCCAACTCGAGGGAGATCTTTAGAGAGGCTCGCACAATTTGCGGACTCTCAAATATCTCCGTCGAGCGTCCCAACCCCCGTGGTCACCCTGGGCAGTGCCACCGCTGCCAGCTCTATGGCCACGCAGCGGCTAACTGTTCAGCTCCCCCCAGGTGCGTAAAGTGCCTGGATCCTCACTTCACTAAGGAGTGCACTCGCACTCCCGAATCCACTTCCCCCCCTGCCTGTGTGCTGTGCGGCCAGTCCGGCCACACAGCTAACTACAGGGGTTGCCCGCGCGCTCCGCGCTCCACCACCAAGAGGGTCGCGCCTAAACCGGCGCCGCCGCTCACTCCTGCCAACTTCCCGCCGCTGCGCAACCGGGGTCCCCCGGAAGCAAAGCCCGTTCAGCCGACACCTACTCCGGCTCTGTCTTGGAGGCAGCGTCCGGCCGTTCCGCCTGCACCTTCCCGACCTATCCCAGCTCCCGTAGTTCCCGTAGGGCCGCGTCCCGCGTTGTCATCTTCCCCTCAGTCATCGTTGGCTGAGGACATGAAGACCGTGTTCGACGTTATTCAAAACGTCGATATTAACGAAATTTCCGTGCTCGCACGCAAACTGCGAGCCGCCCGCTCTCCTCAAGAGCGTTTATTTGCTTTAGCCGAGCATCACTCGCTCCTAAGTTCGTTGTAAATTCTTTTATAATTTATAAATTCGTAAATAATAAATTATAATGTCTAGACCCGCGAATCCCGCGTCCAGTCGTATTAAACCCAAGGGCTTATCCCTAGTATCTTTTAACGCTCGTAAGCCTTAATACCAACCTTCCCGAGATTAAACTGTTCCTTCAGAACAAAGAACCTGACTTATTCCTTCTCCAGGAGACATGGCTTACTCCAAACCACTCCAGGGGATTCGCTATACCTAAGTACGCGTTTATTCGTAACGATAGGCCCAACTCTGACGGTTTCGGCGGCACCGCTATATATTACAAAAGAGGCTTCCACTGCTGTCCTCTCCCTACCCCTCCTCTCCTCAACATGGAAGCCACTGTGTGTAGATTGGCTATGACTGGTCATCCGACCATCATCATAGCTTCAATCTACATACCTAGTGGTACCAGACCAATCCGCAGCGACTTTGAGGCCATTCTCGCCCTCGGCCATTCAGTCATTATGTTCGGAGACTTTAACTCCAAACATACTGACTGGACGTGCATATCGACTAACACCAGCGGTATCGCTCTCCTCGACATCACTAACTCCCTTGACCTAGATGTCATATCCCCCGTCACTCCCACTCACTATCCCAACAACCCGTCCTACTCTCCTGACATCCTCGACTTTGCAATTATCAAGCGTATCAATCTTGACCTAAGGTCTATCGAACCGCTCGATGACCTAGGCTCCGACCATCGCCCCGTTTCCCTCGTGCTAGGACCGCCGAACGATAACGTCTCATCTCCTAAGACCTTTACCAATTGGAAAGGTTTTAAAAATACGTTAGTTTCAGCCTTAGAGGCTCCGAACTCTCCACTCGCGATCTTTCCCGAGCAATTAGATAGCCCGGATAAAATCGATTCATTAGTAAATTCTCTCACTGATGCTATCAACTCAGCCATCAGTGACAACGAAAAGGTTGCTAAGCAAGGCAAACCCACGCTTCCCTTAGCCGTTAGCAATCTTATTAAAGCTAAAAACGCGGCTCTCCGGAGAGCCAAGAAATATCCCACGCCCGCCTATAGAACAGCTGCGAATCAGCTTCAACGTAAAGTTAGGTCTTGCCTCGCGGAACTCCGAGACGCTCAGATGAACGATCTCATGGCGAATATCTCTCCGTCCCACCAAGCGTACTATAGCATGGCCCGAGCCTTACGCGTAGACACCGTCTCTCACGTTCCTCCTCTCACTCGTCCCGATGGCACTACTGCCTTCGAAGTCGAAGAGAAAGCCGAATGCTTCGCCGACAGCATTGCCGCACAATGCTCGCCCAGCACGCAACCCGCGAATCCCACTCACATCAAAGCGTCGGAGGACGAAGTCCTTCGCAGAGACTCTCTCCCCATCACCGCCGACCCTGTCACAGTCTCTAATGACGAAATCTTGCTTCTCATTAGAAATCAAAAGTCCAAAAAGGCTCCGGGTGCGGATGGAATTTCCAACCACGCACTTAAGCACCTACCGCAACAGATGCTTACCTTGTTAGCTATCATTTTCAATGCCTGCTTCGACCATAGCTACTTTCCAAAAGCTTGGAAAGAAGCGACAGTCATAGGCATTCCAAAGCCGGGCAAACCTCTGAACGTCCCGGCTAATCACAGACCCATCAGCCTCCTCAAGGCAATGTCTAAACTTCTCGAGAGAGTCATACTTTCTCGAATGCGGAACCATCTGTTTCCAACGGATGGCGATCCTCTCATTATTCCCCATCAGTTCGGCTTTCGCGCTAAACACTCCTGCCCTCAGCAAGTCCACCGAATCGTCGAGTATATACTTGACGGTTTCTATCCGCGTCGTTATAAAACAGTCGCGGTTTTCTTTGACGTAGCCAAGGCTTTCGATAAAGTCTGGCACAGCGGTCTCGTTTATAAACTCTACAAGATAGGCTTACCGGATCGCCTAGTCAGGATAATAGCGTCGTTTCTCAAAGACCGTACGTTTCGATTTAAACACGAAGGCACGCTTTCTGCACCTCGTCCCATAAAGGCTGGAGTCCCTCAAGGCTCAGTCCTCGCCCCTCTGCTGTACACCGTGTACACCAACGACATTCCCATCCCGCCGAAAGGCGTCGAACTCGCCCTCTTCGCTGACGACACCGCACTCTATACCAAAGGCCACGGTGTTCGGCGCCTTGTAACCAGACTCCAAAAGGCCGTAAACGCCCTTGGTGCATGGTTTCAAGAATGGCGCATCGATGTGAACCCTGAAAAGAGTTCTGCGATGCGCTTCGACCACAAACGCCGTCGTCCCGATGGCGATCCCCACGTTCGAATGTTAGGCATTCCCATCCCCTGGAAGCGCACTACCAAATACTTAGGCGTCACCTTAGACCAGACGCTTTCTTTCAAGCCACACGTCGATAGAGTAACGAAACTCGCCCGTTTTTACTTAGGCCGCTTATATAGTATGTTAGGTAGAAAAAGTAAAATGTCGTTCAGAAACAAACTTATGCTTTATAAGGTCTGCGTTAGACCAGTCATGTCATATGCCTCGCCAGTCTTTGCCCACGCCAAACCCTCCGTCCTGCACACACTGCAGGTAGTTCAAAATCTCTTCTGCCGCAGGGCCACAGATGCACCGTGGTACGTGCGTAACGCGGACCTGCACAGAGATCTTGAACTACCTACAGTGCAACAGCACCTCAAAACACTCTCTGAAGCGTTCTACAACGCTCCGAAACCCACCCCAATCCTCTAGTTCGAGATTCAGTCTTAGATTCGAAGTACAAAGTTGCTGGACCGAGAAACGCGCACATGAACGTAGCCACGCAACTAACACTAGATCTCGAGAAGTTCAGTGCTATGTAATTCCCAGCGATTGACCCCTTCTGCGCCCTGCTAGCAAAGCCTCTTTCTCCAGTTGGTCGTCGCTCAGATAAAAAAAAAAATTGCACGAGTCATTCAGGGAGTTTTTTAGTGGGTAGTGGTTCTGGTAGGCTCGGAGCGAGTCCCACATAGCCATGATCGTGCACGGCGAGGTATGCGTAAGAGCATTTTTTAGATCCTCCTGCCTTCTCCGGGGGGGGGGGGGGCAAAAAAAAGCAGCTTGCCACCGTCACGCAATAGGCTGACGAGTACAGAAGGGGAATTGGAGGTAACAATCTCTCAGCTGATGATGTCGTTCAAATTGACATAATGAGATAGTTAATCTAAGTTAACCAAGTTAACCAAGTTCCTACTGCAAGAAAACTAGCATTCTATGAAATAAGACATATTCCTGTCATTTATTTTATTATTTAATTTATTATTTTTAATTCCTGTGGTGTAATAAAATAAAAAATACTTGGCTTTATAAAATATGTTTATCAAAAATATATATATTTCTGTTACGATTAATTTATTTGTATACATTGGGTAGGTAGAACAATCATTGCATTCCGTGATTTGAATTGCAAAACTAATGCAGCATTTCCAAATTTACTTAAATGGTTGGCGTCATGCAAAATGTTGTTTCATAATAGACCTTACATTATTTCGGTATTTTGATTAAATTTGCATACATTTGGTAGACTGAATATTCTAATTTTCATGTAGGCTGTTAGTTTACATTATATTCGTATTTAATAGCGTTCAGCAGCAAAGATTTTTGCACGCAGTGTTACGTCATCACGAAACAAGTAGTTCATCTGATACAAATACGTTTCCAATTGTAAAATTGATAATATATTTATACTATATATACAGGCAATATATACAGTCCATTGTGTTAACTGCAACTTATTCGGTCCCTGTTTGTAACGTATCTGCAAATTGACAATATATCAAAAAAATAAGTGTTTATTTTATTTGAGTATCGAAGAGATTTTAAAAACTTACGGACCCATAATTTTATTTTGTGAAATATGTATATTTTATATTTAATTATCACTTTTAATTGCTAAATATTTTCTCTGGATGTGACAAAACAATGGGGATCACTACAAAGATATTAATTTACCTAACATAAAAAAAAACATAAATACTTCGTAACTATAAAGCTTTTGGTAAATAATTGTTTATAATTTTCGGTTTTATATTTTGAGTTTTTTTATTGATTATTTAAAAATTTTGGAATAAAGTATTTCAAAGTAGATGTTTTTGCAACCTATTTCGCAAAGTGACATGACTTTTTCTTCCATTCAAGACAAGAGGCAAACGCGACACTACTGAACCCGCGCTGAGACGTCATCGACATATTTTTGTATATTTCTATTTCTACCAAAGTTAGCAACAGAAAAACTCCGAAACATTTTTATAAGAAAAGTCCCGAGGAAATCTTGAAATGGTTTCCCAACTTTCAACTGCAAAAGTTTTTAAATATTTACAATTAGCACTATATGAACCGAGCTGATTTTATGATGCGTTGCACGATACTTGCGCTTCAAAGAACAGCACGTAATACTTCGTCAGGTTCTTGTTAGCAAAAAACTGTCACAATTGCATTTATCACTTCCCTTTTTTATTATTCTAATGAATTTGATAAACTTAAAATTAAAGGAAGTCATTTTTCTGGGTCGTCTAAAGAAGTTTATCGTCAGGCCATTACATTAAAAGGTTCTACTACTGACATCAATAATTATCGGCCCGTAGCTAAAACGTCAGTTATATCAAAAATACTTGAATATGTAAATCATGAAATATGTAACAGAATCTCTTAACTCCAGGTCTCTATATTTTTGGATAGTAACAAGTTTTTAGAAATAACTCTAGTTCAGTATTATAAAACTAAATTCTTTTGTTTTCGTCATAGGTAGATAAACCATAGCTATGGTTTAATTTTATGGGGAAATTCTGTAGACATCCAGAAAGTATTTTAGAGATCCGTGCAGGCCTCTTTTTGCTGATTCCAAGTTACTCACTTTGTTTGGGTACACACTGGGTTTGTACATATTATAAATGTTATTGTTTGTAAAAAAACATAAGGAACTATGTAATGTCATGATTTTAAGAACTAGAAATAAAGATATTTTGAGTAAAAAACTGTATATGCCTCCTATAAAATTAACATTATTTAGTAGAAATGTTAATTGTATGGCTATCGGTATATAATAATAAGTTCCCCTATACTTATAAAGACTTAAACTTTAATGACTATAAACGAAAAATGTCTGACTTATTGATACAAAACCGTTACTAGACAATTGATAATATTAAAAAAAACACTGAATTGTAATTAACTAAATCTATATAACGTATAAGTTTAGGAATGATAATCTTTTTTTAATATTTTCCACCTACACGAATTAAATAATCTTTATCCATCAATAAATTTAAACTTAACACATTACGTTTTGACTTGATAGGTAAACTATTTTTTAAACTGAAGTACTCATCTGGAAAAGATTGCATTTGAGCAAGTCTTGTGAGTAAATTAAGGGAGGAATTTAACTCCTCAACTGTTAAAGGTCCTGAAAGACGATTATTTTTATTTGATTTACGTGTATTATAAAGAAAGCGCAACATATATGCTGTAGCGCGTTGTCATCGATTTAATGAAGAAAACCTTTCGAACTGAATAAAATCTCTCACAGTTACACATGAATTAACCACAGTTTTCTGCTTTATTTCTGGTAACGTTTCATTATTGTGATAAACTTGAGTAGGCCACTCGTTTAATGGCTCAAGCAAAAAGGAGGGTCCATTCCAGCACAAAGCGTTATTGTGAATCGATGACAGATCAGTGCCACGAGATAGAATATCTGCTGGGTTTTCGGTACCTTTCACATGACGCCATATCGTGTCGCTAGTTCAATCATTAATTTCTACACAACGGTTTTGAACAAATGTTTTCAAGTTATGAGGTGGCATGCATAGCCAGCCCATTACAATAGTACTATCTGTCCAAAAATAGACATTATTAAAATGTAAATTAAAAGCTTCATTAATTTTATGGTACAGCCGAGCACCTATCAAAGCCGCACATAACTCTAACTTAGGGATGGTAATTGTTTTTAAAGGGGCAACCTTAGATTTGGCACACAATAGCTTTACGGTGACCTTGGAGTCGGAGTCGTCGTAGCTGCGTACATAAGCACAGGCTCCGTATGCATCCTGAGACGCATCTGTGAATATATGCAATTGAACCAACTTTGAGTGGAGAACATGTCGTGGAATACGTATATTACCTAAACTATGAAGTGAAGATATAAAGCTTGTAAATGATTTAACTATTTCGTTTGGTACGGGATCGTCCCACCCTATTTTGTATAGCCATAATTTTTGTAGTAATATTTTTGCTACAATTATTACCGGACCTAATAAGCCTAGCGGATCGTAAATTTGGGAAACAATTGACAGTATAACTCGCTTGGTAATGTTTTTATCAATTTGTACTAATTTCGAAACAAAGAGTAATTCGTCGCTAACGTTATACCAACCGAGACCTAACGTTTTTGTTTGACAATGTTCGCCTAGAGTTAATTCTCTCGAAAAATAATGATCGTTGTCCACTTGAGTGTTAAAAGTCCACTTTCTTAAGGAAAAACAACCCGCCATCGGCGCGCGAGAAACCTTGTCGCAGATTTTTAATAAGGTATCCTTATCATCGTGCCCCGTAATTAAATCATCAACGAACATATCATGGTTGATGGCGCGTGCTACAACCTCGTCACCGCACTCCTGGGCCAGCTGCCGCAAGCAGCGCATGCTCAGGTATGGCGCCGACGCCGTGCCGTAAGTGACGGTGTTTAATTGATAAACCTGTAACGGATCATTAGGATCATCTCGCCAAAGTATCAACTGAAGGTTACGTTGATTTTCTTAAACAGTGATTTGCCTAAACATTTTCTCAATATCCGCACAAGCTACAAATTTAAATTTTCTAAATCGCAATAATAAATTAAAGATATCTGTATGTAATGAAGGCCCCGTATACTGTATATCATTTAATGAAATGCCTGAACTTGACAGAGCGCTTGCATTGAAAACAACTCGTAATTTAGTTGTAGTGCTTTGTTCGCGTAAAACACCGTGATGCGGTAAAAAATAATACGGTTTAGAATAGCTTACTATCGGACTCATATGTCCTAGTCGTTTGTACTCCTGCATAAACTCGACGTATAATTTATGATAATGCGGAGAACGTTGCAATTTACGTTCTAAGGATAAAAAACGAGTTTTCGCGATCGTGTAGGTATCACCGAGCTCGTCAGCTGATCGTTTTAGAGGTACCTGCACAATAAACCTACCACTTGCATCCCGTATAGTTGTATCCGTAAATAACGTTTCGCATTTTTGTTCATCGACCGTAAGTAGTTTTTTTGGATTAGTGGAAACTTCTTCGATCTCCCAAAACCGCCGAAATTGCAAGTCTAGAGAGGTAGTTAAGTTACATGACTTAACTCCGTTACACGTATATTTATTCATGTAAACTATACCAGACACTATCCATCCGAGATGAGTGTTCTGTAGGTATGGCCCTATAGGTAATCTAATCCTACCATCAACGATTAATTCCCAGAATAAGTCGGCGCCGATTAATAAATCGATATCTGAAGACGTATAAAAATTTAGGATCGGCCAACTCAATCTTATTCGGAATATTAAATAATTTCAAATCTAAGTCGCATGGTGGAGTATTATTCGTAATCGTAGGTATTACCAAGCATCGTATGCGTTTACTAAATTCGTTTAATCTCGATTTCACAGTGATCTCAACTGCCTTTGTGGACTGTGTGATCGACTGTCCTACGCCTGTAATTTCGACTGTGGACTGTATATAATTAAGGTCTAATTTATCGCATAAACGTTGTGTTATTATTGATTGCTCACTACCATTGTCAAGCAATGCGCGGACGCAGTGAACTTGTTTGTGTTTACCAATGATCCTAACAACGGCTGTTGATAACAAAACCGGTTTGGTAGCGGCTAGCGGGATGCGCGCGCTTGTATTTTCGCAAAAATTTATTGATTTAGTGCACAATGCAGCCGAGGATGGAATGGTTCCGCCTATCAATGACGCTTGTATGTCGTCTAAGTGAATGAGAGTATTGTGTTTTTGATTACACACCTTACAGTTACCAAACAAACATTCGTTATAGGTATGACCTGAACGTAAACAATTACGACATACATTTTTATCCGCGATTAATTTTATCCTATCTTTTACGGAAAGATTTAGAAAATGACTGCATACATAAAGTAAGTGGTTCGAATTACACATTACACAAGTGTGAGTGCGTTCAGTTCTAGGTTTAGTTTTATGTGAAGTTACGTATAACTGAATATTTCGTGAAAATGGTTTCTTCCCGAAATTAAGTGAGTGCGTATTTTTACTCTGAGTTTCTTGTGATTTATTATTATTATTTTTTACCATATCCAACATATCAGCCCTATCGCTTAGAAACTTCAATAAGTCATTTAGTTTTATTTTCATGTTTTTGTCATTTAAATTCGTATTAATTATGCCAATATGTTGTTCCCACTCACGCTCGGTCATGCTATCTAATTTAGAAACAATTAAATAAATAATTAAGGTATCCCAGCTATCAGTAGGTTCACCCAGGCTGTTGAGGGCACGCAGGTTACGTAAAATGGTATCTATCAACTTTCGTATATGCATAGATGATTCCCTTTGAATAGCCGGAACATTAAATAAAGATTTCACGTGATTATGCAATAGTAAACGATTATTATTGTATCTGCTTTCGAGTAGTTGCCATGCATGCAGGTAATTATCGGCAGAAAAATCTAATGCACTTATTACTTGTAAGGCACTGCTTCTAAGTGAAGATTTAAGATAATGAAACTTATGAATAGGGTCTAGGTCCGCTCTAGAATGTATCATAGTAACAAATGAGTTTCGATACTCCAGCCAACGGTCAAAGCAACCGTCAAAGGTAGGTAATGATATCTCGGGCAATTTGACTTTGGCGTTACAATTGGAACTAGTTTGTACTACATTTTCGTTACATAATAGTTTTGCTTGGGCCATGGTTTTATAAAATACTTCCTCGAAATTTTCGCGTTCTTCTAATTGATTCAAAAGTTCACTTTCATCAACGGCTTGTTCAATATGGCTTTGAATTTTATTAAAATCGTTAAAAAAAGTAGATGCCGCTTGAATGCGTAGTTTTATTTCCTCCATTCGATGAGGTTGAAGTATAGTATCAGCTACCTTAGTAACGTACTTCTCAAAAAGTGTAAGCCGGCCCTTTATAATGCCCCTTTGCTTACGAAATTCGACTAAATCACATTTTTGCCTTGGAGATTTAGTAGATTTTAGATCGTACCTTTTAGTATGCTCTTCATCACTCATTTCGACGCTCTGTGGAAGACGGGAGTACTCACACAAAGAACCAACCACGTGCACGTTTCTCAGTAGGTATCAGTCGTATTATAGCTTCTAATTACTGAAATGCAATAAATACACGGAATTAAAGCAAATGAAGCCTGGAAATTGGAAGGTTAGGTAGAATACTGCCCTTTTCCTCTCGCCACGTTGTCGCACAGGTCGTCTTCGATTCTATCTCCGGTCGAAGGTCCAAATTTTTTGTTGGTGAAATGAAACGTTTAGTTTACGTATAATGATCTTCGTTTATTTTCGTTTTCTTTTACAATGAATTTCTTCCGGTTTGATAGGAAAGATCTTCATGCGTTGCGTTAGTTGCGTATAGGTAGGAGAGATAGACGACAAAATTAATCGTAAGTGAATACGCAAGTTTTTGACGGTGACACCTCAGGTTGACAGATGCGTTCCGTTGCGGCCAAAGCGTTGAAAACCGAACAATTTATATTGTTTACTTTCATCGACAATCATGTCAACATTTTTGTAATAACAGCCATGGAAGATGCCAAACAGACTAAACCTGCTACAAACAATTCTCTCAACTATATTTTATGAAAATATATATGATTCCTGGCTGGCAAGTCTAATTTTTGAAACTTCAAATTGCGGATGCAATAGAATGCGAGCCCGGCTGTATAAGCTGAGGGCTGGCCTTCTATTACAACCGGCAGTATATTGCAAGCAAGGATCTAATCAAGAAAGAAAGTCTACTACAAAAGTCAAGGAACAACACCAGTCTACTGCAAAAAGTCTTCATGCTGCAATGCCGCATTGTTGCATGCCCTGCAACTTATGGAGCCTGCAACTGATGAAGACTGCAACTGATGAAGCCTGCAACTGATGAAGCCTGCAACTGATGAAGTCTGCAACTGATGAAGACTGCAACTGATGAAGCCTGCAACTGATAAAGCCTACAATTGATGAAGCCTCGAACTGATGAAGCTTGCAACTGTTGAAGCCTGCAACTGATGAAGCCTGCTTCCGATGCTGCTTGCTACGGATGCTACGGATGATACGGGCGCCTGCGCTAGAGTGCCAGCCGGTGCCTGAGTGTTCTCGCTGTCGAAGCCTTCGCGGCGACTCGTGAAAGTCCGTCAATAAATCTATTACGTGACAAGTTAAGTGCCATAATTCTTTCTATCAATTTTTTTTTATTTGGAGTTTATATAAAAATAAATAGGATTTTTTTTGGTAGATTTCACTACATCTTTATTCGTTCGTTTTAGTTTTATTAAATATAAACCTTTTCTGTTTTATATCAAGCCAGGTATTCACACACAACAGTAGTGAAAGTACCTAACTTTAATTCTTTTTTTTTTTAATTCTTACCAACTGTTTATAACAAATTAAGTAAGGGACTACCCGCACTATTTATTAGATATTCACAAATTAGTAGTAGATTTGACTCAAAAGCACCAGTTTACTTATTCAATGACCACGCACTTATTAGTTATGGACGGGAGAAGGAAAAGCTTTGGTCAGCTTGTACTGAGAGGGAAGTTCTCGGCCTGTTTCCTTTTTGAATAACAATTTTAAAAAAGAAGTAATCCAAAATACATTTTTACGGCAAAGTGCGTAAGAGGTAAAATCATATTGTGCTTATAAGTAAATTCAATTGTTATACATTTTTTGTATAAACCTAAAGAAAGTTTACCATGAATACAAATAAAATGGAACGCCAGTCCTATAACCTGCTCAAACAGGCTACTTTCATTGAGGTCGTCAATGTATTGATGTTTTATTGATGTCATAAAAAGCTCAGGGCTCTGAAGCTGACAGGTGGTGAGATTATACCCTCTCAGTAATAACGACCTCTTTTGTGGCCCTACACACCAAATTCTATTGCGTTAACAGTGTGGTTCATATGGAAAATGTACCAAGTGACTGTGCTACATGAAGTATGTTGGTATGTAACTTTATTGTCTATTAATATTGTCATACAGTTGCTATTATTGCTGAGCGTAAAAACTTGTAACTAATTCAAATTTTCCAAGTTATTTGCAATCCGTTTTGTAATGTTGCCTGTGAACCAAATCCACCGAATAGTCGAATGAGATCGACTACGGCGCACCTACTACGACGTAACTGAGAATCCTGTAGTCCGCAGACTTTCCTTCATGGCTCGATATAAATGGATCGCCTTCCAATTATAAATGTAATGGTAATTTCTTAACTTTTCTTGAAGTTAAAGAAAGAAAGAAAGAAAGAAATAATTTATTTGCAGAATATGGTCTAGGCTAGATGTTACAATTAGTGTTTTAGTGTGAACACTAATTGTAACATCTAGCTTTCTTGCTATTCACCCGTTGTAACGGTGTGCAAAACTTAACTTTAGTTTGGAATACAATAGATAATTGACGACAATACTTAAGACGCATTATTTTTTCATTCTTATAGTTCCAAAATACGTGAAATACATTATTAAAATTTGTCTGCAAATAATAAATAAAATGTCAAAAAATCATCTCAAGTTACAATTTTACGATGTCAATATAAATGTCAATTGGTAAAAATAAATATGATTCCAAATAATAACTAAACTACTACATTCATTTAAAATAAATATGTAAAATAGTGTAATTCATTAATATTATTAATAATAACACTAAAAAATTAAACACAAAATTATTACTAATAACAATTTTTAATGCAAATTATAATAAAATAATGTAAACAATGAATGTGTATCCGGCTCAATGTAATAAAAATTAATTTAAGCTATCCATATTATCACAGGCGGCAAACGAGCACGATACTGAGTGGCATCTGCAGCTACGAAAATCATAAGTCGTAGATTTTTTATTAATCTATATTGAATGTTATTACTATGTAGACTACGGTTGCGTTTGCGACTGGGGCCTTAGTTGGTACTGCCTTTCATTGGCAGTTGCTTCCCTGTAACTGGAACACAACCGCGAAATATTATTATTATGATGGACAAAATACAAAAGATTGTAGTACACGAGGCCTCAAGACAGTGTACTACCACTTTGAAAACATTTATTTATTCAACATGGATGTAAACATACGAATGCATTTTTAAACCTTTTCATTTACTAATCGGGTATTAATATTCCATTAAGAACAACAACTGTCACGCCACCTTATTTTCTGCGTGGGGTGGTGCATTAATGCTGTATTAAAAGGAGATAAAGTTCACTTTTAATAACTACGTCTCCATAACTCGGTTAACTTTGTATCTGAGAAGCTTGCGCTACGGAATATTTGCAGTTTTAATTCCGTCCAACATGAATGTTTTTGCGTATATCCTGTAAATAAACCAGAGTGCTTGTATCAATCGATAAGAACGTTACAAAATAATTTAGACAATATTGTTGAGTCGGGGTAATGAACGAAACCAAATTATTATTTTAAGAACTCATTAGCCATTTTTCTGGCAAGGCCTATAAGACTCTTAGATTTATAATACGTATGTCCAGCGACTTAAAGTTTTTAAAAACATTTAAAGTGATCTAGTGTGCCTTCGTGCGCATCCATCACCAGTACGCCTCTCAAGTGTGAAATCCAAAGTGCAAACTCTATACGATGCGCTTGGAACGAATTGATAAACGATTTTTACGGCTGCTCGACTTCAAGAAGCTGTATTCTCTCATCTTTCTACAAAACAATAGAAAAGATTTCAAAATACTAGCTTCTGGTGCCACATAAAAATAGCATTACAAAATGGTCATTAACAACTTAAAATGGTTTTGTTTTTGAATATTTGCTTAAATTGATATACCTACATATTCTATTTGTATATAATAGTGATATCAAATATCAAAATTGCTTGCTTTGATCATCAAAAAAGTATCTAAAAACGTTACAAAACATACAAGCACTCGATAGTTAAATAAATCCCCGACAAACACAACAACTGTGTGGCCCCAAAGTAAGCAGAGCTTGTGTTATGGAGGACTATACAGCGCACTGGGGGGGGAACCCAGAATAAACATACGTATATAAATACAAACAACCATGACCCGAGAACTAACATCTGTGTTCATCACACAAATGCATGCCCCGGCCAGGACTCGAACCTGGGACCTTCGGCGTATGAGGCAAGGGTACTTACCAGTACACTACTCGGTCGTCGTATATAACCCTCCTTCTAACATTCCGGTAATACATTTAATCTATCAAAAAAATAAAAGAAATATATATACATATATAATATAATAATAATAAAATTAGTAAATTAATTCATAAGATTTTTTTAGCTTAAACTTACCTGAGAAGCCTGGTCTCACAAAATATAGGTCAAAATCCATCCCGTTGTTGAACACAATGAAATGAAATGAAATATTTATTTCTCAACATTGGAAATTACTTGTATATAAATAAAATATTTGTAAAAAAATAAAATATGATTCTACCACCAGTTCGAAAAAACCTTCGTGAAGAAGAACTGGCAAGAAACTTCACGGGTATATTTTTTTCAAAATAAATTTACAGAGTCTCTTTATGTCTATACAAAATTATTCTTTTCTGCATCTGTTAGCGGCAAGTCTCCCTCCCCCCAAGTATCCAAACGACGAACACCCTCAAACGGCACCCGTTCACGAGTTAACGCGGGATCCAGCCATCGCCCTCCTCAACCATATTAGAGGGAAGTGAGCGACTCGTATTTTTAACGATTAATAACTATTGGATCTTAATTGTATGTGCAGGGTTTGCTGATTAGACCACTCAGTGTGCTGACTGCGAGTTCAGTTTACTAAGTTTGATTTTTTAGGCTGTTTAATCACTTTATCTTTAGATGTCTCCGTTAAATGAGATGAAAACTCGCAGCACAGAGCCAGAGTCAAGGGTGGCCCTCCCAAATCCCGCTGCTACAGTTATCCGCGTCAGCAACAATAGACTGTGCGTCAATGACCATAATACTTAGTTTGTAATTTAATTTTATTTAATAGCCTTAGAACCCTAGATTAGGTGATTATTGTTCATTGTTTCTTCACAAAATAAGATGTATTCTTGTTCGATTACTTCATATGTACGAAGTATTTGCTTTATTTACTCAGCACTGCTCTCTAACACTCACTCGCTTCTCACATCCGTATCGAGAGTTCGTTAGTGCAATCAGTCTTTTTTTAATAAAACGGATCTCGCAATTTTAAAATTTAAAAAGGATTATATATATATGGATTCATAGAAGAAAATAATCTGAATCTGGTTATAATATGCGAATATGAAGTTTTATATTAAAAATCAAAAATAAATAACAGCCGTGTAAATGGGAAAAATAATACACGATCTTGTCTGAATGTTCCTTTTTTCTCGAAATTACGTCTTAAATATTACGAAAAAATATATTTCTGAACAGCAATATGTACTGACGTAATGTGTACAATTTACGATATGAGAGCTGTGGGTAATATGAAAAAGAAAACGCATGTTCGTGCTGTAAGGGGCTAAATGTCCTGGATGTAGGTTGGGGTCGTGAGTTATGCCAGGTATATACTTGTACGAGTAATACGCATTAGGGCTAGGCTAGCCAGTGGAGGGATTTATGTGGTCGATTAATAAAAAAATTAAAACAATCAAATAATTTTTAAATTTTGAGTTATTGTTAATTAAGTATGTTTTTACTGTGTATAAATTTGTGTAAGTTATAAACATTACGTTAGGATTTAACTGAGAGTTTTGAGCTCCTACGAAACTAAATCTTAAAAACCTTTTAATTCGATAATTTCGAAATATTAGGAACTAGGGAGTAGTTTGAGCAGACCGAGTTGGTCTAAATATGCAGTACCGATGAAATAAATATTGTTTAAATATATATCAAATTACCGACAAAGCTTTTCGCCGCATTAGGAGAACCTTCTAGAATTTGAGAATTCTTTTGTATATGCATTTTAATACAATACAATTAACACAGAAAATACAAAGACCTAAGTAGTACACGATAATAATATATGACATGTGAAGTCAAAACTCAAACCTCCGAATTGAACAATGGCTTTTTTTATTGAAAAATGATTATACGTCTATCTTCTATCTCACCTGATGGAAAGTGACGATGAAGACGATGATGTTACACTTCTATCCACGAGATACCTATTCACGCTTGAAAGAACTGGGACTAAAGTTTTCTGGAAAAACAGACGCAGGCAGTTCATTCCACACCTTGGCGACCCGCACTATCGAAGGAACTATCGAAGCGTTTGGTTTGACTTCTTGGTACTACTATAAAGAACTACTATACGAAGAGTGTGGGATCAATCTGATCAAAAAGAGCATTTCCGCACTCTCCAAAATGTAATCTGTAGAAGACTGCTAAACTGGAAACTTTCCGACGATGGTCGAGGCTTTGCAGTTTTTTGGTGGTGAGGTCAAAGTTGTTAACGATTTTCGAAAGCTCAAAAAAGCCCGGGCGAGCGGCGCGGCGATGCTGTTGCAAAGGGGGAAGCATCGCTGTCTACAATGTCTAAATCGAGATCAAATCGGCTGCATGGCTTTAACGCCACATTTGTGCTCTGATTGGTATATGAGTGAGTAAATGTATGGGTGACATGTAGTGTTTATATTTATTTGCGAGTGTCAGTTAAAGTTGAGGAATAGAGGACTAAGAGGATACAGAGGGACTTAAATACTGTCTCAGGCGAGATCTTAACATAAAAACCTCTACAACCATATCTAGGTATCCGATTGTAACATTGAAATGTCGATCAATAGTAATCGCCAAGATATAACATCGTAACATCATTGTAATATACCAATAAATGTTGATTCAATTACCAACTCGGTGTGCCATAGTTATTTTGTCAACGACTTTTGTTTTTTTTTTTTATTTAATTTTATTACCATAGTAAAATGGTGAATTTGCTGCCCTGGTTTCCTCTTTGTAGCATAACTGAAAGCTAGCTGTAAAATAAAAATGGCTTTACGAGACCTCTTTTGCTATAATTTACAAATATTTAAGCAGACCTATGTACCTTCAAGTATTAACACGTACAGTTAGGAGCGGCGTAACCTTAAATATAGAAGAAACTGCGCCGACGAAGAACTTAAGCTGATAGGTATTTGAGCCATCGTTAAAATTGTAATAATTTGATTATTGTTCTAGCATTTCGGCAGTTAAAGGGTTAAATACTTTTTAACCGGATTTTATCGCGTTTTACTATAGTTTTACATTTTTACACGATGTCCCGGTAGCTTTTTAGATACGGTCACTAAAAACCTTAAAATCATATTTCCACAAACTGCGAGACCTGAAGCTCAAGACATTGTCAACACTCTCTATTTTATTCCTGAACGTTCTTGCACGATTCCGGAATGCTTTCATAACTGTCAAGACGCCTGTCATCTTAAGTCACTCGTGACCACTTATCTGCAAAGATAATTACAATGTACAAATTAAATACGTTGAACAATTAAATGTGATAAAATCCGATTAAAAAGTGCTTTTTTTGTGAAATTTAAGGAAATATTAGTTATTAGGTTTTGGTTTGATCTAAATAAAAACTTATCCGAATGAATTATCATGCTATAATTTATGTCAACATTTTATTATTAAATTGAATGAGTATTTTCAATAACAGAAAATTAAAGCACCATTAATTGCAGGCATCGTTCATACAGACATAATGACAAGATGTTAGATGAAGTTATCCAAGACACCCTAAATAAACAAGAACTGATACATTTACTGAGTACTTAATAGCTACACACGCAAAGTACTTAAAATGTTCACAAGCATGACACCTGCCACTTATGTGAACTCAGCAGTTAGATAGGGTGTTTGGCAAGGCGTTGCGATGAGCGACCTCCATCAAAACAAGCCGAGCTGCGAACTATTTTCTTTGTGGGGATGTTAGCATACAGAACAATGAGGTTAAATGTTACGATTTTCGGTATTTAGTTCTTAATGTTGTATTTAAAATCAGATCAACGTATCTATCATAGCAGTATATATGTATGTATTGTAAAGGACATTAAGAAATTAGAAACTAAGATATATAACCATTATAACTAGGAACGATCTTAGATAAGCGTTTACAAAATTTATCTGTTGGACGGGCCGCCACCACATCTGCGTAACTTTTTTTAACTAAGTGGTTTTATTTCAAACATTGCCTTCTTCAGCTTTTTTTATTATTTTTTTTTGTATTGTTTTACGCATAAACGCAGAAAAGTACTTGCTGTATTTTTATCCGACTTCCAAGAGGCGGACGGTAGAGTAGTCGTAGCGCAAATACAATAATATAAAATGTGTTCGTCAAAAACTGAAATTCTCGTAAGGAAGTCAAGCAATTTTGAGTCTTAAGGTGAATTATTTCAGCCGTTTCCTCACAGAATTGTGCGTCAGTGGTTTAAAACAACGCCTATCAGTAGACAGAAACCGGATCTTAAGTACTTTTAACTTTAAAAAACTTCGTATTAAGGCACCGATCACCGCTATTTATGCCGTCAAAATGACGAATATCGTCGATAAAATAAGACGTTTTTTTATACGTTTCAACATAGTACGCAGAGAGCGATGATTGTAAAGTAGCGTCACACGTGCAAAGAACTTTTTCCGAACTGAGGGTAGAGTCATGTTTTATTTGACGTCAATAGGAACAAGTAATTGTCAATGTTGAGAAATAAATATTTCATTTCATTTGAAGGAAGGCCCGCCCGATAAAAAAAAGTGAAAGCTGGGATTATCGTTAGTTCGAAACTACAAACACACTTCTGTAAGTTGGGGCTACACGGTCATTAAGTTTCAAGTGACTTTACTCTGCCATAGTTTATTGTTTCTCTTTTAATTATAATATAATTACTATCATCAAATGTTTTATGTTAATTTTTATTATAAAACGCAATACACAGTGGTTTATCTTTATATGATTATTATGGTTTTAAAAAATTTCAAATAAAAACATTTTTGTTCAAACTTGGAAATAAATCTCAAAAAAGTTATCCAGGTGTTAATTTTGAGGCTTCGATTGAGATTGTCTCAACTTCCTAAATATATATTTTTTTAAGTATCAGGACATCAGGGGTCTGCTTATTAATCTAACAAAAGTCTTACATATTTTAATAAAATTACCATACAAAAAAAAAAAAAAACTATCTTAAAAAGTAGCCTAACGAGTGAACAATTAGTATTAGGCGTAAAAAAAATTACATTTATATTTTAGGGTTTACTTCAATCTTTTTTGTACAGTTTGCTTGTCCATAATAAAATTTCTAAAAGCAAACAAAACAGTTTTCAGTTCAAGCCCATTTAAATAATCTTGAAAAAATATTCTTCTTTAATGAAAACACTTACTTTCTTAATCACTTACTAACTACGCGATGAAGTACTTTGTACAAAGCGTCCCAGCACGCGGGTTGCCTTAGCGTCGATATTTTGTTACCAACTGCTATTCAAAATGTGCTTTGCAGCTTGTATAAGAGACAAAACGAAATACGTGCAACAGAGATAACCTTATATTTATTCAAATTTTTATCCGAAATAGTTGTCCAAATAAAATAGTACAAAAATGGCGGGTGAAATATTATTAAACAACATAATTTATCCTTTTTCGGAGGGAAAAATACTACAGGATCCCTTTTTACCTCCGGCATTTTGGAAAAAAATGGTTAATGAAATTGCTTAAATAGTTGAGGTGTGTTACAAATTCTTAAATTACAAATAATTAAATCCGTTAAAATATCTTAAGCAATGCTCGTACCATTGATGGCGACATCCTAACTGTTTCTAGCATAACGCGAGTGTGACGGATCGACGCAGAATTTTTTTCTGATTTATCAGTACAATATCGCCCAGCATGTTGCTTGGTAATTACTGCCTTTTGAGCGATAATATGTTTAATAAAAACTTATTAGTATGACATATATAAAAAAAGATGTCATTTATTATTTAAAAAGGCACTTAACATGTAGAGAACGTCACGTAGGGGCCGCGCCGGCATTTGCTCTGCGTACATTAATACGAGGTAGGTCTTGAGTCGAGATTACTCTATACATCAACGCTGCAAGGAAATACATTTTGTTATTACAATTTTAATAATAACTTTGTTATCGATTATAAATAATGTTCAAAACATTCGAAAATTTGTCTGGGTAGGTGCACTACTCCACTACGTCGTTAGCTCCATCTTGCTTTTAGGAGAATGTATAATGTAAAACATTCGAATATTTGTCTGGGTAGGTGCACTACTCCACTACGTCGTTAGTTTCATCTTGCTTTTAGGAGAATGTATAATGTAAAACATTCGAATACTTGTCTGGGTAGGTGCACTACTCCACTACGTCGTTAGTTTCATTTTGCTTTTAGGAGAATGTATAATGTAAAACATTCGAATATTTGTCTGGGTAGGTGCACTACTCCATTACGTCGTTAGTTTCATCTTGCTTTTAGGAGAATGTATAATGTAAAACATTCGAATATTTGTCTGGGTAGGTGCACTACTCCACTACGTCGTTAGTTTCATCTTGCTTTAAGGAGAATGTATAATGTAAAACATTCGAATATTTGTCTGGGTAGGTGCACTACTCCACTACGTCGTTAGTTTCATCTTGCTTTTAGGAGAATGTATAATGTAAAACATTCGAATATTTGTCTGGGTAGGTGGACTACTCCACTACGTCGTTAGTTCCATCTTGCTTTTAGGAGAATGTATAATGTAAAACATTCGAATATTTGTCTGGGTAGGTGCACTTCTCCACTACGTCGTTAGTTCCATCTTGCTTTTAGGAGAATGTATAATATAAAACATTCGAATATTTGTCTGGGTAGGTGCACTACTCTACTACGTCGTTAGTTTCATCTTGCTTTTAGGAGAATGTATAATGTAAAACATTCGAATATTTGTCTGGGTAGGTGCACTTCTCCACTACGTCGTTAGTTCCATCTTGCTTTTAGGAGAATGTATAATATAAAACATTCGAATATTTGTCTGGGTAGGTGCACTTCTCCACTACGTCGTTAGTTCCATCTTGCTTTTAGGAGAATGTATAATGTGAAACATTCGAATATTTGTCTGGGTAGGTGCACTTCTCCACTACGTCGTTAGTTTCATCTTGCTTTTAGGAGAATGTATAATGTAAAACATTCGAATATTTGTCTGGGTAGGTGCACTTCTCCACTACGTCGTTAGTTCCATCTTGCTTTTAGGAGAATGTATAATGTAAAACATTCGAAAATTTGTCTGGGTAGGTGCACTACTCCACTACGTCGTTAATTCCATCTTGCTTTTAGGAGAATGTATAATGTAAAACATTCGAAAATTTGTCTGGGTAGGTGCACTTCTCCACTACGTCGTTAGTTCCATCTTGCTTTTAGGAGAATGTATAATGTAAAACATTCGAAAATTTGTCTGGGTAGGTGCACTACTCCACTACGTCGTTAATTCCATCTTGCTTTTAGGAGAAATGCCGATTGCCGAATACAGAACTGATTTTAAACATAAATGTAGTTAGTTCGAGTAATATAATTCGCAGTAGTTTTATTCGAGTAATAAAAACACACGCACAGAATGTATGACCAATACCGAAGAAAAAAATGTTTTGTTGATTTCTATTAGATTGTTATTTAGACCACTGATACCTTCAACATTTATTTATTTATTTTAACAAAATATTTAATGAAAATCTGAAACAGTGCAAAACGAATATTATAATTTTACTGAACTTTCTTAGGCTCTTCTACTCACACCCTGTGACTTTGATCTTTGAGTATGGATATTATGACATGAGGTCGATTGAAACTGTAAATGTCTCCTATTAGTAACATAAACTTAAAAAAATAAAGAATCAACCAAATTATAACTAGTAGTAAAGATTTTTGTTAACTTTCGTATTACGTAGAGTATCCTCAATTTAACCAATCCGGGAATGTAATAAAATACGATAAATTTGTTCATAAGATTCAGCCTCTTAACTTTTTTATGTTAACTAGATTTATGATACCATTTGTAGCTTCAACATGTGCATAATCCGTATTGTTATTTATAGGTCGTCACGTATTATAAAAAATTTGAAAATGTAAGATTTTTAACACTTCTTGCTTGTCAAAGCTACATTTGGTTTCGAAATCTGATCGGTAACAATATAGCGTTTTAGCAAATTTACAACCAGCCGTAAACAGATTTTCTGTAGGCATCTACACACCATTTTATAATATCCAATACAATATAACATAACGTATCTCATAACTTACACACATCAATATTTATTTACTATTTTTATTTACATTTATTTAACATTGAATATATTTGTCTATTATGATAATATATTATTTATTTTTATACACAGTTACACAATACAGTTATCTTATTAAGTTTATTCATATTTAATCACCTATATTAAATGCTACCGGTTTGTCGATGTTCCCTATCGATAAGATATCATCGATACCCAACTTATCGACTGCGCCTCAACTCTAATGCGCAATTTGTACATAACGTTATATACCGAGGCGCGACCGGCCGCGCACGCGCAGGTATCGTGCGTGCCGCCAGCCAGTCTTTGCATTGCTCTGACGCGGAGCGCACGCTTCTCGCTTGCCCGTTTTTACTGTCGCGATCTATTTGCCTTATGTATATTGACTTTTCTGCTAATTATTCTTATATATAAACTGTGCCTTTGTTAACTGTTGTGCCTAGTGCTTGTGCTTACTTCCTACTGCGCTTTCTGACTCTTTCTGTGTGTGTAAGGTTATATTATATACTTGTCGGACAATATACGTTGTGGACTTGTAAGTGAACTTTACTTTATTTACTTCGCCTTACCGAAACTAACTACAATACCTAACACCATTACCACATTTCCATCCATTTATGGTATACGTGCCGAAATGCCGAACAAATTGTTTCGACAACTCGTTTTGGTTCGTGTCGCTAAAGAGTGAAACGGTATGCCTGCGTCTGTTTCTTCAGATAAATTCAATCCTTGATCCTGTAAGCGTAGAGTGAATAGATATCTTTTGGCAGTCTTTTAGATGACAGTCATGTACCATCTTCCATCACCTAGTTTTCGTCGTCACTGTCGTAACGAAAAATGCCTGAAATCTACATAAAAAGATTTGTTAACAAGAAAAACATAGTAAAACTTAACAAATCTACATTTGGTAACAAACACAAGAGAGCGCCTTCGCTCGCGACTCCGTTCACCGCTGTCTATTGTTGTCAGAGCCACGGTAGTACTATGTATACGGTATTTTATTAAAATTTCCTTTATATACGCCTGTCAACATGCCGTATATAAGCATTATATGGTTTGTATACTGTGATCAAGTAGCAGTAATATCAACATGTACAAAGTTTCTTCAGAGTAGTTGTAGCATTGCATATCACGACTACAAAGACTCTGTCGATGATACGAAACGCTGGACTTACGCTCTGATTTATAGCAAGGAAATACAGACTTATCATCATTTATAACGGAGTTGAAACTGCAAATATCACGTAGCACAAAAATCTCGGAGAGAAAGAGACGTGACTTACCGAAAGTGAACCTTACTCCTCGGATACAAGGACCAGATTGTAGCAGTCAACATTAGCTTAAATGGAAAAATAGGGAAGATGCTGTGACAGTTGCGTTTGTTGAAAGAGGGATTTCAACGTCTTGGAGGTAATGAAAAGCATTTTGAAGTGCATCGGCATGATCATTCTTTAGAGAATTAGAAACAGCGAATCAATCAAGAGCTGCACTGTGAATAATTTGCTATGAAATATATTTTAATTAAGAAGTTATTGAAGTTTCAATTTAAGATACTTTTTCTTAGTTTGAACATAGTCAGCAATGAAAAAGAAAATGCTGCCGTCTGCAAATTATTATTTAAAAAAATTATTTTTATTTTTTATAATTTAGTTAGTTTAATTATACATTATTTAGCATTTAAAACCTCAGTTCAATTAGTATTAACCTCAGTTCATAGTTAAACTAATTGAATAACTAGTTCATAAGCCATCTTCATATAACTACTAAATTATATAAACTATGAGTAACATAGTTTAGCCAATACCAATTTTCAAAACACTTTTTCAAATCTGCTACAGGTACTTCCTCAACGACCTTCTCGAAAGAAGTGAACACATCCGCTGGCGATAAAAAAAAAATGCATGCTATTAGGCAGGTTTTCAATTTTAGAGAACAAGAAGTCACATGGTGCCAAATCAGGGCAGTAAGGCGAATGATCCAAAAGTTTTACCAGTGTGGTGTTTGGGAACTCGATTTTCATGATCGCGGATTTCATGATCGTTCTGGTGCAAAAGCAAAAGGCCTCGGATTTCCGTGTTCTGTCACTTGTTGCTCGCAGCAGTAAAAACTCCTGGCAAGCATTCGGTAGAGTACCACTCTACATTGATGCTACATTAGTTTCTTAATTTATATTAAATATGGAGAAAAAAATTGGCAATCAACATTTTTCCAACGCTTCTCTACCGTTTTACTTTTGTTTGCGTTGGTTAGTTTTGGTAGTTGGTTAGTTTTCTGGATCATACAATTTCGACAACAACACGACACAGCAATACTAAACATGCAGATAATGCACTGAATTATATTTATTATATATACCGACATTATCGGCTGCATGGTATTCCAGCGTCGGCCCGAGCTATCGTCTCGCGCCGCCTAGTAACCGGCCGGGATCGCACTCCTCAGTAAGCGGCGCTGAGGCATCCGTCTCGCCTGCGCGCGCGCTTCGTTCGTTTGCTTACCATGGCCAATACGCTTTTGACGGCTGTACGCGAGATTTGAGTCGCGCTGTCGCTCGCATACCTACCGCTCTGCTGCGTAAATTCTATCGCGCTTTATTTGCTTACCGTTTGTCGCCTAAACCTTTTTCTCCTTTTTATATATTTATGACCATGTGAAATTTTCTAATTGTACGTAACGGTGTTCGTTATTTACCACCAAAGACCCAATATAGCTACAACAGAGTACATGGCTATTAGAGGAGCTGCTAAAAGTAGAGTATGCAAAATATGAGAACCATTTTCTCTAAATAGTGTTAAGCTCAGAATAGCTTGCAGATTATGAGACTGGATGTTGCTGACAAGTTTGTTGTCCCATATTTTTTTGGAGCTATGATTATTTTTATTGATTTACTTGATGTCTCCTCACACATCAATTAAATTAATAAAAATACTCAGGCTTTGTCGCCAAAGAGATTAAGTGCCTAGTAATAAATAGATCTTAAAGCATTCAAATATTTCTCTAACAAAGTACTCAAGGTAAGAAAATAGGTTCTCCATTAGATAGAATTAGAATTTTATTTTTCTACTCACTCTTTCACCTGTGTCAATAATAACGACCTGTATGAACGCTCTCATAACCATGACAGCCCTTACCATCTGACGAAGAGCTAGATACATGCTCGAAACTGGTCAGACCTAACCTAGCTAGTAATAACTGTCATAATTATTATTGCCTTCATAAATCAAACTCATAGTACAACATACTCGTAAAATAACAAACTGAATCTGCTTATTTTACTTAGGATGAAAGTACTGAAAATAAATACTAAAATATACGCTCCCTTAGTAAATATTTAAATCAATGTTTTCCGATAATTATGTGAGCACATGGGTTTGGTATACGAATGTTTCAAATTCTAGTAAATCAACAAAACTATTCTATTACAAGTCTAATACAACATCACTAGCTAGGTCGCTGGCCTCGAGATCAGATAATGACACACAAGAGACCAGTGTGCCGCAGGATTATTAATTAATTATCATATCCTCTCCGTGGAGACTTTAACGGTCCCCTCGGCTAGCAGCCATTTTTTTATTGGCATAACTTTTTCCTTTGCCAGTTCTATCCTATAACACATGTTAACATTAAAACGCACTTCCTGTCGCTCACTTGCTACGAATATGATTGTATTTTTTATTATTTGTTGCGATTTTATTTCATTTTTTGAAGTAATACTTTAATAAATATATAAATATTTTGACATTTTTGATAGAAAGCCCTTAAGTAGCTACATAGGTAAAATTTAAGGCAGTCTTAATATGAGGATCTCAAAAATAAGATACGCAACATAAGATAAAAGCAGCCGATCCACAGAGAGGACGGCGGTCGTCTCTTTAGGCGGATAAAGTTTGAAATCCTTTTAAGATTCGCTCTTTGGTGGATCTCGATTTAATACTTTTATTTAGAATTTAACTTGCATTAAATTGATACAAGTTACTCGTTTTAAAAGTTCTTCTTTTGAGCACAACAGTGTTTGGAACCAAACAAAATTGGAAAAGCTGCATGTAACACAAGCAGACAGTATGATATGATTATCCACCGATAAAATCGAAATAGAAGCGAACGTTGGATAACACAATCTTGTTAGTGGAACAGAAATTGCTAGAGTTGAAAAGAAGCATTGCGCCTTGTCTCAGTTGAACAATTTATACATTGGTTGGTGTGGAGCGGGATGAATTGTTTTGTACTGCGTATTTTAAGCAAAACGAATTTTTTGGACACCTACCGACTACTTCGAGTTTGTTTCGTCAAATATCTTATATCACTAATTGTTTTCACTCATTTAACTAATTATTGTAATCTTTTATGACGTAGACAAGCCTTTTCCTGGAAATTATTCACTTGGTGCTCATGTGGTGGATTTGTTTTGAAACATTTGGATTTGATACTGCGATGACATGGGAGTAATCAACTGATAGTTGCATAAATACGTACCATTGTTATTGTCTCCTTAGAGCGGACAACAGAACTCTTTTATGGAAAACAATGGCATATTACCGGCCCTACAATCAGGCTTCAGAAAGGCACACAGTGCAGTCACGGCTTTTGTTGACATAACTTGTCAACCAACAAGTCTTGCTGGATTACTCGAGAGCATTCGACGCATTAAATATTCCTCTTTTGCTGTCCAAAATGACTTTCTATGGCTTTTCTGCAATCTCAGTCAAATCGTTCTCGAGTTATCTCAGTAATCGTTCTCAGTTGGTTAGGTTGGCAAATGTTAATGGAGATTTTTTTCCACTCCATCGTCTATCACTAGAAGCGCCCCCCAGGGCTCTATATTGAGGCCCCTTCTCTTTACCTTGTACACGGCAGACATTTGCTCAGTGATCACACCACACAGTCGTCACACCAGTACCATAATATGAACGCAGATGATACCCAACTTTATCTTTCATTTGATCCCAGTGAAACAAGAATAGCAGTAGAAAAGATAAATAGAGATCTAACTAGAATTGTTGCATGGTCGGTATCCAATACACTTGCATTAAACCTGAAAAAAACTAAACTTATGGTCTTTGGCTCTTCGACCCAAATACAAAATATATCGGCCCACGATCCTATTGTGTACTTGATGAGTGAACGAGTGGAACGTGTGCCAATGGTCCGCAACCTGGGGGTGGTAATTGATGAGCAATTGCGCTTTGAGCAACACGTGTTGGAATCAAACTAGAATGGCGTGCCAAATCTAGGAACTGTCGAGCGCTGAGCAGGCCGCTCTGTACGCCCTGGCACCGAACCACTGCCTTCCGTGGTAGTTTCAAGTAGTCGGCTACTAAATGTTGGAACAACATCCCACCCCCTCTTCGGGAACTCGGCTCGTTGCAATCATTTAAAAAGGAAACAAAAACCTTTTATTAAAATACCGAACAATGATGCCGAGTGGGACACGTGTTGTTAGCGACGCGACATGAAATGGATTCGGCATAATAGGGACATAGCCATTCAAATAGTTTTGTAAATAACGCTAGTCCACGCCCTCACTACTTGCGCCCGTCCTCGGATAGGTGGTTATTTTCGAGTGTGACGTAAGCAAGTACTAATAAGATTCTTATAGGAAATTATGATGTTATAGGAACCTAGGTATAGGTATATTTTGAATGCTATTTTGATAATATTGATTTATGGTTGAATTGATGATATTTGTGTTTAATAAAGTTCTTAGGGATTTCATTGGTATAATATAAGCGTAATATGAGAAGCTTTATGTATGTCTTAGATAGAAATAAGACCTAGGTTATTTGTCAAATACTGATTTGTTTAGATTTGCCATAATTGTGGTAATTTTATGGTTATTTCGTATCAGATTAGGTACATAATGGTAGATATAACGTTATTGTATATAGGTTCATATAATAAAATACGCATTTGAAGTAATAAATGACGTAATATGGTTAGATATTTTCTCGTTGAATAACTACGTAATTATATGGTTTATTGTTATGGTTTATTGATAATAATGTGTAAATTGCTTTCTTTTATTGAAATGTAATAGTTATTTTCATGGTGTTTTACGTATTTGAAGGGAATAACGAGAAAACCTTTGTTGTTGTATATGTTCCTAATTGGTAGTTATATCTTGTTTGATTATGTTAAAAACTAATTGTAATTAGAATGTTTGCATATTTTAATAATGTAAAATGATAAAATTATGTTTGTAACCGTTTCGCCTTAGGTACAATGTTAGGCTAAGTAAATAGTCTGCCGGCGCAAACGGTGTTTTGAGATAGTCTTTGTTCTAGAAAGTTTTTTGTATTTAATTTTATCAAATTGGTATTTATGTAAACATATAGGAATCGTTTCGCTCTATTATTTGAATATAATATTGTAATAGTTTTGCTTAATAGTTTGAAAGATAATTCGATGTAAAGTTTAAAATCCAAGTAAAACTTAAGTGTAATTAGGTGCAAATTGCACAAACGCGCCAGCCAATCAGAGCGCTGGAATTATTTAGGGCGAAATTTGTATAAAAGGCGCACGCCGAGCTTTGGTAGACAGTTCGGTGCCCACAAGCAAGAAAACAACATCTAATAAGAAGAAAGAAACAGTTCGGTGCCTGCAGCGAAGAAAACAACAAGAAGAAAGAAAAAGTCTAATAAGAAGAAAGAAAAAGTCTAAGAAGAAAAGTTCAGAAGAATCCAACTAGAAGAAAGAAAGTGCTGTTCGGTGAATCCGGAGGCTAGTGAAGACCCAAGAACACGTAAGCGCTGTTCGGTGTATCCGGAGGCCAGTGAAGAGGTCTGAAGAAAGAAACTGAACTAGAGGAACGATTGCGGTTCATAGGCTTGTTTAAACTTAAGGTTTATTTTGGTATCCGCAATAAACGTTCTTACTTTGAAGACGTGTTGTTTTCACTGCGCTCCAACCTGCACTCGATCAAGTCGGGTGTCACTCCGTGGTTCGTCAGGTCGTGGTGTCTTCGGGGCCAAAGGGTACATACGGCGGCATCTTCTCCAGCCGGCGCAAAACTCTGCAACACGTGTTGTTCCAAGACTTCCAATATACCAGTGGTAAATTCTTTGCACGTGTCATATTATGTGTATTGTTAGCTTTTTATATATAGGTATACAAATAAGTATTCATCTATTATATTCACATTATTGTATTATAAATTAATGGTTTAATAGTCGTCTGCTGCGCAGATGCACGTATATATTGGGGCACATCAGAAAACCAGTGCTGCGGCTTCGGCTGTGGCACTATGCTGAGATGTGTCCTATTTAACATGCACTACAGTACGGGGCAATTCGCTGGTACGCTTTTATATTGTTTTTTGTTTGTCTTTCTTTTATTTTAATTATTTTTTTTGTGTCAAATTTTAAACCGTTTAATAGTTTTATATTTTATTTTACTTTTTTTTTGTATCTGTCTGTCTTGTTTTTATTGTGTGTTAAATGAAATAAATGTGTGAATTTGAAATTTGACAATAAATCAGCTACACGTTACTATCGTATTCAGGAAAATGCGTGATTGCAGATTCAAAACAATACTAACACCCTTTGTCTTCATTTCATTCATACACTTTTTAGTGCTGTATCGTTAAGTTTTAAAACTGTACGTTTCTTTCATTCATTCTCCACAGTTACAAGGTAGTTATCATAAAATAAATGCGTAAAATATTTCCCCGTGAGACAATACACACCGCAACAAAAAGCTGCATCTTTTTACAATATCAAATTATTTTATCAGATACATTGTAAGACACAGCCTGAATAAAATACAAATATAATCTTGTAAAACTTGTGACGTTGACACCATATATTCTTTTGTTATATCTCAAAGAGATTATGCTGCGTTTTCATTATATTAGTTTTCAATTTCCCAGTCGGCTGTAATTACTCAAAACATTAGAGAACTTTACACATAAACCTTCATTCAGAATCACTCCGTACATTGGTAAAAACCGTATGAAAGTCCGTTGGGTACTTTTTGTGTTCATCGCGTTCAGACAGTCGTGGCCGGGAGACTTTATTTGATAATATGTAATGATCATAATGCGTACTCGTTCTTACAAAGTGAACTCTGTATTTTTTCTCATATATTTAGGTAAAACCTGTTGGGAGGAACAAAATAAAAATAAATAATTTTAAGGATTTTCTTCATTTAACAAAAATGGTTTTTACTAGTAGCGGTTAGTTTGGGCAAATAATTAACCAAATTAACCAAACCTAAATATCAACGAAGACTTTGTTGCGGTCGGTATAGTTCATCTTTGTGTAGATTTTACACATTTCAAATTGGTCTTCGACAGAATATGGGGATGTGATTCTCAAAATACAGAATAAATACGCTAAAATTCTTCGAGGAAAATGAAGTTCACACAAAATTTTGTATTATTTGTGGAAGCTGTGCTGCCGATATTTACTTAAATACTTTTTAAAACGTTCTGTGTGCCGTCAAAGCAACTTGGTGATGTTTTATATCATCAGCTAAATTGTTAAAAGTACAATAAGTTAATACTCTTTTTATAATATTTTGTAACTTATACTTTTAAACTGTTTAATACCTAGTCATGGTAATTAAAAAATGTACCAATTTAATAAACAGTTATAAAATAATTGTCTTATTCAATTCTCTTTTATTTGTGTTCATTAAAAACTGGTTAATATTAAATTTTTACAATAATATTTTCTCAGGTTGGGTCATTTGTAATTTAATGAAAATCGAGTGGGAACCTATTTGTGTACTTCATTTTGGAGCACACTGTAAAGCGGGAAACAATTGCAAACCCTTCTCCAATTAAAGGCATCTTCAACGTATTTCCAATATGCTTCGTAACTTTTTGTTGGAGTGCGAAACAAAACCTGGAAGAGTCTTTAAGAACTTTATGCTAAAGAATCTGTCAAGTTATCTGTCAAGTAATATGTTAAAACTTACCAAAAGAGGCCAACTCTTTTGGTAAGTTTTAACGAATCGAGTAAATTAAAATCGTAAACCAGGGTTTGATAAAAATCTGACCATACATTCTAGAGGTGGAAATCAATAGTCCGAAATCAGAACTTTTAGTCGACATGATGCCAGCTTGATATAGAATATTGAAGGTAAACATAAAATATAAATATTTACCAATATCGAGAAAATATTTAAGAAAATATAAATACAATTAAAGAGGAAAGATCATACGTTAAAACCTAAGGCGGAAAACAATCTGCTCCCTGTGAGCTATTTTGGCGTGCGCTGGAAAAACCCGTAAAGGTTACACGAGTAGCATGTAACGTGAAAATGTTTGTCTTAAATAGTTCTACAAAAAAATTCCGCGACAGCATTTATCTATTTTATATGCGTAAGTCATAAGCTCTAAAATAATGAACCACAAGTTCAGAAGCAAATGTTTTGTATTCAGAATAAATAATTTTATCGCTTCTGTTATTTAATTTACATAAACTTTGTTTTTCGCTCTTATTTGGTCAAATATGCAAAAGATACGACAGTGAGAAAGTCAATGTGCGCTAATAAAATCGCTGAGTAAGTTTTGACTAGAGTTTAAAGCTTGTGAATGAGTTTTAAAACTTAAGTGTATTGTTATTTGACATCATAACGTCAGAAAACTATGTTTTCGAGCCTATTTTTGCTAACCGTCTTTTGCTTCAACGATTTGTCAATTCCACTCTTATGAGCAAAATCCGCCAATTACATTCCACAACGCACGCCCTAGAGACAATCGCCTTTTATATTATTTTTGACTTTTGAAAAACTCTAGGCACCTGTTGTAGGAACGTGATTGTGGACATAGTTGATGCGATTTTTGCCTACGACGACCGAGTAGCGTAGTGGCCGTGCCTTATACGCCGGAGGTCCCAGGTATGAGTCCTGGCCGGGGCAATCATTTGTGTGATAAACATAAATGTTTGTTCTCCGGTTCCCCCTCCCCCCAGGTCATACTGTGGGGCCATACAGTTGGTGTGTTTGTCAGAAGGTTTTTTAATATTATTATCACTACATAGAACGAGTATAAAACAAAGTTGCTTCCCGCTGTCGGCCGGTCCCTATGTATGCTTAGATCTTAAAAACTACGCAACAGATTTTGATGCGGTTTTTTTAAATAGATAAAGTGATTCAAGAGATAGGTTTATATGTATAATACATGCATAATATAATTGAGAAGTACTGATAATTTTAGAGGTTCTTAATGTGATGTCGTAAATGAACACATTTTTTTGCGCTTACTTTGCAAACGCTGGCCTTAAAAAGGTCTACAAAAAAGTCCGCAATGATATTTGTCTATCTCTTAGGGATAACCCACAATAACCATGTTTTATCCTTTACTTTTTACGAGAAATAATGGCTTGATTACAAAGCGATTTTAAACAATTATCAGCATTAATCCTTATCCAATGAAGTACCTTAAATACATTGTTCATGATATAAATCAATATGGTCCTTTACAGCGTGTAATTTAAAAAAATATTTTCGAAGATATTACAGATTTAAAATGCAGGGACACAGACCCGTGCGAAGCCGGGGCGGGTCGCTAGTTACAAATAAATAATCTTCAAATTTCTGAAAAGATTTTTTCGCGTTTCCGCAATAGCGCAAGTTTTTTTTCAAAGGAACCAGAAATACTCAGTAAATTAAACGCAGTAGTGAAATCACATCTAGTGCAGTACTTGTACTTAGACACATGAAGAAAATTAGTTCAGTAACAGTTTCGACCTTGCTTATTTGATATCTTATTTGCTTTTTATGGTTAAGATCGCCATTATTAGCCTCAATCAAATATGAACGTCAAATTTATCAAGCTTTCATAAGTCTACAAGCTTTTGTTTAATCTGAAATACAATAAACTTGTTCAACAAATACAATCTGTAAATTCATTTTTCTGTTTCCACACAGGAGCGAGGCTACGTGAAGATTTTTGAAATGTTTATTCAATTTACAAAATTGTTTTAACCAGCGGTATAGGTCTGTGTTTATTGTATCTGCAGCTATTGGTCGTATTGACTTGCTTATTAGACAGAATTAGAGTTTGAAACAATATTTTTGAGTGGTTTGCCGCATTATTATGACAAAATGTCGTTATTTGTTGTTAATCGCTATTTATTTTTGCAGTGAATTTTATTGAGAATTAAATATTTTTGCTTCAAACAATAAAGGTAAGTATAATTTGGATAAATTAAGTATAATTTTTGAGTCACGGAACATGTATTAATTTTATTTGTGGAAACATTTTCAATTCAAAAGCAATTATCTAAACGAACAATGTTGTATTTTTTATGTTATATACTTTGATATGATTGCTAAAAATACATAGTGCTGTGCGAAATAAACTTTTCAAGTCAGCTGTGTCACATGTTTAACGAACAACTGGAGAGATCGAAACTCAACATCTCACATGCGACCATGTCTAGTAAGTAACGATTAAGATTAACTATTAACAAATAAACAGAGTTTGGTATCTCATGTAAAAAAAACTTTGCAAAATGTTGCAACTGCATTTCAAGGGTAATGCATTGTGATTTTTCATTTACCAAATACTTAGATCACTCAAAACCTACATGGCAAAGTGATGCAATAGAAATAACTATGCTGAACTTACTCTTACACAATCCTCTGTAACGTTTTAGCCCATATGTGTTTCCACGGCCGATACAGCACCAATGTCTTAATAACAATAACAATCTTATTCATCAGTAGATACGATACTACGTAAATATATGGAAAAATTCATAAAAAAGCAACTATAATTTAATTTAACAATAATTGTATATATGTCGAAATTTAAATATTTGAGAAACAATTAAGAATTTAATTATTATTTTTTTATTTATAATAATACCTAAATCAGTTAGACATGTTGCTTATAAAAGGGGATGTCATTTTCAAGTATTCAAATTTAAATTATTTTCTCCTTAAATTATATCGACCCTTTTTACTAAAATATCGCGGCATACTGACAGCTCGTAAGGCCTAGCCGTGCCGGTACGTTACAACGGAAAAATTTCATCAAAAAGTTTTGTAGCATCAGTCAAAGACTGCAGGGACCGAACATTCTTCTTACCGTATACTTTCCATCGAAATGCTAAAACTATTTGACAATTGTCTGTCAACCAATCTGGACTAAGGGTTTAATACTCTGTACTGCGAGTCTTTCATAGAAAATAGAATAAACAGAGCTGAAATGTAACTCTCTGCGACAGTTAGTCATGAAAGCTGCGCCGAAAAACTGGCAATCGTAATCGTGACGTGGTAATCCTGATGCGATAAAAAATTAAATTTATTTGTACGTTTGAAGTTAGCTCCATTGTACAGAACTTCGATTTAGAATGGTTTGATACATAAATATGGTTTGAAAATGTACTAATATTCGTTCACATTAAGTATGATTTCAAATTTAGGCGCTTATTCACTACTTACTCAAAGTAAAACTATAGAGCACACCGTACACGTGTCACGTACTATTAAATGTAAACTCGTCCGTCGCGTGTCCCAGCAGCAGGACGCAGTGGAGCCATATACTCTAATGGATAGGATCCGAACACAATCCGGTCCAAATTATGTAATTACAGCTGACATTCCATCGAATAAAAAGCTTGAATTTTGGTAAAGAGATGGAAATTGAATATTTCTGATGGGATATTTAACTTTGATATTGTTATCGAAGACGTCCGAGTTGTAGAGTGGACAGGTACTCCTTCGTCATACGGGGGCGGTCCCAGGTTCGAGGCCTGGTAGAACACAGATGGTAGGATCATGATTGTTTATTATTGTTTATGTATGTATATTCTGGGATCCCTCCCCAGTTCAAGGTCATCCATTACACAAGTTCTGCTTACATTGGGACTATACTGTTATTATTATGATCTATATCATAATTTTAATAATATAAATAGTTTTTCAAACGGTAAGGTTTTCACTTTTCTAGTAAGGTACTTAGTCCATAAGTAACATAAGATCCATAAGTTCTCCTGGGAACTAGCGTGAAACCTCTTAGTATGAAATAAATCAAAGTAAAAAATATGGCCAATCTTAGAAACATGGCATTATTCAAATCACACGTTTCCTTAAAGTAGATGCTTGAAAAGAAACGTTACAATTCCACAACCCTTTCTTTTATTCAAATAAAAACTCTTGTTTGTAAACGTGGGTCGAATTTGATTGAAAAGTACATGGATTCATTTGTATAAAAAAGGTTAGCAGCCTGCGCGGTGATCAGTCGGTGGCGATGCTCGCCGAACCTTCACTCGAGAAGTTTTTATCCCGACATAAAGTCAGATTGTTGTGTTGCTGGAGTGCCATCAAACCTTTTCGCAAATAGATTTCTTGTTCCTACGCGATACACATTCTGAGATAGTTTAAGTTTATTTGAGCTGCAGACGAACTGGAGCTGGTTTGTAGAGGGTATGATATGGGTTTATACGTGTATTTGACTTGAATATAGAAGGCTCTTTGTTACAATTATGGTTAATCTATCTACAACTCGAAGATTGAAGCCGTTATGACTTACCGATACAACGCATTGCTGTATCTACTCCCTAGACAGGAGCAATCTAGGTTACTAAACGGAAAGACCAGGAACAAAAGCACGTGTAGAAACATTGGATGGATATTTTGGTTAGTTTAACTAGGTGTCATTGATAAACTATAGAACCCATTTAGAAAATTCATATACCACTAGAGAGTTTCTACATCCCGAAGTTACCGAACTACGCCACGTACTACGCTGCGAACTACGCCGCGAACTACGCCGCAAACTACGCCACGAACTACGCCGCGAACTACGCCGCGAAGTTCATTAGTACTGAGCAACGTTTACAACAATGCTAACGGAATTCAAATCGTATGTAATCGAAATGTATTTAGTGAAATAATCATAAACTTTGCTGATGTAAAGTTTTGTTTGGAGTAAAAATGACAAATGTGTCGCAATATATTTTATTTGATTTAAATATAAAATTGGAAAATTTCTTCGATTGCATTGATATATGTTTCTTTTTCAAAACAGGTTACTCTTACAGAATTCAAAAGTATATATTTATTAGCAAAACAATTGTTTTTTTCATTTTTTTTTTTTTTTTTTGCTGCCGAAGCACCCTCTCTCGGGAGGGAGGTGGAAGATTCGTCATGAATACCTCCGCAGCCGTCTGCGGGGTTATGTGGGACTCACCAAAGTGGCACCTACCCACTAAAAACCACCCAAGTGGCTGTAGCATGGGAATGCTGTCAGCCTTCATCGGAGCGACACCCGGGTTGGGAGGTGGGCGCGCAAGCAGGGACCCGCTAGCGGGTCACCCGCTGAGAATACTTAATCACTTAAGGTGCAAATGACATTTATATATTGTTGATTAAACGGCCTGGGCAGCCTTAAGCTGGTCCAGATTGGCCGAAAGTTGGTCGGGGGGATCCGAGAGTGCATTTCTCGGTCTACGGACTTTGTACCTCGACGGCATGGACGGAGCAGTATAAGCTACTGTCTCGCGTATAAGGGGGTTAGGGTGCTCTTCGGATCGCTTAAAATAAGCGGTGGAGAGCGTCCTAAGGTGTTGTTGTATGGTAGGCAGTTCGAGATCTCTGTGCAAGTCTGCGTTTCGCACGTACCACGGAGCATCCGTGGCCCGGCGGCAGAAGAGATTCTGGACTACCTGTAGTTTATACATATCGGAGGGTTTAGCATGTGCAAATATTGGGGCGGCGTACGTCATGACTGGTCTCACGCAAACCTTAAAAAGCGTTTGCTTGTTCCTAAGAGACATTTTACTGTGCCGGCCTAACATACTGTTAAGTCGACCCATGTACAGACGGGCGAGTTTGGTAACTCGGAGGATGTGTGGACGGAATGAAAGCGTACGATCGAGCGTTACGCCTAGGTACTTGGTGGTGAGTGCCCACGGGATGGGCGTACCTAGCATTCGGATGTGGGGGTCGTAGGGACGACGGCGTTTATGATCGAAGCGCATCGCAGAGCTTTTCTCTGGATTTACATCGATACGCCATTTTTTAAACCAAGCTCCGAGGTCATTTACGGCCTTCTGGAGTTTGGTGATGAGTGTGTCGACGTGCACGCCCTTGACGTATAGGGCAGTGTCGTCAGCAAAGAGGGAGAGTTGAACACCTTTAGACGGGATGGGTATGTCATTGGTGTATATTGTGTATAGTAACGGGGCGAGTACCGAGCCCTGAGGGACGCCCGCCTTGAGGGGGCGGGGGGTGGAGAGCGTACCTTCGTGTTTGAAACGAAAGGTGCGATCTTTAAGGTAGGAGCCGACTAGTTTGACTAGACGGTCGGGCAAGCCTGTGTTGTGAAGCTTGTAAATGAGCCCTGCGTGCCAGACTTTGTCAAAAGCCTTGGCTACGTCAAAGAAGACCGCGACTGTTTTCAGTCGTCTGGGGTAGAAGCCGTCGAGTATGTACTCGACGATTCGGTGGACTTGCTGAGGGCACGAGTGTTTGGCTCGAAAGCCGAATTGATGGGGGATAATAAGGGGGTCACCGTCCGCTGGGAACAGGTGGTCCTTCATTCGAGCGAGTATGACTCTCTCGAGAAGTTTGGCCATTGCCTTGAGTAGACTGATGGGTCTGTGATTAGCCGGGTTATTCAAGGGTTTACCCGGCTTGGGAATGCCTATGACTATAGCTTCTTTCCAAGCTTTTGGAAAGTAGCTTAGATCAAAGCAAGCATTGAAAATAATCGCAAGTAAGGTAAGCACCTGCCGAGGCAGCTGCTTAAGTGCTTGGTTGGAAATTCCATCCGCACCCGGGGCCTTCTTGGATTCCTGTTTCCTAATGATGAGTAGGATTTCATCGTTAGAAACTGTAATGGGGTCAGCGGTGATTGGACGGGAGTCTTTGCAATCGACTTCGTCTTCCACCGCCTGGATGTGAGCTGGGTCTGTGGGTTGGGTACTCGGGGAGCATTGTGAAGCAATGCTATCGGCGAAGCATTCAGCTTTTTCGTCGTCCTCGAAGGCGGTAGTGCCATCGGGACGAGATAACGGAGGGGTGTAGGTACGAGCGTCTAGTCGGAGGGCTCTCGCCATCCTATAGTACGCCGTGTGGGACGGGGAAATATTAATCATAAGATCGTTCCTTTGAACGTCTCTGTATTCCGCGACGGTACGTTTGACTTTACGTTGAAGTTGGTTAGCGATTTGCCTGTAGGCGGGTGTGGGGTATTTTCTGGCTCTGCGGAGAGCGGCGTTTTTAGCTTTAATTAGGTTGCTAATGTCCAAGGGAAGCTTGGGCTTGCCATGCTTAGCAACCTTTAGGTTCTCACTGATGGCCGAGTTGATGGCGGTAGTGAGAGAATCGACTATCCAGTCGATTTTATCCGTGCTATCGAGATAGTCGGATGAAATCGCGAGTGGGCAGTCTGGGGCTTCCAAGGCCGAAGACAGGGTGTGCTTGAAACCTTCCCAATTGGTATAGGTTTTCGGAGCAGGAGGGTCGTTTTGGGGTCCTAATATTAGGGACACCGGACGGTGGTCAGAGCCTAAGTCGTCTAGCGGCTGTATGGTCTTAAGGTCGAGATTGATATCCTTGACGATGGCAAAGTCAAGGATATCAGGTGAATGAAGTGGGTTGTCCGGGTAATGTGTCGGTGTAACCGGTGAAATGACGTCAAGATCGAGTGACTTCGTGATGTCTAGTAATTTAACACCACTGGTGTTAGTCGACAAGCACGTCCAGTCAGTATGTTTGCAATTAAAATCGCCGAACATAATGACGGATTGCCCCAGTTCGAGTAAGGCCTCGAAGTCACAACGAAGGGGCGCTGTACCACTAGGTATGTAGACCGAGGCCAAGACTATGGTCCTGTGACCTGTCATAGCCAGCCTACATACTGTGGCCTCCATGTTGGTGAGCGGAGGCGTGGGAATTGGAGAACAGTGGATACTTCTCTTGTAGTAGATGGCAGTGCCGCCTCGTTGGACCGAGGCGGGCCTGTCACCACGCACAAGGGAGTATTTAGGAATGTTAAGACCCCTGGTGTGCTGGGGTTTTAAAAATGTCTCTTGGACAAGGATTAACTCGGGCTCAATGTTCTTAATGAACAGTTTGAGCTCCGGAAGTTGGTTGATTAGACCTCGGGTGTTGAAGGAGATCAGGGATAAACCCCTAGGTTTGATGCGACCAGTCGTGGCGCTTGGTGTATTATTCATTATAGATGTACCTATAATGAATTAATTAGGGATTGGTACTCAGCGAGTACCATAAAGCGGTCTTGGGAGTTGCGGGCCGCGCGCAGTTTGCTGGCACACTGCGCGACTTGTGACATATCGACTCCTTTGATGGTGTCGTATATCAGTTTGAGATCCTCAGCCATCGAAGGCTGAGGAGAGGGTTTTGGGCCTGCTGGTGGAGCAGGGTGGGTCGGAGCAGCCGGACGCTGTCTCCAGGCAAGCACTGGAGTGGGCGTGGGCTGGGCGGGCTTTGCTGCCGGGGAATCCCGGTGGCGCAGCGGCGGGAAATTAGTGTTACTAATAAGGGGCGGGGCCTGTCTGGGCGCCGCCCTCCTTGCAACAGGTCGGGAAGTGCGGGGTGCGCGGGGGCAGCCCCTGTAGTTGGCGGTGTGGCCGGACTGGCCACACAGCACACAGGATGGGGGAGAGGTCCACTCCGGAGTGCGGTTGCACTCCTTCGTGAAGTGAGGCTCCAGGCACTTAACGCACCTGGGACTAGCGAGACAATTACGCGCCGCGTGCCCATAAAGTTGACAGCGGTGGCACTGTCCTGGATAGCCACGGCGATGAGGCGTTTCTACGGAGATTCCGGAGAGGCCGCAGATAGTGCGGGCCTCGCGGAAGAACTCTCGGGATTTAGGTGAGTTGGTCAGTATGACCAAGGCTAAGGGAAAACGGCGGCCGTTCTTGCTGTGCATCTTGTGCACAGCCTCGGCGGGAAAGCCTTGAGCTTTGATATCCTCAAGGATGATCTCGTTCGAGAATTCGAACGGGACTCCCCGTAGGATGGCTTTTATTTTACGCTCTTCTGGGAGAGCGTACGTGTGATAGGCGATCTGCCTTTGGGTGAGGAGCTGAGTCAGACTTCTGAAGTCAGTTACTGTGGGAACAGTGATTTTGACGGCCACGTTCATGTTAGTGGCCTGTACATAATTGATTTTTTGCTCGCGGCAAAGGTTTGAAACTAGAGGCCAGTTGGCCTTATCCCGTAGGAACACGGGGGGAGGGGTCTTAGCCTTAGCTAAAACAGGCGCGCAGCGCGTTGCTGGCTTGGTGGGAGCGGCGGTTGAGCCGACTGGGGGAGTCACGTTGAGTGACATGAGGGGGACGGGGGAGGGGGGCGACTGTGTCGCCGGGCAGGCGGTTGGTGTCGGCGACACCGGCCTGGAGGTGGGTGTCGGAGACACCCGGGATTTCTTATTCCGCTTGGAGCGGCGCTCTACGAGCGTAAAGCTGACGGTCGGCTCGGGTCAACCGGTGAGGGTGTCCGCTTGGGATGCGGACTCGGCGCTGCTGCTAGACGCAGTGCGCTTGGAGGGGCGGGCGGCGGATGAGGCCGAGGTTGAGGTCGCCGTCGAGGTGGCGTCCGAGAACTCGCACTCCATTTCACTGGAGGCGGAGGAGGGGGGAGCGCTGTGAGGCAGCGATGTCGTCGTGGCCTGAAGGGCCAGTGGAGCCAACAGGGTGGCGAACATGGGCGAGAGATCGCTAAGCATTCGAAGAAATGCATGCGGGTCGAATGGGGCGCCTGAAGCGGCGACGCCGTCGACGAATTGCTTCGCAAGCTCAGCGTGAGCTTGCGCAGCCATTGCGTACGGCGGGGGAGGGAAGGGGAGCTATCGAGATATTAAATATGATAAATATATACTTTATGAGCAACCTAGCACAAAACCTAACTAAGCCTCCCTACCGGCGGTAGGGGGGGTCGGGACGGCCGCAGCGGTGCCCCTAATTCGGGCAGCGCTGGTTCCGTCACCCTGGGTAAGGCCCTGTGCAATGGGATCGGGACTTCCGGTTTGTTGTTTGCCTGAAGGGCTAAACTATGCGCACCGGGGCAACGCCGACTGGTTTCGTTGGCACCGTTACGCGTATCCACCAGCCCACGAAGTCTTGATCTCGGCGAACTTACTCCACGAAGAACACCTGGAACGTCGAAGCCCGTCGACGTAGCTCACGTTCGACGAAACACGAAGACGGTTAGCAAGCCACTAATCGCCGTGAAAACGGCGTTTGAAATTTAAAACGGAAACGTCTATGAAATAATAATACGGTAACGACCTTATGAAATTTGATTGCTCGATTAGCGCGGGGGCTAAGGGAGCGGGGAGGCGTCTGCGATTGACGTGCGCTCGAGAACGCACGCAAACCGAGACTGTGTTTTATTCTTTTTTTTTTTTTTTTTTTTGTTCCCCTCCGCGGGAAGGGCAGGAGGATAAAAATGCCCTGACGCATACTCTGGCGCGATTCCAAAGTTATGTGGGACTCGTCCCGACGCCTACCAGGACCATACCCACTAAAAACCCCCTGTCGGCTCGTGCATTTTTGCCACTCAGCCTTCATCGGAGCGACGGCCAATTGGAGAAAGAGGCCGCGCTAGCGGGGCCCAGAAGGGGTCACCCGCTGGGATTACATAGCACTGAAGGTGCTCAAAAATTAAAAGTAAAATAAAAACATTAAAAATGAAAAGTAAATAATGAAAACATTAAAAATTGAAAAATTAAATATGCATTAATTCGGATTTACGTTAGAATTAGAATTTACGTTAGAATTAGAATTTGCGGCCAGAAGGGCCTCGAGATCGCGTGACAGTCTGGTGGATGAGTACGTTTGCGCATTTCTAGGCCTAGCGACTTTGAACTTCGAGTCTAACACAGGAGCAGCATATGAGACAGAATCACGAACTAGAGGATTGGGATGGGTTTCGGAGCGTTTGAAGAACGCTTCAGAGAGTGTTTTGAGATATTGTTGTACTGTAGGCAGTTCAAGATCTCTATGCAAGTCCGCGTTACGCACGTACCACGGTGCGCCTGTGGCCCGGCGGCAAAAGAGGTTTTGAACTACCTGCAGTTTGTACAGGAGGGAGGGTTTGGCGTGGGCAAAGATTGGCGAGGCATACGTCATGACGGGTCTAACGCAGACCTTGTAAAGTGTACGTTTGTTTCTGAAGGACATTTTACTTTTTCTACCTAACATGCTATTTAGGCGGACTAAATAGTGACGAGCGAGTTTCGAAACTCTTTCAACGTGTGGCTTGAAAGAAAGCGTCGGATCTAATGTGACGCCTAAGTATTTAGTACTGCGCTTCCAGGGGATGGGAATGCCTAACATTCGAACGTGGGGATCGCCATCGGGACGACGGCGTTTGTGGTCGAAGCGCATCGCAGAACTCTTTTCAGGGTTCACATCGATGCGCCATTCTTGAAACCATGCACCAAGGGCGTTTACGGCCTTTTGGAGTCTGGTTACAAGGCGCCGAACACCGTGGCCTTTGGTATAGAGTGCGGTGTCGTCAGCGAAGAGGGCGAGTTCGACGCCTTTCGGCGGGATGGGAATGTCGTTGGTGTACACGGTGTACAGCAGAGGGGCGAGGACTGAGCCTTGAGGGACGCCAGCCTTTATGGGACGAGGTGCAGAAAGCGTGCCTTCGTGTTTAAATCGAAACGTACGGTCTTTGAGAAACGACGCTATTATCCTGACTAGGCGATCCGGTAAGCCTATCTTGTAGAGTTTATAAACGAGACCGCTGTGCCAGACTTTATCGAAAGCCTTGGCTACGTCAAAGAAAACCGCGACTGTTTTATAACGACGCGGATAGAAACCGTCAAGTATATACTCGACGATTCGGTGGACTTGCTGAGGGCAGGAGTGTTTAGCGCGAAAGCCGAACTGATGGGGAATAATGAGAGGATCGCCATCCGTTGGAAACAGATGGTTCCGCATTCGAGAGAGTATGACTCTCTCGAGAAGTTTAGACATTGCCTTGAGGAGGCTGATGGGTCTGTGATTAGCCGGGACGTTCAGAGGTTTGCCCGGCTTGGGAATGCCTATGACTGTCGCTTCTTTCCAAGCTTTAGGAAAGTAGCTATGGTCGAAGCAGGCATTGAAAATGATAGCTAGCAAGGTAAGCATCTGTTGAGGTAGGTGCTTAAGTGCGTGGTTGGAAATTCCATCCGCACCCGGAGCCTTTTTGGACTTTTGATTTCTAATGAGAAGCAAGATTTCGTCATTAGAGACTGTGACAGGGTCGGCGGTGATGGGGAGAGAGTCTCTGCGAAGGACTTCGTCCTCCACCGCTTTGATGTGAGTGGGATTCGCGGGTTGCGTTCTGGGCGAGCATTGTGCGGCAATGCTGTCGGCGAAGCATTCGGCTTTCTCTTCGACTTCGAAAGCAGTAGTGCCATCGGGACGAGTGAGAGGAGGAACGTGAGAGACGGTGTCTACGCGTAAGGCTCGGGCCATGCTATAGTACGCTTGGTGGGACGGAGAGATATTCGCCATGAGATCGTTCATCTGAGCGTCTCGGAGTTCCGCGAGGCAAGACCTAACTTTACGCTGAAGCTGATTCGCAGCTGTTCTATAGGCGGGCGTGGGATATTTCTTGGCTCTCCGGAGAGCCGCGTTTTTAGCTTTAATAAGATTGCTAACGGCTAAGGGAAGCGTGGGTTTGCCTTGCTTAGCAACCTTTTCGTTGTCACTGATGGCTGAGTTGATAGCATCAGTGAGAGAATTTACTAATGAATCGATTTTATCCGGGCTATCTAATTGCTCGGGAGAGATCGCGAGTGGAGAGTTCGGAGCCTCTAAGGCTGAAACTAACGTATTTTTAAAACCTTCCCAATTGGTAAAGGTCTTAGGAGATGAGACGTTATCGTTCGGCGGTCCTAGCACGAGGGAAACGGGGCGATGGTCGGAGCCTAGGTCATCGAGCGGTTCGATAGACCTTAGGTCAAGATTGATTCGCTTGATAATTGCAAAGTCGAGGATGTCAGGAGAGTAGGACGGGTTGTTGGGATAGTGAGTGGGAGTGACGGGGGATATGACATCTAGGTCAAGGGAGTTAGTGATGTCGAGGAGAGCGATACCGCTGGTGTTAGTCGATAGGCACGTCCAGTCAGTATGTTTGGAGTTAAAGTCTCCGAACATAATGACTGAATGGCCGAGGGCGAGAATGGCCTCAAAGTCGCTTCGGATTGGTCTGGTACCACTAGGTATGTAGATTGAAGCTATGATGATGGTCGGATGACCAGTCATGGCCAATCTACACACAGTGGCTTCCATGTTGAGGAGAGGAGGGGTAGGGAGAGGACAGCAGTGGAAGCCTCTTTTGTAATATATAGCGGTGCCGCCGTAACCGTCAGAGTTGGGCCTATCGTTACGAATAAACGCGTACTTAGGTATAGCGAATCCCCTGGAGCGGTTTGTAGTAAGCCATGTCTCCTGGAGAAGGAATAAGTCAGGTTCTTTGTTCTGAAGGAACAGTTTAATCTCGGGAAGGTTTGTGTTCAGGCTACGAGCGTTAAAAGATATTAGGGATAAGCCCTTGGGTTTGATACGACAGGACGCGGGATTCGCGGGTCTAGACATTATAATTTATTATTTACGAATTAATACAAAAATAAAAGAATTTACAACGAACTTAGGAGCGAGTGATGCTCGGCTAGCGCGAATAAACGCTCTTGAGGAGAGCGGGCGGCTCGCAGTTTGCGTGCGAGTACGGAAATTTCGTTAATGTCGACGTTTTGGATGACGTCGAACACGGTCTTCATGTCCTCAGCCAACGACGACTGAGGGGAAGATGACATCGCGGGACGCGGCCCTACGGGAGCTACGGGAGCTGGGATGGGTTGGGAAGGTGCAGGCGGGACGGCCGGACGCTGCCTCCAAGACAGAGCCGGAGTAGGCGTCGGCTGAACGGGCTTTGCTTCCGGGGGACCCCGGTTGCGCAGCGGCGGGAAGTTAGCGGAGGTGAGCGGCGGCGCCGGTTTAGGCGCGACCCTCTTGACGGTGGAGCGCGGAGCGCGCGGGCAACCCCTGTAGTTTGCTGTGTGGCCGGACTGGCCGCACAGCACACAGGCAGGGGGGGAAGTGGATTCGGGAGTGCGAGTGCACTCCTTAGTGAAGTGGGGATCCAGGCACTTAACGCACCTGGGGGGAGCTGAACAGTTAGCCGCTGCGTGGCCATATAGCTGGCAGCGGTGGCACTGTCCAGGGTGACCACGGGGGTTGGGACGCTCGACGGAGATGTTCGAGAGTCCGCAGATCGTGCGAGCCTCTTTGAAAATCTCCTTCGAGTTGGGAGTATTGGAGAGGATTACTAGCGCTAACGGAAAACGCCTACTGCGGTTGGAGTGCATCTTGTGATCTTTATTCATTTTTTTCACACGTTTTATCTAACAGAAAATGTTGCAAGGGATCACACAGCGGAGCTACCCCCGCTCCTGCAAGATATATACTGCGAATATTTACATTACTACTTTTGAAATATATAAACAGTGAGTTAGCAGCTAGAAAATACATTTTGAGGCTTAGGAAAGGAAACGATTTATTTCTATTTTTATAACAAATATGTCTTTAAGAAATGACACAGTAATACATCTGCAAGTGACCCACCGCGTACCGACGTACACTCACACAACGATGACTCTTAGGATCTGTCGGAACAAAATAAAGAGAACCCTGTTGCGTTTAAACAAAAATGACGTCACAGACCTACTCTACGTCATTTCGCATTTCGCTACACAAGATCTTGCTGTGTGTTGTTGACTCCTAGTAGGTGATCTCTGTGATCAAACTACTGAGCGAGTGAGAGAATGTGATATTAGCTTTGTTGAGTGCGTGCAGCGCTCGCTTCTCACGCCACGCAAGTTTACCTTTGTGCAATATATAAAAGGTTCCAACTATTGAGTCCACGGAACCTTTTATATTGAAAGGCTAGTCTTATATTTAAACTCTATGTGTGTAATGAACCTAGAAATTCTCTAAACTATAAACTTCAACAAGGTTAATACGTTACTCCTGAGGCAATAGAGCTCTTGTTGTCAGATGTCGTACAGAGAAGAACAAATAAAATCATACACACATACATTCACACCGGCGTGTGAAAAGGTAAGTAATTGACGAGAATGATTGTGCACGTGCTTCTGTTGTCCGGAAAATATAGAATATCTTCAATATTACAGAAAAAGATATGATTGTGTATTGTGAACTATTTCAAGCAGTTTTTTTATTATTTTGTCTTAATTCATACAGTTTTTAAAGTTTTGAATTCAATTTAAATTATTTCGTTTTATTGATTAAGTCTCGTTAGCATCCTTTTGATACGGAACCTTAAGAATTGTAATTAATTCAACGTTTTGTACAAACTAATACTTTATTGAAAAGCGCAGTGGTGGAGACGCTGGATTCTTGATCTGAACCCCGTACTTACAGAGTAAACTTCTTTCTAAAAATATTTAATAGAAGTTTACTTCGTAAGTATACAAGATAACTGGTGTAAGCAAATGATTGAAGGATCAAGATTTGTATATTAATAAACTGCTTTGTATCTCATATTTTTCATAACGTTTCAAGATTCTCCTTTTTACTTGATCACGAAAGCGAATTTAGCCTTACGAATCAAGATAAAAGACAATGTTCCCGATCAATAATCACAGACACACCAGTCCCTCGCCACGTCTGTTGAAGCTTCGCGGCGAAGCATGGCGTGTCGTAGTGGCAACACTAACGTCACTTCACCCCGCGCGCGTGGTCGCACTGTCTGCGTCGGAACATCGGGAACACTGAGCCCAGCGTTAGCCATTGTACTCATTGCGAGCGTGCCTTTGTTAGCCGTTTAATGTTATAACTACTAATGCGATATCAGCCGTGGTGTTGTTGGGCTTCAATGTTTTTGTAGAATGTGCTAGGCCAGCAGGATTTGTTTGGACGGGTTGTAAATAAAATATATTTTAGCAATAAAGTTTAATAGATCATTATCGAAAAAATTTGTAGTACGAGTACCTGATGCTTACGTATCACCTGCGCACGGGCGGACGTATTTACCTCCCAAGTGAGGTTGATAGCTCGAGAGATGCCTGCAAATATACAAGATATGTTTCTTTCTAGATGGACGATGCTTAAATTAAGATAGCTGGTACAAGGTCCACGGTAATTGAACTTACAATTATTTGTGGTCATAATTCAATTAATCAATAACATTATTATGATCTATTACATTATTAATAGAAAGTACATAAGAATCTAACTGTCAGACCTGAACCAGCATTGAAACTCACTTACTTAACTAGAAATGTCACTGACACTTTACTCTTATAGGACTGTCTTTAAATAACTACTAACTAATTCACAATCAGAAGGGTTTGTTTTCAACTTTTAAGTGAAGTGACAACTAGATTACATTTCACATTGGAAACAAATATAATTTTTTGTTTTTAATGGAGGAAAGGTTCAATCTAACTGCCCAAACAAAATTTCACAAAAAACAACAAAACATACCCAAACGAAAATTAAACTGTTACTTCAACCCTCCTCAACCGACCGCGACGAACACAACACAACGCAATCTAACAAGATACATCTGTTTTGATTGAATGTACCATGAATTAACCTTTTGACTGAAAACCGAACTTGACCATTTCCGATTTACACAAACTTTTGTTGAGGATATTTCCTCTGTGAATCGTACTCGTACTTATCATTTTACAATCATTTTTTAAGCTTAAACAGTCGATATCACAGAACAGAAGCAGTATTCACCCTGCAAAATTTGCAGTACCTAATTACATACACTCTCATTTAATTACGTTAATATTAAATCGGGCCTAAAATTGTAACATATTTTATACTGTATTCGAACATTTAAATTAAACAACAACCAATGATCTCATGGTTTTGACTAACTGATATCAGTCAGATAAGTATTATTTTTAATGAAAGAAAATTTGTTTTAATTGCAGTCAAAGTATTTTATTAAATTAGTTATTAAATTGGTTATTAACAGCATTATTTTAATCATTCAAATAATTTCTTTGATCTTTTTAAAACATGAAGTGCTATATTAATAGTCAAAGGTGCACTAAGTATTTTAATAGATGCTACAAGTTTAAAGGCCTCTTTATTGCTCCAGACTCACATACAATTACAGTAAGAAACACAAACACATTCCATAGTATATTTTCAGATTTATTTAACAGTTTATGAAAATAATGCACTCGGTGGTAGTTCGCAGGAAGCGACCACAAAAGACCTTAAGGATCACAGAGTTGTGGTCTATAAAAAAGCTAATAAGCTAAAAAGCATTTGTCGAGGAAGTTTATAAACCAAACAGAATTTTTGATAGAATACGGTGTAATAAGTTATCTAAAGCGTAATACATTAGATTACGCTGTAGCAAAACCAGCAAGCAAGCTGCGTGTGGTCCGCAGCAAAAGCTATCTGTGACGGGTGCGACCACGCACTGCCTACGTGACATCAAATATCAGCGCGAGTAGACCCACTTCACCGAAAATTGCGTTGAATCCATGCTACTTGCAGGCCATTAACATTTTGCTGACTTTGAATAAGAACCTGCAGTCGGCACAAACAATGCCAGTACTAGAAAGCTAGTGCGGTCGCACGAATTATAGTAAAAAAGTTCACCAAACACAAATGTGTTTCATCAAACATCCGTCAATTATGTTTCGATTTGAAACTACAACTATTATTATTAAATTAAACTTTGAGAACTGAGACTCAACAAAAGTGCCTTCAGAGAAACAGTAATTCTCAGTTGTGCTAGCCTTGTGCTCGTGTATTTTCACTGTAAGAGCGGACGACGAAATAATTATTTACTTTAGTAAAGTAATTGATGAATGCTTAAAAGGTAGGCCTACATGATAACTGAAATAACCTGGAAGCATAATAAGCATCACATAATAGATGACGTATTACATCAACATTCACCGCATGCATTTTTTTCGTTAGTTAAGTAAATGTTTTGATGTCATAATATTTATTAGCCTTATTAAGTTATGATGATTTTCATAAATTTTCGATAATATTTAGAACCCTGTTATGATAAAAAATAAATAAATATAAATGTAAATATCCAACGACCGAGTGGTGTTGCGGTAAGTAGCTTTGCCTCATACGCCGGAGGTCCCAGGTTCGGTCCTGGCCGGGGCATTCATTTGTGTGATGAACACAGATGTTTGTTCTCGGGTCATAGTAGTTTGTATTTATATATGTATGTTTATTCTGGGTTCCGCCCAAGTTTGCTGTATGGTCATCCATAACACAAGCTCTGCTTACTTTGGGGCCATACAGTTGGTGTGTTTGTCTGGAGAAACAAAAAAAAGAAACAATGTTTTCATTTACTGATATTTGTAGCTCTCTTTGTAGTACTATTATATAAAATATAAATCCGTCATAAGATGTAAGATATTCATTTAATAAGTGCATTGTATAATTGAATAAGGTCTGTGGATTTTGTGAATAACAAATAAGCAAATATAATTTATATTTATTTTCAATAAAAGTAAATCGACATTGCTTACAAGGTTAGATATAAACCTGGTGTGATTATTGTGGGTGACCTCAATAGCACAAAGGTCGCTAATGTAACCAATTAGGATTCCCTTATCTAGCAAGCCTTACCGAGAGTCTTACAACCTTTCAGCATTTACATTGGAGCCTCAATAGAACGGGCATCAAGGGCTACAAAAGGGTACATTACTTCTGAAAAGGGCACAATTCCTTCACCTGTCCGCTTTATTGAGGTTTCATGGCGTCAATAGAATACCAATAAATTGGTGTTTCCCACCGAGGGGTAGTTTTATGTGACGCATGTTAGCGTCGTATTTGATTTTGTCTATAATTTATGGTGGTTTAAGTTGTTCTTTGGCTTGTACAAAAAGAGCTACTTGAGTTAACTTGTGATTTCTTTACGCTTTTATTTGCAACTACTTCAAGGGCACCTCTGAAAGCGAACCCGGGAGACAACTGCAAAAACTTCTACAAGCTAATAGCCTTCTCAGCATTAAGACTTCGCTTCTAGTTTAGTTGCACTATGAAAATATTTCCGATAGATAGATAGATAAGATAGATAAAAACTTTATTTGCCAAAAATGGTAACACATTATTTTTTCAAACAATTTTACAGAAAATATATGGACTAAGGACACAATTGAAATGTTGTATATTGTCAAAAGTGACACATTAATATATATATATATATATATATATATATATATATATATATATATATATATATATATATATTCTGCTACTGCCAAATAATTTCTAAAAAGGAGAGGTATAAAGGAATACAATAAATAAAATAAATTCTAAATAACAAAAACCTCAATGAAACGCAATATAAGTAAGTGCAGTAAATAAGATAAAGATGATTATAGTATACTTATACATATAATTAAAAGTAATAGAGTTAATATAAAAGAATATCAATAATAAACTTATGTGGTTAGTTTAGGTTCAAATATATCTAATTCATAACTTTAACATATTCAAAAATAATAACATGGCATGTTAATCTAAATATTATAGTAGGTACATAGATAAGAAGTGAAGTAGGTTGCAGTTTTCGATACCAATCTATTTTGTGAAAATCAAAAGCATCTGTTGATCTAAGTAAAGTATTTTTGTTTTTAATTTAAATGTTGCTTTAGATTTCAGATTCCTTGTTGGTGGTGGTATATCGTTCCAACATTTTGTTGCATGGTAACGAAAACTGCCTGTGAAAGCCGTTGTACGGTGTTGCTGTGTACTTAGTGGGGGAGGTTGTGATCTAAGATTATTATTATATTTGCAAGTAGAAAATTTTAATTTAGAAAATAAGTATTCTGGGCTTTTAAAATTGACTATGTCGAATAATAAAGAAGCAAGGTGCAACTTTCTGCGATACGCCATATTCAAAATTGTCACATTGTTTAAAAATCGAGTTATATGACTCCTTGGTCCTGGGTACATTAAACAGAACCTAAAACAGGCGTTCTGTACACGTTGAATTAGACGAGTAGTTTTATATAAAAGTCTAGGGCCATAAACAAGGTCCGCATAATTAAGCCGAGACAATACGAGCGATTCACAAACCAAAATTCTAGACCTTTCGGATAATAAATGTCTTATTGAATTTAACACGTTGCATCTATAAAAGTAAGATCTTGCCAGGCTTTCGACGTGATTTTCGAAGCGCAACTGATTATCGTGAAGAACTCCTAGATTTTTTGACTCATCAACACGACAGATACTTTGTCCCTTAATGCTGACTACAGGGTTTTGAATACTTATTTTTATATACCGATATTCTTCGTTACTTTTTATTGCAGTTCTAGGAGCTTGGCAAAGTTTGAAAGAAATATATTGTTTAAATAAAACTCATGGATCGTACATTGTGTTGCTTAGTATTAGTAATAACATTTTGTTTTGGCAAATACTAACTCATTTAATGTGTTCATACTTGTACATGTAGAGTTAAAAAAATAAACTATATGATCCTAACTACGAAGGTTACTAGTAGCTATTGAAGTTTTCCATATCCACTTCCAGGCTTCATCATCAGACTGGCGACTGATGATGAGTCAGCTGTGAAGCTGTATCAAAGTCAGCTGTGAAGCTGTGTCAAAGTCAGCTGTGAACCTGACTCACCACATCAGCAAATGTGTTCGACGTAAGTCTCATAAGGTACCCAGTTTATATGTTTTGGGCATGTTACACAAGTATAGGAGAACGTCAAATTATCAAAGTTCCCTATTTGATTTTGGGAGGTAAACCTACGAAGTTCTGAGAAAGAAATTAAATAGGATAAACTTAAGCTCACCGAATCAAAAACCTAGAAACAAATTGTTGATCAACAAACAATAATGTTGTCTCCTTTTTTGAAGTCGATGAAAAGTAAACCTCTGTTTTATCACAAAGTATAATATTTGTTTTGAATAAATTGAAGCTAAACAATATTGTAATCGCAGAAATAACAAGGAAATTAACTTTCCTGGAACCACAATAAATCTCGGAATCCTGCTTTTGATATTGAGTGGCGCGAAACAAACAAATTAAAAGTAAATAAAACCCACTTCCGGATTAGCACTGTTGCGGTGATATTCGAAATTTCAATTAGTTTTTCACTAAGCCATGCACTTTACTATCGTGATGGAGCGAACATAAACCCGTGTCCGGTATCAAAATTCTGTTATTAATATCTTCATTTCTTTTAAACGTTATCATCGTCAGTGGATCCTTGTAACGCTCAAAGTCCAGCCACGTTTACATACAAGAATTTTTGTTCGAATTCAAGAAAGGGGAATCAGACAATGTAGCTACTTTCTGAAATTCACGTTTATCCCGGAATAAAAGTGGCTTGCATAGCTTATCAATTTAACATCTCACTAAATAGGTGAATGAATGAACGTTTGGCTAAAAACGCAGTTTTTTTTAACATCGTGAAATTAACTACCGAAGTAAAATGCAAAAGCAAAGAAACATTCTAACTCCATCAAAAATACAGCAATTTTCATCTTCTCAACCAAAATACATGCTTTGGAGTTACGTTCCAGTGAAAGGGAAGGAACCGCCTTTGTTGCTACTGCAAACAGAGGCCATTTTAATTTAAGCGTACCCTCGGCAACGCATAATCAATAAATAACTTTCGTCGCCCCCAGCAGCCACCACACCACGACCTCCGCGCTCTGCGCTACTGCAGGTGCCACAGACACATAGGGAGGCCTTGACTTACTGCTCCTAGCAATAACACGCTACACCAGAAGTTCATTGCGAAAGTTGTTATGTTACAATATTCTTTGTTTTTACTTTATCCGTTACCATTTGTTTATGAAGATTTTAAGGGCTTGTTATTGAATTCTTATGGGTATTATAAACTAAAATATTTCGCGGCCTTGTATGATGTTGTAGAAAGACAAAAAACTAATAAACATAATTCTCGTTGGCCGCAGTGGGATTCGAACCATGGACCCTGCCATCATGGAGAATGTTCAGACAGGAGACATTTCGAATCGAGTGACGTAGCCGTGACAATATGACAATATGTGGAACCATTAATCCATTAATCCCATCCCTTTAAATTTTTTAACCAGCATTATGAAACTATAGAGTGGTTTAGAAAAAATTTTCTTTGCGTCAAGAACATTTGCATGCAAAGATTTTTTACGTCTAACTTAAAACCCGATGAATCATTTTATCGACTTCAATTAGCTTTTTCGAACAAGGCGCCTTCTAAACAAACTGTGTACCGCTGGTACAATGAGTTTAAGTGCAACCGCATCAATTTAAAAGATGAAGAAGAAAGTGGTCGTCCTTTGACTGCTGTTACGGATAAATGTTGTACTACAAGTAACACATTTAATCCAGCAAAAAACGAGGAGATTCACAATCTATAGTGAGGCTCGGGAAGTGTTTAAGATATTCTACACAACCACCTTTGCGTAAGGAGGACAGTTTAGCTCTGGGTACCCAGAATCTCACCGATGCTCAGAAGCAACCACACCATGATATGATTAATAAATTCAAAGCTGTTTATTCCCACCGTGTTTACGATACCATATAAGGTGACGAGTCTTGGATTTAAGACAAGAAAGACAAAGACAAGAAGAGGAGAAACAAAGCGCCAGTCAATAGCATGGCCGTTCTAAAACGCGTAGGAAAGTGACAATTGGATCAGACGCATTAAACTTTGACACTAGAAGCTGGTGGAGAGTTCTTTAAAAAGATGTAACAAAAGAGCATAACCTACAGAACATTTTTATATTTTTGCTCAAAACTAAATGTTTTATTTTAAATGTCCCACGTTCTAAGTTCGTTTTGAAGTATTTTATAAAAATGTGCGGAATCTGGGTTCGGTTTAGTAAATCAGTTAATTGCTACAATTAAATGCAATTCAAAATAATGTTATAATGGATTTAATAATTAAAAAAAAATTACATACTTAAAGTAGATTTTTGTTTTTTTATCTTTTCCCCAGGTTAAATACGTAATCGCCATTCTGTTCTTTTTCCGTATCCGAATATTCAAAATCACATATAATAGAAAAAATAGAGACTTTGAAAATAATAAAAAATAAATCCCCGGACAAACACATCAACTTTGTGGTCTCAAAGTGAACAGAGCTTGTGTTATGGATGACCATACAGCGAAACCTGAAGAAACATACATAAATAAATATAAACAACCATGACCCGAAAACAAAAATCTGTGTTCATCAATAAATAAATGCCCCAACCAGGACTCGAACCTGACACTTTATATATACTTTACTCGTACATATACTTTAGATCCTAAAATGCAAGTGCATGACTTGGATGAGCAGCTGTGTGCGTATATTATTCTCTGCCCAGTCGCGTGCGTGCGAGATGTAACTAGCCATAAGATCACGAGTTTGTAGTAAGTTAGATTTCAGTTTTAACACAAACGGCTAAGACCTTGATTCAAATAAAATTGTGGAATACGTTAGACTTTCTGACATGAAAACTGGCTCTGATAGAGCTGATACATTTACTTACACAAACTCGATGCTCCCCGGTATTGGCTGGTGAGCTTTAGAGTGTTTTGGATATGTACTCCCTAACTATACTCATAGAGGATATGTTGTAATTTAAATTTATTTGGCCATTCAATCCGCTGCCTCATTGAAAGTAATTGCAAGAAATAAACAGTACATATGGAGGTTTAAATTAAAATACGTCTTACAAAAAATTATGTCTAATCATATTTTCTACTGGGCTGTAAATTTAAAACCACAAATAGAAAAAAAAATTTACTTATTAGCTCTTCTCTTCATCATTTTAAGTTTCATTTAAATTTCTGCACCGAACCGTCACTTAGCTTATTTAAATGATTACATTAGATTTTTAGAAATTTGATGCACAAAGTTCAGAAATAAGTTATCTACATGTAATAGTTTTCAAAACCATAAGGCTGCTAGTTGTCGCCTGGGTGTGATGCAGTAGCTTTGAAATGCGTGTCTCCATTTTGTTTCATTAATGCATCTGTCAAAACATACATTTCAGGTTCAGCTGCCTCGTCGACTTGTGCAGCTGGACAGGCGTGCCCCGACAAGCGCCACCATCCTGCGCTGTCCGGATAGGACAGTATCCCAGTACGGGAGAGGATAGTAGAAGTATGTGTATTAAATTGTCAAACTTATGCGATAAAACTGGACTATAGAGCCAACTATACTCGTGATATTCCTGAAAAGCAATGCGATACAAGGGAGGTATCAAAAAAAATTTGTTCAATCAGTGCTGGCCCTACAGCCACAGTTAACTATCATGGTGATTCTTACAGTTTTGTGGTTACCGCGTAGTTCTTGCAATATTTACTTTTAAATAAATGATTATTTAGATACAATAAACATTAAAAAATAATAAGTTATAGAAGTTAAGGTATGATGGAAATTAATAATTATTAAAAATCTAGGTTAGATTTAACGTTGGTAATTAGTCCGGCAAATGAAAAACACTCATAGTCATACAACACTAATGTATTCACAAATAATAGAAAGAGAATTATAGACAATTGACACAGCACAATACAGTGTACTAAGCATAGTCACGGACAATAGGTATTGAAGGACCACGAAGACAGTCTAGGTAAGATCATGAGCGGAAAAAAGTCTAAGCGAAGAAAGGTGAGAAAGTATAGAAATAATTAACAGAGACAGTTCATACATAGTAGGCACAACACTTAAATGCACAAATGTAGTAAAATATTGAAAGGATTCGAGAAAAATATCTTGCGAACGCTCAGACAAGCGGCACAGGTTTTACGTCTAGAAGGTGATGGCGGCGAGCGACGCCGGCGCAGCGCGCGGCCTGTAGCCAAACCAGTCGCGATGATACTCAATGAGTTAGGCCTGAAGGCCTACTATGAACTATTATTGCGATTCAATTGACGACCTAAAATAAACTGCTTTGCTATTTCATACCACGACGTCATTAAAGCGATCCAGTTTAGGTTGACGCCAAATCAAGTCGGCAATTGGATCGCAAACTGTTTTAGTTCGTTCATTTTTCGTACCATGAGGTGATATTTCAACCTATATTGGATGACTTAAATGTCAAAGTAAGCGATTCAAAAAAAGTTGCTACTTTCTTGGCGTGAAGTGAATCGTTTCGGTTTATCTTTAAAAAAATGGTTGAAAATATACGTAATTTAAGGTATTTCAGTTGGATATTTAGTGTTTCTGAGTGTTAATGTGAAAAAGTGAGTTCTAGAGCTATTTTTTATTGTATATGTCTGACGAATTAGTCTTTTTTATTTTCTTGGAAAATGATAATGAAATAAACACAACACGGAAACAATCGGCCCCCGTTTATTTGGAAGATGAAGAATATATAAAAAGGATATTGGTTGTCTAAACGATTGGTATTATAAATGTGTGATGAGCTGAGCCCATTGTTGAAAAATCCAACAAAATCAACTGATTTACCAGTAGAGACAAAGGTAGAAGTCAAATTGGGTGCGTTCTAAACTCGTCATAATCAATTTATTTTTACGACAACACTAAGGAAACCTTTAATTATTTGTAATTTAAAGAATTATATAAATTGCTATTATTTCATGAGTACTAAAACGGGCTTATGGTATATAATTTGACACTAAAAAGTGCAATTTTAAAATATATTTGTTGTTATTTTTACACAAAAAACACCGCTAAAAGCATATCAACTAGATTTCGAAACGCAACGCATATGGGTCGAGTAAAAGAGACAGACTTATGCAACGAGTGTACAGCGTCATCTCTTTCTCACACGCGGACCACAGACAAATCTCGATCTTTCATTCCTCCGTGAGCGATTCAAACTCCAGTTAGCTAAAGGCACTTCATGGTACGAATCTTAGCGATTCAGTTTAGGTACCTAAACTGGATTGCATCGGAATTGAATGGCAAACTAAAAGTTGATGGTAGGCCTTCTGGTCTCCACCGCACTGAAACACACGGATATAATATAATAAACATAAATATTTGATACAAGTAATTATTGTTTTGGTATTAAATCAATATAAATACAAACATTGGTGATTTATATTATTATAATAAATATATTAGATTTAAATATTTTCTAATATTTATACACATATATTTACCAAAGTTGTTATAAAGAGAAAATAATAAATTTATTTAAAGTTAGTAAATAAAATATATAATTAAGATATCTTCCCCACAACCGTGCAAGCGTATCGAAGCGTATATATCTCTTTCTTTCGGGTTAATCAGCTGCATTACAAGGGTTAACCTTTACACATTAAGGTTAACCCGTATAAAGGGTAATCAAATGAAAGGGCTTTTTGCCTAACCGGTAAACCTGTAAGCCCGATTAATGGGTCGTTGTTATTTTCTATTTGACTTAGCTTACTATTTTTCGGCAATCAATATGTCTCATTTTTATTAACACTGGATCTTCATTGTTCGTCTTATCTCACGTCGCTTTCTCATTGGCGGTAAGAAAAATACCGAAATGGGTTTTGATTCCTGTAAGCTTTCCTCACTTGGCATGTTTGGCATGTGGCATCGTGCATTGTTTCAAATGAGATAAGTGGGTACCTTTTGTAACCGATTAAGTTCAACAAAGTTTAACCACATCGCCAAATAATACACATTCATTCATTTCATTCATTCATAGTATCAGTTAGTGTTGTTGTCGATCCGAAGCATTGCCATAACACACAGAATTGAAAGGTTAGTTCAGATGTTCCTATACGAGTTAGTGAATAAAAAATATTGTTACCACAGTGGCTGGATCCCGCGTTAACTCGTGAACGGGTGCCGTTTGAGGGTGTTCGTCGTTTGGATACTTGGGGGGAGGGAGACTTGCCGGGCTAACAGATGCAGAAAAGAATAATTTTGTATAGACATAAAGAGACTCTGTAAATTTATTTTGAAAAAAATATACCCGTGAAGTTTCTTGCCAGTTCTTCTTCACGAAGGTTTTTTCGAACTGGTGGTAGAATCATGTTTTATTTGACGTCAATAAGAACAAGTAATTGTCAATGTTGAGAAATAAATATTTCATTTCATTTCATTTCATTTCATTTCATTTCAGTACATGAACATCTTCTGTTTCTTTTCCAAAAAGACTAAAGAAAAATAATTTCTTATTTTTGTGATAAAAATAAGTTATGTTCTTTAGTTTTTTATCTTCAATATGGCAGTAACTGCAAAAAAGCTTCGTATCCGCCGTGCGCCGACGTTGACACATGAAGACTGCCTGAAACTACCGACGAAATAATGTGAGGAAATCTATCCGTGGTGTTCAGAGAGGACTGTTTTTGCCTAAGTAATTTATTTTATTAAAAAATGCAGTGCTCAAAATACCCTTTGAAAAAAAAGATTGTCTTAGAAATACGATATATTGACCAACATAATTGTAACTTCAACATTGGCAACATTATAAACTTTTTACTAAAAATTAACATTGCAAACATTTCCCGTCTGTGATCGTGTCTGCATCAATGAATATGATCCAAAATAAGTAGCATTACAGAACAAACACAAAGCTTTAAGTACAAACTTTCTCACCGCAAGTATTGCACAAGTTTTAAATTCCAGCATTATGTTTCAAGGTATATTTGATGAGTTCCGTAACTTAACCAACTGTTGTGTAACTGCGTTGTTGCGGGGACGGGTGTACTTGCCAGGTCTGAGCTCATTCTGTCTGTAGGTATGTTATTTACCTTGTGTATACTTTTCTCATCGCTTGAAGTGAAAATGTACTAAAATTTATCTTGTCTCTAAAGTTTCCAAAATTTTAACAAATACAAAAAATATACTATACAAAATTTTAATGGAAAAGCTTACTAATAATTTAATAGTTACCAGCCTTAGAGTGTTACCACACCAATCGATCGACGTCAATCGATGGTAGCATGGAACAGGCAACGTCGGTCGATTGGTGTGGTAACACCCTAAAATATCTGAGAGTGACAATGGACAGACTTCTGTTAAAAACTTTGCAACATGTAGCCGATGAAATAACTTGTAAAATGGTCTACATAGGCTCTCTGCCAATCGCTTTGACGTATTGCATAGCTTTACTAATACAACTTGAAAGATAATGCAAAAGAACTGCTCAATCATGGCTTGTTAAATTTAAGTCCTATAAAACGGGACGACTTTATTAGACCTTAAATTACATTTAAAACTAATTGTATTTAATAGAAAAAGTAACTTTAACAAACCAGATGAACCAAGACTTCTTAAAATCTTCTTAGATCTTACCTAAAAAGGACACTTCAATTTTACTTTCATTGAATAACGTACTGTTACATTCATGGAAAGGATCTAGGGACGCAACATGTATCCCTTGTGAATATTCGGTATATATTCGATTCATGAAAGCTTGTTTGTATTGTTGTTGGAATTAACATAACAATTGGCTTCAGAGAGATGTGCTTGTAAATAACATTTTGATTTTCGAAAAATGGACTGTTTCTGTGTTTCATATGTTTTTAAGGCGTGCAATATCCGTGAAAATGTTTTATTTACTTATTAATACTTTATTTTTTTGCATTAATCAGTATGTCAACTTATTTATATAGGTACCAAACAATAGTATTTCAAAGTTATTGTTAATAAAACTAATTTTATAAACAATAAATTAATTGAAACGATACATTTTGATTGGAAATAAATATTTTTTTTTCAAATATTTCATTTTCTATACTCCTCGGGAAAGTAGATTTATTGTGTAATCTTGCTCATAGTGGACAACGAGTAAATCACGGCCTCCGAGCGGCGGCGACCGCTACGTGACGCTCGCTGCTCAGTCGTGTGATGGTTATCAGGAGATGTAACAGGTCATAAGATCGTGAATTCGTAGATTAGATTTCTTAGTTTTTATTACTACTTCGTACTTCTTAAAGGTATTTAATGGATACAATATTATCAGAATTCAAGTCAAATACACATTTTCGACACATTTGTTACAACAACAACACAACTTGTGCAGCCTAGTTGTATGATTTTTAAAAACAAACTTTGGTAACCTTGGAAAAGATTCAGTTTCCTATAAAAACTACTTCACGGAGAGACCTGCGCGCAGCGTGGTTACCTAGCTTGCACACATCCACACATCATGTTTCTGAATTCATTCAGCACTTTGACTTTATGTTGTCCTCATAAATCACTTTTCGCCGGTAGACATAGAAAGTAACAGGTTCCAAATAACGCACATATAAATTTTACAGTGTGCAACATACCAATTTTATTTAATTCGACGACCGAGTGGTGTAGCGGTAAGTAGCTTTGCCTCATACGGCGAAGGTCCCAGGTTCGAGTCCTGACCGGGGCATTCATTTGTGTGATGAACACAGATGTTTGTTCTCGGGTCATGGTTGTTATGGTTGTATGTTTATTCTGGGTTCCCCCCAGAATGCTGTCATCAATAACATAAGCTCTGCTTACTTTGGGGCCATACAGTTTGTGTGTTTCTGGGGATTTATTATATAATATATATTTATTAATTGTCTTTTTTATAACTTGTTGCAAACATTTTTATACGAAAACTGTATCAGAGTCCACATAAAAAAAATTCTTAAGAATATTAAATGAAGTAACATTCTTGCGTACCAAGTGATGGAATCGAACAAATCGCTGCAAATCAAATAATTAAAAAATCACTTTATGTATAGGTGATTTAATGGAGGTAAAACCTTGCATCCTTTTAAACATCAATAAATATAAAAATTGAACAATCCTTAATACCTACACAAGTATATCGAAAGAAAGACACTGGTTTAATATTTTGGGTTAGCAAGTCAAAAATGTAATATAAAATAAATGTTACCATAATTATAACTGATACGATAAAAAGTAAATTATTTATTTTTACGCAACTTGCTTTAGAAAACCTGCAAATCTGAATTTAAAGTTTACACAGAGGCGAATTTTTATTGTTTCATACTTTATAATAACAATAACAAACAGAAGCAAAGCCAACCAGCATTTTCTATTGGATACCGATTACAGTGAAGACACGTGGGACTCTCAGAAGTTTTTAAGATAAATATTTAAATATATGGGTAAGAATTTTATTACATATTTTCAGAGATCGCTACACCAGCGTCAATACAAAGTTTCATGCGTGTAAACTCATTTTCAAAGGAAATTTCACAGTCTGCAACGGCTACTTCCTCAATGGTCCTCTCGAACGCAGTGAGCGCATCTTCTTGCGATTACAACTATATGTGTTCTAAGAAGAAAAAACTGTTGATCAAAATTTTTCCCGCGCTTCTCGATCTTTTCACCAAACCCCTTCACGCCTGGTTCGGCTGCTCACATCAAGTGAATGAATGCAGGGCCATCAGCGACCGCACGTTATGCAATTATGAGCTTAGTGTGAAATAAACTTTGCTCGTAATTAAATCGACTTACATCATTATGTAGTGTTAGAATGCACACCAGCACACTGATGTGGGAGACACATTGCACATGTGGGACCCCACGAAGCCTTACTGTGTATTTTGGCTGCGGACAGCTTTTACAACTACTGATGTAAATTTTTCTAAGGTACGAGATTTGTTTATTAGAGTAACAAATCTAGACATAAGTTGACCTGTAAGTCAATTGTTATTTAGAACCAGCCCAGTAGCCCTATTTATGAATTTCTGTTAAACAGTGTATATTAATGTATGTTGTTGAAAAGCAATCGTAACTCAATCCTTAAAATTAATTATCTTAATCCAAGGTTTGAAGCGAAGACGGTCATATTTAAATATACAAGTATTGTTTCTAACTGGCTTTTTCTCACGTATATATATACGTATTATCACATCGAACAACTTCGGAATCCTCAGCTTAAAACGTGGCCCACCGTCATGGTACCATTGTTAAATAATACTATTACTAAGAAATGTTAACCTTATTTAAATTAACGTTCAAAATGTAGTTGGGACAAAGAATGTTACTAGGTCGTCATTTGCGGCGCGCTGTCGCGTACCGATGCAGTAAGTAAGTAGTCTCCATTAAGGTTTTAAAGGTTTCTGTTTTAGTTATGGAACTAACAAAATGTAATAAAAAACTATTGATTTAATTTAATTAGTATTGATTTTTAATATTTTATATCTTAATAAAAAGAATACATACGAGTTTGCTAAAAAACGTATTTTTTACTTCAATAAATTGTATTATAATAAAGTATATTATGTGGTAATATAAGAGGCTTTATGAACATTAATAAATTCAATAGTTGAGTCACAACATTAGATAAAATTTTGTGAGAACTAGACAAACTAACCTACGAAAATAACTAATTAACTAGCATCTAGGTAATAAAATTTGAATGGCTTTGAAACGAACAACTAAGTTGAATTTATATCTGACTGGAACCATACGTAAAAATAATAAGTTATTTTATTGTGCGTCACATATTAAATCAATTCACAAGCAATACATATATAGCTTTTTTTTAGTACAGTCTAGCATTATGCGAAAAATATATGTATTTGTGCATTTCTATAAATAATTTCTTACAAAAATGTTCACCATTAAATTGCAACCGCAATTGGTTGCATCAAATTTAGGTGTTGATCTCACTGGTGTACTTTTATTTCCAGTCTTTAGAATGTTGTGATAACAAACTTGACATTCCCATTTTTGTATGTGTTCTCTGGTAATGGTATTATAAAACGGCTTGCTAGATATATTGGCGTAATTAAGATCAAAAGCACCATTGTATTGCAAAAAACCAGGTGTTCGTTATCTGCAATTAGCATTTCACTTTTAATCTTTGTTCACAAGTGAATTTAAAAGACTTACGAAAATTGATCGTCGTTTTCAAATTCAGATAATACATTTGTGTTGGGGTTTAATCCAACACAAATAAATGTAAAGTAAAGATGTAAATGGAAGGGTGATTTTAAGTGAGTATTAATGTAAAGAAAGGTGAGCGCACGTTTGTAAGAAGTAAGATGTAAGCCAAATAAGATCGTACTCTATACTAAAAACTAGGAAATTAAAATTAAACAAAGATGCATATGACCTACAACACTACATCTGATTGCTATAACTGCGAATTAATCGATGACAAGTAAATGTACTTTGGACAAACTGCCACACGGAAGTAACACAAAACTTTTAACACAATTACAATTAACAATACGTAAAATATAACTTAGAACATTATCTAAAATTCAAAGAATGGAAATCGTAATATTTGCAAATTAAACAGTAATTATATTGTGTCATAAGTAAAATATAAAATTAACCTAACTAATGCGATTATGTAACTGTGAATAAATTATATATTATCTATCACTATGCAAGTTATGAAACACGTAGGTATTTCTGTAAACAAACGACAGTGTCAATGATCACTCTTTAGATACACTTGTTAATTGTCTGATTTAGTGTCAAATTTCACTGGTGGACCCGGTAGAGTCGCATTCTCTATATTAAATACGACGCGTCGCGGCTTTCCCTGCTGCAATTCCATGCTCTGTCTTCTTCTATAGCTTCCTCGCTCTGTTCTCTGAGACTTGGCGTCCCGTCGATGTGTTTTTGTTATCCAACAAGTAATTAATATCATGCTCAGTAATACAATTCCAACTATGGTGTAAATTATGTAATGGTGCATGTCATGTTTTGATATGTAGCTAACACTCGAATGTTCCTTTAAGATGTTCCTGATCCTTCTGAATATTTCGAAACATCTGATCGTGCGACTCAGTTTTTATCTCAGAATATGCTAGGGAGGTATTCATAAGCTCATTTAAAGGTGATATTTTAGGCATTGCAACTTTCTCATCGACGTATAACTGACTTGTGTATTCCTTATTTGCATACAACACAAACATATCTGTTTTTACAACGCATCCCTGACCTAAGATAATACTTCCTTTCCCATGTAATCGCTCTGTCGCCAGTCCGTTTGAACACAAGATGCGTATCAATCATTCTTTGCAGCACGCGAACAACCAGGGGTTTTGATTGTTTAACTTGAGCCACTTATCAACACAGTGTAATGTTTCAGTTTTACAAAATGTATCATTTTTACTGGTTTCTATTACTTTCAATTGACAAATGGATTGCGTTGGTTTCATATTATACACAGGTAATATTATATACAGATGTAAATGGCAAAGTAGTTTATGCCTTGAAATCGTAAAACAAGATGTTATATCAGAGTTCTGTAGCAAAATGAGAGTATCTTTGTTGAAATCAAATGCAATGTACTCAGAGGCAGGTAAAGCGTAGGTTGCTACATTTTTATTTAAGCTCACTGGCAGACTTATTTACTTATTAAGCTCATACATAGTGTTGCTTAGAAGTGGAATCCTTATTTCAAATATAATAAATTCTTTTTTCATGCGTGCTTGGACTCTCAGTGTTTTATAAATATCAGTTAATGCACTCGATGTGTCAGGGAGTTGTAATTCGCGTGATAAGTGGAGTGCTATTTTATTGAATTATAAAATAGCACTCCACTTATCACGCGCAATAGCTGTAATAGTATATATCGCATTAATAATTGCAAAATAATTAATAATTTGACTGCAATGTAAGGCTCTTTAGGTGTCCATTGTTTGATGTGAACTGCCTGTTCATGAGTTCTTCGTTTCGCTTTATAATATTATTATGTGCCTCGACAATACGCGTCTCGTTTTTTAATAAATTAATGTTGTGATTTTCATTTTCATTGACATTTTCATTGACATATCTTGAGCATACTTTTCAGCGAAGCTCTTATCCAAGACTCCAAACAATGCATTTGTTACGTAGCCCACCGTTAATGAGCCCTCTTTTGTTTCTCAGGTGTTTTGTTTCAATAAGGTACTATAATATAAAAATTCGTTAAAACTCTGATCCAATTGGTTAAAAATAATTTGGTTATGCTTATTGGTAATATAATATGGTAAATTCTTCATGTACTTTACGTATTTTACAACTTCATACGTGTTCTCCCAGTAAGATGTCATATTGTAATAATAAGCTTCAAGTCACCCTTTATTTCTCTTATCTCTATTCTTTATATTTTGATCCAAGGTATCAAAATATAAAGAATGTCTTGTTGAAAATAGGTAATATCGTAATTTTTATCGTTGAAAGCTACAACAGGTGATGATAGAAACAACTTACTTAAAATATACTTATAATACTAAGCATTACATTTTTCCAGGATAAATTACTAGACGTTCTCTTTTTTCTTGTTGTATTACTAGTTTGCTGGTGATTGTGCATGTCATTTAATGGTGTAATTAGGTCCTTGTAATCGTCTGTAAGTAGTAATGGCGTCAAGTTTACTATCGGTCGCTTTGCCCGCCCATTCTGGGTTTTAATGTAACTACACGGGTGTGCCCGTCTTTTCCCGTATGGAGCTCTATTACTCTGCCCATCGCCCATTTATTTTTTTTTTTTTTGCTGCCGAGGCACCCTCGCGGGGGCGAGGTGGTAGATGCGTCATGCATACCCGCCCGCAGGTAAATTCCTCTACGGGGGGGTTATGTGGGACTCACCAGAATGGCACCTACCCACTAAAAACCACCTGTTGGCTGTAGTTATTACCGTTAGCCTTCATCGGAAGCGACACCCGTCGGGAAGTTGGGCGCGCTGGCAGAGACCCGCTAGCGGGTCTTCCGCCTGTAGTGAAAGTTGCACTGAAGGTGCTCAAAGGGACATGAGTTGGTGGCCGTTCTGGGCAGCCTCCGGTGAAGCCGGGGGTGGGCAGAGGTCGTCCGAAGCATGATTTAGGGATCAATTCATTTAAATGAACCTACAATGAATTGAGAAGGGAACTATGCTCCGCCAGAGCTAGCAAACGCTCTGTCGGAGTACGTGAAGCCCTAAGTTTACGGGCTAAGACTGCGATTTCACTAACATCGACATTTTTTATAGCGTCGCAGACGATACGCATATCGTCTGCTACGGAGGATTGAGGAGTGGGTTTGTATGGGCGAGGAGCCGGGATGGGATTCGATGTGGGGCGCTGCCTCCAGTTTTCTGGGGCAGGCCTGGGCTGTGTAGGCTTAGAAGCCGGAGGAACCCGGCTACGCAGCGGCGGAAAGTTTTCTTGAGAAAGGCGCGGGGCCTGTTTGGGCGCCGCCCTTTTGAAATTGGAGCGCATACAACGGGGTGCACGAGGGCAGCCCTTGTAATTTGCGGTGTGGCCGGACTGGCCACAAAGCACGCAATCGGGAGGAGAGGGAGTTTCAGGAGTGCGATTGCACTCCTTAGTGAAGTGCGGGACCAGGCACTTGACGCACCTGGGCGGACGCAACTGACAAAAAAATGGGCGATGGGCAGAGTAATAGAGCTCCATACGGGAAAAGACGGGCACACCCGTGTAGTTACATTAAAACCCAGAATGGGCGGGCAAAGCGACCGATAGTAAACTTGACGCCATTACTACTTACAGACGATTACAAGGACCCAATTACACCATTAAATGACATGCACAATCACCAGCAAACTAGTAATACAACAAGAAAAAAGAGAACGTCTAGTAATTTATCCTGGAAAAATGTAATGCTTAGTATTATAAGTATATTTTAAGTAAGTTGTTTCTATCATCACCTGTTGTAGCTTTCAACGATAAAAATTACGATATTACCTATTTTCAACAAGACATTCTTTATATTTTGATACCTTGGATCAAAATATAAAGAATAGAGATAAGAGAAATAAAGGGTGACTTGAAGCTTATTATTACAATATGACATCTTACTGGGAGAACACGTATGAAGTTGTAAAATACGTAAAGTACATGAAGAATTTACCATATTATATTACCAATAAGCATAACCAAATTATTTTTAACCAATTGGATCAGAGTTTTAACGAATTTTTATATTATAGTACCTTATTGAAACAAAACACCTGAGAAACAAAAGAGGGCTCATTAACGGTGGGCTACGTAACAAATGCATTGTTTGGAGTCTTGGATAAGAGCTTCGCTGAAAAGTATGCTCAAGATATGTCAATGAAAATGTCAATGAAAATGAAAATCACAACATTAATTTATTAAAAAACGAGACGCGTATTGTCGAGGCACATAATAATATTATAAAGCGAAACGAAGAACTCATGAACAGGCAGTTCACATCAAACAATGGACACCTAAAGAGCCTTACATTGCAGTCAAATTATTAATTATTTTGCAATTATTAATGCGATATATACTATTACAGCTATTGCGCGTGATAAGTGGAGTGCTATTTTATAATTCAATAAAATAGCACTCCACTTATCACGCGAATTACAACTCCCTGACACATCGAGTGCATTAACTGATATTTATAAAACACTGAGAGTCCAAGCACGCATGAAAAAAGAATTTATTATATTTGAAATAAGGATTCCACTTCTAAGCAACACTATGTATGAGCTTAATAAGTAAATAAGTCTGCCAGTGAGCTTAAATAAAAATGTAGCAACCTACGCTTTACCTGCCTCTGAGTACATTGCATTTGATTTCAACAAAGATACTCTCATTTTGCTACAGAACTCTGATATAACATCTTGTTTTACGATTTCAAGGCATAAACTACTTTGCCATTTACATCTGTATATAATATTACCTGTGTATAATATGAAACCAACGCAATCCATTTGTCAATTGAAAGTAATAGAAACCAGTAAAAATGATACATTTTGTAAAACTGAAACATTACACTGTGTTGATAAGTGGCTCAAGTTAAACAATCAAAACCCCTGGTTGTTCGCGTGCTGCAAAGAATGATTGATACGCATCTTGTGTTCAAACGGACTGGCGACAGAGCGATTACATGGGAAAGGAAGTATTATCTTAGGTCAGGGATGCGTTGTAAAAACAGATATGTTTGTGTTGTATGCAAATAAGGAATACACAAGTCAGTTATACGTCGATGAGAAAGTTGCAATGCCTAAAATATCACCTTTAAATGAGCTTATGAATACCTCCCTAGCATATTCTGAGATAAAAACTGAGTCGCACGATCAGATGTTTCGAAATATTCAGAAGGATCAGGAACATCTTAAAGGAACATTCGAGTGTTAGCTACATATCAAAACATGACATGCACCATTACATAATTTACACCATAGTTGGAATTGTATTACTGAGCATGATATTAATTACTTGTTGGATAACAAAAACACATCGACGGGACGCCAAGTCTCAGAGAACAGAGCGAGGAAGCTATAGAAGAAGACAGAGCATGGAATTGCAGCAGGGAAAGCCGCGACGCGTCGTATTTAATATAGAGAATGCGACTCTACCGGGTCCACCAGTGAAATTTGACACTAAATCAGACAATTAACAAGTGTATCTAAAGAGTGATCATTGACACTGTCGTTTGTTTACAGAAATACCTACGTGTTTCATAACTTGCATAGTGATAGATAATATACAATTTATTCACAGTTACATAATCGCATTAGTTAGGTTAATTTTATATTTTACTTATGACACAATATAATTACTGTTTAATTTGCAAATATTACGATTTCCATTCTTTGAATTTTAGATAATGTTCTAAGTTATATTTTACGTATTGTTAATTGTAATTGTGTTAAAAGTTTTGTGTTACTTCCGTGTGGCAGTTTGTAGTCGTCCGAAAACTTTGGTCGACAATGACGAATTAAAGGCAATTGTGGAAGCTGATGAAACTCAATCCACGGCTGAATTAGCAGCAGCTTTCGACGTTAGCATCAAAACAGTATTGGTCCATTTGCGTCAAATTGGCAAGGTAAAAAAGCTTGACAAATGGGTACCCCACGAACTCAATGACCGCCAGCGCGAAGTACGCGTGGAGACGTGCCTTGCACTGCTCAGCAGGCATACAAATGAAGGAATTCTGAATCGCACTCTCGTTTACTTAATCGTTACTTGTGACGAGAAATGGATCCTGTTTGACAATCGTAAGCGCTCAGCAAGTTGGTCGGACCCTGGTTCAGCACCCAAACCATGCCCTAAACGAAAACTTACCCCTAGAAAAGTGATGGTCACTGTTTGGTGGTCTAACGCGGGTGTAATTCATCATAGCTTCTTGCCAAACGGGACAAGCATTACTGCAGATGTGTACTGTGAAGAACTGAACACAATGATGGAGAAGCTCGCACGTCTCCAATCAGCTTTGGTCAATTGTTCGGCTACACTGCTCCTGCACGACAACGCGCGTACCTCATACTGCACAGCAGACGGTCTCCAAGCTACAAGAGTTGGGATTGGAAGTTCTCCGTCATCCGCCGTACTCACCAGACCTTGCACCTACAGACTTCTACTTTTTCCAGAATTTGGATAACTTCTTGGCGGGAAAAAAATTCAATACCCGAGAGGCAGTACAAAATGCCTTTGAAGAATTTGTTGCCTCCCGTCCAGCTGATTTCTTCAAGAAAGGCATCAATAAGCTACCAATGCGTTGGCAAAGATGCATTGATTGCATGGGTGATTAATTTGATTAATAGAAATAAAAAATATATAAAAAAATTACGCTTCATTTATTTCGTGAAAAACGGCAATTTCATAGGTAAAGACCTAATATTACGCGAGCAAAAGCTAGAAATTTTAATTTAATTTATTCTAATATAAAAAAATATATAAATAAACAAATAATAAATATATAAATAAATATATCTAATTTTAATACATTCGATATATATCAACATTGTCTCTGATTAATTTGTAATTGATTATGGGGCTAACTAAAACACACGTATCTCACTATTATTATTGATTGATATTGATTGCTTACAGAACTCGTCACACATCCTTCATTCATGAAAACATACATCGCATAAATTACTCTCAAACTGTGTTATTGTCTGAGTGGTTCACACATATAGTATTCTTTTGACAATGTAGACCTCTTTGCTAGCGCTAAACTACGGGTCAATTTGCTTATAAATATTATCTACTTTGAAAACCACATTTTTATTTAATATAAATATATTTAATTTATATATTGCAACAATTTAATTATGTGTATTTGTTTGATAACAAATATTCTGAGCAATCATAAATAACTCATACAGTAATAATTCTCAGAGACTGCTAATATTTAATGTAGTTTTAGTTTTACTTGTGTCCTTTGTCTTTTGTTTTTTACTTTAAGTTTAAAGCATAAGTACGTATAATATAGTAAACTTAAGTGTCATAGATTTAGGTTAAGTTTCAAGGGGCTGGCATGTTTGATGAAAAGTTCTTAAAAAACGTTGAATAAAAAAACTTTGAAATTTTGTTTTAGTGCAATTTCATGTTCACGCTTAAGTTACTGATGAAATAAATAAACAATAAAAATGGAATTATATTTTATTTTGTAAATATTAAAATAAAATGTTTATCGTCATTAAAATTAAAATATTAATCACGTAGTAAGGTAACTAGCCTGGATATTACGTTTTGTTAATATTGCATTACAGCGTAATACTGAGAAAGACTGAACACAAGTAAAAATTACATAATTAGAGCAGTTCAAGGTCGTGAGCTTTGCCAAGAAACATTAGATTTAAATACTAATGACAAACTTAAATTGAACAGCAAAGTATTGTGCCTCAACCCCTACCTAGACAGTGACAATATCTTACGAGTAGCGGGTAGATTACAAATCCAGTTTATACCACAATACGAAACAGCCTATCTTACTTCCTAAGCACTGCAAAATAACGGAAATTATCATCGACGAAGGTGCAAAGCTCACATAAACTTACATACTCCAGCAGTACTGGATTGTTAGTGGCTACAGCCAAGTTAAAAAACAATTACGCAAATGTGTGAAGTGCAGAAAATACAGCAACCAACAGCAGTATCAATTAATGGCCGATCTCCCTACGCCTCGAGTACAAGTATCTAGGCCGTTTACACACACAGGGGTTGATTTCACAGGGGTCACTCGGAAATCAAAGCAAACAAAGGAAGAGGAATGAGAACAATTAATGGCTACATATGTGTGTTTGTGTGCTTAGCCACTAAAGCGATACACTTAGAACTTGTAGCAGGATTATGCAGCGCATCTTTTCTCGCAGGCTTCCGTCGTTTCTGTGCACGACGAGATACACCCCAGCACGTATACGGTGAAAATTGATTACCCAAATGGCCCATGTATAACAGTGACAATGGGATTAATTTCGTTGGAGCTAACCGTTTACTGCTAATGCAATATAGAGAACGTTTGGACAGTATTGACAATATATTTTTAAATTAGGTCTCTGATATGGGAATTACATGGCATTTCAATGCACCTGCATGGCCCAGTGCAGGAGGACTTTGGGAAGCAGCAGTGCGTAGCATGAAACACCATCTCAAATGAGTAATAGGAGATCAACGGCTCACCTATGAAGAGTTCATTACGATCCTATATGACAAAGAGGCCTGCTTTAACTCACGGCCATTATGCCCCTTGACTGAAAGTATCGACGACATCGAAGCTTTAACACCTGGCCACTTACTAGTAGGAGGAATGCTGCTCACACCTCCGAACGTACGAAAAGATCTCTTAGATTTAAGAAAAAGGTGGCATTTACTTGAACCCATGACAGCGGCATTCTGAAAACGGTGGTCGCAAGAAAATTTGCATCAGTTACAAATAAGATCCAAGTGGAGATTGCCATGCAGGGGAATACAAGTAAATAACATTGTTTGCATAAAGGACGACTACCTACCTACTATAATCTACCAATCGGTAGATGGGCGATGGGCAGTCTCGGTCTGCGTGCGTTCTCGAGCGCACGTCGATCGCAGACGCCTTCCCGCTCTTTTAGCCCCCGCGCTAATTGAGCACCCAAATTTCATTGGTTGTTGTCGTAATATATAATTTCATAGTTGTATACCGTATTAAGTTTCTAACGCCGTTTTCACGGCGGACAGTGGCTCGTTAACCGTACTTATAATAAGTTTCAAACGCCGTTTTCACGGCGAATAGTGGCTTGTTAACCGTACTTCGTGGTACGTGAGCTTCGTCGACGGGAATTCGTTGTTCCAGGACTTCAAGTGCCGTGTTCGAGAAAGGTATCCGCATCGTTCTCAACCGCCCTACTGCGTGTAGGGTGGTTTTGGGAGGTTGGTCATCGTTGTTAGGTTCATATATTGTCCCTCCCCAACCCCTCCACAATGGCTTCCCTAAGCTCTGATGAGATTAGGAAGAAGTTAGTTGATAGTACCGGTGCTGAAGGCATATATATAAATGCTGACAAGTTCCGTTTCCTTGATTCTCTTATCCCGCATATCATGGCGTTAATTCCACCAATGGCCCCTCAGGCCACCCCAGTCCCCCAGACCCCTCAGGTCTTAGGCCCTCCCGCGTCCCCTTCCTCCAGTGACATGGAGTGCGAAGAAAACGCCCCTCCGCGCCGCAAGCGCGCACCCGCGACCGAGTCATCCTCGGATGCCACCCCAACTGGCCCTGATGAGCCTCCCTCTTTCACCCTTGTTAAGAAGCGCTCTAAGAAGCGCTCGAAACAAGACCCGGCGCCCTCGGCGCCCGTCCCTACACCCCCTGCGGCGTCTTCAACGCCAGCTGC